>OY979681.1:10822200-12115978 GCA_963855955.1 Luperina nickerlii | reverse complement strand
TATATTTGCAAGAAAAATATCGCTTCATCATAGAAATTCGAGCAGTAGTGGCCCAGTGGTAACGTCCACGACTTAAGAATCGTAGGTCGTTGGTTCGAACCCAAGCAAGCTCTTGGAAACCGGCATATCTTAGAACCAAAAATTCTAAGACATGAGACATCCGCCAACCCGCACAGGGCCCGCAGTGGTGGATGGTGATGGTGGTACATTTAACAGATAAAATGGAAGGAAGTTTTGAGAATAACTAGGTTCAGCATGGTAATGTATCAAGTATATGTCACAAGTTATATCTAGATAAGTTATAGATATACGTTTCCACACATTACGTGACGTCCTTGGTGGTTGTCATAGTACAGTCACAGTCATATTTCGAAATTCAGCTTCGTGTGGTAAGATTTTAGAGATAGATATGCGGAACAGGTTAGACAGTTTCTTATACTCCTTTGAAAAGGGAGGATTTTACGACCAGGCTGGTGCAGTTACGGGTCGTCTGATGCTCGATGGTTGCTGTCGAGTGTCAGGTTTCTGTATATCTGCTTGGGCGATGTAGGATTTTGTGTGACGCCATGTATAATGCGTAATTCGTATAGCGTTATAGATGCCACCACAAGCTATAAAGTTTTTCTTGACGACCGTTTAGAGGAGAAACATCCAGCACTTTAATTTGTGGTGCTAAGCAAAAAGTTCTGAAAAAGTTTTAGAGACGGGAATGTTAGTAACACTAAAGGGCTTTTCAAAGTCAGCAATATGTTTATTTTAGATTTCGTTTAATACACTGAACTACGTAAATAAAACTTATGATAACTGCTGTTATAAATAACAACAGCTAATCAAATCACTTGAAATAAGATTTCACTTCAGCTTAATTTAAATAAGCTTTTAGAAATCGGGGGCTAGGCAGTCCGCACTCTAATGGCGTAAACTTTTCCAAATGATAATTCCTTTCATCTTTCTACCAACGCACAATAGGCTTAGTGTTTTTTTTTTCAAAATAGACAAACACATGAAGCTTTGACATTACAATAAAACTTGTTGTAACATCTCATTTATGAAGGATTGTCATTCCAAGTGTGTCATGCAAAGGGTGTCGAATGTATTAAGGAAGATATATGAAAGAATACGCAGACTGTCCTCAAAAACATCCGAAACTGGTATACCCTACGTTACGTGTAAATGCGTTGGTCGGCGTCGAACTGGCGGGCGGGTGCGGCGTTCGGCGTCTCAGTATCGTTCATCCGTAGCCCGAGCTCAGTCGTTTGCCGTGATTTAAACAAATATAAAAGAAAAAATGGCAAGATACGGATTCACCGCATTGAACCTAGCCGTTCTACTGGCTTTATTCGAAATTGGTACGTATTTTTTTTATTTTTTTATAAAAACATATTTTGTGTTTTTAAACATACTTTTGTTCGTAAGTGTACTTTTATAAGTTTAGCACAGCTGGTTATCTACGCACTCAAAGCTCTTAAGATTAGATCATTGTAGTTATCAGATATAACTTTTTACCGTAAACAGTTTTTTATTAATTTGTGCCTTACTGTGTAAGTAGTTTGTTAGGTAGCAAATGTTGGAACTGAGTAACTTTTTTTCTGAGATCTTGTTAGTCTTGAACTAGATAAAGCCGTGTAGACAGAAAAGCAGGCTTTCATAAACATGTCAGACAGTAAAGTTAAGATTAAGTACTTTAGATTCAATTCGCTAATAAAACTGTTGAAAACTTTTTTCTATATTTTTCTTTGACGCAATCTTCCATAATTCTTCAAAAAATAAAAGCCTTGCTTTGTACATATACTCATTTTTTTATTGTAAAAAGTTCTCCTTATCGCTTCCATGCTAGACTGAAGTATATGAAATGTATGTTTTATTTATACACTCAGTGCCAAGAAATTGGGTCAGCTTTTGTAGACGATAATACGTATAAAAGTAGAGTTTCAGTTGCCCTTGATTTTAAGAACATCACGATATTATTTTTTCGGACGTTTCAGCTGTTAAATTGCAATTAAATATAAAATATCAAACTCGTATTCCTCGAAAAAAAAGGAAAACTGCCATCCCTATACCTACTTAAATTAAAGTATACCTACTTAAAATAAAATACTTAATTTTAGAATTATTTTGTAATAAGTAATATATTTGCTTCTGACCAAACCATGTCCTTTAATTTGTCCAAAGCGTCCACCTGCACTTCTTAGGACCTTAAAAATGGCCATGATTCGGCGCATTACTAGCGTGGTCCAACTCATCTAACATAATAATATACATATTTACATACAGAGAAACGAAGAATAAATGCCATGTAAAAGAGGGCCATCCTATTGGAAATCAAATTCTAAAAATATTTATTAAGTTCCAAAATTAGTGGAACGAAGTTCCTTATTTTAATTTGAAATATTATGATAGGATATTTCACCCCGATGAAACTTTTAAATCTAGTAGGTAACCAGCTTGTCAACAACCATGTTCAATCAACCGAAACGGAATGAAACTATTTGAATTTGGCAAGCGAAGAATGAAAAAAAAACAAATGAATGTTGGCTATCAAAATCATGTTTCGTTTTTATTATTTTTATGTTTAGATGCAATGATTTCAAAAGTAAGGATACGCCCATCTGAACATTTTACATAGACGTTCTTCATACAAGCAACAGTAACGCCATCTGTTATAACTCAGACGAACTACGTGAGTGCAGCGTTGCATAGGTCGACGACGTAACCTTGTACGTGCGTACTTACCTACATGTTTTTTTTATCACATTTTATCCTGAGTCAGTATAAGTCAGTTGCATGCCGATATCCTTTCAACTCAGAATACCAGACTCTCAAAATCCCATCTCGTTAAAATATCAGATTTCAGGCAGTCGAAATAAACATAATAATAATATTATGAAAAAAACCTAGCTAGTTTTTGCAGCAAATAGATTGCATATTGCACATTTTGCAATAAATACTGTTTGGTTTTCTTATATTACCTATTTTGTTTCATTGAAATTGTCATGACGTTGAAAAGCCTTCTCCTTAGTTTTCTACATTTTATTTATTTCATTATTAAACAAAGTGATATGATAAGTCAGAAAGGCAAACTAGAGTTACTGCACGCAGGATTCATTTCACTGTCATCATTTCAAAATCAAACACCTGGGGCTTGTAGCTGTGTAGTGGTAGTGGCTGCTGGAATTTTACAACACAGGTCTGGCCATCGCGAAAATTCCCAAACTGTTTTAGAAAAACCAACATCGTATCCTCCCATATTTGTCAATTCTATTAGCTAATGAATATAATAAAGCTTCTAAATAAATAATATCAAAACAATGTCGATATCAACGTCGCAAAAATGAGCAGAGCATACTCTTGTATTTTTATGAGGTTTGAAATAAGGCTCTTTCGTTGTTCCCTAATAATGCGACTCCAAATCTATACACGTTGAATCATTTGGAAATCTGTAATTTAAAAATTATTTGTATCGTAATGTGCTATCGCATAATGTATATTTAAACATCGTTTATATGTCTTCTCCTAATTTGGTACCAAAATTCAAAATTATTTACACTACGTTCTTAAGACAAAAATAAAACAGAAATAAAAAAATGACGTCTGTACAAGGTTACTTTGTTCACTTCGAGGAGCCATTGGCCACACAATGGCCGCCATTGTAAAATGATGATCGAATTATATAAAAATGTGTTTATTTAATAATTTAATTGCAACAAAAATAATGTAAGGTTACATTCCGATGATACGATGTCCCATGTTTCTTTTTAATCTTTGTATCGTAATTTTTGTAGCCTTTTACGACGCAACTAGGCATTTTTATGACAGGCAAATACAAGTTCTCTCTCTCGCGCGGACCACTGTCAACTGAGTCGCGTTGGCCCTAGAACCGTCATTTTAGGGCCAGCGCGTTGGTGCCATTTAGTCGTGCGGTTAGCCCGGTCCTTACGCTAGTAATATATAAGTCAATGTTTAGATGATAATAATTTGTACGTGAGTAGTAGTTTTTTGTATGTAGCTAGGTTACCGTTGCGAAAACGACTCACTTTTTTTTTGTTTGAAATCATGATGTCATTCGTGATTGTCGTTATAGCAACGCAGTTTTTTTTTATAACACTGGTCGTCTTTACGTTTCCTTTGTATTATGTTCACATTGAAATGTTAATAAACAATAAATTGACAAACCTGTACTAGGCAAAGGTGCAAATCAGTTTTAGTTATCTAGGTATCAGCTGTTTGTTTCATTTGTTGCCTACACCGCTAAGACAACGACAAAATGCAAAAAGAACAAACTCTTTGCCGAGGTGGTTTGCAAAACGGACACACATGACACACACACACGCACACACCTACTCTTTGGGTTCAATATTAAAGGTCTATTTGTTTTTAACCGACTTCAAAAAAGGAGGAGGTCCTCAATTCGGTTGAATTTTTATTTTTACGTATGAACCCTGATATTTATAAGCCGATTAGCAAAATTATTTTTTAAATGTCCCATATAAATTGTATTAACCTTGCTTGGGTTGTTCTTGAGTTTGCTTCAATAATACGAATTTTTTCCACTTAGTTTTTATTGATGATGTTTTAATAACTTCCTGTCACTGATATTTACATAGCAAGTAGAAAAGTTACATGAATTTGTGTGGGGTAGGTACAACTAAAAAGTGAAAAATAACCCTATTTTACAAAAAAACACAACCGACTTCCAAAAAAAAACAACAAAGTGAAGAATTAGGTACTTTAATTTCGGAAGTCGGTGTCAAAAAAAAAACGCAGAACCAACGGCACCGACAAGTTATTTGAAAGTTATTTTTCACTTTGTATTCTATTTTTTTCGTAATTTTTTTTTCAATTTTAAATGAACTAGAATAGTTTTCGTTAAATAACAAGAGAACCTCTTACTCAGTGGAGTAATTATGTAATGACACTATATGTATATTGCTAAATATGGTCCAACAAAAGAAACCAATTCTTTTAACGAACGACCCCACATTGCGCAAATCACCATGTTTAACATAATAATGTCAACAAAATACCGTAAAAGGTGTCAGGCCAAAACAGTCCTTAAGTCTGAAGACATGTCATAATCATTATTCGAAGTTTGCGCAACAACTTTCATCACCATCATCATCATTTCAACTCATTGTGTTAGGGTAATTACATGCAGGACTGCTATACATATGCTATATACCTATATTTGCTTCACTGGTATACCTCGCGATCACAGTTTTAAGGCGCGGGCCCACCGCGGTGCACGGAGAGGCTACGCACGTGTATTAAGCTTCGCTTTGAAAGAAAATGTATGTGATTGTATCCACTGCAACCCACGGAGAGGCAGCGCATGAATTGACGTCATTGATACACGCGTGGCTTGCTCGAATAGGCGGTTACATAGCTCAACGCTGGCGACGACGTGGGTCTACGTTTCTACTAGAGTACACGAATATGACCCACGACTATGTACAGCTCGCTTATCGCAGCGCAGTTTTCAGTCAATTGCAGTGGCACGTGCGTAGCCTCTCCGTGCGCCGTGCCACGCTATACATAGTCGTGGGTCATATTCGTGTACTCCAGTGGAAACGTAGACCCACGTTGTCAAACAAATTAATACACGCAGCTAAAATGCGCCGCGTGCCCGTGCACAGCATGCGCCGTGGTGGGCCCGCGCCTTTATACCTCGCTACCTCAACTTTACGAGTATCTCTATGTAAAACAAATGCTTGCTAATAGACACGCATGCACATGCCGAAGAATACCTCACTGTGATACATCGCGGGCTGCTTGGGAGCTTACCTCGATGCCTACGTGAAAACGAAATATTTTGTTTTTACATCGCGGTCGATGGCAAGCGTCGATGTGTCTGTCTCGTGATTGGTCAAACCGGTTACACTTGTTCTTCTGGAGTAGGTAGAGTACAGCACAAGCACACAATTGAGCAACCGAGCTTCGTGTTCGTACCTACATTCATGTAGAAAAAGCGAGTATCGACATCCAGGTATCGAGATAGCGACCGCGATCGCGAGCATCTTCGGCATGTAATTACTAATGACATCCACTTCTCCCCATTGATTGCCCCAAACAGCGTTCAGCTGATAACAAAATAATGCAATCGCATTATTTTGTTTATTATTTGAATTATAATGACCACTTATAATCTAATCGTTTATACATAGATTCGAAAGGTCAAAAAAAGGTAGAGTATGTTAATGAGCTGATATGATAAGTATATAGGAAAATAACAGTAGTTATAATTATATATGCATTTGTTTTAGAAATAAGAATAAAAACTGTTTGTATAACTTGTGTCCGGCCAAGACAACATAACGACGGCTAAGTGCCAATACCTCCTAACTGATTTTTTTTTGAGAATTTCACTTTTTTTTCGTTTTGAATTTAAAGGCGTTATTCGCATGTTTTAGTGAAATCGCAAAGTGTATTTTTATTACAACAACATTAAATTAAAATGTGGAAATACATATTATCTCCCAACTAAAACAACGTGTCTATTTTTGAACGTTTTTATTCAGTATGTGTAAATTTTTGACTTTGTTAGTTAGGACTTATTGGCACTTCACCGTCGATAACAAGCATGATAACCTGTATTACCGAAATTATATAGTTTACGCATTTTATTTTAAGGGTTTTACTACAAATTCCAGGCTGACCCTGGAATAGCCTACAAAATCGCCAAATTTACTACTAATAATGGTAGTACCCGCGTTTAAATATGAGACATGGCTTCTCAATCCAGACGGATCCAAAAATTTAACCAAAATGATATTAAAATATACCTATATAAATAAAAATCAATGTTTGTCCTTATGCGTTCCGAAACCATTGGCCAGATTGTATTGAAACTTTGGTAGGGTGTTCTGGGGATACCCGTGAGGGTTCCTAATTATTAAAACATGGGAAAAAAGAACAAAAAAAAAACAGTGCCACTCCGGGAGCGCCCGACAGAAGTGAAAACAAAACACAAACAGAATATTTTGCCATCACTCACTGACATATCGGATATATGTACATTAAAACCGAGTACTTCCCGAGGATAGCCGAACACATCTGAAGCGGGTATTTTTTTAATCGTCTTATAAACAAAACACGCGCGGTGTCGCTTACGGTAAAAGTGGCGCGAGTTCAATGGTTTTTTCCCATCTCAAAAAATGCCCGACGCGCCTAAAGAAGCTTTCACTTCAAAAAATCTGAGGCCGTACGAAATTCGCCGGTTCAGCTAGTGCCATTATAATACCAGCCCTATTATTATAATACCAGCCTTATTATTATAATACCAGCCCTATTATTGTCCCACTGCAGGGCAAAGGCCTCTTCTCATACAGAGAAGGCACGAGCATTGATCACCACGCTTGCTCAAGACGGGTTGGCGATTTCAGACTTATATTAACTACTAGCTGCATCCAGTTAGACTGGAAGCCGACCCCAACATAGTTAAGAAAAGGTTACGCAGATGATGATGTCATTCCTATAATCGTATGGACCTTTGAAAAGAATTGTTTATCGATATTACGTACAAACATACTTTTATTATCCTCATCGAGAGATCTATCAAAGCAGGTTGGACAGGTTTTTATTTTAAACCGGAAAACTTATCAAAATCTAGCGGCTTGGTCATTGTACATTCTGGGTAAAGTGGCGTATTGAGACGCCACTTTACCCCGTTAAGGGAATCAGTATGCGTGTATGTTATAATTATGAGATCAAGCTTATTACACAAAATTTTATTAAAAATCAGTTCAGCGGTTCACGTAAAAACGTGACAAATATACAGAAAGAGAGACCGGCATTTATCTCTGCAACAGGCACATCCATGAATGAACAATATCTATCAATAACCACCTGTTGATGCCAATTGCCTAACATTAAGTACTTTTAATAGAGATATAACGTTAGGGTGTATTCACATAGAAAGCTGGCAACCGGCACGCGGCGCCGATATGCGTCTGCGCGTCTATCGGCTGATAACCGCTGGATGTCAACCCTGGTCGAGGCAGGCAGTTTTCATACTTTTATGCAAATCAGCGCGAACCGTCGCCAATAAACACTGAGAAGTTCCTGAATCATAATAAGTCGGCGCCGGTTACCAGTTTTCTACGTGAATACATCCTTAGATAAAACGCTTAGCGTGAGTCAAGATTCAAGATGGCAGCCACATAAATAGGATATAGTATCATAATCATTACAGCCAAAATACGTCCATTACATTCAGCTGGCCTCCGCCGGATATCGCCATTAAAGCTCGTATCATTTAATAAAATTAAATAAAGTTTACCTGTATTCTGGCAAATAAAATCATTCATTTATGCTGCATTCTGGGTGCTTCAAATATCGCCTTGATAGTTCACAGTTGAGAGCAAATCGTCAATTTCTGTGAAATAATTATCTATAACATGAATAGTAGACTTCATTGAATATTGAAAAAAATCTAGTTATTTTTCGCGTGACTTTACTGTCCCCAACATTATTGATCTTTGGTCTACGCATTTCGTTCTTAACCACTGACCTTTCTAGACTTAAGATAAAAAACGTTCATTCATCAATTACAAAGCCAACCTTCGCCGACTCAAAATCGTCGAATTATGAAATTAAATTCGTTCTACAAACGTGTTTATAATATAGACGAACGGAAAGTTGCTGGAACTTTTCCAGATTTTTTACGATTTTGCGCAATATTATACAAGTAAAGTATGTAAGTAGAATGTTCCGTAGACATCTTCTAATTCGCCTGTGTTCCCATTTTACGACCTGATACTGTCACACAAATAAAATGTCCAAGTATTGTGTCTTCTCATACAGCAAGAAAAGTTTCTAAGCTTACATTGTATTCAGAATTTGTTTTATATTTTTCCACGGAGTCTGTGATGGAAGAATGAATTAATATTCTAACGACCACCAAAGTACAACCGGCACTGTGGCCAAAATGGATTGCTAATCGCATTTTACTAAAAACCGTAACAAACAATCACAATCCCAAGAATTTGAAAGAAGTTCATAATACAATGCTTCATATGTTTGAAAAATTCGTCTAATCGACAACGACAAAGCAATGAATATTGTTAGATTTACAAAATATGAAAAGCGTTTCCATTAACAAAAGTCAATAGCGTCTTCCTCACTAAATCTTTTAGACACAATTCTCCAAGAACGAACGTGACACAATCTTTGTACAACCATACGGCCATATAATGTCATCCTCGAATCTAAATATTAATAGATAATCTCTGAACATCAATCTTTCCGCCTACCGAGCGTGATTATTATGGCTTTATTGTGTCAGAACAGAACGTTCTAGCTGTTTGGACCTACCATAATCGTTTGCAAGGCAGATTAAGTGCAGGGCAGGTCAAGGTGACAGTTAATAGTTGCACCGCATATGGTTCAAAATCGCTTGACACTTCGCATGACATTTCAACTTTTGTCAACGTAAGTACATACATATATAAACTCACGACTTCTTCCCATGTGGGTAAGGGGGCGTCCATAAATTACGTGAAATGTTTTTTTAAATTTCCTGTCCCTCCCTCCCCCCCTAGTGAGAAGTCGTGAGATTTTATTCAACCCCCTCCCCCATCTCACGTGAGATTTTTCAAAATGTGGGTTTTTACGTAAACGTGTTGGATTGTTATTTGGTATAAAACAAATATGGTGATTTGACAGTCAGTAGATGTATAACGTCGAAGTATGAATGAAATTAGTCAATGATCTTAATCGTATTACGATACATGTACAATCTGGATTAAATGGGCCAAAATACTACCTATATATTTTTTTGGGTTTTTTTTTTTTTTTTTTTAGGGGGCGTCCATAAATTACGTGGGATGTTTAAGGGGGGGGAGGGGGTCGAGTCAAATCTCATCTAATCTTACGTTGGAGACCTCTCTCCAGAAAAAACAGAAATTACAGAACGCCAACTACTATGATTCTTACATACTCGTAGGTACTTCTTTTGCTTCGTTTACGTTTAAACATCTGCGGGGTAATTGCGTACCACACTATTCAGTAGCAATGGCTTTCATTTTGACAGTTCAACAACATTCATTGCGTTATTTACGTTGTTGAGCAGACACATTTTTCGGACATTATAATATATGTAGTAATGGATTAGCAATATCCTTTAAAATTATTCAGATAGTGTTTGTGTCTTACGCAATTGGGTCCTGCAGTGCGATTCTGTAACCATCTCACCGTGAAAACTTAGGTGAAGTGAGCGTGGAGTGAGCTGTCAATAGTGTCAATTCCTAGTAAAAACAAACTCACTTCACCTAAGTTTTCACGGTGCGATTTTTACAGAATCGGCCGGCTGTTTTTTAGTAACGTGCGGTTAACAATCCATTTTTGGTCATATTTTCGGCTATTCTTAAAAAAAATGGTGAATGTTATTAGTAATATAATGTGTCACGTAATTAGGGTGTTAGTCACACCTGCGCTGGTTACTGTGAGTACTACGCACTTGACTTTTCTGAAGAACATCACAAAATTTATTGCCTGTTAATAGTGAACCCCTGTTGAGCGAACAAAGTAAAGCTTTGAACTAAAACTCACATTTATGGTGCAGTTATACAGTAATTCCTTGTTTTACTTCAGGTATAACAAGGAATTACGTCTTAGGTTCTTGCAGTTTTGCCCAACACCTGCAATGTTGACCCCCTGAAATCGTAAAAGGCTAGTGTTGTTACAATGTTCCTACAGACAAAACATTGTAGCATCATCATTAGGTTGAAGTAGAATGACAGCTCCCTTCGCCAGGGGCGGATCTACTTAAAGGCTTTTTGGGCTGCAGCCCAGGGCCCCGTGGATACAGAGGGCTCCCAACCGAACTGAAAACAATAGACGATATTGTCAATAATAAAAATGATCTAGAATTTAAAAAAAAACCGATCATAATAAAATGGCAATAGGTTGAGTAATTAGGTACGGCCCCTAAGCAGTATTAGCCCAGGGCCCCACAAAGTCAAGATCCGCCCCTGCCCTTCGCATTAGTTTTCACGATGAGATTTTTACAGAATACGTACGTTAAGTACCACAGTACTAGTGTATCTGTAACTACCATATTTGTACATTGCGGTTTTTTTTTAACTTTACACTAGGAATTTTTCCTGTATTTTGGATGCGTTTACAAACATTTAAAGTCACATACACAAACAGCCAGACCGAACAACTACTTGTAGGTCATACAAATATTTGTTCCGTGCGGGAAGTTTGGTTCTACAATGTTTTGTCTGTAGGAACATTGTAACGCTACTATTCTTTTACGATTTCAGGCGTGCACGCGTGGAGTAAATCGTTCCCAGGAAATTTTCGTCTCATATAATATTTTATCTCCTACACAAAGCACACAAGTCTCTGGGAACAAAATTGCTAAGTTTGAAGAAGTTACTTCTTTGATACAGTCAATTTAAAGTTTGGCAAGAAATAAACAGCTATTTCATTGTTGCTAAGTGCGCAGATGAGGCTTTTTAAATACTTTAATAGTAATTTTATCAACTCGCTACACGCACAGCATGGGTTCAATAGTAGTTGAAGTTAGTTACCTGCATACTAATCTATTTTGATAACTGTACATCTTTGATTTCTTTATAGTGCTGTCCCACGTCGCAACAATCGTTGAAATATGTTCGGCTCTTTCGCAAACGTTGAATTCTGTCTAAAACAATTCAAAAAGCTCTGCGACCGATAATATGGATAGCTTGTATCTCGATTTCGACGTAAACACGTCGATATATTTAACTTCGATGACGATATACTATCTTACATCACATCTATTATTAGTCTAGTAAATTTGTTTTTAGTTTAACATTCCGCCTCCATTTATATTACGTAAAAAGTATAAATGTGACCATATAATCAAGTATTGTCATTGGTATTATTCTATTATACTTTATAGCGCGTTTTTACGACTTTCCTTGATATATCTTACTGTTTTGATCTGAAGCTGGGGAATAAATAAAATTGTTATTTGTGATAGTCTTTTATGGCAGTTAGTTGACGTTGCATACAATATAAACCAGAAAGAAGTGAGCGAAATTATGGAGGGGAATAACATTGAAATTATTTCAGCACCATAAGTGTTCAGCAAACATATGTAGAACTAAACCAATATTATTACCGGCTACAATCAACTGAGCTGTATGACTGTATGTGGTGCCAGTACATAATTATTAATGCTAAGTACTAGCTGAAACAATGAGGAAAAATCTACAATACTATGTTCATACAAACCAAGGGCTATGAATTGCAACACGACTCTTGAAACAATTCAAATACAGTCAACTCAGCCTATTGCAGTCCACTGCTGGAGATAGGCCTCTACCAGGCTTCGCCACAACACCCTGTCCTCCGCCTTCCGCATCCAGTCCGTCCCAGTGACCTTCTTTAGGTCGTCCGTCTATCTAGCTCGGGTGCACGTCCCACACTACGCTTACCGATACGCCGATACGCGGTCTCCAGGACAATCAATCATACAGTACTAAGTGGTGTTTTAAAAATTCCTTTTACCAAAATTAGCGACTAGCTGGAACTCTTTGATAAACAGTGACCTTGGTATTGATTTAAGCTAATATAAAATAACAACATAGGTACTACAATAAAATAATATCGAAACAGTGTTTTAAATCTATGTTTTGACTTCGACAATCGAAATAGTCAAAGCCATGAACGTGTTTGTTTTTTTTTAGCAATTCCAGCCAGTTGGCTCCAGTTGATTTTGTATTGTCCGTTTTTCCGGTTAGAGGGTCCAATTTTCCCGCCGGGACTTGCAATGTACCTACATATACTAGCTATGCAGATATTGACGTTTGAATTTAGATGCTACAAGCTACGTGGTACAGAATTCTAGGCCTTGCTAAAAAGGCAATTCTCTAATGTCAATGTTGATTCTGTCTCCTGAAATGGTATTTCTCATAAATATTACAGTATTTGAGCCAACATTGCTAATCGGTTTTGTTAAATATGAGGGACCACTTGACCGTAAGTGGGCAGTTTCCCAGAGACTAATTGTCTCAAGTGCTTGTGATTCATAAAGTGGTTCTACCTACTATGGAAAGTATCTTATTGAAAATAATAAAAGTGCTGTTAGTACGCACGGCTACACATCGAGCTATACAGTGACACTGACTTCCAGTATACACTGACTTCTGATTGTACGAAGAACCTATAAAACGCGAACGAGTTCAGATAAAACTGGAAATGTACAGACGCCAGCACATTAAGCTACTACAATCTGTCAAATTTTCTTAATATATTTTCAACTTTATCACTAAAGCATAAGGTTCAAAATTGATTGGGAAAATTTTTTAACCTTTAGCTTGGTGTGCCGCCGTGTGTACCTGGCATAGTGTATAGAAACGTGTTTCGTAAATACGTTTACTAGTAAGTACTTGAACATGGATTCCTAGTTAATGACATGGCCTTGGAATGTGTTCCGACTCACATCGTCACCGTCACAAATAGATTAGTAATAGGTATCTAAATATCACTTAACTCTTCGCACGTCGAGTGTACACCATGTGTACCGATAACAATAAAATTTCTATTGTGTCTGCTAATTAGACGCGCGACGAGTTAAAGGTACTTTGTAGCAATAGGATTGGTTGTTTGTACAAAATGTCCTACCGCATCTGTTTAGTGGCACATCTGTACCTTTGGAAAACTAAAGAACACCTTAGATGTACTTTAGATTTTCAAAGAAAGCCCAACGTAACATTGAACTGCTTATAAAAGAAGATACTGCTCTGCTTTTTGAAAACTAAAACTAATAAATACCTAGCTGAAACGTTGCAGAGAGCCATTTATTTCATTTTTTTTGCTTTGTGTTTTATGATGGATCATGAGTAATGCTGCAAGTACCCCTTGGTATTTGCAGCATTAGGGCTCCTACAAACAGGCGCGACACGCGATATAATCGCGCGTGACACAAAGGCCGCTCGTTGTGCGACTTGCGGTGCCTTTGTGACACGCGCGATATTATCGCGTGTCGCGCCTGTTTGAAGTAGCCTTTATGCTTTGATTGTACTCAATCAGAGGGCTCCTGAATTAAGGCCACTTATAAGCTGATTGCTTGATTTCCTAAAAAAAGCGGTGAACGGTTGCACAATAATGATTGTACAAATACAGAGCGTTTTATGACAATGACACCTTAATGTCAAAGGCCGTTGAAAATCTGTGACAGATTTTTATGACGGCCGTTTCATCAGTACGTCCGTTGTAATATGACGGAACAGCTTTTCTATAAAACAAAAGCTTTACTCTATTCTAAAAGTTTGTCGTATATGACGGAGAAGGTATAGTGTGTCTCGTTATTATCAGCCATATTTAACTATTGTGGGCGTACAGTGGGTATGTGTTGGTTATTGCGCAATAGAAAAACCGTTTGCAGTTCAAATAAGATTATAATTTCACGAACAATATAGTCACACTAGCAAATTACACACTGTAGGTACACGACACAACCAGATACGGAAACGCTGAACAGTTTCTAAGCACATGTTGTCCGTACGATGTCCAATGTCCAAGTCCAAGTCCAAAATGAGC
Source organism: Luperina nickerlii (assembly GCA_963855955.1). NCBI lineage: Eukaryota > Metazoa > Arthropoda > Insecta > Lepidoptera > Noctuidae > Luperina > Luperina nickerlii. The sequence goes on along the minus strand of OY979681.1, from coordinate 12,101,446 downwards.
TCCACATCGTCCTGTCGAGCTGTTTTCTAACCCCCACGGACTCAGGCTAGACTCTGTCAAGCGCCGCCGGGTGGCGCTAGCGTTCCGAATAGTCAAATGCATGACCGGATACGACATATATATTATGGAAATGTAAATATGTTCTTTACTTAGTAACAGATGGGCCCGTGGCTAAATAATAACACTCGCACAGGTCGATCGACCAGGTAACGCTACGCTTGCCGCGGTCGGTCTGTGAATGGGTGACCATCATCTTTACATACGGAGACCCCTCCGTGCCTCGGAAGGCACGTTAAGCCGTTGGTCCCGGCTGTCATTCGTGGATCTATGACAGTCTGACAAACAGTCATACCAAGGGGTATCGTATTATCCAGTAACTGGGTTGCGGAGGTCAGGTAGGCCGCCGCTCCATGTAAAATACTGGTATTCAGCCGAGTCCGGTTAGACTGGAAGCCGACCCCAACATAGTTGGGAAAAGGCTAGGCAGATGATGACTTAGTAACAACGCTGCTCGAAGTGAGTCATTTACCTATTCAATCTCCTATTTACCTTAGGTATAAATCACAGTTTGTCATTGCTAAGCATAACAGCTACAATTTCAATGAATTCCTCACAAGACTGATTAATTCATCAAGAAGTTTTCCGTTACATGTTGGAGCTGTATGCGTGGTTATCTAAAGCATCTATTGACTACTATGCCATCAACCAATTACTTCAATCAACACGTCCTCTATTGCAGCCTCTCCCAAATTGGGCGTCAAGGCAACCAGACACTAGTAAAAAATGTCTAATTTATTGTCTCTGGTCTGACCAATTCATCATCATCAGCCTACAGCAGTCCACTGATAAACATAGACCTCTCCAATTGCACGCCATTTAGCTCGATTCTCAGTAACTCTCATCCGGCATCGTCCTAATAGAACGCGAAGCGCGATCATCGCGCGAGTAAGCGACGCGACCATCGCATGTTCGCGCGATAGCAAAAACTGGGTGTCCTAATAGAAAACGAATACATGATCGTCGCGCGAATTTACAACGCTAGCTACCGTAGAGAGCTGCCGGGTCAGCGGGATTGCCGGGTCAGCGGGATTGTCCGAAAGGGTTACCGCTGGCCCGGAACATAAAGGGCGAAGGAAGGAACACGGGTGGGTTTTAGTCAGTAAGAGTCTGACACTCCCTTCCGCTCCACCCAGAGCGGGAGGAGTCATTTGATGATTTCCCATCCTGAAAAAAAAAAAAAAAAAAAAAAAGCTACCGTAGAGTACCTAGTTTGGCACAGGCACGGTCGGTACCAACAAGCATAGACGTCAGAGACGCTCAATTTTTGCTGTCGGGACATATTTGGATGACCTTTTTATAGATATAATATATTTTATACATTTTCAAACAGTTGAGTCGCGCGACCGCGTCGTGCGATTGTCAGTTAGGACACCTATTCGAGTTCAATACGTTTAATCGCGCGTTCGTACGAACTAAGTTCGCGCGAATAGATTTTCAAACATTTAAGTCGCGCGACCGCGTCGTGTGAATGTCAGTTAGGACACCTATTCGAGTTCAATATGTTTGATCGCGGGTTCGTACGAGTAAAATTCGCGCGAACCTACGATGACCGCGCATTCGAGTTCTATTAGGACGATGCCTCCAGCTGCTATCAGCCACTCTGCGAAGATCGTCGCTCCACTTAGCCTCGACTCTTGTGCGCCTTTTTGGGCGTCTGACCAATTAGTTCTTAAATGCAGAACATCCATCATATTAAAAAGGCCATCGTCCATTGACTTAAAAATTATCTTCTATTAGTTAGTAGCCATAAAGTGTCGTTATTATCACCATGTCTGGTGATAAACATATTAATGCACTTAATAATTTGGACAGTCTCCAAAATGTTGTGAAAATGCGCAATGTATACTAGTGACTGCTAATTTACGAATAAAGTAACTTCATACCGATGAAAGAGGACTTTGTTTTGTAACGTTCTTTGCCTTATTTTGTTGACAAACCAGCTTCTATGACTTTGTACTGTTATTGTAACTAAAGTGACTTTACCTTAAATTTGTTTCTAGATAAGTATCAGTACATAAGTACATTAGTTTAATAGGCTGTGTTTATGGCAAGTAAATGGCTTTGTTGGTCTTATTTCAAATGATGAAGACGGATTCAAAATATAATGGTAACCTTTTGGTGTACATAAATTGGTGTTTCTGCAACATACACCGTGGTTTTAGGTGTTGAACATGATTAATTTTAGCAGGTACCTACTTACCAAACATTTGGTAGCTACTTACTTTATAATCATTAATCCTATAAAAAGGGAGATCTATTTATACTGACCACAAATCGGTAAAGTTCCGAAACTGTTGAAATCTTGCAATTCGATTTATGTAATTAGGATTAATTAGAGCAGAAAGACGAACAGTAGTTTATACTATACAATTAAAGCTTTGTAGGTTAATGTAAGAACTTTTGACATGTTTAATTCAATTAAACGTATGTGCTACAAAAAGATATTATAATATATGTGACATTCAGCTTTTGCTTATGTGACATAAAGCTGCACACACTTGTTTAGAGCTTGTAAATAATAATGTGAGCAGGAATTTATTTTCTGTTTAAAATACCTACTACTCCCACTAAGTTGGTAGGCAAAGCCGAACTACATATTTCTAAAACTGGATGTGCTACTAATAGATTTTGCAAAGGTGACATTCAGCTTTTTAAAGCTACACATACAGCTTGTTAATAATAATATGAGCAAGAATTTTATATCACACTAATATTATAAAGGCGAAAGTTTGTGAGTGTGTGTGTGTGTGTGTTTATATGTTTGTTACTTCTTCACGCTCAAACGGCTAGACCAATTTTGATAAAATTTTGTATGGAGGTAGCTGACACCCTGGATTTACATATGGGCTACTTTTTATCCCGATATTTCCACGGTATCGACACTTATGCGGGTGAAACCGTGGGACGCAGCTAGATTTTACATAAAATACAAACTAAAAATACTCCCACTGAGTAGGTAGATATAACTCCCAGTTTTCATCAACTAAAACCATTGTTTGCAAACAAATGTGTAAAAAAAGTATCGTTTTGCCTTCGAGAACAAAAAAACTCGTTTTTCCCAAGGTGAACCGTGTGCTCATGGCCTTATTATATAAATGGCGTTGCATGACATCACCAGATTGAATAGTACCTAGTATGTGGGTACTACTAGTTAGGTACCACATTTTTAGTTTGCTCGTAAATACCTATAGTGATATAACACAGTAAAGTGTTTTTTTACGTGTGCTTTTTTTGGTAAATGAACATTGAATACTAAACTGAGTTTGCGATATTGAAAGTTTAATATGTTTATGATTAATTCGATGCAGATTTTGATGTAATACATATCTTAGGCAATACGAAGTGTATAAGCCTAGGCTTGCCGAGCAATTTTTTATTGTGCTCTCGATTTTCGACGCTCTGCTTATCGCCTAGAGTTAAAAATCCAACAGTGTATTTTTTTGACGCGCTTGATGCCCGCTGTTGGGTTCTCAATGCACCGAGAGTTGAAAATCCAATGCGCGATATTTTTACGTCCAAGCGTACGTGGATCAAGAGTGTTTCTGATACGAAAACCCGTGATTCAAGAAGCTCTGAGGCCGTAGTGTGAGCTTTTTCACTCACGTTCGAATGCAAGCGCGTTAGAATTTTGTGGGGAAAAAGTTATAGCGCCACCTGGTGGTCACTAGGAGAAACCTAATTTCCCATACAAAATTCTAACGCGCTCGCAATCGAACGTGAGTCGAAAAAACTCACACTACTGTAAAAAGTTTGAAAATAAAACACTGTTCACATTCCATTATTGATAATCTTACCTTGTAAAGTAGGAAAATAGTATCGTCGCTATATGTATAAGTGTATTTTGTATGATCTTAACGACCGTTTACCTATAGGTAGGTATTAACTGCTTCGATTAGTAATTATAAAACAATTAAAAACTAATCCATTGGTATTTTTCCATTCATCATCATCTGCCCAGCCTTTTCCCAATTGAGGTCGTCTTCCACTCTAACAGGATGCAGCTGAATACCAGTATTTTACATGGATTGACTGTTTATCTGACCTTCACAACCCAGTTACTCAAATAAATAACCCAGAGAACCTGCCCTTTGTGAGCTATGCTAGCTATGATTAAATTAATCGACTACAAAGGTCATAGGGCAATGACAGAAGTATGACGAGGTACAATATAAGATAGGTAACTGTCCAATGTGTCCAGCAAGTCACAGGAACATTGCTCTCAAGGTGGGTGTGAACGCACTAACCACCGTAAATGAATCCAATTTGCTGTTTAACTAATCTCTTGGACGTGAGTGGTGACTAACGGATGCCCTCTTAACCTCAGACAATCGCGACGATATTATTCCAGCCACGGAACTGAATAGTTAAAAACTGACGCACATAGTTCTCACATATGCTACTCTTATGTATTGTTGGCCGAATAAATTGAATCCTGTAAAGTGCTGCGCAATTCTGATCCTCGATTTTCGACAATTGGCAATCCGTAACTATAGCTGTACAAGGATCTTTTGGAGCGTGGCCAAAATCGGAACTAATGCTGCCATCTTGTTATTTCTATACGTTTCTCAAAACAATTGCACAAATGTTTACCTACAGCGGCCCCAGTCAGATAGTAGATCGAAAGCGCAGAAGAGCGCCAACAGATTCTGATAGCTATGTAAACTGCTACCAGGATCTTCTGGCGCGAATGACATTAACAGGGGGGCGCAGTTGGTAAATATTTGTGCAATTGTCTTAAGAAATGTATTAGGTGCTATATAAAATAAAATTAATTTAAATATCTATTTTGTTCGCTCAATGATTCGAATTTCGAATGCTGTGATCGTCAAACGGCAACTGTCAAATTGCAATTTCTGTAACAGTCTAAGCATTCCTGATGCATTACTGCTTTTATAGAAGAGCTGCAATTGAAATGCAGAACCTGCGGGTCGAGTATAAATTGTTTTTTTATTTCTCTTCGAAATTGCTTAGATGAAATTGCAACGTGAAGTCTCATTTATATTCCCGAATAGTAAATACCTAGTGCGAGAGAATATAAAGGAATTTTGTAGTAGCATAGACGCGTACAAAATACATCAAACAAACCTTTGTGACTATGCTCATGTTTTGAAATACTTCTAAACCATTTCTAAACACTAGTACAATGACTTGTTTCAATAACACTATGTCCGTGCATGTTTTTAATTTGCAACGTCCATTTTGCTTCTGAGGGAAGAAGCCCACAGAAATAAAAATAATTATTTGAACTCAAAAAGATACAAAAAAAAAAAATTAAAGATTTTTTGTCACGCAAATTATACTTAATCGAAATAATTTCCAATAAGTAACCGTGATTTTTTACTAACAAAACATTATTTTCTTCAGCAGCAACATACCTAACCTCTTGTTTGACATAAGCGTAACGAAAATAACAGTTACGTATGCTTTGCTAAATAGAACGACTATTAATAGCAACCCCGCCCTATTTATCGACGTTCTGCTCACAGCATGAAAGTGATGAAATTCTTTAATATCTGCTAATCATAATTGGCACACGCAAGGAAGTAATTTGTTAGGTGGCCGATATTGGAATCGATAACGGTCTGATATGCGCCTATTACATTTTTTACTGCCCGTGCTGCGATTACAGCAAGGAGTCATAATATTCTGATGTAAAACAAAACTAAGGCAATTTATGCATCGTTAAAATAAATAAAAACCAGATTCAATGACGTTTCTTCAAAAGAGAAAGTACAAGATCCTTTAAAAGTAAGATAAGCTCTCGTTGATTATCATATTTTTGTGAATCATAGGTTTACTGATACAAATAACATCCATTATTGATACACGTGTACCTCAAACAGCTGATCAGTGTGTATGGACCTACTAGCAGTGCCCCGCGGTTTCACTATCATATGTCCTTTCCCGGGACTCAAACTATCTCTATACTAAATTTCATCTAAATCGGTTCAGCGGTTTATGCGTGAAGAAGTAACAGACAGACACACTTTCGCATTTATAATATTAAATATGGACCTATTATTGCCCACTTCAGGGCAAAGGCCTCTTCTGATACAAAGAACGCATGAGCATTGATCACTACGCTTGTTCATGGCGGTTTGGCAATTTCCGACTTATATTAACCACTAGCTGACCCGACAGACGTTGTCCTATTTTTGATACGAAAGACACGTGGCGCCATCTATTATCATAATAACGTTATTGTTGTTTTCCTCGGGAACAGCACTTTTTTTCGGGATGAAAGGTACCGTATGTCCGTTTCTGTACACCTGTCAACGTATATGCACAATTTCAGGATGATCGGATCAGTGGTTTAGACGTGAAAAGGTAACAAACAAACATACTTTCGCATTTATAATATTAGTTAGGATTAGGATAAGTCAAGCTTTCCTCACGACGTTTTCTCAGTGTATACTGCTTCCATTGTATTTTCTTGCAATTAATTGTACGGATGTCATAAGACATTTCTATAACTCATATCGTGAGACAGAGTAAAAGGATATTGGTCATCCCCTAGAAATTGGGTTACTTACAGTGCGTGCCACGTAAGAAGAGACTTGACCCCGCCTCCCCCGCCTCTTTCCGCCGCCCCGATGACGCCCGGTCCCGTCCCGCACTCAGACCTCATACCGCTAAAGATACCTAAAATCGTGTACTGCGCATGTCAAACCACGTGGTGTGTCAAGTCTCTTCTTACGTGGCACGCACTGTACGTCTGGATCGACAGTCACTTCGCCTAAGCGTCTAGTTAGTTCAGCTAGCATATCCGTGATATAAGCTGACCTCAATACATTTGGGACTAGATATCTACATCACGCGTAGGAATATCTGTAGGTACCCAATAATACAAAACTAACGTTAACTTATTGATCTGTTTGTCTCGTTCAAAAGAATAGATAAGTTTTCATATCACAGCAATAAAAAGATTTCCCTTCACTCCCCTGTTTTGTCCTATACTAGATTAATTTTATGAGCCCCTTACATGCCTGTGAATGTCGAATCCAGTACTTGGTTCGTTGTTCCACTATAGTAACTTCTGGCTTAATCATAACGGTTGGAAGGAGTAATTGCAGTGTTATTTTGATTTCTAGAATATTGGATATTGGATCTTAGACTTGGGTGTGTCTCTCTTTCTATATCTCTCTTCTGATACGACACGATGAAATTATTTAGTCTTAACAATTTGCTTCAAGTAGTGATTGCTCTCGCCGTCATAGTTGATCGACCTTGAGACAATTACGGTAGATCAGACGGATCTGAAGATAAGACCATACATGGCATTCTTAATGCTAAACATGGTCCTATGTCAGCTATAATGAAAACTCAAGGGAAAATTGCCACGATCGCTTGATGATCGCAGATGGTTGTTATTCTTGACTTAATATTAATAGATTGGAGGACATTTTCGACTCATACAAATGACATGACACATTTTATGACTGCCGCATTGAGCGGGGACCATGAGAATCTTCATTTATTACCGTTGACTAGTTATTTTACGATCCAGCAACAGTAATTATTATTTCTGTGTAACTACTCATGCTTTGTATTGTTTCATAAGATTTTGTATTTAGGTACCTACCTATAATAAACGATGCACGGTACCTAACTGCGTAATTGAGTTACAAGATATTTTCTTTAAAAACAAAAATTTTCAAGACTAAGGCACTTGAAAGTAAAAGGTATTAAATAGAACGGCTAGGTACTTGCAAGGTTTCTTAAGTCCTAAGATAAAATCTCAATATCTTATTGAGTTATATTATACAACATGTCCCAGAATCAACGCACACCACCAAACATCCCAATTAGAATCAACATCTGCCTAGCATTTTCCTCACACACACACAACATACAACTATGTTGTGTGTGTGTGTGTACCTATGTATGTGTTGTGTGGACAAACAATTATTACTATTATGTATAAAACATTGTTTATTTATTAAATTAGTTATACTGATTGTGGGAGTTTGTGGTTACATTACAAATATATGTACGCACATAGTCTCATAAGCATCTGAAGTAGTAGGTACATCGCCCATTTGGTTTGTTTTGACTGTACAATGAAAGTGTAATTTTACGTAGTATTATTTTTGGTAAAAAAAAAATACCTTAAAACTGACAGAAATCGATTCCAAACAAACTAATTTCATAATGTGCATTCATTCAGTTATACATTGCTTAAGTTATGTATTCTACTAACTGAAAGTTCAGTTCAGACACGCAATGTGGAACCAATAGCATGATATACCTATTAGATAAATTCCGGCTGGTCCTCATCATCTGCCTAGCCTTTTCCCAACTATGTTGGGGTCGGCTTCTAATCTAACCGGATGCAGCTGGATACCAGTATTTGACATGGAGCGACTGCCTATCTGACCTCCACAACCCAGTTACTGGGTAAAGGCTCCTGCAAACAGGCGCGACGCGCGACGCGAATCTCGCGCGACACAAAGGCACCACTCGTTGCGCGACTTGCAGTGCCTTTGTGTCGCGTTACGCGTCGCGCCTGTTTGAAGGAGCCTTAATATGATACCCCTGGACTGACTACCCGTTACGACTGTCAAAGATACACGAATGACAGCCGGGACCAGCGGCTTAACGTGCTTTCCGAGGCACGGCGGGGTCTCGGTATGTAGCGATAATAAATTTGACATTCTATAAACCAAAAAAGTCAACCATCCACAGACCAACCGCGGCAAGCGTAGCTTAACCTGATCGATCGACCTGTTCGGCTGTTATTAGTTAGTCACGGGCCCCAAGCTCCGGTTGGTCCTCAGAAACCCTAATTAGTCTCTTCATGATCACTGTTATTTTAACATTATTTCTTCTTTTCTTACAGGATCCTGCTTACATTGTTACCAATGTAATTCCGAGCAAGACCCGGCTTGCGGCGATCCCTTCAAAAGCACAAGGCATTTGGTGGTAAGTAAAATAATACAGGATGGCAGGGACATCTATGCGCAACCTGTGACCATGGTTCAGTACATGATTCTGAACACCCTTGTGTTGAAATTTTCCGTAGGCTATTAAAAAAAATGTTATTTACATTTTGACCGCGTAAAACTCAACGCCACTTTTGAATTGTCAAAATTAAATAGTCGGTCAGTTAGTTAGAAAGTTGAAGCTAGTTGCCCATTCCAAAACGTAGATCTCTATAGAAGGCACCCTAAAAGAGTGTCCTTGGAGGTTTTTGCCCGTTAAATCAAGATATTACAAAATCCTGGGTATATTATTGGGCGAGACTTGGACGAGGTGATCTAAATTATGATAAGTGTAAGCCATCCCGGCGAGACGACCGCGACGGCTACCGAACTCAATTTACACATGAACTAAATTTTTATATCACGGACGTTCATCAATGTAAATTAAGTGGAAAGTCAAATGATTTTATAGAAAATCCTAATATTACATTACGATATTAGATAAATAAATCCCTTTTTAGCAAGACGTGCGCAAAAATATACAACGTGGTTCTTACCAGGGCCCAACGAAATATATATAAAACTAGCTTAACAAGTGAAGAAATTGAAAAAAAAATCGTGTCTGGGCGAGTCACTTCTAGTGGATTATAAATAAATAGAATATTTTTTGATTGAAATTGATAGAAAGGCAGAAATATATACTTCACCATAAAATTAATAATATTAATTTGTAACTGTACAGTAATACTGTAATTTGTAACTGTAAAGGCTTGCATAACACCAATGATATTATCATTGGTGTTATGCAAGCCTGTACAGTCGAACATAGAGATTGGTATAAAGGAAAGTAACCAGCAATTACTTTATGTTACAATATTGTGAGTGTGCTGAGAAGTCGAGTATGACATCATTCGTTCACGGGATAAAATTTATATGGCCAGTGTAATGGATACATAAATATTTATGCCTGTATACCAAAGTCTTTGTTAGATTGTACAATGGCGGTAAAACTAACACAATAACACAAAAACATTAATAGTGAAGCGGGAAGGTCTAGTAACCGAAATACTGATTACAGCCTGTCTATTAATGACAACATAATAAAATCTGACTCACAAGTCGCCGAGGCATTTGAAAATTTCTTTTCAGATATTCCCGTTTCAACTACTAAATCCCTAAACTCATCACCTTCTGTTGCTGAGTCTTTGCTTAAGGAAAATGTTAATGGTTGCGATTCGGATTTTAATTTTGAATATATTACATGTAGAGATATAATTAAAACCTTTCACACTTTAAATGTAAAAAAGACTGCAGATCTGTGGGGTAATTCTGTAGAAGTTGCTAAGTCTATTATTGACATTGTAGCACCTACTCTTGCTCTTATATTTAATAGTTGTATTGACAATGGGGAGTTTCCTGATCTTATGAAAAATAGTAAAATAATACCTTTGTTTAAATCAGGTAGTACATCAGACCCCACAAATTATAGACCTATTTCTGTACTACCTACCTTTAGTAAAATTTTTGAGAAATTAATTTTAGACCAAATGCAAAGATTTTTTAATAAATATAAATTATTACACAGCAAACAGTTCGGTTTTACAAAGGGTCGTTCAACTACTGATGCCGGTGTTGAACTTTTAGGACATATTTATAATGCATGGGAAGATAAATGCGATGCCTTGGGCATCTTTTGTGATTTGTCCAAGGCATTCGATTGCGTTCTTCACGAAACGTTAATCAGGAAACTCCACCACTACGGGATCCGGAATACTGCTCTGGATCTTCTTACTTCATACTTGAGTAAAAGGATTCAGAGCGTTGACGTTAATGGAGAAAGATCACCCGGATCTTTAGTAACGATGGGAGTCCCACAGGGCTCAATTCTTGGTCCTTTCTTGTTTCTTATTTATATCAATGACTTGCCGTACCTCATAAAGGATAATCATGATATAGTGTTGTTTGCAGATGACACTTCACTTTTGTTTAAACTTAAACGTCAGCAGTTGGTTACTGACGATGTAAATAGCGCGATTTCGAAAGTAGTCCACTGGTTCAATGTTAATAATTTGCTTCTAAACGAGAAAAAAACCAAATGCATTAAGTTTACACTACCCCACGTTAGGCAGGTGAAAACTAATGTGTTGATAAAGGGCGAGGAATTGAATCCTGAAGACAGCACAGTATTCTTGGGCATAACTTTGGATGCTAAGCTTCAGTGGGGTCCCCATATAGATAAACTGTCAAAAAAGCTAAGTTCCGCAGCATACGCCGTTAGAAAAATTCGTAATTTAACTGATATAGAGACTGCCCGTTTAGTGTACTTTAGTTATTTTCATAGTGTAATGTCGTACGGTATTCTATTGTGGGGAAATGCCGCCGATATTCAGACTATCTTTGTTTTGCAGAAGCGTGCTGTTCGATCAATTTATAAATTAAGTCCGAGACACTCTCTCAGAGACAAATTTAAAGAGATTAATGTAATGACTGTGCCTTCTCAGTATATTTATGAAAATCTTTTATATGCCCATAAAAACATAAAATTGTTCAAAAAATACAGTGATATCCATAATATAAATACTAGAAACAAACACAAATATGTTGTACCTACAACAAGGCTCAAGAAAATAGGTGGCTCGTTCAGATGCCAATGTATACACTTTTATAATAAACTACCAAGCCACGTTCAAGATCTAAGCCTTAATAAATTTAAATCGTTCATTAAACGTAAATTGTGCCAGAAAGCCTTTTATACCATTAAAGATTATATTGAGGATACAAAGGCTTGGGATTGAGTTGCTTCCAATTTCTGCATTTTGAGTGTTTTTGATGTTTTTTTTTTATATACACATTGACATTAATGTTTTTTTTTTTTTTAACTGACATTTGCTTACTTTTTAAAGTATTACATTATTTTAATTATTGTGAATGTGAAGACGATGTGGGTCATTTAGTTTAGGCATTTTATATTTATTATTATTCTCTCTATGGTCTGGCAGTTTGAGTAATTCATGTGGCCTACCCAAATGTCCTTTCTTTGGTATTGTTCGTCGAATCGTTGAGCTCCTTAAGTCTTGAGTTGAGCTGCATGATTTCTGACAAATGCGTGTACTGACTGGACAGGTCCTCTCAATCTGTGTGGTTCTTTCCTCAAAAGACCATCTCAGACATCGACCTACATGGTCTTCATATAACTTGACCAAGATTATGTCTGGACTTTAAAAGAGACTATGACCTCTGAGTTTGTTTCGGCCTTTCTTCTCAGAGTAGTCAGATAGGAAACGCCGACCTCATCTAGTTTAAAAAAAATTATGATTGACGTGTAAAAGTGTTTGTGCAAACCTACTTACAGAAATAAAATCATTTATCATTTATCATTCATTTATCATTTATCAATAAATTATCCTTTCTAAGTAAATAGCGTGTCTGTGTTGTTTGATTAACCGCTTCTATTGTATCTGTTCTAGGACTGCATGACCCAAGATTCGATCAACTACAACACGCTGTACCTACGCAGTGTGCTTCCTGGTGAAGTGTTCGGCAGCGTGGTCGGTGCACCCAGATATTGTCACAAAATCGTGATGCGTGAGTATCTTATAATTTACCTACATTTCTCAATTTTCTTACTAACGTCTAGTCATGGATAGAGTGTAAAATATTTATTGGTGCTCAATTGGGAATACCTTTGGTGCTCAATCTCAATGCATAGGTGCTCAAACGGGAATATTTCGATTTTTCGGGATTAATGGACGATTAAAGCATATTCAGTAGGCGATAAAATATAACACGGCAGTTGTATCCGGAGAATTCACGCCACTTTCCTTAGTGAATGCATGGCCCACGGCTATTCACACGTTCTTGCTATCTATGATGACTACCCGTACGTCCGTGCCAGCAACGTGAACATGACGTGAAATGGGTCAACAGAAGTGCCGTTTCAGTTGACGGTACAACGTTAGGTCTATTCACAGCAAGTTAAGTTTCCATTTAGGAGTAACATTTGGCGTCTGTCTAGTTCCTAGTCTCGATGAGTTTGAAAGCCATTTGCCAGCTATTTGTCTTTGTCTATGTCATAGCCTTCGTCTAATGCAGTGTCTTTTGCTCTATTACAGAGACTGGAGCCGTAGTCCGCACGTGCCTGGACGCCAACCCCGCTGACATCAACCACACTTGTCGCTCCCTGGAGAACAGCTCTTCCAAACTGCCCAACTCCGACCCCAGCAGGAAGATCAAGCACTGCAGCGTGTGCGACAAGGACAACTGCAACGCAGCCACATCGCTGTCCTTCTCTCTCCCACTCGCCACTTTAGCTCTCATCGCTTCATACTTGTTCTGCAAGCAATAATACCTATCAGACTTCAAAGCAAGTGAACAATTTGGTCTAGCTTAGGCGCCTTGAGTGTACCGCTTGCAATTGTTAAAAATGGGGTGCCAAAACAATCTCGATTTCAACGTTTACAGTATTTGTTACACTCCGCAATGTCTGTTCATTGGTCAAGCCGAAAATGCCTTTAAAATTAACATCGGACCGTCCAATTGATTGTTTATTTGCTTTGTTTGTTTATTTAGTGTTATATCTAAGATAGGGTAAATAACGTGGCTGAAACACGTTGTGTCTTATAAATTAATACTGACACCGTTAAGTACCAAAAGTAATTATGTAACCAATATATTGTTAGTGTTGATAGCAATAAAAATAATCTGTACCTGGGAATTGTGAAGTAGATTAACAACATTTTAAAAGAAACTATAAAATAAGACACTTGTTTTTAAAAGATGGTGTATTTATTTATAAAGTTCACCTTGTGTATTATATATATAGCAAACACTATTGTGGAAAAAAAACTTCTATTGCATGACACATATTGGACAATTTAGAAGCTACACCGGTTATTACATGTATAGCTTAAAGTTTTATGTGATCAATTCACACATTGTTAACGAGACATTGTTTAAGCATTTATGTATTTATGTATAGTTAAAGGCCGTCCTTTTAATGTGTATGTATGTATTTTTAATAAAATTAAAGAAAAACATGTTTTTCTGTTATGAACCAAACGTCGTCATTACATAACTGTTTTAGATATAATCACTGAAAATTACTGAATTTTTTAATCCAATCCCATTTTCTTTGAGTCGAATATTGGACCCTGATGCGTGTGGACCCTTCTTTTTCAGACAAGGACCTAACTAATGATTACTCTGCCTGTGGGACAATTGCGTAATACACTAACAATTGCAATGATAAATGATAAATGATTTTATTTTTAGTAGGTTTGCACAAACACTTTTACACGTCAATCATATATTTTAAACTAGATGAGATCGGCGTTTCCTATCTGACTACTCTTGAGAAGAAAGGCCGAAACAAACTCAGAGGTCATAGTCTCTTTTAAAGTCCAGACAAAATCTTGGTCAGGTTATATGACAACAATGTCTTTCATTTTAACAATTTGACAACATTCATTGCGTTATTTACGTTGTCGAGCAGACGAATTTTTGAAACATTAAAGCAATTAAGAATTCTTTTTAAATCCTTCGGATTGTAAAAGAAAGGGTGATACGCGATTAGGGTGCTGGTCTTGTGGTTCAACTAGTCATGCTTGGCAAACAGAAGGTATTATTAATAATAGATATTAAGGTGAAGCTAAGGTCTACCATTGATAAACATGAGTTTTTCTATGAGACATTTTTTTTTATTTGAAATGGGTTTGCTCTTGACTCTAGTCTAGGTGAGAGGTGACAGAGACAAAGTCCACGATGGAGTGAGCTTACCCAGAAGAAGCATGTTCACTCTTACTTTGAAGAGATTCGGGTTGTATGCACTCGGACAGAAAAAATCATTCATCATCAAAAATCATCTGCTGAAGATCGAGTTCAATAGCGTGCAATTGTCTCCAATTGCACGCTATTGAACTCGATCCTAAAGTCGTCTACTGCTGGACCTAGTCCTCTTGGACTAGGTCCAGCAGTGGACGACTTTAGGCTGATAATGATGATGATACCATCAATTTAACCAGACAGGGATGGCTGGTGTTGTGATGAAAAGGCAGCATAATACACATAGGTCCAAATCAACAAACCTCAACACAAAAAGATCCTGCTTCTCACGACTCTGAAAATTGTACAAGACATAAACTAATGTCTCGTTGGTCTACTTGCAAGCGTGGTCCTGGGTTCAATTCCCAGACCCGGTAAATTGAGAATCTTATCATCGTTCTGGAATGCTATGACGCAGCTCGATTCAACAATGTGATCCTGGATAAAGCTGTACTTGCAGCGGTCTACCTGGAATTGTAGATGGTTTAAGAGTGGTTCCCAAACTTGGCCGTTTCGCTACTGTCACATGGGTGTAAAGGTGAAAATTTTTTATTCACATTACGTTTCTGTTATACAATAGTTCTTGTAGTAACGAAACGGCCAAGCCTCATATTTTGACTAAGGTGTGTGAAGTTAGGGCTTGTAGAGTTAGAGCGTGTAGAGTTAAAATCTTGGCTCTGCTGGCTGATAACTTTTTGACCGTGCAAGCCGTGTACGTTACCCCAGCAAGAAAGTGTCTCCTAGAGTTATAGGAGTAGAACGTATAATATGTGCCCTATCTGCTGTAAATGTGCCCCCAAATAAAAAATGTGTGCCCCCTGTCGTTTTGGAAAAAAACGGAAAAAACGATTCCTGCTGGGGTAACGTTTTTCTAGCAGGAAAATTCTAAACGAATGATCGGAGAGAGAAAAATTGTGCATGGCCAGAGAGCTTATATGTGTGCCCTAATGTGCCCCCAAAAAAAAAATCTGTGCCCCTTCAGGTTTTCGAGATATTGCATTTCCTGCTGGAGTAACGTTTTGATGAATCGTATATCTCTACAACCATTGCATGTGCCCCTGTAGAGTAAACATACACGAGTAGCTCTTAATGTGTGCCCCTTAGTGCCCCAATTAGTTTTAAGAAAATATTTATAGTTTTCAAGTTATAGCGGTTTTATGAAAACCCGAAAAAACATCGCAGCGCCTAAATTAGACAAGAAACAAGTTCGCTGAAAACTGTATTCGGTCCTTCTTGACGCTAATAATAACCATACAAAGTTTCAAAACTCTTCATGCATGCGTTTTTGCTAAAAGTCAAAACGATGGTGTCCTAACTTTGACGGCAAAATACAAGGAACCGGCTCAATCCGAAATGTGTAGGTGTAAACCAAAATCATGTGCCTTTAGTCAAAAATATATGGTGAAAATATTCAGCTGGGAATGTTTCGCATTAAGTAAATATTAACAAATAACCAAAATATGTAAGCAACGGCTGGTTATCCGACCAAATTTGAATGACTACTAAAAAGCGACGGATTCATACATATCGATGACCTTCTTTACTTTACTCACTAACCGGTTCACACGTGTTGTGCCTGAGTACACTGACTTACAAAAGTAATAAGTAATTAAATAAAGTTGTTATTGGATTATATTCTACTAGCTGTTTCTATGACGTTACACATGATTAAGTACATTATAAATAGTAGCCTAAGTGCTATTCCAAGGTAAGCTATCTTCTCGATTCTAAATTTCATTAAAATACATCCAGTAATTTATATAATACTAAAAAGAGGTAGCTCTTTTTTGTATATAAATAAAAAGCCCGTATTTGTCTTTTTATATTAGGTACATATATATTTATTGAAAGAGATTAGATATCGCTAAAGATACCTAAAATCGTGTACTGCGCATGTCAAACCACGTGGTGTGTCAAGTCTCATCTTTCGTGGCACGCATTGTAAGTTTTTCATCATTAAGGGGAATGCTCCAACTAGCCCGCGGAATTCAAAATTTCTTGCGTTTTTTGCAATTTGCAGGCCAGTGCTAGGTTGTATGTTGATTAAAATATTATTCGCGGCTGTAAGACGTATGTAGTTACAGAATTATAATCATCAATACAACCTTCCAAGTTCATAAAGGTGTAGGAACCAAAAAAAAGAGAAAAATTCAGCCCTACTACACCTTTATGAACTTGGAGGGCTGTATTGATGATTTTGATGATTATACTTCTTAATAATATTTTAATCAACATACTACCTAGCACTGGCGTGCAAATTGCAAAAAACGTAAGAAAATTTGAATTTCGCGGGTTGGTTGGAGCATTCACCTTAACCAAATAAATTTTGGTACCTACAGTTTTGAGAGTTTTATTTAGGGTATATGTCGCAGGTTTTTCATAAAATTGGGTTTTTGATGAAAAACCGGAAGACGACACATATCTATGAGGAATTTATAATTATTAACGATTATATTAAAGCTGATTATGTAGTGTCACATAATTTTGATTTGATGGCGTTTTAGATATATAAGTGTCATTCCACAGTCAGGTGATAATGTTGTTACGTAGGTATATGGGATAAATATGTTTATTTATAGCCAAATACCATCAGATAATTTGTGCATATTCGATGTTTACAGTTATATCTTTATGCGGTTTACTATACTAACACACTTTATCTGAATCTATGTATAAGCAAATTACTCGTAAGAAAATTATTTATCTGTGATTTAAAATTTAATATTTTTTTACACAATATTATACTTAATACTGATCTGTGATTTTTTGTGATGCGAATTTACTAATTATATGTTAGACTTAGATGAATAACTGATCTGTGATTTAAATAATAATGACTACACAACGTGCAAATAATTTCTTTGATCTGTGATTTGAAGCAATAATTACTTTAAGAATTAAAATTAAGGGAATAAAAATAATAATTTCCACATCAACAAGCGGTTTCATTTATTATAGTCACAAGGTGCATTTAATATATTTTTTAATTAGCCCCCAAAACTTTTGAACGCGACTGTACGGACAACAGCTTAGGTATAATACGTCCAATAAAGAAGGTCATCGATATGTATGAATCCGTCGCTTTTTAGTAGTCATTCAAATTTGGTCGGATAACCAGCCGTTGCTTACATATTTTGGTTATTTGTTAATATTTACTTAATGCGAAACATTCCCAGCTGAATATTTTCACCATATATTTTTGACTAAAGGCACATGATTTTGGTTTACACCTACACATTTCGGATTGAGCCGGTTCCTTGTATTTTGCCGTCAAAGTTAGGACACCATCGTTTTGACTTTTAGCAAAAACGCATGCATGAAGAGTTTTGAAACTTTGTATGGTTATTATTAGCGTCAAGAAGGACCGAATACAGTTTTCAGCGAACTTGTTTCTTGTCTAATTTAGGCGCTGCGATGTTTTTTCGGGTTTTCATAAAACCGCTATAACTTGAAAACTATAAATATTTTCTTAAAACTAATTGGGGCACTAAGGGGCACACATTAAGAGCTACTCGTGTATGTTTACTCTACAGGGGCACATGCAATGGTTGTAGAGATATACGATTCATCAAAACGTTACTCCAGCAGGAAATGCAATATCTCGAAAACCTGAAGGGGCACAGATTTTTTTTTTGGGGGCACATTAGGGCACACATATAAGCTCTCTGGCCATGCACAATTTTTCTCTCTCCGATCATTCGTTTAGAATTTTCCTGCTAGAAAAACGTTACCCCAGCAGGAATCGTTTTTTCCGTTTTTTTCCAAAACGACAGGGGGCACACATTTTTTATTTGGGGGCACATTTACAGCAGATAGGGCACATATTATACGTTCTACTCCTATAACTCTAGGAGACACTTTCTTGCTGGGGTAACGTACACGTGCAAGCCATATGGTCTCGTCTTGGAAACATTTTTAACTGCTTTCAAAAATAAGAGATTTGCTTGAGCAAACGTGCTCGGAGGAAGGAAGTATTTCAGTAAGATGCTGGTAGGAATCTTGACCACACTTCCGGGATTGTCCTGATAGCCATGGAATACCTCTCGACTCCTCAAGCACCTTAGGATATGTTGCCCCCTTGTCACTACGTCACTATGAGCTAGAGACGGTTTTGGGGGCTCATTATTAAGCGTGCAAGTCACCCCCTGCCATTTTATCCACGTATATATAAAATATTGATCAGGCAGGGGCCATTAATAGACCTCCCATAGTCTTGGTCTCGAGATAAGTCAAAGAGATAAAAAAACTTATATATTCTGATTTATAGATCACGTTTATCGCTATTGTGAATCACCAACATCAAGAACTCAATGATAATGTTTAAGTTGGACACTTGTAATTATGTATATGGTGTTTGAAAAGTTTATCGATTTAATTTTGATACTAATTCATAATATAAACATAAGCATATCATCACGCCTGTATTTGCAAGAGTTTCATTCCCATGTAATAGTGAGCAAGCCGTATGTCATCGACCGGATTTCAGAATTCACGCTGCTAGTAAAAATTTAAATACCACTTTGCCTGACCTAGGCTTAGAATCCAGGACACTACTGTCAACAGTCGCACTTACAGCCTCTGAACCAACGAAGCAGTGAATACTAAAGAAACCCGGAGAAGAGAATACAAAAGTGCGTTGCACTGACGATATCGTCAAAGTCGTTGGACCGAGAAGAATGGCAGAGAGGGAAAGAGACCCTATACCCAGCAGAGCAGCAGCAACTCTATTCCAGATTGAAATTATTATGATGAAGATGGCTAAGTAAGAAGGACGCGAGACATAATTTTATTAGCCCTCACATTTTCTCACGCTGAAGTTAAACATGACTGAGTAAACATTTTAGTCTTATCTTGCAAAGTTTTGTAGCTATTTAATAGTGTGAGGTTTAATTAATCTGGGGAGTCCCGCAAGCGCACGTTGAGCTCAGTTCCTTGTTACAACCACCTTTATAACATTATCATTGTGTGTCTCATTTGATATAAAAGTAATCACAATACACTGATAGCCAGCACTTGCAGTAGACGTTCAGAACATTATAACCAGAATATTATAAAATGGCTAAAGTATTCTATATTTTCTCATTGGTGATTGTTTATGCTGTTATCACAGGTATGGTTTCTTTTATTTATTTATATCCTTTTACAAATTAAGCATTTCGTTTGATTTGATTTGAGTGCTTTTTCATAGAAAAGCACTATAGTGATCAACCAATTTTTCTGCTGACTGTTCCTATGGCAATCATAATTATTTTCTAGTTCAAACACCGGTAGTCCGATGATATTTGTACGAATAAACCCGTATATAATATGCATTCTATAAAATTTTTGCTGACATCGACGGTTAGCGGTCAGAAGTCGCTTAGCATCGTTTGGGTATAAGCGAAAGGACTCATTGGCCGCGTGTCGTTGTCATTGATAAATTCCGGGCGTTTGAGCTTTCTTTCTAACTTTCATTACACAAGTTATACTCAAATCAGTTTATCATTTGCAATGGACCTTACTACCTACGACCTAACTATTATGAAGTATTGGTGACTGATGTTATTAGTAAAGATACACGGCTTTGAATACAATCAGTAGCAGTCCTTACATAAGTACCTACAATTCTGATTTCTTACGTAGGCATAAAAAGGTACCACTGCGCAGATGCACCCACGTTCACTGTGCAGCTATGATGAGAGAGACTACCCCTTAAGTGTAAAAGAAAATTGTAGATAATATGTTGCCTTAGGTATCATCATCATCATCAGCCTATAATGTTCCCACTGCTGGGACACAGGCCTCCTCTCAGTGAGAGGGAGTGGGCCGTAATCCACCACGCGGGCCCAGTGCGGGTTGGTAGATGTCACATGTCTTCGAATTTTTGGTTCTAGGACATGCCGGTTTCCTCACGATGTTTTCCTTCACCGTTTTGTGAGCAGTGGTGATGAAATAATTTACACAAAGTAAAGCGCCTGTCTGGGTTCGAACCTACGACCTACGACTCGTAAGTCGCGGCCGTTACCACTTGACCACCACTGCTCATTGGCCACCACTGCTCAGCCTTAGGTATAAAAATGATATATTATATCATTATTTTTAATTTTTTTGTACCCCCTTTAAGGAATTTTTTTTATTTTGTCTGTTGACCCACCCGTGGCTCATACACGTATGACGTGTAAAATTAGTGTACGAGATAATTATTAAACGACTACTGAGCCTCCAAACTCCTGCGCCTTCTACAGATTTGCCTACACCGCGTTCTTCTAGATCCAGCCTATCAATTGAGCAGGCTAGAACTTCTAGATCCAGCCATTCTCTCACCAAATTACCGAGACGACCCAAAAAGAATAATTAGAAAACGTTGCTCTGATTGTTACAAAATTTTAGTTGAAGAAGGCCCTACACGTAAGTCTAGCGTGCCAAAAAGCTTTTTGCCTGAACTGTTTCAATAGTTTCCATTGAAATAAATATAATATTAATACGTCTTCTGTTTTATTTATCACCCAAAATTAACTCATTTTTAGGGTTCCGTAGTCAACTAGGAACCCTTATAGTTTCGCCATGTCTGTCTGTCCGTCTGTCCGTCCTCGCTTAATCTCTGTGACCGTTAGCACTAGAAAGCTGAAATTTGGTACCAATATGTATATCAATCACGCCGACAAAGTGGTAAAATAAAAATTGGAAAAAAATGTTTTATTAGGGTAGCCCCCCTATATGTAAAGTGGGAAGTGATTTTTTTTTTAATTTCAACCCTAACGTGTGATATATTGTTGGAAAGGTATTTAAAAATGAATAGGGGTTTACTAAAATCATTTTTTGATAATGTCAATAATTTCGGAAATAATCGCTCCAAAAGTAAAAAACAATGTGTCCCCCCCTCTAACTTTTGAACCATAAGTTTAAAAAATATGAAAAAAATCTGCAAAGTAGAACTTTATAAGGACTTTCTAGGAAAATTATTTTGAACTTGATAGAAACAACAGTTTTTGTACAAAAAAGACAAAAAGTTGTACAAAATAATTTCTGGACTGAGTTTGTAGTATAATCGTATATGCAAGCATTTTTTTAACTTCGTTTACATATTTTATTATCCTGAACGTATCCCTTTGTGTTCGCGCTAAAAACCGTCACGAGTTGGAGCACCTGCCGCGGAGCGTGCAATGATGCACGCTCCGTGTTCGCGCACGTACCCACTACCGGGAGCAGTTGCAGGAGCGCGGAGCGCTGCTGGAGCGCAAACATAATGGATACCCACTTTTAAACTTATAAGTGGGAACACTTATTGTGACGGACGGGAAACTACGGAACCCTACACTGAGCGTGGCCCGACACGTTCTTGGCCGGTTTTTGATAATGGGGTACTGGCAGCTCTTTTAAAAAAGTTCGTCCGGTTTTCAAGTAATATTGATTCTTATTTTATTGTTCTTATGTGAACCGATAAAAGTGGCTAAACTCATACGTGTTTCAGGTTATGAGCCTTTAAATTTGCGCACAACTCATGCCCCACCCATGGGTCATGCACGTACGATGAGCAACTCGATATGCCCCATCGGTGGAGCATGCACAGTGAACGTGTTAAAAAACATATTCAAAAACGGAATTATATTTTTTTCATAGAATTTTCAATTTTAAAATTTTTAATGCTGTACGTACCATGGGTAGAAATCGATGAAAACTTGTATAATTATGTAGTATAATTATGAAAAGTTGTATAATTATGTAGGTACTCGGTCTCGGTATTAGGTAGGTAGGCGGGTTTGGGATTCTTGTTAGAGCAACTTTTCCGTAGTACATCGCAGTCGGGTCTTCGACCCTGGGTGCCGATTCCCTATTTAACTGGCGAATGATGGGTGTACTTCCTATAAATACATCTGCCTAACCGTTCAGGGAATGTAGGCGTTATGTTTTGTTATTCTTCTGCCTTTACACCATAAGCAGGCTATTGTCAGTTTTTGTAATATCTACTTACAGTACTTAACAGATAACGTGCAATACATTACAGGAATCATTATCTCTGTCATATAGGTATATCATTATCTATGATTATCGCTCATCCCTATTTATTATCCTTATTGCATTGCATCACGTTTTGACAAATATTTATAAATCTTTGTGCAATCAGTTGATAGTTTGTAAACTCTAAACATGTTCATCATCTGCCCAGCCTTATGCCAACTTTGTATTTTGGGGTCGGCTTCCAGTCTAACTGGGAGCAATTGAATTTTACATTAAGCGACTGCCTATCTTACCTCTTCAACTCAGTTACACGATACCCCTTGTTAATCTGGTTGTTCAGGCTTCTGACTACCTGTCAAACTCTAGCTTGTCCATGGATTGTAAATGCTTAATTTTTAATGATTATTTGTATATTTTAGTGACAACTACACTATTTATAATTTAAAAAATATATTAAACATCTATGTATATATTAAAAACTTCTAATTATTTTCAGCTAAGGCGCGAAGATGTTACGTGTGTAAGAACTGTCCTAATGTGAACATAACACACGTAGCGACATGTCCTAGCATCAACCCAATTACTGAACCATCGATGCCTAGCTCGAGCCCTGATCCATCGACACCTAGCTCGAGCCCTGATCCATCGACGCCTAGCTCGAGCCCTGATCCATCGACGCCTAGCTCGAGCCCTGATCCATCGACGCCTAACTCGAACCCTGATCCATCGACGCCTAACTCGAGCCCTGATCCATCGACGCCTAGCTCGAGTCCTGATCCATCGACGCCTAACTCAATCCCTAATCCACCGACGCCTAGTTTGAGCCCTGATCCATCGACGCCTAGCTCGAGCCCTAAACCATCGACGCCTAGCTCAAGCCCTGATCCATCGAAGCCCAGCTCGAGCCCTGAACCATCGTCGCCTAGCTCGAGCAGTGAACCAGAGGTATGAATGAAAATGAAATAATGTTTTATAATGTCCAGTCCGATCACTATGTATGGCAAGTCGATTCGTTGGGAGATGCAAGCCAAATACCACCTTAGTTTTAGGAAGCACATAAAGGCGGCTCGTTCGCGCGCCGCGCGCCGCTTTAGCTCTCGGTAGGCTCCACTTCATATTGACCGCTCGCAGCAAATCGTCTATCAAGCGCAAGTAGCTTATCGAGTTATCGATCCTATTTCGACCCTCATTATAATTATGGCACCAGTTGCAATGAAAATATTTTGATACTAGCAATCCTCCCTTGCTACACACAGATCCAGTGTACTGGGGGCCTAAAAATGCCACTTTGGCAGAATCATAAAAGGATAACATTATGAATCACAATATGGCGAAGACAGTCCGTGTTTTTCTTTTTTTCGCTGCACTACGTAGGTATAATCAAACAGATTGGGATTGGATTGATTGGTATTTTAGCATAGAAAAAAAAATTACTGAAAAATCCTTCATCAATGGGATTTGATACGATTAACTTAACAGTTAACTGTCCATTATGATTCATAATGTTATCCTTTTATGATTCTGCCAAAGTGGCCTTAGGCCCCCAGATGTAATGAACGACATGACTAAATTAACTAAGCGGTCACATACACAGACTCGAAGAGGGACTTTGTATTATAATGTATATTGATTTTTTCATTACAAAGGTCTGGAGTGTTGGAACTTTATTTAAAAATATTCTCAATTTTAAGTTGAAAGTATGGTAGTTAGAATACCCAGAAATGAGCAGCTGTGACCGAAAGGTAGACGAAGTCGCACCATAGTTTACTATGTTGATACGAAAAAAAATTTAATGTTTTTTGTGGTCGTTAAGGACTTATAAACTAAAAAGTTAAATTAAAATGAGTGTCGTTTTTTTTTCAGATATCTTACCGTGGAAAACGATCGTTACTGCAGTTTAGAGCAGATAAAGTGTCAGAATCAGAACCTCAGTGTATCGAAATAGTTTATGATGGTAATCTTTAAAAAACAGTCATTTTTTAAAAAGAGTTAAGTATTGAAATTAGGAGAATGGCTTATCATTCACCTATCAGTCCTCTGACCAAGCATGCATTTACCTACTTATTATCACTAGCAATTATTCAAAAACTATGAGTAGGTACCTACTGCCAACATAATTTCACTGTTTTTCCTATTGTTTTTCAGAAAATGGTGTAACGAACTTTTACCGGGACTGCTACTACGCTCCAGATGAAGTAGGAGAATCTATGGACCAATGTCGCAACATAGTTGGGTCAGGTGGAACCATCAATAAATGTAACATATGTACCAATGACCTATGCAATGCCTCAGCAAAACCAACAACGACCATTTCTGTGATCTTAGCCGGCATAATTTTAACATTTTTCTATTTTAAACAGTGATTTGGCTGACTATCCAGCTAGCGTTTTAAGATTTAAAACAAAGCTACTTTATTGAATAACCCAGAGTTTTTGAAAAAAGAATAGGTAATTCAAGTTGTTTTAAATAAAAGAAACGACATCAGTATTACCTCTTAATGTTCCTATTTTTTATTATATCGAATTAATGAAATAGGCTGAGGTGTATTGTGTATCTTTTAGTCTGTGCTAAATAAATGTATTTTTTCTTTAGATTTTAGACTTTCTTTTTTTTTTATTTTGTGTGTCAAATGATTGGCGAAAGTAAAGCTTAGTAGCATTGATTCAAGTTGGACTTTTCATGGGAATTATGTTGATGTTTAAACTAAAAACCGGAAAAGTACGTGATAGTGTGAAAGCCGAATGGCACAGAATAACTAATTGTACCTACTTAGTCAATGGGTAGATTTTTCGAGCAAATAAATGCTTTATAAGACCACTAGGATACACATGCAATAATAATAATAATAATAAAGAAGTCACAAGAATCTGGAGTCAAGAAAAAGTGTACATTATTCCTATAGTTGTCTCCACGACTGGCGTTATTCCCAACCATCTTCTCCGTAGCCTAAAACAAATAGACTTAGAAGAGTCCGTCTATATCCACATACAGAAAGCTGCCATCTTAAACACCTGCAGAATAGTTAGGAAATTCATGCAGTTAGAGGAAGAAAATACACCCTAATACACACCACACGCTACATTTACTTGGCTTTAGCCCGTAAATGTAGCTAAAACCAGCCTAAGAGCTGAGAAAAAAAAAACACTCCAAATAATAATAATAGGTATGTAATGTTCAACCACAATATGAATAAAATAAAAATACATATTTAAAAAAAATATAAATTTACTGCGCTAATGTCCATTTTCCCTTTTTTTATTTCACCTATTCCTCATTTAATTTCCCTTTTTCCTTGATCTCTTTTCTCTACTGCTTCCTGAACAGTGTCAGTCAATGGAGGTGGACGTAATAAACTGAACCTGTTTCTGATTTCTCTCCCTAGCATGAGCATCCCCTACCGGGGTGTCTCCAGCGCGCTGGAGACACCCCAGTAGTACTCTGTGGTGTGCTCCTATAATCAAACAGAAACAAGTTGATAGCTGATATCAGGCTACAGCCACTTTCTTTTATTTTAGTGACAGCTGATTTAAAAGTTTCCACTAACCTTTGTGCCGCACCATTAGTTGCAGGGTGGTAAGGTGGAGTGAAAGTATGTTTAATTTGACATGTCTTACAAAAGTCCTCAAATTCGGAACTTATAAATGTTCGACCTTATAATAAGTCACTAAATGCGCTGGGTAACCTTATCGAGTAAATAAACTTTTAAAAACTTCAATAGTACGAGTACTGGTGATGTTTGACATTTCAAAAGCTTTAAACCATTTTGAATAACTATCAACAATTACTAAATACATTTTATTGTAAAATGGTCCCAGGAAATCTGGGTGAATTCTATACCAAGAGGACGGCGGTATTGACCATGGCTTTTGAATTTTAGTGTGTTATGGATGCGTTCTGGATCTCACAGTAGGGAAGACGTGCCCGTAGAATAGGAAAGGACTTAAGAGCCATTGCGGATATGCATCCTAGAGTAAGCATTGGACTAGTGGAGATATGGGTGATTATTATCTATGGATTATCATATTTTAACGACGTCGCCGCCAGGTTCAATACCCTAATTGAGTAACACACTATCAATCCCAATCTGAATAATTTTGAAGGATATTGCTAATCCAATGCTTCATAAGTTCGTATAAATTGACTGCTCAACAACGTTAATAACGCAATGAATGTTGTTGAACTGAAAGCCTTTACTACCGTTACTTAGTGTGTTACGCAACTACCCCCGTTAGACTACAAAAGAATATAACAGTTTTGGAAAAAAAGATTACCGAAGAAAAATTAAGAGAAAAAATTTAAAAAAAGCCTTTTAGTTCAACTAAGCTTCTAAGTTAATTAAAATTACAAATCAACAATCAACGTAGATCAATCAAGCTGCCATCACTTTACTTGGACACTTTTTGTTTGTTTGACGCCAACTCAAACTGAGCTAAATCTAATTAAAAGGTAAAGTAGATTTGAGTATATTTTGTCAATTATGACCTCGCAGCCCAGTGACTGGTTATTGTATTGCCTAGTAACTGGGCAACAGAATAACCGTTATTACTGGTTGTCAGACTTTCGGGCTTTTTGGTGAAAGTGGCGGGAATCCACTGGATGCAAAAAACCAAAGACAGATCGATGCAATGTTTGTAGGAGGCCTATTTCCAGCATTGGAGGAATGATTGTGTTCACACTAGATGATGTTCAGGTGCCCACATTTTAAGCACAAACCCGAAACAAAGAAAGAAATAATAGTACATTACTTCAGAGGGAAGAAAGTGACAGTTCCATACCGAGATTATGGCATTTGCGCCACGAGCTTGCGAGGGGCGCAAACCATTTGAGGTATGGAACTGTACTTTATCCTGAGGGATGTATAGTGCTTTTTATTACACCTACGAGGAAAATTATGGACATAAATGCATAATGTTTATATTTAGTTAAAAGTACAATTATTAAAAGTGCAGCTATTATAAGATGTTACATTTCGTCCGGGTATCTTGATATTTTGAGACACGGCAACAGATTATCAACAACTTCTTGGGCCGTCTCTAATAGTTCTGGCGGTGTGTTAGGGATAACATCATCACTGTCGCTCGAAGTATCCATATTTTACAAAAAACACAAAAATAAATGTGTTTTTGCGAAAATGCGCGGGCTTTTCCATTTTTTATTCGCCCGTTTCTGGAGTAGGCTAAGATCCTAAGGTCATGCAGCCACTTCTTCCGTGATTCCGCGCGTTTTATATACAAAAATAATTTCGTTTTTAATTTTCTGTATGCACCAAGGAGGTTGGTAACTGGTAAAAAAAGAACTGTATGTGGCCAGTAACAATTTACTTGAAATTTAATTAGTAGACAGTTAAAGTCTCTTGGCAGTATGACTGCTGACAAATTAAAAAAAAAAGAAAAACCGGGTATGTAATGAAATTTCATACATATTTCCCACCCTTGGGTCGGAAGGATTTTCATACAAACTTCCATACCTTGGGATGAAAGGATTTGAAGGGCGGGATAAAGGCGTTTCTTCCCTCTAATTGGTATAATTAGTATGTATTTTCAGAGCAGGTGTGATAAAAAGTAAGTTATTCCATTTCTCATAAAATTACGTGGCAATGCTACCAGCAGTCTCTTGGGTACATACATACCAGTTGACAACAATGCGGAGGAATTTTTAATAGTTTTAGGATATTACATTTTTATTAAATTAATTAACTAGATA
Organism: Luperina nickerlii; assembly: GCA_963855955.1. Taxonomy (NCBI): domain Eukaryota; kingdom Metazoa; phylum Arthropoda; class Insecta; order Lepidoptera; family Noctuidae; genus Luperina; species Luperina nickerlii. Next base: position 12,073,004 of record OY979681.1, on the reverse strand, counting down.
TTAGTTACTATGTATTTATATACAGTTAATTATCTTATAGGTATGTTAGCAATAAAAGTATTAAATAAGGCCTATTATTGCCAATAAGCCTGATGTAGTGGTAATAGATCGATCAGAGATGCGCGCAATGATTGTTGACATAACCGTCCCGCATGATGAAAACCTCGTGAAAGCCGAGAAAGATAAACAAATCAAGTATCTTGACTTGGCTCGCGAGGTTGTCGACATATGGGATGTGGACTCAGCGATCATTGTGCTGAGTCGTGACAGCCAATGGATTAATAGTCAAGAACCTCGACCAACACCTAAAGAGGCTCTCGTTGGGCAGCTGGATCAAGGATTTGATTCAGAAAGCGGTACTTCTGGACACGGCCCGCATTGTTAGGAGGTTCCTCTTTCTGGAACCCTGACCGCCAGTAACTTGGACCCTGTTCCCGATACCGGTGGGCTACTATTTTTTATATTTTTAAATGTTTTTATATTCTAATATTTAAAAATACATTTTTTTTTTGTAAATAATGAAATAAGGTAAAGTATTAGTTAAGGGAAAAAAACGTATAATACAGCACGTTAAATTTCTATCTGTCCTCCAATCTGAATAATTATGCATCATAATCATGTTGATTTGCTTCAACTATTGCGTACCTTCAAGCTCATTAGCGCGTACAGAATCCATCCATTGTAATGATAACTTGTTCTATAAAAGGATTAATATTGAAAATGTCACATCTCACTTTATTCATTTGCAAAGGAAAATGTCTAGACTAGCTGTGATAATTTTTGTAGTATTCACTGCAGCAATTAGTGTCAGATGTCTTGCAGAACCATTAGGTAAATTATTTTTTTCTTAATTGTCTTAGCATGAATTGATCAGAAGGCCAATTCCTGTATTTAAAAACGTTCACGATTTTGTCGCAACCTAATTTCAGCGATAATCAATGTCAAACACTGGTCAAAAATGTAGAGAAATTAAAGGCATTTTTAACAGATTGAGACTGAGGTCAGACAGTGAACGTTCTTAATTACGAGAATTGATCGAGAAACTACACGGGATGTACAGACGCCAGCACGTCAAGCTACTACAATCTGTCAAATTTCTTTAATAGATTTTCAACTTTATTTAGCTAAAGAATTAGGTTCAAAGTTGATTGGGGGAATTTGACAGTTTCGGGTAGCTTGATGTGCTTGCGTCTGTACTAAAGGCCTGGCATGTGTAAGGCACCGGTGTACCTACTCCACGTGAGTTCCTATGGAGTGCAATTCATTATATTCTATTGGTTGTCCCTCTGAGGTTTTAGTGAAGTTTGTGGTAGAACGAAAAAAATACAGGGTGGCTGGATAACGATGTGCAGGTTGCACATCGTTATCCAGCCACCCTGTATTTTTTTAACATGGAAACAGTAGGTACATGATTCTGAACCTGAATTTGTTGTCGGTTATTTAAAAAAAATTGCTGTTCCATATATTTTAGGGGGTTCAGAATCATATGCTGAATTTATGGTTCCAGTTTGCGCGTCGATGTCGGGATTCCACCCTGTATGTCTAAATCTTTACAATGATTTATTAATTTTTTATTTTACAGACGAATCAGAATCACAGCTGAGTCGAAGAGACGAATCAGATAATTTGGAATCGGATCCAGATGAAGTCGATCGGTCAGCGTCAGCGCAGGCATATGCGTCCGTCAGTAACCGATTTAGGCCACCCTACACAACGAACCAGATTCGACTGGTCGAATGTTACGCCTGCACAGACTGCCCGAAGGTCTTGGCTAACACTACCTCTAAGTACTGCCCATACACCAATGACCATACTAAAAATAACAAGTGTGTTGTCTACGCTGAAAAATACAATCGTGAGTATTATACTGCCGATAACAACATCAGCGTCCTATACTTTTACTACTGCCACAGGGTTGTGGCTACGTAATAACAGCCGATCGATTAGATGAAGCTACGCTTGCCGCGGTTGGTCCATGGATGGGTGACCAGCTTCACATACCAAAACCCCTCGTGCCTCGGAGAGCACGTTAAGAATTTGGTCCCGGCCTGTCTTTCGTGGATCTTTGACAGTCGTTACAGGTCGTCAGAAGCCCAAAAGTCTGACAACCAGTCTTAAGAAACGGTATCGTATTACCAAGTAACTTGGTTGTGGAGGTCAGGTGGTAATCACGCCATGTAAAATAGATAGGTACTGGTAAAGAGCTTCATCCGGTTCGACTAGAAGCAGAGCTGGATAAGACAGGGATTAAAACAGAAGACGAACTAGCAGGTGATCGAGGAGAGGGGGGAGTGTAGGGGGGGGGTTCAGGAGATCGGACCGGAATAAATCGGAAAAAGCTAGGCAGATGATGACTGTGTTACGCAATTACCCCGCCGTACTAGTAGCAGTACTTCGTGCGAATCGTCTATAGAAAAGATAAATCTATTTTAAAAGTGACGATTCGCACGTTTCGAGAAAGTAAATTCGTGCGAATCGACTAATAAGCCATACAGTTCAGTACTTTATATATATATCCAGTAATCAGTACAAAGGTACCTATCTAATCAAGTGGACTTTTGAGTCACGTTTTTGTAAGAAAAATTTGAAAGACAATGTGCTTCGGTACTTTAGCGAAAGTGTTATTTGAAATATTCTTCCATTCATAGTTATCACATGTAAGACTCAAGAGTCAATTGAAAGTAATGAGTAATCACACAAACTTGATTCCTTGGTATTCTTGTGCATTGGGGGCAGTCCCACTTTCACAATAAGGATGGGCATATACACTATCATCATCTGCCTAGTCTTATCCCAATTATGTTGGGGCCGGCTTCCAGTCTAACTGGATGCAGCTGAATACCAGTATTTTACATGGAGCGACTGCCTATCTGACCTCCACAACCCAGTTACTGTGTAATACGATAACCCTTGGTATGACTGGTTGTCAGACTTTCGGGCTCCTGACTACCCGTAACGACTGTCAAAGATCCACGAATGACAGGCGGGACCAACGGCTTAACGTGCTTTCCGAGCCACGGAGGGGTCTCGGTATGTAAAGATAGTCACCCATCCACAGACCAACCTCGGCAAGCGTAGCTTAACCTGATCGATCGACCTGTGCGGCTGTTATTATTTAGCGACGGGCATATACACTATACAGGGTGTAAAAAGACACATCACATTGCCCTCAACTACGCATTCTGTACATCCATCTAAAGCTACATTATCCAAAATTATTTATGCAGTGGTGCGCACTGTAACGCACACAAAACATTGTGCTTACGGGGTGCCTGCAACGCAACGGTATAGGGGTCATGGGGGTATGTAAAGTTATGTTATAACATTAAAAACTTCTTTTCGTAAAAAAACTTCAGTTTAATCTGCAATGTTGGCCTATCTCCGTAACCAGAAGGTTCCCAGGTATGGTCAAGTAAAAAAAATGTATTAAATTGACGGGGAGAACAAGTCTGTTTACACCCGTGAGACTGATTAATTAGACAAGTTGGATTCGAACGGTACATCATGAAAACAGCCCACAGACTGCTACGCATAGACCCTATTTCTATGCATAGACCTCTCATTGTTTTTCAATCTCATCCACGTTCTATCCGCAAAGAAACAATCACCACAATATCTGAAAATTACACTCAGATCAACAAGAGCGACGTCTCTTCGATGTTCGGTATTTTATTTACTTATTTAAGTTTACATGCACAACATTACAGAATATAGTATTAACCAAGGTTTTGTTAAGAGTAATTTACAAACAAAAAAGTTACACACACATGCTTAAGTAGGTAGGTAATTGGTAGGTTAATTAAAATAACTACAATGTAAAAAAAAATGTAAACACGAGAAAATAACAAAATTTGCAAACAAAACACAATACATTTTATTTTATTATTGTTATTGCACTGCGGCCTGTGAATTTACTAACTTTCTAAGGAATCCATCTACAAATACTATCACGTACCTTAGATTAGATAAACCAATCGAGGACATAATCAATGTGTTCCACATTCCTCCTGATCAGCCATTGATTCGTGACCGGTCAAGCCCCGGGCGTAGGTACTAGTACAGACGCCAGCACATCAAGCTACTACAATCTGTCAAATTTCTTTAATAGATTTTCAACGTTATCGCTAAAGCATAAGGTTCACAGTTGATTGGTAAAATTTGACAGTTTCGGGTAGCTTGATATGCTGGCGTCTGTACATGTGGCATAATACAATAGAAAATCAACTATGTCTCATTAGCGGAACTTGAGATGTCGTGTAATCTTAACTGACGAATCTGATTCGATTCATTCAATCCACTCAGCCTATTGCAGTGCACTGCTGGATATAGGCCTCTCCCAAGCTGTGCCACAATACTCTGTCCTCCACCTTCCGCATCTAGAGTGTCCCAGCCACCTTTTTAAGATATTCGGTTCATATAGCAGGGGGACGACATTCACTACGCTTGCCGATTCGATTATTCGGACCGAATGAGTGCACATAAATGAAATCATAGTACGATTAACGATTTGCTTCTCTCATCATTTCTTATCTGACCGACTGACCTTAAGGTTTTAACAGCCATAGACGATGCGTAATTTCGTCAGATCAGACGGATCTAAAGGTAGAAACAACAATTTTTAATTCAGAACCACCTTCAACGCTCTGTAACTTTGTTAAGGGTTTACCACAAATTCCAGGATAGTGCCTACAAAATCAGCTAATTTACTACTAGTAAGTGTAATACTAGTAGTATCCGTTATTAAATATTAGACATTATATCAATTGGCTCCTCAATCCGGACACCATCTTACGTACCTATTAAAGGTTTTCTTGTAATCTTTCAGAAATGGAGAAGTCATGGTACATACGCGGCTGCGCTTCGGAGCGAGGATCATGTGCTGACATAACAAGAGCTCACGAAAACGCAAACGCGAGATTAGTCAAAATGTTATACTGTTCGGAATGCGACGGAGACAAGTGCAACACCAACGGAGTTTTCCGATCCCTCCCGAATTTCGCGGCTGCAGTACTCTTCGTAATAATAACACCTTTGGTTGGAAAATATGCTCTCTCATAATACTTATTCGTTATTGTGTCAAATACGGAAGATTTTTGCAAATCATGATAGCAGAGGTTCTCAAGTTCGTTTACATAGAGTATCCAGTTTGTATTATCAATTAAAGCGATTTTCAATATAAATAGTAGTTTCATATATATTTCACCTCTTTTATAATACCCACATTTTTATTGTTATTCCACATGAAATTCAAAAAGCGGAAAGTCATGTCAAATCTACACTACCTACAACACGGTAACTTCAGTACCATTGGGTGGGAGCTTTCGAACCGTCCATGGAATACACATCAGGGCTCGAATGCGAGACACGGAGGGGTCTCAGTATGTAAAGATGGTCACCCATCCACAGAGCAACCGCGGCAAGCGTAGCATCATCAAAGCGTCGATCGACCTGAATATACTTTTCAGCAACAGTAACGACATCTATCCTTTTATGCTATAACTAGTCAGAGTGACATCTAGTTTCAGAAAAGGAATAAAGTACTTTGCTAAGAAATTACTTAAAGATAGATGTCACTACTATAGCAAACACTGTACATTACAAATAGATTAAAAGGGCTAACCCTTTAATCTATTTGTAATGCCTAAGCACTAAGCAGAAATAAAAGGTAAAGTGCGCAGAATTTATTTAATTACAAGTTTGCTTGCCTGTTTTAAAACTCTGCGCTTTGCGATGGTTGCATGCCACAGAACAGATACTCATTTAAAGGCTCAATTCCGTCTGTCTGAGTCAGTCTGATTTCAGTCTCAACTTGTTTGTCGCTGAGTTGAAATTGTGACCAGGGTTTTGAACGTTGTAATAACGGGAATTCTTTGTAGCCGCCGTTGCCGCGTTGCATTCTACGCATTATTCTCGCCTCGACCCGCTGTTCTTCAGCGGGTCCCACCTCCCCGTGCGGCCATTCCCATAATGGCCGCACCCAGTCTCGAGTGGCGCGCGTGAGCCTACTCTACCAGTAGGTAGAGTAGGCTCACGCGCGCCACTCGAGACTTTTTTTTTTCCTTAGCCTATAGGCTAAGCTAGTAAGCTTAGCCTATAGGCTAAGGAAAAAAAAAGTGTTTCAATAAACAGGAAAATTCCTTTTATTATTTTAGGTTAATGTTCGTTAGTAATTCGGGCAAAAATGGCTCAATAATATACCTAAGGTATAGAATAGAACACATTTCTTTCCTTGAAAACATGGTACATGGCACATGAGAGCAGTGGTGGGTGGCCAAGACGAATTGGAGGTCGTGGGTTCCAACCCAGGCAGGGGCTTTAGTTTGTGTAAATAATTTCATCACCACTGCTCTCAAAACGGTGAAAACATCGTGAGGAAACCGGCATGTCCTATTCGAAGACTATGTTACATCTACCAACCCATACTGAGCCTGCGTGGTAGATTACAGCCCACTCCTTCTCGAAGAGAGGAGGCCTGTGTCCCAGCAGTGGGAACATTATAGGCTGATTATGCATTATGCATGGTACATGAACGTCTTAAGGCTCCTTCAAACAGGCGCGACACGCGATAATATCGCTCGCGACACAAAGGCACCGCAAGTCGCGCAACGGGCGGTGCCTTTGTGTCGCGCGCAATTATATCGCGTGTCGCGCCTGTTTGTAGGAGCCTTTATTAGAGTTATGATTTTACATGTTTCGCCATGGACTGGGACTGCCATACAAATATCTAAACATGTTTTTCAAAAAATTTATACTTACAAATTTTTTTTTTAGCCCTTACGTCTTGGCAAAGGCCTTCCCCAAATACGTAATGAATCTTGAACCAGCCCTCGCGATACGCGTCCAGGTCATCTCTCCATCTCTTGCCTACATCTATACTTACTAATATTAGTTATTATGGTCTTGTTTCTATTTGAAATTAACAATAAATAGATACATACTTACATAAAGTACCTAATTTATTGAACACTCTCACTCATTTCAAAAAACCACATAAAAGTAAGGAAACGGATACTTTTTTTAAATGACTGCCATAATCTATTTCGGTACACATGCGGCTATACATTATCTATACATAGTTGCGATGTTCTGAAGAATATGGGAAGTTGTTCATTGACAAAAATTCTGCGATTAAAATAGATATTGTAAGTCAACCAAAGACTCATTGATACAACAAGGAAAGAAATTTTCTCCAATTCCGTCCAAATGTCGTCCAGTGTTAGAGACCTTTAGCCCATGTACGCACGGACGATTATTTATCACCGCGATTTTTTTTCGCGTACTGGATTTCAACGCGACATGCGTCTGTTTTTTGACGCACTGGGATGTTCGCTGTTGGATTATCACTTCTCGGCTCAATAGAGAGCAGAAAATCCAGAGTGCAAAAAAAAATCGTCCGTGCGTACCGACTTGTGATTATTTTCGAGAATAAAACGGTGGTGAACAATCCTTCGTTGGCAGGCGAAGGGTTTCATTAATTAAAAAAGATACAGCCAAAGAACATCGGGTCAACTTTCACCTTGTATAAGACTGTTATCAGATTGTAGCGGTATCTACAACGCCACATATACAAACAACGCGTCATACTGACGTCACGCAAATCCTGCATCGCGCAAGCAGAGTTTACCGCGCAACTAGCATAGATACAACGGCCCGACATGAATCAACGGGCAGTTGCCCGCCAGACACAACACTCGTCTGGTCGGAGGATCCTCCCTTTTCTATAGAGTATGAGTGAACTTTACACCCTGTTCCTCATACCTCTATAAGATGTAGAAAGCCCAAGTTCGGTATTCTGTAAAAATCTCACGCGGGAAAATTTATGTGATTTTTGTGTATCTATCTAAGTGAGTTTAAAGTGAACTGTTGATAGTAGGTACCAATCCTTATAGGATCCAGGTGGAAGGACACCTCACATCACCTACGTTTTCACGGTAAGTTTTTACAGCACTATTCCATCAACACTATTGACAGATCATTTCAAGTTCACTTCACCTCAGTTTTCACGGTTAGATTTTTCGATATAGATCGGCAGGTCTCATTTCCGCAACGTCAACTTCAAGGCGTTCGTGGTGCGCGTGACGAATTGCTATCTGCCCCTTCGTCATGGAAGAAGACTTCTGGCCGCAGGACGTGGTCTTCCGTCGCTTCCGTGGACAAGTACCACAGAACTGCACAAGACTTAGCTAGTGACGTACTACTTTATAATAAAAAATTTTAAGTTTAGATTAAAGTATTTATGTATGGGCCAGAGTCGCCTGAAATAAATGAAATTAAGTCTATAAAGTCTAAAGTCATTTATGGGACACACATAATCAGCCTATAATTTTCCCACTGCTGGGACACAGGCCTCCTCTCTGAAGAGGGAGTTCTTTGAAGGAGCATTTATGGAACGGATCAGCCGAATACCAGCTGGAAGCGATGGGGTCAGTTGAGAAGCGTGTTAAGCTTAGCTCTTAAGAGGCTCATTGGCGACAATGACTTCATTACTGTTACTTGAGAAGAATAGGTCTATTTCTTCTTCTTCGTTTCTTGCATGAAAGTTATTCAGATTTTGTTGGTCCATAACTTCGCTACTTCTACGGCGTTATCAGAGGCAGCGCAGAGGTCACTTTGGATGCATGTTTTGGGGAACCGAGGTCAAGACAGGAAGTGGAGCTTAGTTTGTAACACAGCTCCACATCTACTGGTGCCGTTCCGTGCAGAAGAATAAGTGGAGGTTACAATTCACGCTAAAGAAGTCCAGGTAAAAGCTAAAGTTACTTTATAAATTCTTATACTGCATTTACGGCTTTTGCCGTAAATGCAGTTTTGCGATCACCGTATTATTACAAGACATGTCGAAACATCCGAAGTCGGCTCGTAGAAATTAAAACTTGTTACGAAACGAAAATATCCCATCCAAGTCAGCGACACTGTTTCGCAACACACGTTTGGGACGAATGCACCAAAGAGCAGATTAAACAACGTCTAACAGAATGGTCACTCGCTTCTAATAAGTTGGTGCCTACTAAGAAGTCTGTTATTTTTTTCTTTATATATTTTTTTTAATTTTTAACTTAGCTTTTTAGCAGTATCGCAATGTAGGTAACAGCCGCACGGATCGATCGATCAGGTTAAGCTACGCTTGCCGCGATTGATCAGTGGATAGGTCCATCTTTATACACCCAGACCCCTCCGTGCCTCAGAAAGTACGTTAAGCCGTTGCTCCCGGCCGTCAATCGTGGATTTTTGACAGTCGCTACAGGTCTTTAGAAGCCTGAAAGTCGGACAACCATTCTTACCAAAGCGTATAGTGTTACCCAGTAACTGGGTTGTGGAGGTCAGATAGGCAGGAGCTCCATGTAAAATAGCTGCATCCGGTTAGACTGGAAGCCGACCTCAACATAGTTGGGAAAAATTGCACTATAAGCAATGTTCAATTATGGTCTAATCTTAGATTCTACCTTCAAAGTTCCAAACTATTCTCAATTTTAACAACATAATATAACACAACGCCTATATTCCCCGAAGGGTTAGCAGAGTGAGAGTGCACCTTTAGGACACCCACATTTAGGCTCCTTCAAACAGGCGCGACACGCGATAAAATCGCGCGTCACGCCTGTTTGCAGGAGCCTTTTAGTCAATTATGTAAGGTTTGTCTTTAATTAAACCATTATCAAACAGGGGCGTGCATGGAATTAGTATGTACAGACGCGTGTGCTGGCGTCTGTACATACTAATTCCATGCACAAAATTCTCTATTAGATATTCAGTGTTATCTCAAACGTTATAATAATTTATTGTGCAGACGCCAGCACATCAAGCTACCCGAAACTGTCAAATTTTCCCAATCAACTTTAAACTTAATGCTTTAGCGATAAAGTTGAAAATCTATTAAAAAACAATTGACAGATTGTAGTAGCTTGATGTGCTGGCGTCTGTACTATACAGGGTGGCAGGGACATCGACGCACAACCTGTTACCATGGATTCAGTACAAGGTCCTGGACCTCTTGGGAAAAACTTACTGTTCCATACATTTTGACCGTGTAGGTATTGTACTTTTGTATTCTTTTTTCAAATAACCGACGAAAATTTTCAACGCTGGGCCTTATGGAATGCAGGGCATCATGTAGGTACTACTGAATCCATGGTTGCGCGTCAATGTCCTTGCCACCCTTCGGGTTAATTGTGTAACACACTATCACTAGCAATGGCTTTCATTTTGACAGTTCAACAACATTCATTGCGTTATTTACGTTGTTGACCAAACAAATTTTCCGAACATATGAAGCAATGGATTTGCAATATCCTTCAAAATTATTCAAGTTGAGATTAATAGTGTGTTACGCAATTAGGGTACTGTATAAAGTGCGTCATTGCAGAGTAACAGATACTAGTCTAATAAAATGCAGTTTAGTGTCCTGTCTGTAGGCTCATTGATCTTTGGACACGTAGTACGCCGTATCTACCGTATTCGCGACAGCTAAACCGGCTTTAGGATTACTACACAATAGCGTTCAAAACGCTGCATTTTTACCGCATGTCAGCTATATAGAAATAATAATCAGTAATATAAAGAATTAATCAATCAAAGCAAAACATGACACAGAAAAAGAACACAAACACAAAAAATTCGGGGGAAAATAATTATGCGTCACATCCACGCAAAACGGCCATCGCTCAGCATAAATGCTAAGACCCTATGCGAGGCAGAACCCCAGCGCTGGTTTTCAGCGACAGCTGGCGTTGAATCAATTAATTAAAGCTATTTAGTATTTAGGCGATTACAGATTTAAAATTAATTACAGATTCACATACGATAATTTCTTACATCACGTCGTGTTACAGGCTACTTTACAAAATGCGAATATTTTAAAGATTATTAATAAAACTCACATTAATTAAATCTGTAAAAAACGTTCACCAGAATAAGAGTCGAGCTCAGCGTATTGACGGCCGCGTTTCAAATGCCAGTTTGTAAGCCACAGAAGGGCCACTGCAGTTTCATTCTCGTGTTCCCGCGCCATTCGCTCATCGAATGAGAAACGAGACGAACGTATTATTCGCTTTTGTGTTGTTATTTCGTAAGTAGTGTCGCGTGACTTTCTACCATAACAATGGCAAACCTCAGCGTACTTGTGCCCGTACTACTTCTGGCTTTATTCATAAAAGAAGGTAAGTTCTATTTTTAATTTAGAAGCTTTTTAAATCGCGTCGCTTCTAATTATGTTGTTTTTTTATAATATTATGTGTGGAATTTCAGATTTAAAACCTTTTTTATTTGTGTTTGTGTCTTCTATGTAAATTAGACTTTGACTCACGTCCCGTTGGCAAAATTAATTATTTGCTGGATACAATAAGTTTCTTTTAACTCTATTGAGTGGTGATTAGGTTAAATAGGTGGTGATTAGGTGATATGGTGATAGGTACATTGCGTACACGGTGGTTATTATCAGTCCGTTAAGACTATAAAATAATCAATTTTACTAAAAAAAGAAAACAGAATTTTTCAAACAAAATAATTAGCGTTAAAATGACATGAAAGTAATTTAACTTCTGAATAAGTAGACACCCTCGACGTATCTTTAAATCTCCAGTCTACTGAAAATAGGTAGGTACCATCGCGGACACTGTCGGTGGACAACTTTTCAACCTAATAAGTTTCAATATAGTTATTACTAAAGGCATAAGGGTGAAAAGTTCTTCGCCATTCTCCGCGGTTGTAGGTACAGACGCCAGCACATCAAGCTACTACAATCTGTCAAATTTCTTTAATAGATTTTCAACTTTATCGCTAAAGCATAAAGGCTCCTGCAAACAGGCGCGACACAAAGGCATCGCTCGTTGCGCGACTTGCGGTGCCTTTGTGTCGCGTGTCGCGTCGCGCCTGTGTGTACGAGCCTTAAGATTCTAAGTTGATTGGGAAAATTTGACAGCTTCGGGTAGCTTGATGTGCTGGCGTCTGTACCTATGTGTAGGTTGATGATAGGTCCTAGAGTAGAAAGTACCGAATTTGTTATAGGTAACTCAATTGGTAGTTTTATATGAATGTAGATAGAATACACTAACTATGCGTTATTTACGTTGTGGAGCAGACATTTTTTTCGAATATTATGGATCAATGGATTAACAATATCCTTCAGAATGATTCAGATTGAGATTGCGTGTTACGCAATCAGGGTGCAGTTTCCGAATAGAAATGAACTAGGTAGATTACGTGGAAGTTTATATTTCAGTCATTACGATCGTATGGTGTTTATTCACATTTGTTTACCCAAGATAAAGACGACACAAGCCGACCGCGTCACCCGTTATTTATAAACACATTTACATTTACTAGCGTGCTCTGGCTGCCTTGAGAGATGAAAACTCGTAGTACTATCGACCATTGCCAATGCCATCGGAATAGGACTGGTCAGGGAACTTATACTTAGTAGGTACCCTTTTCCCGTAGGTTGTTTTAATAGCAACTAAGAGGGTGGGACTGTAGCATTATATAATATTGCCTATCTAGACCTATACAAATAATAAAACTAAAGAGTTTGTTTGTTTGAACACGCTAATCTCTGGAACTGCGATGAAACGGAGTGGATCGCGGGAACAAGAAATGTCACGCGGACGAAGTCGCGGGCAGAAGCTAGTTAATCTTATAAAGAAACGAGGCAGTATTCTTTAAAAAAAAAACTTCGTGTAATATGCGCTATATTATATAAAATATAATATAATAAAATAAATGATGCGTATCAATTATTTTATTTTAATGACATAATTCTAAGCGCAATTAAAATAATTCAAGAGAACAACTGAAATTACAATGACAGAAGCATCTTTCTTGTGATAATAACGCTATAGTTAAGTATTATTATTAAAGTCGTTAATAATTATGATGACAGCAGTTTATTTCTTAGTGCAAAATGCTAAGTGTGGCGATATCATGACGATATTTCTTCTAGATATTTTTTTTTATTTTTTCTCAATAGCTAGTGTCCAGAAACATACTTGGTCATATACAGCCTACCTTTTAATATAGGTATATAGATAAAGAACAAAGGGTATAGTGTATAGGTACAGACGCCAGCACATCGAGCTACTACAATCTGTCTTTCTTTAATAGATTTTCAACTTTATCCCTAGAAGCATAAGGTTCAATGTTGATTGGGAAAATTTGACAGTTTCGGGTAGCTTGATGTGCTAGCGTCTGTACATACAATAATAAACAACTAACTATTTACACCAGATACTAAGTTAAATGACTAACTATACAAATAAAAACAGAGACTTGATCATGAATCATAAAATCGAACCAATAGAAACCAGCGACTAATTGCGGTTAGAAGTACTTCGGAAACTGGAATATTAGTCGCAAGAATATGCAAGCGACATTTTATACGTAGAATCATGTTTATTTGTCTACGCCGTAGCAGCTAAATAGATGTGTGTGGAGGCATAATATGATGCGTTGCGTAGCAAAGGGTGCGTAGCAAAGGGCGCGTAGCACGTGGTGTAGACGGGGTAGTTCGCTCGAATTCACATGATCTGACCAAGATTATGAATGGACTTTGGAAGAGACTTTTTTACCTCTGAGTTTATTTCGCCGTTTCTTCTCAGGGGTCAGTAAGGAAATGGTATCCATAGAAAATTAATTTTCCCTCGACCTGGCTGACTGATATTTTTTTCTTGTGCTGCCCAAATGGGTACCGTGTTACCCAGTAGCTGGGTTGTGAAGGTCCAACAAGCAGTCGCTCCATGTAAAAAACTGGCAGTCAGTTGCATCTGGTTAGACTGGAAGCCGACACTAACGAAGGGATTGGGAAAACGCTAGGCTGGTTGTGGTAATCAGATAGGAAATGCCGAAGCATCTAGCTTATTTTTTTATATAACATGACTTTTCGAAAGTGATTTCGATATTTACAGAATAAACGATTAGGTACATTTTATTTCAATTAAAATGGTGGATACTTTACTGTTAACTTTTTTTATTTGGATAGCCGACCTCCTTATTCAATTAATATACACATTATAGACAGGATGTTTTCTTAAAAATTGTGTTCTAAGAAAATAGTTCTTTGTTAAAAATCACATTTTAGAAGGACTAAAACTTAAATGTTTGCCGATTTAACGAATGTTATTTATTACTCGTATGTTACATAAAACGAGGTAGGCGAGTCCACTTACAACCGGTTACACCTGATCGAAATGAAACTTTATTTTTACACTCGTTTATGCTGTGCGTTTGTGGAAGTAAGTAAATATTTCATTCTATTACGTAGGACTTGAATGGTTTTATGTCATTTTACATACTACTACTGTGTTCTTATAGAAAGTTTGTTTTATAAATTAAATCATAAAATAGTTTTTTTCATTCAATCTAACATAAAACCGTTTTAGCTACAGAGGAATGAAATCATAAAATAGCTTTTAGCAGTAACGATTACTTAAACAAAATCGCCAAGAGAAGGTTATTTAAAAGAATCAAAAACCTTTAGTCACTACATTGCTCAACTGTTAGTTTATATAATTAAAAATCACAGCTACACAAACATAAATGTGTTTGTCACAAATGCGTAGAAATTAAATGAATAATTTGATAGTGCGTTGAACCATCTGTATTTTAAATCAAAAAAGGCTCCTTCAAACAGGCGCGACACCACACGCGACACAAAGGCACCGCAAGTGGCGCAAAGAGCGGTGCCTTGTGTCGCGCGCGATTATATCGTGTGTCGCGCCTGTTTGTAGGAGACTTAAAGCTGAAGACTTTGTGTTTTTGTTTAAACGCGCTACGACCCGTAGGAGGTGACCAAAACGCAAATAAATCAGAAATAATGCTAAGTGAAAAAGAAATAAAACGCGGGCGGGCGATGCGTCTAAACATCGACCTGTAATTAATATTATGATCATAAATTTTCATTTTATAGCGTAGCGGTGGAATGGGTGGTGGAATTTGTAGGAGAAAATACGAAATTCACCCGAACGAAGTCGCGGGGGGAAGTGCTTAGAATGAATCCGTTAGTCCGAAAGTCCTTTTTAAGGACTTTTTTTTAATTGCTGTGAAACGAATGCTGTCAAATGTCAATAACTGAGCACACTTTCATGAAACAACTCATTCTTTTGTTTTAACTAACGTGAATAAAAATAGTTAGGTACCTACCTAAATAAAAATAGTGTAAGCTAACATAATTTTATTTTTTATAGTAAACTAAAAGTGCCCGCAACTGCGTTCGCGTGCATGTGGAAAAACAATTTGGATTTCATGAGATTTATTGTTTTTACGAGGAACCCGAATTCTTTTTCTAGAAAGAAAGAAAAAAAGTTTAATTGACCCAGGTTAAGTAAGGCACACAATAAAAGTAAGTACTAAGTTCTAAAAGGAAGTGTATCTTCCAGTTCCAGAAAACCCCGTCAAAATCGGTCTAGCGGTTTCGGAGATTAACCGGAACAAACAGACAGACATACAGACCAAAAACTTTTTAAATTATTTTTTTTCTAAGTCTAATAATATACGGTTATATTAAGTATATATTTTCATAATGCATTTAGTTAAAAGCTGTTATTTTAACATTACAAACAGAAACTTCAATTTTATTTATTTGTATTGTATGTATAGAAGATTGAGTTGATCTCACAGAGAGGTCTGAGTCCCAACCGTGGGTACATTGTAGGACGACTATTTAATATTATACGACTAACTAACTATACAAATATATGAAATAAAAAAACACATAAAATAGATACTAGGCGTCGAAAAGCTCGTCAACGTAATGTTAGATTATTTTTAATCAAGGTTGCCGACTAAACTCTGTAATGTGTGCTAAAGAGGAAGCACTAGAACAATTTACAAACATGACTTACTCCCACACAAGATATTAAAGAGATCAAAATGGAAATATGACATCAGTAATTTGTCTCATAGATAATTAGCTTGAATCAGCCCCTATATAAGCGAATCTGTTAATTATTTATGTTACTCTAATGAATACCTCGTAGGTAGAGATACTCAGGTGTTTTCAAGAGGGTTAAACAAGAAACTCCTTCTTTTTTTTCGTGTGTTAAAAACTGCAGCCGGCACAAGAAAAATATATGGGTCAGTCAGCCCAAACAGAGGGAAAACTTATTAATAGGCGTTTTCTATTTCCATTGTCATCTTGATATATCCAAGAAAGGGCCCTTTATTGTTCTTTTAGTACCATAGACACATACACAACACACACACATACACACACAAGCACACAAGCGACACATATACAAGCTAAGTAAAGTAAGAAAGAAAGAAAAATGCATTACAGCAAAATTAAAACCACCACCACCTAGCACCTGAAAACTATAAAAACTTAAAACAAAGATTATAATTGCCAAAAGAGTCTCAGCTAAGCATAATGTCAGATGACAATACAAGGTGTAACCTGACGCTGATTTTCAGCTGCAGCCCACGAGTGCCATACGCTGGAATAACTAACACTTAGGGAAGTGTGTGTCAGTTATTATGTGACGAAAATGCAATCAAATGGAACAGAAAACGTACTCATGGATACCACTTGCAAATTTAGTGCTTTGATTATATTTTTAACACTTCAACCATAAATTCTAACTTTGAATCAGCTTAAGAAGTTTTTCATTATTCATAACCTCAATTTTCTACGATGATTTTTCGATTACAATTTAATAATATTGGTTGGAAAAAGTAATTAGAAATAACGTTGAAACCGTTTAAATACAGATGAATGTGTTACGAATTCCCTTTAGCGAGTGATTGCGTATGATTATGACCTCTCAAGTTCCGCTAATGAGACACAATTGATTTTCTATTGTATCGTGCCACACGTAGTACGCGCGGGGCTTGACCGGTTAACCTCAACCTGAAACAGATTAAAGTGTAAAAAAGGATTTGTTTACACTTTAACCAGATACTTTTGAAATAGATTATACCTATACTTTCATTTATATGTCGGTTGACAACGCAACAGCGAAAAAAGTACCGAGATTGTTACGCAGTCCATAAATATTTAACACAACACATAAACGAACAACACCCAAGGTACTATAGAACCGGTACTTCAAGTAACAGTAGTACACTTAATAGGACATTTTAATGTACTATGGATACGGTCGCTTTCACTTGTGTTATCACATCGCCATTTGTTTGACACACTTAGCCCTTCGCCTCGCCGCCGATAGAAAAATATGCGGTGAAGGGACTTTCTATGGCCACAAGATTAACGTAGTCACGACTGCATCGTGATGTTTTTATGTTTGTTGGCCCGGAAATGAGTGAAAATGTGGGAGAATACTTTTCTATTTTAAACATTGTGTATTTTAAAGTGAGAGTGAAATTTTATCAATTTGATATTAGTTTGTGAATTAGGTATGTAGAAAACTTGAACTGCTGTATTTTACTTTATGGTTTTACATATTAGTGTAAGTATTATACTATTTATTATGTTAGTTATTGAACAAAACTATAAACTGGTACCTATCTAGTTCCCTTGCGTTTATTCCAAAATAATTGCTAAGATTTGTTGACGTTCGTGAAAATGGTTTGGGCTCCGCTCACCCCTTGGATCTTGCCCCTAATTGACTAAGTGTACCTACTCGCCCCCTTGAATATTAGATACCCCAAATCGCCCCCGATTGTTAGTCAACTAAAACTACTGTCAGCACTCGTAAGTTTTTAAAATCCTAAATCTCTGTTTATGTTTGCTTGTCAAAGGCTTTTATTTTTATAATGTTGATTGCAAAAGTTCGTACATATATTGAACAAGTCATATAATTAGTAGATAATAGGTACTAACCGAAGAAACCCGTTGGATGCGAGAAGCACAGAACCGGTCGAAGTGGAGGTGCTTGGGGGAGGCCTACGTCCAGCAGTGGACGTCTTTCGGCTGAAATGATGAGGTACTAAAAGATACAACAGCAGAATTAGTACCCACAGCTAATCAATTCATAGTGCAGCAATAAAGTCCCTAAGCACACTAATAAAGTGAAACTAGGTCGATGCTCTATCTCGATAAAATAAACTCTGGTCTGGTTGCCATATTTTCATATTAGGTAAATTCATTAACATTTAATCATTGTTTCCCGTACTAAACGGGATTGGCATAATAGGTGTGGCCTGTAGCGTGACTTGTTTACAAATACAGGTAAACCAGCGGGGTAATTGCGTAACACTAACAGTAGGAATGCCTTTCATTTTGACAGTACAACAACATCCATTGCATTTTTTACGTTGTTGAGCAGACAAATTTTCCGAACATATGAAGCAATGGATTTGCAATATCCTTCAAAATTATTCGGATTCTGATTCATAGTGTGCTGCGCAATTAGGGTGCCGAAAAGGTATGCGCTTCGGTAATATTCGTGTTTCTGAATTCGCACGAAAATCGCGCCACAAAGGCATTAAAGAAAGAAATAAAAAGTGTTTATTGCAACTCGTACAGAAAGATCACAAACTAAACTAAACACAGTTAAAGATAAAAAACCAAATTATCACCCTAATATTATAAAAGCGAAAGTTTGTGAGTGTGTGTGTTTATATGTTTGTAACTTTTTCACGCTCAAACGGCTGGACCAATTTTGATAAAATTTGTTATGGAGGTAGCTGACACCCTCGATTAACATATAGGCTACGTTTTATCCCGATATTCCCACGGGATCGAAACTTATGCGGGTGAAACCGCGGGGCGAAGCTAGTATAAAAATAAAGAAACAAAAATAAAAATGAAACAGAAAGTCCTATACGAGGCCAAAAGGCTCCCATCTCAGCAGGATGCAGAAAGCTTCTAAGTTTTGATATGCCGCGCTTTTTAGTAGTGCACCTATCATTACGCCTTTGTATAAAGTGTTTTTCTCAGGTACCTACTTTACTACATTTGAAAATCGAAATTTTTGAAATTTTTTTTGGAATTGCATGGAGTTGTTAATCTATGATTTCGTATTCATTGTAACACAAAATAGGCAAGTTTCCCAGTGTTGTAACAGCTCTATATTAGACCTCTTATCCCGTGTTCGTATT
This sequence comes from Luperina nickerlii, assembly GCA_963855955.1. NCBI lineage: Eukaryota > Metazoa > Arthropoda > Insecta > Lepidoptera > Noctuidae > Luperina > Luperina nickerlii. The sequence goes on along the minus strand of OY979681.1, from coordinate 12,054,017 downwards.
TCTGAAGATAGACGATGATTCCCGAAGCAAAAATTTTTCTTGGTAGGTACTTATATATTGTTAATGACGTTTTTAGTTTCGAGTTGATTTTACAGATTGAACTGGTAGGTAGGTACGGTAGGCTGCACGTCAGAGCTAACAAAAGCTTCTTATTGTAAGTATTGAAACTCCGTACTACAGTAGGCCAGGTCAAGGTCAAAGAGTTACCACTGACGTACAGCCTACTGTACTACGATATGAGAGTAGTTGCAGAGCATGGTATAACGTAGAATAGGTAAGATTATCTGCTCGTTGATTTCGATCTTTTGAAAACGATTTGGTAAGATCTTTCTGTATGAGAAAGGTCTCTGACCAGTAGACCCTTTGAGCCAGTCACCTAACGAGAGTTTCATTTATCAAACGATTCTATCGAGGGCAGCCGATATATTTTGTAAAAATCTCACCATGAAAACTTAGGTAAAGTGAGCTGTGATCTGCATCATTATCTGCCTCGCCTTTTCCCCAACTACGTTGTGGTCAGCTTCCAGTCTAACCCAATGCAGGTGATTATCAGTATTTTACATGGAGCGACTGCCTATCCGACCTCCACAACCCAGTTACTGGGTAATATACGAAACCCTTGGTAAGACTGGTTGTCAGACTTTCGAGCTTCTGACGCCCCGTAAGTAATGACTATCAAAGATCCACGAATCCGGGAGCAACGGCTTAACGTGTTTTCCAAGACACAGTGGTCTTGGTATGTAAAGATGGTCACCCATCCACGGACCAACCGCGGCAAGCGTAGCTTAACCTGATCGACCCATGCGGCTGTTAGTACTTAGCCACAAGTCCCTCAAACTCAAGCTTGAGCTGTCAATAGTGTCAATCCCTAGCACCAGGTGGAATGACAACTTGCTTCAAGCTCACTTCACCTAAGTTTTCACGGTAAGATTTTTATACAAGGTTTATTTTCAAAGACTAGCCAAATTTAAGGGTACAGACCATCAAACTGTACCACTTTCTCCATGGGACCAATATGGTAAATGCGAAAAATTTATCAACTGTCCCATTAGAAAACTTCAATACCTACTCGACCTAAACGTATGGTCCCGGCTGAATTTTTATTCGCGATTACGATGTTGGTCCATGAATAAAATTGTTCAGTTTGGTTGTCTGTACCACACCCTTTAATTTGGCTGGTCTTTGAAAACTAACCCTGTTTAATAATACCGGCTGATGTCCAACGGAAACACGCCTACTGGAGATATTAAACGCACTAGTAATTTGAAACTAAATCATAAGCCAGTTTACTGGCGACGCTCCACAAATATGAGGTAATAGAGATAAATGACGTCACTGTTCCCTTCGTAATAGTAGTGAAGCTAAAAATAACCTGCATAGTCGAAGGTCAAAGGAATAAAGATTAGGTTAACGCCGTGTAAAAAGCAAATAACAACATAAAATTTAAAAAATTGCCTGAAACTTTTTGCATAACGAAATAGAAAGTTTATTCGTTATTTAACGTAAGTTAAGTGATAATATATTGTACTTATATACTTAAGCAAATGTATAAGATGAGTGATTTGTACCAATAGTCGTCAGATTTGTACTATTACTCATCAAAATGACCCAGTAGTCGTCAAATTTTTGATGCTGACTATACGTATATAAGCCTCAAAAATTTACTGCTACTAGGTCCATTGTAGTAGGGGGAGAACATATTGCTGTCAACCGGGGCAAAAATCCAGTCTCCAGGCTGTTACTGACAAACCCCTGATGAAAAAAAACCCAATAACACCTCCCGACCCGGGAATCAAATCCAGGACCATAATTCTTTTACGTAATTCCTCTTCTTTATAAACCTACATGGCCATGTCTTTTCTATTCAAAGTTTCCAGATGAAAATGATAATTTTAAATGTAAAAATTATAGTGAGATGCTCATATTAAATGAATTCCTTCGATATCCTCAACCAAAATTTACTTCATCAAATCTTAAATTCAGAATGTTTCATAGAAGTCTTTGGTTCATTTCAAAAGACATACTGGCTTGTTTTGTATACTAAAACCGCTTCAATGAAGCATAGTCTCATAATTGGATAATGGGCCAAGGACATAGCCGTACTTTATCCTAGATAATCAGTATGATTCATCCGATATGAGATCTTTTTATTATGTGGGCACAGTCATGCATGTAGCCTTCTGTCAACTTGTTTTAAATTGACTGAGAATCTTATTGGATGCAACTGAATATCATAAGAAATTATTTTTGATGTGAAAACTTCTTCAGGCACACTTTACGGTCTCCTCTACCAATCGTTATTTCTCCTGATAAAGTTTATTTTGTTTATATACAAATATGTATGTATCTATATCTATGTATTAATATTTATTCTTGTATGTTATAGTTATTTCCGAGCTATCTATCCCGTATGTTGCACCTGCCATGTTTTGTCTCTCCATCACACTTAGGGGGCCGCCTCCACGAGCGAGAGAATCGCAGCGATAGTCTCGCCCTGCCATTAAATTTTCGCGGCGATGATATCGCCGTGTGGAGACACGTTCTAAGAGAGTGTATAGAAATATGGCACGACGATAATATCGCAGCGATTCTCTCGCTCGTGGAGGCGGCCCCTAAGGGTGACTGGGAGAAAATGCCTCAGGCATTAAGTCCACCTTTGTACAGTATTTTTACTTGTGCTAAAATTTTTAATAAATAAAAGTAAACAAAATCCACGGAATAAGGAAGTAACAAAAAGGAATAGTTGTTTTGTAAAATAATTTATATCCGTTAGATTTATGTCCCCGCCCGCATAAACCCAAATGGGATTCATTCAATAAAAAAGCCATGACCTCACCACCAAGCGTGACCGGTCTATTGTGATCACAATGGCGGCAAATCACACCATTGGTCAGAATTAATAGATGCTATTGACAATTAATTTCCTATTGAAGTCGTAAGAAGTTGTCAATTATTGTATTTAAGTGCAAATTATCCCTTCATAAGAGGTTACCCTCATGATTATGTTGGCTTTTGTTTGAATTATTCTTACATAATCTATGTGTACTAATAAATTACAAAGAGGTAAAATTAGTTTGTTTGTTAGTGCGTAATCTCCGGAACTACCAGTCGGATATGAAAAAATCTTTTTGCATTTGATAGCCCAATTCTTGAGGAAGGCTATCACACCTAGGACCTAAGAAGCCGATCTAAAATAAAAAAGCGAAAATGAAGTAATAGCGCGGGCAGGCGATGCGATGCAAATTGCGGAACAAATTTCACGCAGACGAAGTTGCGGACAAAAGCTAGTAAAATATAATTTAAGTAAAATGTCTCTCTGTCTAACACTTTGAAATAATAGACATATGCAATGATAATCCAGTGATTTTATTTGGTTACAAGTAGGAGAATGGCAGCTTCTATCTTATTGAAATAAAATCATTTTGGATCTAACTTTTATACATTTGCGTAGTATTAAAAACTTTATTTGCCCAGTTTTTTTTCCTCAAAATCAAGAACGCCCGCTATCTTCATATCAACATATTACAATTAGGTTTTAATAAACCCAAGTTTGGCAATAGCAATTTTTTGTAGGCATAAAAATTAATATGACGATAATAATAATTTGTTTTGCTATCATTTTGCTAGCGGATGTACCTACATCCGCTTGAAAATGATAGCAAAACAAGTTGGAGTCTTATTAATTAGGTATACAAAACCTGGCGTATCATCTATTAATTTAAATTCAATTGGTCATTTAATATCAAGAGCAAACAAAATTATGACGAAAACATTAAAGTTACTATTCGACATCGCCAACGCGTTTAACACCCTGCCTTGCGGCTACATTGGGGAGGCACTCCGGTATCACCGGGTGCCGACCTACCTCAGTCGAGTAGTCGGGGCGTATTTGACGGACAGAGTCGTCATTTACCCTGGTCGCGACGGGGTTTGGAACCGGCGAGAGATGTCGTGCGGTGTCCCACAGGGATCGGTTCTGGGGCCACTCCTGTGGGACATCGGTTACGACTGGGTGCTGCGGGCCGACCTCCCTGATGGCATCAGCGTAGTTTGCTAAGCTGACGACACGCTAATCCTGGCGCAGGGGAGGTCGCATCAGGTGGCGGTCGACGCGATGACGCGCGGGGTTACGATAGTCGTGGAGAGGATCCGGCAGTTGGGTCTCGAGGTGGTATTGCACAAGAGCGAGGCCATGTCATTTCATGGGCCCCGGAACACGCCACCATCGGGTTCCCAACTAACGGTAAGAGGGGTTCACATCGGCGTCGAGGCGACGATGAAAGACCTGGGCTCCTGTCCTCGACAGCTGGTGGAACTTCGTCGAGCACTTTCGACGTTTGGCCCCCAAACTTGAACGGGCCGGGGCCGCCTTCAAGCGACTCTTGCCCAACCTGAGGGGGGCCAAACGCCTCCTGACTCTACGCGAGGGTCGTGTGGTCCATGGCCCTACACGGGGCCCTGGTGTGGGCGCGTTCACTGCGGCGGCAAGCTGCCCATTATTTGAACGTGCCCCAGAAGGTGGTAGTCGTAAGGCTGCTCCGGGGCTACCGCACGATATCGGGCGAGACGGCCAGCCTCCTTGCCGGACTGCCGCCATGGGATCTGGAGGCGATAGTCCACGCGCGCCTGTATGAGTGGCGCGCGGAGGCACTACGCCGGTGGGAACTCCGCTTTCGCAGCAAATCACGGCGGAGCGGACGGACCTCCGGCGCGATCTCATGGCGGCATGGAAAGAGCGACTGTCGCAACCCAGCGCAGGGCACGCGACGATAGTGGCGATAAGACCCGTCTTTGAGGAGCGGCTAGAGAAGCGTCACGGCACCCTCACCTACCGCCTGACGCAGGTCCTCACCGGACACGAGTTTCGGGAGGTTCCTGCACATCATCAGGCGAGAGGAAAAGCCTGGGTGTCACTATTGCCAGAATCGCCCAGAGGACACGGTGGAGCATACGGTGGAGGTTTGCCCCGCTTGGGCGGAGCACCGCCGTGTCCTCGTAGAGGCGATCGGCAGCGGCGGCGACCTCTCGCGTCCAGCCCTGGTTCAAACCATGGTCCGGGGCGAGAGGGAGTGGGGGCAGTCGCCTCCTTCTGCAAAGCAGTCATGCTAGCGAAGGAGGTGGCGGGACAGCTGAGGGAGAGAGCCTCCCGTCCCAGCCGCCGCGAGAGACGCTCCGGGCGTAGGGAGCCGCGCGACACAAGAGTTCCTTATTGTAACGAAGGTACGCACTAAGGAAGGATTTTCGAAAATTCATCCCCAAAAGGGGTTAAATAGGGTCGAAATTATTTACAGAAATTCGACAATTTCCTGATGGGTAATCGGACACACGGATTATATAACTTTATCATAACTAGCTTCTGCGCACGACTTTATCCGCATGAAACTTCTCACCGTTCTGGCTTCATTCATTCTTCTTACTTTGTCCAGGCGCTCTTTCTTTGGAATGCGTTCCCTCGTCGGTTATCTTTTAAAGTAAAAGCACGTGAACATATCCGTCAAAAGTTGGCCGTAACTGTCCAGCGCCTATTTTCTGTTTTCTCCTCTACCGATAATTTTTTTCTCCTCACAGTTTATTTTGTTTATATGTATGTATGTATGTATGCATCTCTATGTATTAGTTTTTATTCTTGTATTTTATAGTCATGTCCTAGCTATTTATCCCGTATGTTGCACCTGCCATGTTTTGTCTGTGCATCACACTTAGGGGGCCGCCTCCACGAGCGAGAGAATCGCAGCGATAGTCTCGCCCTGCCATAAAATTTTCGCGGCGATGATATCGCCGTGTGGAGAGCTGGAGACACGTTCTAAGAGAGTGTATAGAAATATGGCACGACGATAATATCGCAGCGATTCTCTCGCTCGTGGGGGCGGCCCCTAAGGTTGACTCGTAGAAAATGCCTCAGGCATTAAGTCCACCTTTGTACAGTATTTTTACTTGTGCTTAAATTTTTAAGAAATAAAAGTAAACAAAATCCACGGAATAAGGAAGTAACAAAAAGGAATACTTAGTTGTTTTGTAAAATAATTTATATCCGCCTTTGTATAGTATTTCTTTTACTTGTGCATAAAGTTTTAATAAATAAAATAAATTTCTTGTTCCCCCGAGCCACCTCGTCGCATCGCATATTCGCATTGCATGCTATTACCTACCTACTTTATTTTCGCTTAGCGGTCTTTCCGCCTTTTTTTCCTTTTGCTCTGCTCCTGTGGGCTGTAGCGAGATGTTAATGTTAAGGGCTATACAAAAACAAAAAAAAATTGCATTTGATAGCCCAATTCTGAAGATAGCCAAATCCGGCTGGCGGTTCTGGAGATTAGCGCGTTCAAACAAACAAATTCTTCAGCTTTAAGTATTATTACTATGGATTTTTTAGCTATATCTAAACATTGTTTCATAAAAGATGAAACACCAACCGGTTGGAATTAAATACAAGTGGTCTTTAGACACATTAAGAGGCCCGACCTTAAGATAATATGATACGAGGGCAATAAAGTCAGGTCATGGGTCACTAGACCTCTTTTAGATACTACTGTTTAGAGCCGTGGGAATAAGAGTAGGTATATAAAATAGTTAATTATAAACTCAATTTATTTTCGAATATATTTTTCTTAAATGTCGTATCTCGTACCTACGCACAAAGATGAAATATGGAACGTCATCAACGGTTTCATATTTTTTTATGTATTTTTGAAACATTTTTTTTTATTTCCAAGATATGTTTATGTACTAAGAGTAAAAACAAAAAAAAAGTAGCATTAAATATAAAAGTACTTTTTCAAACATCAAATATCAGATAAAACCCAGTATACGGTGATCAGTGTTCTAAAGGCACATAATCTACTCGTACTCATGTACCTAATCTACATTCGCGATTTATTTGCCAAAAATGTAAACAAATATGAATTTATAGAAAAATAACTTTAATTCCTACACAATAAAGTTCAGTTTACGCTACAACTTAAAACAATTTTATAACTTTTTCAAAATCAACTTAATCATCATTAAAATAAAGTTGATATTTGTTTAACTTGAAATAACATCAATTTGAAACATCACTTTGAATAGACTTTAGTTTAATAACATCACTCCTCACTCCCGTAATTCCTAAGGGTTAAGTACAGGTCACAACAACATTTCACCAGTTATGTATGACTCCTAATGAAAAACCTCTATAACACTTTGCTCGAACTGGGAATTGAATCCAGCGGGGTAATTGCGTAACACACTCATCATCATCATCATCTGCCTAGCCTTGTCCCATGTTGGGGTCGGCTTCCAGTTTAACCGGATGCAGCTGAATATCAGTATTTTTGAAGTGAAAACTTCTTTAGCGGCGCTGTGTACTTTTTTTGGAATGGGTAAAAACTTCTAAACTGGCGTCAGGTCACGTGACCCTGATCGAAAATTCGTAAGACGTAAAACGTAAGACAGCGCCATCTATGCACATCGGGAAGAACTACGAGGGCCTCGCGTACTAACTACGTAGTTCATCCAACAACGACGAGATGGCGCTGAACCACGGATATATAACATTTTGTTTATAAGACGATTCACAAAATACACTCGTAATTGTTCAAGTTTTCACTTCTGTCGGCACTACCGGAGTGCCAGTGTTTTTTTTTTTAATTGCATAACACACTGTCAGTAGCAATGCCTTTCATTTTGACAGTTCAACAACATTCATTACGTTATTTACGTTGTTGAGCAGACACATTTTACGAACATAAGAAGCAATGGATTAGCAATATCCGTCAAAATAATTCGGATTGAGATTGATAGTGTGTTACGCAATTAGAGACTTGGACGTCATGTTCAGCAGTTGCGCTTGCGACCACTAGACCAACGAAGCTGGTATTTTAATCATTAATTTAAAATTGCATTAAGTATGTGATATGACAGGACGTTTTACGTGTTCTAAAATATAAGCTAATTGCCGCTCCCAAATATCACTGCTGGGTAAAGGCCTCCCCCAAATCCTTCCAGGAACTCTTTTCTCGCTCACCATCTCTTTCTGGGCCGGCCTCGGCGGCGCCGTCCATCTTCAGGCACCCATTGTGTAGAGATTTTTGCCCAGCGGTCATCTTGCATACGGCTGATGTGACCCGCCCAATCTCATTTGAGCCTGGCAGCCTTCTTTCCTACATCCAGTATGCACGCTATTGAAGGATTCATTCATACATTTGATTATTATTTTCTGTAGGTAGTAAGTAATCAATCTATCAAGATTAGATTAATAATATTATCATGATGTGATTAATTTCATCGTGACCACCATGTGACTTTCCACATTGTCAGGGGCAATTATGTTTGTTACATGATTATTCCTAGTTTTATAGCGTGACGTCATAATAGTCAAGTATATGGGGGAGCCGTAACAATAAGGGGGCCTATTAATGGTCTCTTGGACATGAATCACGTTGTAATTGACGGTTAAAAGAACAAGGTGACGGCCGTTTGTGTCACAAATTTTATTTTAACGTTCTTGTTGTTTCAAGTACGTGCTGTAGTTTGAAGAATAAACAGTTATTTTTATAGGTTTTTCGGAAGTACATACTTACTTATATATAGACACGAGTTTTAGTTGTAATTAGCTTTACGTCTTTGTAATCTAAGAGCCTTGAATTTTATGAATGAATTTGTATAACTTACAGGTAATTCAGAAAAAAAACAGAACGCTAAGAATGTCGGTAAACGGCATTTAAAAAAAAAAAATTGCTTTACGCAGCAAATGCTTTTTTTTCCGGTGCCAACAAAGCTTACAAAATACCACCCCCAGTTTTAACCTGCACAAAAAATGCTTTTTATCCATCATGTATATCAAAATAGTCACTCTTTGTCATATAAAATATTGTTTAATACTTTATGATAAAAACGTATTACTATAAAATGTCTCTATGGTCGCAAAGCCGGCACTCCTACGCAACACATTCAATGGTAACAAGGCCAGTAGGTCAAGTTGTCGACTAAAACGCATGTAAAGTTGTCGTGTATGGGCCCACTAATGGTATTGTGCCAGCCATAAGCTAATATTTTTCGACTGTAAACTCGCATAATGGTTTAAGTAAAAGTTGGCTCGGTTCACCACATTCGTGGGGCCGAAACACGTATGGAAAATAAACAATAGGTAGCTACTAACTTTCTTGATTTTGTATAACGTAGGAGTGAATTTTACATTATGGAATTATTTTTTAAATATCAAATTTAATATTGTCAATTTTTTTTCCTTTTGTCTCCTTGTAGTATTTTGTGTGGAATATTTTCTTTAGGTATTCTTTGTTATGGTATAATATATGGGGAAGACGCCTTCTAGTATGTATACATATGTTAAAAAATAACGAAGCATAATTTTCCTGTACCTATAAAGCCTAACTTACAGTAGGTACCTATCATAAATCCTGCCTTCAGTATATTATGTCATCAATGGGTCTTAGTTACATTTGTATGAACAATAAAATTATACTAATGGGTGCCGACAAGAATGCGTGAATGAAATAGAATACATATTTAGGCAATACGTATTTAAAACACATCCTATGTTATAAATAATTGTTTGCCTTCATAAACAGTATATTCACGTCAGCGACTTACCATAAATATTCTTCATAACTGAGGTTGCAAGAAGCAATCAAACAAAAAAGTCCTCTAAACAACCTGTGAGTAGGTACAGTCGCCTGCAGAGAAAAGGGACCCCCCCCCCGCCTTTAAGCAGTGAGCGTTGAGCGGTCCGTTTTATCTGCAGGCGACCGTACCAAAGAAATTTACATTTTGTAAAAGTATTTTTTCTATTAGAATGTAGAATATCTATATCGACCGATTCATATGCAATGTCTCTGTCTATTATTGAAAAAATAATATAATTAACTATCAGCGCGCCGCGGTTTCACCCGCGTAAGTTTCAATCCCGTAGGAATATCGGGATAAAAAGTATCCAATGTGTTAATCCAGGAAATGGTCTATCTATGTGCCGATTTTCATCCGAATCTGTTCAACGGTTTACGCGTGATTGAGTAACAAACATCCATCCATCTTCACAAACTTTCACATTTATAATATTAAGTAGGATTATGCGCTTTTATAACTTCTCCCATGACGATATTATCGTGGACGTCCGCGGCATCACGATAACACAGGGAAGTAAAATGTATGGAAAATTATATGAAGACGCTTTTAAATTTCCGTACACGATAACGTTATAACGTGCGCGTATTTCCACACATTTTATGGACGTGGACGTCCACAATGATATCGTTACGTTAGAAATTATAAAATCGCACATTACATACTTAAATACCTACTTATGTAGGTACCTATTTACAGATTGGAAGGTTTCTAAAAAGGGTTCAGGCGTCATTTAAACGCATAATGACGGATTCGTAAATCTTCTCATAGCCAGATTGCCCATAGCCCATGAGTAATCAATGTAATTATAGGTTAAAAGTCGTATAACATTGGGTTAACGCCAAAACTAATAATGACATGACCTCAATTTTTTCAGCGGTGCCTTATTCCGGTTTCTGAGGTATTATTAAACAGAATTAATCTATTCGGTATTACGTTATACCTAAACTATATACTGATTATTCTTGATTTATTCTGATTATTGGTTCGATTTCTTTAGGGCTCCATCAAACAGGCGCGACACGACACGCGACACAAAGGCACCACAAGTCGCGCAACGAGCGGTGCCTTTGTGTCGCGCGCGATTATATCGCGTGTCGCGCCTGATTGTAGGAGCCTTTACACATCATGTTTTTGGATAATAAAAATAATTATTATTATATGGTCAGACACAATATCTGCTAATTAGTGTGTGTTTCAAATGCTTGGAGATATTTAATCGGTCCAATCGGTTCTTGAAGCAGTACAGTGTGGGAGTCGTCACCTTTTCCGGGTCCCCGGGCCTTAGTAAATGTTGTTATAACTCGATAGGCAAGAATGGTTAATTAACTTCTACTCATATCGAGAAGTTATGTTAGGACGATGAGGACGGAGAGTTTCCAGTTTTTGTCACTATATTTATAAACAAGAAAGTTATATGACCACTTGCCAGACGCAACTTGCTCAGCGAAAAAGATTTCATAATGCCTGCGGCACGTAAGATTGCTTTTTTGGCTTAAATGTATTGATGTCGATAGCAATTAAAAAGATACATTGCTTCAGTCATTAGAAAATTATGTTTATGAAACAAAAATAGATGTTTTTATTAGATATTTCTTACTAAATATACTTGGTACAATCTTGCATACTTTTACTGACGAATAATGGATGTATCTGTTGGTACCTCGTTGAACCTTTTTATGTAAAAAGAACATTTCAATCTTTGTATGATGGCCTAAGCTAAACGCGTTTTTCTCGTATAAGGGCAATAAACTTATCCATCGTGCAATTAAGGGTAGGTACTACAGGACCTAAACGCAAAAAACGCAAGTTTTATAATGCCTAAAAGTATATGATCGACTACAGTAAACAAAATCAGAAAAATATATGATATTCTTCAGGATATACATATGTTAGTTAGATGGTGTGCTATTATAATCATAATACACGAAATTTCTTAAGATAGACAAAAATCATGAAGATTCCTCTAAAAACTTTCTTTTTACAATAAAAAACCATAATAATATAATTATACATACAATCATTCTGATTTTATGTCAGATTATTCTACATGTAACATACTAAAGCACTATTTTAATTTTTTAGTCTAAACAATAGATTTTTTGTAAATCGATAATTGCTTCATATTTTGCAATAAATTACCATCGTTGTGTCATCGCGCTTCTCTTTCTTTTCTATGCAGTTCGACACTGACCGCGCTTTATGTCATGTAGTTCCCTTAAATTCGCAAATAATTTATAATGAGGATCTTTAAGCTTAGACGTTTTCTTAATGGGTTTGGGTCGACTCCCTAAATTCTAACCTTCTAAGTTAGTTGCATCTGATCTCTGCAACCCAAGTTACCGTTCTCAACCAGGTAAAACTGCTTGCTATATATAGGATAGCCTTTTTTAAACGTTATATATTACTGGTATTCTTTAACGCTAAAATAACGACGTTATCAACAGCTTTTTAGCCTTAAATGGTTAGGCAAGACTTAAAATTCAGTCCTTTATTAAATGTTATAGGTAGGATAATCCATAATCACATTAATGACCCCTGATCGTAAGGATATATTAAAATAGGACGGTCGTCCTTAATCGTAAGACGAGCCGAAGCCTCTTAAGTGGCTTCACATCCTTGTTAATACTGGACTCGAGTTTCACTCGGGATGGGACTAACACACATAATAATTATTATGCCTTATAGCTTTTGATCGTATACCTTCGTTCCCCACTACCCAGGATTTCGTAATATCTTGATTTAAAATAGTGTCCTTGAAGTTTCCTGCCCGTTATTCTCCATAGAGATGGAGAATAACGGGCGACGGGCGGGTGGTTTTGGAATTGGTAACTAGATTCAAACTTTTTGATAAGGGCCGAAACCCAATTATACATTTATCACCAGTTTTGGCATACTGGAGGTAGAAAAACCTATCTATCTTTGGGTTTAAAGTTCCAATAATCTACATAATTATATCAGTAGCGATCTGTATGATTATAAATAATATGCCAGTTATATTTATACTGGCTACCATCAGCATAGGTTAAGTAGTATTGGGTTCGGCCGTAAGTGACCAGCTCTTTGACAGTTCAAAAATGACTCTAAATAGTTTAATTGGAATAAATGCTTTGAATTTGATTTTGACGTAATCTTATATTTTTTCGGGATAAAAAGTAGCCTAGGTTATTTTCCGGTCCTTACACTATTCTTACGCATAAAATCCCGTGGATCTGAAGGACAAACCAACCCACCAACAAAAACACGCATTTATATTATAACACTACTAGGATAAGTCAGCTAGAGTAATAAATAATAAACTAGTACATAATGACAATGGTGGAAGTCGGTGGCACAGATCACAAAGGTAGGTAACTCATGTCGGTACGAATGGGAATCTACGATGAGATGATGCAACGCAATCATCGTGCTGTTGTTTCTAATTTTCTATATTACATAATAGAAATATGAAAGTATTTTATTTTCTGTGCTTTCATTAATCTAAAGCCATTCTTATACTGACGTAGATTGAGGTTTGACTTTCGGTAAATTATTTGATTTAAATCGAACAAGCCACACACAAACGTTCTGTATTCAAATGTTCAAAGAAACCTAGATACCTAAGTATTTTTAAGGCTTCTGCGGGATAATTGCTTAGTTAACACATTATCAGCCACAATCTGAATCATTTTGAAGGATAGGTATTGCCAATCCATTGCATCATATGGTCGAAAATTTTGTCTGCTCAACAACGTAAATAACTCAATGAAAGTTGTTGAACTCAGCGGGATTGTCCGAAAGGGTTACCGCTGGCCCGGAACATAAAGGGCTAAGGAAGGAACACGGGTGGGTTTTAGTCAGTAAGAGTCTGACACTCCCTTCCGCTCCACCCAGAGCGGGAGGAGTCATTTGATGATATCCCATCCTGAAAAAAAAAAAAAAAAAAAAAAAAGTTGTTGAACTGTCAAAATGGAAGGCATTGCTACTGATAGTGTGTTACACAATTTTACTGTCAACCGGTTAGACTGGAAGCCAACCCCAACATATTTGGGAAGAGGCTAGTCAGATGATGATGATGAGTGTGTTACACAATTACCCCGCTGGTTTTTATTAAAACACGATTCAACATCTCAGAAACGTGATAACCATAAGTACTCAGTAGGTATGTAAAATTTTATCAAGAATCCATACAAAAGTTCGGGGCTTGTGAAACATAATAGCACAACACACTGTTGAAGTGTGTCAGTGACCCAAATACGTAGTTCACGGGTCCTTATAGCAAAATATCAATAGTGTTTTAAAATACACGGAGCCTTATTGTGTGCAAGTCATTAATAATTCAAAGTCGAGCCCAATCTAAACAACAATGGGGCAATCGGTACTCGACGGTACTAACTTTGACCCAGAAAAAGTGTTGGGAAACAATATTCGAGAATTTTCGCACTATCCATGTAGGTATGTCAGTTAGTTAGTAAGTGACATAAAATAAATGAACAACACTATTTACTTTTAAAATTGGCGCAACTGTTTTTATTCAGCCTTCAGATAATTGAGGCTATTTTTCTAACTGCCTAATTTGTCCTAAATCGGAAAACCGCGCTGAAAATTAATTGCATTTTTTTTAATACGAAATCATCGGTAGGCTTGGTTCTTTAATTCTTGTTAAAAGTACTTAATTAAACATTTACTTAATTACGAATAAAAAAGTGTAGTTGATGACCACGCAATTATCTGAACGTCTTCCGTTAGACTGCGTCTGACTAAGGTAGCTTAGTTTCCGCCTTTCAATGCTGCCTGCAGTGACCATCTGGAATCTCTACTTCTCCATATGGACAGAATCTAAGCTTCAAGTTTGGGAGGAAAGTTTGGGAAGGATTATGTAGCCGAACGTGTTCACTGACGGCACGGCTGGTCCATAATTTCAAGGTCGCTCAGCGAGCTATGGAACGTGCTATGCTTAGAATCTCTCTGAGGGATAGAGTGATGTCGACATAGCTCACAGAATAAGCAAACTGAAGTGGCAATGGGCCGGCCATATTACCCGTAGAACCGATGACCATTGGGGTAGAGGAGACCGTTAATCGCCAAACGTAAGATAGGAAAGCCTGCAAAGCTTGCACAACTTAGTCCTGAGAGCACTCAAGAGCGATCTTCGCAGGCTTTCGTGGCAGGAAGCAGCTGGATGAAAGTTGCTGAGAATAGTGCTGAATGGCGTGCAATTGGAGCAGCCTATGTCGAGCAGTGCCGTGCCGAGGCTAATGATCAAAGAAAGTTGCTGCCGTCAGTTGCTAAACCAATTTGTCTACCATCACCATAAATACCTTTCAAGTCCTATCTCCTTTCAAGTTTATAAAAAAATTACAATGAAAATCTCTAGGCTAACCCCGAAAAAGAAAATAGGTATATCAATTTCTTACAGCCTTCTATTATAAACCACTAAAAAAACATTCACTAATACTTTTCTTTTAACAATACAAACATGCGTGATCAATTCCCTTTAAAGCGACGTAACAGCCAACAGGTTTTTCGATTGCGAAACTCTTGTTTAGCAATACAATGCTCCATCTCATCTTTTAGCGTATGAAAGACAAGGAGAGCCAATCGGAGGCTGTATAGCGAAAAGTAATGTAGGCCTGTGTAGGTAGGTGCAAACTACATATTTGAGTCAAGGGAATTGCGTTAGGTGTAGGTGTAGAGATGGGTTTAATCGAGTTTTTCCTTCGAATATTTATTCGATCAGAGGCTATATAGTCTGCAAGTTTTATAGGTGACTAGTTATACTTTTGAGTATCTTGTATAGATTTTTGCAAGCACTGGCGCATCATTTATACCAAACAGGTTCCTAAGCACGAATTATTCTCAGTAAAATACTCCATACGAATGATTAATAAGTAAAACATTTGCAAAACTAATTATGTTTATCTAATACATGTTTTTTTTTTCAATGTGTATCAGTATTTTTGACCTACATACTTACCGATAAAAATTAGCAAAGAGCTAACATTGCAGTATTCGAAGAAAATAAACATGACCTAGCATTTTTTAAATGCTAACATTAATTGATGGCATAAAAATATTTGTACAAAGATTCGAAAACTAGATACTAATTGGCAATTAATTCGCACGACGGATGAATTATTCGGAAACTTTCGAACATAATATCATTCGAATTTTTCGGTTTATTTCCCCCGTCACTAGTTAGAAGGGCACATACCCAGTACCTACGTTCAGGCTTCGCGATTCTGAACCGGTTGAGGTCTCTTTTTGTTAAAGCCGTGTTAATCAATGAGGCATCACTTACTTGTGAGGTTTCCGAAGGTTATGCGTTACACAGTAGTTAATGAGCGATTACTCGTAGTACACGTAAGTATGTAGATCACGTCATCCATATTTGAAGATTGAACTGCGAACAGTAAAGGAAGCTACAACATAGGACGCAAAATTATAAAACAATTACAGTAATAGTTACTTAGATACCTATAAAGTTTAAGATAGCCTATACCTAGGTTCTTCGTTCTGTCCGAGTGAAGTCGAAGAAAAAGTTTTACATACTTAGGTACTTACATGATCAGTAAATGGGTAGGTAGCGGTATAGTCATACTTGTTAGACTGGAAAACGGTGCCAAGATACTTCATAAAAGTGTTCTAAAAGTAGCTAATTACCGCCGTCAAAGAATGTCAATAATATGCAGAGTGGCATGGCATCGTCGAATATCAAGAAAAATATCAGCTGCTTCATAGAAAAGAGGAAACCTAAGCGGCTGTCCCATTTCAAAACCTAGTAAGGGCTTAAAATGAAATTTTACAGGAGAGCGCATAAACGTAATATTGGTCAGCCTATGGGAAGTATTTATGCTAATGGTTGTTAAAGAGGTTTTGAATTGGTTAACGTGACTTACTAGGTTTTAAAATGGTCACTAGGGAGTGAATGGTGCACTTACTAGGTATCGATGCTTAAATATACATATCTCCTTTTATGTAAGTTTAAAGCGCTGGTGTTTTTGTATTTGGTAGAGACCTTCTAGGTTAGCAAGATTATGCAATAAAACGATTTTTGTAAAAAGTGTCCCTTACTAGGTTTTGAAATGGGACAGCCGTACGTGGTCAAAATTTAATTATTTTTTGAATAACCGAGAAAAATACGCCCCCTGCGTAGAAAATTTTCATCAGAATCATGTACTGAATTCAGAGTTAAGGCTCGTACACACAGGCGCGACACAAAGGCACCGCAAGTCGCGCAACGAGCGGTGCCTTTGTGTCGCGCGCGATTCGCGTCGCGCGTCGCGCCTGTTTGCAGGAGCCTTTACAGTTTTTGCCCCGATATTCCTGCCACCCTGTACCAACTTATAACAATTGCCCCCCTAATCCAGACACCTAACCTAACCACTTCACTTTCTTTTCACTTTTATTAGGGTTTTCATCAATGTACAGACAGACAAATCATCAAATTCAATGGAGGATGTGCAAACTAATTTCGCTCATTTATTTTTCTGTTATTTTTTTTTGCATTCATATGTGGTGGGTGTTTTGTATCGTTCTGGAATTCCGGATGAGATCATTGCTAATATTTTAGCGTTATCTACCGAAAACTTCACATTTATTTAAATATTTTAAAAACCTGTTTTACGAATTATCCTCCCATCAAGCGACCATAAATACCTACCTATTACTCAAACGATACATAATCGCTTAGATTAAAAAAGATTATCCTCCTTTAGATGTTACTTCTAAGATAATAATACCTACTCCTGAGAGAAATATTTTTTGTCTCATAGATACCTTCGGGCTAGGTTACCTGAAATGCAAATATTTAATTATAAGAACTTTAACTTTTTAATGAAAATTTAATGAAACAAAACGTAACAGTAAGTAAGTTCCTCTGAACTTACTTACTGTTACCTTTTTTTTCGCCTAAGCGGTTGTCAGGTTCGTTTTTATTTAGAGCATTGTCTTAATATTTTAATAAATTTATAATATTGCTATTATGCCTACCGAAATGGATAAATGCTCACCAAACCTTGTTTCCCTGAAATAGTAACATTAATACCCAAAATGAAAAATATTGCCGATGTGGAATGCAAGAGCGAGCGAAGGGCACCCCGAGTTTAGGTTTGGTTAAGTTACTTTAAACCCTTTACACAGAGATAGTCGACGGAGCCCCGCGAAGCGAATGTATGAAGTGCATCGACCGCAGCGTGGTATGACCAGACTCGGTTAATCAAATGAACCCCAAGATACGCACTAGCCCCTGTACCCTCATGTTTCAGGGTGCTACAGCGACCATCGCATATCAGGGAGTGGACCGGGGCGCGCGGTATTGGTAGCGAAGACGTGCCCGTAGAATAGGGAAGGATTTAAGAGCCTACCCGATATGCATCCTAGAGTAGGTAAGCATTGGACTAGTGGAGAGATGGCCGCCAGGTTGGTTCAGGTCGAGCTTCACAGGTCTTTTGTCGGGGTTCTACTGCCTTCTCAGCTCTTTTGTATGTCATTACTCTGCTGTGTTATATTGTGTTAGATGTTGCTGTTTTCAATGTCATCTTCAGAGGTTTCGTTACTATCAGTTTCCGGTTTTTTGTAAATATCACTAGCAGCATTCTTGATCTTATTTATGTAAAAATTTATTCCCTTGTCGAAGTACTTCATGTCCTGTTTTAAGTTGTCCTGCCATGTGCAAATACGTCGGCCGACCTTCTTGGATTTGGCCTTGTAGTGCATTGCTGCATGCAGCAGGTGTGGTTCACGGCGCCTGTAAAAATGTGCGAGGATATTAAACTAACACATAATGATGAAATCTTGATGTTTTGTCAAATCGTAAAAACCGGCGTGCGAACAGGTGCAGCCCGTTATCATTAGTTACACTAGTACCTAAACTATAATTTTATATAGCAACTATGGCACTTAATACAGTGCCGTAACTTGACTAAGCAACTAGTTGTCATACAACTCGATTTTATTCTAGATTGATCGTCACAACAAAGTAATTTTCCTCTTGCGCAGTTACAATGACAATTGAAAGGGCGTATGCCCTTATAAACGCCATAATAATATACAATAGTACCACGAAGGCATTGTCTTATAAATGTATATTATCATGTAGGTACATAACGACTTGATCTGCATGCAACGTAGTTTTGTTTACATGATCTATCGTGTAAACTGAGCGGGAAATCAAAACAAACGATTTTTCTTGCTGTGTTTATTTTATTCGTCCTTCAGATAGGTACTTAATGGTATTTTTTTTTTGACTGACCAATTAAGTAGATAATCCTAAATCGGAAAATCTGACAATTGTATTTTTTTTCTCAATCATCGACAGGCTTGATTATTTTTCTTCATTAAACATTTGCTTAGTTACGAATAAAAAGTGTTGTAGGTAATTGCATTAGCCAAATCATTAAAGAGTCCTTCGTTGGACTCTGCTTGTAATGATGACTATCTGGAATCGGAACTTCTACCAATGGATATAATCTAAAGTTCAAGTTAGTTATAGAAGTTTACCACAATACTTATAGTAGGTGGACCATAAATCCCTCCTAAATATCGCAGCAGCAATATACTAAGATAGAATCCATTTTGACCTCATACATCTCTTTTTTTTTCTTGTTTTTTGGTTGTTTTAATGTTTATTTTATTAGTTGTTTTAACTTTCCTGAGCGTGTCCCAAATAAAATATTATTATTTCCTTCTTTCTTTATAGTCAAAACCATGCCTTATTTCTAGGTTGTACTTAACAAATATATATGTAGGTACATAAACTAACGATCTGCATGCAACACTAGCTTTGTTGACATAAACTATTTGCTCGTATAAATAACTTAGTGTGAAATCAAATCAATCGATTTTTCTTTCCGTCTCTAGCTACGAAAGACTTCTATGCGAACAATTTTTTTCCGAAAGTCTGAAATGATCCCACGAGAACGTAATACCCCATACCGGTATAAAAAGCGTCCTGTCGCGGGGCAATTGCGTAAAGGCTCGTACACACAGGCGCGACGCGACACGCGACACAAAGGCACCGCAAGTCGCGCAACGAGCGGTGCCTTTGTGTCGGGTGTCGCGTCGCGCCTGTGTGTACGAGCCTTAACACACTAAACACGACACTAACTGCAATATCAATGGCTTTCATTTTGACAGTTCAACAATATTCATTGCGTTATTTGCGTTGTTCAGCAGACAAATTTACGAACATATGAAGCAATGGGTTGCAATATCATTCAAAATGATTCAGATTGAGATTGATAGCGTGCTACGCAATTAAAGTGCAGGTCATAGTCTACCTGTGTGCCAAAATTCACGTTATTCGTTTTGCCGAAGGTAACCGAAGGAGAGGTGTATGTGTTTTGTATTTATAATCCTAACTAATATTATAAATGCGAAGGTAAGTTTGTTTGTTACCTTTTCAAGCCTAAACCACTGTACCGTACATCCTGAAATTTTGCATATACGTTGTCAAGAGTACAGAAACGGACACCTATTCTTCAACGAACACCAGCTCGCAAGGTGAGCGAGAGCACTCCCAAAACCCTCACGAAGTCAGAGGGTTTAACTACCACCTATATGTCTAAGCGGCGGATGTATGTCTAAATACCGGCTTGTGAAATGCTAAACAACCCTTTTCGACCGATTTTCATAAATCTTCTACAATTTATATAAATACTACCAGCGCCCCGCGGTTTCACCCGCATAAGTGTCGATTCCGTTCGAAAGACACGTGGCGCCATCTATTATCATAATAACGTTATTGTTGTTTTCCTCGGGAATAGCACTTTTTTTCGGGAATGAAAGGTACCCTATGTCCGTTTCTGTACACCTGACAACGTATATCAAAATTTCAGGATGTACGGTACAGTGGTTTAGGCGTGAAAAGGTAACAAACAAACTTACTTTCGCATTTATACCTAATATTAGTTAGGATTTCGATCAACAACAAATGATACGTCAGTGAATAACAATTTTCAAGGTTGGATTTAAGTCATAGCATAATACTCTTATATTTCTTGTTTTATAATAATATTTAAGACTGTAGATGCTTATTGCGATCAACAACAAATTAATACGTCAGGGAATAATATTTTTAGATAAATTAAAGTCAAGATAAAGACACTTAAAACATAATAAAATAAAAATATCTAAATTGATGGTTACAAAAAATAGATAGGTATTCAAAATAAAGGCCTGCGCAGACAGCCGCGACCCGACTCTAGTGGTAAGTGGATGTCTATAAAATCATAGCATATCATAATCAACCTATAATATTCCCACTGCTGGGACACAGGCCTCCTATCTGTGAGAAGGAGTGGGCCGTAATCCACCACGCGGGCCCAGTGCGGGTTGGTAGATGTCACATGTCTTCGAATTTTTGGTTTTGGGACATGCCGGTTTCTTCACGGTGTTTTCCTTCACCGTTCTGAGAGCAGTGGTGATGAAATAATTTACACAAAGTAAAATGTCTGTCTGGGTTCGAACCTACGACCTACAATTCGTAAGTCGCAGCCAATATACCACTGGGCCACCTATAAAAACTTAATGAAAATTGTTGTTCCCGAGCTGAAAGAACCTACCTTGAAGACTACATATACCTTGAAGAATGAAAAGAAAAAAAAACATGGGACTCAAGTGCACAAACATTAATTTCGTAGTCATGATAGCGTTACATAAAGAAAAAAAAAATATAATAAACACTGATTCACAGACCGCGGAAGCCTTGATAGGTGACCATTAATTTTTTATTAACATTCAACTCGAAGGTTGACACGTTCCGAAGCGTCGAAAAAATTATCTCTTCCACGGTAACGGTTTTTGTGCAAAGCACAATAAAGGAAACTGTAAAAAAACAAATAAAAACTTGAAGAATCCAACGATCTATTTAGGTCACAGATTTGAATGCATTTTCTTCAATTTAGGAAGTAAATGAGTTGATATTCCTTTGATAATGCAGTGTCTGCACTAGGTACGCACAACCAGTATAAGCTGCCTTCTGATTGTATTAAAAACCTAAATAATGCGAGGTCAACTAAAACTGGAAATGTAGCTAGCTTGATGTGTAGCCGTGACCCGTGTGTATCTATGTACTTAGGTATTTACGTCTGAAAATTTTGTGATTAAATCGGAAAAAGCAATTAGATTGCAATTGCTTTGCTTAGTCCGAGGAAAAAATAAAAAAAAAATTATGTAGGTATTCAGCAAAAAGGTAACTAATTTACCTCGTGTTATGTATTTTCCGCTGATGAACATCTTGTCACACATACTGTATAAACAGCTATGTGATAAGTGCAATATTTAAAGAGTTAAAGAATGTAGCTATGTGATATTCATACATCGAAAGTTCCGTATAAACACGCTAAATGTTATAATTCATATAGCTCAAATAAGTTCACTAAAAACACATAGCGACTTTTGCAGGCGCAACGACGAAATATTGAATAGTTCCCCCCTACCATATTCCACTAGTCAAGTCAAAAACAGAGCAGTGGTGGCGCAGTGGTATTAGCCGTGACTTACGTGAGTTGTAGGTCGTGAGTTCGAACCCAGGCAGGCATTTTACTTTGTGTATTAATTAAATTTATCACTACCGTTCCAAAATGGTGAAGGAAAACATCGTGAGGAAACCGGCATGTCCTAGAACCAAAAATTCGAAGACATGTGACATCCACCATCCCGCACTGGGCCAGTGAGCCCACTCCCTCTCACAGAGAGAAGGCCTGTTTCCCAGCAGTGGGATTAGTGGGAATAGTAAAGGCTGATATAAGCAAGTCAAAGGGGTTTTTAAACTGACTTCCATCAGTTTGTCTTGCAACGACATTAAAGTTAAGAATTTTTACCTCGGTAGGTACCTCTTGCGTGTACAACCACCGCATTTATATAACTTGTCTTAATAAATTACTTGCACGCAAAGACAATCTTAACTCAGGTACAATCGTCTTCGTGATTCAAACACGTAACGACTTTGTGTGACGTCTTTTAAGTTAAACGATAACTTGGAATTTCACTTGCCCTATAAAAATAACGATAAGTAACAGTGGAACGTGTTAGGTTTACCCTAGAAACGTTATCTAGCATCAAAACATTTACATTTCCCTTAAAACATGCTTAGCTGGTTTACAGAAACTTTATTTTGATGTTTTAATGTAGGTATCTATATCTACGTTTAGCGTTATGATTGTGTATGAGCAGATAGGTAGGTACAGATTTTATCAGCAGGAGCGACAACAATTGATGCCATTGGTGAACTAGTAAAAAAAACAGTGGCACTCCGGGAGTGCCGACAGAAGTGAAAACAAAATACAAACAGAATACTTTGCCATCACTCACTGACACATCGGATATACTTACATTAAAACTGAGTAGGTAGTAGGTACATCTCGAGGACAGCCGAACATGTACATCCGAAGCGGGTATTTTTTTAATCGTCTTATAAACAAAACACGCCCGGTGTCGCTTACGGTAACAGTGGCGCGAGGCCAATGGTTCTTTCCGCGTCTCAAAAAATGCCCTACGCGCCTAGTGAAGTTTTCGCTTCAAAAACAGCCTATTTTGTCCCACTGCAAGGCAAAAGTTTCTTCTCATACGGAGAATACACGAGCATTGATCACCGCGTTTGCTCAAGACAGGTTGGCGATTTCAGACGCCTGGAACTCGTACCATCAAAATTAAGATACCATTATACCAATACCTACCACCACCACCTAAAGTACCTTAAAAAAAAAACCATTAACTCTTCGCACGTCGAGTGTACACCATGTGTACCGATAACAATAAAATTTCTATTGTGTCTGCTAATTGGACGAGTTATGACATGCTTGATATGCATTCGATTTTAACATCGAATATTGATCGATCCACGATTGCTCGAGAATCGAGAGACACATAGATAAGTACACGAAGATCCAACAACTTTGCCTTTAGTAATACGCGCTGGAATGCGCTCTGTTGAATTCTAAATGCTCGGCTCAACACAGAAAGTTGAATTCCCAGTGCACGATAAAATCCCACCGCGATATTTTTACGTCGTGGGCTTAGATGACTGCAGCTCATTTACTGTTTAGGTATTAAAAAACCACGTAGTTACTTATGAATAATGCAGAAAATAACATAAATAGGTCCCGTTGACGATGATAACAATGGAAGAAAATGTATTGAGCATTCATTGATACTGTTTTTATAGTGGCGCAATGAGCTCTCGACTAGTCACGTCTGTTCTTCAATGACTAACCCGGTAAAGAAGAATCGATTAGCAATATTCAAATATTACTACCCAGCTACCCTTGATTTCGTTCGCGTGAGTTCTCTATATTAGTTTACCCGAAAGATGTGTGAAAGTGATTCTTTTTGATAGGTTTTTGCATAAAAGCAGTACAGTAGTCGCCTTCTTCAAAAATTGTTACCTACAGTGTTATTATATGATAATTACTGCTCTAATCCAAATATTCCTCTGGAGAATATATCACACTGTAGGTAGGTATATACAAAACAATGTTTCGAAGCCGAACTTTTGTCCTTTATCTTCGTCGGTTCTCATTTCCGGAGTCAGCAAGGTTTTTCTTTAGAGGACAGGCCAAGGCAACAATTAGCACCCACATAGAACAACACTTAGCTAGTTTGATAAAGATTTTTAATTGGTCATACAATTAAGATAATCACTTTGTAGGAATGAAATGAATTCACATAAGTAACTAGTGACCAAGGGGACGCAAAAATGTAATAATGGGGATTGTCCAAAATTTCTAACCATTACATTTTATTTTATTTTTTGAAAATTTAGAGCATTTTGAGAAACTAATTTGAATATTTTGATGATTGGCTCAATAGTTATTTAAAAAATATATTTTTTAAAGTTTTAAGGTAGGTGATGTCATCAGTGGCATAAAAGATTAAGTGCCGTTGCCTCACTAGTACATAATTAAAAATTTAAATCTGTCAACACAACGTCATCAATCTCACATCTGTCAAAGTGTCAATCGAATCCTATCTTAGCGTATTTATTTACAAATGGTTTTTTATGAATAGGTAAGTGTCCTCCAAGGAATATACTACTCTCTGTCGTCACTAAAACAATCGACGCGGCGACTTAGAAATAAAATAATAACGCACGCGGCGACATTATTACTATTATTTCTACAAGTTGGAACAAAGCACTTCCTGTATTCCATAACTCTTCCAATATATTAAATATTGTCGAGTGTTGAAATAATGTATGTAATGTAAAGAGATATAAACAAATGTTTATATTTTTGACATTAATATATTATAATAATTTGACAGATTGTAGACAATAATACTTGCCTCTTACTTTTTTTTTCTGGGGTAACGATACAAAACTGTACGGCCAAAGCCGACGTAATTTGAAGGGCAAAGAAGATCAATCACATTTTATCAAAAATATCAATAACATAATTATGTATATTTTTCATAATTAATTAGTCCGTAATAATCAGTAACGCTATTCCTCGAAATGGTTTTTCAATTACAACATTTAAAAAAATATGAACAGTGCCGTCTCATTACTCGACATTTCAGTTTACAACAAACAAAACACAATCGTAACTCTTCGTTTCTCTTTTCAATTTCAGGAGAACCTGTACGCTGCTGGACGTGTTCCTCTGACCTGAATCCGCTGTGCAACGACCCCTTCCTCGCCGGAAGATCGGACAACTCATACCTTTTCCGTCTGGAGAACTGCGACTCCAATGCTGGGGCCACTTACCCGTACCTGACGTCATCCAAGTCTGCTTGCAAAAAAATGAAGAAATACAGTAAGTCTATCCTTAAGTCTTAAGTACTACTTGACCCAGGAGGATAAAACACAGTAGGAAACCATGCTCAGCCGTCGCCTTGCGGTCACTGAATCAACGAGGCAATTCCGAGAAACATTTTACGATTGTAAATCCCTCACTGTTATTGGATGAAAAATTATCATCTGCCCTCTGCCTAGCCTTTTCCCAACTATGTTAGGGTCGGCTACCAGTCTAACCAGATGCAGCTGAATACCAGAATTTTACGTGGAGCAACTGCCTATCTGACCTCCACAACCCAACCAAATTACTGGGTAATACGATACCCCTTACTTAGTAAGACTGTCAGACTTTCGGACTTCTGACTACCCGTAACGACTGTGAAAGATACACGAATGACAGCCGGGACCAACGGCTTAACGTGCTTTCCGAGGCACGGAGGGGTCTTGGTATGTAAATATGGTCACCCATCTACAGACCAACCGCGGCAAGCGTAGCTTAACCTGATCGATCGACCTGTGCGGATCTTATTACTTAGCCACAAGTTATGCAGATAATGTAACTATCATCAATTAATAGTGACGCCAACATTCGTCGACAGCTAACATCATTTGTATTCTATACCTACCTAATGGCTGAGACTGTCATCATGTTTAAGCCTTCAAACTAAACCTTTAGGCGTTGTGACATTGTCTGTTTACAAACACACGTCATCATCGTCACATGAGTAAGTAGATAGGTGATTTCATCCTGACTTTATATACAGGGTTATTGGTAAAACATTAACAACCTCTTCTTAAGAGGTCATTGTACTCATCATCATGAACAACTCTTACTATGGGACCAAACCTGTCCAAATCAGCTGTTCCCTACATTTTGACGAGTTATACGAACATAAATGTTGTCTGTCTGTCACAGCTGGATATTTCAAGAACTACCAATGCTATCAACTTGAAATTTGGAATAGTTTTAGATGACGTTTGCCGACTATTTCGCAAATAAGAAAGAAATAAAAATATATATGTATATTTATTTTTTGCAACAGGAACTGAAAGGGAGTCTGAAAAATTCAAAGGGGGGCTACTAGGGCATGTGGGGTATCATATGTAAGAGCGCAGTTTGCACATTCTTAAACATTTTTTCTTTTTTTTAGGCCGCATAGTTTTTGACTTATGATGAATAATGTAAAAAAAAATAACGTTCCCCCCTTATCTCCGAAGTTTGCAAAGAGAAAAATCTAAAATTATTCTATGTGATTAGAATTTCATATAAAGATATGGAAGGAAGGAAAAATAAAACGAAGTCTCTAAATAGCACACTTTTTCAGAAATCATCAAAAAAGTTACATTAGTTCCACTATCGGTCAAGAGATGGCGCTGACATAAAACTGCAATATTCGACACCGCAGTGAACAGTGTTAAAATTCTATGATGAATATAGGCCTTGCCGATGAAAATGTAAAAACATATATGATGGTACGGAACCCTCGGTGCGCGAGTCCGACTCGCTCTTGTTCGGTTTTTTGGTCTAAACTACGACATACCTGCGCATACACATACCAAAGTGTTCTTAAAAATAACGGTAGCGGCATTGTAGTGGTGAAAAATAAAAATAGATGTGACGCGTTGTAAGCGCCACATTCGCCGCAAAGAATCATCAGCAACGAGGTAGTCTCCGAAATTACATATCCGTCGAATAAAAAAAGAATTGTGCGAATAATACTCGTTGACGCTATGGCAAACATGCAGGATGGCACGGACATCGACGTGCAAACTAACATAACCATGAAATCAGCACATGATTCTAGACCTCCTGCGTAGCGTGGAAACATTACAGCAGAAAAAAACAGCTGTTTCATAGAAAAGTGTTAAATATCTACGCAGTCAAAATGTATGGAACAGCAATTTTTTTTTTAATAACCGACGAAATATTGGATATCCATTGGAAATATGTTGCGCGTCGATGTCCCGGATCACATTATAATATAATTGACAATATGCCATCGAGTAGGTGCGTGAGGCGCGAGCGCAAATTAATCAACTCACTGCAGTGATCATTGTGTCACTGCCCTTGTAGAGCAAGGGTAGTGACAATTATCGCCAATATCACAATAAATCAATGACCGGCTTTTCAATCGACCTGCCCGATCTTCTTTTGTTTTCTATTTTGGCGGATATAGTTTTTGTCTACAACAAAAAAAATTGTTGCAGATCCTAAATAAATAAATCATTCAATGGATTTTCGTGGTCGTTCGTGGAAGGTGCTGTTAGTTCAGCAGTTATAAACCAAGACGAAAATGGAAAAGGAAGGTCTATTGTCTTGATATACCTAAACATGTTAACGACACAACATAACTACAGAACTAAGAGAGTTTATTGCCAAACATGGTAGTCACGGCTGAATAAACACCTTGAGAAAGGCTACCGCTCAAAAATATCCCAGGCCCGGCGCAAAAGTTTTGTATCTCAGATTTTAGAGGATATTTAAAAATAATATTTAAAACTATCACTATCTCTCTGTCGGGTAACATTATTTTTTTTTTTGCTCAAGAAATTTTGGAGACTTTCTTATTAAAAACTCATTTATCGACCAAAATATTTATTTTTATAGTAGGTACTTATAGAACATTATTTTTAGAACATTGTTTTTATGGAATTTGGGCCATCTCGTTTGCATTTTAAGCATGAAGGGATACAATTATTTTCCCAGTAAAATTATGTAGGCCACGTGAAGTCACACATTCATTGCAGTTATAATTATAAGCGTGTGAATATACTAGAAAAAAATAACCCATTTTGTAACACAACGTGAGATTGCCGGTCGTGCATTCCGGTAGAGGGCGACCAATGCGCATTTCTAAATATTTAAATAGACAAAGCTGGCAACGTTTACTAATAAAATTCGGGCCATTGATACACAATGCGGAAGAAAGTTTTTAAAAATAGGTAAGTATAATTTATAGGTAGGTATGGCTGAAGTTCGGTAGACACTAAAAGCGAAGGACGGAACTGCGCCAAGCCTTAAATTAAATTGGCCGTATGTATGATGGATGATGTTCTTATTTATCATCAGGGCCATCTTTTTCCATTAGCTACTCTGGCCAAGTAACCAGGGCGGCTCATGGGGCCCTGTATTTCCTGCAAGCCTCCTAGCTAGGGGCTATCAGAGGCAGTGAGTACACTTTAGTATAATATATTCCCTTTAAACTAAAGTGCCCAGGGCCTCCCAAGTATCAGGTGCTCTTGGATTTAAAACGGCTCTGGTTACCATGTACATATTCTCAGAATTTAACCTCCCATACCTACGGGCTACAGGTATCGCTACTAACTTCTTTCCAAAACCGCTAGTAGGTATCACTGAGTAGACAAAAACCGATATTGTTCAAATGAGAAATGATGGCTCACCTCGCTGCCTTGCCGTCACCATAATATGACGCCAGCAGAATAGTCGACATTGGCTCAGTTGCGAAAGAAGAAAAAAAAATGTTTCCCCGTGTGTAAAAACTCTAAGAGCAGAGACCAGCAGTTACGGTCGGTAACTTTTTAAAGTAAGCCCTACGCGACCAGTTTACATTTGATAACCGTTACCACCGTTACTTGATCCCATTGCAGTAACACCATGGGCATAATCATTTGTACCTACATAAAAAGGCTTTGCCGTGTGCAATAGATTAAATTCTCTTGATGTATAAATTCAGCATTATTTAAAAACAGGCTCAATTTTATATCTTTACACGTACAAAATTACCTATTTAAAAAAAGATGGTTGAACATCGTCTCGTTGGTTCAGTGGTCGCAAACGCGACTGCTCAATGCTGATCATAGCTGGGGTATCCGGTTCGATCCTCTGTTAGGCAAAGTATTAAGTAGGTACCTACTGGGTTTTTCCAGTAGGTAAGGATTTCTGATTTGCAGCCTGCAGTCTGGATTTGTCCATAATGATCAGTCCTATGGGCAAATCCAATTACACAAATATGAGGACTAACTACGAATGCTAAACACTTTGCCTACCCCTTTTGAAAACACGGGCGAGATGTTAAAATCTTTGGTATGAATGATCTCGACACAAGACATAGAATATATAACATCTTTTACGCCAGCTCTCCTAAACATAGCCATCAAGAGATAGGTACATACGTTGATTATATCAGCAGGAAGCTACGAGCAAGAAGGCAATTTGTGACATTTTCTCATTTCAATGTCAAGTGCCCGTTAATTATACCTAGGTACTACCTGTGTGAATAGCTTCTATTGTTCATTATAATAGTCGCTAATTTCTGATGTCATTTGTTTCGGCTCTAATTCTCTACCTTCGGGAAAACGGGCGTGACAACGCCATGTGAGCCATATACTTATTACAATACTAGCATTTGTGGCTTCACTTACGTGGAGGTCGGAAATTATCCCACGGGAACATAGTACCGGAACAATAAGTATCCTATATATTAATCCAGTTTATAAACTATTTGTGTGCCAAATTTCATCTTAATCCGTTCAACCGTTTTTGCGTGATTGAGTCACAAACCATTACAAACATACAAACACAAACTTTCACATTTATATTACTTAGTAGGATTCTCTTTCCAGAAAAACGGGCATGACAAGGCCATGGCCATATGTGAGCCATATACATATAATAAAATGATATCATTTAATAGCAACTGACCTATAATAATATGGTATATCTAATTAGTTTGTGTGATATTGCGGTTTAAGCTGTGTAGATTTACATAAATATGTAGGTACCTACCCACCTATTTCAAAATAATAAATTATCATAATTACATATATATGATAGGTATATATATATAGGTAGCAGTTCCAATAATATTACATATATTATACCTACGTGTCGAATAGATACCCTCCTTTTTTGAAGTCGGCTAATAAAGATAGAGCTGTTGATAGGATCCGGTATTAGGTGGTTTTCCAACAACTTTCTGATGTTTTAGTATCGATGCTGCGTGTATTTCAGGTATAGATATATTTAAGCCTTTTAAAGCGATACAATAGGTAATACCTATTCGTAAGTACCTACACCAAGTTCTGTCGACCAGTCGAACAAACGTAGACACGTATTTAACAATCACAACCGTTCAAAGTAGGAACATAGGTGCCGCTCTACTAAGCACATACCTACCTACATACAGTGTACTTTAACGGCCCTCAATACAATACCTCTGTGACTACAAACTACAAATAAACTCGATGAACATCGTTATCCTACGCTTCGTGTAATTAATAGATACAAAGGGTAATTTTAATTACTCAGGGAATTAAAACCTCTACAAATTGGGTCACGCACGACCGTAGTTATCCACTGACAAATCAGATTAATTTCAATGCCAAAGGTTAGAACATTATGAGCGAAGTATGTAGGTACAGACGCCAGCACATCAAGCTACACGAAACTGTCAAATTTTCCCAATCAACTTTGAACCTTATGCTTTAGCGATAAAGTTGAAAATCTATTAAAGAAATTTGACAGATTGTAGTAACTTGATGTGCTGGCGTCTGTACTTTTACAAAGCTGTATAGCAGTTGTTGAAACCTTTGTGATGTCGGGTAAATGGTGATGAATGACGACTGTGAATGACAATACATTTTGGTAGTACTTGGGTTAAATTCGACATTCATATATTTGATTTTATTTATCTATATATCTGCCAGACTGCCTCGTTGGTGAAGTGGTTGCAAACGTGACTGCCAAGCGGGGGGAACCCCCAATGGTTCGGGTGTTAGATGTTGGATAATTTAATTAGGAATTTCTCAGTTGGGTACAGCCCGATTAAAATTTTATGGCGGCTCGGAACATGAGGCGAGTCGCTGCGCAGTACCTAACAAATCAGTACCTAACAAATTCACCTGTCAGCTGGGGTGAGGGCTGAGGTACTGTGCAGTG
The DNA here is from genome assembly GCA_963855955.1 of Luperina nickerlii. Classification (NCBI taxonomy): domain Eukaryota; kingdom Metazoa; phylum Arthropoda; class Insecta; order Lepidoptera; family Noctuidae; genus Luperina; species Luperina nickerlii. The sequence continues at coordinate 12,022,785 of OY979681.1, read as the reverse complement.
AGTAGCGCACTTCAGAGCCGCCATAAAGATTGAATTGGACTGTACTGAGAAATTCCTAATAGTTTTAGGTAATACGAACTGATATCCGGAACTCCAAATTAAGGCGCGTATTTTACACACGGGTGGGAAAATCGATTATTCGATCCACCCTACCTGGTGTTACTGACAGTCTCACGGAGTTTAAGTACTTCGGTAACCTAAGTGGATTATCGAATTACTTTGCCCTGTAAGTGGTTCGCCTCTAATACATATAACTTAAGCATCACTGGACAAAACGCGGGAATAATACCTACACAGAAGGTTTAGGTATTATTCCCGCGTTTTAAGGTGTTATGATAGCCAAAGTATCTATACAGTGAATAATAATTTGCTTTGATTGTTTACAGTCAACGGCCAGCTGATTGTCAGCCGTGGTTGCACGTGGAAGCGTCAGGACGACTACAGTACTTCATGCCCCAGCGCCTCCAACGGACCGAATGAAGTTACCAACTTCTGCGAAACCTGTGAATATGACGGCTGCAACGGCGCTGCCACCATCAGCAAAACAATCGCCCTCCTAGCTGCACCACTCACCCTCCTTCTCTTCAAGTAACAAACATAACAAACATACCAATACATAGTACAAATATATAGATTTATTTTATTGTCTACCGTGGGACCATGCCGAGATAATTACCAGTGTACCCAGGTGCCCACCGCAACAGTTTTAAAACTTGTTTGTATCACATCGAAATGTTGTAAATTGTTTTTATTTTTATTATAATGTACGAATACGAATAGTTTCTTTAGTCTTTTGTGAATAATTATGCAATAATGTCTGTAGAAAGCTTGAAAGTGACTAAACACCATTTCTTTTTTTTCTCATAGTTCTTGCAATAAAATTTAACTTTTGATTGTCACCGTATATAATATACTTAGTTTGTTCTCACTTGCTGGTTAAGGAGTTATTTTATGTAGGTACCTGTAAATATTTTAGGTTCGCCTCTTAACTTACAATGTCTACAATACATTAATATTTAAGTTAATAATAAGTCTAAGAAATAATATATTATGTATCTAACATAATCTTCTGTTTAGCCCTAAATCCCATAGGTGCCTTATTTGTGAAAAATTACACTGATAAAAATATTATTGTTAATCATCTATGGTTGACAGCATTAAATCTCAAAATCTATGCAAACCACGAAGTAAATGCTAATGTTGTTTTAATAAATTTTATCGTAAATAAGTGTTGTCTTTTTTTTAAAGTCTACAGGAGATAATAGGTGCAGATGAGATGGCGCAGTGAGTGTCGTGTGCCGTTGCCTCCGGGGGGGGTACAATGCGTGCCACGAAAGATGAGACTTGACCCCGCCTCCCCCGCTCTTTCCGCTGCCCCTATGACGTCCGGTCCCGTCCCGCACTCAGACCTCATACCGCTAAAGATACCTAAAATCGTGTAGGTACTGCGCATGTCAAACCACGTGGTGTGTCAAGTCTCATCTTTCGTGGCACACATTGTACTTAATTGCATGACACACTAACAGTAGCAATGGCTTTCATTTTGAGAGATCAACAGCATTCATTGCGTTATTTACGTTGTTGAGCGGACAAATTTTTCAAACATATGAAGCAATGGATAAGGAACATCCTTCAAAATGATTCAGATTGTGAAAGTGAATTACGCAATTAGAGTGCTGATTCAAAATGTCAAATTAAACCATAAACTATAAAAGATAATTGTATATTTAAGTCAACATTATAAAAGGGATGATTTATACAATACATGGACGAGATTCAGTCTTATAAATCTAAATTACTTGTATGCAACTTACAAAACAAGCTCCTATACAAGCAATGGTGTATAAAAATATATCTTTATCAAGTAAGTATGTCGTAGAATACAAGATAGTTTTCTCTATTACATAACGATGTTGTTTATAAACATTCAAAGTAGAGCTACAAGTAGATTGTATTGGCATAAACAACTTTCGCCAAACATAATATTAGCATAACATTTAGCTTAAACGTAGCTTTCATTTAATAAAGTCAACTCACGCATTCTGGGAGTTGAAAGGTCAATTTGTATAGCGCTTTGAGTACTTAACCTTATGCTACTCTTGTCGCATTAAGTACAGGCCTACCGCTTAACTGAGACGTCAGACGGTGCCTGAGGTAGCTATGCGGTGCGAGAGAGGAGTGTTGACGTGTCGTGAGAGCTCAGTCATTCGCCCGCTGTCGGGCGTCTACTCGTACCGCACCGAGCTACAGCCCGATTCAAACTTTATAGCGCCTCTGAAGTGCGTTACTCGCTGCGCAGTACCTCACCCCTGACACGTGAATTTGTTACTGCACAGCAACTCGCCTCATGTTCCGAGACGCTATAAAGTTTGAATCCGCTGTACTTCAGACATTTTCACAGTAAGCCCTCGTACCTACGCGTACGGGCAATTTTTATCGCGCATACATTTTCAATGCACTGCTTAGCGCAGAAATCTGAAAATCCAGTTCACAATCAAAACTTCTCGCGTTAAACAAAAGCCCGTGCATACCTGAGCTTAAACAGTAGGTAGGCCTATGGATTAGCCTTAATGGTTACCATTAGGTTATCACCCTTTACCGTTTTTAAGTAATCACTATGGACTGATAATGTGATAACACATTAACTTGCGTCCTAACATAATATGCCCCTTGGCTGCTGACACAAACAAGGTAAATTCAAGTGATTGTACAAAAGTTCTTATTGAGAAGTCTTAAACAGGACAAACTTTATGCAAGTCATATTATAAATGCTTCAATTATGTCTACTTGTGCACTATTTAACCATTTAATAGTTTCCTTAATTTATTCTTAAAAGCTGCATATCATATTATATTATACACTATATATATTTATACACTACAATGCTTTGATTTCATTTCTTGGACGGAATTAATTTTGTGCAATTACACAATAGATAAATTTATTATACATATTTCTTATATTTAATTAGAGAATAAAATCCTCCAAGTCTTTCTATTTGTTTAAATTATAGCTACCACTAATTGAAATGCATAAAAATGCAACAGATTATAAGAGGAAGAACGGTAACATGGTTGCTGGCGTTCACTCCATACTAACTTATTCCTCTGTTTTCCAATTGCGGGGTAATTGCGTAAAACACTAACAGTAGGAATGGCTTTCCTTTTGACAGTTCATCAACATTCATTGCGTTATTTACGTAGGTGAGCAGACAAATTTTTCGAACATATGAAGCAATGGATTAATAATATGCTTCAAAATGATTCAAATTATGATTGATAGTGTGTTACGCGAATAGAGTGCTGGTTATACTAGTTCGAATATTTTTTTATTTCGTATATCTACCACCACCACATCCCTATGTCTTGTTTTTTAGTGTAACTACAATGTGTTTCAGAGGGGTGTGACCAAACTTGGAGGTGTGGTACAGGCCATCAAACTGAACAACTTTTTCCCGGGGACAAACACAGTAATCGTGAAAAAAAAATCAGTCGTCCCATACAAAACTTCAATACCTTCTTGACCAAATGTATGGGACGACTGATTTTTTTTTCACGATTACTGTGTTTGTCCCCGGGAATTTGATATAGAAAATATAAAGTAGGTTAAAATATATAAATGAAGAGGTATGGTCCAATTACTTGGAATAACATAAAAATTACGATAACCACTTAAGAACACCAGAGGACAGTATAAAAATGAATAAAGGTAATGGGCCAAACATTGAAGATGAATTACATCCGTCTTTACTGTTGCAGGTGCAGTATTCTATGAAGATGTTGTATGTACCGGTTCTCATGAGACAGAATCTCTCATCTCCTTGGATTCCAACATCTCCCAAGTATGCACAGTCTCTGAAGTAGCGCCATTCTCCGTTAACTGAAAGTAAATAATAAGGAATATTATTATAAGTGTTGTCAAGAGTATATACAAACCATTTCATTTGATCTGTGAAATGCTTTATTAATACATTAACCACTTAATGCTGGCCTGGTAAGATATCGGGTCATTACAATAGAAAATCAATTGTCTCATTAGCAGTGACTAAGCAGTTAAATAAAACAAAGTCGGGTTAGTTACACCATTTGTAACTCAAGAACGGCTGGACCAATTTTTATGATCTTAGATTTATTGGATTTTTCCCTGCCCCGAATAGCACAATAACTATTAAAACATGGGAAAATTTCATGAAAAAAATAATAATGAAGATAATGCATTTTCTCATACATTTGTATGGAACGGCTTATTAATTCTGAGGTGGAACAAAGTTCGCCAGGTCAGCTAGTTTAACATTTTATTTTATATAACACATGACATGTTGGTCAGTGGGTTGTCTATGTTTCTTTTGCCATTACATGAAGGGAGCCTAAAGAACCTTGAAGAATTGAGGCCCCCCAAAATGGCCCTCAGACTTAGGTTTTATTAGGTACCATAAATATTCTTTTCTATTCAATATTTTAGTTAGATAGAGGAAAAATCTCCAGCTCAACCAAAAGCAACAAAAATAAGATGTACTTAATTCATATCAATAAGTTTTCTTAAATTATTACTCAATGATAGCACAAGCATGTACAGGTAGTAAATTATAATTATTACGATACCGTATGTCATTAGAAGTACCTTTTTGTCTGATCTTGCGGCACATTGAAGGTCGTACTCCTGGTAAATGAGATAACCCCTTCTCTTGATTACAGTCGGTTATCGGCACCGTACTGTTGTCGAAAGGATCAGCGCATTTCGGGTCATTACTTGACCGGCAATTCCAGCATTTGATACTGAAAACTAACATCAAGTGTTATTTTGGGGCAGCTAGGGCGTGACCATTGTTTATGAATGAAAAACATCACTTACCGTAAGGCACGACGTTTAGTACGATGGAAATATATATGAAATATCTTACACTGGTACACATGTCGATAATTAATTGTACTCTTTATTGATAAATGTTAAAATCGCCGCAATAAACAAAAAATATTTCGGTTAGAAACTATTTACGATTAGTTAGACCAAGCAAGCGTGTGGTTGTGGTGTGTGACAATTGTGAGTTTGTGACATTCAATTTGACAGTTGGAAATAGAGGAAGCAATACATTGTTATGTCGATTTTATAGATACCGGTTTTTAGTACAGACAGGCTAGTATATTTTAGAAAGCGGCTAAAAAAGAATTACACAAGTCCAGAAACAGTTTTGCTATGCCTTGAATGCTGACTGGTTTTCGAGGGTACTGAAGCCAATATCATCATCTGCCTAGCCTTTTCCCAACTAAGTTGGGGTCGGCTTCCAGTCTAATCGGATGCAGCTGAATACCAGTATTTTACATGGAACGACTGCCTACTTGACCTCCACAACCTAGTTATTGGGTACCTAATTCGATACTCCTTGGTAAGACTGGTTGTCAGACTTTCAGGCTTCTGACTACTCGTAACGACTATCAAAGATCCACCAATAACAGCCGGGAGCAACAGCTTAACGTGCTTTCCGAGACACGGAGAGGTCTCGGTATGTAAAGATGGTCACCCATCCACAAACCAATCGTGGCAAGCGTAGCTTAACCTGATCGATCTTCCTGTAGTCACGGGCCCCTCAGTATACTGAAGCCAATAGTGAGTTCAAAATGAAAATCCAAGATGGCGGCTGCAATTTATAGCCATGGTTGTCATTTCTATGATTTCTGAGGGAGCTGAAGCCAATAGTGAGGTCAAAATGAAAATCCAAAATGGCGGCAAATTCTTTGTCGTGGGTGTCGTTTTCAAGGTTTTCAAGGATGTGAAGTCGATATTTTTTTTAATCAATCAATCAATAGTCTTTATTTGTAAACATAGGTTCCAACAGTGTGCAAGATGTTACAAAAATGATATTGTGGTCAAAATGAGAATCTAATACGATTGGTTACAAAAATGTACACATTTTCATCATTTTGAAATTTTCGTAGCCACCATCTGGATTTTTATTTTGAACTTCTTTTCTGCCGGGGGTCCTCTGACCCCACGTTTTATTAAGTCTATGGGACCAATGAGAAAATTTTTAGTCCTAAAATTTTTAGGAACTTATTAGTAGAATAGAAAGCATTGCAAAAAGAAAATTGGAATGTTTCACACGAAACCTTCTCTAAATTACCAATGGTAAACACTTACAATAATATTACACTTTTTATTTGCGACTAAAAATGAACACCAAGAAAACAGAATAATGTTGGCTTAATGTCAGAGCTGGCAGCGCACAGAAAAAAATTCAGTTAACCCATTGAAAAAAATTAACTAGTTACAGTTACGGTTAATGTTTATATGCATTCACAAAAATGACGTTACAAGTTACCGGTTTTGCTCAGCTCTAATCAAAGTTTGGGTTGGGTGTGTGCAGTTCGTTATTTTGTGATTTTTATTATTTCAATTAATCACTTTTTATGACTGAATAACATCAAAATGTTATTAAAGGCGCTCATAGTTACGTTTCTTTGCATCTTGCCAACCAGTAAGTACTTAATTTTATTATTTGAAACAACTTTTGTATTGTTTTGTACAGTGTTTGAATGTAGTTTTTTCATTTTATTTCAGTATTTTGTGTAAGATGTTATCAATGTGCATCTTCTCAAGATAATAAAGGTGAAGATAACTGTGGCGCATACAAGAGATTCAATAAAGAAAGCCACATTGCTGTGGAGTGTTTCAGTGATGAATCTCATATGCCTGGATCTTTCTGCATGAAGCTGACTCAACAGGGACCCAAAGGATTTATTTGTGAGTTCCACTTTTTCAAATGTTATTTTCATACCTTCTTGTAAAGCAAGTTCTTAAAACAAACAATTCATGTAAGTAGCTATGTAAATTGGAAGTCATTGTAACATTGTGTAAATAGGTCGCATGTGATATTATGTGTGCATTGCTTGTTTTACAGAAAATAGATCAAATCACTTTTTATTAAGTTGGGGAAGTGCCATACTATAGTCACCATCATTTCAGTCCATAATCCCCTAATCACCCACAGATGGGTTCAGACCCTCCATTTTGTCTGCCACACTTCCCGGTTCCATTCACCCCACACTCGGGTGTACCTTATATTTTCCCACAAATACAGTTGGAACATTGATACTTAAATCAATTAATTTTTTAAACCTGTATGTATTGTCCCATTTAATGTAACTACTAATGCAAATTCCTAAACACATTTCCAGGGGATGGTAGATGGCGTCAAGTTATCAGACGCTGTGCATCGGTGGCCGAGACTGGCGTCACCGGTGTGTGCAACTGGGGTGTGTATGAAAATGGAGTCTACTGGGAGGAGTGTTACTGTTCTGCTGACGAGTGCAACAGTTCCTCATTTGTCACCTCATCTGTTACACTTATTCTGACTACTATAGCAACTGTTTTCATCTTCCACAAATTATTATAGGTAGTTCTAAATATTTTTAACCATGTGCCTTAATAATAACTTTTTGCATTATGGTTTTTGCCACACTAGAATTAAATATGCATTACTAATTTTTTGTTATGAGATATTTATATATAAAAATCTACAGACATATTAAAGTGATATGATTTAATCATATCCTTATGACACACTTTACGGAAAGCTTATGCAGTGGTAACTTCTTGTGGTGATGAAAAAAAAAATTAAGTTAGTTGTAAATACTACTACTAACTTATTTTTTTTTTTCAAGATAATGTAACTTTTTAAATAGATTTTACTTTGTTTTTTTTTTCTTCTTTGGCGACTGAGCCGATTTCGACTATTATGCCAGCAAGTCAACACATCAAGCTACCCGAAACTGTAAAAGAAACTTTGAACCTTATGCTTTAGCTATTAAGTTGAAACTATTAAAGAAATTTGACAGATTGTAGTAGCTTGATGTGTTGGCGTCTGTACATTCTGTGCTCAAAAGCACAATGTAATTTTAACTTAAGACTAATAATATCCGTCCAAACTGAACTTTGTTTATAAGAATTTCACTAGATATTATATTAATGTGAATCTCATACTTTTTGTAGACTAGCAACTAAGAGATGAATGTTAATTGAATTCAATTACTAAATGTATGATAAGTTTAAAAAATTGGTCTTGAACAAAGAACAATTGAAATGTTGAAGGATATCTTTGTTACCTCAAAACTGTTTAGCAAGTCATGTTGAAAACTTTAAACATAGGTACTTGTGAATGTAATTGAACGATAATTTTGTGTTTAACGCCACTTCAACCGACAGATAACAATAAATAATGTTATACATTGATTTCTTTGTTTTTTTAGGAAGTAGATACCAAGGCTGCCATATCTTTAGAAGTTGTGACCCAAAGCTTCTCATAATTATTTAATTAAAAACTAAAATTATTGTAACATTTCAAATTGACAGACCATATTTGCAACACCACACTGCGCTCTAAAACACAGATTACTGAAGTTGCTCAAAAAGCCGCTAAACTGAAGTGGGACTGGGCTGGCCACGTCTGCCGTATGCCCAATGAGCTGTGGGCCAAAATAACCACCACGTGGAGCCCTGACACAGCCAGAAGGCGTCGCGGCAGACCCCGTAGAACAGGGATGGCGAACCTCTATACATCTTCGTGCCATTTTTCCAAATAAATATTAGCTGCGGTCATACCGTGCCAAAAAACAATATTGTCTATTGAAAAAAAACTACATATATACTTTTACAGTAATACCTACTCTTTATTATCATTTATACAGTAATGTTAACATACTAGGCAATGCCCGGCATTTTTTTTTTAAACGTTTCCCCCATTTGGAATTTCTCCTGTTGTGTGGGTGCGTTTACAAATCGACTCCGGAATCGACCCCGCAACACGTAGCGCAGCAGTTAATCGCTTAACCACTGCGCCAACCGTGCGTTGCAATGCCTTTTTTTTGTGCGTTGCAATGCCTTCTCCGGCGCGCACACAACAAGTTACCAAAGTTTCATCACAATCGGTCGAGACATTTTCGAATTTTTGCGAGACTAACGAACAGCAATTGATTTTTATACATTATAAGATTTCATTTATATAGTTTTTAATAAAAAAAACGAATTAGTACGGCTTCACCTGTTGCAAACTAGATGACTTAGGTACCTACCTAAATTCCTGAAATAATGCCGTGCCCAAAATATTTTGTTACGTGCCACCAATGGCACGCGTGCCATTGGTTCGCCATCCCTGCCGTAGAAGATGGTGGGACGAGCTGGACAAAACAAACGACCAGTGGTTCACTTTAACTCTGGATCGAAGGAGCTGGAGAAGCCTTTGCCCAGCTGTGGGATGATGCAGGCTAACAGTAGCATTTTAAAATAGTACCCCAAAAAGGATGAGTCTACTTTAGCCAGCCTAAAACCTGGTTGAACTAATTGGTCCCTATTTCTAGTACTATAGTTGTGTCTTTCACCTCTTACTGAAAATATTTAAATTTTTCCTTACGTACATGATGTTTTCATAGATGTAATGACAAATTGCAATCTACGTAGGTGCGTAGGTATCTAGAACGTTACCGCTAGGCCCTTGCCGCAAATCAGCAACGGTGAAACGAACATCTATCTTCTAGCAACTGGATGAGAGTATCTTAGGATTGAGTCAAATGACTTGAGATTAGAGGGGCCAATCTCCAGCTGTAAACTTCTACAGGCTGATGATGTTCGTGATGTTTTCATAAGGCAATCCTTGTGAAAACATCATAGTCCAAAGCACCAACTCCATATCAATCCGCATCTACTAGATAAATAGGTCAAACAATCTGCCTAGCCTTTTCCCAACTGGGTAAGGCTCAAAATTTTAGCGCAGTCGCACAATGGAAAATACAACGGAAAGTGTCACAAACGAAAATACGTTGCACAACGGAATTTGTAAAGCATAGTGCACATGGATTGTAAAATATATAAGTTAATTAATAGTTACTATTAATATCTCAATAATAATAATTAATTATGTATACTTCCCTACTTCTACTTGAACTTCGAAATATGTAGTGAGAAAAATCAATCCATAGCCATAAAATAGTTTTGCACACAATATCGTGTGATATTATAGGTATCAAATGAAAGGGCTCGTTGTGATGGTCTCAAATATTTTTTATTTTATAATTATAAAATTGTAGAATTAACGAAAATGAACGAAGTTTGACCATGTCCACGCATTACCGGCTCTGTATCGCCCCCTATTAGATTCAAGAACTGTCACATACGACATATACTATTACTAGAATATGTCGTATGTGACAGTTTTTTGCGATACCTTCGACACCTTTCCGCCGCAGACAAAGGCATCTGAAAAAAATAATAATTAAGTACTAAGCAATTCAAATCAATACATAGGTATGCAAGTACATAGGTACTTTATCATGCTTTCATAAATATAGTAAAAAGTTGATGGGTACACAGCTTTACAATTTCCGTTGTGACACGTCGCACAATTTTGTGTCATTCGTCGCACAACGGATCAAAAATTCTACATAACCTATCATAAAAAAAATCGTTATTCATTAAATGTACAGTACAACTAATAGTAAGCGTTATATTTTATTAAATAAGTAAGTAATAGATACAATTAAATATCACAAATCAAAAAAGTCATTACAATTTCGAAAATATAATAAAGTAAACTTACAATTTCTTAACGTCACACAACACGTTCTGTCACGATTTTCCGTCTGACATAAAAACAAAATGGCAGAAACGCGCTGAAGTTAGTCGGATATCATGGATTTGTGTTGCCACTCCAAAATAAATTGATGATCATGGTAGATTATCAATTAATCCCAAAATATCGCGTCGCACAACTGAAGTGTCACACTGGATTAAAATTTAGGACATTTTTAAATTACTTGATATAATCAGAACGCTTTGATAAATATTGAAATTATTTTACTATGAACTATACAAATAATATTCTGAAGCCCATAAAGTATACGAACTGAGAAAAACCATGTGTTTCCTAAATATATTGAATGGACTTTGAGAAGTGTACGTACACGGACATCAACAAATTGTATGGAAGACAAACATGGACCTTTTTATTTTCAAGTATTAAATAGGTATATAATTGGAATATTTAAACGAAAAAAATTAGACATGATGACATAATAGTCATCTTTCTTGCAATATTATTATAAACAAGTATTTATTATTTTTGATATTTTATTTCTACTCTTCAAATTCTGGGACAACATATTTTTAGAGAGTGCGCGTAAAATTTGAGCCTTACCCAACTATTTTTTTTTATCTGTTCTATTTATGGCGAAAGCGCCAGGGTAGCCCGCGAAATTCAATTTTTTTTAGGTTTTTTGGAATTTGCTGGTCAGTATTAAGTTGTACGTTGATTAATATATGAATCGCGGCCGTAAGAAATATGTGTTTACAGAATTATAATCATTAAAGTCATCAACACAACTCTCTAAGACCACGTAAGTCCCAAGAATAACTGTTTCATGAAATTATCATTCTTTGGACTTACGTGGTCTTAGAGAGTTGTGTTGATGACTTTAATGATTATAATTCTGTAAACACATATTTCTTACGGCCGCGATTCATATATTAATCAACGTACAACTTAATACTGACCAGCAAATTGCAAAAAACGTAAGAAAATTTGAATTTCGCGGGCTACCTTAGCGCTTCCCCCTTAACCCTTATTTTGACGGAGTTCTTAAAACGCTAATATTACAAATTTATGATAAAAATTGGGTTTCTGTGACATGTTAGACTCTCGCAAAAATAATTTAAAAAATATACCACTTCCCATTTCTGTGAAAAAGGGGGTCCGGCACAGCGGACTCCGTCGAACATACGGAGATTTACAAGTAAATTGACAAGTCCGCCGTAGCGGACTTTGCCACTTTAGGGTATAAATAAGTTATGAAAATGAAACCAGAAGAACAAATTAAATGTATAATATTAATAGTACAATGCTTATTCTTTTAAATGAAAATTCAAAAAACAGTTACGTGGAGCTTTTCCAGTGACAATGCATAGGCGAGAATTACATAAAACTTCGGTTGCATCTTCCGACACAAATGGATCTTCTATTTCAGCTTTATGTAAAAATGTACCTTTTTTCCATTTAAAGTCAAGCGATAACCTTTGTAATTTTCTTGGTTTCTTTAAAGTTTCTTTAAAGTAGCGGTTTGTCTTCGTTTTCTAGTGACTGGCGATGGGGTATCTAAAGACGGTAAAGATGCTAGAGAGGGTAAGTTTAAAAAGTTGGGTTCTTGTGTTGGATCTGGTAAAACTTCTTGTAAAATAGGCGTCAGAGGAACAGCGGAAAAATCATTATCTTCGTCTATTTCAGACTCATCTTGAAGCAATTGTTCAGGACAACAATCTAAAAGATTCATGCGCTCTAAGGAAGCAGCAAGCGATGGTGCAGGCGATGACCTGTTAGAATCATACTGTTCAAGTTCGTTTTCTGAATTTGATTTGTTACTGGTTTCTGATGGTGCACGCTCTCTAGGTACAAGTGCTAATATTCTTCTAGAGTGTTCATGCAGGTGATACTATCAAATAGCAAAAGGAAACAAACTAAGCATATCCCAAATAAAAAAAAACAAAACCAATGCATAAGAAAGGCTAAGCCCACCACCAAAAAGTTAAAAAAATGCACAAGTAATTTTTGGGTAGGTACATACATTATGTAATTTTATATTCATAACAAAAGGTTATTATTAGTAGAGACAATTAAATATTTTCCACTGTAAGAAATGTAAATACCTATCACATAACTACCCTACATTATCGACGAAGTCCGCTACCACGGACAAGTCACATTTAATGTGTATTGCACTAGTTTAGATGCAGTCCGGTGTGGCGGACAACTACTTAATCGTTATATTTTTAGTAAATAAAGTGCAAGATCTCTATTGTTTTGTTAGTAAATATAAGCATTATGATCATGAAACCAAATATCACGTGAAATATATTTCAAATAAAATAATAAATACTAATAAAAAAATGAATAAATACCTTGAGTAACGTTGAAGACTTCCGTCTCGACGCCAACTTGCTCGATTAGTGACGGATGATAAGTTGCCAGATCACAATAGTAGATTTTACAACAAGTGCACAAAACAAACCATTTTTATCCGAGACTTTTAGCAGCCCGAGCCGAAGGCGAGGGCTGATCGTAATGTCGAGGATAGAAATGGTTTTGTGGACGAGTTATAAACTCTGCTTTTCACTTCGATTGCGAGGAAATAAAACAGTAGTATAACATAACATTTCTTTAATTAAAATTCAAAGTAAAATTAGAACAGTTTTGAATACTGAAGGAAATTATTTTTTTTTAAATCTTACGACATTGATATTAGGCTGCAGACCTATACAGCCTACTATTAAATTAATTTTGTAATAATAATTTTCTTAAATCAACTAACCTACCGTACTTGAATTAAAATTTTAATATCTAATATATCTTAAAAAACACATAAGGCAAATAAATTAAAGTAAATATTATATAATAACAAATTCTATCTATGAACTTCTTGTTGCATTTGGCTGTATGGCTCATTTTCTTTGCCTTAATATAATACATTTATGAGTAGATACGTTAATGCCCTTGTGCACAAAATTCGATTTTGTGCAGCCTATACCCTGCACAAAGAAGCACTTTCAGAGCATGAGAAGTGAAAAAATATTTTTCTTGCGTATCTTTATTATATTTTCTACCTTTTAGTATAAATAATAGTAGATTTTACAACAAGTGCACAAAACAAACCATTTTTATCCGAGACTTTTAGCAGCCCGAGCCGAAGGCGAGGGCTGATAGTAATGTCGAGGATAGAAATGGTTTTGTGGACGAGTTATAAACTCTGCTTTTCACTTCGATTGTGAGGAAATAAAACAGTAGTTTAACATAACATTTCTTTAATTAAAATTCAAAGTAAAATTAGAACAGTTTTGAAAACTGAAGGAAATTATTTTTTTTTTAAATCTTACGACATTGATATTAGGCTGCAGACCTATACAGCCTACTATTAAATTATTTTTGTAATAATAATTTTCTTAAATCAACTAAACTACCGTACTTGAATTAAAATTTTAATATCTATTATATCTTAAAAAACACATAAGGCAAATAAATTAAAGTAAATATTATATAATAACAAATTCTATCTATGAACTTCTTATTGCATTTGGCTGTATGGCTCATTTTCTTTGCCTTAATATAATACATTTATGAGTAGATACGTTAATGCCCTTGTGCACAAAATTCGATTTTGTGCAGCCTATACCCTGCACAAAGAAGCACTTTCAGAGCATGAGAAGTGAAAATTATATTTAAACTATACTGATACAGCAACAGATTTATCAAAAGTACTTGTCCATCCTACCGGACAAATTCGAAATAAGGGTGGGATTTTTGTACGCTTATGCGACGATGTCAATCCCATCGTGCTTTTACAAATAACAACTTACTAACTAAACTAAACAAACTAACCTTAGTAATACAAAACTTAATCTAATTTATTACCTAATATCAAAGTATAAGTACAATATTTTTGCTGCTTTAGAAGGCTTGGCTAAAACACCATGAAACATTCCAACATCCATTTTTGACAATTTTAAAGATTTGAGAAGTGTGTTTCTTTGTCAGTATATCGGACACATAACACCAACACATGCTGTGCATCCTCTACTGTACCACACACTTCACAGTTAGGAGAGTCAGATTTCCGCATGAGAAAAGCAAAGGAGTTTAGTGGAATATGTCCTGGCCTCAAACGATGCGCAGCTACAATTTGCCAGCGACTCAGTTTCGACCTGGATAACCAAGGTAAGTTTATGAGGAGGCTCACTCTGTATACTTTTGTACCAGATTCCTTTCGTTTTAGATCTTTCATTAAAATGTTCATTCTAATATAAGTTGATTACTTTTCTAAATTTACTTAAAAAAGTTGGGGTCGGTTTCCAGTCTAACCGGTTGCAGCTAACTGTCGTTCCTTTTAAAATACTGGTAAGTATACCCAGTTACTGGGTAACACGATTTCCCTTGGTAAGACTGGTCGACAGACTTTCTGACTTCTGGCCACCTGTAACGAATGTCCAAGATCTACGAATTTCAACCGGAACCATCCATTTTTGAATACAGTCTTCCAAAGATATTTTATCTCTGATTTTGCATTACTAACAAAATCACAGTGATCTCTATTCCCGTTACCATAAGGTTGCAGTTGGATTGCTGCTGTCAGCAGTCAAAATAACAGTGGAAGGACTGTACCCGTAACGACTGTCAAAGACCTTTCCTTCAGGAGATAGGTAGCTATCATATAAGGGAATCTGATAAGAGTAACAATTCGTTTGTCAAGCGTGACGTGTACGCGTATTGTGCAAATATCTGTGACCGTTCTTTGTCACGGTCATGTTCATTCAGTGTCCTTAGCACGAACACACGGATATTATTTGTAACGTTATGGTGCAACATAATAAGGTGGGTGGACCATGGAAGGCCATGCTCCTTCGAAGGCCATTAAAATTTCGTAGTTATTGCCATGTGAGGACAAATTCCTTCTATTTACACAAACACCCATCGAACTGGAAATCACAGACGCGGCGGCGAATCGCTCGCGCTAATATTTTGGCAGTACGGTCCTTCGCTTCTTCCATATCGAGAATCGACGACGTTAAAATAAGGTGGGTGTGCCATGGAAGGCCACTCTAACAAATAAACAGTTATTATTCGTTTATTTACTGGATAAATAAAACTAACAAATATTTAAGTAATACTTTGTTTTATTACGTAACATATAAACCACATCTTTTTATTGTAGATTTAATCGCTATTCAGTAACTTTTAGTGTTAAATGACTGATTTATTATAATGGCCTTCTAAGGCGCCTTGTTTTTAGCAAGGCCATTTGGAAGAGTTCAATGAAACTTAAGTTTAATCAATATTGATTAAATCTGCAATTCAAAAAAGTGGTTTATATGTTACGTAATAAAACAAAGTATTACTTAAATATTTGTTAGTTTTATTTATCCAGTAAATAAACGATAATAACTGTTTATTTGTTAGAGTGGCCTTCCATGGTACACCCACCTTATCACGCCAGAGTTCTTCAAACTCAAAGCATTTATTTCAACCTAGCAGCGCTCCTCTGTTTCACGCGCATAAGTTTCGATCACGTAAGAATATCGGGATAAAAAGTATTCTATGTGTTAATCCTGGTTATAAACCATCTGTGTGCCAAATTTCATTCAAATCCGTTCAATAGTTTTTGCATGAAAAAGTAACAAACATACAAATACACTCACAAACTTTCGCCATATAATAATAGGTCTTATTGCAATTGTCGATTTTTTATACTGGCTATTGTGAAGATCGATATCTTCACAATAGCCAGTATCAAAAATCGGCAATTTCAAAGATATCGATATTTCATTCTATTAGAATTCAAATGCAAATTAATGTTGTATTATAACATGACATGTTGTTTTTCAAAATCAGTTGTAGGTAGGTTGCTTTTTCTGTAACCATGGAAAAATAGATTTGTGCGATATTTTCGAATAGGAGTTCCGTTCTGGAAATTTTGAGCTCAACAATGAGCCCCGTGGCCGACCGGAACAACGATGAATTCAAAGCCATAGTGGACGCAGATTCACCTCAAATCATGTTGGAACTTGCAGCAGCTTTCAACGTAAGTAATAAATAGATACTGATTCTTTTCCTTCAAATTGGAAAGATAAAAAGCTCGGAAAGTGGGTACCGTATGAACTCGCTGAACAAAAACAACAAAATCGCGACGAAGCACTGCACAACCGGCCGTCTCAAAACTACAGAAGTTATGACAGGAAACTCTCTGTCACCCACCATACTCACCAGACCTTACTCCAAATTATCCCCATTTTTATTCGAAGTTTGAATAACTTTATACAGGGTAAAAATTTCAAATCCAACAAGGCAGTGAAAAACGCCGCTAGAGAGTTCATCGATTCCCGTCGCCAGGATTTTTATAGCGGAGCCATCAACGAACTTCCACTAAAATGGCAAAAGTACATCTTCACTAATAACCAACGATTAACAAAACACAAAATATTCTTGAAAAACAATATATTTAATTTTTTCTATGTAAAACGGCAATTTCATAAGTACAGACCTAATATTAGTGTGATAAACCAATTACAGGCACTTTTGAATTGTCAAGGGATCGGTCAGTCAAAAATATGAAGCTAATTGCTCAATCCAAAGAGTAGTAGGAACAGTAGGTACCTATGGAGGAGAATGGGCAAGGAACTCCACGGACACTATTTTAAATCAAAATATGTTTCGAAGGGGTGATCACTTGGACAGTGCAGTAAGTACCTATGTAACCTATCTACCTGTTTATAGTAGACCTACATTTTCACCAGGTATGTTCAAGTCCCAAGCCATGGAGTTTTTATTTATACCTACTTACACTAGGTACCGAAACAACGACCACCTAGTTACGGCGGTCAGGTTCCTTTGTATGAGATCAAGCATCTGTAGTTCTGCACGTAGTAGGTATCTATTATACAGGGTGACCCCTGCCAGGGACATCGACACACAAACTGTTAGGTACCATAGATTCAGGACATGATTCTGGAACCCCTGCGTTAAAAATTTTCATCGGTTATTATGTGCTGAATTTATAGTTACAGTTTGCGCATCGATGGGCCTGCCACCCTGTATTATCTGAGGTCAGATAATACAGGGTGGCAGTTACGCAGTCACGCTATATTAAGAAGAAAAAGAAAGAGAGAGAGAAAAAGACTTTCCCAGTATATGTACTGGGAAACTCTATTAAATACATCTTCTTTTTCTTCTTAATATAACGTGACTACGTGACAGGTCTTCGGCAGCGGTAATACATAACATAACATCAAGCTACTTTTTCACGCCCTACCGCCGGCCTCGGCACCATCGAGGCGGTCCGGCCGGTACTCGAGCGCTGGCTCGGGAGGAGGCACGGCTCCCTGTCGTTTCGGGTGATGCAGGTGCTCTCGGGGCATGGTTGCTTCGGGAAGTACCTGTGTCGCATAAACAGGGAGCTGGACGCCCGGTGTCATCACTGCGTCGACTGCCGGGAGGACACGGCGTGGCATACGCTGGTAGAGTGTGCCGCTTGAGAGGAGCCGCGCCGTGCCCTCATCTCAGAACTAGGCAGTGACCTCTCGCTGCTGGCCGTGGTCGAGTCGATGGTCGGCAGCGAAGAGTAGGAGGTTGTTTTTTTAGGTTGGTCTTGTAGCTACGTACCTACCTACTTCTCGCATGGAACGAATTCCCTCTATAATTGAGGCTGCATTTTGTTATCACTAAATTATTATACTTATGTAATCGTAAGACTAAGACCGAGATCTACAAACACAACACAATTGTCAAACTACAAGGTACAAGGTCGAGATGGGAGCATGTCTTAGTCAAAGCACGTGCTAAATAACGTTTATAGATCTCGGCCTAAGCTATACTGCTGAAAAAAACTCAATTAAGATGACAGTTTAATGTTTGGTCTATCGTCCGGGATTCCGTTCATTCGTCATTCCGTTCGTCACCGAGACTACAATGGGACTGTAGTACCTACCTACAAAGACGCCGTCACCCAAGCTAAATTACTGTTAAGTAAGATTAATTGATTTCTTAAATGGAATTTAGGAGTTAAATGTATTAAGTCTCAATCCATAGGATTAGTTGTGTAATCTCATGACGATTATGACGCGTAGGAACTACAAATATTTGACAAAACAGTTAGCTCAGCGATGAAGAAGATTCTCACTCTTCATTTCATTTTAAGGGTTGCGTTGGTACCCTAAAGAGTGAAAAGGGGCCCCTATTTCTAACCTAACGTTGTCTGTCTGTGTGTCACAGAGCTGTATCTTTTTAACCGGATGATCTCAATCACGACAAATAGGTACAGACGCCAGCACATCAAGCTACCCTAAACTGTCAAATTTTCCTAATCAACTTTGAACCTTATTCTTTAGCGATAAAGTTGAAAATCTAATAAAAAAATATGACAGATTGTAGTAGCTTGATGTGCTGGCGCGTCTGTACCTAGTAAGTAGTATGTATATATTCGTAGTGGTAGCATCTACGAAACCCTTAATACGCGATTCCGACTAGCACTTGGCAAGTTTTTCGTATCCTTCATGTTTAAACATAAGTATCTAATTAACAACTACAAGATCTTATTATAGGTACTAAGTAGCTAATTATCTACATTAGATATAGTTAGAATCTCTACTGTTGAATATTAGCCTCCTAATAACACCTAATGAATAAGACATTAGGGAATGTACCTACCTATTAGCCATACAAACCTAATATACCTATCTTCTTTATAAAGATAGGTGCCTAACTACCAAGCCAGGCAAATGGATCGTCTTTGTCTTGAACGGTAAACTTAATTTGTTCAAAATGGCTAGCATTCGAAATAGCCTGCAGCTTTCTATGATTTTCTTATTAAAAAGAACCAAATTAAGGCTATTTTCTATTCATTCAATAAATCTATTCTCACGAATTCAAAATTTCAAAGAAACCTGGCCCTTACATCAAACGAATGAGGTAAAGGAAAGTGGAAAATGTCCTTTTCATAATGAATTATAGTTGCTCATTGAGCTTTCAGCGGTTCCTCTCTCGGCTGTCCTCGCCCGTCTTCGGCGAACATCGGGCCAGCCACAGAGCTTCGTAGCGAACGAAACACTATACGACTGCCTTGTCTGACTCATAGCTGAGTCAACGCTCAGAGTGAGCAAGCATACGTGCGTCGCCTCTCCCCAACTTGTATATTTTCATTCGAATCCCGGTCGAGGCTTGATATTTTCCCGTAGGCCCGAACCTTCAGTCCTCTGAAAGTCGCGGTGGGACTTTCACATTTCCCCCGAACTTCAAACCGGTACAACAGTTTCATGTGGGAATGATTAAGTAACCATTGCGATGCTTTGTGTAACTGAGTGATGCTAATGATAATACGTGAATTGTTGTGTTTCAAGTGTTGATTAATTGGTAAAATTGTTCGTGAGCTCCCAGGGAACAATTGGTGGTGACAGAACGGGTCGTATTACCGTCCTTGTGAACGGGCATTAACAAATTTAGGCGCCGTAAGTATATCTATATTTTTTGTTTTTATTGTTGCACTTAGGTATATTGATCTGCGTTTGATTTGTTTTGACGAAGGACGTAAGCATGCCAAAGGTTACGACCCCTGCTCCGTGGAGGCTGGAGGGAGGGAGCCTGTGACGTTATCTAACTACCCCTTTGGAAAAATAGGGGCTTATCATACCTCTCTATGTTACATTTAATATTTCGTGAAGAAGTTTCATTCGTGATATTTGTATTCAAATGCGGGCTTAACCTGAAGTCTGAATTGGTACTTATTTAAAGAGAGAGTGGGTAGGCGCTGCTACCAAGCGAACGTCAATATTAACAAGCTCAGTAAAATATTTTAATTAAAAATAGTTATAAGTGCTAAATAATAATGAACATTAATCTAATTTGTTTAACATAACGTAAACCTTACGGGCAAGGGTTTTCTAACCAAAAACTTGTGAATCTTGTAGAAAAAGTGAATCCTTGAACAAAAAAGTATCATCATAAGAACAGTGTTTAAACAGTGCCCTAATACACAAAAACTTAAAGTAATATAAGTGCAAAGTCTCTGGATTTAACTAGAACGAAATATAAACAAAAAGTGAAAAAAAAGTGCAAAAATATTCATGGCATGAGTCATTGTAACGACCTTATTAAATTCAAATAGTACTCAATAACTTAAGACACACTATTTCGACAAAGCACCTAACGACTCAGCTGGTCTAGAGGCCGTAATCGCATCCTCCTACACGACGTGCCCTGAGTTCGAAACCCACATAACGCAATTATTTTTTACAAGGTTTTATCTGATTGTTAACCAAAATGAACTTCCTAGATAATATTACGTTCCGTCGAAATAGAACTAGAACAAACTCGGATTCTATACTAATTAATGATAGTGAAGTACCTGCAACAAATACAATAAATGAAACGACCAATAGCCTACCCGAAATGTCCGATGACGAGAATGACGAAATTGAGAAATTACGAGAACAAGTTAACAATCTTACGTTGGAATTACAAAGTGCCCACTCAGAAATTGAGATTCTTACATTAGAGAATAGTAAACTAAAAATGCTTAGCGAAAACTTAACAAAGAAAAATGTCCTTTATAAAAAAATAACAAATAGCCCAAATAAAACGAAATCATCAAGCCCAAAAATAAATAAAAATAATAGAAGCAACAAACAGACTCAAACAGAAACATTTGACAAAACAAACACAAAAACCGAAGAAAATTATAACGTCACACGATTAGAACAGAAAAGGGAGAAACTACCAGAAATAAATAAACAAATTCATATAAAACGCAATAAAATATGTATCATTAGCACAGACAACAAAAAAAAACTACTTGAGATTGCAGAAAATACATTTTATAAGTGTGAATTATGTCACTACATCACAACTTATGGAAATACACAACTTTTGTTAAAGGGAATTAAAGAGAAGATTATAAACTTCACAACACAAGATTACTGCATTATATTACTGGGTGAAGAGGATTTTAAGACTACAAACAATTATGTAGACACTATTCTGCATATTAGAAGCACATTGCAAGAAATTAAACACACGAACATAATCATTTGTACACCAACATACAAATTCTTTAATAACAATTACCTCTATAATTCCAGGGTCGAAACATTTAACAATTTGTTGTATCTTGATGCACTTACACACAGTTATGCTTACTTCCTGGATAGTAATCTAAACTTGAAATACGACGATACTATGTTCGATAGACGCACCGGCGTTTTAAAAAACTCTGGACTGCAAATAATCATGAAAGATATATACGAGATTATAATTTCCATACAATCTTCAACAATAACTGATAGTAATATCGAAGACACTTTAACATGTTCATCAGTGGTTGGAAATTATCAGAAGCAAACTTTAAATGAACCCACACCAAGCTATCAGAGAAATTCTAATTACGAAGGTAACACTATAGACCACCATAACACAAATACATGTCACCAACCTGACAACCAAATTAAGACAGTAACTGAATCAGAAGACACGGGGCAGTTTTTTCTTCAGTCGTATTAATGTAATGCATCAAAACATTGCTGGATTGTTAAATAAATCAGACTTGTTAACTGTACAATTAGAAAACTTGGGAAATCAAGGGACAACTGTAGATGTACTCTGTTTAACAGAGCATTTCATAACATCTGGACATGAGAGTTTATTGCATATTCCGAATTTCCATCTAGCCGCTCTCTTTTCACGAAGCACAAATCGGGGAGGAACTTGTATTCTTGTAAGACAGGGGCACCAGTATAGGGAACTACCAGATGTTGCCAAACAGTCTGTATCAGGCGTGTTTGAAATTTGTGCTGTGGAATTGACATCTTATTCAATTATTGTTATATGTGTTTATAGAGTACCAAAATATAATTACTTGACATTTTATGAAAAACTTGACATTGTATTAAAAAAAGTTTGCTTGTTAGCGAATAAGAAAATAGTGTTGTGTGGTGATCTTAACATTAATGTACTGTTAAGAAATAAGATTACTCTGGATTTGGAACACTTCTTACTCAACTATAACTTGACTCTGGCTCTAAACCAGCCTACTAGGCCTCATAGTAAAACGTGCATTGATAACTTTGCACATAATCTAAGAAAAGGATGGAAAACGGAAATTATTGACCTCATGTTATCAGACCACACATCACAAATACTTAAAATACCTGTCAATAAAACGTGTCGCTTAAAATTTTGGAAAACGGTAAAAAAAAATTACTCCAAAGAGAATCTTAATAAATTTAAATCATGTATACAAAATTTATCTTTCAAAGAAGTCTACGAAAGTAATGATGTTAATGTAGCCTACAAGACTTTTTTTGATATTTTCTCATTGTTTTACAATCTCTGTTTTCCGGAGAAAATAATAACTATAAACATTAACAAACAGGTTAAATGGATTTCTCGTGGCATAAAAACATGTAGTAAGAAACAGAGACGGTTATTGTGGACTTACAGACTGCACCCAACAAAAAAATCTAAAAGTGATTTGAAAAAATACACTAAGCAATATAAAAAAATAGTTAGACTAACTCAGAAGGCACAAAATAATTATTTTATAAACAACTCGCAAAATAAATCGAAAGCCACATGGCAGATAGTCAATAGATCTAAAACTAACCTGCCTAAAGAACAAATACTGACAATAAAAACAGGGGATTTGACTTACACAAACCCAAAGGACATAGCAAATGTATTTAATGACTACTTTATAGATGAAATTGAGAAAAATATAATAAATGACATTAAAATAAACAATAAGTTAGATAATTTGACAATACAATCAATGTTTATGCAGCCTGTTCTAAAATCCGATATTATTTTAGTCACAAAGTCGCTTAAAAATACTTGTACTGTAGGTATTGACGGTATATCTACAAAAGTAATTAAATATGTAATTGAGCTTATAGCACCTGCCCTAGCACATATTATTAATATAGGTATTACAGAGGGCATCTATCCTGAAGGCTTAAAAAAAGTCATAATTAAACCGATTCACAAAAAGGAAGACAAGACGAATATAAAAAATTACCGGCCAATAGCCAAAATTCCTGTTTTTTCCAAAATCTTTGAAAAAGTTATTTATAACTCGCTATACCAATATCTTCACAAATATAATATTTTGTGCAAAGAACAAAACGGTTTCCGGAGAAATAAAACAATTAACATGGCTATTTTCGACCTTTTAAATAATGTTATGTCTGGCGTTGATAGCAAGACTCCCGTCTGCGCTATTTACACAGACATGACTAAAGCCTTTGATTATGTTGATCACAAAATTCTTCTAGACAAATTGCATTGCTATGGCATCAGAGGGAACATTTTAAAATTACTAGAATCATATCTTAGTAATAGATTGCAATGTACTGAAATCACAAGAGTGTGCGCAAAAACCAAAACGGAACGAACGTATGTGTCGCATTTCAGGAGTATAAAATATGGAGTGCCTCAAGGTAGCGTGCTTGGGCCACCATTATTTCTCATTTACATAAATGATTTGCCAAAAGTAACACAACAACAAATGATTTTGTTTGCAGACGATAGCACTGCCATAGTAAAATGTAAGGACCTAAATACTTATCAATTTGACATTAATAATACTCTTACTGACATAATTAATTGGCTTAATATGAATAATTTAATAATCAACCTCAAGAAAACCAAAGTAATGCATTTCCACCAAAGAATTGAAGCTCCAAAAATTTGTGTCAATTACAATGGCAACGAAATAGAAGAAGTAAAAGTAAGTGTGTTTTTAGGAATCCATATTGACAGTAGCCTTAATTGGAAAGCCCATATAGAACAGCTATGTAAAAGAATAAATAAATCTGCCTATGCACTTTTTCAATTGGCTAGAAAAGTAAATATAGATGCGTTACTTGTTGCCTATCATGGTCTAGTAGCCTCACTTCTACGATACGGAATTATTTTTTGGGGTAATTCCCCGGATAAGGGATTACTATTCAAGGCACAAAAAAGGTGCATTAGAGCCATGTGTGGTCTAAAAACAGATGACAGCTGTGCACCGTACTTTAAATCATTAAAAATACTTACGCTACCGGCGATATACATATTAGAAATTAGTATCTTCGTCAAAACAAATTCCAACCTTTTTGAAAAAATGACAATGGTACGAAATGTTCCAATTCGTAGTCAGTACAGAAATGCTTTGAGCAATTATAAATGTAAAACTGCATTAGTAAAAAAAAGTGTCCTGGGTATGGCTCCACGCATTTATAATAAAATTCCAGACGCCATAAAAGAATTAAATTTTACACAATTTAAGAAAAAAATGAAATTGTTCTTGATTGATAAAGGTTATTATACTATTGATGACTACTTAAATGACGAATTAATTTAGAATTACAATTATAAGTATTGACATTTTAATTATTTTGACAGATCTTTGACATTTTAATAATTCCTCATTTGGGTTTGACATAATTGTAATATGAAATAATATGTGATCGTTCAATTTATTTTCTATTTAACACCATAACTATGCATGATTTTCAAATATTTTTTAGAAAATTTTAATTTGTAATCCTTGGTTAGATTTGCACACCATATTTGTACGCCTCCTGGCATAACATAGCGCTCTGATCATCAAACATAAGATCTGTATTTCTTTACCTATGTTAACAAATAAATAAATTATTATTATTATTATTATTATTAATCATTTATTTGATAAAGGTGTAGGTAAGTACAGTAATTAGGCAATGACTAAAATATAATATGAACATGACACAAATAATATAATACATATAACAATAACACAGGAAAACCTAAACTAATTAAATTGTCCTTATAAATCTATTAAAACTTGAAGAAATATACCTATTAACATTACGGAAAGAAAATGATTGATCACCATAAAATATAAAAGAGTTTTGCTCGTAGCCGTAGGGAACTAATACCTATTTCTGAATAGGGTTTTTTAAAAGGTAGGAAGGTACCTAGGTACCTACTCAACATAACCAAGTTCCTTCCAGCCCTTAGGAACCTAAGCTTTTTTTAGGGAATCGCTGGTTTACATTGGCTCGCCTTTTTCTAAAGTCCCATACAACAAAACCCGAAGGTACCGGAATCCAAAAAAAACCCCGTACTTAAATGTAAAAAAAGTTCTAGTAAATGTTTGCCTAAAATTCATTATGATAATGGAATTTACTTTGCTCCTTCGAAATTTTTATTTTTGTCGCAAGAACCGATTTGGGTCAGGGGCGGGAAACTTAACTAATGAATTGGCCATACTGTCGTGAATTTGTCGATTTTTAGGTAAATAATAACTTTAACTGTTAAGCTATCGAAAACCAATCATGTTAAAAATAAACAATGAGGCGCACGCTTTTGAAAGGAAATGGATGAAAAGTGCAGGTGGCGTTCTGTAGTTTCTGCTTACCCCCATGGGAAGAAAGCGTGAGTTTTAGGTATGTATGTATTAAAAAAAATAGATACCGAATCAACTCTACTGTGGTTAACGTCTATTCAAACTAATATTATATGTTTCAAATTAATATTATTTCAAGTTAAACAATTACAAACTTTATTTTAATCGTAAAGTTGATTTCAGAGTGACTATGACTATTGAAAAAGTTATAAAAATATTTGAAGTTGTAGCGTAAACTGAACTTTATTGTGTAGTATTTAAAGTTATTTTTCCATAAACTCATATTTGTTTATATTTTTGGCAAATAAATCGCGAATGCAGATTAGGTACACAGTTTAGAGCTTTTTTGAAACTCGCACACACCAGAAGGCCAATTCTCGTAATTTAAAACGTTCAAAATCTAGTCGCAGTCTCATCTCAGCGACAAAGAAATGTCAAAAACTTGTCAAAATGTAGGGAAATTTGAAGTATTTTTTGACAGATTGAGACTGAGATCAGACTGTGAACGTTGTTAAAATTAGTAGAATTGCCCCTCTGGAGTCATCCAGTTTAAAGCTAATGTAACTCACACTAGTTTTAAACTGATAGACTACCAAGAATCAGTAGTACCTTATAACCTACCAGTACTTTCCTAAGTGTTGCCATAAAATAAGAAATAAAAACTACGACTCTGGCCGAACTCTTTAGACAATTAGCTTTACTACTCGTATAACTAAAGTTCCATTACCCAACGCTATCATAGGTTTACCTTTATAGTGCTTGTGTATATTAAATTAAACTTTATAGCCTGAATCATCATAAAACTTTACAGCATTATCTCTGAAGAAATGAAGAACGAATTCGATTATGATAAAGCAACAGATAACAGTTTGAGATAATCCATTGTTTGCAAGATGCAAAGGCTTCTTCTCATACACAGAAGGTATGACTGTATGAGCATGATAATCACCACTTTCGGACTTCCCTATATTTATTTATGTATTAGAGCATGGAAGCTAAAACAGCTAAAAAAGCGGAACAAACAAAAACCTGTACTTACTAACACTAAATGTTAAGTAAAATTGTTAAAAGTTTTCTATTTCTAAAGGAAAGCTAATAACAAGTCATCCTGTTTATCAATACAGGTAAGTCCAGGTTTCCTAACGTGTACTTCAAACTCATCTTCACCGTTCACGTGTACTTCAAAACATCTTTATCGTTCACGTGCACTTCAACTCACCTGCATCGTTTACGTGTACTTCAATTCATCTTCATCGTTCACGTGTACTTCAACTCATCTTCAACGTTCACGTGTACTTCAAAACATCTTTGTCGTTCACGTGTACTTCAATTAATCTGTATCGTTCACGTGTACTTCAACTCATCTTCAACGATAACGTGTACTTCAACTCAGCCTCAGCATGATGCATTGTGTGAAAGCTGATATAGGTGGTAGCTAGGAAGGGGGTAAATACTGAGATTACGAGATATACCTATGCAAGAAGAAGACATGCTGCATTAAACTCCAATAACTTCCGATAAATGATAACAGCCGCACAAACTCAAAGCATTTATTTCAATTAAACCATTTACAGGCACTTTTGAATTGTCAAAATTAAATAGTCAGAACACACTCATGATCGCATGGAAGTTTTAAAAATTTCGTCGGTTGTTTTTTTTTAAATGCTGTTTCATACATTTTGGCCGCGTAGGCATTGCACTTGCCTATGACACGGCAGTTTTTTTTTTTGATAACCGAAGAATCACGAACGTTTTCTATTCTTTTCAAAATAGAGAAAAACTCTACCAACAGTTTAGAACTTTAATGTCTTATGACACGCCCAAGGCTGAAGGTCCGTTAATAAAATCGATCCACTTTGACGCATATATTCGGTAAACAAGGATCCTCTAGGGGTAAACATTAGTTACTCGAATTTTTTTTCTCAAGACTTTCCTTTGTAAGTATATGTAGCACTTTGAGTGATTTTGATACGCCTCTTAATTTATTAGGGTTTCATGACTAAAACGTGCAAAATAAAAACGCTGATTCCGACTCAACTCTGTCAAGCTTGATTTAATTAGAACTGATAATATAGTCAGGGGGTTTCTGGCTAAGTAATAATAGCCGCAAAAGTCGATCGATCAGGTTAAGCTATGCTTGCCGCGGTTGATCCGTGGATGGGTGACCATCTTCACATACCAAGACCGTACCGTACTTCGGATAGCACGTTAAGACAGTCGTTACAGGTCGTCAGAATCCCGAAAGTCTGACAATCAGTCTTACAAAGGGGTATCGTATAATTACCCAGTAACTGGGTTGTGGAGGTACCATAGGCGCTCCAAGTAAAATACTGGTATTCAGCTGCATCCGGTTAGACTGGAAGCCGTTGCCCTACCATAGTTGGGAAAGGCTTATTATTCTGGATGTTTATTTAATGTGAACGAAGTATTTACTACAATGTAACTACCTATTTAAAATTAAATGAGAATCTGAAATTTCAAATCATACCTAGGTCAACATATTTGCGACAGAAAACCAAATATATTTGTAAGATTTGTCATCACTTGTTTAATAACTATCTACTTTTAACCTTCCGGAATTGTACACGATTTTTGTCTTGTCCAAATTCATGCCGAGGCCAACCCGCCGGAAGGCTCCATTTAGGCTGTGCAGCATTTGGTCTAGCTGTTCCAGCGTCTCTGCCATTATGACGATGTCATCGGCAAATCGAAGATGTGTGATGTACTCGCCGTTCATGTTGATACCCTGTCCAGTCCAGCGTCTTGAAGATGTCTTTCAACGCGTTGGTAAACAATTTAAGGATTATTACATCCCCCTCTCTCATTAATTTCCTGAGCAATATTTTGATTCTCGCAAATAAATCAAAACCCCATTCACCTACAATCATGAAATTTGGCAAGAAGCAAGGTCTCACAGTACAAGTAAAGGAAAAAGTCCGTAAGTGTTCGTAATTTGTAGTTTTATCAGCGATCACAAACTAACATTTGCAGTTGGAGAATTGACCGTGACGTATTATTATATATGTATAATTATGTATGTGAGAACATGTTTTTCAATGACAATAAAGTTTGTTTTTGGGATAAAGTCATCCTTGTTACGGAACCCTTCATTATGCATGGTCCGACACACTTGGCCGGTTTATAATAATTAAATGACTTCTATATTTTAACTAAGAAACTAAAACCACAAATCGTACCTAAGTAATCTACATATTTGCGCCGGAAAACCGAACATAATTATAGGATTTGTCATCATTTGTTTAAAACCTACTTTCAGCAATGGTACGTATATATGCCTAATCTAATTACTTAAAATATCATGGTGTTAATTAAAATGATGATACACATATATCTACTCAATAGAATTTAGAGTCAGTATGTGTCGCTCTACTGATACCTATTTTTATTATTATTTATTACCAGCTTCTGCCCGCGACTTCGTCCGCGTGAAATTTCTTGTTACTCCGACCCACCCCGTCGCATCGCATCGCCTGCCCGCGCTATTACTTCGTTTTTGCTTATTTGCGTTCTTTCTGACTTTTTTTCTTTTTCTCGGCTCCTAAAGGTCATAGCGTGATGTTTAATATAGCCTTCTTCAAGAATTGGGCTATCAAATGAAAAAAGATTTTTTCAAATCCGACTGGGAGTTCCAGAGACTAGCGCGTTCAACCAAACAAACTCTTCAGCTTTATAATATTAAGTATAGAAGTATAGATAGTATAGATTAACCAATGTCTTAATCCTGGGCAAAGGTCTCCCTACTCTCTCTGTCCAGAGCTGCCAAGGACAAATCTTTATTAAAGGATCCAGGTCATCCTGCCATCTCCGTCTGCGTCTAGAAAGAAAGAAAGAAAGAAAGAAAAAGTATTTATTGCGACTCGAACAGGAAGATCACAAACTAAACTAAACACAGCAAAATAAAAATCCAAGTTATATAAAGAAAAAAGATACCTATTACCTCAGATTTTTAAATGCTACCAAGCCATCACACTGTTAAAACATCCTACGGCAACCACACAAAATTAACAGATACAAATAAGGAATCTACTTTAAAATGGGGCAATAGAAATTCATACTCTTCTCCAGTTCGAAATGCCGAAGTTTAACAGTGGGTATTGATTTTCAAAGGGCGCAAAAACTTTGTGAAGATTTGAATTTACATAAGTATACATTACCTCCTTCGTAAGAAAACTCGGTGGCAAAGGCACTCAACGTATGCAATGAACTGTAGTAATTCGAAGTTTGAAAGAAATAAAAGAAAGAAATACTTTAAAAATACGCTATTGAAATAAATTCAAAGATACGGGGAAGATCTACAGGGCGCTCCGAGTGCTCGAGGTTTATTAAAATCGCCTCGACCCGTGACGATGCCTCGTTTAGACCACCCTTGGCCACTGCGAGTTTCAAAACACACAGGGTCGATGACAGGTGGGTCGGGAAGGTTCAGTCAGTATTATCGCAATTACCGCGCTGAGCTTTCATTTTGACAGTTCAAAAACATTCATTGCGTTATTTACGTTGTTGAGCAGACAAATTCGAACATATATAAATCAACTAGCTGCGCGCCGCGGTTTCACCCGCATAAGTGTCAATCCCGTGGGAATATTGGGATAAAAAGTAGCCTATATGTTGATCCAGGGTGTCAGCTACCTCCATACCAAATATTATCAAAATTGATTCAGTCGTTTGAGCGTGAAGAAGTAACAAACATATAAACACATACACTCACAAACTTTCTCCTTTATAATATTAAGTGTGATGGATTAGCAATATCCTTCAAAATGATTCAGATTGAGATGGACAGTGTGTTACGCAATGGGGGTTTTCGTGAAAATTTACGACACCAGTTGGCACCACTTTGACAAAAGGTCTTCCATTTCGACAATGAATATAAAATATATGATGACGTTCATCATTCGATTCATTCATTCGTTCATCATTCCGTCATGACTAAAGAAAATATAGGCTCTTTGACAGATGCCTGGACCTGACGTGTCAGTGCTGCCACCTAGCGAACGTCATTTCAGAATACCCTCATTAGGGTGCTGGTTTTAATACTCGAAGGAGACATCTAACTCTAAAAAGAGACTGTCACACAAGTATGAGACACGATGCTATAAAAAGTTGAACTTTGGTAAAACTCGATGATATTAACGGTCGTGCTGTACTAGAGTGATGTGATGACCCAGTGGCGAAGAAGTACCAATATCGGCCACCTAAATAAGCTGACGCCGTCGGATAACCAATACTTAAGACCAAAAAGAATGGTATGTAGAGGACGACGCCTACAAATGCAACCACCGATGAACAAGGACTGATAAAGAAGAAAAAGAAGAAATGTAAAAGTGACGATATATATGTAGATGAACAAGACGCCTTCTATCCCTACATGCAAACAATTGATCGTATATATATAGACTGCATAGCATACAAGTGCATGCCATTTATTGATGCCAATTAATATAACAACTGCCAAGTTCAAATCAATTTGCGAGATTGAATGAATGAATCACTACTTCACTAGTTATAGTAGTTAGTTACAGTAGTTATATTGTACATGTGTACTGCGAACTGACTTCACTATTGGTATTTGTAATAATTGTGTGGTAAATATTGTCAAATAGCTGCTATGAGAAGTTGTTGCGCTTGCCAGAAAAAAGGTTGAATAATATACAGGGTTCCATTAAAATAGATAGACAAATTTTAACACAGCGCTCAGTACGTCTCATCAAAGACATCCAAGTAAAAAAAAAACACTGATTAAAGTGATTTTATTTTGACCTAAAATAATAAATTGCCGGCACATTAGTGTATTTTCGTTAGCTGATTTATTTTTCTTGCAAGTATCTCGTTTTTCTTATTATACTTTTATACCATCGGCCTTATTTTGGTGGTCTGAATTTCTAAAAGTTCGTCCATTTATTTTAATGGGACCTTATATATTTGAACAATATTTCGTGTATTTCGGGCTTTTGTCACCCTTCTACAGGATATAGGTAAGCCCTTTTATTGATCAGCCTATACTGTGTCCACTGCTGGAACGCATGCCTCCTTTCTGTGAGAAAGGCCGTAATCCACCACGCGGGCCCAGTGCGGGTTGGTAGATCTCCCAAGTCTTCGAATTTTGGTTCTAGGACACGTCGGTTTCCTCACGATGTTTTCCTTCACCGTTATTGAGAGCAGTGGTGATGAAAAAAATGTACACAAAGTAAAGCGCCTGTCAGGGTTCGAACCTACGACCTACAACTCGTAAGTCGCGGCCATTACCACTGAGCCATCTCTGCTCACCAAGCCCTTTTACGATATTATAATTCACTAGCTTCTGCCCGCGACTTCGTCCGCGTGAAATTTCTTGTTCCCCCGACCCACCCCGTCGCATCTCATCGCCTGCACGCGCTATTACTTCATTGCTTAGCGACTTTTTTTCTTTTTGCTCGGCTTCTTATGGTCATAGCGTGATGTTAAATAGCATATAGCAATAGCAATAGAATTGGGCTATCAAATACACAAAGATTTTTTTAAATCCAACTGGTATTTCCAGAGATTAGCTCCTACATACAAACTTACAAACTTTACCTCTTTATAATATTAGTATAAGCTCAATATACGTATATGCTAGATATATGCTCGCCGATTTTGTAGAGCGTCTGGGTCCGTAGAAGGGTAAGGTGAATGAAAATATATGGATTTGAGAGGCAGAGGATCGAGCTTAATGACACCAACCAGCCAGCCAGCCCAGCCAGTTCGATCCTCGGCCGTTATATTTTTTGTTGTTGCTATCTTCAGATGACAACTTATCCCGTATTATCCCGTTTGCCTAGCGTGGCCCTGACGTAAAACTTGTAGGTTTGGGATCAAACTCAGTCATCAATCAGGAAAGCTGTCCTTTTCAGGAGAAACCTATGTCTGTCGACGTAAGTAACTCGTTTGATATACCTACTTAGTATGCCAAAATCTTAAAGTATGTATATAACCATAAACTCCGATGAAATCCTTTGTTATAGGTTTCCGGCCTTAGATACCTATCTCCATAATAACGTCATGTTGCCGAGCTATAACTGTTTCATGATCATTCATTATGATGACTACACGCTGACATCATCTTCTGTAATAACAAGTCCAATGCAGGAAAGACATTTAAGGACAGAGGGTAAAAATATTGAGTATAACAGTTTTGAGCTCACGTTTTAATTTTGTGTTTGCTTAGCGAATTTCCCAGAGGACTTGCAGATTACACAAATACTACATGTTTGTCTCCGGGAGCGTACAGCATAGTCATACAGTACATACTTATTTAGAACAGTTGGTAAATGCACACAAAAAAAATAGCACAACACACAAACGCAAAATTAAATGACAATAAATTACATGGTACATAATAATTTGGTACTAAATGAAAAGAAAACCAAATGCATTAGATTTAAATTACCTAATGTTAGAAGTAGTGAATGTGACATCATACTGAATGGAGTAAAACTGGAATTTGTTGATCAAACTGTTTTTCTGGGAATCACGCTAGACGACAAATTACAATGGGGACCTCACATAACATCTCTTGCGGGGCGGCTTAGCTCGGCCGCTTATGCTCTTAGAAAGATAAGACAATTAACTGATATAGAAACCGCGCGTTTAGTCTATTTTAGCTACTTTCACAGCATTATGTCGTACGGCATTTTACTATGGGGTCGAGCTGCTTACATTGAATCCATCTTTATTTTGCAAAAAAGAGCTGTCAGAGCCATTTATAATCTACGTCGCCGCGAATCTCTCAGGGACCTTTTTAAAAAGATTAATATTATGACGGTACCTTGCCAATTCATTTATGAAAATATTATGTATGTAAGAAAAAATCTACATCTTTTTAATAAAATAAGCGATATACATAATTTTAATACTAGAAATAAAGATAAAATACATCAACCATTTTTCAGATTAGCCAAGGTACATACATCTTTTATGGGGTACTGTGTTAAATGTTACAATAAAATACCTTGCGATGTATTGCAATTAAATGAAAGAAAATTTAAAACTCACATTAAACGTACACTTTGTAAACAAGCATACTATAAATTAGAAGATTATATCCAAGATAAGAACGCTTGGAAACATGCTGGTCCTGCTCCATAGGACAATCTGGAGCCTAGACAAAATCAAACTGGTTGCTAATTTAATTGTAAATTTATACTTTTTTTGACATTGATTTACATTCTGTAGGTAACTACTTTACTACTCACACCCTGACTTATTACTTGTAATTTTTTTTTTTAATGAAATCGTTTACTTTTACCATGTTTGTAAATATGTGAGCACCATGTATCTATCAGATAATTAATTTATATGTCATGGTTTCATTTTTAAGTCTTTTACCTATTGTGGTATAGTAATTTTATTTTAGGTGCATCGTGTTCACATATTATTATTATATAATTAATGTATGCAAAATTTTGTAAAATATTTTAAAAGAGTAACGGTTTCTTGCCCGTTCTTCTCCACACGAAAACTACCTTTTGGAATGGGCGACTAGAATCAATTCTATTTGTTGTAATTTCTGACGTTCAAAAGTGCCTTTAATGTGCCTATTTGAAATAAATGCTTTGACTTTGACTTTGACTTTGACTTTGACATGAACAGAAAATACAAGTTAATAAATTAATATAAAAAATACATATTTTAATTAAATAAAGTAACACTATGATTATCAAATAACGAAAATACAAAGTGCGATGTGTGTCTGAAGGGTTGAAAACCAAATGGGAGTCCAGCTCAGCATATGTCAGGCAAATATACCTGACGCTGACATTCTGCTGGATCCCAGCTGTAACGTAAGGACGTCGAGCATTCGAAATAAATACGCCAATTATTGGTGTTGTGAATAAATGTTATGTATCGCAATTTTTTTTATTCAATGTATCATTAGTTGCTTTGAAGTTTCTTGTTGGAAGCATATATATAACAACGTGTGTTACTTTATGTAAATCGATGATTGGTAGCTAGTTAGGGTTTCTCGGCAAAACATGTGTCTACATCGTCCGTATAAAGGCCATGTCACTCGCTTATATATTGTACTAGCTGCGCCGCGCGGTTTCACCCGCATAAGTATGGATCCCGTGAGAATATTGGGATAAAAAGTAGCCTATATATTAATCCAGGGTGTCAGCTACATCCGTACAAAATTTTAACAAAATTGGTCCAGTCGTTTGAGCGTGAAGAAGTTACAAACATATAAACACACACACACACTCACAAACTTTCGCCTTTATAATATTATTGTGATGATAATTTAGCTGTTCTACTTGATTACCTGTACTTACTCCATTTATTATATAATAGAGTATAATTTTAGTTACTTATTAGCCACTAATGTCCTACCGCTGTGCAAAAGCCTCCCTTCTCTCTTTCCACCTCTCTCTGTCCAGAGCTGCCAAGGACAAATCTTTATGGTCACTAGATTTTTTTCGTATATGTATATCGTAAAATAACGGAGCTTATTTGACTGAAATATCGAACTAAGAATGTCGTTATTTACAAAGATTTAAATCTGATGAAACTAGTAGGTAGGTACGAAGATTTTAATTTACTAAAATAATATCTATTATAGTCAATGACTAAAATGTTCTAAAGCTCTGCAGCTTAGTTGTATCAAAATAGTAACGAAAGAATTTAAACCATTGACAAATTTGGTTTCCGAATTCCGTTTTAGAATTGAATCGCAACAATACTAAAACGTGACCAATCGTTCATCTCTGTCAGCGGAAGCCTTCTGTCGATGAAATCCTTCGCATTGATATTCATGACAGAATGTAGATCCAACTGAGGCGAATATAGCATTACCGGCTGTCAGGTCTGTTCTCGTCTTATCTAAGGATTTGCGGCTCATGAAATCGGTTTGCAAAATCCGAAAACGAATTAGCAGCTTCCCAATCATTTAGGAAAACAAATCAAAATGTGTGTCTATGGAGAGTTTTTTGCATCGCGTATATTATGTGCTTCTTCTTTTCGTGTCGATGGTACCTACTCTTCCTCGTTGTTTTTTATATATTTTGAACTCAGAAGGTTTATTGCAGCATCAATGGCATCTTTATGTGTGTCATATATGTGCTGACAAAACATAAATGTATCAATGTAGGGTATATTTTTTGGTTGTATCTTTACTAATTAGACATTACGCCTAATATTAGTATTATTGAATAGTATGCATGTTAAAAATAAGTATGCTCATCTTTGGTATCTTGCAAGACTTGCGGTATTTTCTTGTTCTGTGCACCTCGTACTGAACTAGAAAGGTGTCAGACCTCAGTTGCCGGACCACTAAAGGTCATGTAACATGTACTCCTTATATATAAAAAATAATTATTTTACAGCTCTTGTGAATACATGACTTTTGATGTAGATACGACTGTTGATTACCCCTGGATTGTTTTCTTCACCACGGGTTCACGGACTTTATATTTGTGACAAATATTGTGTGACCTACGGATGGGAGTATGGTGTGCATTATTTGTTGAAAAAAAAAACAACGCAAGCAATTATGACCTTATATATAGATATTTAGCAGCTGAAAGATAAAAAAATCCCTTCATTGTTTATACGCACGTGGCGCATGTAAGGCCACTTGATTTCGAAGTAGCAGTAGTAGTGGAATTTACCCTTACATCGTTTTTGTCAGCAAACCTTCCCATTGACACCATTACCAACCATACCACCACCATTACCATTACTAACCGTATTATTAATCATTTCCATTTCTATGTCGGCAAAGACTCAAAACCAATAATACCCACTCAGTAGTAAAGTAAGACATTTACGATGAATCTTTAGCCATTAATCTCATTGAAGAGAGAGAAATAGTCCCACCTATTTCAGTTCTGTCCTAAAACCAATAATACTGGCAAACTGGCAACTACGTCCATGGTCCTAAATCCGTAGCGGGACCAATAGGTACATGCTTCCCTGAGCAATGTTTTATAGTCAGGTAGGAGAACTAACCGACCTACTAATTAGATAAGACACGCTCCAATGAACATCTAAGCTTGGGCAAAATAAAACATGAGTAAGTGTGTGACTAAAGGCTCTTTCAATAGGCGCGACACGCGATATAATCGCGCGCGACACAAATGCACCGCTCGTTGCGCGACTTGCGGTGCCTTTGTGTCGCGTGTCGTGTCGTGCCTGTTTGAAGGAGCCTTAAAACAAGCGAATAACGAGGAAAACCGCAAACAATACGGCTCTAAATGAATAATATGGCTTTGGAACGTAAATTAATCTGAAAAATGTATTATAGTATTTCTAGAACGATGATCAACAACTCGAGTACTCGATTTCTTAAGTATACGTGATGGGCTCGTGGGTTGATAATATCATAGGCGCGGGTCGATCGAAGGTTAAGCTACGCATGCCGCGGTTGCTTCGTGGATGGGTGACCATCCATTACATATCGAGACCCCCCCGTGCCTCGGAACGTAGGTCCCGGCTGAAATTCGTAGATCTTTGACCGTTGTTACGGGTATTCAGAAGCCAAAAATTTTGACAACCAGTTTTACCAAGGGGTATGGTATAATTTATTTTATAACATATTTGCTCGTAAAGGGTCTCTTATTTCACCAATTTCAATATCGTAATGTATCTCATTACGCACTTGTGCGGTAATGTAAAGTAAATCGCACGGTTTATCAAGATGCTCCGTCAAAACGAACGGTACTTTTTTAAATCTTAGCAAAGAGTTTTTATTTCAGAAAAGATGTCAACATTTTATGAATAAAATTAACTTTGGGAGATAAAATATAATAAATAAACATTTAATTCTTTAATTTAATTAATTTTGACAATAAATTACAACCATTAATATCTGTAACAAAAACAAAAATATTAATTTACTTTATTAATAATACTGGCTGTTTTTTTTTTTCAGGCATTGCCTATGCCTGAAAAAAAAAAGCGCGAACGCGCACGCATCGCTTATCTGTTAAGAAGTAAAAATTATTCCGCGCGCTTTTTCTTTTCGCTGTACTTTTTTTTATTTGAAAATGTCGTCAAGTAATGATGAATTTATTAATTCCACACCGCCAGAAGTCTCAGAGGCAGCGAAAAAGGCTACTCTAAGCCTCGCCCGAAAAATCGACCGATAGATACTTACAAGCGTATCAAAATTTCATCATATGGAAAACAAGCAAATATGAAAGTTCAGTCCGAGTTTTATTTATTTCCTCGCAAATATGTTATAAAACGTCGTATGACATACGTGCGCTTTGAAAATTACAGCCTCTGCTTTCTTTTAGCCCTCGCCTACGGCTCGGGCAAGCAATATCGCCTCGGCTGTAATTTTCAACTTACCGCACTTATATCATAATGTACTATTACAATATATAAAATTGAAACCAAAAAAGAGGTAAGTATGTTAATGATAAAATTGAATTAAAATCCAATTAAATTATGAAATATAACTGGGTTGTGGAGGTCAGATAGGTCGCTCCAGGTTAAATACTGGCATTCAGCTGCATCCGGTTACACTGGTACATCCCAACATAGTTGTTAAAAGGCTCGATAGATTGATTGAGATTTCTTACCTATAACTACTTATTCATTCATTCACTAACAACGCACAGTCTACACCGCATGTCTATAAGCATGAAATTTTGCATAAGAGTTCTTTATACAGGGTCCCATTAAAATAGATGGACAAATTTTAACACAGCGCTCAGTACGTCTTAACTAAAGATATCCAAGCAAAAAAAAAACACTGATTAAAGAGTACCATCGCCCTTATTTTGGTGGTCTGAATAAAAAGAAGTAAAAGTTTGTCCATCTATTTTAATGGGACCTTATATATTATAATCAATGTGAGCACTAAGGAAGGATTTTTGACAATTCATCCCTAAAAGGGGTTAAAAAGGGGAGGAAACTTCGTATGGACGTTTGTCATTTTTGCCGATGGAAAATCCCGATCATAAAAAGTTCGATCACCCAATTAAAAAGCATACTGCCCACAATAATTTATGTCTACCTACGTTTTATTTCAATATTTTTCCTCATACAAAATGTTAAGAAATGCATTTCTCGTCTACTCTTATATGAGAAAACAAGTTAATGTAAGAATGTTATTAGAACCGGATTAAAATTCGATGAAGCGGCAAGAGGTTACATTCCTAAATGACATTCTTTTTCCGCGTTGTTATTGCTCCCGGAGCACTTAAGAACACAATTTGGTCGTAAATGTACCTACCTACACTAAAGCCGTATTTACACGATGCAATTATCCTG
The DNA here is from genome assembly GCA_963855955.1 of Luperina nickerlii. Taxonomy (NCBI): domain Eukaryota; kingdom Metazoa; phylum Arthropoda; class Insecta; order Lepidoptera; family Noctuidae; genus Luperina; species Luperina nickerlii. The sequence continues at coordinate 11,983,585 of OY979681.1, read as the reverse complement.
CCTGTGGCATGTAATAAAATTGAAGCAACAAATAACTTGCATCATCTGAACACAGTTTAGATGATGAAACTTTTATAAGTAGTTGTTTAACTCGTCGCACGTCGAGTGTACACCATGTGTACCGATAACAATAAAATTTCTATTGTGTCTGCTAATTAGACGCGCGATGGGTTAAACTTATAAAAGTAAAGTCCTCCAGACCGTACTTCGGCCACGGCCGGCGGCTAATCTCAAAGGAGTGCACAAGTGCGCGCGCAGACACGGGTGCACTCCCAGCTCTTCCCTCTCTCTCATAGTCAGAAGGAACGGCAAAAAAAACAGAAATAAAAACTAAACCAAAACAAAACAAAAAAAAAACACAAAACAAACAAAATTAAACTTACAGTATGCCACAGGCAATCAAATCGCACTGTGTAAATCAGGAATTAGAGTACCTAGACTATCTAAGTACGGTATGTACTATATATATATGAATCTTGGAATCATTGTATCACGTTTAATATACATATGCAAGATTAAAGTAGCTAGCGAATCTTCAGTCATTAACTTAACATTAGCACTGAAATGTTCAGGTTTATTTAAAGCTAATTTTGTATTTCAAACTATATATAAATTGAACTTAGTTTCCGTACGTCACTTTCGAGAGTCTGTGGGGCCCAACATCATGCTTTCTTGTCAAAGTCACGACGACGTGCAGCTGCCGACTATTTTTCGTGAATAAAGATCTATTTTGTTTTTATTTTTCTTTCACATACCTCGGGCCTTTGGTCCCGGACCTTTGGAAAGCGTACGAGGGGCATAAGCCAACTCGCAGAGGCCCGATAGACGTTTTTAATTAAATGAGGCACCAACCGACGATTATCCCTGTCCATGCACGTGCACCCATAGATATAAGAAAGAAGTTTCTGTTTTTTACATTTCTATGAGTGCTCCCAAAGACAATCCTCCGGTTGGTGTAGGACTATTACGAGATATGGTAACAAATATATTGGATTATGGATTTGGGTGGCTAAAGTGAACTAGTCATCTAGAACTATGGCCCCTACCTGATCAATGTTTTATACACATACACGAATGTTTTATATATACACGTGTATATTTAAAACATTGATCAGGCAGGGGCCATAGTTCTTTCATAGAATGCAAGTCACCCTCTGCTATTTTATCCGTACGGATAAAATGGCAGAGGGTGACTTGCACTCTCATCAATAATGGGCCCCCGGAAACTGTCGCTAGCACATAGTGACGTAGCGACAAGGGGCAACATGTCCCGAGATTCTTGAGGAGTGAAGAGGTATTCCACGGCTTTCAGAACAATCCCGGAGCCCGAAAGATGGTCAAGATCCCTCCGAGCACTTATTGGAATACTTCCTTCCTTCCGAGCACGTTTGCTCTTGCGAATCTCCACTCAAGCCGGCCAATAAAGGCAAGAAAACGGTGGGAGTGTTTTGCTCCTCGTCACTCGTCAGTGTTCACTCCAGCCGGCCAATTAAGGCAAGCCAGAGGTGAGGAACAAGACTAATCACGGGGGATAGGGTCCGTATGGTCGCTACTGCCCAACAGCTCGCCTCATGCTGCCCTGCGGGTTTCTATATCTCTCTTGGTCTGGTTCCTTACCTGTTCCGGCAAGCTATACTCTACCGGCACAGGCAGATTTGTTTGTGTCAATTAAATACCTGTGTAACTATTGAGACCCTACATGGCCTTAGATAAATAGGTGTCGTAACATAAATTACTAATAGATACCAATTACCTATTGTCATATCACATAGGTGTTGATTATCTACATAATCTGTAAATCGCACACAACAATGACATAATCTAAGCTTAGAGAATTGATCGCTACCGAATTTCGACGAGTAATCTTCTTATAGCGGATTGATGATCCATTTGTAGTCGAGAACGGTACGAACATCGTGATCATATCACGAACTATGCAGTTTCAAAATGTAAAATTATTAACTTTATTAAGTAGAATAAAAATATATACATTGGATAGACTTCTTATCATCATCATCATCATCATCATCATCATTTCAGCCGAAAGACGTCCACTGCTGGACATAGGCCTCCCCCAAACACCTCCACTTCGACCGGTCCTGTGCTGTGCTTCTCGCATCCAACGGGTTCCTGCGGCCTTCACAAGGTCGTCGGACCACCTTCTGGAAGCCCTTCCAACGCTACGTCTTCCGGTACGCGGTCGCCACTTCAGAACCTTTCGGCCCCATCGGCCATCTGTTCTGCGAGCAATGTGCCCTGCGCACTGCCACTTAAGTTTGGCAATTCTTCGGGCTATGTCGGTTACCTTGGTTCTCCTGCGGATCTCCTCATTCCTGATTCGATCACGCAGGGAAACTCCAAGCATGCATATCCCCTCTCCACTGCCCTTTGGGTGACTTTTAGCCTTCTTATAAGGCCTATTGACTTCTTATAATATACTAAATTAACTAATAAATAATTAACATACAATAACCTAACCAAACTAAAACTAACTAAAATATGACGTCGAAAAATTTGTCTGCATCGCTGTCGACTGGTAATATTCCCAAGAGACCAGCGGCATTACCACGTTGTATGGCAATATTTAGTCTCTGGCCAAGGTAAAAGCCAGCCCTTGTCACGGGAAGTGTCAACCAGACGTTTGGAGATTTCATTGAACAAACCATGAGCACACGAACCCCACGGCCCGAGGATTTTAAATATGATAATGATATCCTGTCATTGTGTCAATACAGGGCAAACGCCTTCTCTCACACTTAGAAGTCACTGATAACCAAGCTTGCTCAATGCTTGATGGCGATTTCAGACTTTCCTCACGATGTGGCATACATCGTGAGGAAACGTGGACAAGTCTGAGATCATCGATCATTCTTCGAGTATAATATTTAATTATCTGATTTCCACTTTGACTGAAACACTCTAGGCTATAGCTAACATGAGTTTTAAGTTTTCTTTATTACCACTCTTCTTTTCTCTGTAGTCTGAAAATAAAAGTGTATTATTATTATAAGGAAAAATACAGCATTGCGAGTTATTGTGGACATTTTTAAACAAATGGCAAGCTATGTAGCTACAGTTAGCTATCTACGAGCTCGGTACAAGGATTAATGAATTTAACAATAGTATGTCGAATAACTTTGATAATTATTTATGTAAACGGTTCCACGTTTAATACATTTTTATGTTCATAACATCGCTTGTCAGCTAAACTGACTGCTAATCCTTTTTCAGCCTTCTGAATTCGTATTGGCGTTTATCTCTTAATTGTATGCCATTATCTTATAATTACTAGAAAAAGTTGCATGCCACAAGCTATGTGTATCATAATCTTTATAGTGCCTATTTTTGTAATAGGTTCAGCTTAAAAACTATCACAAACCCCTTTCACAGATCTCAATGAGATCTTTGATTATTACAACATGCAGCATCACTACTAAAGTAACGGGTGCTCAATGCATTTGACCGCAAATGTAGATTGATGCCCTCTCGATTGTGTAATACAAGTCACAATACAATTGTATTATTTATTAGCTTTAATTTCGACAATCAGTTTAACGACGTTCATTGTACTGTGTAAGTATGTACATTTGTTTTGATAATCCGTTTTTCGTAGCATCCAGTAGCATAGTATCCATATTATATCATCATATGCATCCTCCTGCCCCCAAATAGCGTAACACACTTTCAATTACAATCTGAATCATCAATCGTGGTCAGCCTTACCAAAGGGGTCGTGTTACCCAGTAACTGGGTTGTGGAGTGTGTGTGTGGCAGTCGCTCAATGTAAAATACTGGACACGAAGCCGAGCCCAAAATAGTTGGGAAAATGTTAGGTAGATTCAGAAAGTCACATAGCAGTAATTTATATATGTGAAATTCTGTCCTACCCCAAAAAGCTTACCTCTACCTTAATATAATGGAAAGTATAAGGGTGATTATGATAGTATTGGTGTGCTTTTCAGTAGCCTCTAGAAGTGGAGAAACGTATATGTAAGCACGCTCAGGTGCACCCACCCTGGCAGTAAACCCAGAAACCACCTTGTTATCAGGCGTTTTGTGATGTGAAACCTCTATAGGCGCGCCTTAGGAGTATGCCGTGGCGGCAAACGGCATGACGCTCTCTTATGTCGTCAAGCCCCGTCATGTCAGCAAAATATATTTATTTGTTTCTCCATATGTATTTATTGGTTTTCTTTAATTATACATTCTTTCGATAACCATCAATTTGGATATTTCATATCTAGTGGGTTCGTGAAGGTCAACTTTACTAGCTTGGTATTTTAAACTATGTATGTTCGTTCTATGTATGTTCGTGCGAATATAAAGGAAGATGAATGGAGATACTTAGCCGTGATAGGCAACTGTAAACATCAAAACTGCTAGGTCGCGGTCATAGTACCTAAATCAGTGCGCACACCATAAAGAGTGTTGTCAATTATGTACAAAACTGTTTTGCTTAGCGATAAAACTGGATTTTCTGCGAGGGTGTTTTGTTTGTTGACATTGCGTAATTGCGTTTCATAGAGCGATGTTCAGTCCAATAGAAAGTCTTGACTCAGTCTGCACACAACCTAACTCGCTGAAAAAACAAAACAGGATCGTAGATAAGATAAAAGATAATATCTATTAACACTACTACTATAGCGTGCTACGCTTTATCCTTATCTAACGGGCTATCAAGTAATTGTTTTCCGAGGAACGATTTTGTTTACCGTGAGCACAAATTGTGCTTCCAGTTCAAAGTAAGCAAACTGATTAAAATTCCGCCAAGGTAATGGAGAAGCGTTTTTTTTTTTTGTTTTCGTAACGAATTTTGGGATCCGTTGCTACACGTGGAAACCTATTTGTTCTGTATGTTGATCTGTTAATTCATATGTCACAGGATTACTTTTGCAAGTTTCGGTATCATCATCATCTCCCTGCCCATAACCCATATTACTTGGGGTCGGCGCAACACGTTTTCTTTTTCCAACTTCCCCTGTCAACCGTCAGGCTATCATTCCCTTCATATAATTTAATATGCAAGTTTGGGTACCATAAATCTGAAAAATAGGTTTATGCTAGTAATTTTTTTCGAATTTCTTATTACCTAATTTTTAAACACATGTTCTTCCCAGATTAAGAAGCCGCTAAGCCGAAGTGGAGTCCCACTTCAGCTTAGCAGCTTCTTAATCTAGTCTGTGAGCCAAAATAACCACCACATGAAGCCCAGACACAGCTAAAAGGCGTCGCGGCAGAACCCGTAGAAGATGGCGGGACGAGCTGGACAAAACAAACGACCAGTGGGTTACTTTAGCCCTGGATCGAAAGAGCTGGAAGTCATGGGGAGAGGCCTTCGCCCAGCAGTGGGATGATGCAGGCTAGCAGTAGTTCTCCTAGATTTATGAAAGCGTAATTTAGTCTAAACAGAATAGTCTGTAACAATATATCTTCAACATGTTTCAATTCAATTTTCTTAGCAGAGTTTAAGACTTTTGAAAAACAGAGGGTAGGTACTTTAATTCTCGTATTTTGAAAGCCTATTAAAAAAATAAGTTATTGGCTCAGTAGTCACAAAATGTTTCTGACCACTCCTATTCATGCTACCTTCACATACATATTTTTGTCGATAATTTGGTTTCCAGCAAACAAAACATAAACAGAGACTAATAATAAGCTCTTCTAAATAAACATATTGAAAAAATACGCAATTTACCAAGCAAACAGAAAATTGAATCGTCTCAAGTTCCGATTGATCCATTTCTAGGTAAGCCGCAGGCACTCTATAACGAATTAAATTTTCTACAATGTCGCTATAAAGTCGCTTCGAAAGGTTGTGATCTAATTTGTACCTTATTTACAAGCCAGTTCAAGATATTAGATTTGTTTTTTTTTTATCATGGGAGTTATCAGGTTAATAAAGACTTTTTCGCTAAAAAGGGTCGAGGTGAGGGTGACGTTTTTAGGATATACCTACTCGATATAGTTTAGCACGGTGGACAATTGTAAACATCCCATTCCATGTTTCTGTGTTCAGCAGTTTAGGCTGTGTGTTTTCTGTCAGGAGGCAGTCAAAGTAAAACCGTTGCGCCAATCAAGAAGTATTCTAATATTCTATCTACAGTGGCCTCAAAAACTTTGTTGTCATTTTTCCACTTCAGCTGTGATGCCACATTGTGATTTAAATAATAAATAATCAGTTAATCCTATGGGATTACTTGATTATTTTTTATGATACCTAAGTCAAAGGTAGTTGAATCGATACAAACGTTATAGCAGTTCAAACATTTGGATCGCTAGAATTTTATAGCCTATTGTAGTGTCAAAGCTGAAGTGGAAAAATGTCAAATAACTTTTGGCGGCAACTGTATTTTAAAAACTGACAATATCTCAAAGCCATAAAAGATGTTATTCTTACCAACAGCTAGATAAGTAAAAACATGTTTATTTTATTTTTCTTTCGCCACACAATACACAGCAACGCTATTAAGGGTACGCCAAATAAGGTCTCAAACAATTCCTGGCAGAAGGGTCGGATAAATAAACAGAGAACAAAATTAAACCGTTTGTTGCTTTAATCGTGTAGTTTTGTTGCTGTTTCATTTTGGGCTCCAATATAAACAACAGCGCCACCAGTCTCTACCACCGGCATAGCTTTGTTTTACACTCCGAATGCCAAAATCAATACGATGTCAAAACCTAAAAAACCAGCTAATTTCAAATATTCTTCGATTTCGTAGCATAGATAGAGTTCTTCGATAGGAAGATGAAATTTCTCTTGAAATAGATATATGAGGAACTGGGTGGTGTCTCATCCTCCATAGAAAAGGGAGACTCCTCCGACCAGACATCCTCCTCCCGCAGACATTTGGCAACCTTGGTCTAAAGAACCCCCTAAAACAATTTATACGTAGATCGCAAAGTATTGATTCGTAACAATACTTACACCTAGCATGGGTTTGGAACAATGTTAAAATTTAAATTCTCTTGTCCATCGAATTTGACAACCATGAGAAATAGTTCCGCATTGATCATCATGTTTGACAGTTGATCAGATTGTTTCTCGTTAATATTGCAGTTAGTATATTTAACTCAAAATCTTTGATACGACACTCGATTTTAGAACAAAGCTAACCAAACATAGACGGTCCCTTCAAAGTATAATTTCTAAAGACTATATTGTCATTTAAGATGAGGGATGTGTTCCAAGACTTCCACAATGGATGTCCACCCCGTCACATCTACCCAACTTACCAGTTTCAAGATAAGCGATCATTTTGTTATGATAGTAGCCTGACGTAATAATAATGGAGGTATAGAAAATAAACATTGCGTATATGAATCAAGAAAGCAATTGAAGTTAATGATGCTCGCCTAAAAAGTTTCTGGGATTTAAAATAGTAGGTAGTGTACCAACGTCTGCCTAGCCTTTTCCCAACTATGTTGGGGTCGGCTTCCAGTCTAACCAGATGCAGCTGAATTCCAGTATCTTACATGGAGCAACTGCCTATCTGACCTGCACAACCTATTTACTGGGTAATACGATACCCCTTACTTGGTAAGACTAGTTGTCAGACTTTCGGACTTCTGACTACCAGTAACGACTGTCAAAGATACACGAATGACAGCCGGGACTAACCGCTTAACGTGCTTTCTGAGGCACGGAGGGGTCTCGGTATGTAAAGTTGATCGATCACCCATCCACAGACCAACCGCGGCAAGCGTAGCTTAACCTGATCGATCGACCTGTGCGGCTGTTATTATTTAGCCACGGGCCCCTCTAGTAGGTAGTGTTTCAAAGTGGAAAAGTTAAAATGAAATTGATTAGAGCAATATTTTGATTTAAAACAATATCCATGGAGTTTCTTACTCGTTCTTCACCATAAGTACCTACCTACCAACTACGCTTTCGAATGGGTAATTAGCTTCATCTGTCTGACTGGCCGACTCCTTGACAATTCAGAAGTGACTGTAATTGGTTTAATTGAAATAAATGATTTGAGTTTGAGTTCTAGAGGAACTATATAAAACATATTAGTAGATTGTTGCATCGAGCGCAAAGTGAGTTATTAATGCACGAGAGTTATGTTAGTGCCTGAGCGCAAGCGGGGGCCTACTTTAGCAAGGTGCGTAATCTACTTTTCTTTCAACTACCAATCTACCTACCGTGATAAAATATAACTACTCAAAATAAAAACTCAAGTTAATGAAAACAAAGTTTTCCTATGCTTTTAAATATTTATCCCGCGACTTTTGCGGCAAAAAGTTATTAACAATTTCATTTGCAGCTGTTTTTATACTTTCTGGAGTTGCATTCATATCACTATCGCTATTTCCATTTTTTAAACCTTTTCTTGCTAACTATGAAGTATCAAAGTTTTATAATGGTACAAAATGCGCGCTATTTGTTTTTTTTTTTTTCACCAAGTCTGTTTCATTCAGCCGATTTTTATTTTCAGCCAGTATCTTTTTCATCTAATGCATAAATTTTATATTAAACTTAGTGGGAGACATTAAACCTCTGTGATATATTTATGTCTAAATAAAAAACAGTGCATTAATTAAAAACTGTGCAACCATGAGATTTTATACAACATTGCTGCACTGTTTTGGTTCCAAGCAAAAAATACGTCCTTTGTGATCGGTTTCGTAGTGATTAATGATAACATTACTACGTAGTTGAAAGAAAAAAACATTACCTACACAAGGATAATCAGGACAAGTGCAAAATATTAATTGAATCAGCCCCAGAGTAGGTATAAACTGGCTATCGAGCTATCGCCCTTCAAGGTTGCTATAAAATAAATTATTCATGAGAACGGAACCGATCTAATGCGATCAGTATAAATATCAGTGTATCAAAACTAACAAACTGGGAGGGTTATTACAAAAGTTTTCAGAGCTTTGTTATGAAAATTTCACAGTTACCGTTACAAACTAAAGGATTGCAGAATACGTCTCACAGTATAGCAACGGACTAAATCAATTTCGGAAACTTCAACTAAACACTTGGACCGCGATCAAGAAATTTAAGCTTTGATCAAAGGCCTATTAAACTAACAAGATCTTTGGATCCTTGTTTGCATAATGTTGCGGTTACAGAGGTACCTCTTGAAGCTCATGTAGAAGGTGTATGTAATAGAGAAACTGGAGGAACATCAATGGATACAGAGACAATTGAAGAGATACATATATTGTGTTGTACGAGTATATTGATGAACATCATAAAAATATTGGTATTTTTATATTATTAACTTTCATGTTCAAGATGCAAACAAACAATACAATATCATTATAACAATACTCATAATGCGTGTGGTGTATGTCAATTACGTTCAAGTTTGAAGATATGCGCGTTGGTAATGTCCGTTAGCAAAATGGCACCAAAGAGCCGTCTCTTTATTCGTGTCTCCATTGTGATTATCAGTAAATGGTTCACCTGTCATCGTTTATCACTTCCACTTATATTAAAGCCATCGCAATCACTATGTTATTATATGGCACATTTATTACACGAAGGTAATAAAATATAAAGACATTGGACAAGTGACGAATTTCTTTATTATTAAAGATCCAAATAGATGTCCTTTTCTTTCATTAACGTGTCCAATTTTGGTCGGAAGAGCTTATATTGACTGGTTTTTCAATAGTTTAACAACAAATTTTATAAAAAACGTAAGAAATTGTTTCTGAAAACATCACAAATTGGCATGCGGCCTTTTGTGAGAGAAGTGGACCGGTTTTTTTTGTGAAAATAGGTAAAAAAATTACAATATAATTATTTATATAAGTTAGTAAGTAGGTAACTACTTACTTTCAAAACTGGTTTCATTTACCACTACCTACCTACTTACTTAACAGACGTGCATTCGTGTTACGTTCATTTTAATATCAATTGTACTCGTTTGCATACATTGTTTATAATTCACTTGCTTTTTATTAAAATCTAGTAGCATCTTGTGTCAAATACTTAACATAAAAAGAAACAATGAGTTTCGAGAACAAAGTCATTATAGTTACCGGTAGCAGTTCTGGCATAGGAGCTGCCACCGCGATAAAATTGTCGAAACAACGAGCGAAAATAACAATAGTCGGCAGAAACGCGACCAAACTTAAAAACGTTTCGAAAATATGTGAACAAAATGGAAGTAAACCATTAATGATTATAGCTGATGTGACTAATGAGGAAGACGTGAAGAAAATAATAAGTGACACAATAGAATACTTTGGGAAACTGGATGTGTTAGTCAACAACGCGGGGATGTTTAACCTTGTGAGTATCCTCGATCCACATGCTATTGAAAAGTTTGATCAAATCTTGGCAACCAATCTTCGATCAGGTGTATATTTAACCCATCTAGCGGCACCCTATCTAATTGAAAGCAAAGGGAATATTATAAACATATCCAGTGCCGCCGCTACGGGAATATTTGGGCCGCAAAATTTCGCGTACTGTACGTCAAAGGCCGGCTTAGATCATTTCACCCGAAGTGTTGCATTGGAACTAGCACCAAAAGGTGTTCGCGTGAACTGTATAAATCCAGGTCCAGTGAAAACAGATTTCATAGAAAAGGTGACAATGGACAAAGGGGAGCAAGAAAAAATCTGGGCAGACCTAGAGAAAAATACTGCACTTAGTAAAATTGCTAAATCAGAAGAAGTTGCAGATCTGGTGCTGTTTTTAGCTAGTGATAAAGCAAAGAGTATAACAGGATCGTCATATGTTATAGATAACGGTGCCTTATTGAAATGAATATGTTAATGATCAATAAAATACATATGTATGATACAAAACTTGATTATTATTTATTGAACTGCACTTTTCCTGTAAAGTGCAATTCTGGAACGGAATAAAAGAGAAAATGAATGAATATAATCTACAGATTTAAGTTCATTATTCCAGATGACAGCGACGTGGATGAGACCTTTAATTCTTAAGTGTCTCTTTGTATGTAGTTTTAATGTATAGGTACTGTAATTCTTTTTTATTTTGTGTGAACACGTAGATTACTTAGGGCTGGTTTTTCCAGTCAGATAACTTTTATCCGTAGAATACAATCGACATCTGACAGTTCTAGTATGAAAAAACTATCAAAAACTCATTTTTTTTTTCTCAATATAAGACTTATGCTATGTATAAAAGTTTGGTGGAATGCGACCTAAGGATAATAATGTAAAGTACATATTATGTGAATATTTTATGTGTCAAAACCAAGGGTCAAAACTTTATCTATTTACGTTCCACATATCAAAAATACCTCCAGATAAAAGACTGCATTATTTTGATCGTATAGTATTTGAATGCTGTAGAAACACCGATTAAAAACATTACACCGCAACTGACGGCCGTGCCACGAACAGTACGGTTGCTCTATTAACCCAGTTTCGAAGATACTCGTACAGTGTTATTTGCAAAGAGCTTTTAATTTTTTGCTGATCTTGGGGAGATGAAAACAGTAGTCGCTTGTAATATAAGCATCGAAGGGGTTAAGACTTTCAATAGTTCCTATTCCATTGCGGTTTGGCCTGTTGTGGAATTGTTTAATGATAATGATAAATCCATCTTACCCATATAACTAAATCTCTATATTTGTTCTTCTTACCGTGTCTACGTCCCGTATTACAGAACGTCACTCAATATTCAAGCATTACTTAAAACTAGATTCAAACCATTTGATTGGTTGAAATTAGTTTTAAGTAATGCTTGAATATTGAGTGACATTCTGTAATACGGGCCTAAGTCATGTATAATGTATGATTGTGTAGTATGCTTGAAGTTTTACGAAATTAAAATTTTAGACAAAACAACAAAAACTGTTACAGATATTGTAATTGTATAAAATTGATGGTACGCGCCTACTGGTATTGGTATTCAGCTGTATCTGGTTAATATAAATATAATACTGGTATTCAGCTGCATCCTGTTAGACTGGAAGCCGACCCCAACATAGTTGGGAAATGGCTAGGCAGATGATGATGTTGGTAGGCCCCGAAATTACATAAGCGGCGGCATTGTTTTCGATTTTACGGTTCACGAATCGCAATTTCGCCATTTTTATGTCTGTGTTTGTTTACTATTTATTCACCTGTATATTTGCGTATAGCTAATTTGATATAAGAACTCGCCTTATATCTAACTATAAGACATAATTTAAACCCCTTTTCCTTGGATATGAAGAAACGCCACATACTACGATTCTTCCATACAGCTTTGCTTCATCCACATTATAAATCTAGTCGTAAATTTCGCGCTGGCTGCAAATACTTCACATCTTATTGGACGAACATCACCGACGAACAGCTTATTTACAGTGACTGTTATATCTGATGAATTATCCACTTTTCTTCCAAAGTATTTTCATTCAACAGCGCCGTTTAGTCAATAGTTATCAAAACAAGTGATCTGAACACGATTAGTATCTTCGAGCTATCTAATCATTGCATCAATTCAGGCATGGGATTGAGTCGGACGAAAGTTTTGTCGAATACGGCAATTTCACGGTCGAACTGTCTGCTACTGGCAGCCCCGAGCATTCCCGATCCTGTCTCCGAACGAATACGCGATGCATTGGCGTTAAGGCTTCGTTTTTGGTTTGCTGCCATAAGTCTTGGTGAAAATTAAGCTTGGTGTGCTGGCGTCTGTACAATGCGAATATGATAAGGCAAGGGGCTGGGGATCAAGAGAACTTAAGTAACAAGTAACATAACGCGATCAAAGAACGCAGAGGACCATTATGAAAATGTAGGAAGCAAGATACGTCAGCGAGATATTAATATCACATTAGTACTGTACTAGGTTGGAAGTCCTAATCTCTAACTGTGAAGGTCAGAAATAAAGCTGTTCTGACAGTTATTAACATTTCCACGGGGAGAAAAAGAAATACAAGCATTAATTTCATGGAGGCCATTAATCACACATTAGGGACACGAGGTGCAGATTAGCCGTATAGACGTTACAGAAGGCCATATCATGGCGCCCTGGGCTTCGGGAATCGAGAGCCGATTCCCGGCCACAGTAGGCGCGGGATTGCGGACGGCGAGCAATGGGTAGCTCGCCGTCCGGTAAGGACCAGGCCCGGGTTGAAGGCGCGTTGTGTTCCACGCGCGCCTCACAGAGATGTCAGCACTGATTGATGGAGTCCGCTAGGGCCGATGCCTGCCAGGGTCGCGGGTTGTTCGAAAGAGTTTTCGTAGCCCTGGCACAGGCAACTGAAGGAACACGGGTGGGTTTTAGTCAGTAAAAGTGTGACACGCCCTCCTGCTCCACCCAGAGCGGGAGAAGTTATTTGATAACTTCCCGGCCAAAAAAAAGGCATATTCATGGAATATTATGTAAAAACTTTTAAGAAGAATACTGGGTACGTTTGCTACTTTGGTAAGAAGAAGATATCACTTATGTAGTACCAAAAGTAATCTATTGTTGGACGAGAACAACTGACGACAAATTGCAGTTGCAGTTTGGCAAACTTTATGTAAGTTAATTTAAATACATATTTTGAATAAATAAAGAATAGATAATATATAAAGAGCTCTTCTCATATAGAGAAGGCACGAGCATTGATCACTAAGTTTGTTCAAGACGGGTCGACAATTTCAGAATTATATTGCCTATAAAGTCCAGGTTTCCTTACTATATTTTACCTTCACCAATGACAGTAATGTCCAAGATAAACTCAGAAAGTACATATATAAAACATATTTTATATTGACAAGGGAATTTGATACCTATCGACCCATAAATAGTCAGTCGTGTTGCAATATCCAGAAGAGTTTTCTCAAGGGTATTGAAACGAGCGACAAAGGTCCGCCCCTAGCCTCATCTGTATGGAGTGGCAAATTAGACGGGAAACACACAGTGAACTAAAGTATCAATTCACAATTCTACATAGCTAGTGTGTTTCAATCTAACTGGTCGATGATTAAAAAGAAAAGAGATTTTTATATCACATTACCCTTCATTTTGTAAGTGAAATATGATGCTGCGCCAACCCCAAAGAAATTGGAATAAGGGTTGATGATAATGTAGAGTTACATGTAGGTATGTATATCAGTGTCTGACTGATTTCTGATTTCACACATATACCGAATCATATAAAAACCCCAGTCCAGTTAAGTAACTCCTCATTACTCCTCCTCACGATCACGAAGGCATTTCGATATCTTTGTTATTAGAATGGACGCACACGATGGGTAACAGAAATAATAGTCAAAACACTAATTACAGACGTCTATTAATGCACATATATCTATATATATTTTTTTATACCAGAAAATATATATTAAAAAATAAAAATAACAACAAAACATACAATAGGCGGCAGAATTTATCAATAACTTGAATTCCACTAGCATTAATTTGTGTCAACTATTTTAATAATGGTCGGAGAACTTTCGACCTTTTCGAACTTTTTTTGCAACGGCTTACTTCAGGAAGTGCACTTCACTTGATGCAATTTTAAAAATGTCCTCCACTTTCCCAGCTTTTCTTTACCTATCTCAGATCAAGCTATTGTTGAACTTTCTGAAGTTCTATACCTACATCACTTGCAATTAATTACTTCCACTCCGAGCTTCCCTTATCTATCATCCGTTGGTTTTATACACGTAAACTTTTCTGCATAATTTTCCGACTTTTTATTTAGAAATAAGTGAACCAAGTGCAAGTCGGTCTACGTACGTTTCATAAATGGAGATCCCTTTAATTTTTTACTGTTTTAATTTTTGTTATTAGCGGCCATAGTAGTACACAGTTTGTGAAAATTTCAAGTGTCTACCTATTACGGTTCAAAAGATACAGCCCTGTGATAGACAGACGAACGAACAAACAGCGGAGCCTTAGTAATAGGACCTCCTTGGCATCCTTTGGGTACGCAACCCTAAAAAAACGGAACGTGGAGTTGAAATATTGTCACGTATGAAAATAATAACGAACACACAAATCACGCTGTATCCAAATTCCATTCATTATAAAAAAATACCCAAACAAAACTCGAAATGAAATTCGCTCTTTGTCATCCTTTTTAAATAACACAAAAGCTCTTAAAAGCAATCGAATTAAATCACCATTAGCTTCGGTCGACTTATTTATTGCATACTTTCAAATTCTGCCGTTTAAATGTGCCTTTTTCGTGGGAAATTCCATTAAAAAGTACATTCTTGAACGAAAACTTTTTACAGAGAGAGAGAGAGAGAGCATAAATGTTAGATTTTATTGTATCGGATATTATTTCTGTATAACTTTTTTATTTTGTTTTATCTAAAGACTTCTTTCTTTTAAATTTGTATCATCGTAACCTACCTACATAATAATCATTTATTTTTCCGGTTAGACTGGAAGCCGTCGCCATAGTTGTGAAAAGGCTTCGCAGATTTTGACCTACATATAAATTAATTGTAAACGTATAAGTGAGGTGATTTTTGATGCAGCCTCCTGCTTTACCTTTAATTAAAGCTCATTCTTACAGCATTTGAAAATATGAAAATATTTATTTAGGTACCTATTTGTCTTGCATGTTTACACATAAGATAACTCTATCAATCCATATTTATTAGCACATTTTGCACAAGCGTTTTCTATAGTTCTATACATTACTTGCAATTAGTCTTGTCGCGTTTGGTAAGTGGATGAGTGACCATCCTTACATACACGGACTCCTCCGAGCTTAGGAAAGCACGTTAAGGGGGTCTTAAATACTGATTTAAGACCCCCTTAACGTGCTTGCGTGCTTATCGTGCTTATCAGTATATACCAGTGTATTCAGCTGCATCCAATTAGACCGAAAGCCAACCTCTTGGGATAAGGCTAGGCAGATGAGATAATTAAAAGTTTTTTTTTTTTAAACGTTGCCCCACTAGGAATTACTCCTGTATCGTGAGTGCGTTTACAAACATTTAAGCTCACATACACAAACAGCCAGACCCGGAACAACCACCTGTAGGCAATACAAATATTTGTTCCGTGCGGGAATCGAACCCGCGAAACGCAGCGCAGCAGTCGATCGCTCAGCAACTGCGCCAACCGTGTCATCAGGATCATGTTGTGTGTTGTCATATACCATTCATTTTGCGGCAGCATCGTTTCTGCATTTTCTGCGCAGCGTTTCGGCGTAGGCAAATTATTTACGTACTGATAAGTATATGGGGAAAAGGGACACTGATGAAGTGATGATCGTCTGATTGAATAATATAAATGTACCTAACGAAGTCAGAACGGAGTCGGATCTGATTTCAGGGCAGTTTGTCAACTTTATACAAAATTAGCTTCATACCTTGACTTCGTCCACCCACCCCGTCCCGCATCGCATCGCCTGCTCGCGCTATAACTTCGTCTTCGCAAGAATTGAGGTATCAAATGCAAAAAGAATTGTTTAAATCCGACTGGAAGTTCCAGAGATTAGCGCAAAGAAACAAACTCCTCAGCTTTATTATTTGTATAGAAGTATAGATTTATTGTGTAAATATATGTGTATACTAGTTGTGTACTACCACTTGTGTTTATTTGATTTATTGTGTAATATATGTGTGTACTAGTTGTGTACTAACCTACCACTTGTGTTTATTTTTGCGCTATGAAATACGGGTTGGAAGCCAAAACCTCTTATCCTTTGTCGTTAAATTTCTTTCAACGTAATGAGAGCTTTTTTACACTGTATGCATTGAAGTTAGTAGTTGGAAAAACAAATTACGTAGGTAGAATTTATAAATAAGAATTTCTTATGAAAATTCTTCCTATAAGATTTAAAGGACCTGAAGTTTTTAACGTTTTGTAATACTATTAATCATCGCCTTGATAGTTGACATCATTTACATCATTTTGAGCATACATGTCTTAGACGAAGTATGTTTTTTTTTTATTTTGATCTACAAACATTTTGTCAAAAAAAAAACATACCAACTGTAACGGGGAAAAAAATAAAAAAACATACTTCGTTTAAGACATGTATGGCTCAAAATGCTCTAAATGGTGTCAACTATCACACCCTTAAGGCTTTATATCCTGCAGTGCTATTCTGTAAAAATCTCAACGTGAAAACATAGGTGAAGTGAGCGTGGAGTGAGCTGTCAATAGTGTCAATTCCTAGCAAAAACAAACTCACTTCACCTACGTTTTCACGGTGAGATTTTTACAGAATCGACCGGCAGATTCCAAAGACCCTGTATATGTAACACGACTCATAACATAACATCACGCCTGTAATTCTTGAAGGATTAGACAGAGTCCCATGTAATAGGGGCAAGCCTATTGCCATCAACCAGGCACAGATCCAGACTCCGGGCTGCTACATAGAAATGCCTAATGGAAAAACCTAAAAACACTGGCCGACCTGGGAATCGAACCGACGACCAGAACCAATTCTCGTAATTTTAAGAACGTTCACAGTCTGATCTCAGTCTCAATCTGTCAAAAAATACTTCTAATTTCCCTACATTTTGACAAGTTTTTGACATTTGTTTGTCGCCGAGATGAGACTACGACTAGATTTTGAACGTTTTAAATTACGAGAATTGGCCTTCTCATGTTCAGTAGTAATAGCACTTGCGACCACTAGACCAACGAGGCTGTCAGGCAGAAGAAGAGGATTTATGTAACTAAAGGGCTGTTTTTTCCAACGTCAGAAAACTTTATTGGTGGAATGATTTTGAATTTTTGACAGTTCTTCCGTACAAAAACTGTCAGACGTCAATTTTATACCACGAATAAAAATTATCGGTTGATTGAAAAATCAGCCTTAAGGCCTGAGTTCACCAACATTCAAACCACCGGTTAGGTATTTAAACAGATGGTTTATGTCAAATTTCCTAAGGAAATTTTAAATACAGAATTGATTAAGTATTTAATCAGCTGATTTAAATGTTGGGGAAAACAAGGCTAAGTCTCTAACGCGCAATACAGCTTCCTCGAAAGACAAAAGTATCGACATTAATGGATTCGATATGAGTATGTGTGTTCGGGGTTGGAGTGAGCTTAAGAGCTATATTTCAGTAATACAAATGGGATAACGATTAAAATTAATAAGGTGAATGAGATGAGATTGGGTCGCGCCCGATATTATGTTATCCGAAAACGTACTGACTGTTTTACTTAGGTAATACATAACATATTCAAGGCATATAGAGCGGTGTCGCAATTACGCTGACATGTTTTTTATTGTTCGGTGATTGACCTGAAAATGTGAGAGCACTTATATTCTCGAAAGTACTTATTAACTAAGAAGAATATCTAAACAATATAGATTTCTTAGAACATGGAAGACACGACTGGTACCCAACAATAGAACATTTTCATTCGATTTCTACGTAAACGCTGTTCCAGCACTACAGACTAAAGTTGGAGCGTTCTTAAAGAATTCGAGCGGAATACAAAACAGAAGAGAGCTACAGTACAAGCTCCATTTCATACACTCGAGTATTCCTAGTCGCACTGGCTCGATACATAGCTACTGGTAACTGAAATCGAATACGAAATCAAATCACTACACTGCGAACCGGAACGTAAAATTGGAAAATGTGATTTGCAGTCCATTTCTGCTTTTTTTTTTGGCTACGCTCTAATTAGTTAGCTTGGTACTTTTGCTTTGCTGACTGGTGAGTGACTGGCTGATATTTTCACAAGGTCTTACTTAAGTTTGTACCGATACGAGATAAAGAAATTACGGTCTTGGTAAATGCAGGTGTGTATAGGTGTTGAATTTTGGCCGATTGATTGAACTAGATATAGTCTGTTCCAAAAGTATCTGATAAAACGTAAACAAACCCTGTTTAGGTTAAATTCTTACGCAATCACTCACTAAAGGGAATTTGTACCTACCTAACACATTCATCTTGTATTTAATCATGTATTTAGAAGGTTTCAATTACATAGCTCACCAGTCACCACTGGTTTTTGCAACAATTATGGTTTGAATTATATGATTTAATTGTACTTTATTGAAAAATCATTCTGTATTTTCCCACTTCAGGTAAAAACAGCTAAAAAGAAGAAAAATGAATACAATATGGCGTCATGAACCCTCTGGATTTTAAGTTAATACACAAAACCCATAATAATAAATACATCAGAACAAGATGGCCAAGGTCCTATAAACATGAATCAGCACCTATAAAAACAAACAAACATTAAAATGACTGTCTCATTTCAAGTTTTCCATTTCAAAATCACTTTAACTTTTAAATATACAAAGTTTTTGACAAGTCCCTCTTAACTTTGTACCATCATAGTACTCTTGAACCTCATCTTCTTGTATGCATAATTCAATGCCCATTATTATGTAAATACATGGCTTCCGTGCTACACTGAAAAAGGGAATTTTATTCACTGAAACGAGTACAATTTTGGTGTACCATTTGAGATGCCGGATTCCTCACGATGTTTTCCTTCACCGTTTTGAGAGCAGGGGTGATGAAATTATTTATATAAAGTAAAGCGCCTAGCCGAGTTCAAACCCACGACATACACTTCGTAAGTGTAACCACTGGGCCACCACTGCTCTATGAGATTTATTTACTTTAATTAAAACGGTTAAAACCAATTTACAATATTAAAGACACACAAAAGAGGAAACTATAAAGTGGAGGTTAAAACTTAAGATCGAGCAAACTGGAGTACTTATCAGTTTATAGTTAGAATCTAACAGAGGGGCTCCTGGATAAATAATAACGGCCGCACTAGTCGATCGAAGGTTAAGCTACGCTTGCGCGGTCGGTTTGTGGATGGGTGCCATTCATTACATATCGAGACCTATCTTTTTACCTTTTGTGGTAGATTAATTTTATTCTAGGTGCATCGTCTGCACATATGTATAATTATTATATTGAATGTATACAAAACCTTGTAAAACATTTTAAAAGAGTAAGGTGGGTGTACCATGGAAGGCCACTCTAACAAATAAACAGTTATTATTCGTTTATTTACTGGATAAATAAAACTAACAAATATTTAAGTAATACTTTGTTTTATTACGTAACATTTAAACCACTTTTTTGAATTGCAGATTTAATCAATATTGATTAAACTTAAGTTTCATTGAACTCTTCCAAATGGCCTTGCTAAAAACAAGGCGCCTTAGAAGGCCATTATAATAAATCAGTCATTTAACACTAAAAGTTACTGAATAGCGATTAAATCTACAATAAAAAGAAGTGGTTTATATGTTACGTAATAAAACAAAGTATTACTTAAATATTTGTTAGTTTTATTTATCCAGTAAATAAACGAATAATAACTGTTTATTTGTTAGAGTGGCCTTCCATGGCACACCCACCTTATTTTAACGTCGTCGATTCTCGATATGGAAGAAGCGAGGGACCGTACTGCCAAAATATTAGCCCGAGCGATTCGCCGCCGCGTCTGTGATTTCCAGTTCGATGGGTGTTTGTGTAAATAGAAGGAATTTGTCCTCACATGGCAACAACTACGAAATTTTAATAATTGGCCTTCGAAGGAATGCTCCTTCGAAGGCCATGCGGCCTTCCATGGTCCACCCACCTTATAACGGTGGAGTTTCTCTTTGTATTTCTTTCTTTCTTTGTTTTAAAAAACGTTGCCCCACACTAGGAATTACTCCTGTATCGTGGGTGCTTTAACATTTAAATTCACATACACAAACAGCCAGACCCGGAACAACTACCTGTAGACAATACAAATATGTATTTGTTCCGTGCGGGAATCGAACCCATTCTTCTTCTCTTCATTCATTCTTCTTTTCTTGCCCATTCTTTTCCATACGAACACTACCTTTTGGAAGGGGCGACTAGAATCAATTCGATTTTATTGTAATTTTTGACGTTCAAAAGTGCCTTAATTTTGCCTATTTGAAATAAATTATTTGACTTTAACTTTTTTTTCTGTAGGTCGGAAAGCGCGTTAAGCCGTTGGTCCCGGCTGTCAGAAGCCCAAAACTCTGACAACCAGTCTTCAAAGGTTTCGTGTTACCCAGTAACTGCAGGGTCGCGGAGGTCAGACAGGCAGTCGCTCCATGTAGAATACTGGTATTCAGCTGCATCCGGTTAAACTGGAAGCCGACCCCAACATGGTTGGGAAAAGGCTAGGCAAATTAAATTATTCAAAATCCAACAACAATCGTGAATCAATCGAGGTTTTTCTTAGTGGTGGTTACTAACCTATACGCAGCGAAAACTACGCAGAAATAAGCGATTTCTGCGTAGGTACTTTGTATTCCTTGTCCTCCAAAAGCTTTTAAAATAGTCTTTTACAAGCATTAGATAGCAAGTGGCTGCAGCAATCCAACTAGGATTGTCACAGCTTATTTTTTTTACCTTGATATTTAGCTGCGATTTTTAATCTGATATTTGGCTGCAGCACTGACTGTGGGAATGCCGCAGATTTTCGGGGTAAAGGCGTTTAGCTACCGCTCACCTCCCGAAAACGCTCGCTGCTAACATTGAAAAAAGAAAGAAAAAGTATTTATTGCGACTCGTACAGGAAGACATACACACACAGATAGGACAGGACACACAGACGGACGGACGGACGGGATGGGACAGGTAGACATTGCTGAATCCATTCCTTTTATATATGTCGTGGAAAATACGCGCATTGACGTGGAGTTGCGGACACCAGCCGTTATTACCTATATGTCGCGGATGGATTGTAGAATCCGCTTTTTTACAAAACCGCTAGTTGTTTTACAAAACAGCTCCGTTATGTAAAACAACTGAACAACTTTAAGCTGGATTGTCATTGCACTACGTCTTACAAAAACTTAAAACATATATTTCAAAGACAACCTTTGAAACAATGAAACGATGAATGGACTGTCTGACAGAATATAATTATGGTTAAGTATGGAAGAAGACATGATGCGCCGACCCCAACTCAAACTGATATCTTTGTCTTGGTAGCAAAAATCTATTTTTTATAGAACTTTCCTTTTAAAAAAAAAGACATATTTATAGAATGTAAGGAGGATTTTAATGATCGAGGAAGATTGAGGTCTCCTATCCAATTTACAAATGTCGTAGACGTCTTACTTCGCTGACATGTCCTAACGACCGGAGTCTTCGACTGAACTTCGAACATGTCACCTCTATCTCTGGATTTGTTGACATGATCTAGAGGAAATCTAGGTCATACGAAGGAAAAGTTTAAGTTTTCTGCACCTGTGACATTTGAACATTGAACAAGTTTATGTATTTTTATTATTTATTTAATACTTTACGCACACAAGTGTACAGAGGCGGACTAAATGCCATAGGCATTTTCTGCTCGTCAGCCTTTGGGTGATGCAGAGACAAACACTGGTAGGTGCAATCACGAAAAGTTAAGGAATAAATAGATAATAATAAATAAATAATAGATCCTTATATGTATTTAAATACAATGATACACATATACTTTTTTTTAAACCCTTTAGGTACACAGAAATAGGAGCCCCGCGAAGCGGTTCTTCGTCGACATAGAATGAAAGAGCGAGCGAATGAAAACTGATTTGGCCTAGGCGAAACTAGTTCACCCTAAAATCGGTTTTGGCCGGTAACATATTTCACACTTTAACGGATTGTACCCTGTAATTTGCAGTTTACCTAGTTAATGCGCATATCAACGTATTCCGTATTCTAACGGTAACAGACATACAAGTGTCCATTAGTATCTACAAGTATACCCACCTAAGTAGTCGGGTTACCTTAGCTTCGGCTCGAAATTGCCTTTTCTCTCCGATCATAAACTTATTATGATACCTCTTGCTCGGAACACTGTTATCTTATAAGCATGTGACTTAAGTTCATTATAAGTATAGTATCCTGAAAGCTTTTCAATAGATTGCCTTATACCTAATATATAAATCTAATATATAATCTAATATATAAATACTAATAATAAAGCAGAAGAGTTTGTTTGTTTGATATTCTGGAACTACCAGTCGGAATTGAAAAATTCTTTTTGCATTTGATAGCCCAATTCTTGAGGAAATTTATAGGTTAACACCACGCTACAACCTTTAGGAGCCGAGCAAAGAGAAAAAGCCAGAGAGAGTCAAAAATTCAAAATTATTCCGCCGATAAATTTATCTAGCGTTAAAAAAAACCGGCCCTAAGTTGAACATCGAACTATTTCAAATTATCAATATTTTAAGCCGCAAATACCGCAATATATTCTTTTAGCCAAACAATTTAATTTTGTTAAATCATACGAACTCCGTAATAAGGAAATCCCGCACAAAACTATTGAACCGCACACTTTGCACAAAGTTCTATTAATGCGTCACATTCCAATTGTCTTTCATACCATCCGTTTGTCTGATGATGCGTAGAAGTCCTTTGTACAGCTATTCCATCCTTTGCCCAATGGCCCTTTGTGTTTTTATATTAAGTATCGCTGACATACGTCAGTGGATAGTTTTCGGGCTGTATTCTCTGAGGTCACATTGTGGGGGAGGAAATGACTACCAACTGTCACATAGGTGCCTAAATGTTTGAAATATGTAAATTTTTCCTTTGAGCTACTTTGTGTGACGTTTAGACTGATAGTATTTTTATCGATGGTTTCCCGACATATTCTGTATACAGCGTGGCAAGGACATCAACGAGCAAACTGTAACCATACATTCTCTGCTTCTTGTTCTCCTCGAGTTCATGATTCTAGAAGAGGTAAAGCAGAAATATTAAACCGCTTATGAAAAAAAAATCACCTGTTTCATAGAAAAAGAAAAGTGTAATATATTCGCGGTCAAAATTTATAGAACAGCAATTCTTTTCTATATCGACGAAAAATTTCATCCCATGGGGGTCCAGAATCATGTACGGTCAACAAAAGAGAGAAGTATACAGGATCATCGGATATAGTATGTAGTTGAAGTTTGGTAAGAAACCAACACTAACAGATGGATGTTCTCGAATAAAATTTAATTTAATTAAAAGAAAACAAAGAGCTCATTATCAAATTAAATATCATTCGACAACATCCATCGGTTTCTTACTAAACTTCAACTATATCTGACGATCCTGCATACTTATCTCTTTTGTTGACTGTACCTACTGAATGGTGACAGTTTGCGGGTCGATACCCCGCCACCCTGTATAAGGTTTCTTACAGCTGAACTTGATTCAATAACATTCTCATTTCTCTACCAATATTCTTTTCTTAGATCCAAAATGTAGAATTCCAAATCAGACAAATTTAATCTGTCAGAATACACCTAGAAATTGATTTATCGCAGAATGCGAAGAGGAATGTACAACTGCCGTCACGTACCAAACAAGGAAAATAAGCGATCTATTAGAATACTCTAATAATAGCATCGTTAACGTTCCGATCTAACGGTTATGTGATGGTTTAGTTACTCATACGCAACCGCACGTAATTTTCAAGGATATTATTTAACGCCATTTAGTGCTTCTAATTTCTTGACACTGAATTACATTATGCCCGTGTCACACGAGGTTAGTTTTTAGGCTAGGATAATAATAAAATGATTCACTTCGTCTATACGAAATTATTTATTCTCTTAAACACGAATCTAAACTCATTAGCTTGCTAACTTACTAGCACTATCGTGCTATCCTAGCTTGAAAAATAGCCTTGTGTTACCCGAGCATAAGGCACTTTGGCAAGGTAAGATGATTTCGACACAAAATAAGCGCTGCTGACATAAATCAAGGCGCCAAAAAATGAACAAAATGGTTTTATAAGAACGTTTCAGATTGTTTCTAATACCTATATAAATATATATTTTCGAAGTTTGTCAAAGATCCACAAATGACAGCCGGAAACAACGGCTTTCCGAGGCACCGAACTACAATTTTTTTTTTTTAAAACATCTTAAAAAGAAAATAATTCTACATTACTAACGCATCGACGCGTCTCAAAATCCTTAACTTTATGTCAACCTTATGTCAAACCTGATGTCCTCCGAGTGAATAACCTAACACTGTCGAAACTCTAGACTGCTAGGCAATTCACGTTCGTCTGAAGAGCGCGTTATAGTACAAGCACAGGGTAAATAGGATATTGAATAAATTGAAATGCTCTCACGGTATGTCTTGCACCCTGTCACTATTTGAACGTAAGTTTATGGAATAAGTATTTCAGAGGGTTTTATAGGTAGGTATAGAGAGGATTTATAGGTATATATTATTATATATTGGTATATATTATTATATTTATTTATTTATAGTCGTATAGTTTTGTATGTATAGTGATGAGTTGATGACAGTATCACAGTACCTATTCTTTATGTTGTGTGTAAGTAGGTAGGTATACTTACCTACTATAATCAGCATATAATGTACCCATTGCTGGGACACAAGTATACATATTATATATTTATTATAAGTTCTTACTTTCAGATTGTTATTACCTATATCTACCTACAATAATTTTGTAAATATCGGTGCCATTCTGTAACAGAAAATACATTTTGGATATCAAAGTAGGTATTTGTAAAAGCACCAAAAATGAATATTTATGAAACAAAGCATTCGAGGCTTTACAGTTATTTCTACACGGAAGATTTTTAGTCAAATATGTAAAGTAAAAGAGCCAGAGAGTAAATTGTAAGAAGTAACAAAATACAGTAAAACAGCTGGCGAATTACTGTACATTTCTCCCAACAACATAGTTCTGAAATCATAGCAATTCCCTTTACGAGTCTGAGATGTACAACTACAATCTGTGAAATGTCTTTAATAGATTTTCAACTTTACTGCTAAAGTATTGGGTTCAAAGTTGATTGGGAAAATTTGACAGTTTCGGGTAGCTTGATGTGCTGACTCTATACATAATTGTGACAAACACTCGAAAAAATAACCCTTTTATAATCCGAACAAAACATTCCTATTTCATAACGGAACAAAAGGAAACGCGGGAAAGTCTGGGTCAACCCTAAAAAGTCGACGTTGTACCGACGAGTCATAAAGGCTCTGCAGACAGACGCGACGCGACTCAAGTGGAAAAATTTCTATGAAAACTTCGTGGAAATGGTTCTACCAGAGACCCGTCGAACCGTCGTCGCGCCGCGCCAGCCTGCGGGAGCCTTAAGTTAATTTACATACCACAGTTGTTCTTAGTTCTTGCGTTACTGTCCTAGTTACGTTACTGTTAGTTCGCTTTGCAAACAAAACTCCTGCTTTGATAAGGCCATTGTCGGAGAATTGTTTTTATAAGGCAAATGGGCTGGAACTAGGTAATGTAGCAGCTTGAAATTATTTGGTTAAATGTTTGTTTTTAGTTTACAAGCTGTTACTTTGAAACGTAGTTAGCTCAATGTAAAATTTGATAGATAAGTGACTTGGTATTCAATCTTTTTTATTTTATTAAATATAGAAATTAGAAACAGATTCTCAATAATTACATCCAAACTGAAGGAAAAGATGAGCTCGTGGTTAAATGACCGCACGGGTCAATCGAATCGCTAGGCTTGCCGCAGTTCTTCAAGATTGTCGAGACCCCTCCGTGCCTTGTAAAGTAGGTACGTTAAGCCGTCGGCTGTTCAGACTGTAATTCGTAGATCACTGACAGTTGTTACAGTTGTTTTAGTCAGAAGCTAAAAATCTGACATCCAGTCTTACCAAGGCGAATAAGGTTAACTGAGTTGTGGAGGTCAGATAGGCAGCCGCTCCATGTTAAATACTGGTACTCAGTTGCATTCAGTTGGATTGGAAACCGACCCCAACAGATAGGCAGATTGCTTTTAAAAGAAATGTCAATTAAAAATAATAACTTCGGGCAAAGTCAATACATAAAAAGTTATTTGTATGAAATAATATATTTTTGAAAAAAAAAATTTTTTGTGGAAATAGAGGAAGGGCTGTAAAAGCAATTTGTCACTGGGAATAAATTGCTCCAGAAGTATTAAACAGATGTTACTCTGCAGAGTCGAGCGACTCGTGATTGCCATTTGTAAGCAGAAGCACGCAGTAAATTCACTCTAATGTTATGAAGTCAGCAGAAAGAATATTGTGTCTATTTACTTTGTGTAATTTATTTCACCACCATTTTTTTTTTGTCATAAAAAACGTTGCCCCACACTAGGAATTACTCCTGTATCGTGGGTGCGTTTACAAACATTTAAATTCACATACACAAACTGCCAGACCATTGCTCTCAAAGACGGTGTAGGAAAACATCGTGAGGAAACCGACATGTCTTAGGACCAAAAATTCGAACGTGACATCTACCAACCCGCGTTGGGCCCGCGTGGTGGATTACAGCCCATTCTCTCTCGCAGAGAGGAGGGCTGTATCGCAGCAGAGACAACGTTATAGACTAATTATCTTAGTCTGTGCTGGTATTCTATGCAAAACGGCTGTATTTTATCTGTGCTACATTATTTGGGCTGCACAGAGTGTGCCGGAGGACGTGCCTAGATATCGTCATCATCTGCCTAGCCTTTTCCCAACTATGTTGGGGTCGGCTTCCAGTCTAACCGGATGCAGCTGAGTACCAATATTTTACATGGTGCGACTGCCTATCTGATCTCCACAACCCAGTAACTGGGTAATACGATACCCTTTATTAAGACTAGTTGTCTGACTTTCGGGCTTCTGACGACCCGTAAGAACCACGAATGACAGCCGGGACCAACGGTTTAACGTGCTTTCCGAAGCACGGAGGGGTCTTGGTATGTGAGGATGGTCACCCTTCCACGGGCCAACAGCGCCAAGCGTAGCGTAACCTGATTGATCGATCCGTGCGGCTTTTGTCATGACCTAAAGCGCGGTCTTTGTCGGACTTCATAGAAAAGAAAGAGAAGCGCGAAGACACAACGCTGGTAATTTATTGCAAAATATGAAGCAATTATCTATTTACAAAAAAATCTATTGTTTGGACTAAAACAGTTGTGCTTTCGTATGTTGCTTGTGGAATAATCTGACAAAAAATCATAATGATTTTAGTGTAAAAAGAAAGTTTTTAGAGGTATCCTCATGATTTTTTTCTATCGTATCAAATTTTTTGTATTATGTTTACAACACACTATCTACCTAGCATAAATCCTGAAGAATATCATATATTTTCTGATTTTGTTAACTGTAGTCGATCATACACTTTTATCGTTTCTAAAACTTCCGTTTTTCGTCTTTAGGTCCTGTAAGCCCCTTAATCCACCGTATAAAAAAGTTTCTGGTAAAAAATCCTAACAAGATTATCACTTCGGACAGAAGGTTAAAAGACAAACATAAATGTGACTAAAACGGAAGCCTGCTCGCTCACCGGGATAATTTAATGAATTTAATATCTAACTTGTTGCCAATGTTTCCGACGCGGATGTCAAAAACAGCAGGATGCCCTACGTTTATATTGAAACAAGAACCTACCTCTGTTAAAGATTTCCATTTTATTTTAGGTGAGATTAACAATGTGATTTAAAAACCAAATGATTCGTGGTGGGCTGTGCTGGGGCGGCTGCTGCAGGTGCAGAAAACCTCAAACGGCGACAATATTTCAACCTGATTGGAAATTATATGTTGAAAAACTAGGGCCATGGGGTCAACTGCCCACTTGGTTTTTCGAGATATCACTAAGCGGTTGGTCGACTCTTCACGTGACCAGAGGGCTGGCCTCTTTTTTGGCCAAAGAATCAGCTTTGTCATACAACGTGGCAATGCTGCAGCCTTTCGGGCACTGTTCCTGTTGACAGCGATGTGGACGAATTGTTTGATACCCTATGATTATTTTGCTTCTTTTTTCATATATATATACATATTATTATTTTAAGTATGTCAGCGTATATTATGTAAATATGTTAAATAAAATCAAATCAATTCATTGCTGACAATGTTCAATAGATTGCTCATGAATTCATGATTGATTAGACTTCAGAAAAAAAGGCTTACTTATTCAACCAGCCCAGTAAGTATTGATATATGCGAACGCCAGTAAAATTACTATCGGACGGTCAGTAATATAACTTACTAGCCGCGGCCTCACCCGCGTGTACATCGGAAAATATCCCACAGGAACGTACTACCGGGATTTAAAGTACCCTATGTGTTAACCCAGATTATAAGGTATCTGTGTGCCAGATTTCATCCAATGTTTACGCGGCGCACGCCTGTATAGCTTTCAGTCGGCATGATTTTTTCCGACATCTTCAACAATCATCGTCATATTACAGCAAAATTACACAAAACCTTAAATAATTATACACCTAAACTTTCTTAATGAATCACTCCGTCCATTGGTGAAAACCGTATAAAAATCCGTTTGGAAGTTTTTGAGTTTATCTCGTTCAAACAGACAAACGTGGCGTGACTTTGTTTTATAATATGTAATGATGGAGGCAAAAACCTTATAGGGAAGTATTTCTTCGAAACTCTATAAACCCTCTCAGTGTCGATAATTTAATATTAGTGTATAGTACGTTCGCGGAACTTTAATGATCTAAGGTGCGTTCAGTTTATAATGAACAGCCGGTCGATTCTGTAAAAATCTCACCGTGAAAACTTAGGTGAAGTGAGTTTGTTTTTGTTAGGAATTGACACTATTGACAGCTCACTCCACGCTCACTTCACCTAAGTTTTCACGGTGAGATTTTTACAGAATAGCACCGCTGGAGTAGGTCAAATATTTGTCTAATCTACGATACAAAAAAATACCCATCTCTGAAGATTTTGAAATTAGGAACACTTCTTCAAAAAATTTGGCCGAAATACTAAAAAGCCTACAAATCATTGGAGTCTTGTTTCACTACAGTCTAGTGAAATTAGATGGTTTAAAAACTTTTTAGCCTCATGACTGGACTATGCTCTATTCATTATACCTACAGCCCACTAAGACACGGCACGTAAACAACATTTTATACCATTTCTCTAAGCCAATTAGACTTTCAGGTAATTTAGAGTTCATTAAACCATTACACTGATCCCTGCGTGAGACAAAAACCTTTATTTCCACACATGTTCGTCCCAGAATGTGTCTCAGCAAATTGTCTAACTTATAATAGATAACAAATAGAATGGTTATCGGTTTTGATATAATATATCAGTGTAAACTCACCTTAAAAACACATACACGTCGTAAAGGCAGCTTCACACAAAATGTTTTATTAATTAGTTCCCTGAAATAAAACCGGAGGCGCCTCGTAACTCAGCCACTGTTAATAAAATACACTATTAGTTTTCTATGGCGATGGTCACCATTATGCAAATTGCAATTTGCTAAATTGCTTCATGAATTATTGGGGACCATTTTGTTGGAAGAAATACAACTCCGTCTGCAACAAATCAAAATGGCGAGTTTTATTCTGCATTGCATTGTACAATTTTATTGAAACTAACGAGCTGTTTCTTTTTTTTTCAGATTCAGGCATGATTTGAACAATCGAGGTGAGTCGAGGTTTCAGTTATTTTTTGGTGGAAAATTGCTTTTTGTAGGAAGATTATAAAAGATCATTTAACAATTGTTATAATTAATTACATTACCAAATAAAGAAAGAAAATATTAGGTCCGTACCTATGAAATTGCCGATTTTTTATATTGGCTATTTAATGAGGGTTTTCGTGAAAATTTACGACACCAGTTGGCGCCACTGTGACAAGAGGTATCCCAATACAAAATATATGATGACGTTCATCATTCGATTCATTCATTCGTTCATCATTCCGTCATGACTAAAGAAAATATACTAATATAGGCTCTTTGACAGATGCCTGGACCTGACGTGCCAGTGCTGCCACCTAGCGAACGTCATTTCAGAAAACCTATTTAGAATTTCAAATTCAAATTTATTTTATGATTAGTGTTTGAGATGAATATCCGAACGGAATTCGATCGCATCATCCGAAGCCAATCATAGCACAGCTAAATGACGTGATAGTTTTTTGTGATTGGCCCGTTTGTTCCCGTCCCTTTTCCCTCGATCGCAGTATACTTAAAAAATGAATTACATTCGCTAGCGAGCATTTGTAACAACAACTTGTTTTTTTATTTCACAATCAACCATTCAAAGGGCCACAAAGTAGTAGCTAAACAAACAGTTTAATCACACTATAAAAATATAGTACACATCTAATAGTAGATTATACAACAAGTGAATAAAAAGGGAATTTAGTTCGAGGTACGAAGTTGGATCACGAGAGCAGGGAAGGATTCTAGAGTAGAATCACGAGCGTAGCGAGGGATTCTAGATTAGAATCCTGAGCGGAGCGAGGGATACAAGTACCGAGATAAATTTTTTATTCACGTGTTGTGTACTCTACTTTTTACCATTGACTGTGAGAAAATAAAAAGGAGCATGGTGGTCTTTTAGCATAGAATATATGCTCCAAAGTGTCGACGGCTTCTTAGTCTTGGTTAATTCATTGAAATAGTTATGAAATATGCACTCAGAGAAGAATTGGCGCCATTCGTGGTTTTCCAGTCGCAGAACAAATTGTATGTTTTCAGGTACAACTCCCGAGATTTTGGCGGCAACAAATCATCTACTATAACTGCTGCTTTTAGAACGAAATGATTCCGGAGTCAGTCTCTCATTTTCGATATCGGAAGAACTTATTTTATTATAATTACTTAAGTTAATAGATTTTCCAATACAAAACAACCACAATAACAGATAAAAAAGAACGTAAATAAATTGACGGGTTTTTTTTTAATTTGGAATAGAATAGCTCCATTCAGCCTCCCATTACGTACTTTCAGCAGCAGCGTTTTTTTTTTTGTACGTATTCGTGTTTGTTCCAAATTCAAAATGTCTTTATTCACTCAGTGAGTAAAAGAGAGTTTTATTCACTATTATCGATGAATAAAATACCCTTTTCACTTCTCATGCTCTGAAAGTGCTTCTTTGTGCAGGGTATAGGCTGCACAAAATCGAATTTTGTGCACAAGGGCATTAACGTATCTACTCATAAATGTATTATATTAAGGCAAAGAAAATGAGCCATACAGCCAAATTCAATAAGAAGTTCATAGATAGAATTTGTTATTATATAATATTTACTTTAATTTATTTGGCTTATATGTTTTTTAAGATATAATAGACATTAAAATTTTAATTCAAGTACGGTAGGGTAGTTGATTTAAGAAAATTATTATTACAAAATTAATTTAATAGCAGGCTGTATAGGTCTGCAGCCTAATATCAATGTCGTAAGATTTAAAAAAAAAAAATTTCCTTCAGTATTCAAAACTGTTCTAATTTTACTTTGAATTTTAATTAAATAAATGTTATGTTATACTACTGTTTTATTTCCTCGCAATCGAAGTGAAAAGCAGAGTTTATAACTCGTCCACAAAACCATTTCTATCCTCGACATTACTATCAGCCCTCGCCTTCGGCTCGGGCTGCTAAAAGTCTCGGATAAAAATGGTTTGTTTTGTGCACTTGTTGTAAAATCTACTATTTTCGAGTGGCAATGGTAAAAAAAAAATTGTAAGTATGACATTTTTTTTTTCAAAATCAGTTGTTCATTTGTTTTCCCGCCGTTCGATTGTTTTTAAATATCGCTGTTTCTGTAACCATGGAAAAATCAAATTTGCGCGTTAATTTCGAATACGAGTTATGTCGGGACACCAACGCAGCACAGACAACATGCAATATAATAATGAGCCCCATGGACGACCGGAACAACGATAAATTGAAAGCCATAGTGGAAGCAGATTCATCTCAAACCATGTTGGAACTTGCAGCAGCATCAACGTAAGTGATAAATCGATACTGATTCATTTACTTTACATTTACTTCAATTGGAAAGATAAAAAGGCTGGGAAAGTGGGTACCGTATGAACACGCTGAACAACAACAAGTAAATCGCGACGAAGCACACGACGCACAACCGGCCGTCTCAAAACTACAGGAGTAACTTGAAACTCTCCGTCACCCACCATACTCACCAGACCTTGCTTCAACTAATTTCCATTTTTATTCAGAATTTGGATAACTTTTACAGGGGATAAATTTCAAATCCAATACGGCGGTGAAAAACGCCTCTAAAGAGTTCATCGATTCCCGTCGCAAGGATTTTTATAGCAAAGCCATCAACGAACTTCCACTAAAATGGCAAAAGTACGTCTTCAGTAATGACCATTACTTCGACTAACGAAATACAACATTTTCTTTAAGGGGGAAGCGCTAAGGTAGGTAGCCCTCGAAATTCAAAAGTTTCAAAAGTTTTTTGCAATTTGCTGGTCAGTATTAAGTTGTACGTCGATCAAAATATGATTCGCGGCCATAACAAATATGTATTTACAGAATCCTAATCATTAGAATCAGTAATACAACTTGTTAGGTTAGTATAATCCCAAAATGTCAAGATTTCATGAAATGGTCATTCTTTGGGATTACTTGGTCTTAGAGAGTTGTGTTGATGACTTTAATGATTATAATTCTGTAAATACATATTTGTTACGGGCGCGAATCATATTATATTAATCAACGTTTGTTTTCAGCAAATTCCAAAAAACCGTAAATAAAATTGAATTTCGAAGGTTACCCTGGCGGTTTCGCCTTAAAAAAATTTTTTGATTTTTTCTATGTAAAACGGCAATTTCATAGGTAAAATAAAATGTGTAAAGTGCGATGTAAGGAATTAGCAGGATTGTGCCTCACGACTGCGCTAAAAAGGCCCAGTTCAGCAAAAAGGCCAGACAAATAGTGCCTGACCACCAATCTTACCAATCTTCCAATCCCAAACTATCAATCTTTAAGATACTTATACGAGTATGTAAATAGGTAAACAGACAGAAGTTATATTGTGATCTATGTCATTACGCACGATTGATTTCCTTGGAAACAGATCTACTGAAATTCAAGTACCGTTACATATAAACCGAACCGTAGATAAAATGTGTCTACGAACAAGCTTCTATTGTGACCTTACAACGCTGACAACCGTGCCAACATTATATACACTTGATATACACACGGCGAATAATCCGTGTGTTTTCACGGCAAGAAAAACGTGTGTGTACAAAGGGCTTACCTGTTTTTAACGCGTAGGTCTACGTCTTTTTTTACATCGTTCTCACATATAATTATAAATTCAACATTAATGATGTAACTAGATAGGTAATATTTTTGTAAAAATATAATTTTAAAAGAGTGTCCATGGAGTTTCATGCCCTTTCTTCTTCATAGGTACATACCTACTACGCTTTGGAATGGGCAACTAGCTTTATATTTTCTGACTGACGGACTTAAATGGTTTATTTGAAATAAATGCTTGAATTTGAGTTTTTTAACCTGTATGATACAAGTTACAGGTATATAGGTATATCTGCCTAGCCTACCTAGCCTTATTCCAACTATGTTGAGGTCGGCTTCCAGACTAACCGGGGGCAGCTCAATACCAGCATTTTAAAGTAAGAGTGAACAGGCTTCTTCTGGGTAAGCTCACTCCATCGTCGACTTTGTCTCTACACCTCTGATCTAGACTAGTGTCAAGAGCAAACACATTTCAAATTTAAAAAAATACATGGCGCGATTGGGTAAGACGATACGCGTGATACTGTGATACGAAGTGAAATTTAGTATCCCACGTAGTATTAACCGCTGACTAAATCGAAGGACTTTCGTCCTGCTTCATCGTCGGACTCATACCGGTAATTTTTCACCCATTTGCCCCATGCTTTCTCTTGCCAACTCCATTCGTGGTGAAAAAGATGTCTGCTGGTTCTGTAGCCTCAGTTAGGACTAAACTTAGAGTCTTAATTGTATAATTTATTTTTTATTTTTATCTCTTTTAAATTTAATTGTTCTTTCCCAAAACTTTTTCATTATCTATGCAAAAGTTCACATTCTGTAAGTATCGTTTAATTTTTAGGCATGCTAGATTCACATCTAGTAGATGTCAATCACAAATATTGTGTTGTAACTGTTTTAATAATTTTGTGATTGTACATCAGTTTTGTGAATTACC
This sequence comes from Luperina nickerlii, assembly GCA_963855955.1. Lineage (NCBI taxonomy): Eukaryota > Metazoa > Arthropoda > Insecta > Lepidoptera > Noctuidae > Luperina > Luperina nickerlii. The sequence continues at coordinate 11,948,794 of OY979681.1, read as the reverse complement.
TATATTTAAAAAAACACCCTTGGCAAGACTGGAGTCAAGATGTGTTCAGACTTTTGCGCTTTTTCTCACCCGGAACGACTGTTAAAGATCTACGATTTATCTTTCTTGGGCATAACTTTGGATGCTAAGCTTCAGTGGGGTCCACATATAGATAAATTGTCAAAAATGCTAAGTTCCGCAACATACGCTGTTAGAAAAATTCATAATTTAACTAATATAGAGACTGCCCGTTTAGTGTACTTTAGTTATTTTTATAGTGTAATGTCGTACGATATTCTATTGTTACGAGCTTGGGGTTCGTGACAATAAAAACTGCCGATTTAATAACCAAAAAAATGACACTTTACTCACCAACACTAATTACAAGTCAAACACACTAATTAAGAAATACAATTGCACTTACTGATCACTCTTAAGTCGCACTCGAATATCGCCTTCGATGTTATCGCTCGTATCGCTTAATCGAAACTATCTGTGTCTCGCGGCCCACCCGGCCTTATATAGTGCCGCAGAGCTAGTACATAAACATCTAGAACGTTCGAGTACATACCGGTCCCGACTGACTCGACGTCGATAGTTCTCGGAATTACTAGTACTTAGAAAAAGGTCAAGTAGGGTCAAGGTCCTAGTACCGAGGTACTAGTTCTGCTACCCGATACTAGATGGCGCTAGTGGTAACTAATGTCGCCATGTATCAAGCATTATTTACGGCGCGCAACACTATTGTGGGGAAATGCCGCCGATTACAGAGCGAGCTGTTCGATCAATTTATAAATTAAGTCCAAGACACTCTCTTGACAAATTTAAAGAGATTAATGTAATGACTGTGCCTTCTCAGTATATTTACGAAAATCTTTTATATGCCCATAAAAATATAAAATTGATTAAAAAATAAAGTGATATCCATAATATAAATACTAGAAACAAACAGTTGTACCTACAACAAGGCTCAAGAAAATAGGTGGCTCGTTCAGATGCCAATGTATACGCTTTTATAATAAACTACCAAGCCACGTTCAAGACCTAAGCCTTAATAAATTCAAATCATTCATTAAACGTAAGTTGTGCCAGAAAGCCTTTTATACTGTTAAAAATTATATTGAGAACAAAAAAGGCTTAGGATTGAGCTGCTTCCAATTTCTGCATTTTGAATGTTTTTTTTTTATATACACATTGACATAAATGATATTTTTATAAACAATGACATTTGCTTACTTTGTAAAGTATTATATTATTTTATTTATTGTGAATGTGAAGTCGATGTGGGTCATTTTATTCATTTAATTTTTTTTTTATTATTCTCTCGGTTCTGTTAGTTTTTTTTTTTCATGGTCTGGCAGTTTGAGTACCTAATTTATGTAGCCTACCCAAATGTCCTTTCTTTGGTATTGTCCGTGGAATCGTTGAGCTCCTTAAGTCTTGAGTTGAGCTGCACGATTTCTGACAAACGCGGGCACTGACTGGACAGGTCCTCACAATCTGTGTGGTTCTTTCCTCTAAAGACCATCTCAGACATCGAACTACATTGTCTTCATATTACCTGACCAAGATTATGTCTTGACTTTAAAAGAGACTGTGACCTCAGAGTTTGTTTCGGCCTTTCTTCTCAGAGTAGTCAGATAGGAAACGCCGACCTCATCTAGTTTAAAAAAAAACATAGTAGGTTTGTACCTACTTCCAAAAATAAAATCATTTATCATTTATACGATTGACAGCCGGGACCAACTTCTTAACATGCTTTCCGAGGCACGGAGGAATCTCAGTATGATATGGATGGTCACCCATCCACAAATCGACCTCGTCGAAGCGTTGCTTAACCCCTCATATTACAGGTATATTATAATAATGTTGTTATGCGCACTCAAAGTAACCGCACAATAATGTCTTTCAAATTCAGTATACAGGGTGATTGGAAGATGGGTGCAAAGCTTTAAGGCGAAGATAGTACAGACAATTTAGAACCATTTAAGCGATGGTTGTCTTAGACGAAGTCTTACCAAATATTTTTAACCAAATTTGTAAGTTTTTTTTCGGAAATTCTCAAAATTTAATGTAAACTGCATAATTATGGCCAAATTGAATGATAAATGAATTCATTTTTTATTTATTTAATTAAAGTAATGTGTAAGCAACCAAGCAAAACATGTTTTAGGCTTCTGTGTCATTAGACATTTTTTTACAGATATTTAAAGCTCAGAAAAAATAAAAAAATTGTACAATACGTCTTTTAAACCTTATTTAAAAAAAAACGGAGGGTGCTTTTTTTGTTCAAACCTTTTTGAAGACATGCTTGATAATCGCTCTTTCTTTTGAGGTATCATTTATGCGGATATCTTACAAATTATTGAAATTAGGACCTACAAACCAATTCGAGGGAGAAATTTTAAATTTTAGGCAGTCTAACAAAACACAAAATTTTTGCTTAAAAGAATACTTTATGTGCTCGAAATGATAACATTGTTCAATTCTAAGATTTTTTGGCACATGCAGGAACCAATTGAGGGGAACCCATTGAGGGGATTCTCTAAACAATGGCCACCGAGCGCGATGCGACGGCATTTCCAGGTAGTACGCCCAATGAATAGCAAAAAGCGATAAGAGTTGGTTTTTACAGCAAAATGGTCTTAGTTACCGAGGCAACAAAGTCGTTTTTCTTTAGTCAGGGTCAGTCGGTCTGTGATGAAGCCGTTACATCTTTTACTTATTAGTCAAACTACTGCCCTTGTGAGTGGACGTTGTCGTGTTGATTCACAATTTACCGTGTTCAGTTGTAGCCCTTTGCGTTCCTGCACGTGTTGTTTGCGTTAGTTAGTTTTGAACTTTTTTGTTTCACCGTGTCCAGTCGTAGCCTCGCGCTCCTGCACGTGTTGATTTTTGACTTAATTGTGTTGAGTTGACATTTAGTGCGCTCATACGCCGTTTTTCTTAATTGTTAAGTGACTATGGCTACTTTTTCCAATCAAGAATATGCGGATATCGTATTTATGTACGGTAGAGCAGACGGCAATGGATCTTTGGCGCGACGGATGTATCAAGAGCGCTATCCGAATCGCAGGATACCGAATGTCCGAGTGTTTTACAACACGTTTCGTCGTCTTGTCTTCCTTGTTTCACCGCGTGGAACCTGGAGTCAACCCGGGCAGACACGAAACTGCCGTCGACGAAGACATTTTAGCAGCATTTCAAGCGGATCCTACTACCAGTACTAGAGCAGTAGCTCGAAATTTAAACATTTCTCATGGAAGGTGTGGCATACAATGCACCAAAATGATAAGTATCCGTTCCATGGCAGGAGTGTGCAAGGTCTAGTAGAGCAAGATCCTCAAAGAAGAATTCAGTTCTGCCGTTTCCTCCTCAACAGAGACATCGAAGATGCGTGGTTTCTGAAATCAATCTTGTGGACGGATGAAAGTAAATTTTCAAGGGAAGGTATTACAAACTTTCACAACATCCATGAATGGGCCGACGCAGACAACAATCCACATTTTAAGAAGCAGGTGTCATTTCAGATGAAATTCTCTGTGAATGTATGGGCTGGAATAATTGGCAGAACATTGATTGGGCCCCACTTTTTGCCTGATCCATTGAATGGCGAAAATTATTTGCAATTTCTGCAAATTGATTTACCACTGCTGGTAGAGGAATCAGGTGTCCCGATCTTCGAAAGAGACCGAACAGTCATCTTTCAGCAAGACGGCTGTCCAGCGCATTGGACTTTAAATGTAAGGGAACACCTCAACAATTGCTTTCCTGATAGCTGGATCGGCAGGGATGGACCCATCCCTTGGCCCGCTCGCTCCCCAGATCTGACCCCGTTGGACTTTTTCGTGTGGGGCCGGGCCAAGGAACTGGTGTATAACAACATAGAAATAAACACTAGAGAAGAATTGATACAAAGAATAAATTCAGCGTTTGAGACAATGAAGCAGGAGATAATGTTGAAAATAACGACTACAGAAGTTAGAAGACGGGGCCGTGCTTGTATTAGGAATCACGGCCGTCATTTTGAACATGTAAAAAAATAAATAATTTTAATTCAAATGTTGTTTTAATTAGTCTGCCTAAAATAAAAAAATTCTCCCTCAAATTGGTTTGTAGGCCCTAATTTCAATAATTTGTAAGATATCCGCATAAATGATACCTCAAAAGAAAGAGCGATTATCAAGCATGTCTTCAAAAAGGTTTGAACAAAAAAAGCACCCTCCGTTTTTTTTTTTTAAATAAGGTTTAAAAGACGTATTGTACAAATTTTTTATTTTTTCTGAGCTTTAAATATCTGTAAAAAAAAAATCTAATGACACAGAAGCCTAAAACATGTTTTGCTTGGTTGCTTACACATTACTTTAATTAAATAAATAAAAAATGAATTCATTTATCATTCAATTTGGCCATAATTATGCAGTTTACATTAAATTTTGAGAATTTCCGAAAAAAAACTTAAAAATTTGGTTAAAAATATTTGGTAAGACTTCGTCTAAGACAACCATGGCTTAAATGGTTCTAAATTGTCTGTACTATCTTCGCCTTAAAGCTTTGCACCCATCTTCCAATCACCCTGTATAATAAAATAGGGCTGCCGGTTCGCAAGAAGTTGATAACGATTTTTTTGTTTATCATAAAATGAGATTCTAGCCGTGCGTCGTCGAAGGCCTTTAATGTGAGGGTGGGTAAAAACACTTTGAGTTCGTTCCCTCTTTGTGGGGAAATCGCCTTTCTCTTGTTCTGTGATAGGTATTGAGAACTGGGAAGTAGAAAGCTAAGTACTTCGTTTCTTACTAGCTGGATTCCGCCTCTTTAGTGGTATGAATCTCTGTGAAAGTAATCAGTGGATTTAATTCGGGATTAAAATTTTGTTGCTGAGTAAATTGATTTTGAGTTGATTTCTGTAATTGTTATGTAATTGAGCCTGGATTATTTGGTTAAGTATTTAAGTCTTGCGTAAACTTTAGTCTATAGATCTACACAAATAAATAAAATTGAAGTGTCTCTATGTAATGTCAAAATAACAGCTTTTTACTAAATAAATAGGAAAGTAGGTAAAAACATTTTTTTTCTGTCTGTTGTTTACCTGTCTGTCTGTTTATTCCGGTTAATCTCCAAAACGGCTAGACCGATTTTGTCGGGACTTTCACTGGCAGATAGATGATGTTATAAGATGGTGTAACTTGGGCTATTTTTATTTTACAAAAATAATTAGGGTCCAGTGCAAAAAATTAAAACCCATGAAATTCAATTTGTTTGCCGACACACGCGAATTAAGTCGCGGGCACTGCTGCTAGTATAATATAAAGCGTAGAAAGACAGAACTAGCATTGTACTGTGCCTAATGTTAATTCTAGGCACCTTCATACGTACAATGCGTGCCACGAAAGATGAGACTTGACCCCGCCTCCCCCGCTGTTTCCGCTGCCCCTATGACGTCCGGTCCCGTCCCGCACTCAGACCTCATACCGCTAAAGATACCTAAAATCGTGTTCTGCGCAAGTCAAACCACGTGGTGTGTCAAGTCTCATCTTTCGTGGCACGCATTGTACCTGGCTTTAGGGTGGGGGTCAACCTGAAAAAGATAGCATAAGCATAATGATCTCATAAAGTTTACACTGCATACAAGCCTCCTCTCTGTGAGATGGAGTGGACCGCAATCCGTACGAAAAAGACACTGTTGGGAAATGGGAAAATTAATTTCAGAACAGTGACTTGACATAAGCATGCACTATTGCAGACATTAATTAAACTACCCGCGGCGTTATTGCGTAACACCACAAACATTAGGAATAACTTTCATTTTGACAGTTCAACAACATTCATTGCGTTTTTTACAAACCGAACATTATGGAGCAATGGATTAGCAATATCCTTCGAATGATTCAGATTGAAGTGTAAATACAAGTGCAACGTTATGTGATTGTACGTTTCATTTATAAATAAATCACTTAAAAACACTCAACCAAAATTTCAAATCTCAAATCGTTTATTGCAATCCATAATGTAATTACAGGTGGTAAATAAAAAATACTAGAATCAATTATGGACCCTGTCGGGCACAGCAATTTTTTTTTAGGAAGTAGAGGGAGGAAGAGCGCTTTATTAATTTTCCTTGCTAATAAGTTAGAATTATTTTATATCTTATTATTACCTATGTATTTATATTTCCATTCATTCACTTTTCTATTAGATTTTATATGCAGGTCTATCTATTAATTTGTTATTTATTTAACTTGTTCATTTTTAATTAATTTTATTAATTTACATATCTCTTGCTCTGTAAGTACACCCTTACACCCCTGAATGCCGGGGTGTATGACTATCATTACAGCATAGGTTTTGGAATTTGAAAAAAGAACTGTCATACTCATACTGCACGAAGAATATTTTTAAAAAGTTAATTTTTTTTTTCTCGGTATCGATTAATTACTCGAATCGGAATCTAGACAATTTATTTTATAAAGATTTTATTTTAAATATGGAACTATTTGTTTCCACATCGTATGTTAGATGGAATCGATTTAAAAATCAAACTGGCCAGCAAGATTTGACGCGCTTGCGTGCGTGAAAAAAAAAGGCAGTCTACTAGTAGGCGCGAAAGCATCGCGAAAATAATTAATTTTCTTGTTTGAATTCTTTTTCAAAAGTTTTAAACATGTCTAGTGACGAAGACATAGATCTAACGCCCGATTTTATTAAAGAAAGGGCAAAAACAGTTGTCGAAAATATATTACCGCCGAACTCGAAAGAAAGATATGTAAAGGCATACGACGAATTTATGAAATGGCGGTCAGAAAAAAAAGTGAAATCTCTTTCTGAAAGTGTTTTTATATCATATTTTGATGAATTATCTAAGAGGCTACAACCTTCCAGTTTATGGTGCTTTTATTCCATGCTAAAATCTACAATGATGACAAAACATGACGTGAATTTGAAAGATTTTTCTAAACTTACTGCTTTCTTGAAAAGGCAGTCTGACGGCTTTAAAAGCAAGAAATCGAAGGTATTTACTGCAGAAGAAGTACAGAAATTCTTAAATGAAGCTCCGGATGAAATTTATTTAGCAATAAAGGTACCTACGTATTTACTTGCCCTTTTTAATAAGTTACCAAAATATTTCACAAAAATACTATGCGAATTTGGTGCCTTTAATACAACTTATGTCTTTTTTACAGGTTGTTCTAATTTTTGGGATATCGGGAGCCTGCAGAACCGTGGAATTGACAAACTTGACAATAGAAAATGTAGAAAAACATAACAAATTACTACTCATAAAACTGCCTAACACGAAAACTAAAATTGACCGGTCATTTGTTGTGCATGAAGAATTTGCAAATTATGTTGAAAAATATCAAGCTCTTCGGCCTGAAAACGTGGATACAAATCGTTTTTTTCTTAATTACAGTAAAGGAAAATGCCACAGACAAGTAATAGGAAAAAACAAATTTACAGGCATGCCAAAGCAAATAGCCACATATTTAAAACTGAGTAACGTAGAGTTATACACCGGGCATTGCTTTCGCAGAACATCAGCGACTCTATTGGCTGATTCGGGAGCCAACCTCACTCTGTTAAAAAGGCACGGCGGCTGGAAGTCCAGCAAAGTGGCCGAAGGTTATATCGAAGATTCGATGGCAAACAAAAGCAAAATTACTTCTAAAATAACAGAAAATATAAACTTAAAATCACCACGTCAAAGCACATCATCTGAGCCATTTTTTAATGAAGAAAATAGTACCAGTCAACTGCCGCCATTTACGATGCAAGAACCTCAAGTCACTCAAACTCAAGTCTTATCATCACAAACTCATATTCAAACTATAAATATACCTAAAAAGAACGTGACCATATCTCTTACAAATTGTAATAATTTTACTATTAATTTTAATTAAATACACATTTTTTTCTTCTTAATAAATGTTCATTGAAACCTGCTGTCTTGTTGTTTACTTACCTCACAATCGATATGTAAAGCAGAGTATTTATCTCGGGCGTAAGCATCAATTGCATACTCGGGTTAATTAGCGCCTTCGCTTCGCTCAGGCGCCAAAAACCTCGTATGCAATTGATGTCATACAGCCCTTGTTTAATAATCTACTATTAATACCTATAGTTATTAAGTATTATGCTATAATTTATTTTTGTTGTTTTACTTATTAAAATATATCATATATATTCATAATTGTGTGTTATTATTAAGTATTGAATTTATCCATTAGAATTATTTTATATCCTATTATCTATGTATTTATATTTCCATTCATTTACTTATTTTTTTAATATTTTATAATCTCACTTCAGGAAAGGTCCTCAAAATATTCAAGAATCAAATAGAAATTCGATACCAGAATAATAAATAGTTTTGTATACCTACATATAGGAAAAACAGACTGGGGAGTAAAGACAGACAAAGGAAATAAGGTTATTGCTACCTCCGGGCCCATTGTACCAGGGAAGGGCTAACGTTGCTGAGTGAACAGTGCAAAATAGACTATTTATTCAACGGATTTCTTGAACATTGTAGTGCGAGAGACGGATATTAAAAAAAACGGTAGTGAATATTGAGACTTTTTTCATCGAAATAATTGGTTGCGGGTTTTCTTCTATATGAAACTGTAACTAAATTCTGGCTTTTCATAATGATATTTAGGTCTCCTTAAATAGTTTAAGTGTGTGAATGTAAATCTTCACACTAATAAACAAATATTCACACTGCCTTACCCTTCGGGGAATGCAGGCACGATGTTATGAAAAATAAATAAAAATAAAATAATACTTATGTTTACCTATTTTAATTAATAACTGGCCAACTTCATAGAATCCTAAAAACTACGAAAAACAAAGAAATATTACGTAGCTCGTTCTTTTTCAAGTTAATTAAAACGGGGCCCTCGGAAATGGCTTCTACTTTCAACTTACATAAGCACCTAGGAAAAGTAAAATGGCCGAACGAGCAAACTCCTACTGAAGTGTCGGGACAGAAACATTAGAATTCGGAACTGTATAGATAGGGCGTATCATTGCCGACCCATGAACGGAATATATTAGCGGCCTGCCGAGCTTCGCACGGGTCCAATTATTTTTTCAAATTTCCGAAATTTTCTTTCATACATACCTTGTCCTGACAATACTGAACACAAAAAAAGAATTATACAATTAGGTCTAGTCATTCGGAAGTTATGCGCGTACCGATATTTTGGCGACTTTGTTTTATACCATAGATCGATATCCGTGTTTTATAATGTACTCGTACGGGATATCAGTGTTTTATACTATGTATAAGGATAGTTTTATACTTACGGGAGGAAAAAGGGGAGGCCTTTGCCCAGTAGTGGGACACAAAAATAGGCAAACAAAAAAAATACTTATATCGAAAAATAAGACTTCTTATATTTTTTAAATAAATATTAGAAGAACTAAACATTCTTTCTCAATAACATAACTCACTAGTCACGACAAATTATTCGTTTTTAGGGTTCCGAACCCAAAGGGTATAAACGGGACCCTATTATACTAAGTCACTAAGACCTTTGTCCGTCTGTCTGTCTGTCTGTCTGTCACCAGGTTGTATCTCATGAACCGTGATGGCTAGACAGTTGAAATTTTCACAGATGATGTATTTCTGTTGCCGCTATAAAAACAAGTACTAAAACAGAACAAAAATAAATATTTAAATGGGCTCCAATACAACAAACGTGTTTTTTTGGCGTTTTTGCCTTGTCGTACGGAACCCTTCGTATGCGAGTCCGACTCGCACTTGGCCAGTTTTTTTTAATATTTTGTGCTGTTAGATTGCTGCATGGTATTTCAAAAAAGGCATTTTTAATTCACTTTTATTTAAATCTTCTTGCTACGAAGATCCTAATTCTAACATAGGTATCGTATTTGTGAAAGTTTGTATGTTTGTTATAACTCAATCACGGAAAAACGACTGAACGGATTTTGGATGAAATTTGGCCCACATATATTACATATTATTAATGTTAAGTTAAGAAAAGAAAGTTAAGTAAAATTGTTACTTAACCCTCAAGGCTACTGCATACAGGCGCGACGCGCGACGCGAATCGCGCGCGACACAAAGGAACCGCTCGTTGCGCGTCTTGCGGTGCCTTTGTGTCGCGCGCGGTTTTATCGCGTGTCGCGCCTGTTTGAAGGAGCCTTTATGGACTGCTGTCTGAAACAAAAGTTTTCTAATCTATTAACCTTGATTAACACATAGGATACTTTTTATCCCCGCCCCGTGGAGGTCAGAAAGCTAGATTATAATATTTTCAAATTTTAAAGTACCTACTTACTTTTCTTCTATCCATGTTGAATCGCAATGAAACGACTATAGTATAATTATATTCCTATCATACTATTTAAACGATGCAAATCGCATAAGACTAACATTTACGGATATGACATACACAGAATATAGATTAATGTGTTGTATCCGAGCTATTAATATGGTCCCGGATTTGGATGGAACAATTTCTGTCTCGTTAGAAGAAGCCCCGGTTGCGCCTGCGGGTAACGAACAATTTATTGGATAGCTCTTTCTTGTTCATTTTCCTTATTAATATTGTTTATTTTCCTTTGTGGGCTTATTACTTACAAGCTTTTAAAGCCTTGTTATAAACGCTGTGTTGAGCGATGGATTCCCTTAGGCCTTTTGACACCCACGTTTTTTGCCGTAAAAAGCTAGGGTTACGCCGCGCCGTGTGTTGGCAAGGTCGTTAGTGTTGTGTGGATCACTATGGAAGCTTGTTGACAGCACGTTTATCTACAGCGCGATTTATATTATACCTTCGTAACCTACGCCGTATGTTGGTACCATGTTGGCACGGTCGCCAGTATTGGATGGATTACTATGGAAGCTTGTTGACAGCACGTTTATCTACAGCGCGATTTATATTATACCTACGTAACCTACGCCGTATGTTGGCACCATGTTGGCACGGTCGTCAGTGTTGGATCAATTACTATGGAAGCTTGTTGACAGCACGTTTATCTACAGCGCAGTTTATATTATACCTACGTAACCTACGCCGTATGTTGGTACCATGTTGGCACGATCGTCAGTGTTGGATGAATCACTATGGAAGCTTGTTGACAGACACGTTTATCTACAGCGCGGTTTATATGTATTATACCTATGTAACCTACGCCGTATGTTGGCACCATGTTGGCACGGTCGTCAGTGTTGGATGGATCACTATGGAAGCTTGTTGACAGACACGTTTATCTACAGCACGGTTTATATTATTCCTTCGTAACCTACGCCGTATGTTGGCACGGTCGTCAGTGTTGGATGAATTAATATGGAAGCTTGTTGAAGCGACAAATAATTTGCATCGTCTAAGCAGTCACTGTGCGCAGTACACTGCTGCATCGTATGGTACAGGCAATTACATCGCACCATGTACAATGCGCGCCACGAAAGATGAGACTTGACCCCGCCTCCCCCGCTCTTTCCGCTGCCCCTATGACGTCCGGTCCCGTCCCGCACTCAGACCTCATACCGCTAAAGATACCTAAAATCGTGTTCTGCGCAAGTCAAACCACGTGGTGTGTCAAGTCTCATCTTTCGTGGCACGCATTGTAATCAGCCACACTATCTGTAGCAATGACTTTCCTTTTGACAGTTCAACATCATTCATTGCGTAATTTACGTTGTTGAGCAGACAAATGTTTGGAAGATATTATGAAGAATATATTAGCAATATCCTTTAAAATGATTCAGATTGAGAATGATTGTTGAACCTGCTGTGCGATTCTGTAACCATCTCACCGTGAAAACTTAGGTGAAGTGAGCGTGGGGTGAGCTCACATCACCTAAAGTTTTCACGGTGAGTTCACAGAATCGACCGCCTGTTATTAAAAAAATAACTCATTATTTTTAAGTTTTTAATGAAATCTTAAAAAGAACAAGATTATAGGACATAGACGGACAGACGGACAAACATACGGACGAGAACTAAGTTAGAAGCTTGCAACGATATTTCAAACCTTAGTATTATTTCATACAACCATACGAACGCATACCGTGATGCATAATAATTTATTTTAGTGATATTTTACACTAAATTCTAACCTTGAATCTGAAGGTCTTAGTAGAGGAGTCCATGTTATATGATATTCAACCGTTTTTATAGAGATGAAATAAATTCCTAACTTTATTGTGGCCCCGCTTTATGCGTGGAATTTCTTTAATTTTATCTTTGTACTGCAAATGCAGGAAAACACTGAAGGATAAAGAAACTAATTTGCATTATAATAATTAAGATAATACTCACTTTCATAATAAAATATTTCCGGGAAAAGTAGTGATTTAATGTTTAAGATTTTTTACGCTTCGTGCACTTTATGAAGTGGTAAAAAAAACTTCTATTTTTCTACTTTTTGTAATAGTTTTTTTTTGTTCATTATGAATGAAAGTAGCTACTCCTCGCAGGTTTTAACAAAGTAATTCTATATCACTAATGTAATGGGTAAACATTAAAACTCTCTGCAAAAGCGCTAGGCACATCACACACTACAACGCGCCACGCAACGGGGCGCGGGAAACGGAGCCAAATTGCCTACGCCTGTAGCGTATATTTATTGAATATCTATGTAAAAATCACGCGCGGCATCGCGTTTTCTGCGCCCCGTCGCGTGGCGCGTTGTAGTGTATGATCCACCTAAGTGATGAATTTGTTTAGAATGGATGGTCTTTCACTGGTACCTACTGAATATGGACGACTAATCCCGGAACATTTAGTACCACATGACACAGGAACGTAGATAGTGAAAAGTAATTGCTACCACACGTTCTAATCTATAAATCTAATCTAACTAGCCTGTATTGTCCCACTGCGGGGCAAAAGCCTCCCTCCCCCTTTTCCACACAATTCAGGGGGCTTACTCTCCAAACTAATTTTAATTACAATGAGATGCCAATATGATTCCAATGTTAATTTTACAGTCACGTGATTCGGTACTCTTGAAAACAATATTATCAACAATTACCCCACGCCAAGCCCGAACCCAATTCCACTTAGTTCTCCAAAATGGACACCCAATCTAAAAATCATTTGGCGCTAGCATCGAACTCAAGAGTACGAAACGGCACAATTCCAATGTCGATCTATCGGAATTAAATTGAAGAGTAAGCACCCTGTCTTTTGCGAGTGCCGGCCAGTCCCTACGGTAGGAGTCAAGCTCGCCCCGCCATCTTCGTCGCGGTCTGCCGCGATGGCGTCGTGCGTTTAGTCGGACCCAATCGGTGGTTCTCTTAGTCCAATTGTCATCTGACATGCGGCAGACATGTCTGGCCCAGTCCCACTTAAGCTTTCTGGATGAGTCCTAGTCCCAGTGGTGTTCCTTATACGGTCAGAAATTCGAACCACCCAGGATACTGCGCCCCATCGTTCCTAGAATTTGAATGTGAAAGTTCAGATGTTTGAATATGTAGAGATATATATTATATTTTTAACTCGATCGCTCAACAGCTAAAGGAATTTGGATGACACTTGGCACAGAATTCCAACGTATGTGGAATGTTTCTGGGATTAGCAGGTGGAACTTTTACTTCGTTTTCATAGGATTATGATCCTTAATGATAAAGGTAAATATCGTGTATCGTAGGGACACAAGGACATTTTTTTAAAGTCTGAATTTGCCAAGACACCATGCAATCGTACATAACATAACGTCTGTATTAACCCCAGGGGTTAAGCAGAGGTGTCCTTATAGAATACCCACATTTCTTCAGCTATATGGTTATGTCCTATGTAACAGGGGGCGAGCCTAATGCCAACCATCAACCGAGCACAAATCCAGACTCCGGATATCCTGACAAATTCCAGATGGAAAAACCCAATAACAGTTTGCCGAAGCCGGAAATCGAACCCAGGGCCACGCTCAGCAGTAGCCCTTGCGACCCCTAAACCAACGAACGACCAATCCTTGTGAGTAATTTCTTGTACAGACGCCAGCATATTAATCTACCCGAAACTGTAAAATCCCAATCAACTATGAACCTTATGCTTTAGCGATAAAGTTGAAAATCTAATAAAGAAATTTGACAGATTGTAATAACTTGATGTGCTGGCGTCTGTATTTTCAAAATAAGAGTAATTTGTCTTATAAGCTGGTTTTATTAATAAATGTGATTACATTTCTACATAAAAATATTTCGAGACAAAACCTTCCTCATATAAAGTAACTACACTTTGAATGATTTTCCTTATAAAAATTTATCTCGTGCCCGACAAGAAAATAAAGAAATCAGTATTAGAAGGATCGCAATAATGCATGAAGAACTTGAGTAACTTTTTCCTCTGAAAGTGGATTTTCGTACAGACGCTCCCACACCGAGAGCATTCACTTATAACCTTTACCTGCGACCTAACCGTGTTACGTCTCCCGAATCTATCTATACTAATAAGAGAGGTGAAGAGTTTGTTTGAACACCCTAATCTCTGGAACTACTAATCGGATTTGAAAAAAACTTTTTGCAATACTTGAGGACGGCTATTTAACATCACGCTACGGCCCTTAAGAGCTGATCAAAAAGAAAACAAGCCAGAAAGAACGCTAAGCGAAAAGGAAGTACAGTACCCGGCGATAAATATTGCACATCGACCTTTGGAAATAGACAATCGGCTAATTTCGGCTTCGTAGAGCGTTATCTCTGTCGCACGAAATACAAACAGTCCGGTATCTATTAGGAGCTGTTAAAACAATTATGATTTGCTTCTTTTCTTAATTATTTTTATTCTTTGTATAAAATCGATAGGATCGAATAGGTCGATGTGCAATATTTATCGCCGGGTACTGTAATAGCGCGGGCCGATGTAACCGTTGGATGTTGTCGACTGAAATTTAATTTGATAAATGAGCTGTTTATTTTCTAATAATTAAATTAAATTTTATTCGAGAACATCCATCGGTTTCTTACTAAACTTCAACTATATCCGACGATCCTGCATACTTATCTCTTTTGTTGACTGTACCTATCCTGTTGGTTTCAATTATCTCTCAACGCTACCTAGCAGTTATCAGCCTGCGCAATCTACTTGCAAAGCCCTAGCCGCTATCGAATCTCGTATTGTTACGTTACAGGCGAATGCACCCTGTGTGGGCGCACCTTTACAGGATTTTCCTATATGGAAGACTTCGTGTAATCAGATAAGCAGTCTCTTGCTACAAACAATTAAGAAAGTTTTCCTTTATATAATGGTGACTAGGATTGATGAAATTGATTGATATCCTACTAACATTCTAATAGCGTAACACACTATCAACCACAATCTAGATCATTCTGAAGGAAAAAAAAATGGCGTTTGGCATTGGAATTTGAATTGGCTAATTCATTGCTTCATATGTTCGAAAAATTTGCCTGCTCAACAACGTAAATTATGCTCGTGTGTATGCACACTAACAGTAGTAATGGCTATTTCATTTTGACAGTTCAACTAAATTAATTGCGTATGAGCACTTAGTGTGTTACGCAATTACCCCGCTGATTAGATAGACACCCTTTCCCTATCCTTAACGGTAGTAAAAAGTGATTGTATGGGCTTGGGACATAATTGAAAACTGTCTTTAGGTACTCTCATTTAGTGACAATGGTTGAGTATAATCAATTCGTCACTATCAAATTATAGAAGGTGTATTTAATCGAGCAACAATATTTACATCATTTTATTCCTCGGGCAACCAATTATCGATACTGAATATTATCAGTTTTCCAATATCTACAATGACATCATAGAAGGTACAGACGCCAGCACGTCAAGCTACTACAATCTGTCAAATTTCTCTTTATCGCTAAAGCATAATTAAGGTTCAAAGTTGATTGGGAAAATTTGACAGTTTCGGGTAGCTTGATGTGCTGGCGTCTGTACATTCTTAAATCAGTGTCAGTTGACATAAAGTTATGTCAACTAATAATTATACACAGCAAAAACCCGTATACGCACGCACGGTGGTAGGTACCCTAAAACAAAAGATCTACAGTACCCGAACGACCTCCGGTACCTACTGAGATCTTTTGTTTGTGTCATGTGTCAAACTGAGGTACTCAGAACGTTAATTATAATAATAATAATAATATATTTCATAAAAAAAGGAGATTGTAGTACATGAGGCATACATAAAGTTATACATATAAGTTTGTACCATGTCAAACACAATCTGGTGGGTGAAGTTCTGCTTTCCTAGCTAGGTTATAGAATAACCTGTGTTAAGGAATAACAGTCCCTGTCCCTTACAATAAGTTACAATAAACTAGTACAATTATATATACATTTTTTTTATTGATACTACAACAATGTTTTAATTGAATACATGTGCGCGTGTGTGTGAGTGATTGTATATGTGTTAATTTGACACATCACACAAGTTTTAGAATGAGACTGTTACACAGGTATCACAGAGAATCACAGAGACAACAGGCAAGTAAAAATTTCTCTAAAACTCGATGCCATAGCTATTTAGGTACGGCCGATTTTTTACCCACTGCCTGTAAGGGGATCAAAAGACTAAAAATACCAGGGGAACAGAATTCCTCAATAGTCCGAGAGCCAGTGCAAAAAAACATTTATTAGATGCCGTGGCTACGACCCGTACGTAACCGATAGCACTCTATCCACAATTCCGTCGTAAAGTTGTTACTAAAGTCGAATTGGGTCCGTAATAAAACCGTATAACGTCCTAAGGTGTTTGTAAAGTGGTCACGTAACCGTTTATGTAGGAAGAAAAACAGAGATTTCTTGTTCTTTTTTAATTGGATTTGGAGAGTAATTCACTGTGTGTCACAACGCTATCTGCCGATTTAAACATAGCCTATTACAATAATATACTTAGATAAAAATCATTGTGAATGTCGATATTATTGAAAATGTTTGGTATAAGAGTCTTTGGGCGTAAGTGATATCGTTAACATTTACAGATAACTAAAGGCCGGCGGCGCGTGAGTCGTTGCCAATGGAATATTACCATTTCATAAATATTATGTTTATATAAACATTTAGATTTTAGAAGTAGGTATTGTTGGTTAATTTTGTTTTTATTTCTTATTGTGATATTTATATCTCATCGTATACTGCACCGGTTGACGTCATCACGTCACTGTCGCTGAAAACCAGCGCTAGAGAAATGTCTCACATAGGGTCTTAGCATTATGCCAAGAGATGGCCGTTTTGCGTGGATGTGACGCATATTTACCCCCCAAGCCCCAACTTGTTCTTTTTGAGTTTTGTGTTTTTTCTCTGCGTACATTTGCCGCAAATAAACGTATTTTCTTTCTTTCTTTGACAAAATTGAATCAAATCATCACTTGATATGATATTTGACAACAGAAGGCCAATTCCCGTCCAAATGAAAAAAGTCCAAAATCTAATCACAATCTCATCTCATCGAAAATCAAAAACTTTATAAAACTGACAGATTGACATTGAAATGCGAGCGGTCTCAAAAAGACGGGAGTGCACCTCACATTCTTAACTCCCCAGTTATACTTACATTGTACTTGTATGATCCACATTTTTCAAACAAGGATATATACCAAAGCTGTAGTTTTATGACCTGTTTCAGTGCTCGAGTACTGAAAGCTTAAACGTGTATCCGCCTGAAGCTTCCTTTTATGTCTGAAATAGCTGTAGTAGATACTATAACCCAGCTACAGATAATACCTATGTCTATGAAATAAAGAGAAGTCCGGACTCTGGATTAGAGGCCTGTTTGAGGCTCTTTTAAACAGGCGCGACACGACACGCGACACATAGGCACCGCAAGTCACACGACGAGCGGTGCCTTTGTGTCGCGCGCGATTATATCGCGTGTCGCGCCTGTTTGTAAGAGCCTTTATGGCAATAGGCTCGCCCCGTATTACATGGGACATAACTGGTGAAATATTGGAGTAGTAAAGGTGAACTTCTCCCCAACTTTTCGGGGAGTATTCCCCGACGTAACGTTATGTGTTAAAAAGGAATCACGTGAGTCCTAAGAGAAAAAATTCTCGAATTATAAGCTCCCATACAGAGAGCAGCTGTATGTCTATACCTACACAGACAGAAAATAATAAATAAAAATGTTTATTTCATCAACTCAGGTAATAACATTTATAAGTTTGGAGTCACCTTTTAAGCAAAGATTTGTTTGTATTAGGTGGTTTCACTCCTCCAGTTTAAATTAACATAATGTGTGAGAAAATAAATAATAGATAATTTTGAAACAAGCCAAAAGTGTATAACTATATTTTTTTTATTATATAAATAAGGAATGTAATGTACCTTCCTGTGCCTATTCAGCCATAAAAATGCCACATGATATCGTTTCTACTTTGTAGTGCTTAATCGTCTCTATCAATTCTGTATAACAGTTTTTGAAGTGAAAACTTCTTTAGCGGCGTTGTACACTTTTTTGTAATGGGTAAAAAATGTTAAACTCGCGTCAGGACACGTGACCTGCTCGAAAATTCGTAAGACCGTTGGCCGTAGCCGGTACCGCGCGTGTTTTGTTTATAAGACGATTCATAAAATACACACGTAATTGTTCAAGTTTTCACTTCTGTCGGCACTCCCGGAGTGCCACTGTTTTTTTTTTCTAAAGGTCATAACATAACATCACGCTTTGAATCCCCGAAGGGTATTGCAGAGCTGTATCTACAGTACACTCACATTTCCCCAGTGATGGTTAAGTCATGCAATAGGGGGACGAGGCTACTGTCATCAACCCGGCACAAATCCAGACTCCACGCTGCTACTGAGTAATTCCTGATGGAAAACCAAATAACACTTAGCCCGACCTGGAAAACGAACCCAGAACGTCATGCTCAGCAGTAGCGTGTGCGTCTACTAGGCCAACGTGGCAGTCAAAGCTCTTTCTATCAAAGTTCCATGTGTCATATTTACGCTCTAATCTATACTAATATAGAGGTATGAGGAACAGGGTGTAAAGTTCACTCATACTCTATAGAAAAGGGAGGATCCTCCGACCAGACGGGTGTTGTGTCTGGCGGGCAACGGCCCGTTGATTCATGTCGGGCCGTTGTATCTATGCTAGTTGCGCGGTAAACTCTGCTTGCGCGATGAAGGATTTGCGTGACGTCAGTACGACGCGTTGTTTGTATGTGGCGTTGTCGGCGTTGTAGATACCGCTACACTAATATTGTAAAGCTGAAGAGTTTGTTTGGTTGAACGCGCTAATCTCTGGAACTACCAGTCGGATTTGAAAAATTCTTTTTGCATTTTTATATTTGATAGCCCAATTCTTGAGGAAGGCTATAGGCTATTTAATATCACGCTATGACCTTTAGGCGCCGAGCAATAAGAAAAAAGTCAGAAAGAACGCTAAGCAAAAACGAAGTAATAGCGCGGGCAGGCGATGCGATGCGACGGGGTGGGTCGGAGTAACAAGAAATTTCACGCGGACGAAGTCGCGGGCAGAAGCTAGTATTTTATTTTATACATGAAAGTGACAGGCTTGTGGCTAAGTGATAACAGCCGCACGGGTCGATCGATCAGGTTAAGCTACGTTTGCCGCGGTTAGTACGTGAATGGGTGACCATCTTTACATACCAAGATCCCTCCGTGCGTCGTAGAGCACTTTAAGCTGTTGGTCCCGGCTTCAGTCATTCGTCTCTATATCGTCGTATTCAGATCTTTGACAGTCGTTACGGGTCGTCAGAAGCCCGAAATTCTGACAATCAGTCTTACGAAAGGGTTTCGTATTACCCAGTGACTGGGTTGTGGAGGTCAGTTAAACAGTCACTCCGTGTAAAATACTCAGCTGCATCCGCAACATAATTATAGAAAGAAGAAAGAAAATACGTTTATTTGTGGCAAACATGACGCATAAAAATAAAAAATAAAAACACAAACAAAAAAAAAGTATAGCAGCCTTTTCCGGCTAGGCAGATGATGACATGAAAATGATATTATAATTTTCCAAAGATCTACGATAAGCGTCTAGATTTAGTTACCGAAGCCTGTTGAAACTAGTTTACAATCCTAGATATAGTCTGACGGTGCCTTAAGGCTCCTACAAACAGGCGCGACACGACACGCGACACAAAGGCACCGCAAGCGGCGCCTTTGTGTCGCGCGCGATTATATTGCGTGTCGCGCCTGTTTGTAGGAGCCTTTAAACTGTCGGGACGCAGTAGGTACTTGTATCAACCGCCGTCAAAACTCTTTATCAGATGAAATGTCTCGCTCGTAGTCAGTTCGTTCGTGTTTATCTTCCACCAAATTGACAGGTTTAATTCCAAGTTGACTGTGTAAATACGTATCAATGCTGTTGAAGCAAATAAACGTGCATTGAACGCGTTCGGCTTATTTCGATGTGGTTGAAAAATGGATTATTATTTTGATAGGAAAAGAGGTCAGATAATATAACTTGGATAGTGAGAATTACCGTTGAGTATGTAAAATAGGTAGGTAAGTGCCTCGCAAAGCACATTAGATAGTTACGTAGATCTTTGACGGTCGTCACATGTCCATCATCCATCCATCCATCCATCCATCTATTCATCCATCCATCCATCCATCCATCCATCCATCTATCCATCCATCCATCCATCCATCCATCCATCCATCCATCCATCCATTCGTCCATTGTCCATGTGTGTGTGTGTGTCATGTGTGTGTGTCATGTGTGTGTGTCATGTCATATGTGTGTAGAAGCCTAAAAGTTTGACAACCAGTCTTAGCAAGGGATATCTTATAACCCAGTAACAGGGTTGTGACTTGTGGAGGGCAGATAGGCAGTCGCTCTATGTAAAATACTGGTATTCAGCATGATTGATTGAGGTATTAACCATTAATTATGTCACACAAACAAAGATGAACATACCGCCGTCGACGCGTAGGTGGCTGCCGTTGTTACGTGCCGCTCGTGTGCACACTAAGAGTGATCGAAGAAAAATTCGAAGGATACTTAAATGAAACCAAGACTCCAAGATTTTGTTCACATATTTACACGGAATTTTGCTTTCCCATAAAAGCGAACGTGTGTGTAAATGTCGTAAATACTCGGCAAGCAGTTTTGGCGTCGTGAAAGTCACATAGCAAGGCGTAGAGCTAGTCAATACAGTCGTTAACTAGATATATAAAAGACGTTATGTCTAGTTTTAGGAAACATTCTGTTGCGTTTAGACTGAACTGTTCAAAGAGAAATGAGTTTGGCAACAGACATATTACCGTGTTGTGTTGTGTCGTGCAAATGGATACACCAATCAAACGAATCTGTTCAGGACTACGTCAAATCACGAGTTTTGATTGGCTAACACGGCGTCA
This sequence comes from Luperina nickerlii, assembly GCA_963855955.1. Taxonomy (NCBI): domain Eukaryota; kingdom Metazoa; phylum Arthropoda; class Insecta; order Lepidoptera; family Noctuidae; genus Luperina; species Luperina nickerlii. Next base: position 11,927,540 of record OY979681.1, on the reverse strand, counting down.
GAAGGCGTCACGACACGACACTACACATTAATATGAATCCGGCTTTTGAGTACAGCTGGCGTTATATGGAAATTAACCATTTCAAAGGTGTGTTAACATTTAGGAATTTTGTAGTAAAATAGGGCTTTGGCGAAGTGGCAGTGGGCTGGCCATGTTTGTCAAAGGACCGATGAGCGATGGAGCGGACGAGTCCTTAAGTTTATCGGCAAGCGTAGTGTGGGACGCCCCCAGCTACATGTACCGACGACCTTAAAAAGCTGGGTCAGACAAACTGGATGCGGAAGGCGAAGGACAAGGTGTTCTGGCGCAGCCTGGGAGACGCCTATGTCCAACAGTGGACTACAGGCTCCTTCAAACAGGCGCGACAGGCGATAAAATCGCGCGCGACACAAAGGCACCGCAAGTCGCGCTACAAGCGGTGCCTTTGTGTCGCGCGCGATTCGCGTCGCGCATCGCGCCTGTTTGCAGGAGCCTTAAGACTGATAAGAGAGTTGATTGATTGAGAACCTTTTTATTATTTGTACAAAATGATCGAACCTGCGTAGGTACATAGGTAAGGTAGGTCGTCACTCAAAATATTATTTAAATACTAATAATTTATTTATTTAAACTTTTCGCACAAAAAGGTACAAAGGCGGACATAATGCTTTATTATATTACTGTGTTAGAAAAGGAAAAACAGTTGACCCTGATCTCATTTTCTGCGAAAAACTTGTTTTGCGAGTTTATTGTTGAAAATTATACCTTTACCTTCCGTGACTAAATGACTGTTTCAATTAGGTATGACAAATTATTCAAAACTTTTTACTATTCGAACATTTTATTCTGACGAGTTATGTTAAATATTGACTATTACAGTTCATGAAAATCTCGCAAAAGGTGTACTAAAGCTTGAAGCTACGAAAGTACTAGAAATCGTAGGAAAAACTAAAAGAATAATAATAAACAAAAGAAGTTTGTAATCTGTTCTCGCAAGCCCTGTGGTGTAAGCAGAATTTTAGGTCTCAACGGAGACTCAATTACGTGTAATCCAATGCCTTTGGCCATAGCGGAGGCTTTCTGCCGCTCAAAGGGTTTATATTCAATGAATTCATAGGAAAATAGTCTAGCAGTGACGGCTAAAAATAGACGAGTATGTAGATAAAATAGCGGTAAACCTGAAAAAGGATGTTTTTATTTTGCATTGTCCTTTAAAGAATCAAAAGACATTGCCAAATAAATCCCGTAAAATTTATGGGAATAAATAAAAATGAGATACCGTCAAGGGCATCAACGGACACTAAACCAAGCTTCTCAAGTTTACAGAAGGGTCTTCTAAGCGTACTTAATAGATAGGTACGGCTGTGAAATATATCAGCTAAACAATTTAGTTTACCTATTAAAGCTTAAGGGGCTTACATGACCTAAAGCGCGGTCACTGTCGGACTGCATAGAAAAGAAAGAGAAGCGCGATGACACAACGCTGGTAATTTATTGCAAAATATGAAGCAATTATCTATTTACAAAAATCTATTGTTTGGACTTAAAAATTAAAACACTAGTTCTTTAGTATGTTGCTTGTAGAATAATCTGACAAAAAATTAGAACCATAAACCTTACTAATATACATACAATCGTATGTATATTAGTATGGTTTTTATTAAAAAAAGAAAGTTTTTAGAGATATCTTCATTTTCTTCTATCGTATCAAATTAGCTGTATTATATTTTCAACACACTATCTATCTAGCATATATCCTGAAGAATATCATACATTTTTCTGATTTTGTTTACTGTAGTCGATCATATACTTTTATTGTTTCTAAAACTTGCGTTTTTTTGTATTTAGGTCCTGTAAGCCCCTTAAGCAAGTGTGGTAATGACAGTGCTTTCTCTGTATGAGAAAAGGGCTAAAGTGAGTCAATAATAGGCTGATATTTTTTTTCTATTGATTAACGCATAGAGTTCAAACTGTATAGCTCACGTTACACTACATGTGGTCATTGAGGTTTCAGTGGTTATAGCTTAGTCATTACTTATAGCTAATTAATTGGTACGGATTTGTTATATCGCTGAATGATTGCTTACGAGTAGAAACCCTGATTTGCATTGAGATGCAAATGGAATGAGGTGGGAACATAATACAAATGCGACTTAGGTTACAGTCATGCAGTCGCTCCATGAAATTTGGAAATCACAGTTATCGTGCAATTTCCTCGAAGCTATTACTGCGAACTGCAATTATCAGGTAGTCAAATTGTGTACGTGAAGACATCAAAGTCTCGACTCTGAGAGTTATTGCATTTTAGAAGGCCACTTCAATCATAGCAGTTTCAACCTTATAGTGAAGACTTAAAAGTCATGACGCGTTCTCTTGATTTACAAGAATTATAATTTAAACCTCGAATATCTATTGTTCTATGCAACAGTAATTTCACCGCCCAAGCCACTGTTAAATAAGTGAACTTTAACTTTGTTAAAGAACATTGTGTTGGCAGATTTAATGCTCTTAAGTAAAACTGAGGCGAGAGGGCAAACTTTTCCCTTATATACGTGAGCTGAAGCTGAATGTGCGGGTAGTTCGATGTTTTAAGATTTATTTACGTGAATCAACTGGTACCATAGCAGTAGGCTAGGAAACTCTACGCAGGTACGACAAAAAGTAGGTGCTATTCAATTTGAAAATGTCAGGGCTTTAAAGGGAAAACCAAAGGAAAGGCCGTTCTAAGGATTTCAATAATACGTTTACTATACTTTTATATTTATATATTGGAAGGTGTACGGCGGACGTGGTGTGTTGGATTACGTTAGACGTGTGATCCCACACCAGGCTAAAAGAATAGTACAGTGAGAAAGTAAGGATTTTAGTAAGTGCGGGCTGGGATAGTAAAAAGTAATATTTATGAGTTAGAATGAGAAAGACTATAGTATTAAAGTAGGGTCGATCTGTTTTTGCTATACTCCAACAAAATACGATTCCAAATAATGAAAGAAGAAAGAATTTGAAAGAAAAATATTATTAAAATGAAAATTATAGTCATGAATAAGTCGTGTTCGACATATTATGACAACCATGAAAATCAATTGAATGTCGAACAAAATAATAAAATACTGAAGGCAACAATAAATGATATGTGTTATAATAGTAACAAACAAAAAATAGCTCCAATAGTAAAAACATTCCGTATAATAAAGGCTCAATAACAATAAATAGAAGTGTGTAGGTTCTTATAAGCTTTCCGAGCGAAGCCGAGCTGGGACGCAAGTAAATGGTTCGAATCGCTCGTTCTTTTGAAATGAGACTGAAGTTCACAGAATTGTTTGATCGTCCCCTTAGGGAATAATCTTGGCACCTCAGTTATTTACAATAAACGGCTTGTACTAATAGCAACGGTACAAGGACGAACAAATACTCAAGAATCGAGATTCAGATAAATAATTATTTTCTTGGATTTCAACTGTAAATTTTGATCCGATATTGATAATAATATAATAAATAAAATAAATAGAAACAAAAAAATAATAAATAAAACAAAATCGGGTTAGTTACACAATTTATGACTCAAAAACGGTAGGACCTATTTTTATGAACTTTGATTTGTTGGATTTGTCTCCTCCCTGATTAGCAGAATAACTAGTAATAGTCGACATCAGTGGAACATTCTAGTTCCTCTATAGTTACTTTACTCTTTGATTCTAGTACAAATTCGAGCCCCACGCAAGCTGCACGCACGCACCTTTCTCGCAAATTTTTTCGATATTTTTGTAACCATTCTGAAATTACAAGTAAACGGAATTAAGTAATTACTGCGTTTGATTCAGGCTACATTATTTTCAGTCAAAACGACGACTATGGATGAAGATGACATGCGGCGCCGACCACAAATAAACTGGGATAAGAAAAGAATCATGACAATTTTTGGTCAAAACAATCCCTTCTTTCGGGCGCAGATAATTATGATGAATAAAACATTGCAATCAATATGCCCAGCCCTTTCCAACTATGTTGGGGTCGGTTTCCAGTCTAACCGGATGCAGCTGAATACCATTATTTTACATGGAGCGATTGCCTAAACCCAGTTACTTACTGGATAATTCGACGTCCCTTGGTAAGACTGGTTGTCAGCATTCCGGGCTTCCGACGACCCAATCCACGAATGACAGCCGGGGCCAACGGCTTAACGTGAAATTCTGACGTTTTTGAGTGACGTGACCTACTAAAACCTACCTGTTGAAGGCAACTCTAGTTCGAGGAGCATTGTTTCCAACCCAAACAAAACATAGCTTTGTTAGTAAAACTATTCACTTTTACACATTGGCTGTGGCTTAGAAATCCCGTTACGACACGACCTTTGCTATAAATCGCAATCATAGATCTCTTTGGTCTCGAATACTAGTCCTACTATCGCACAGGGTTTGTTGGGTTACTGCCGCCTAATCCTGCAAAACTAAGGAAATTGCGCGTGTTTCTTTGACAAGTTTTGATACACTTATTGAGCACGATGTGTATCTATTTGAATTGCTTTTGACCAGGAAACAAGTCCTTCCTCTCGTTCTTCTTCAGAAAAAAAATAACGAATTCATTAATTCTGGCATTTTGCGCAACTGCGATCTAGCTAAGTTAGTGTTTTGTTTTCCACAGACAGTTCACCTGCTACTATTTACTTTACCAGATGCTGTACTCTATATAATTATACCATTAAGGATTGTTTGTTATGTTAAAATAAAATTGTAACATTAAGGATTAAATAAATATAAAAAATAAAAAAACCGTTAAAAATAACACTTCGCCCATAGCTCTACCCTCAACCCTCAACGGAAACCAAAACCAGATAACAGAAACCATTATTGCACTCACCCAATAAATTAAATACCTCTTTTGCGACCACACTATCGCTAGGGATTAAATCAGAAAAGCCATTAATTCCGCTCTCACTAAATACAAATCTGATGTAACAGAGTCATAATTAACTAGGTTTCTACTCATCGTGTGGGGTAATGAAATCACATTAGTTTGTTCGGGAGTCATGGGACTTGGCAGAATGTGTCTTTATCTGTTTTCGCTTCCTGCTAATGAATGGATGAGATTAGCATTTGACCGAAGTTATGTATGTCCACAAAAGCCTTGTCGATTAAATCCAAACCTCGGCCACTGTTATTCTTCCATTCAACATTTATTGGTTGATGATATTGATGATGAATCCTTGCATATCCATAGTCGCGTACCAGGTAGAATGAATCTGTTCTCAGATATTAGATGTCGTAAAAAACAAAACGTCTGTCTGCTTATAACACTTCGATCATCCAACCACTCGCCAACCGTGATGATTTGGGAACACGCTCTGCAAACCTTCATGAACTCAGAATGATATTCCATATAACCATTCTGTTGTTTGCCCATTGAATAGTGAGCCTTCGAGTCCATCAGTAGTCGCTTCTACGAATTTACCCTTTACCAATAACTGGAATCATTGAATGGCAGTTCCAATGAAACGACAATAGGATGAAGGATTATTTCTGTATATCGTACATACATCCGGGGGAGAATAATTGTGATTACTATTCTGACCTGAACCTTTATTGTTTTTACGATTCGGTACGCAAAAGGTGTCTACGGAACCCTATTACTGAACCTCCGCTGTCCGTCCGTCCGTCTGACTGTCAGCGGGCTATATCTAATGAACTGTAATAGGTGGACAGTTGAAATTTCCACAGAGTAAGTATTTCTATTGCCGCTATAACAACAAATATTAAATAAAGTTAATAAAAATTAGAGGTTCTCCATACAAGAAACCTGTTTTTTCCGTCGTATTTGGCTTGTGGTAAGGAACCCTTTTTGTGCGAGTCCAGCTCGCACTTGACCGGTTTTTTTAATTTTATTTTTTAGCGAAGATGCCGCCGATGTAAAGTGGTCTTCACCTCTGGAAGTTCTGCAATGCAAAAGACATCGATAGTGTGTTGCCATTCCAGTGACAAAACTGAAAATATGTCTCTTGTGGTTTTAATAACATCATCACTCATACCCATATACTCTTCAGCGGGATTGTCCGAAAGGGTTACCGCTGGCCCGGAACATATTATAGGGCTAAGGAAGGAACTCGGGTGGGTTTTAGTCAGTAAGAGTCCGACACTCCCTTCCGCTCCACCCATAGCGGGAGGGGTCATTTGATGGTTTCCCATCCTGGAAAAAAAAACCCATATACTCTTCAAAACTACATAAATACAGTACAGGTACTCTTGCCACTCTTGGCGGAATATACAGCTGTTTAATTATATCTAAAATACATACTGTCTACATGTTCATAGCAACTATAAAAATGTCTCGGTTATAACTACTTAGTATAAATATAAATACCTATATATTTCATATAAAAGCAAGCATCTTCGTTTCGTTTATTAAAAATAAACAAGCTGTCCGTAACACGTTACCCATGTGATGATATTATTATTATAGTCAGTATACAATAATATCGTCGACACTGCTATGAGGCAGCATAGATACACAAGATGAAATGTTATTCCGTACGACATCGTCGTAACTCGTACATACCTATACACCTAAGTAATATTGCAGTCAACACCACAGCCAGGACTCACAATATTGGAGTTACTTCCTGATTCAGTTATCTCCGCGATCCCTTCGAATTCTGATTAGCTGTCGCTCTCATTTCACTTTGAAGAAGGAGTACCTACAGAGGGATCAATTTATAACCAAAAGTTTGATGAAAATTCTAATATTCCTTGTCTTTATGTTAAGACGAAAAAAATATGTCTATCAGTAAGTCAATATCAATTTAAAATCATCTCAACTACCTAGCCTTTTCACAGCTATGTTGGGATCGGCTTCCAGGAGCGACAGAGCGACTTTACAAGGAGCGACTGCCGATCTGACCTCCACAAACCAATAACCGGGTAGGTAATAGGTACGATACCCCTTGCATGGTAAGGACTGGTTGTCAGACTTTCGGGCTTCTGACGACCCGTAACGACTGTCAAAGATCCACGAATGGCAGCCGGGACCAACGGCTTAACGTGCAATCCGAGGCACTTAGGGGTCGCGATATGTAAAGATGGTCATCCATCCACGGACCAACCGTGGCAAGCGTAGCTTAACCTGATCGATCGACCCATGCTGCTTTTGTACCCTATCTAACTTCGAAATAAAACTAACTACATTTTATCCGACTCTTGAACTGAATCTAAAACGCTCGCGCAGGAGCTGCGAAGCGATAAGAGCTCTATTTATTGGATAACTATTGATTCTACTGCACAAATATAAAATACATTAGCTTGACTTTGATCGAGCGGTTTGCTATAAGCTCATACAAAAACCGCAAATATTTAACCTTACAATGAGACTCTGTAAATCGCCATTTTAAATATCATGAAGTTGCAGACATTATGACGGCGGGTTTACTGGACTTTGATTAAACTTGAAATACAAATATGATAATAATGACATTGGGAGGCGTTGTTGCTAAACATATTTTGTGAAACTGTCACAGAAATATTGTGCTTATTGAAAAAACAAGAAGGCCGAGTCAGTTCTGAATTTGGCCACGCGCCAAAAGAATCTGTAGGTACCGTTTGAATAAATATTAAGCTTCATTAATTTGACGTTCAAAAGTGCCTTTTATGTGCCTGTTTGAAATAAATGCTTTGACTTAATTAAATAAAACTTTGACAACCAGTTTTTATTTGCCATTTTGCCATTTGCAGCGTATCAATTAAAAATAAAAATAAAAAATTCATTATGCTTACTGCAAGTGATTCGGAATAAAGTTTAGTGAGTGAAGTGAACGTTGATTATTATAATCCATTTGCAGTAATTTTACCTCTGATTTTGCATCACTGTCAAAAGTGTTCTTTATACTCCTTGTAATAAGGTTGCTGTTGGTTTGCTGGTACTGACAAAGCTGTCAAAATCACACTGATTTTTTATTCTCGTTTTATTAAGGTTGATGCTGTCACTGGTAAAATACCTGTAAAAAGACTGTATATACCCCTCTATCACATCAAAGAAGCTATCTTGGAAATTGTAAAAAGGTAATACCCCGAATTATGAACATGAACTTACCTACATACTACATTCAAAACTACAGTTCTCACACACATTTTACTCATATAATGAAAAATAAATGTCACCAATGGATAAAAAGCTCACAAGCCCACAAGCTGTGATTTCGCTGACGAGAATTTCACTCATTTAAAAATTCGTATGAAAGAATGAATACGTAACGAAGTGGGTTAACCGCTTTCATATTACTTATGTAATACATTTTTAATAAAGACCAAATAATAATGCTCTCACCTTTGATTAAATTCCTTAGAAATTCTATGGGACCGTTACTTTTTTTTCTAGAGAAAACCAAACATTTTCTTTATAAGTAGCTATGTTTTTTTCAGCGATGGTACGTACAGGCATTTTGTTTTCTGTTGGAGTATGTTTTATTCAAATGAAATCAAAAGTCATATATTCAAATAAGCCTGAGAATCAGCACTTTTCGAACGTCAATTACATAAAACAATGCCCCAAAACGCCCGCCCTATACCATTTCCTAGTGCGTTCGCTGGGAAGAAGTGGCGAAACAAACTCCCCAGCAACACAGTTCTCTGTTCAGTTAGGAAACATTGATTCTATACAATAGGAGGTTGCAAATTAATTAACATTACGAGACACAGAACATTAAATTAAATTGTTTGCCATGTGTCAGCTAGCCACGCAAAACTATACTAAAGCAAATATGTTTTATGATAATTCCACGTCGATAAGTATTGAATTGTTTAGATTCTTACTTTGACTGATTGAAAAACCCGTTGATACTTTATTATTAATTTTGGTTTTACCTATTTAGTATCTTCCTTGCATCTAATGAGCTGGCCCTTCAGTAATTAGTACCTTTTGTTATTTTACCGTACTCTTTCACAGTAAGTACTTCAGAATGATTGATTTACCCCACCGCAAAACCTTTTCGCTTCCGCTAAAAAAGCATTCATCTTTTTACAGTAACCTGAACACATGTGGTAATTAATTTAGATAATAATTAGCAGATCCCTTGAGAGAAAAATGTATGTATGTAGGTATTATGTTAACGTACTTACACAGATTTTTTTTAAATAATCGTTAAGCGTTCTCTAATCTCTCTATTATTATGTCTGCCGGCGGGCAACACTGTAAGGGAAACCAAACATTGTTTTATTACAATCAGATACTTACTGCGAATATCAAAGGTAAAGGCAATTCTCATGAGAGTATTCTGAATTTATACTAAACTAGCTTCTGCCCGCGATTTCGTCCGCGTGAAATTTCTTGTTACTCCGACCCACCCCGTTGCATCGCATCGCCTTCCCGCGCTATTGCTTCGTTTTTGCTTAGCGTTCTTTCTGACTTTTTTTTCTTTTTGCTCGACTCCTAAAGGTCATAGCGTAATGTTAAATAGTCTATAGCCTTCCTCAAGAATTTGGCTATCAAATGCAAAAAAAAATTTTCAAATCCGACTGGTAGTTCCAGAGATTAACGCGTTCAACCAAACAAACAAACAAACTCTTCAGCTTTATAATATTAGTATAGATATAAACTTTATCCGCACGCTGATCCCGGGCACAGCCAGCACCCTAATTGCGTACCACACTATTAATCTAAATCTGAATCATTTTGAAGGATATTCCTAATCCATTGTTCCATATGTTCTAAAAATGTATCAGCTGAACAACGTAAACAACGCAATGTATGTTGTCGAACTGTCAAAATGAAACCCATTGCTACTGATAGTGTGTTATTAGTATTAGTAGTAATAGATAGTATTATAATAATAACTAGTAGCTTTTGCCCACGGATTCACCCTCGTGAATGTCGGAAAATATCACACATGCAGGAATGTAATACCGAAATTAAAAGTATCCCATGCGTTTATTTATTCAGGTTATAAATTGTGTGCATTTAAATCCGTTCCGCCGTTTTTGCGCCAATCCGGAACATACATCCAGATAAACGGACAAACATTCTGAAAACTAGATATATTTTTATCGGACTCGTTCATAGTGTTGAATATTTTTGAAAAAACTAAGTGCTTCCTTTTTTTTAAATATTTAATGTACAGTTTTGACTTCCTTACTTAAATGTATAAATAGATAAGTCGAACGCTCAACAAAATAAAACTAAGGCTCATCCCAACAGGAAAATATCAAAGCAGAAAATCGGAGACAAACGCGATCTCGGTAAATTTGACACTCTTATAGAATCCATTCCCTTTCGCACATCATGAAAATGAAAGCGTCAAGAATAAACGAAACAAGAGGAAATACGATAATAAATATACGGAATCCTATTACGTATTCCCAGATCTTATTTGTATTAACAAGATTATGTGTTATGAAGCCTGAATGACACCGAGCATCTCATCATTTTTCGAGGCTATTCGTAATACGCGGGATATTAGGGTTCGATAATCACGTCAGATTGAAATATTAATTTGGAAACGGATTAGGTCCTTGTTTTTCTTTTGTAATTTGTGGATATGTACGCTCAGTTCTTCCTCTGTAGGACAGGAGTTTTAATGGAGGAAGTTTCCGTTTTTCTTTTCCGTCATTGGACTTTTCTCAGGCTTCAAAGAGTTTAATTAAAAATCAATGTTACATGAAAAGAAAAAGTACTCATCAGTAAATTTTTCCAATCGTAAATCTTTGTCGAACTGCAGATCAAGCTTTAAACCCCCAAAGACAAATAACAATGCTCTTGTTTTAAGACCCCATCTCGTCAGTGTTCAGCAGAAACAGCTGATGCAAGCTCGTTGCAAGATTTAGTAGTACGTGGCAAAAGTGGCGTTTAAAACGTACAGAATGGAATTTCGATTTGTGGCGGGTGTCGCGGCAGCGGAAATCAACGGATGGAGTGAGATCAAACAGTTCCTATCTAGCAATGACTATTCTGTTAACCCATTATGGTCGAGTTGATGTTTTAAATGAATAAATACTAGCTTCTGGTCGCGGTTTCGCCCGTGTGGATGTCCGAAATTTCAAGGGTTTTAATTTGTTTGCACGAATCCCTAATTCTTTTTCTTAAGGGGCTTACAGGACCTAAACACAAAAAACGCAAGTTGTAGAAACAATAAAAGTATAAGATCGACTTCAGTAAATAATAAAAGCATTCAAGTAACGATATCACATAAAATAAACATAAGAATTATCACCAAAAATAACCTCAGGTTAGAGATTATTATGGCAGGCGAATAGCAAAAATTTTAATACCCACAATAATCAATGAAATACCAAAAGCTATAAAAAAACGAAATAAACTCGAAAAACTATAAGCAAAAATACAAAAAATATTATTACAACTACATAACTAACTTAGTTCAATAAAATAACTTTTACATTTAAAACACGAATAAAAAAATAAATTAAAAAAAGCGTAGCAACCTGTATGATAGATGTTTACGGATTAGTTAATACGTGTAATATTATTCGTGTACCTACATTATTTGCTTATATAAAGAAATGGTGTGGGTACATGAATGGTATAATATGATGTATTATAAGTAAAGTTATCCTTACTCAGTAATCATTAAGGATTGTTCTTATAGCGAATTTGAGTACCAATACCAAACTCGTTTTCCATCCATATGTGCATATCTATGTATCATGTCACACATGTTTATACAAATAAATGCATCTTTATCTTTATCTAATACACACCATTTCTGGTTTAATGGTATGTACAAAACAAACATAAACCTGTATTAAAGACTGTACGAATATTTTTTTTTATCCGAAAAATGTATGATATTCTTCAAGATAAATGCTAGATAAATAGTGTGTTGAAAACATAATACAACTAATTTGATACGATATAAAAAAATCATGAAGATACATCTAAAAACTTTCTTTTTACACTAAAAACCATAGTAATATACATACAATCATTCTAATTTTTTGTCAGATTATTCTTCAAGCAACATGCTAAAATACTAATGCTTTTAATTTTTTAAGCCAAACAATAGATTTTATGTAATTAAATAATTGCTTCATATTTTGCAATAAATTACCAGCGTTGTTTCATCGCGCTTCTCTTTCTTTTCTATGCAGTCCGACAGTGACCGCGCTTTAGGTCATGTAAGCCCCTTAAATAAAAAAACTATTTTACAAAAAAAAAACTACCAACTACCGACCGAATGGTTACGAGAAATGTCCCTCTGTTGAGTCTGCAGCTGTCTTAATTTAACAGAATATTCTACAAATCCTTGAACTTTTAAAGAATTTCCATAAATGGCGTAGAACTGTCCAAAAAAGTTACCAACTGAAAAGTCAGGAAGTTTCCCAAGAAGATTAAACATATTCATTCAAAGTAAATCACAAAAGTACCGTTAAAACTTTGGACAGTCCAACGAAAGCTCTAAAGCGCTGCATTTAGTTAGTGGGACAGAACGTCAGATATATCCAGCTCTTACAGAAGTTCGTTGGAAAGCTGCCCGCGGCGCCACACCAAAGTTCCGAACGCCACAAACATTTTATAGTATTAACACTAAAATTGAGTAATTAGAAAGTCCCGTGCTGATAATGTGTAGTCTGGGGCACTTAAGCTGAGGATTTAACGATTTCGCTAACAATGCCCAACTGTTTGAGAGCTAACTTATTCATGAAAGGGTTCGCAATGAAATTAAAAGTTTGCACGGAATTTAATGGTTTAACAACACGTTAAATTAATTTTGATTTTGGAAAGCAATGTGAATATCGCTTTTACTGTGACCTGGGAAAGGAAAAGGTGATAGTCAAATTGTTTGAATCCAAATAACCTATTGTCTAATAAATTCTATGCCTTTTCTTCGACATCACTCTACCACAAAACCAATACAACTTTTCCAATGCATAAATAATAAGACTTACGTAAATCATGCCATTTCATCACTGACTTTTACGGATAAAATAACAGAGCAAAAAGGTCAGAAGCCAGATCAGTGCTCTTGCCTTTTCTATATGAGAAGAGGCTGAAACCTATGCCTTAATAATAATTATATATACATACTAACTTCTGCCCGCGACTTCGTCCGCGTGAAATTTCTTGTTACTCCGACCCACCCCGTCACATCGCATCGCCTGTCCGCGCTATTACTTCGTTTTTGCTTAGCGTTCTTTCTGACTTTTTTTCTTTTTGCTCGGCTCCTAAAGGTCATAGCGTGATGTTAAACAAACAAACAAACAATCTCTTCAGCTTTATAATATTAGTATAGATATAGTTCCTCTCCCTGGAGCCCTGACTGGCGTAGCTTGGGCCCTGGGGGCCTACAAAGCTCACTTTGGCAGAATCATAAAAAAATAACATTATGAATCATAATATGGCGAAGAGAGTCCGTGTTTTTCTTTTTTTCGCTGCACTATGTAGGTATAATCAAAGAGATTGGGATTGGATTTGGATTGGATTGATTAGTATTTTAGCACAGACAAAAAAAAAAATAACTGAAAAACCCTTCACCAATGGGATTTGATACGATTAACTTAACAGTTAACTGTCCATTATGATTCATAATGTATGAAAGTGGCCTTTTTAGGCCCCCCTGGTCCCGATACCGGTGGGCTTCTATTTTGTATATTTTAAATGTTTTTATATTCTAATATTTAAAAATATAATTTATATGTTTAAAATGAAATAAAGGAGATAATAATATATTTATTAAACAAAATAACTAGACTTAGTTGTGTTAATAACAATATTCCTTTCCCCTGTGTTAGTATTCCCATTCGAATCACCATCCATAAAAATATGTGAATCTCGACCACACGCCTAACACCGAGGTGGACAGCTTGCAGCAGCGACTCACAAAAAAACAGTCGAGTCTGTCTTAGCTCTAAAGATCGACAACTACAGGCTAATATTACGTATTATAAGTAATTATTAAATAAGTCCAAGAGCAGTGGTGGCCCAGGTGTCCGTTTCGACTGCTCGGGCAGTGTCGTAGAAGAAAAACGACTACGTCAACATTACGAAGGAATTCGTAAAACACTAACAATGAAAGTCGCAAATTCGTAGATCCAATATTCAGAAAGTTGTAAAGGTTTAACCATGGCCGCGCGGTCGAAACGTGGAGAACCGCGCGGCCACGCAGTTCTCTTAAACGGATCTTTTTAGAGGTCTCATTCTTTTTTCTAACCACTGATACGATTTCGAAGAAAATGTAGATAGCATGAATAAAGCCCTTATGTTTGGACTTCACGACCTACAGAACTTGAAAAAAATGAAAATGAAAAAAAAATGCTATCTATGGCCCCTCGGTCGAAACACAGAAAAACGCGCCGCCGCCACGCAGTTCTCTTAAACGGAGCTTAGTAGAGGTCTCATTCTTTTTGCAAATCACTAATACAATTTCGAAGAAAATGTAGACAGTATGAATGAAGTCCTAATTTTAGTAAATTCTAAAGTCCTCATTTGTGTAAATTATTTCATCGCCACTGCTCTCAAAACGGTGAAGGATAACATCGTGAGGAAATCGGCATGACCTAGAACCAAAAATTCGAAGACATGTCACATCTACCAACCCGCACTGATCCCGCTTGGTGGATTACGGCCCACTCCCTCTCTCTGAGAGGAGGCCTGTGTCCCAGCAGTGGGACACAGCTTATAGACTAATTATGCATTATACATATAAGTCCTAATAACGCATACTATAAATACAGATAGTCAATAACCAAACAAGGCTTTGTTCTGTTATCATTACCGACGATCAATACTATGCTGTGTAATTAGCCAATGTGCGCCGTCCAATTGATTTCATCTGCCCTCAACTCGGTCACTGCGGATTCTGTATCCCTGGTACATTCAACGTGGTTCTCAGGTAAATATTGGATGGCTTAACGGCTAATACGGTTGCACAGCTCAGAATAATCGTTCTATCGATTGCTAATTTCATGATTAGCAATCGATGTTTACGGGATGATTAGTTAAAATGCTACCCCCAACTCAATTTATACTTTTATTTTACGTTGCTACTTGCAGTATTACGGCCACTGAAAGTCAGTGCTGTGTTGTGGATCCCATAGCACAGCATCATGCTGAGTAGAAGCCTATTTCTGTTCTGTGCTAGTAAATCTATTTTGTTTCTTATATACATTTATTTTCTTCGTTATCATTTGAGTTAACTTATCTTCTTGTATGCACTTATCTGATTCTGTGACAAATAACATTGAGAGTCGAACATTCAATAAGTACTGATTTTAGATTTTTTTAACTTTGAACGCTATGATAAAAAATAGCGTCAACGGTGTTTTTAGTAAGACTAAAAAACGAACCACAATAAAATCAACCACAATAAAATAGCAATGTAAAGTACTTATCACTTTTTAAATTGTTATTAGTGACCGACCGAAAGTTCGGTTTCGGTTTCGGTTTCGGCCAGTTTCGGCCAAGGAATCTAGTTTCGGCCTTAGTTTCGGTTTCGGCCAGGAAATGGCCGAAAGTTTCAGCCGCGCCGAAACTCGAGTGTTCATCAATTATCGTGCATCGTTCGGCGAACTTCGCGGCTAGCTCGTGCTCGCTCGTCGCGTCGCCGGCCCAGTTCGCCGCCGTCCATCGTTAATCGCATGGAGTTGAGGTTGTGTTTTTCACATAATTGATTAGGTAAGTATTCAACTATCTGTATGTATAATATACATTGTTGCTACTCTGTTTCATTAACATCGTCCAATTCGCTAAGCAGTTTTTTGGAAGTTCTTATGGATGTAGCAATGTCAAAATATTCCCAGCGGATTTATAGAATATTACTTATAGTCCATTCACAGTTATCTTACCTCTGTTTTTGCATCACAGCACTGTCAAAATCAAAATGATATTTATTTTCCTTGCCATAAGGTTCAAAATTTAGTTGCTGCTGTCAGAGGTAAAATAAATGTGAAAGCGAACAAATTCTGTAAAAATCAGGGACGTGTGTCACCGTAAAAGGCTCCTTGTTTGCTGGTCGAGTGCATCAAAGCATAAAACCCTTACAATTAAGTAGCTGATTACCGCGTAAAATCACATTACCTTTATAACGCTGAACGGGACGCCTTTTGCAAGAGCAAAATTCAATAACATGAAAATGTGGTTGAATAATTCATACTTCCTCCTTTCAATGATAATAATTCAGAATATTCGACATACTTCCGAATTTAAGGGCGAAATTTATTTTGGGAAAGACATATTTTGACGCCTTGCTTTCATTACAGTTTATTTTTTCTTTCATGTCAACAAAAGATATCGTCAAAGTTCTTCGCAATTAACACACGATAATGCGTTAAATTTTATTAAATATCGGGCTGGTGTCCGCAACTCGACGTTCAAAACGCGTATTTTACCCAGATTTTAAGAAAAAATCTGTTAATATGAAATGTCTCAGAATGCGCCGCATGGTTTACCGATAATGAAAAGTAAATAAAAATATGCTTTATAGCTCCTATTTTATTGCCTTTTTTACGTCTCTGGAGGTTACAACATGTTTGATTTTCACTGACCATAGGTCGTTTTCATTCCGATAAGCAAACAATACCTAGATGAAAAATATAATTCTTACACTATTTTCCCATAAGAATAGGAGTAATGTACAATGGGATAACGACAACAATTAAAATCAAAATCAATATATTTTATTTCACATAATAGGTTTATGTGAAATAAAATTTATTGTTTTTGATTGGCATGGGCACTTTGAAACGTCAGAAGCTAGGTGCACAGATCCAATTGGTCGTTTCTCACGGTTGAGCACACCCTCACTCCACAAGTCCACAATGACGAGTCTATTGGGTATTGTGATACCCATTCTTTAAATATTGTCTTATTTCACTTTGCATCATCTCTTCTTGTATGCCTCCTCACAATGGTTTAGTGTTCACATTGATTCTTTGGTAAATAATCTTTAGTCCGGAATCCTTCTACATTCCGGTATAAAGATTCGTACAGCTACAGACCATCGATCAATCTCCTTTTATTGCATTTCTGGGCAGACAAATTTCTCTGTCTTTTTAAAGAGATTTACGATCTAATACTAAATAGTTGTATCTTTGTACGCAAGATAGTTCCTTCAAAGGAAGCAATTCACTGTTGTTTGTTTCATTTAACGAGAACCCCAAGCATCTGAGAAACTATTTAAAGGTCCGTGCAGAAAATGACACAAAATGCAACACAAATCCTCATTTTGTTAAGAACTAGAGAGTCTCTTGCAATGAATTTAAACTATCTAAGACATCAGTTTCTCTCTATGTAGTGTATGAATTATTTACCTACTTTAAAGTACATACTTCAATATGAGTCGTTTTGCTATAATGTAGTAGTAAATATTTGCAGTTGACTGTAATGCCAAATAGATACTATAAAAAAATATTGATATCGTAATAACACCCGCGGGTACCAATAAAAGAGGATGGTAGAAAAAATAAAAATATAGGCGTAGCCGGCGTAGCACTGCGCTACGAAGTGCTACGAACGCTACGCTTCAATTTTTACGTACTACGCGAGTTCGTTCAGAATAGTTTTTTAAGAACTGTAATGCAATAATTGCCTTACTAAATACAGTCATGAATGTATCCAGAAGGACAATTATTATTTTTGTCATGTGACTTGGCTCAGTATCAAGAGATTCCGTTTCATACGAGATTCAACTTTTGAATAATGTTACTGCAAATACCGTGTGGTTTGGTGATAATGATATTGCCAGGAAACTGGCAAATAGTGTTGGGCATTTATCTTCGCCTGGAGGCGCACTTTACTTTTGTTTACAGACCGTTCGGTTGGCAATTTCAGAACCAAGTGTTATTATCCAAGTCGGGGTGCCCCAAATCCCGAGAGCGCTTATAGAAACCATTATTTTTATAGTTCATTCAAATACCGTGGAAAAATACACCGAACAAACAATATTCGTTAAAAAATAATTCCACTGTTTGATTAGTTTGTTAAATAAAAACACGTGAATATAAAATTCATTGAATTGTGTTTCTGTGAAATATGTTTCATTCAAGTAAATAGTCGTTGAAAAAATAATATTCGAAATAAAAATACAAGGACCAAATATTATATGATTATTGATATTTTTTGTGAAACGAAATTTTACGAAATTTCTGTCTGCGAAACAGGGGAACACCAAAAATCAGAAATAAAATATACATTACTACCCAAAACTCACCTTTCCCCTGCGATATATAAATAACGAGGTCTAAGCGGCTCAAAATTAATTCTCTCACAAACTGTCGTGAAGAGAGGTCGGCTTTAGACGGAAGCGCCCGAGGCAGTAGTCGGCCGTAACACAGCTGACCTGGATACCAAACCACCCGACGATCACCTGGAGCCATTTCCCCTTTTTAATTTACCACAGCACCTCGTACAATGTTATCTAATGGCGCGTTTTATGGAACAACTTGTCGCGGCTCTAATTTTCCAACTAACGTGTGCATTGGCTAGGTCGTTGAAACACTATCGGCTATGTACTATCCATGGAAGGGTATTAGTCTATATTTGTGCTCCTGTTGGATTGCTTTCAATATTCTCTTCACTTTTACATTTGGATGTAATCTTAAAATGGATGAGACCAGCGGGGTAATTGCGTAACACACTAACAAAACACACACACACACAAAACTAAACACAACACAACACTAAATAAATAAAATAAAATAAAACAATAGGAACGGTTTTCATTTTGACAGTTTAACAGCATTCATTGCGTTATTTACGTTGTACTTTCGTCAAATGTCTTGAACATTTAAAGCAATGTATTAGCAATATCCTTCAAAATGATTCAGATTGTGATTGATAAAGTGTCATTCAATTAAGGTGCAGCACAGGAGCGTGGAGTTTGGTATAAGCAGAGAAGCTTATGTGCGTTAGTGTGTGAAGTCGGACAGTGGATGACGATGATTCAATTTTAAACCAAATATTTATGCAAGTGAACGACATATTACTTACTAGCGCACATAAGTGTTGATCCCGTGGGCTGAAAAGAACGGCCGGTAATGATTAAAATATGTAAAAGTTTTCTGGAAATAATTAATATGTTACAAAATGAGCCCTTTGAAGCGGGTAACTGCGAAATGTATAACTTGATATTTTAGGATAACGGTAAATCTGATCCCATTAAATATTTTGGGCTTCAAGATTTGTTGATCTGAGTAATTTGATACAACATTAGCCTACACATTAGGCCGAATCTCGAAGTTAGAAAGCAAACTTGTGTATGTAACTAACATAACATTTAAATGCTTTGAATGACGGATTAACTAGTGATTATGGTTATGTCGTAGTTACGTAACTTTTTATGAATAGTTGTGATAATAGAGAGCTCCAACAACTTCTTACCATAGAGATTGATCGATGCTATAGAGTAATAAGGTAAAAGGCTAGGCAGATGATGATTTGTATAGACAAAACATCATCTGCCAACTGCTTGCTGCTTTTCCCAACTATGTTGGGGTCGGCTTCCAGTCTAACCGGATGCAGCTGAATACCTGTATTTTATAAGAAGCGACCGCCTATCTGACCTCCACAACCCACTTATTGGGTAACACGATAGCCCTTGGTAAGACTGATGACAGACTTTCGGACTTCTGACGACCCGTAACTACTGTCAAATATCACGGATGACAGCCAGGACCAACGGCTTGACGTGCTTTCCGAGGCACGGGGGTATCTTGGTATGTGAAGATGGTCACCCATCCACGGACCAACCGCGGCAAGCGTAGCTTAACCTGATCGATTGAACCGTGCGGCTGTTATTTCTTACTACAAGCCCAATACTATATTATATTACAATAGATATATTCCATGTGTGAAGAAGAAGCTACAATCCCCTAATTATTCTACATGGCTATATAAATACCAGATAGATATACTCTACTATCACTTTAGCCTGATCTAGTCTTCTTCGTGACGGACTGTGGCCCGTGCTGCGTCTCCCGTACCGCGCGTGTTGACCGCACTGAATAAGCTCGTGGAGGCCAACCCGGACTGCGATCAGGGGGCCTAAAAAGGCCACCTTGGCGAATCATAAAAGGATGACATTATGAATCATAATGGACAGTTAACTGTTATGTTAGTCATATCAAATCCCATTGGTGAAGGATTTTTCAGTTATTTTTTTTGTCTGTGCTAAAATACTATTCAGTGCAATCCAAATCCAATCCCAATCTCTTTGATTATACCTACGTAGTGCAGCGAAAAAAAGAAAAACACGGACCGTCTTCGCCATATTATGGTTCATAATGTTATCCTTTTATGATTCCGTCAAAGTGGCCTTTGTAGGCCCTCTTTTCGCTAATAAATTCGCCAATTTAATGGATATGTGCCTACATTTTTGTAAGAAGTATTTAATTGTTGTTATTACTTTATGTTCTATGTTAGTACTTATTATATATACTTTGATTTATGTAATTGGTTTTCTAAGCCGTGTAAATCAAATAAATAAATAAATGTTAAATTATCAAATTCTCTAGCTTTATCGCTCCACTGAGGACGTTTCTCTCTGGGGTTTCCACGTTTTCAGTAGCGCATATTTCAAAACAACATAACTAGCTAGAAGCTACCATACGATAAGCTATGAAATACCATAAATAGTTATCCGCGAGTTACGCGGCTATAGTCAAACCCACACTCCTATCCAAAGTTGTAAACAAGTCCAAAGCAAAACTTCATCGGCTGTCACAAAAGTGAAATGGAGCCACTCGTAATAAACTTGAGACCTCTGTTTGGGAAACAACGCCCACGTAACTGTTGGAGAATAAGATATTTATGTTATTTTATTTATTTCTTGTCTGGTCGTCCTTTGAATGGAGTGTGCCTTGTTTTATTACCTATTTATATCAGTACTACTACTAGAATGAAATGAATGAATGATGTGAATTATAGTCCGAAATATTTATGTGAATTTTGATTTATGTTTTTACAATTTTCAACTAAAAGAACATGCCAAGATTGTTTTAACAATAAAAGTAAATATCATTATAATAAAAGAGTGTCCATGGAGTTTCTAGCCCGTTCTTCTCCATAGGTACCTACGCTTTGGAATGGGCAACTACATAGCTTCATATTTTCTGACTGACCGACTTCTTGACAATTCAAAAGTGCCTGATAAATGCTTTGAGTTTGAGTATGAGTTTATCACAAGAAACAGATTGACTTTTTCCACATTAAAAATTTCACCATCGCGTGTTCGCCACCTGAAATGCGTCGCAGCACCCATTTATTTTATGTGCCAACCGTCACCGTGATAAATAGCGCTCGATGAAATATATACATATCTTTCAGCAGCGCAAACTGTTGATGATCGTACCATTTTACACAAAAAGCCGAAAAGGGAAGTTGTTTATTTGATGGGTATAATTTCTGTGAGGGAAATATATTATGTTGATGATCTCCGATTACAATGCGAAATAGATAAGAGGTTTTATCTATTGTGTTGTAGGTTCTAAGCCTAAAAAAGTGTACCTTCCGACTGTGTCTCTCTTTTTCATTAAGTAAAGAAGTCTTTTTAATGAAATTCGATGAAAATTAAAAGGTAAAAACGAATGTGTAAAATAACTATACGTGTCACGTGACATTTATCCGATCTATTTTTAGAAAAACTGAACCCTTATAAGGTCACTTCGTTGTCCGTCGGTCAAGACCCTTTTTCTCAGGAACGCGTAGAGGTATCAAGTTGAAATTAATATCAAATATTCAAGGCTGCAATCCCTTGAAGCAGTCAAAAAATCAAACTTGTAAGTCAACGCAATCAAAAGTTACGGGCGTTTATGTTCCGTTTTTGCCGCATATTTTGAAACGCGCAAGGGAATCGAAACCTATAGGGTAAATCCCGTTGACCTAGAATCATGAAGTTTGGCTATGTCAACAAGTAAAGAGAAAAATCCGAAAACCGTATTTTAGTTATACATACCTACAAATTTGAACGGAACCCTTGGTGCACGAGTCCGACTCGCACTTGACCAGTTTTTAGGGTTCCGTACCCAAAGGATAAAAACGGGACCCTATAATAAGTCTCCCTCCACTGTCCGTCTCTCCGTCTGTCACCAGGCTGTATCTCATGAACCACGATAGCTAGACAGTTGAAATTTTCACAGATGATGTATTTATGTTGCCGCTATAACAGCAAATACTAAAAACAGAATAAAATATATATTTAAGGGGGGCTCCCATACAACAAACGTGTGCGAGTCCGACTCGCACTTTGCCAGTTTTTAATTACATATTATTAAATGTATGTTTGATTAAAGTGGCTTAGGCCCAATCGTTGGAGATCGTAGGAAAAACCAGATGATTTTACCCTATCTAGTATTATGCGATTTTACTATGACAATAAGGCGTTATCGCTTCGGTTCGATCGGTCGATTCTAATATGGCGAGGGAAGAGGGAAGGGCGAGGCGTGGGAAACTCTTTTGTTTTGCTTATTATTTGGTCTTATCCGGAACCCTGGGTCTTGGTCCATAAATAGATGTATACCACCTCAATGCTTTGTTGCAGGAAGGCGCGTGCGCGCGCGAATGGTGGGCAGTGATGGGGGGGCCGCGGCGCATGTCCAGTGCGCTGCTGCTGCCCTTCGCGCTGTTGTCCCTGCCACCCACGGAAGCTGCAAACACTACCACCTACCGGGTACGTTGATACTTTCATCATGACATATGCAATTGGAACCATTACCAGGGCCATCTCAGAGACAAGTACACTCCAAACCGGAGCACAGAAACACTGCTTGGTGGCAGAAATAGGTATTGTTGTGTACGCTACTTCCCCTGTCAAGCTCCGTCACAAACAGCTCTACTAACTCAACTCAAAAACCACCTACACCTGACTTAAGGCGCTCTGAAAACCTATACTTATCGTTTTTAATAATGCTACTAATATTATAAATGTGAAAGTTTGTGAAGATGTTTGGATGTTTGTTACTCAATCACGCGTAAACCGTTGAATAAATTTGGATGAAAATTGGCACATAGACCATAGACCATTTCCTGGATTAACACATAGGATACTTTTTATCCCAATATTCCCAAGAGATCGAAACTTATGCGGGTAAAACCGCGGGGCGTTGCTAATATTATCATAAATGACATTGTGGACAACGGGCACACGAAATTACTCTTAGGTGTTGTAAGTTTCAGCAATAACGCACCGTAGTCTGTGTCTGTGAGGGCATTTATGTGAAACCAACACAATATGCAACAAACGACGACTTGGATGTATCCAAGCCGTCGGTCGCATATTGTGTGGCACATGTTAGCTGTAACTTACACTTGGTTTCACTATAATGTAGCTACGTTTAAGCCTAGACTTTGAATTGTATTATTAGCCAAGAAACTCTCTGTATTTTACGTCATAGTACTTACCTACAAATAATACTGAAGTTGGATCCTATTGTCAAAGGTATTTGCATTGTAATCTCCCATCCACTAGTCCAAAGCGGGAGAGTTACCTAAGTTACTATACAGCTCGTGTAGCATGACCAATTCTATCTTTATTCCACCTAGAATAGACAAAGTTCTTTCTATCCAATCGACATCTCTTCTGTCCGAGCACGGGGCGACCCGTAGACTCGAGTTTATATGAAGACAAAGACATTTATTCTTTGCGTAGCAACGCAGAGCAAATTTTAAAATAAATAAATTTCCTTGTCTAAGTCCAATGTGATGAAGACTATTTGACACTTGTTGAGAAGAATTGTTTCTGCCATAAGTGTCAAAAGAAAGATTGATCGTCATGCTTGACACTGTAGATTTTTGTCGACTGAGTAATAGAAACATTTCTCCTCTTCATCGCCATACTTAAGACGGTAGAAATCTTTCTACAATCTGTCATTTTGTCTATGTTTCCGTCGACAAAACTCGTTGCTACGGTGGTCATGCTACGCTTGCTGGAGTCAAAACATCATTGACAGATATCACGCTCTAAAAAGCCGACTAAAACTCGATGTGTTCTATTTACGGTCTGATGCACGAAATTCTGCATGACACTGATAAAGCATTTGGGGCCATTTTCACACCTGCATCGTTATAAAAGCCGTGTTCATTCGTTAAAGCATAAAATTGGGTTACAGCCGTACGTTCATGCCAAGCTGTATTGCACCCTATCGACGTTTTAATTATAAAGCCATCGTATTTACTGAAAGGGTTAAAATATAGGTGCGAACGTATATTAACAAACAATTTTGATTTTTAAATGAAGCCAGGGAATTGATTCGATTAAAATCGGTATTGTGTTGGGTATTTTTAAATGACCAACGAGTTATTTTTAATTTGATAGTGATCATAAACAAAAACTGTTAATCCTGATAACACCCGGTTTTTTTTTAGATGAGGATCACCAAACAAATCATTGCCAGACAGAATATAGGGCTTTTTTATGCTTTCAATTTAAACATTCATTATAAAGCCTTAATTAGGTACAAATCAATTCATTAACTGCCAACCTAAAATGAAACACAAACAAACATCCCACCCAATCAGTTGAACAAATAATCACACGGACAGCAGCTGTAAAATTCATACAAATGCAACAGATATTACATAATGACGCAAACCATTGCGACTCTGAAATGCTAACGATCGCCCCTTCCCCAATGGGGCTGGCGTTGTTGTAGGTATAATTATATATATCCTTCAATGGTTCATCGGGTTTACGTCAATAATTATCACCGCCCGAGGGGTGCGTCTGCGTAGGTACATCAAAATAGGCATAAAAGGGATGTTTTTATAAAGCTCCCTGAAACCTGCGGAGAGCTGGGTTATTTTTTGTGTCAACATCTTTCTTGCATAGGTTTTATATAAATTCTAAAAATGGACAGTGCTACCATTTGTTTTTAGGAGATAAAAATAAGCAGGTACTTTGTTCTGTTGTTTAGTTGTGTGTTGTGTACTTGTTTTATGGGGATCTGAAAAACGAAAAGAGTACTTATATAATAATAATAATATATGTATAATCTTGGTGCCCAAGACACAGGCCGTGCCTAGTTACGTTACCTCCATATTTTAATTTTGAACTAAGAAATAAACGACTTATTATTTTTTATTTTTAATCACCTCACCAACATCATTTCAAGAAATAGTTGTTTGTAAACAGTATGTTCTTCACATTTCTAAGTAAACTCTAGCTAAGGCGATCTCAGAGGGATAGACAAATCTTAATAGTAAACTCTAATGATCTGAAGTGTCTACAACAAGAGTTGCAAGATACAATGTATTGCTATAACTATCTTCTAGGAAGCAGAAAGTATACATACAGCAGTTTCTAGCAAAAACATATTATGTACACACGCCAGCACATCAAGCTATCCGAAACTACCGGTCGAATTCTGTAAAAATCTCACCGTGAAAACTTAGGTGAAGCGAGTTTGTTTTTACTAGGAATTGACACTATTGACAACTCACTTCACCTAAGTTTTCACGGTGAGATTTTTACAGAATAGCACCGCTGTCAAATTTTTCCGATCAACTTTGAACCTTACACTTTAGTGTTAAAGTTGATAATCTATTAAAGAAATTTGACAGATTGTAGTAGCTCGATGTGCTGGCGTCTGTACAACAAGTATAGTAAACAAGTAAGTAGAGCGTTATGTATGGACAAATGTCAGCACTCCGGCAGGTCTCATCTACCAGCTCTTGTAATAGTTTCAGGCCGAGATCTATAAACGTTACTAAGCACGTGTTTGACTTAGACATGTTCCCGTCTGTTCTTGTAGTTTGGCAATTGTGCGACAGTGACAGGAAGTACTCTTAGCCAATGCATGAGGTAAGTAACGTTTATAGATCTTGACTTAAGTCTGGGTATAATTGTTACGGAACTTACCTATGATAATATTTTGTATATCGGTAATAATCTTCTTATACGGCTTCATCAAAATATATAGATGCTCAATTTTTTACATCATTCAGGAGTTCAGCTGGGTACTTTGACAGTTCAACAACATTCATTGCGTTTTTACGCTGTCGAGCAAACGTATTTTTCAAACGTAATAAAGCTATGGATTAGGAAATGTGTTACGCAATCGGGGTGCAGGACACCCAAAATTTTACATCCCTGTCTCTGGTTATACTACTGAGCTGAACAAAGAGCACTTATTTTGATAGGACCTGTATGTACAGACGCCAGCACATCAAGCTACTACAATCTACCAAATTTCTTTAATAGATTTTCAACTTTATCGCCAAAGCATAAGGTTCAATGTTGATTGCGAAAATTTGACAGTTTCGGGTAGCTTGATGTGCTGGCGTCTGTACCTTACACCCAATTATGGACGGTAGACATAATTATGCCAGTGAATTCGATACGTTATTATGTAGCTTGCGAATTATCTGGCTTCCCAGAGGTTTGTGTAACCAAATATTCGGTAGAAGCATCCGATTTAACAGTAGGTATGTTACACTTGGATATTTTGATGTATGGTGGGTGAACCGGGCGTTTTGATCCATGGTTTTACCAAGTTGAATTTCGAGAAATGTAGAACGAGGCATTTGAAGAAAACGGCTTCGTTGTCAAATCTAAAACACTTTACAGACAAGAGGCTCTGATTTTATAGGTGGATTAACATCTTAATCAAACTGATTTTGCTCTACCGTTTTATCCACATTCACAAACTCACCTGCTGCAGTTTTTTTGCAGATCCGACAGTATTAATAGAACACGGCGAAAAGATTTAGATACATAAGTTTTGTCGTTATGCCTTTGTGATTACTGTGATAATAAGAGTAAACTACTAGGCAGGTGCCAGTAGTAAGCTTAGGTGAATTTAACATAAGATAACATCACATCTGTATTCTCCAAAGGGTTAAGCAGAGATGTATTTATTGTACATGTCCCCAATTATGTTTAAGTCTCATGTAATAGAGGACGAGCCTATTGACATAGTGAATCCATACTAATATACATATTAATATTACAAATGCGAAAGTGTGTCTGTCTGTTACCTCTTTACGCTTAAACCGCTGAACCGATTTAGATGAAATTTGGTATAGAGATAGTTTGAGTCCCGGGAAAGGACATCGGATAGTTTTTATCCCGATAGTTTTACGGGACCGAAACTTACGCGGGTGAAACCACGGGGCGGTGCTAGTTCAGTATAAAATATTGCACAATACCTAACAGTTGAAGCGCTACAGCGCTGCAATCTTCCTCTCTACATGAAGTATGTATGGCTTCTCAATGGCTTTCAAGATGCCCGATAGCAGCTTCCTTCGTGGACGGTTTCAAATTAAATTGAGAAATGAGAACATGACGGCCGACCGTTTCGAATTAAATTCTTTAACATGTTTTGCTTAGAGGTTAGGGGACACACTGCCTTAAATCATTTACGACACAAAATACAGCACTTTTATTAGGTAGGGAATTAATTTGCAGAGTCTTGTAGCCGATGAATGATAAACATCTCGGGTCGATGTCCAGCACATCAAGCTACTACAATCTGTCAAATTTCTTTAATAGATTTTCAACTTTATCGCTAAAGCATAAGGTTCAAAGTTGATTGAGAAAATTTGACAGTTTCGGGTAGGTTGATGTGCTGGCGTCTGTACAAAAAACTCTTCTTCTTATTCATCGTGTCGCTAGCACAACTCTATTTTAGATCTTGTTGGCCCAAAACTTTGCCACTTCCACAGCGTTGTCAGTGGCAGTGCAAACGTCACTTGGAAAAAAACTCTATGAAAGTAGAAAAAAAAAAAAATACTCATTTAGGTAGCACAAAAAACAAGAAAATACATAGGTTTAAACACAACGTTAATAATAAGCAAAAGGTTAGCCTGAAATTTAAGAATTTTCTAAATTTTATTAATAGTAGGTACGCACACATCAATATCGTTTTAATGAGCTCTCTAGAGAGAGCTAACATTTCAAGGTAGCATTTTTAGGTGGTTTCAAACAGGTACCAATATAGGTAAAAAAGGGAGGAAGGGTGGGTCGATCGATCAGACTAAGCAACGTTTGCCGCGGTCGATCCGTGGATGTGGGTGTCATCTTTACATACCGAAATTCCTCCGTGCCTCGGAAGGCACGTCAATCTGTTGGTCCCGGCTGTCATTCATGGACCTTTGACAGTCGTTACGTGTCGTCAGAAGCATGAAAGTTTGATAACCAGTCATAACAAGGGGTGTGGTGTTACGAAGTAACTGGTATGTAGAAGTCAGATAAACAGTCGGTTCACGTAAAATACTGGTATTCAGCTGCATCCGGTTGGACTGGAAGCCGACTCCAAAAATAGTTGGAAAAGGGCAAGACAGATGATGACCAATATAGATAAAAATAAAAACCAGGCAAGAGCGAGTCGTACTCGCGCACCGAGGGTTCCCAATTTTCATTGGCGAGGCCTATATTCGTCAGAAAATTTTAACACTGCACGCTGCGGTGTAAAATATTGCAGTTTTAGGTCAGCGCCATCACTTCACCGATAGTAGAACTAATGTAACTTTTGTTGATGATTTCTGAAAAGTGTGCTATTTAGAGACTTCGTTTTATTTTTCCTTTAATCTTTACATAAACTTCTATAACATAGAATAATTTCAGATTTTTCTCTTTGCAAACTTCGGATAAACGGAACGGTATTTTTTTTTACATTTTTCATCTAAAGTCGAAATCTGTGCGGCGTAAAAAAAAGAAAAAATGTGCAAACTACGCTCTTTCATATGATACCCCACATGCTCTAGTAGTCCCACAAATAATTTTTCAGACACACATATATTTTTATTTCTTTCTTATTTGCAAAATAGTTGGGCAAACTTCATCTAAAACTATTCCAAATTTTAAGTTGATAATAGCATAGTAGTTCTTGAGATATCCAGCTGTGACAAACAGACAGACAGACTGACTCTCACCATAAGGGTTCCGTTTTACCATTTCGGTACGGAATCCTAAAAACGAAACAATACAAACCAACATTGAAAGCTTCAAAAACAGTACTAACATTATTTCGATTCCTCAAGTAACAATATTCCCCCAAAATTAAGGATACTTAATTAAGAAGCGAAGACTTTGTGGATCGTTGAAAACTCGTTAGAAACAAATGTGGCATCCCAATTTGAACTAACACTTACATAATGTCATCCTTAATTAACTAGACACGTGCCTTTGATAGAACACTGACACGATAATTGGAAAGCAATTGCTTACGTTCAGGAAACTCGATCTTGTAATTTCTTAGTGGCTTTATTGTTATAATAACACTAATGAAACAGTGTTCTGTGTTGAACCTTTTTATATTGATTAGTGATACTTACTCTATTTAATTAGTTAGAAAGGATTACTATTGATATGTTTATCTTCCATATTGCCGTAACTTTTATATCTTTGAAGAGGTAAATAGAGGTGTATCCAGGGTGGCAGGGACACGCAACCCGTTACCATGGTTTTAGTAGGTACAGACGCCAGCACATCAAGCTACTATAATCTGTCTTTCTTTAATAGATTTTCAACTTTATCGCTAAGTCATTAGGTTCAAAGTTGATGGGGAAAATTTTACAGTTTCGGGTAGCTTGATGTGCTGGCGTCTGTACAAACTGAAAGACTGGCTAACCGACCAGGTATTAGGTATATGACCTAAAGGAATGGTTTTAGATACTTACTTCATGACGTTAATTATTACTGACTTGGTTCTTTTATCATAATTATTTATTGTTGTATTCCGAATTATTATTATGACCTGGGTAATAATGGGTAATTTTATTATTATTATTATTTTGTCTGTAATGTATGATTATTCAAAACTTGACATGTAATTATTATAAATATTAATAAATAAACTAAACTAAACTACATGATTCTGAACCACAATGCGCCGGCGATTTAAAAAAAATGCTGCTCCGTACATTGTGACTGCGTTTCTATGAAACACCAGATTTTTTCATAACTGACGAATTTTTTCTTTGATAGGGGTGAAATCACGGGCTGAATTCATGTTTACAGTTTGCGCATCGATGTCCCTGACATCCTATAGCTAGGTACTGCCGCTTGTCCTTCGATCACAAATGTAGTAAATACTTACTAACCCACTAATAGGTAGTAACCTACCTAAGTGTCTTCTTACCTAAGTGTCTGCGGTTGCATCTGGCTGGCGAGAGCTGATATGAGTCTGCCCACTAAGTGGATATTTTCCTAATAAAGGCTTTGCTCACACCAGCTAAGACCAACGTCATGAAGTGCCAGTAGTTCCTACTCTAATACAAGTTTATGGAATCCATTTATTTTATGATAAGAAACGTTTGTAATTTGAACAGATTTACATTCATTATTTTCTTGTCTTTCAGCATTCATTTACTTTTCTCCGTCGAAGTTAATGGGCGTAAACTTATTGAAGTTTTTTTTTTTTTTAGTTTAAAATAGTTTATTTCTGTAACTTTCTTTTACAATCTTATTCTGTGGCTAGAACTCCCAGGGAGCATGTAGTATGCTTGTGTTGGGTGGTTCTGCTCCTCCCTCGGGTCCACATGTTTTTAGGTAACTAGATAACAAGACTATTTTAAGTAATTACAAACAAGTACATAATGGATGAAGAGTTAGAGATACCGGTATGACTTCTCTTTAAGTGTGTGTGCATGCGTGAGTTTGATTCGATGTGGCGGTACAAAACCTCTCGTAATACTTATATCAGTAATAGAAAAATAATTACATTATTTGTTGCTTCATACTTCCAATCAGGTTATGGGTGATCCTGAAATGAGATTACAGTCGTGTCGACCTAACCCAGCGTTACAGGAAGGCGGAAAACGGTAAAATATGTTTGTCTCGTGTATAACACACGAGACAAACATATTGTTGAAATTACAACGGATATAAATGCTATCGCCTCTGTCCCATCTCTTTTCTTAATTACAAGTCCCACTGTTGCAAATGTAACCCTTTCTGCTGCCGGCGACAGTAATATTGTACTGTGTTTTATTAAAACAACAGCTTCCCACAAAAACATTCAACAAGTTGAATTCAATTTTGTAAAGTTTCGTGCTCATCTTTCAGGATATGTTAAACATGTTTAAAATGGAATTTGAATGAAAGGTGGATTAGTATTCTTGCGAATGTTCTTTTTGTGGCTTAGGGTGATTCAAAGTGGTGTTGAGCTTTTACGACGTACGACATTTACCTAATACCAACTTTCAAGCCCTTGTTTTTCAAAATGAATGAATCGATTCATACGCATAAGCAGGATACAAAGGTCTAAAAAGTTACTTATGAACATTTTCGAAAAATAGTGTTACAGCCAAATTAGATCGATTTTAAATTTTCCATACTAACAGATTTCCAGTTATCTTTTTTTTAAATAAGATATTTGGAAAATGTTCTTAAGTAAATTTTTAGACCTTTGTATCCTGTTAGGTATGCGTATGAAGTTTCAAGTTCCGCGCGCGACCGATGGTCTCGAAACAATAGAAAATCAATTGTGTCTCATTAGCGGAGCTTAATGAGTTAAAATCGGTTTATGAATTTCCAAAAACAAGGGCTTGAAAGTTTATATGAAATGCCGTACGGCGTAAACGCTCTTAAGTTGCCTTCTGTATGACTTGCGACTGCGATGTTATGGTTATGGCAACTATCGTAAATAACTATTACGTGTTTTCTCTGATCTGCTTGCATCGAATGTGTCGTACATCGCTTCTTTATATTATTACTAGCTTCCGCCCGCGGCTTTGCGCGCGAGGTATGTCGATAAAGACTATCCTATGTAAGGACATAGGATAGTTTTTATCGACATACCTCGCGCGGATTACGATAAAGTTTGTCAAAAATTGCATCCCTGGGAAGGCCCAGGGATGCAATTTCTGCCAAACTACCGAAATCCGTTCAGTGGTTTAGGCGTGAAAAGGTAACATACAGACAGACAGACAAACAGATAGACAGACAGAGTTACTTACGAATTTATAATATTAGATGGATTAATTTACTCTTTCTCACAAAATAATTGCAAGTTCTTAAGCTTCCAGAAAGTTGAATGTTTCCTTCACACCCGCATTTGTAGAATGTCGAAAATAAGGGTTTAAGGTAGTATTAACGATCCACGACCCTGCTCTTGGGTCTTCAACATTTCACTTCAAAAGTACAAATTCTTGCCGTGAGTTATTTGTTCGGCGTGGCAACAGCAAAAGTTCTTGTTATTTTTCAGGCTCAACATTTCTGAAGGGAAATTTTGTAACTAATCAATACTCGTTAATTTACTTGAAAAGCGAGGCGTCTACTACATTTATAGGGAGGTATTTTCAGTGATTTCTCTTCTTTGTGAGATTTTCCAAGCGGAGGGCAGGAAAATCACACATAAATCTCTTGAAAATCGCACCGATCACACGCTTGTCAAAGTAGCTCAAAGGTACGTAAGGATCGATAAAACTCGCGCTTTGACTGTAGTGTGAAATACCCAGAATAAGTAGGTATTCTTTGTTTCCTTGAACGGAATCCAGAAATGCCACATTTTCGGGAAATTCAAGCAGTACAACTTGCAAGTGTTTCCTTTTCAGTTTCACCATATCACTTACCAACAGAACTTGAAAATGTTTTCATCCAGGAGTGGTAAACAGACTATGCTCTAAATTATAATCTGCACCCTAACACACTATCAATCTCAATCTGAATCATTTTGAAGCATATTGCTAATCTATTGCTTTTATAAGTTTGCAAAATTTGTCAGCTCAACAACGTAAATAACGCAATGAATCTTGTTGAATTGTCAAAATGAAACCCATTGCTACCTGATAGTGTGTTACGAAATTACCCCGCAGTTGATAAAAGCTCTATGTTTAAACAACCTATAGGTAGAGGAAGTTTGAACAAACTTTTTAAGCTCTTTTTTATGGAAAAGCTTCTCGCTTGTTTTTTACTAGAATGAATTTCTCTTACAGGAAGAAGTAGAATCTTCACTACGTCTGGTGCACGCAGTAGCCACTGGTGCAACGGGAGCGCTATGTGTCACACTCCGGTATGGGCGGCTAAAGGCACCGCTCCACGCCTCAAGATGGGACACTGCTAGAGCCAGAGCAGACCTCGCGGCTAACCTGCTCCACCAGCTCGGACTTGAAAATGCGGGTAATGCTTACATAACATCTAGTATCATCACTTGGTCTACTGCTCGCAGTAGCCACTGGTGCAACCGGAGCGTTGAATATTACACACCGGTACGGACCGCTAAAGGCACCGCTCCACGCCGCACGATAGGACCATGCGGAAGCCAGGGCACCACTAACCTGGTCCATCAGCTGGGACTGCAAAATACGAGTAATGCTTACGTGCCTACTGTAAGCATTACTCGCATTTAGAATCAACACTGGGTCTTGTGCACGGAGTAGCCAGTGGTGTAACAGGAGCGTGGTAACGTTGTGCATTAAGTTTAGGCCATTATCGAGATGGACCACTGAACCCTGCGTGATGAGAGTGAAATTCTTGCAGTAAAGTACCTTGACCTTGAATTTATACGTTGCCTTCCTGGACTTTAGACTGTAATTGCCGTAGGTACTGGAGAGCAAAGCACCGCTTGCGGAATAAATCGTAATGTTGGTTTATTAAAGCATCAGGCGGTACCTATCTACTAAAGGATACCAAAATCAAAAGTTTTCTGGCTGTTCCCATTGCTATTCTCACAAAAGCCAAAAGTTTGTGTACGATCAAGTTTCGATGAACAAGCGTTCAACGAAAGGCGAAAGGGACCGGCGGCGCCTCGAACCTAAACAATTTTATTTGATTTATTTCTGCGCCGCCGTTAAATTAATTGACGACCCCAGAAATCAAACAAACGAATCAAAATTATAAATGTTTTAGGAGAAATCTTAACTTCAACGTTTCAAGACGTTTTTGGCAGAATCGGAAATTTCTTCTGGACGATCACTTTGGGGTAGCCAGTACAATCAATCAATCTTTATTTGTGAACATAGGTATCATAAAAGGTCTTAAATATACCTACATATTATTGTAGTCGAGCTCTATGTTCTACCAATGAAATTGGTGTACAAGTAGTAACAGTGTTAGACTTGTACCGAATAAAAACCTAATCCTATCCTGTCTGATACCTAAAACCAGAGAAAGTGCGTGGTCCGTGCGCCATTTTATAAAAAAAAGTATTGGGTTCAGAAACAAACTGATGGGGTCACAAACAACCTTGGGGCTTGATTGGCTGATAATTATGAGTGTATCAATTGGAAAACGATCGCTGTGACTCGTGTCTAATAAAATTGCCTTGCAAGATTAACCATAATATTTTTGAACAGTTGCGTTCAAACCAAAGTGCTCAGTCTAAGACGAAAATAAATAAATCTTTATTTGCTGTCTGTTACCCACAGAAGTCCTAATGGCGGTGTCCCAAGGCCTGGTGTTAGGTGCGAGTCCCACGGAGCGGGCGGTGGCGGCACGAGCGCTGGCCTTGCGGGCAGACGGCGTGGTCAACAGTGCCGTGGCCTGGGAGAGATACGGCACCGCGGATCCTGTCGCCGTTGTGTCTCCGCAGCTGGAGAAACAGCCCGATGCCGAATACCCATGGTAAGAAAGCACATTACTTAATATGATGGAATGAACAGGTACCTACAGGTAATGTTATGCCTTCAAATAATTAGGTAAGTACCTAATACTTATACTCTATATTGTGGACATTGTGGAAAATATGGTTGAAAGTAGATGAGAGGAAAATCTCGGATGAAAAGGGATTTGAAGTAGGTACCTATCAAACAATGAATTAAAGTCGGCACCTATAGTCGATTTTGCCTCAACAGGTAATTCAGGCTATGAACTGACAAAGTTTTCTCTCGTTGACCATTAATGAATGAGGTTTATAGTAATAAACCTAACTTGATGAATAAAATATCTTCGATTTCAGGTATGTGTCAGCACATGAAAGTGAAACGCTTCGGTCCCCAAAGTTTATGCCATCCCCGCCTGGTGCTACTATGGAAGGCTGGTGGACATACCCCTACTACAGCTGTGAAGCAAAACGATGGTTGTTATCTTACACTGTGCCTGTCTCTACTATCCGTGGGTAAGTACCTAACTAAAAATCTAGATATAATTTATCTTTCTTGCCTCTTAGGGACTGTAAACTCCATGTCCCTTAGGTACTCCAATTCGCTTCAAACAATCACTCTTTTTTTCCTTCGAGGTACTCGAAACTTTGCTAGTACAATGTGCCTTATAGGGTATAGGGGTGGTCTATCAGTAACAGAATGTAGTTTTGGGATGTGGTACCCCGGGCACTACATCCCAAAACTACATTCTGTACACCCTCTAAAGTCTCGAGTACCTACCTTATATCATGCATACTTTACTGTCTTGCCTTTTCAATTATTCGGTCGGCTTCCAATCTCACCCAAATCTTTCTGAACATGATCAATAATTAACATAAATTAACTAGATACCTACTTCCAGAACCGTCTAGCGGGAAATAGGACGGTCGTGAGATAATAAACCAAAATCCAGACTTTTACATTAGTTTGGCCCACCATATTTGGCCCGCATTGGAATATATCCATCTCAATTCTCAGTTTCACTAACATGACCGTAATATATTTCCCTCTTACAGATTGAAAGGTATCGTCTCGCTCGACATAGACATATCTAGCTTGGAAATAAACCAATGCGAGACGGATACTGAAGATGATAATGATAACCAAATATATTCCTTTCACGGGACACACAAATGCCCTAACGAAACCACTTACGTGAGTATACCTATAATTTGAATTTAATTTATTTATAACAGAATATCTATCTATGACATTAAATCGTTTGATTATTTTGTTTGTCTAGTGTGAATACAAGCCAAACAGAGAGATGAGTGTACGGCACGCTGGTTGGGCGAGAGGATCGTATATTTGCCGATGTCGCCCCGGCTACTACTCGTTATTTCATCGTGAAGGTTATAATGGATCCCTTGTTGAAGGTAACACAAACACACTGCGTTTGCGTTTCTTCTTTGTGTTCGTGGAAAATTGTTGGCAACACAAAATGACGCAAATACACGAAAGTGTATTTTATTTTAAGATATAGACAAATTGAAATTATATCTATCAAGGATCGACAGGTCCGATTAAAAATGCATTTTTCTTTTGTTTTTTTTTTTTTTGACTTGACCAAAGTACACTAACAGTACTTGACGTTTGTGGCAGCTTAAAGCAAGTGTCAAAAAGTCAAAATGTTCGATTTGACAGAAGAAAAAAATACAACCGAATTGAGAACCTCCTCCTTTTTTTGAATTTGGTTAAAAAGAACCGCTTTGTGGCTTTGCTTGCCGCTGTTGTTTTGTTTTAGTGTAGTTCATTTGTTTACTTTTAAAACTTTCATAAAACTGTATCATGTGACCCTCTGACCGTATTAAAGTGCAGAGGTGCAGGGTAAGCTGGCGCCAACCCAAAACTGCAGGCACGTAAAACTTATTTTATTGTTTGCATTCTTCCAGTTGCATACCAGGAATACGAAGAAAACGATTTAGAAAACTGGAGCGAACCATACGAGTGTATGAAATGTCAGCCGGGCTGCGAATCGTGTCATGGACCGGAGCCTTGTCTTGCCACTTACAACTGGCCATTCCGGTAAGAATACCAAAGAATAAAGAGCAATAGTTAGTCAAAGACCCCGGTCAGTGGGTCGTCTTGACCCCTTCATTATGAAGGTGATCTTCGTGTGACGACTGAAGATAAAAATGGCACTAGAATTTCTTATTTCTACTGCCAAGTAACACTGCTCTATCTGTTGTGTGGAAATGTTATTGAATTAATTGAATTGAACAACTTAATTTTCATATGAAACTGTCTTTTGCCAGAATGTTATTTCGGAAACACCTGAACTAGCCTTTATCATGATCCACCTACAGCAGTCGACAATTGCACGCCATTTAGCTTGATTATCGGCAACTCTCATCCAGCTCCTACCAGTAACCCTGCGAAGATTGTCGCTCTGCCTAATCTGTGGGCTTCCTACTTTACCTGCCTTATATACTGAATACTTTTCAGTGAATAACTATAAAAATTAAACTTTTCTTCAATTGCGTGTCTTTAAGTGTTTAGCCTAGACTGGCGCTTTACTTTGTGTAAATTATTTCATCACCACTACTTTCAAAACGGTGAAGGAAAACATAGTGAGGAAACCGGTATGTTCTACAACTAAAACAATCACAGCCATATAACATTGGTTGTGGATTACGGCCCACTCCCTCTCACTAGGAGTCATGTGTCCGTACGAAGAGGACATTATAAGCCGTTTATGCATGTATTCAGGAACATGTTTTTGTCTTTTACCAGATTGAAGGCATTACTTTATCTCATTATTTTTAACTCTTCAGGATATCGTTACTGGTGATATCGGTAAGCTGTGCGGTGATGACAGTCTGCCTGACCATCTACACTCGTCACCACCGCAGAGTGAAGGTGTTCCGTGTAGCCAGTCCTGTGTTCCTATCCATCACACTTCTCGGATGTGCTATCATGTATATGGAAGTGAGTATGTTGTTTTTGTGGGTTTAATTGCAAGTTTACTTTTAGCTATTCATTTGTATTAAGTCACTAAATTCATTGGTAGACAAAGACTAAAAACTTGTCTTAGAAATCGATGTTTAGCCGTGAGGCACACTTTCCTGCTAATTTCTTACATCGGACTTTGCACTTCTTATTTTTATCTTATGTACGTATATTATCTAAGTATCTGGTGTATTGTGTGTCTTTTAGTCTGTGCTAAATAAATGTATTTTCTTTCTTTAGTAGGTTCATAGCTAGCCTAGTACGTACTTATGATTGTTTCAAGATGCAAATGCTTAGGCATTGTGCTAAATGTGATTAAAATATGAACTAAAAGCTAAGATTATTTTATTTCTAGATGGCAGCTATATTCCCGGTGTTAGATAGATACTCATGTATTGCTACAAAATGGACTCGGCACATGGGATTCTGTATCACTTATACTGCACTTCTGATGAAAACATGGAGGTAAATACTGAATATCTCATTTGGCACCAATTGGTTTTCTTCTATTGTCTGCATGAGTTACACAATATAAATTTAATAACTAAAAATACTGCTCTCAAAACAGTGAAGTAAAACGTTGTAAGGAAACCATGTTCTAAAAACAAACATTCGAAGACATGTGACATCTACCGACCCACACTGGGCCCGCATGGTGGATTATGGCCCTCTCCTCACAGAGTGGAGGCCTGTGTCCCAGCAGTGGGAACATTATGGGCTGATTATGGTTATAATATCCCTACTGTTGGAACTCAAGTGTCCTCTGTTCAAGACAGATTGGGCATTATTCCAATTATTGTTTTAATAAAATAATTATACAGCTAAATCAAAACATTTACTCACTTTTCAAAAACACAATGATATAACTCTCATCTAACAAGACAAAATTCGGCTCCACCTAAATATAACAAAATCTAAAAAAAAAATTACTACTATAAATAAGACACAACTAATAAAACTACAAACATTACTATATTTAATAATTAAATTAAATACTGTAGTATTCTTGTTTTTAGTTTGTTTTTGTCTAGTTAAGTTAGTTATTATGATTATGATTCAAACTTGCAGAGTATCTCTAACATACCGAGTGAAGTCAGCTCACAAACTAAAGCTGACTGACAAGCAGTTGCTGCAGTGGATGGCACCGATATTACTCATCATGCTAGTTTACTTAGGAACCTGGACTTTGTCTGCACCACCTGATGCTGAAGTTGTATGTATTTGTTTATTTTTTATTTAGTCAACCTTAATTTTAATATTAGGCAAAGCCAATACAAAAAGTAGCTAAAGAAAATGAATTTCTGCCAATTCTTTTTTTCTGTCAATCCGAGAAAACGTAAATAGTACAATATTGCCTTTTTTTACTTTTCAGTTCAAGTAACATTTTAAGATT
This sequence comes from Luperina nickerlii, assembly GCA_963855955.1. Classification (NCBI taxonomy): domain Eukaryota; kingdom Metazoa; phylum Arthropoda; class Insecta; order Lepidoptera; family Noctuidae; genus Luperina; species Luperina nickerlii. Next base: position 11,888,776 of record OY979681.1, on the reverse strand, counting down.
TGAACAATAAGTTGATATTATTATTTGTTTACAGATAACCGATAACAAAGGCCTGAAATTCAAGCAGTGTACTTACAATTGGTGGGATCACAGTTTAGCAATAGGTAATTGCAAACTAAATTAAATCATGTCAAACTGTAAACAATCATGTAACATCATCCAGTGGTGAATTTCAAAGAAATAGCTTTTCCACCATACTTGTCAGTTCAAAAGTTGAAATATTTCTAATTTACCTATATTTGATTATGCCATCAGTTCAGCAACTATTTATGTTTTCCAGGTGAAATCCTGTTCCTACTATGGGGCGTGCGCGTATGCTACCGCGTCCGTCACGCTGAGAGTCTGTACAATGAGGCGCGACTTATCTCCATAGCCATCTACAACATATTCACCGTCAACTCCCTCATGATAGCTTTCCAGTAAGTATTATAATATCTTGTCAAAACTAAGTAAGCAAAGAAAGTATATTACAATAGGGCCGATGAATCGTGGCCGGTCTGAACCTAGGCTCTCCGAAGTTTCGCGCATGTACATACACTCAGTCGCACTAGCCTATGCGGCTATGTCACCATTTCATTCCTAAAAATGTAATTGCGCAGTTTCTGCGCCAAGTTCGGACCGGCCATGATTCATAGGCCGTATTGTACTTTCTATACAAATATCACACTAATATTATAAAGGCCAAAGTTTGTGAGTGTGTTTGTATGTTTGTTACTTCTTGACGCATAAACGGCTGGACCAATTATGATAAAATTTAGTATAGAGGCAGCTGGCACTCTGGATTAACACATAGGATACTTTTCATCTCGATGGGAATATCAGGATCGAGACTTATTCGGGTAAAATCGCGAGGCGCAGCTAGTTTTAATATAACATCCTCGGCACTGTAAGATGTTGTTGACGTTTGCTAGTCTTCATGAATTTTTGTTAATCAATCTGCCTAGCCTTTTCCCAACTTTGTTGGGATCGGCTTCCAGTCCAACCAGATGCAGCTGAATACCAGTATTTTACATGGAACAACTGACTAACTGAGCTCCACAACCTAGTCACTTGGTAACACAATACCCCTTGGTAAGACTGGTTGTCGGAATATTGGGCTTCTGACTATTCGTAACTACTGTTAAAGATCTACGTATGACAGCTGGGACCAACGGCTTAGGCTGCCTTTCCACCAGAGATGAGCGAGGATGCGTACCGAGGGATGTGTGTGAAACCAACCAATAACATCGCTTCATTTTCATAGCTTCAACTAAGTTAGGGTTGTTATTGAAGTGAAAATTTCTTTAAGCGCGTTGGGCATTTTTTGAGATGGGAAAACCACTCAACTCGCAACACTGCTACCGTAACCGACACCTCTGTTTTAAGTTTTGGCCATTATAAAGACATCAACGCGCGGTACATTTTCTTTAAGAAGAATGACGTTCAAACATATTTATAAAATTACTAAGTATGCTTTTTCAAGTTTTCACTGCGTTTTGGTTAGTTTTACACACATTCCTCGCTACGCATCCTCACTCATGTCTGGTGGAAAGGTAGCCGTAAAGTGCTTTCCCAAGCACGAAAGGGTCTCGATGTGTAATGGATGGTGTAGCTTAACCTTCGATCAACCCTTGCGACCTGTTGTTATTTAGCGACGAGGAAACAGACCCCATAGTACATTGTTACACATGCTATAATAATGACCATGAACCATAATTTATCGAATGCATAAGCTATATTTTCAAGCTGTTACGGGGCCATCATACAGTGCTCCTGGTTTAGTCGTTGGGGAAAGTCTGAAGCGACTTTTTTATTTTATTATTAATGTACACAGTAAAATTGATATAGATACAACATATTAGTATTGAGTACAAAGGTACTGATTTTCTTCCAGCAGACCTACGAAAGAAGAAATTAACTTTACTTTAAACTACATTTTACTTTTCTTTCTTCATTTATTAATTACTCCGTGTCTCAGCTAGAAATGCTGTAATCTTGTCAACATAAAGTACTGCATAATAAACATTAATTTTTTTTTACAGTTTACTAATATTGCCTCAAGCAGGACCGGATATAAAATATCTTCTTGGGTTTATAAGAACTCAGTTATCTACGTCAACTACAGTACTGCTGGTGTTTTTACCTAAGGTGAGTAATATTTTAAGTATTTTTAAATAAGAGTACATAAAACTGAAATTTAATGTTATCAATCTAACAATAAAAATATCCATTCATATATGTGGCGATGGTGAAGTTTAAGGATGACCTGGGGATGGCGATGTTATGTCCAACAGTCCAACTCCTACTAACTATAACCCCAAGACGTTCCACCAACTACTGAACTGCTGCTCACTGCCTTAAAGTAAATGGCGGTATTATACTACAGGAAAGCACCCTCGGCCCCTCGGGCCAAGAGCCCACAGCAAGAGCCTATTTAATTAAACCGACATGCGACAATCTGACACTTCGACAGTTGATTATGGTTGCTTTTAAATTAGGAATTTCTTAGTAACAGCTCGGAATTTGGAAGTTGGCGGTGTCATACCCCGTGCCTCGGAAAGCACGTTAAGCCGTTGGTCCTGCGCCTGATCTCTCCGGGCGTGTCGGATTGCCGTCCCATTGGACTATGAGGGTGAGGGAAGAGGGGGGAGTGCACTTGTGTCTGCGCGCACACTTGTGCACTATAATATCTCCTGCGCCGAAGGCTAGTCTCCGGTGAGATTGGCCGCCGTGGCCGAAATACGGTCTGGAGGACTATAAGGACCTGTCGTGAAATAGAGTAATTTTTTTTTTGACAATTATTTTGCATTGTCAGTCTGGCCCCAGGTTGTTCCTCTGACGTACTAAATGGAAACAATAAAAATAAATAAATACAATACTTAAAATTAATTATAGTGTTGATATCTCCAGGTCTTGCGCGTGGTCCGTGGCACGGGCGACACGTGGGACAGTCGAGCGCGCGCGCGCGGCGTGCCCGCCTCGTCGTCACTCAACGGTATCGGCCTCGTGCCTGACGAGCCGCCCGACCTCTACCAGGAGAACGAGGAGCTAAAGGTACATACTAAGAGTGCTACAAGGATCTTTTGGTGCCTGCATGTAATATAGAAGTCAATGCCTGCATGACATTGACAGGAGGATGTTGTTGGTAAACATTTGTCAGTGATATTTGTGCAATTGTTTTGTGACTTGAAAATCCGTAATTTTGCTATATTATGCTGATGAGATCACACCTATTCTATGAAATTTCTTCTGAAAGCCTCTTTAAAGTATCTTTGCATTATAAAAATCGAAAATTGCTTTGGTTATTGTGTGTAATGTTGCTGTTAGCGACCAACCGAGGGTTCGGTTTCTGCCAAAAAATCAGTTTTCGGCCACAGCATAATCTCATTTAATTAACTAACTTTTTCTTAACTTTATAAGTTTGCTGCTAATATTTTGAGGGAAATAGACTACAATCACATAATTTTTTATATCATTAGGTTTTTTAAAAACAGTCAACAAGTCTATCCATGCAGTACAGGGTTAAGTAGATTGGCGTCAGCTTTATGCATAACCTGTTGAAGTCTCATATTCGTTGGGAAGACAAGTCGAGATTCTAAATTCTGGATTCCAGAATATATAATTACTGACGGTTATCAATGATATTGTTATCAATACTGCTTGCTCGCCAAGGTGGATTTCCTCTCGGGGTATCTTGATTTCAACAAGGTTCATACAACAGGGTATATCCTTAGAAAGTTGGACTTGACACCACCCAAAACCGCTGTACAGATATTGCTGTACCCCTTCTTATATTTTGTTTCCCAAATTGCAGGAAGAAGTTCAAAAGCTAGCTGCCCAGATCGAGTTCATGAAGATAGTGCAGATGGAGATGCACAACCGCCACCTGCGACCGCGGCCGGGCGGCTACTTCACTACTAACGCCAACTCCAACGCGCCGCAGAGCCCTATACACCCAAAGACTGTTAATATTTCACAAGTAAACTAAAATCATCCATAACTTAAGCTGGGCGAGACAGCATGCTTATACCACGCCCACGACCGAGTTCGAACCGTCGTCGACTCGCTTAGACTTAACAAATCTCTCGCATAAGGGAAACAAAATGCCAAGTTTTCTGGGTCTAAGTGCGGAAAAGGGAGTCCCATCATCATCATCATCATGCCAAGTTTTCATTTTCGTTAAACGGATTGGTGACCGCTAAAGCAGTTCTCTCGCGCCAATAACCCCGGCTTGTTCCCATTATCATCTTGGCTTTTTTCTTGCATTCACAAATGTTATAGGATAGCCATATATGGAGCTAGAGCATCTTGAAGGACTTGATATTTTGGGGTGTATTAAAGTAGCCTTCACGATTGGCGATACTTAAATATACGCGCGGCGTACATGTAGCTGTCTGGCTAATAATTTTACCCACCACGATATAGTACAGTTCGTTCAGATACGATAGAAAGGAAAGAAGCGCTTTATACCAAATACTAATAGCCAACTTCTTTCCAGGATAACACAGAATGGAGTGGACCAGTGTGACTGGTAGCACTGAGCGATAGTGACTGGTCATGGCCTGGGCCGGCGGCCAAGCGTGTCACCACAGCCATCGATGCGCGCCCGCCGGCCTACGTGTGACGTCATACAAAATCCGATGCTTTGTTATATACACGCTCAGTTCAGTGATCAGACTTTCATTTGCATGTTTTAGTGGCTAAGGAACTTTTTAATTATACAGTTAATCCATATATTTACCGGTACAGTCTGAAATAGCGCGGCTTTTGATGTTATGATGTCCCGAGTTACCATACATCAACTCGGGATATACTCTGTAAACATATATACTCTGTAAACATAAAAAAAAATGTACCACTCTATCGATTATGTAGATAAACTGTGTTATTTATCTCAAAACATTTATTTCTTTGCAGTGTGTTTATAGTTTGCTGTAAATCTATTTATAGTTTCAAACGATGAGGAAACATTACTGTTAATTCTTAGATAGGATACTTCATGAAATAATATAATAGCAATCCTTATGTTCTCAGTGACACATTTGTATTTATTACATCGCTGTAGAAAAGGCTAGTGGTCAATACTGATTACCGTTAAATACTCATTAGTCATAACTCGGCTCAGGTAGATATACTATTTAATTTTGTAACTTATACCAAAGAAATATTTGTAATAATCAATTTAACATCTTTAGTACAAAGTGTGCCACCAAAAGACAAAATTATGTAGTTGTCGACAACTACAGACAACTGTGTTCTTGTAAGACTTGTTATTATTTTTATTGCTTGTTCTAGTTATATCTTCTATACATTGTAATAATTGTAAACATTCCAAATATTAATTTAGAAGAAGTATGCTATGAATTAGTAATAGTATCTAAATTGTTATTTTTTAAATGTTATTTCTGTGGTAATGTTACCAAATCGATTATGGGCTGATTTTTCCAATGCCAGATAATTTTATCCGAAGAATAATTTTGAATTTTCGACAATTCTTCTATAAAAAATCTGTCAGACGTCAATTTTATTCCATTAATAAAAATTATCTCTCGATTGAAAAATCAAGTAAATGTGTATGTCAAGTAAATGTTTGAAAAAAATGAACATAAAATTATTTATTATTTGTAATATATTCGTAGTTATACATATAAATGTTGGGCACTGGGTGTTCATCCTTAGGACAGACAATAAGAAATAAAAGTTTGGAAAAATTTAATTTCATAAGTCATACGGAATTATAAAAATAAAGAAAGTCTTATTTAATTTAGATTAAAACTTAATTATTAAGTTTGATTTTAAAAACGTAATACTTATTAATATTATTAATTATGTGTTGTAAACTAGGTACGTACATACATCATAATCCATTTGTATAGTTTTAGGCGTAAAACAAATTGTAAATATGAATCAAGATAAAGCATAAATTCTAAAGTGTTGTACATAAACTCATTAGATATGATTAATTGTTGTTGTTTTTTTACCATCTGTGATAAGCAGTATTAATCAATTATGAATGTTGTATCATGTTACAGAGGTTGTAAGAATCTTTATAACATGTGTTTGATCTGAGTTCTTAGATTAAATTAATATGTGAACAAATTTAGTCTTTTTTAAAAAAAGAGAAACTGGTTACAGTATTGCTATACACAAAACCAAAGATTTTTTAACTCATAAACAATGCTACAAAGATTCATACAGCATGATATAATTTTATAGATTTATTGCATGAGATATAGTACTTTAAAGAAAATGACTATCCATTGATTTCTATAGCTCGGCTTAGTCTTAAAAAAAGCGCAGAGCAGAGGATTTTTTACAATTTGAATAGTGAACCTTATTTTAATCGTGGTAAAGTCCAAACATAACCGCGCCCGACTTCCCAGGAGCAGTTTCTTGTCTGCGTCCATACAATTTTGCACGTTAGATCACTAAAAATAAAGTGTATTATTCAAAGTCATCAGAAAATCGTTTGTTCCACTTCCTACTTCATCTCGTCTTCACTTTCTAATTATACTTAGAATAATCAATGTTTATTTTTTTGACACTAGTTGGGTATCCTATCATTATTTTGACATAGATAATAACTGTTACTGTGTTCAGTGTGTATAGAATACTTTTCAAGTTCCAGTTTCTAAGCTGATTTATAGCCGTAAAATAGCGAATCAATCAAATAGGATAGCGCAAGAACAGACAGACAAAATTCTGGTATGATATTTATTTTATAACATAAGTAAGAGGATGTGTTACAATAATGTTTGGCAATGGTTTGATTAGTTTCATTATTCTTCACATGTTTTGAAGTATTTAAAAACAATTTTGTAAATAAATATTTAGGTCTTCTATACCAACTATACAATTGTTTACTGTTATTTGTCAACACATAAATAGAGAAAAAGAAATTCTGAACTACATAAATGAATTGTGTTCCCAATGCTGGGACACAGGCCTCCACTCTGTGAGAGGGACTGGCCCATAATCCACCACATGGCCCCTGTGCGGGTTGGCAGATGTCACGTCTTCAAATTTTTTGGTTCTAGGATATGCTGGTTTCCTCACAATCACAGAATCTATAATGTAACAATTATTCAAAACAATAATTTAAAAGATAGTGATGCTTGAAATTAGATTAAGAACGATTTCTTTGTAATGTGGGTTCGCCTTGTACAACAATTAAGGTTTTGAATGAAAATCAAAATCATTTTAGCTAGGTACCTATTATTCAGCAGAGTAAAACTCTTCATTTATAGGTGTGCCCGTAGCTTAAGTTTTAAATGTGATACAACTAAACCTAGTAACATTAAAACATTTAGTTTTATTTTCTTGAATATAATTTATCTCTTTGAATCTCTCTAGACTTAACTATTTCATGTTCTATGTGCCAAGTTATAAATTAAAGTGAATATAAAAATTAAATGTATCAATTTTTGTATAGTTTTTTTGGAGATTAAAAACATTAAATAGTAATCATGATGTAACATGGGTGTTATATTAGAATTGATGTAATAAGTATTGTTAATCTATGATACTCGTTTCTAGGTGATTTTTATGTAAGAGGTTCTGTTTTTACATTAAAATAAAAATGACTGTTTGTGATGTTTTATTAATGCACTTAACACAATTTGTTATTTCCATTTATCTTTCATATACTCGTGTTTTTTCCCTTACAAATAAAAAAAATAAGTGAAAACATTTGGTTAAATGATAATCCACTCCTGGACCTAAATTGAACCATCATGCAATTCCATGTGAGGTGTAAAGGCCTAAAAGTCCTAAAACATCAACATAATGATGAGTCAAAGAAAAAGTTTTCATGTAGATTTAATGCTGTCATACTGGCCATCATTTTGGTGTTGTTATTGTCCCGAATTAGAATTACGTCTATTTTAAAAGTTATAGACTTCTATACAAAAAGTGCAGGGTGGCTTGGCTTAGGAGTCTTTGAGTGCATGACACATTGCTTTGATTTGAAAGTACTATACACATGGAAAACTTGATAAATTAACCTGTTTCCCTGCTAACATCACAACAGTAGCTTTTTATCAAAACATTGAAAGTGAGCGAGGTGCTTTTGGTCAACAAAGTGAGCTGTTGAAGCTCACCAGTCAATAAACACAATTTAGCTTTTCATTACAAAAAAAAGGGAATGCTAACACTTCTCTGTAAAGTAGTTACAATTTAGTTTATTCTTATCTAAAATCCAGCAGAAATAACAATTTCTTAATGATTTCCTGATACTTTAATGTTCAAATAAGTAGAATATTCATGTTTGTCCAGCAACATAAAAAGTCATACTAAAACCAGGGACTTGAAAACGAAATGAATTTAATTCCATTACCACTAATGTTATCATATAACGTTCCAAAATTTGTAAAAATACTAAAACCAAAAAATATCAATAATGTTATAGAATATCATTTGCATAGAACAATATTATAAGTAATGTTATATGTATCAGTAACATAAGCTTATCCGCTTGTAATAACGTTATAGGTGAAACGTTACTGATTCATTTGTAACATTATTCTTTATACATTTTCGTCTTTTTGTCATCTTTTATGTGATGAAGCTGGCAAAGTTGAGTATCGAAATGAATAGCATTATTATATTGTTATACTAATAACAATATAATATTGCATATATTGTTATTGAACAGTTTAAGATTTTGTCCCAAGGGATAGCCAAAGAATTAATTTTCTTACGATCCTGGTGGAACAGTACAAATTATCGGTACTGGAACTACGAGTAATGTTTCAAGCCCCTGACTAAAACATTCATAAATCAAACAAGTCTGTATGCTTATTCATAAACGAAGCATTCGCACACAAGAACTGTGTTTCACTTTGCACAACTTTCAAACTGTCACCATTATCAGCACTCTTACAAAGTAAATCAATTGCTTCCATGTCCTTCTTCGCTGTTTCACATACTTTTTCAACTGAAGCGAGCTCCTCTTCTTCCGCCGACAGTAGAGCTTCCATTAACGCACCTCTTTCTACTCTCTTTCTTAGGGAAGCGACCTCCTCTTTTAATTTTTCAAAATCCAAATCCGATACTTGCTCAATTTGAACTTCATCTTCAGGCAACAAAACATTCTGTGGGATTTTTAACATGCTTTCTATCTCTTCATCAATAGCCCCCAAAGACGGTCCCGCACGCTCACAATACAAACGAATCAACTTATCACAAGATCTTGTTAGTGTCACTTTATCAGTTTCATTGAGATTCAACGATTGTTGCAAACAAGATTCCATATCTTTGACACCGTTTGTTATTTTTTGTTCAACCATTTGTCGCACCGCTATTTTGAGGCGTTGGGCCCCAAAACCGAAATGTTGAGTTTCGTATTCTTCGTCAGTATCACCGGCCCATGGCTTGGTTTTAATCATATTGGTTTAAATTAGTTTAAATTTTTCTCACAAGCAAACAGTAATGAGTCAACAAGTATTTCTTATCTACTTTTGTATGAATTTCCGTTCCGTATGTTTTGAATTTTCAACCGTATGAGTTGACACTGACAGATAAGCAAAACTGCCATGAGATATCCACTGTCCACATTTCAGATACAAATTACCGTTTTTTTTTCGGAACTGACTGGGATTTTTTTTTTATTTATTTATTTATAATTTATTTATTTTATAATTTATGTACACACAGTAAAATACATAGGGATATGACATCATTATAATTTGAGTACAAAGGTACTGCTTATTTCTTAAGAAATTTCTTCCAGCAGACCTGCGAAAGGAGAAGTAAAAAAGAAATGTTATATTAGTTTATATTAGTTTTATGGCCTGGTTGCTAAGACCTTTTAGCCACTTCTTTGTTTCATCATTTTTCTTGAGTCTAACATGACATTAGAATATGGGTGTACACATTCTAATGTATTAGGAGTATTTGGCAGCAAATGTATCGAATCAAGTTTCCCGGTAAACTTCGCTGAGGTAGCCAAAACTACAATAAAATTCTCAGCTCCATTTTACCGGGATCGCGTCTGTTTCAATGATTACACATATTGTCCAGTTGCGCAGACACTTGAGATATAAAACTACACCAATGTTACATCACAATATCCACTAGGAATCAATTTGCTAATAATTAAAACAGCCTAGACTTCACTCGAAGAAATCCCGCCACTGCCCAAGTAACATTTAAGCGGAAAAATATTATATTTACCAGCGCATTACCAGCTATAAGCTTAATAAATGATGTACAAGAGTGTAAAAATATGTATAGGACTGTACTTTAGTATAACTGTACAACTGTATACAGTATAGCTGATTAACGGCTGTATAGAGCCAAAATTTTTACCTTTAGCTTTTAAATAGCATTGGAAAATGCTAAAATACAGACCGCGGCGTAAAAAACTGCGTTCAGCAACTTTATAAGACAATAACTGTATACTGCTCTCAAATTATACTTTTATATAACCTACTTCTGCACAAGAGCATTAAATATTGTTATAGCCTGAATATTGGTGTAAAATTACTCTATTGTTCAGCCTTCAAGTTAAGCTTGATAATAGCTGTACAACGGAAATCTAGGATACTCTTAGCAAGCAGTTCCCTTTATAATAGTTTAATTCAATTCTGTCTCATGTAGAAGAGTTTAGATTTACTCCTTTTTAAAGCCTTATGCGATTGGCGTACATTTTTCCCTTTTTACAGTTTTTCGTGTTTTAGAAGATTAAAGTTATTATTATAGTGTTGGCATACACAATTATCCAGCTTATCGATTATTTTGAAACTAATATAACCTAAAATCAGTCTATTTATTGGATACAACTAATAACAACACGGAGTCATAATTTTGATCAGTTGCCAATTTGTTAAGTGAACAAGAGTTAAGATACAAATATATATAAAATAAAAATACATTAAACTGTTGCACTCTGTAGTGTTTGCTTCAGTATTTAAATTAGATACAATACATCTCTATAAATAAAAACAATACATTGTTTCTTTTCGCTATCAGTAACTACTATTTGGTAAATTATTATCCGATTCCTTGCTCACCGCCTTACGGGCCTTGGATCATAATGAGGTTTTCTATATTTTCAACTGAACCCTAATTAACTGTATTAATGAATATGAATAAGAATTTAAGGCAGCTTCTACAGTACTTAAATACTAATGTACAGACAATGTTACTCTTTAGGCTGAGATACGTTCTTAAATAACGACTCTGTTATGCAAAAAGCTGTATTAAGGGGTACTAGAAGAGCAAGAGCTGTATAAACTAAGAACGCCATTTTATAATAATTTATAAATTGCATTGCAATTTTACGAGATATTTTTTTGTTTGTTTTTGAAATTTCAGTACAAAATTACAAAAGATTTTAACTGTATAGTACACACAATTACGTTTACTATCAATAGAACAGTCCGGGTTACTCTCAAAACTGTTTTCAGATTTGATCACATATTTGTTGTTACAGAAAAAATGTATGTATATTCCTTATTTCGAAGGGGCGTGAGTTTTGAGCTTAAAACTAGTATACATACTCACATAAAAATATCAGTCGCAAGCATAACAACAACGATAAACAGGAAAGAGTACCTACTTACCACTTGGTTATTAAATATTTTTTCACTTATCTTCAGATATGGCACATAGTAAATAAAATGGAGAATGAATTCAACCACGAACACAATTATAATATATTTATTCTTTTATTAAGATTTTCACAAGCCTGAGTCTGTATAAAAGAATAAAAAAGAAAATTAGAGAATGGAAGCTGTATAAAAGTATCTAAATAGTATCTTAGCCAGCCAAATAGTACAGCTATTATGCAGCTGTTATACAGCTAAATCTACACTTAAAGCTGTATAATTTTGGGGCCCATTTCAGAGTTACAAGGGCTGTATAGCTTGCTATACAGTCTTTATACAGCACGTTTAACAGCCTGCAGTAAACAAATAGTCCATAATACAGCTTTTATACAGTTTAAAATGTTACTTGGGTGGGAGATCGTAGACAATCATTATGGCATCAGTTCAATGCAAGGAGCTTGTAAATCTGGAGTGCTTTCAGTCTTTAAAATTGTAAATGGAAAAACAACTGTAAGCATAAAGTTTATTTTGGTCAGTGGGTCGTCTTAGGTTTGCATTGCCAATGAACGTACAGACGCCAGTACATCAAGCTACCCGAAACTGTCAAATTTTCCCAATCAACTTTGAACCTTATGCTGTAGCGATAGAGTTGAAAATCTATTAAAGAAATCTGACAGTTTGTGGTAGGTTGATGTGCTGGCGTCCGTACATACAAATAATGAATGGTCTTGAAAAGGAGACCACTACTTTGTAATATAGTGTGTCCCTCTCCCACAATAAAAATCTGCATCACGAAAGAACACACTTTGTTTGAATTTGACGTCTTTGTCTTTCATTGTGGTATTTTTAAAGATATTTTAACTTAGATCATCGGAATTTCTAGCCAATATGGTGACTTATTGTGTTGTAAGTGAGTGCTTGCTAGCTTGAGTGTAAGCGGCATCTTGTTTACATTTTCCATCGTGACCTACTTTTCAATAAATGCTTGGTCAACTTTTGCAGTCAAGCATTCCAGTTGTTCTTCTTCTTCGTGTGCTGGCCTGACTGTATTATGGATCGTGTTGGCCCAAAACTTTGCCACTTTCACGGCGCCGGCGACGTTGGTGGTGGCGCTGTGGTCACTTTGACAGGACTGCATGTTTAGGCACTCAGAGAGCAGGATAGGAGGTGGAGCGTGGTTTGCAACATGGCTCCACAATCACAGCCTACTGCTGGCCTTCCGTCGAGGTATCCCCAACTTACCAGGTTGGACTGGAGTTACATCTTCCCACTAATCTCACAGATACAAGATATTGGTCAGTTGGGGCGTATTTTGCGCCAATCACGATCAATCTGATATGTAACATTCAAACTGAAATAATTCCAGATTTATAGTCTACGGTCCCCTCAAAAATAGTGCGCAACTACATAACCGCTCTTAGAATTCTAGAATTTTATAAATTTTCCAGGGTCGTAGTATCTGAAGGCCAATTCTCGTAATTTAAAACGTTCAAAATCTAGTCGCAGTCTCATCTCAGCGACAAACAAATGTCAAAAACTTGTCAAAATGTATGGAAATTGGAAGTATTTTGTGTGTGTGTTCTCAAAATTACCTGGTTTTCATTGAATATTTTAATAGAATACTATTTAAATATTCAATGGAAACCAGATACCACGACCCTGGAAAAATTCAAAGGGCAAAGAACAGACTATATTTAAGTTCCTTGGACTGTGCTTGGCCAGACCACATACTTGTCAGTGGGACAGACAAAGACGGTGGTGGCACAGTATAAAGACATATATTACTACCGTGGTGGTGGTGATTATAGTTTGACAGTAATTAATAAAATTGCACTATCACATTATTACAAAGGACTTTCGTTGGTAGTGGTGAAGGCTAAAAACGTGCTTATGTCGGTTTTTTTTGGTGGGTAGTGGTGAAGGTTTAATACGTGCTTTGTTTGTGTCTTGAATTTTCTCTATTTTAGTGGTCTTTATTACCCTGAACTCCAATCGAGATTATTCTTTGTGTTTGTGTTTTAGAAAAGCTACTAATATTCATAACTAGTAAACTACCACGGAGTGCAAAGTTCGACGGCTCACCTCGCTGTATTACCGTCACCACATGACGCTGGCAGAATAGTCGACATAGGCTCAGTTGCCAAAAGAAGAAAAAAAAAATTACAAAAAATTACTGTCAGATGGTCCGCCGCCGCCGGCTTCTGTCTGAATCTCAACTTTAGACGCTGGCAGAATAGTCGACATCGGAATTTGCCAAAAAAAAAAAGGAACAATGCCACTTAAGCCCACGTAAGTCCAAAGAATGATGATTCCATGAAACAGTTATTCTTTGGACTTACGTGGTCTTAGAGAGTTGTGTTGATGACTTTAATGATTATAATTCTGTAAATACATATTTCTTACGGCCGCGATTCATATATTAATCGACGTACAACTTAATACTGACCAGCAAATTGCAAAAAACGTAAGAAAATTTGAATTTCGCGGGCTACCTTAGCGCTTCCCCCTTAAGCCGGGTCCAGACGCGTATTGTAGGATTACGTGTAATTTAGCATCAACAGCAGTGTGGACAGCACACGAACTCAACGCGAATCGTGTAAACCGCTTACACGATTTCAAAAGATTCGCTTACTAAGCGAATCTTTTTCAAGAACTGTTTCCGTCATTTATTTTTTAAACGTCGCAGCATCATGCTGAGATAGGAGCCTTTTGGCTTCGTATAGAACTTTCCGTTTCATTTTTCTTTTGAAGTGAAAACTTCTTTAGCATCGTTGTGATTTGAAATTTTATGAAACGAAAAAGCAACAGTAAAAAGAGACATATAAGATTTAACGTGGGCGAAAATGAGATAGGAAGCATTATACAGTGTTTTTGTTTTTTATTATTACAAATGACATCACATTTAATCCTATGCTACTAATTTGTGAGGATGATGATGATGATGATGATGATGATGATGATGATGATGATGGGATGGACGGATATGGATGGATGGATGGATGGATGTTCTTTAGCATCGTTGTGATTTGAAAGTTTATGAAACGAAAAAGCGACAGTAAAAAGAGACATGTAAATTCATAAGATTTAAGGGGGAAGCGCTAAGGTAACGTAACTCCAAAGAATGATGATTTCATGAAACAGTTATTCTTTGGACTTACGTGGCCTTAGAGAGTTGTGTTGATGACTTTAAGGGGGAAGCGCTAAGGTAGCCCGCGAAATTCAAATTTTTTTACGTTTTTTTGCAATTTGCTGGTCAGTATTAAGTTGTACGTTGATTAATATACGAATCGCGGCCGTAAGAAATATGTGTTTACAGAATTATAATCATTAAAGTCATCAACACAACTCTCTAAGACCACGTAAGTCCCAAGTATAACTGTTTCATGAAATCATCATTCTTTGGACTTACGTGCTCTTAGAGAGTTGTGTTGATGACTTTAATGATTATAATTCTGTAAATTAATACATATTTGTTACGGCCGCGAATCATTATATTAATCAACGTACAACTTAAGGGGGAAGCGCTAAGGTAGCCCGCAAAATTCAAATTTTCTTACGTTTTTTGCAATTTGCTGGTCAGCATTAAGTTGTACGTTTATTAATATATGAATCGCGGTCGTAAGAAATATGTGTTTGCAGAATTATAATCAATAAAGTCATCAACACAACTCTCTAAGACCACGTAAGTCCCAAGAATAACTGTTTCATGAAATCATCATTCTTTGGACTTACGTGGTCTTAGAGAGTTGTGTTGATGACTTTAATGATTATAATTCTGTAAATACATATTTGTTACGGCCGCGAATCATATATTAATCAACGCACAACTTAAGGGGGAACCGCTAAGGTAGCCCGCAAAATTCAAATATTCTTACGTTTTTTGCAATTTGCTGGTCAGCATTAAGTTGTACGTTTATTAATAGATGAATCGCGGTCGTAAGAAATATGTGTTTTCAGAATTATAATCATTAAAGTCATCAACACAACTCTCTAAGACCACGTAAGTCCCAAGAATAATTGTTTCATGAAATCATCATTCTTTGGACTTACGTGGTCTTAGAGAGTTGTGTTGATGACTTTAATGATTATAATTCTGTAAATACATATTTGTTACGGCCGCGAATCATATATTAATCAACGTACAACTTAAGGGGGAAGCGCTAAGGTAGCCCGCAAAATTCAAATTTTCTTACGTTTTTTGCAATTTGCTGGTCAGCATTAAGTTGTACGTTTATTAATATATGAATCGCGGCCGTAAGAAATATGTGTTTACAGAATTATAATCATTAAAGTCATCAACACAACTCTCTAAGACCACGTAAGTCCAAAGAATGATGATTTCATGAAGCAGTTATTCTTGGGACTTACGTAGTCTCAGAGAGTTGTGTTGATGACTTTAATGATTATAATTCTGTAAACACATATTTCTTACGGCTGCGATTCATATATTAATCAACCTACAACTTAATACTGACCAGCAAATTCCAAAAAACCTAAAAAAAATTGAATTTCGCGGGCTACCCTGGCGCTTTCGCCTTAACGTGAGAGAAAATGAGATAGGAAGCATTATACAGTGTTTTTGAAGGTTTCACTTCTACCACGTGTGAATTGCACACATGCTGTTTTTTTTTTGTTATTTTTTTTATTTATCTTGGCTTTTTTATTTTGTTTTACTGTGTATAGTTTAGTTTGTGATCTTCCTATACGAGTCGCAATAAATACTTTTCTTTCTTTCAGTTGCTACGAACATGCCGAATAGAACATCTCTTCCCAACGAAAGAGCAATATCACTCCAAGCATCGTTTTTCAGTTTGTTTTTAAGTATTCCAGATTTTTGGATCCCTAAAAACAGGTTTTTTTTTCTACAAACTGATAGGTAACTTCAAGCGATTGTTCGTCACTCCACATCATGAACGTATACACGATACCGTCACGAACGCCGTCCAAACGAGCACTGCTACAGTACTGCGAGATAGCCGATATCTTCCTTCCCGTATCTACTTCAAACTTTAAAAACATACCTTCAACATGGCAACACTGCTTAGTGTTTACGCTAAAAACCGACAGCCGATGGATCATGGCGAGCGCCGCCGCCCGGCGCAAGCGTTACATGTAAGGTGCAGCGCAGACGGCACACTTTGTGTGCGATCGAGTCTGCGGCGCACAAAAAGTCTGCATGGCGCGCAAAAAGTCTGTCGCGGATTTTTCACAGACTCAACGCACACGACGCACATCTTCGATCATTCTGTCGGTAGAGCTGTAGGGACGTAGACGCTATGGAAATCGTGCAGAGATCGCGAAGTATTATTTTGTACATGAAGTACAGAAAAAGATGAAGAAATAGAGAATTTTGGGTACATCCTATACTTTCGGAAAGATTACTGAAGGGACAGTTCCATACTAAACATTAAATTCTGAAACAACATCCGGAATTTTTTTTCAAATTTTATAAAATGTCTGTTACTACATTTGATGAGTTGCTATTTATTTTAAGACCTGCTTTGACTCATTCAGAAACAACAATGAGGAGGTGTATTGGTCTTCTCTTCTTGAATTAACATCGTTACATCGACCTCTGGCGCCATGATAATAGATCGCGTGCGTTACGTCCACCCCTAGCAAATGCAGATTGCTGATTAACCTGTGCGCCGTCTGCGTTAGCGCGCGTTGAAGCAAAGTAACGTTCAATTTTTTTCACACACTTTTTGTGCGGAGCGGCGCGGCCTGGCGCGGTGCGGTCTGCACGAATTACACGGATTTTTTGTGCGCCGGACTTTTTGCGCGTCGTCGTTTGCGTTACTGCATAATAATTGCATAGGTTCTATTTTCACAGACTAAAAAGTGCGTCACGGATAGTCTGTCGTCTGTGCTGTACCTTATGCTCGTAGTGCTGTCCACACACAGAATTTGCGTATTATTTTACTATGTAACATTATATTACACGTTACACACGTCTGGACCCGGCTTTACCTACCGCAAGTGTTTTCTCTCAATAACTATGTTTTGGTAATTGCACAACAGATGGCGCTCCCGTTAGTTTTTAGAGATCCGTAGTTTTAGCTTCGCAGTCTGTCTGACCGCGGTTTAACTCGGACACTCTTGGTACTTTATACAAAGCTGTAATTTGACATACATATTAATCAAGCCCACAAAGTTGTGAAATAAAGTGTTTTTTTTGGTACTTGCCGTACACGTAAAGGGGGATGGTTTCTTTTTACTCGTCTATTCCACTGTGTGGGATGTCGTAGGTCTTTTAAAAATATTGGAGGTATGTAATGAACATTTGCGAAATAGGTAGGTATTAATTTTTAGAAAAGTCAAAGTCAAAGTCAAATCATTTATTTCAAATAGGCACATTAAAGGCACTTTTGAACGTCAAAACTTACAGTAAAATTGAATTGATTCTAGTCGCCCCTTCCAAAAGGTAGTTTTCGTATGGAGAAGAATGGGCAAGAAACTCCACCGTTACTCTTTTAAAATGTTTTACAAGGTTTTGTATACATAATATAATTATATGTGAAGACGATGCACCTAGAATAAAAGTCTACCCCAAAAAAATAATAAAAAGTGTTAAAAATTAAGCAATTACAGGTAAATCAATTATGTGATAGATACATGGTGCTCACATATTTACAATTTACAAATATTGGAAAAGTAGATGACCTTTCTAGAACTCTAACAAGTGTGTGAGTTACTGTAGTCACAGATTGTAAAAATCAATGTCATAAAATTTAAAAAATATATAGGTAAATTAAATTAGGAACCAGATTGATTTTGTCTAGACACTAGATTGTCCTATGGAGCAGGACCAGCATGTTTCCAAGCATTCTTATCTTTGATATAATCCTCTAATTTGTAATATCCCTGTTTATAGAGTTACAACTAGCCCAACTAGGTACAGACGCCAGTACAGCAAGCTACTACAATCTGTCAAAAATTTTTAATAGATTTTCAACTTTATCGCTAAAGCATAAGATTCAAAGTTGATTGGGAAATTTTGACAGTTTCGGGTAGCTTGATGTGCTGGCGTCTGTACCTACATTAAAACAAATTATTGTAAAAAAAAAATTATAATGTAAACTATTTTATTTTTATAATTTCTTTTGTGGGTTAGGCATCCACCGACACATAAGCGCCACACGCTTATGTGCCGGTGGATGCCAATGGTAGTGTTCAATCCCTTATTGAAGAGATCATGATGTTTCTTAGTGACCTTGCTATTTAAGTAAATAATTATTGAGATATTTTCGGTATTCATAGTTTTTTTTAAATAGGTACCGTGAAACGCAAAATTATTTTTGAGGTCGATAAAAATCAATACGGTGCATGCGTACCTAAATATTCACTTCACTGTTTGTGGCTCAGACCGAGCACTTGACCGGTTTTGTAATTTCCCTAGGTATCCTGTTGGATATAAACAAAATATTATATCCTCCCTAAAATTAAAAATATGGTGGTTTTTTTCCGGATAGGTACTAAACTGGTTGTTTATACTTCCCACTTTCAAAGAAAATGGGAAATGTATGGGGGTAAATATTTTTGCCTTCTGAATTACATACAAAGTTGTTCCTACAATATTGTTACAGTCGTTGCAAAGTGCAAACAAACATAAAATTAACAAAACCGCGTGCCGTGAAAAGAGTATAATTCAAGTGCGTCATTCCATTATTTCCATTCTCTCGCCAACCGTTTTGCGGTTCGCAATTCACTTCAGTTCAGTTCGTTTCGTTCAGTAGACAGTAATAGCGCGGAGTTCGTACTGTGTCGACGCTTCCGTTACATCATAACAATAACATAACCTCTTCGTGGTTATCGCAAAAACTTTCACTCGGCAGGTTTCGAATGAGTTTCTCATTAGTTTTGAACTTTTATTATTCGTTGTAAGAGTGAACAAGAGTTTAATTAAAACTTTTTAGTTATTCTTCTACCGCGTGTGCAACCAGTGTTTACAAAGTTATTTGTCTCTTGGTGTTGTGTTCAGTTTGCAGTTTTTGTGTTTCGGCCGTAAACTTGTTGCTTTGAACCCGCCTTTGTGGTAAGAATCGTAGTAATTATGTACATAGTTTTGTTATTTAATGATCATTGATGTATCTTTCGACAGACGAAACGGTAGGTAAAGTTATTTGTAACTTTTGTGTAATGTTTACTTTAGAATGAATGCGTGTCCAAATTACAATGTAATGTAATGCGCAGTACATATTTAGGAAGTAGTGAAAAAACCTAGTTTGTTTCTACATACAATTGTATGTACATTTTTGTAATGTAATACACGCTTATGTAGGATCGTAAAACTCGTTTCGAAGTGGCCGTAAGTCCATTCATACTTAGTGTTTGCGGTTTTCTACCTGATCGAATATTTTGGTATGCTATTGGCTCAAATGTAGGCTAATATGAATTAAACGCGGCGACTAAGAATTTAATTAGAAGACCAGCACGTATGAATGTCCGTCTAATTTCTAGAACTTATTATTATTAAAACTGATGGCAATTTTAGAAGGAATGTGCAGTCGTTAAACTCTAAGTTCTGAGCTACACTAATGACAAGTGCATGCACTGACTGGATAGGTCCTCTTAATCTGAGTGGTCCTCAAAATACAATTTCAGCCATTAATCTACTTGGTCTTCACATGATCTGACCAAGATTATGTCTGGACTCTAATGGAGACTGTGACCTCTGAGTTTGTTACGGCCTTTCTCTCAGAGTAGTCAGATGGGAAATGCTGACCTCATGTAGTATTTAAAATATGATTAACGTGTAAAAGCGTTTGTACAAACCTACTTACAGAAATAAAATTAATTTATCATGTGCAACTAGGTAAGTAGGTACCAGATTAAAACATTGTACTACATATCTACATGCATGGTCCACATCCACACAACTGTATTTACATAGACATATTTTGTGTTTTTTTCCCAATGCGCGATAATGTAAGTACCTACCTACCTACCGACTGAGCTCCGATCTAAGTCTTACGGAATACCTTTACGACTTTTCAGGCTTCCAGACTGTCTACGTTACCTAAGCTAAGTCCTGGGTACTCCTGCTCTTATCCCTGTTAAAATATTAGTGAATCTACAAAAATATCCGTTCTTCGCCACATTTGGCCTAGGTAATTATTTCGTGCAAATAGCTAGGTAGGTACTCATTTCACTTCGCAGTTTGCACTAAAATATCATTCAACGATCATAAATTCGCTTGCCAAGCATGTGGCTTTTGGCATTGATCTTCGTTTGTCGCAATTCGACGAGGTCCATTCTTATCCTTATGTTAACAAAAACTAGGTTTTGATAAATTGTGATGCCTAAGTAGGTACAAAGAAATTCAAGAAAGAAATAGAAATTGTTTATTCTGCACACATACATATAATATTATTAACATCTTTTTTTACCATTTTTTATTTATTTATTTACGTTATTTTATTGACATTATTTACCCTATTAACATTATTCAATGAATTTACACCATTTACTTTTTTTATACCATTGATGTTATTTAGTTCCTTTAAATATTACCACCTGTTTGTTTTATATTTTAATTGAATTAAACGTTTTGATTGTTCACGTATCGTTTTCTACTCTTCAAGTCCTTTCATTTGATAGTCATATTAAGGGAGTTGAAAAAGCAATGAAATTCGCCATCTTGGAGCGGCGGCCATTTTGAATTTAGAGTGTTGTTATGTACTAAATTTATCGTTTTCTACTCTTCAAGCTCTTTCATTTGATGCCCATATTAAAGGCTCGTGCACACAGGCGCGACGCGACACGTGACACAAAGCCACCGCAAGTCGCGCAACGAGCGATGCCTTTGTGTCGCGTGTCGAGTCGCGCCTGTGTGTACGAGCCTTAAGGGGATTGTAAAAAAATGTAATCCGCCATTTTGGAGCGGCGGCCATATTTAATTTAGTGCAATGTTACTAACTTTATCGTTTTCTACTCTTCAAGCCCTTTCATTTGAATCCCATATTAAGGGACTGAAAAAAAAATGTAATCCGCCATCTTGGAGCGGCGGCCATATTGAAATTATTACAATATTGAGTATTGCACATTGTATTGTTACCAGAACTAAAAAATGTAATCCGCCATCTTGGAGCGGCGGCCATATTGATATTATTACAATATTGAGTATTGCACATTGTATTGTTACCAGAACTAAAGGTGTATGCAAAGTTTCAGCTCAATCGGATACCAACAAATGGTTGAAAAATGGTTTGCAAATTTTGAACGGGCAACTTACATGCGAACAGTGCAAGCTAAATAAAAGCTTGTAAAAAGAGTACGAGTAGGAGTCGGACATGAAGGGTTCCGTACCAACTTTTTTTTTTTTTAAATGGGTTTGCTCTTGACTCTAGTCTAGGTCAGAGATGACAGAGACAAAGTCTACGATGGAGTGAGCTTACCTACCCAGAAGAAGAAAAAAAAAACCTTACAACATGTCACTGTAACTAAGTATAAGGACTCCTTTAAATTTTAATTTTATTGTATTTACTTACCACAATCTACACAGTATCAATATAAGCACACACATATAATTTGTTATTGATAACATAAGTGCGAACATTGCTTAATAACTTCAGTGGAGCTAAAGGTCATTGATTTACTAATAAAACGGTGTTGAAAGACGAGAATTTTACTTGATTATTTACGAGCGTTTACGACGTACGGCATTTAATACAAACTTTCAAGCCCATGTTTTTCGAAATGGATGAACCGATTTTAATGAAACTTCATACGCATAAGCAGGATACAAAGGTCTAAAAAGTTAGCAAAGAACATTTAAAAAAAGATAACTGATAATCTCTGTTTCTATGGAAAATTTAAAATCGGTCTAATTTGGCTGTAACACTGTTTTTTTCGAAAATGTTTTTAACTAACGTTTTAGACCTTTGTATCCTGCTTATGCGTATGAAGTTTCATTAAAATTGGTTCATTCATTTCGACAAACAAGGGCTTGAAAGTTTGTTATGAAATGCCGTACGTCGTAAACGCTCTTAGAAATGCAAGTTGCAAATTGCAAATCCAGATCTTTGCCGAGACAAGGGCGTTGAGGCGTTGACGTTCGATGTTATCAAACTATGTAGAAATTATAAATAAATAAAAAAAAAAATAGTAGCCCACTATTGTCCCACTGCAGGGCGAAGGCCTATTCTCATACAGAGAAGGCACGAGCATTGATCACCACGCTTGCTCAAGACGGGTCGGCGATTTCAGACTATATTAACTATGTACTAGCTGCGCCCCGCGGTTTCACCCAAGTAAATGTCGATCCCGTGGGAATATCGGGGTAAAAAGTAGCCTATATGTTAATCCAGGGTGTCAGCTACCTCCATACAAAATTTTATCAAATTTGGTCCAGCCGTTTGAGCATGAAGAAGTAACAAACATATAGACACACACACACTCACAAACTTTCGGCTTTATAATATTAGTGTGACAAGTCCAAGGGCCCTATTCAGATTTCCTCCAGGGTTCAGGGAAATATCGTACCATTTTTAGTCAACACTCCATGGTAATCGTATTAAGTGTTGACAAAACAGTAAACCTAACATGAGTCTACCTTTTATTACTTACCTACTTGTAAAGTTGCTCTCAATTTTCATTCTACAAACAATAACAAACAAGTTTATAGACTGACTCTTACAAAAATGTTAAAAATTACAAAACTAATTAAACCGGGCCGCGAACGTGTTTCTCACAACTTACTTATTAAAAATGTCAAGTGGTATTTGAACAAGGTGAACACGGGAAAATTTGCTCCCAGCGCTTCGCATAATTTAAAAATGGCATTTTCCTAATTTTGCATCATAATGCAGCCTCTCTAGGCCTTTCCTAAAGGAATGGTTTGTCATCTCACGAGTGACAGTTATCAAAGCCACGAGTGCACCATTGCGGACTTTACACCCCTTATCACTACATCGTGTGACGTGTATTGATGCAGTCTTGACCAATGATGTAAGTATCAAGATTTTTCATGCCGAAAGGTAATCGCACCATTCCTACAATGTCATCGACATAATTATCATAAAAATGTTTTAAATATTTAACTGTGAGGTATAGCGGAATTTCGACCTGCGTACTTTTCAAGTTTATGTTCCCTTGGGGTTGAGAACTTGAGAAATCATCATAATATTTCGGACTACGTAAGACCATTATACAAAAAGTATAAGTAAAGAGTCTGTAAAGAGGCGGTGAAATCCAACAGAAGTTATTACAAAGTATATACAACTAAGATGATAATAATTATCTCCTAGCTAGGTGAAAGTACAATTCATAGAGCCATAATTTCGAAAGACCCAAGAAGACTTGCTATTCCTATTTGAAATACACATTTAAAACAATCCATACCACAATGTTCGAAAAACACGCGCTTATTTTATACGTACATAAAAATTCTAATGATCTGAAACTGCCGCGCAGGTAGGTAATGGATCTACAGCAATAAAGTCGTACCTGTGGTCGTACCGCACGCCACACATGCTAGATATTATTGCGATCACGTGGATCTTCACGAGCCCACGATGTTTTTTTCCTTTGAGGCTTGTCATAAAAACCTGCAACTTCAATCTTCATGATACGAGTACGAACAATAATGTATGACACTCCAATTATGGGGATCGAACTTAAGGGATGGAACCATGCGCTAGGCAGCCCGCGAAATTCAAATGTAAATTCAAATTGTGTTACAATTTGCAGGTTTGTTTGTTTGTTGCAACCTGATACTGGGTTGTATGTTGAACAAAGTATGATTCGCATGCGTAACAAGTATCTATTGCTTCCCCCTTTAGGAGACTGGTTGTTAACCTGTAATTAGTTAGAAATCTATGTATGATGCGATTGACTCAGTTATACTAGCGAAATACGCAATATCATGATCCATTAAAAACATACAACATAGTCACGCGGTCTGCTTATCATCTTGAACATACAAGCTGAAAGGGGCAACTGAAGGAAATCGATTAAGATAATGCTCACAGTCGTGCCGCGTAGAAATTAAACGAACCGAAGTGATGGAAATTACTTGAATTAATGTTACGCAAATAGGAAACATTTAGGATGAATGATTGGTCTAAGCTACTAGTACTGCAATGGAAGACCGAGAGAAACGCATATATTGCGAAGTATTCAAAACTAAAGAAGTAGGCGATGGTACTGAAGACTAGAAGAAGCTGTATGTGGTAGAATGAAAACCATTCAGTATCGATTGCTGGATAGACATTGATCAAGCGGATTGGTGTCTACGAAACCTCGACACGACAACTGTCATAGCATTTTTCTAGCATAAACGATGTAAGGAAGTGGGTAGACACTCCCTACTACGACTCGCGCCCACGCGGTAAAGAAAATAATCGAGAAATAGCACAAATTATTCCGTTTCCTGTGAAAATACCTAAATATTGTTCACCAGTTTTTATTTAATATCTCGATTATTGACATTAAGTGAAGGCTCAGTTCATAGAGCTTAGAAACCCTAAGCCCATCATTACGTCCTTCCCAGCCACTTCGTGCCGGAGCACACGATGCGGTGCGGCGCCGCAACGCATCGTGTGCTCCGGCACTTCTTTGATTGCTTTTCGACGCCGCCGCCGCCGTCCGAACAATTTATAGTAATACTCGCCCGTTCGTTGGATGAAATTTTCCATTAAATTGACAATATTGAACATTAAAGCACGGGTACAATAAAATTGTTTATGTGAACAGTACTGATCACCTTTAATGTTTTTGTTGACGAATAGTTAGTGATGCGTTGTTTGTCAGGAGATGCCGATACTCAAATAAGATGTTTTGTCAGATGTATGCTCTATTGTTATTCAAGACTGTGATAATGTCTCCGGCACGTATACTGATTGAAGTTGAATATGGATAAAAGCCACTTTGTTTTGCCAGAACGACACTAACTAACATATTAACACCTTAAAAGAGGCCATAATAATGAGATTGTTATCTGCTTCCTCGGTTGGCTAGATGGTATTGTTTATTTTGAGCACTATACAGAACCGTCATGATGTTCTGTGGCTACTATAAACTCGTAAATTAATGCAACGAATGTCCTACATAAACCTACAATAGCATGATGCAATATTAGGATGCAGCTCGTGGCATTTGATGATATACGAAGCACATGTGTAACTACCACATTAAGCACTGTAACGTTACAAATAAACGTATGGGCTATTTGTAATTTACATGGTTTAAAAAAGGGCTTCAGGAGGCTCGAAGGAGGAGGTCCCTCGACGTAGGTCTTGGTCTTCTTCCTCTGGGTCTGGAGCTATTAGGTAAGGAGGCCGCTCGTCTTCCTCTGGGTCTTGAGCTGAGGAGGAGGTCCCTCGACGTCAATCCGAAGGGTGAGGAGGAATAGGAGGGCTGACGGTACCGGGCGCAGTCCTGAGGCTGTCCTATCCGAGTAGGTGTAGAGGCCGCTCGTAGAGCTCCCTCTCAGGAGTGTAGGGCACTCCCTAAATCGTTAATAAGGACAGTCAGAAGTAGATTTTATGTTTCATTGACAATAATGTTTACACAGCACTAGACTGAATGTAACAGCACTACACTGTTTTCAGAACTTAACTGATTTTTAGAACTTCAAAACTTGAATGCCTTGAGTACTTGACCGACTTAACTCAGGCAGACGACCGCTTTTATAGTCCTAGGTCGATGTCCCAGAAGAAACAATTTCAAAAATAATTTAAAAGTATTGACTGCCGGAAATAATAAAAGCGGTTTACGATGTAAACCTGACCTTAAAATGTAGTGACGAACTGGCCTAAACAAGTAAGCTCTACAGAAAAGTAAAACTGACAGATGACAATGCCAAAATATCAAAATCAATAAAAATAAATATCTTAAGGGCCTAGTCTTCTATTGCACAATTTAAGAATCGCGTGCGGCGAGTCCACGCGCCGTGCGTCTGCACCCGGGCTCCCTGCAGTCCCCGCATTCATCCTACCTAGCGATATTTGACACGGTCGGAAAGTTGCTCTACTAAGTAATAATCAATATTTATTTATATTTGAATGGTACCTTGGCGGGGGTTGCTCTTCCTTCGCGCCTCCGGTTTTTATATAAATTCGTTCATGTTAGATAGTAATACCAAAAAACAAGTTACGACCGATGAAGATTTTCAGATGACAAAAAAATAACTCCTTAAATAAACGGAACCTTCTGACCAAAAAAGAGATGAACTACAGAAACAGACGATAGTCCAAAGTTTCGATCACATATTATGGTAGAGATAATGGACAAAAAGCATTATCTCTGCAGGAAAACGTCACAATTGCCAGCTGCAGTCTTTATATTAAACAAACAGTCCAATATTTAGGAGCCAGTCCCGATGGTATTTATAAACACAAAGATGGAAAAACAGGACTGGTAGAAGTAAAATGCCCACTTTCTGCAAAAAATATGCAATCTGAAGAAACGATAAAAGAAAAAAAAATGGAAATGTAACATTAGGAGAAATACGTTTGCGATTGACAAAAACCACGTCTATTATTTCCATACTCAGAGCCAATTAAACATTACGGAGATGGATATGTGCCTATATGCCGTATGGGCTGGAGTGGACTACTCAATGAAAGTCGAATAATATAAAAAGAGACCCTACGTTCTGGCACTACAAAATGGTAGGCCCATTGACAAAATTTTATTTGCATTGTCTGCTCCCTGAGCTAATTGATTCCCGCCTTAAAAGACCCGCCATAAATATAATTCAACCTATTGAGAAAAAAGAAATAAGAACCACGTCTTTTACCGCAGACTTTGTGAAATGACAACACCCACAAGACCACGAGAATTATCAGAAATCTACCCCAATATAACCGTCGAGAGATTAATGTATGTAATGTATATAATGTATTCAAAATTGAAAAATTCCCTCAACGGAAGAAAAAAAAAATGCGCTAGTCCCAAAGAACGCCATGAAATCGCTCACACAGACACTACACATCACATCAGACACAACACAACACAGACACCAACACATGCTCATCGCAGACTTATATTTTATCGCCTTCAAAGTATGCTCCTTCAGAAACGATACACTTACGCCAACGAATAATCCAATCATCAAAACATTTTTTTTTTAATTTGGAATTGGTTTGCTTTTGACTCTAGTCTAGCTCAGAGGTGACAGAGACAAAGTCGACGATGGAGTGAGCTTACCCAGAAGAAGCCTATTCACTCTCTCTTTGAAGAGATTCAGGTTGTATGCGCTCGGTAACACATTTTTAAACGCTTTTTCCGGAATTGAGTTTAGTTCTCGCCGCGAATATTCCTTTGTCTTACCGAATGAAAACGGTGCCACGAAGTGGTAATTTGAGGTTAGGAAAAAGAAAGAAGTCGGCTGGAGCCATATCTGGTGAATAAGGTGGTTGCTCGATAATCACGAATCATGTATTTGTTGAGCTTTTGGTCAAAAATTTGTTTACAAAGATGGCCTTGTGCGAAGGCGCATTATTGTGGTGCAAAATCCAACAATTTTCTTTCCACAAATCTGGCCTTTTTCTTCGAATTTGCTCTCTTAAATGCCGCATAACGCTCAAATAATATACTTTATTTTTTTCGATATACTTTATTTATTTCGAGCTTCTGACAAGTTGGTAACATCTGAAAAAGGTTGCCGAGAGCCAGCAGTGGACCTGTGAAAATAAAAAAGTCATAAATTATTAACAGAGTTTTCAGAAGTACCTATTAGTAAAAAATCATCGTACTAAAAGATATCCGACTTTGGTCTAAATAGCTCTAAAGTATAGTAGCGATCTAGCGATCTAATACGTACATAAACACCAAAAACACAACCCACCCCATACATTCCCCTCACACACTCACCACACTCACTCACCCCATACCTCATACAGATACATCTATCAACACATAATCACGCCCTCCCCACATACACTCACGCCCCCCACACACGTTTAGATATCGATACCCAACACTTTTGCGGAGTTTCGCTATCTAATTTAATTTGACCCTGTATACGATACTATCTAAACACGACGAAATACAAAAAATAAAGATTTGATGATTTTTTTGGGGCCAATGACCGCTGGTAGTATTGTTACTTGAAGTGTGAGTTGATAAAATCTGTTTCATCGTGTTGAGATATCAATATCCATCACGTTTTTGGAGTCTCGCTAGCTAATTTAATTTGACCTTGTAGTTAGGCCCTAAACATAAATACTGTAAACAGTTCTACTTACCTTTGGATTCTATTTCTCTTCATCAATTCTACGTTTGAGGCCAATTTTCTTTTTCTTGTACAGGCATATTTTTTTTTACGTTTGCGATCCATTTTGAAGTCAAATATTTACAAAACTATTACTGATATACAAATATTTACAAAAAACTCGAAAAATTATATGCAAAAAATAATAAAGTAGAGCAACTTTAGATACACAACAATGCGCATCCTATGTTAGAGCAGGAGCAAAGTTAGAGCGAGAGGGAACAGTTAAAATTCGTCGTGGACCACACGTCTGAACGCTCCGACCGTGCAGTGGCCACTAAGAAATTTCTCTCTCAATTCTTGTTTATAAACCCCTTTTTTGTAGGTCTTTTGAAAATATTACTATTGTTAGGGTAAGGTGATTTAGGTGCTATTTTTTTTTGTATTTGCTTATTGAACTCTTGGCATTAAAATAATCTAATTAATACATACATACGATGCATAGTTATTATGAAAAAAACCGTTTATTAAGAGATAAAAACAGAGAATTTTGATGAAATTGTGACGTCTAAATTAAGAAAATGGAATATAATTAGAAAAAACTAATCAGCACATTTTGAAGACGAGAATGTTGAGATAAATATGTGCTGAACAGATTTCCAAATTAATTCTTCATTGCCCTAAACTAAGCGCCCAAACAGAACTCGAAATGATGTTGGGCGCGAAAGAGCTGTATTTAACGCTTCATTTACCTAACTTATCCCATCTAAATAAACTTAAAAAAAATAACTAGCTATTACTTATATTGTGGTTATTTATGTGCAATAATAAAATTTCATGTTATTTCATTGCTTTGTTTAAAAAAAAAATACAAAGTTGCGCAAATAATTCGCCGCGAGTGAATTTTGCAAGACTGCAGCCTTAAGATACAATAAAAGGAAGTTAATGGTAAGTATGAAGTACAGATTTGTATGTAAAAAACATCAAAGATAACTAAAGGTATGTTTCACAATGGTAATAATCTACAAAAGGTGAGTAAATGAGTGTCACAATGATTGTAAAACAGATTTGGGTTAGTATTGCATAGGATAACACAATGCTGTAGATGTGGATTTGCTGTAGCAAAATACCACGTTTCCCCGACAACCCCGGAAAATTTTCAACTCCATTGAAAATTTTAAAGGTTAAAATAAGTCCTTGACCTAACACAACATCTTTCAAACTTTCATCAAACACTCTCATTCAGTCACACGTAGAGGATATGGTTCACATTCAATGACGCATACTCCCACAAGGAAAAATTTTTTATAATTACGAAGGCTTGTTTTTTTTAATTTAGGTGTCGTAACCCGCACCTGTTTGAAAGCCCATAGGAGTATGTACAAAGCATTAGGTTTTTTAAAAGAGTTTCAATCCGCTCTGAGAAAGAGTTTAGAAACCCAAGCTTAAGAGAAAACTCGAGGTTTAAGAGTGAGTTTAAAAAAAACTCAAGTTTAAGAGAAGGTTTAAGAAAAACATTAAAGTTTAAAAGAGCGAGTTTAAGAAAAGCCCAAAGTTTAAAAGAGTGAGTTTAAGAAAAACCCAAAAGTGTAAGAGTGAGTTTAAGAAAAACCCAAAGTTTAAAAGGTAGGGGCTTTTTTAACGAGTTGCCAACCGCTCGAAATAGAGTTTTGAAGGAACGAGTTTAACACTCAAGTTTACAAGGCATTAGGGGCTTTTTTTAAGAGTTGCAAACCGCTCGAAAGGGTGTTTAAGAATAGAATAGACATCCTTTATTCCAAACAGTATAGTGAAGAACTGGCCTAAAACAAGTAAGCTCTACAGAAAAGTAAAACTGACAGATGAGACAATGTCAAAATATGAAAATCAATAAAAATATCTTAAGATACAATAAAAGGAAGAAATTAATCGAATCAAATACAGATTTGTATGTAAAAACTTGAAAGAATGTACAAAAGGTGAGTAAATGAGTGTCATAATAATTGTAAAACAGATTTGGGTGAGTATTGGATAGGTTAAAACAATGCTGTAGATGTGGATTTGCTGTAGCAAAATACCACAGCACGTAGAAATGACTAGCAAAATTGTTTAATTAGCGCGAAGTGTCCTGCAGCAAGTCGCCTGATTGACTATTGTAATACGAATAGAAAGTGATGACGCCATAGCATCCTGTCGTTGCTCTACTGTTGATAATGATCCATGACCGTTTAGGTTCGAAACCAAACAGGTTATGTCTGTAACATGATCGATTTAATATTAAACTTACTTTGTTCTGTTGGACTGAGTTCACGATCAAGGTCCAATTAGTCTGGAACTAGTATTTCTACTTACGGTTTATGTAATGCGATTAGCATGTTCTCACGTATAGTTACACCTTTGTGTCTTGCTGGCTAGTTTTCATTATTTTTTAAATGTTTAAGGCGACTACATGACCTAAAGCGCGGTCTTTGTCGGACTGCATAGAAAAGAAAGAGAAGCGCGATGATGACACAACGCTGGTAATTTATTGCAAAATATGAAGCAATTATCTATTTACAAAAAATTGTTTGGACTTAAAAATTAAAACACTAGTCCTTTAGTATGTTGCTTGTAGAATAATCTGTCAAAAAATCAGAATGATTGTATGTATATTATTAGTATGGTTTTTGTTGTAAAAAGAAAGTTTTTAGAGGTATCTTTATGATTTTTTTCTATCGTATCAAATTAGTTGTATTATGTTTTCAACACACTATCTACCTAGCATATATCCCGAAGAATACATATATTTTTCTGTTTTTTTTTTACTGTAGTCGATCATATACTTTTATTGTTTCTAAAACTTGCGTTTTTTGTGTTAAGGTCCTGTAAGCCCCTTAATAGTATTATTCCGCTTGGAATTTTAGCCATTTAATGTAGTCAGCCTCAGCGGCACTGTTCTTGCGTGTTTTGTATTTAAGTTGACTTTAAGAGTGCATCACAACTATCACATTAATATTATAAAAGCGAAAGTTTGTGAATGTGTGTTTATATGTTTGTTACTTCTTCACGCTCAAACGGCTGGACCAGTTTTGATAAAAAATTTATGGAGGTAGCTGACACCCTGGATTAACATAAAGGCTACTTTTATCCCGATATTCCCACGGGATCGACACTTACGCGCGTGAAACCGCGGGGCGCAGCTAGTATCAAAATAAAACTAACAAAAAAGTCAAAATCGGTAGTAATAATAACAGTCGTTTGGCTCAGAATTTTCTTGCCAAATTGGCAATTGAAATGCAAAGGAACACGTAACTATTTCTAGTCGTCTACACGTGGACGACATATTCATATTTTTGGAATTTCTATTGGCGACACAGGCTAGGATTGTGTGGTCACGTTTCGTCTTCGGGTTTGATGCTGCTTCGGTCCAATTTGTAACGGAGTCCTGCAACTGCAACCTAATTGCGTAACACTCGAGCAATTTCAACACCGTCCAGCTTGAGAGTTCCACAATAATGATTGATACATCGATATAAGTATGTGGTTTTAAGGAAGAATGATGATGGACATTGAACAAATATAACTTTGAATTTGCTATTCAATATCAAAATTAAGCCAATCTAGTGATTGGCTCATCCTCTATGTTCATCCTGATTACCTATTATCAGGATAAACATAGTAGGACAACAAGTGAAATGTGGGTGTATTCTATACGTACAACTTTTCCTAACCCTTCGTCGGTCGATTGCAGGTAGAAAGAAGAAAATAAATATTGGTTCATTTGTCACAGAATCACGTGCATACAAAAAGATAATACAAAAAGATAACTCAAATAATAAAGGAAAATAAAAACAAAATTGATCTATGATAGTCACGAGCTCAAAACAGAAATAGTCGACAGCTGCACGTTATGACTGTGACAAGAAGGTTTCCACTCAGCATAAAGGCTCGTATACACAGGCGCGACGCGACACGCGACACAAAGGCACCGCAAGTCGCGTCGCGGCTGTATGTACGAGCCTTAATGCTGTGCTATGGGGACCTACAGCACAGCGCTGATTTTAAGTGGTTACCCGAAAAGGACGTACGGACGTGATGTTATGATGTCCGGATGAGTGGCAGAAAACCGTGGTCCTGCAGTGTTGTACCACTCTGTGCTACGCATTACTTATCAAAGAGATAAACATGGTAAATTGTTGCAAATTAACGCTGTCGAGAATGACTAAAATAAGTGGTCATAAAGTTGCAGATCAAAATATTATGTTAGCTTGTTTACGAGGTCACTTCCTTTTAATTGACACGTGTTGCACTATCACCGTTTTTTTATGTAGATAGTAATGATTAGATGGATTATTTGCGCTATAATAATTTATATACTATAGCTGTTGCCCACGACTTTTTCTGTGATACACGATCGAAAGTAGCCTTTATCCTTCTCCAGGTCATGGTGTACCCAAGTGCTAAATTTCATCAAAATCCGTTAAACCGTTTTAGCGTGGAAGTGTATCATACAATGATAAAACAAATATAAATAATATAATGTCATAATACTAACAAAGTTTTGAAGATTTAGATGAATCTAGCTCTGCATTGGTAGTTTTTAGGGTTCCGTACCTCAAAAGGAAAAACGGAACCCTTATAAGATCACTTCGTTGTCCTTCTGTCTGTCCGTCTGTCAAGACCCTTTTTCTCAGGAAAGCGTGGAGTATACCCAGTAAAATAATCAAACTTCTAATTCAACGCAATCAAAAGATACGGGCGTTTATGTTCTGTTTATGTCGCAATTTTGACACTCGCAAAGGAATAAGAACCTTAGGGTACTCCCCGTAGACTTAGAATCATGAAATTTGGCAAGGAGCAATGTCATGTAGCACAAGTAAAGGAAAAAATCAAAAGCCGTAAATTTGTAGTTATATACCTAGTACGGAACCCTCCGTAAGCGAGGCTGACTCACACTTGACCGAGCATATACTTTTCCTAGTTATTCTGGAGGTTTTGCTAACAGATAAAATTCATCGCAGTATATTGAATATTCTGCTGCTTTAAAGGTTGCGGTTGATTTATCATTTTATCAAGTACCTTTTCTTTTATGTTATCCCAGATTGAAATGTAATCGATTCAATATTAGTAGGTCTTTCGTCGTACCTTGTTAGAAGATAAACAACTTATAATAACTACAGGAGAATCCTGACAAATGGTATGCATGATTGTTCAAGAATTCGATGTTGGGTGTGAGCCAAAATAAACTTGATATACGATGCTAAGGTGATCGGAGAGTTAACAGATACATGTTTTGCACAGAAATTAAATGAAATTGCTTACTCTATAAATAGCATATTATTATATCGGAATCACTTTTACACGACATAATATATAAAACACGCTAGGTGGAATCGACATTTCATATCTGTCTATCCCTGAGAAGAAATGGCATAACAAACTCGGAGGTCAAAGTCTCTTTTGAAGTCCAGACATAATCTTGGATTCAGATCATGTGAGGGCCATGTAGATTAGTGTCTGAAATGGCCTTTGAAGAAAGAACCTCACAGATTTCAGTGAATTTGTGCAGTCAGCCCAAGCATTTGTCAGTAATCATGTAGCTCAACTCAGAATATTCATATTTTAACGTTGTTAGTGTAGTTGTTAACTTTATTATGCATGATGTGGCCTCCTGTAAATGAAGGAGTAACTAATTATTTCTGTAGGCCAATTCCCGTAATTCAATCGCAATCGAATCTCGGCGACATTCAATGTCAAAAATGAAGGGGTTTTAGAGGAATTTTTGACAGATTGTGACTGAGATCAGACTGCGAACTTTCTTGAAATTACGAGAATTGCCCCTCTGATGATGCCCTTTATTTATGTGTCACTAGCTTCTGCCTGCGACTTCGTCCGCGTGAAATTTCACCGTCCCCCCATTCACTCTTAGGGGTGTGGAATTTCGAAAAACCCTTAGTATTTCGAAAAACTCTTAGTATAACTGAGAAATGGTTTTTCGAAATTTCATGTCTCTACGACCAGCGGTTTAGGCTGTGCGTTGATATATCAGTCAGTCAAGACTTTGAATTTTATATATATAGATGTATTGCGTAAGTATATACTTTGTTGGAGATCCTAAATAAATAAAGAACTCAAGGAGCTTAACGGCTCGACGAACAATACTAAAGAAAGCACATTTAGGTAGACCGTATAAAGTATTCATACTGCCAGACCATCATTAAAACTAACTGAGATGGAAAAAAAACTGACCCACATAATTAGTCCTAACATTTACAATGAATAGAAAGCAAATAATATAATATGAGTGGTCTATTTACCTTTAAGCTTGGTTGCTTACAGGATGAATATAACATTGAATTGGACTGTAAAGAAGATAGTTATAGACCTCTTTATTTAGTTTCTGGGCGAACGTCGGAAATCGGAAAATGTCAAGCTCAAATCACGGTTGATATCGATATGGTCAGCCATGATGAATTGTATCATCACTAGTGACCGATGTCTATCAAGCACGAGGCACATTTTCAGCCTGTGAATTTTGCAAGATGAAATGAGATGAAGCCTTAATTGAGTCTATTCTATACATCTTTTGCGCGCATCTTTGCCCGCGTGGATTTAATTTACCGGGATAAAAAGTATCCTATGTGTTAATCCAGGTTATAAACTATCTGTGTGGCAAATTTCATCCACATCCGATTAGTCGTTTTTGCGTGATTGAGTAACAAACATACAAACTTTCACATTTGCCTAAAATATTAGTAGGATAGTAGGACTCGACGTGTTCGATTTCATTGCAGAAACACTTTAGGGTATTTTCACGGAATCCGGACGTAATCACACAGCAGAACAAAAACTGTTATTCAAGGGATAGTACTCGTAAAGTAATCCATCGACCCCCACGTCCATAACCCTCTACAAATAGCCCATAGCGCCCCTTAACTAGTTATGGTCCTCGTAATGGCCGCCAACGCCTTGCTTAGATAATAAAACGTCTTTTTTTGTTTAAGGTACTTTCTGCGACAGTATCGGTTATGGAGACTTACCCCTGTTTGTGTTTATGTGTATCTGTTCGTAATATTATCCTGAATGTCTTACATATTGAGTCATCATCGGTAATCATTGAAAGCTGATTACATCATCATCATCATGCCCCATGCACAGATGACGGCAGAAAAAGATGCAGGAAGACGTGGTGTGCCGATCCCAAATAATTTTGAATAATGCCCTTATTCAAAATTATTTGGGATCGGCACACCACGTCTTCCTGCATCTTTTTCTGCCGTCATCTGTTTTCACATCCTTTTTAATTAAAGGTTAAAAATCTTCAACGTTTCTTATAAATGATTTTGTGTGAGGTTCGGCTAACGCTAATCCTGTACGTGGCTAAACACCGGACCGGATATTTCATTTATTAGCATGTAGGCGTTCGCTGTTTTCAAGCATAGCAGGGGAACGAACGATAACAAATCAAACCTGTTTCGTTGGCGCAGTGTGGACTTCGTACTGTAAGAAATCAAAGGAATAATGTAATAGTGGTCAACATTTAGTCCAACTTCACCATCCTTCTGTCCTTATCCCAAATTATATTGGGGTCAGCGTTGTATGTCTTCTTCAATTAAATCACCATCTCTGTTAGCCGTCACCTCAATATAGGTAAAACCGTTAGTCCAAATCATCTTCTAACCATTTTAGCATTAAAGCATATAATTTATAATATAGTTGAAGAGCATTAAATCATTAAAGTTTTTTGTACACCTAATTGCCATTCTAGGCCACATTTTACGATGATCTAACACTACTTAAGTCCACGCACGAAATACTTCGAAAATAACGCAGGCCTTGTGGAAGCTTTGCGATGTATTCCTTTGTTGCGGACCATTTACACTTAGATCAAAGAATAAGAATTTGAATCCGTATTGGACATTCCTTTTAGCTCACCTTTGTCTAGGTTTTCAACGCAACTTTTGCTGAAAATGCTTCCAAAATATTGTCTAAAAGTTGGGCAAGAATCGTTTGGTCATGTACAGACGCCAGCACATCAAGCTACTACAATCTGTCAAATTTCTTTAATAGATTTTTCAACTTTATCGCTAAAGCATAAGGTTCAAAGTTGATTGGAAAAATTTGACAGTTTAGGGTAGCTTGATGTGCTGGCGTCTGTACATTAGGCCTCAATATATCTATATCTATAAGTATCTATTATATACCGATTTATAACTCAAGAACGGTTTGACTCGATTTTTATGATCTTTGATTTGTTGGATTTGTTTCCGCGCCCGAATAGCAGAGTAACTATTAAAACCTTATTATAACCTTTTATTGTAGCAACATCTAGAATGTTCGAGTACATACCGGCCCCGACAGAGCAGATGTCGATAGTTCCAGAAAATTCTAGCATCGAAATTTCTAGAAGGATCTTGACTCTACTACTTCTGCTACTCGATACTAGATGGCGCTAGTGGTAACTGATGTCACCATGTACCAGGCATTAATTGACGCGCGCAACAATATGTAGTTTGGACCAGTAGAGATTATTTTTCCATTATTCCGTCGTTTCCCTAAATCTACATTATAAAAGGTATTGGCTCCTTCAAACAAGCGCGACACGCGATAAAATCGCGCTCGACACAAAGGAACCGCAATTCGCGCAATGAGCGGTGCCTTTATGTCGCGCGCGATTATATCGCGTGTCGCGCCTGTTTGTACGAGCCTTTATAAATGAGTTTTGCAATGTGTTAACCCAAAACACTTTTAAAAGTGTAATTGTAATATTATATGTCTTTTATATCTGTAACCGATATAAAAGTGTTAATAAGTGTAACCGGTAAACGCGGCGTTGCCCCGCGTTGCCAAAATAGCCGCAATCCCGACTGGATTGAGGCTATTTTGCCATTGCCGCGTCAAGGCTCCTACAAACAGGCGCGACACGCGATATAATCGCGCGCGACACAAAGGTACCGCTCGTAGAGCGACTTGCGGTGCCTTTGTGTCGCGTGTCGTGTCGCGCCTGTTTGTAGGAGCCTTCAGTCTACCCGCCACGCGTTATTGCGGTACCGTGCAATTATACCTACAAATGCTTATTTCTGTTACACTTATTAACACATGAAAAGGTTACACTTTGATTCTGTAACATTATTGTACCTTTTACATTTAGAAGAGTTTTTCTTTTAAAACAGTTTTAAAAACCGTGTTAAAAACACTTATTACGGTTTCTTACTGTTTGAGTCCCTGATTGAAGGTCGTGAAATTAATTTCGGAATATGGACACAACCCATGGTGGTTAGTATTGTTAAAGAAGACAAAGGCTCTAGCCGGGCAATAATATTGCACTGAATTTCATTATCACCCGCTGGTGCATACAGTGATTTGAATTTCGAACCTCAATTAAAAAACTCCGAGAGCTTGCGCTCGGGAACCCTACAATCCTTCGTTACGTTAGGGTTTCAATATAGCGCTCGTGACATTATTATAAAGACACTTCCCCTTATTGAATATTCTACGAGTACTGTTATGATCATATCGCTTTCATTTATTCCAAATTTTTCCTTGATTAATCAAGGAAAATGTGGAATGTTCTATGATGTTGCCTTACATAATGAATTACTCATCAAATACATAATGATAAAATTATTATAATTATTATGCAATAGGTATTTTAACGGCTTGCCGTTGCGGATTATAAACTCGGTGTATATGCATGTAATCATAATCAAACTTATCTTCTACTACGACTCCCATGATACTGATTATAGGTAGGTAATCGGCAAAACATTTGAATTTGCGTGCGCAGTCATAAAAACTGGCCAAGGGCGAGTCGGACTCGCACACGGAGGGTTCCGTGCCAAAATGCAAAAACGCCGAAAAAAAATACGCGTTTTTTGTATGGGAGCCCCTCCTTCAATATTTATCTTATTCTGTTTTTAGTATTTGTTGTTATAGCGGCAATAGAAATACATCATCTGTGAAAATTTCAACTGTCTAGCTATCACGGTTCATGAGATACAGCCTGGTGACAGACAGACAGACGGACAGTGGAGCCTTAGTAATAGGGTCCGGTTTTTACCCTTTGGATACGGAACCCTAATTATGTGATAGCCTCGTACGTAGAGATTAGCTTTGTACACTTGTTGTAGCAGCACATAATAATGTCGCCTCCCTCTTACGCACTTTAGTTTAAACCTCTTTAAGGTTTTTTTTAAAACAGATGCCTTAAGGTACGAGTTTGTAGCCAACCGCATACAGCAGCAGCAGACGACGTGTTGCTACGACACTATTAGTTTGTATGTAAGCATTCCTATGGAATACCTTCCACAGCTAGCGACACGTCCCACGACCGCAGACGTCGTGTCGCCCGACCGCAGATCATTACCACCGACGACGCGCGACCCTGCCGCGCTAGAGCGACAGCACGTTGAATCTTTCGTAAAAAACCGGTCAAGTGGGAGTCGGAATCGCGCACCGAAGGTTCCGTACTTTGTAGGTATATAAATAAATAGTTTATCACGGGATTTTTTAAAAATATACCTACAAATTTACGGTTTTCGGATTTTTTCCTTTACTTGTGCTACACATGATCTTGCTTCTTGCCAAATTTCATGATTCTAGGTCCACGGGAAGTACCCTATAAATTTTGATTCCCTTGAAAATGCCGAAATATACGTTTTTTGCGGCATAAACGGCCGTATCTTTTTTTTTACTATAACTTAGGTGTTTGATTTTTTCACAGCTTTAAGGGACTAGACCTGAGTACTTACCTATATGATTTTAATTTCAACTCGATACCTTCACGCGTTCCCGAGATAAAGGTTCTTGACAGACAGACGGACGCACTGACAACAAAGTGATCCTATAAGGGTTGCTTAGGTATAAGATCATCAATCCATATTTTAGTTATTATATTTTGAATTATTGTCGCCGGTGTTCATCCAAGATGATTTTTATTTTTTTAGTCTGCAAAATATTTTGAAAATATTATTGCGAAGAGAAGACTAGCACAGTGACAATACAGAGATACACCAGCACCCTAATTGCGGAACGCACTATAAATCACAATCTGAATTATTTTGCGGGATATTGGATAATTCATTGCTTCATATGTTTGAAAATAAATTTGTCTGCTCCACAACGTAAATAACGCTTTGAATGTTGAGCGGACAAAATGGAAGCCATTGCTTCTCTGTTAGTGTGTTAGACTCAACTCACACCACCAAAAGAGCGTCGAAGCGCAGCGCAGTTTCAGTGTCATATGAATTTTAACTTTATTTTCATTACTATAATACTTATTATCGCATGAGAAACTCGAACGAGTCGCGCGGATGCCCGCGGCGCCGCCCGCGGGAATTCCTGCGAATTCCATAAACGCGCCTTCTCTAACGAGCGGGTCGCTGCGTTTCGCAACCCTTCGCCGCTCTTTCGGTGTGAGTTGACCCTTACGCAATTACCCCGCAGACATTGAAGTGAGAGGATTTAACTGCATGGGATACTCAGAATTCTGACCCCCAGAAATAGTGCAATAGATTGTTGCAATTCGTGCACATGAATGAGAACCACGAATGTGGAAGGATCAATGAAATAAAGGGGGCTTGCTCCGCAGCGTGAAACTGCTCCGTAGACTACATAAATCCACTTATAGCAGGTGGTATCCTGTTTCGTGTAACTACTTTGTGGTTACAGTACATGCCGTGTATCTAATTTTATGTATGGATGGAACGGAGATTTACTGTCTCGGCTTGTTTGTTTAGTTCAATAATTATAGAAGTCTTTGTTTCAGACTATGTACTGAACAATACAATAACACAGTGCCCTCCAAAATTTTGTTGACATTTTCTTCAGCTGTGATGCTACACTTCGATCAACAATATTGTTGATGAATAAATTTAAATTTTCATTAAATTTCTTCAATAGATTTTCGACTTTAATGCTGAAGCGTAAGGTTCAAAGTTGATTGGGAAAATTTGACTGTTTCGGGTAGCTTGATGTGCTGGCGTCTGTGCCACTGTAAGTCAAATAAAAACAAACCATTTTCTTAGAAGCCCGGTAGTTATTGTAGTGCGAATTTAGCATTTCAAAGATGCAAAGTTTCTACAATTGCACATAACGAAGGCACTTCAGCAGTTCAAGCACAATACTGGAACTACTTCTTCGTTCTAAGTTACTCGTAGTTCTAGTTCTCGTATTTTAGAGTTTAACTGGGTTTTCAAGCTAAAGCTTCTACACAGATTACTAAAATGGATTCAGTTTCTCTACAAAGCGTTTGCGTTGAATGTAGTCATCAACTCACGCATACATACCGCTTTTGCTAGTACAGTATATTTATCTCACGAAGTGACGCGCGTTTTACTTGTGGTGACCAAGTGTTCAAACGCGCTGTGAATCTGTAAGTTAAGACGAGTAGCGTCAGAACACAACACACACACGTACTTCCGATTTCACCATTGTCTCAATAGGTACCGAGAGCTCTTGCGCTTACACACACACATTCAGTGTGTTTGTAGACGTTGTAACCACGAGTAAAACTCGGGTCGTTTCCTGACGCAAAAATATTATTATAGTAGTAAGGTTCTACATGTCTGTCGTTTGGTTTTTGAAAAGCCACGTGTTAGCGTAACGTCAATACAATCATCGAATCGTTCGTATTACGGCTCCTTCAAACAGGCGCGACACGCGATATAATCGCGCGCGACACAAAGGCACCGCTCGTTGCGCGAGCCCGATGAGGCGAGTGCGATAACGAGAATTAAATGACCGAAGATAAGGCGCTTTAAAATATCTTGCGCCTACGCCAAAGTAATCAAATCGTTTACATAAAAACAATACAGTGGAGTAGTTTGTTTTGGCGATCGTCACGTTCATAATAAACATTAGATTCGTAAATTACGCTCGCAATCAGTTCCTGGTTGATACCTACTTATGAATGATAATATTTTGTGTCATTGGGTTCATTATCAATTGTAAACAAACGATGGCTTGTTTACACGTGTAAAAATCTAGTTAGAATCAAACCAAAGGTGGTTTCGTATGGAGTAAACCATTCTTCTTGACACATAATAGGTATCCTACATTAGTATGTAGGGTACCTATGGTGGTGGGTGTGGTTTTTATCTAGTGATAAGAAATAAGTGGTAAGTGAAGTGTAATTTTCTTTGATTTTAAGAACCCAACGGTCACAATATTGCAAAATATTTTGAAAGTATTAAGGCTCCTACAAACAGGCGCGACACGCAATATAATCGCGCGCGACACAAAGGCACCACTCGTAGTGCGACTTGCGGTGTCTTTGTGTCGCGTGTCGCGTCGCGCCTGTTTGAAGGAGCCTTTAATGTCTATGCAAGTTGCTTAATCAAATAAAGGTTTTTAATCACTAATCATGCATGTGCCAAATTTAGATCCGGCTCTATTCTAGAAAATATCCTGTTCTTAGAACATCATAGTACTAATTGTTAATTTAGTCACTAATAACGTGATTTTGAAGGAGGATAACCTTGCCAAATCTTGTCTGAAATTTCTAACACCTTTCTTAATTCTCTCTAAATACTTGTATTTTGTTTTTTCAAAGCAATGTCACGTAATATTTGTTCGAGGACTGCCTTGAAAGATAAGCTTCCTTAAGTTAATATTGGTGCAGTGCACTCTGCACTGTACTCTACTGCACTTCAGCAGGAAATTGGATTCTGATGTTTGAGCTGAAGGGTTTATAAGATTACTCCGAAGAGTTTATTGCACTAATTGATTTAAAAATCTTGTTTATATCCGTAAGTAAGTATTTATTTGCTAAATTGACTACAGGAACTTCAATTTAGTTTTACTATTTTATACACCTAAATTATGTTTTTGAAGAGAAGCTGCTCATTTTTTAGTAAAACAACAAGAACATTTCAAAAAATGTCAAAGGTGCTTGGAAATCATCAATTAATTAAGGATAGTTACATAATGTAGGTCACACACTTCCCTACTTGGTTATTATCCTACATGCATGTAACGATTATGTTCTTAAGAATTTCCAGTAGGCCTCAAAACGGTGAAGTAACCGGCATGTCCTAGAACCAGAAATTCGAAAACATCCCACTCCCTTTAGAAGAGGCACGTGTCCCAGCTAGTGTTGCCCAAATGCAAGACCAAGACAAGACCTTAGCCAGTCTTGGTCTTGGTCTTGCGTCAATACACCTGGTCTTGGTCTTGGTATTGCGCTCTCAGTCTTGGTCTTGGTCTTGGTCTTGCAGCAAGAGTCTCGCAAGTCTTGCGAAACTCTACTACTAAGACTAGACTACATTCAAATACCTATTAGCCTATTGCTCAGGGTGGCAGGGACATCGACGCGCAACCGCTTACCATGGATTCAGTAGGTACAGACGCCAGCACATCAACCTACTACAATCTGTCAAATTTCTTTAATAGATTTTCAACTTTATCGCTAAAGCATAAAGTTCAAAATTGATTGGGAAAATTTGACAGTTTCGGGTAGCTTGATGTGCTGGCGTCTGTACATGATTCTGGACCCCCCCTGCGTTGAAATTTTTCGTCGGCTTTTTCTTAATTTTTACGTTTTTTTCTGCAATTTTTTTACTCTAAACTGTATAAAATCATTATTTCTATCTGACCCAATGAGATTTTTAATTAAAAAATTGTAAATTCACTTGTTTCACTTAAAACAGCAATGTAAATAAAACTCGAAAGGGCTACCTGATCAGCTGTATCGCTAAAGTTCATTTGCGAGGTCAACACTGTCTTCGTACCTACGCTATTCCCTTTCAAATGCCGCCACAAAGGGACCGCAGCGCCAAGCGGTCTCCT
Source organism: Luperina nickerlii (assembly GCA_963855955.1). NCBI lineage: Eukaryota > Metazoa > Arthropoda > Insecta > Lepidoptera > Noctuidae > Luperina > Luperina nickerlii. The sequence goes on along the minus strand of OY979681.1, from coordinate 11,845,345 downwards.
CGTATTATTAACGCACTTGAAAATAAACTTTAAAATTATTACAATAAAGTGCATAAATGCTTGAACCTGACAAAAAATGCGGAAGATTGCGGGAATCCCCGCGCGGTGTCGAGTCGGCCATGAATCCCAATGAATCTAACAGACGCGTCACATGAGGCATTTTAATCATCTACATAATTGAATGACCCATTTACTACTTTTATTTTAGATAACGAATCTAAAATAAAAGTAGTAAATGGGTCATTCAATTCATCAAAAATAATTATCCCCTCATAATGATGAGAGGATAATTATTTTTCTAAAACTTCATCGATTTAAGGGGGAAGCGCTAAGGTAGCCCGCGAAATTAAAATTTTCTTACGTTTTTTGCAATTTGCAGGTCAGTGAATTTCGCGGGCTACCTAATACCGCTTTCGCCTTAAGTAAAGAACATTAAAAACACGTGCAGAAGTGTATTGATAGTCACGTAATTTTTCGATATTTTTTATTATCAACAATAATTTTAGTTTTGAATGCAATTCAACAACGTAATTTACTGTTTCATAAAAAAAATACATCCATTTTCGCATAATCGGGATTGAAACCAAATACCTACTATAACGCCCAAATCTCAGTTTGACTTAACTGCGAGACGCAAGAGTCTTGCAGGCTTAGTCTTGTCTTGCTCAAGTCTTGCAGGGTTCAGTCTTGGTCTTGGTCTTGCTAAAATAAGTCGGTCTTGGTCTTGGTCTTGGTCTTGCAAAAATGCAAGAACAAGACCAAGACTGCAAGACCAAGACCGATTTTGGGCAACACTAGTCCCAGCAGTGGGACGATTTTAGGCTGATTATGTACAGACGCCAGCACATCAAGCTACTGCAATCTGTCACATTTCTTTAATATATTTTTCAACTTTATCGCTAAATCATAAGGTTCAAAATTGATTGGGAAAATTTGACAGTTTCGGGTAGTTTGATGTGCTGGCGTCTGTACAATTGTACATGTCTCCATTATAAATAACAATTATTATTACCTAGAGTATTGCAACAACAATAATGTATAATAATTACTATTACTGGACTGTTCTAAAATAAAATGAACACATTTATTAATTAATCGTTAATGTACTTCTATAGGATATATGATTGGCTCGTTTTAATCAATTAGTCACAATTAGCGATAATTGATTTGTTACAGTCGTATGTTTCTTCATAATTGAATAGTTTGACATGTGCGTTTCTGATTGAGACCACAGATTGTCTCTAAAAATATTCACAAACAATAATTTCAACCAATAGACTGGATATTGTATGACAGTTTATGGTAACTTGTATACCTACCGAGGAAAAAATAACCCACCAAAAACATTTCATGTGAAGTAGGTGGCCAATACTCACATAACGCTTTCATTGTTAAAACGTTATCAGATCTAATGAAGAGTCAAGACCCTAACTCTACAAGGCTTAACTCTAAAAACCTTACATCTTGGTCAAAATGTACGGGTTGGCAAATGAAACTTTGTGTGTTTTTTAAATCTGCTAAATCTTATCATGAGAATTTAAGCTCTCTAGCATACGATGTGAAAATACGACGAAACGCTCCAAGAAAAGTTGGCTCGTCTTGGTACCACCGTGCCCCCAGATTATATATCAACAAGTTGTCACGGATTTAATTTTTATAATGGAACCCTTCTAAATTGTGTGCAAAACACGTACTTAAGTACCTATTATTTTGTGACACCCAATCGCCACGTTCAGAAAAAGAATCCGAAAGAAAAGGCCAGTCGGTCGATTCTGTAAAAATCTCACCGTGAAAACTTAGGTGATGTGAGTTTGTTTTTGCTAGGAATTGACACTATTGACAGCTCACTCCACCTAAGTTTTCACGGTGAGATGGTTACAGAATCGCACTGCAGTATCACAAATAGATAATTAAACTATATACATATAATATACTAGCTTCTGCCCGCGACTTCGTCCGCGTGAAATTTCTTGTTTCCGACCCACGCCGTCGCATCGCATCGCATCGCCTGCCCGCGCTGTCACTTCGTTTTCGCTTAGCGATCTTTCTGACCTTTATTCTTTTTGCTCGGCTCCTAAGGGTTATAGCGTGATGTTACATAGCCTTCCTCAAGAATTAGGCTAGCAAATGTAAAAATATTTTTTTAAATCGACTCCGAGAAAAATCCGACCGATTAGCGCGTTCAGACAAACAAACTCTTCTGCTTTATTATTAGTATTTACAAATTCATTTTAAGATACGAAAATATGAAATATTATTTATTATCTTCGTCGTGTGTGATAGTCCATTGAATTGTATGGCGAGCGATATTGTATCTTAAGATAAAATATTATAGTATCTTAGCCGTGTGCAGCGCCCCTTAGTGAACTCCACTGCGGGTGACGTAACCTACGACAAACTTATTATTTGCGGTTGGTACAGTAATCGGGTCTAGAGATCGAACCGCAAAATTAAGTTTGTTTTTTTGTTGTATATACTTTTCTGGGATAAAAAGTACCCAGTGTGGTGCCCAGGATATTAAAAAATAATTATACCAAGTTTCATTGTAATCTAACCGCTAGTTTTTGCGTGATGCCTGAACAAACAGACAGACAGACGGACAAAAAATTTTTTAATCACATTTTTGGGTTCGATGTCGGTATAGTAACACCCCCTGCCATTTATTTTTTTGATATTTTCAATGTACAGAATTTTCACTTCTACAGATTTATTATAAGTATAGATTAATTGAACTAGCAGTTCATTCAATATCAATGCATTCTACAAGTTATTCCGATAAGGTAACCTATTACCTAACATCCAAGATCTCAATATTTCAGATGAAGAGGAAAATTCTATTAGAAGAGGACCACCTGCTTTGTGTGCGTTCCTCCTTTGGTATTCAACAATGACTGGCCATTATAATTAATTTATTGTTATATGCTAGGGTCTAACCATTTTAGAAAGAAAGAAAAGAAAGAAGAAAGAAAATACGTTTTTTGCGGCAAACATGACGCATAAAAATAAAAAAAACACAAACAACAGAAAAACAAAGTAACAATTTGGGAGAGAGTATGCGTCACATCTACGCAAAACGGCCAACGCTCAGCATAAAGCTAAGACCCTATACGAGACAGAGCCCCAGCGCTGGTTTTCAGCGACAGCGGGTGCCGGCCGGTGCCAGCCGGTGCCAGCCGGTTTAGCCTACTTTGTAACTCTGTCTTATTATGTAGACTAAGAAAAAATCCCTGCGGGGTAATTGCGTATTACAATAACAATTTCAATGCCTTTCATTTTGACAATTCGACTAAATTCATTGCATTATTTACGAAGTCAAGCGGACGAACTTTTCAATATGAATGACGAATTTCTTGCAAATCTTTCGAATTGTGACAGAAAGTGAGTTACGCAAATATGGAGCTTATTTAGGAACATTCGCGAATGCGTAGGAGTTAATATTGCAGAGCTCAGTTCAACCTCGTCAGCTTGCAAAGGACAAGGAAAAAGTGAAATAGAACATGGAAGACATGGCCAAACCTTCAGTAATTAAAGAAGCACTACCTATGTTTAACTTTCGGATTGCGTGAAACGTGATTTGGTTAGAAAGGAGATTAATTCTAAGATGCCGGTGGGTATCGACGAAGAAGACTTGCTACGCTGATCTCAAAGGAATTGGAAAGAGGGTAGGAGGATTATGATTTAACATCTAATACGCCAAGATTTTAGAAAACCGAGCATTTGAAAAATAAAATACGAAATGGTTCTGATACGAAATGATGTGTACGTTACACATCATTGTAAAAATCTCAACGCTCAGGATTTTTCTGCGGTTCGCGAGTCATTGGACGAATTTGAATAAACGCTAATCCAGTCTGCTGTATTGTCGTGTGGTATATGGGAAGACGACGGTGTCTACCTGTACCGTAATTGCGTAACACACTATCAATTATTGGAATCTGAATCATTTTGAAGCAAATTGCTAATCCATTGCTTCATAAGTTCGAAAAATTTGTCTGCTCAACACGTAAATAACGCAATGAATGTAGTTGAACTGTCAAAATGAAACCAATTCCGATTGATAATGTGTTACGCAATTGTCCCGCTGTTTGATATGAAAACACCCAAACTCTCTGCTAAAGATGTTACGACCACAGCAACGTCGGTATTTGATAATAATGAAACAACAGATAATTAAACATTCGCATTCATTGAGTCACTTAGAAATTAAAAGAGCATTTAATGTCAATACAATGGCTTGAGTACATGCTAATTTAATGCAAACTTGGAAGACCGTGCCAATGGCTGACGGCGATATTATGGAAATTAGGCATGTGAGCCTATTTAACTACGTATTCGGATAGATAACTAAATGCTGCTTACATAGTTACAACCATCGTATTCGTGTTAGCGACGAACAATGCTTGGCAAATTGGAACATAAAGAAGACCTGACAAAAAGCTAATTAAAAAAAACATGTGCGGAAACGAAGTTCCTTACGCGATACTCGCACGCACACTCACTCGTATATAATACAAATAGTCAATAGTATAAGTTTTTAGAAGCTCTCATAAAGTTGGCCACCATCGTTTTTTTGGTTTTGGAAGGCTTCGGTCATAATTATAGCCGAAGCCTTCCAAATTCATACTCAAAACTTTCTGTGTGCAAATGAAAACATGTATTTTTTACTTTGTTAGTGTTTGCGTATTTGACGCTGTCTGTCGCTAGGTTAAAGCAAACTCCAATTTCTCTAAGTCTAAACCTTGGAGCAGAAATCGAGTTGACTAGGTGTCCAATTCGCCTGGTAAACTCATTAAGATAGGTTCCAGATGATCGGTGATTAGGTAATCTATCTTCTTCCCAACTCCGGATTAAATGAAGATTTGAATTAATAATTTAACACAGGTTAGTATTATTTCTTATTTGCAAAGTCATTACTTATTGACTGCCTCTTTGGCCTAGTGGTCGCAGGCGCTACTGCTGAGCATGAGGTCCTGGGTTCGAGCACCGTGTCGGGCAGTTACTGAGTTTTTCCTTTAGAAATTTCTCAGTAGCACCGTCGGAGTTTGGCCATTCTGAGAATTCGTGCTCTGTTGATGGCAATAGACTCGCTCCCTGTTACACGGAATGGGCGAAATGTGGGTGTACTATGGGTGCATCTCTTGCCTTCGGGGTATACAGGCGTAATGATATGATTATGTGTGTCAATACTTATTTACATAGCTGAGGTGAATGGTGAATACAAAGAAATTCGCAGAGTTGCTTGTTTAATGCTTACACGAGGCTAACAATGTGACGACTTGACGAGTTCGAAAACAATTACACAATCCACGTGTCTGGTAATGTGCTTAAACAACCTACCCAATATCAAAAAGTTTTTGCAACTTGTTGTAACACGAGGGGACTCTAACATAGTCGCCTCGTGTGACAAGTTTCAGAAACTTGTATGTAAAGAACATACTTTTCATACTTCATGCTTAACCACGGAACAGATAATTTATCTGTTCCGTGTGCTTAACCATGACTAATTGCAGTTTATTACGGTATTTAATTAATGGAATGGATACTCTTTTAAGGCAAAACTTAAGGCTATCTGCGGGACCCTTTATTATTTGTTCTGATAGTAGTTATAATATTCTATCCCCCCTTAATAATAAACGTATTATATCAGACTAGCTGAGCCGCGCGGTTTCACCCGCATAAGTTTCGATCCCGAGGGAATATCGGGATAAATTGTATCTTATGTCCTTTCCCGGGACTCAAAATATCACTACATATACCAAATTTCATGTAAATCGGTTCATCGGTTAAGCTTGAAGAGGTAACATACAAACAGACAGACACACTTTCGCATTTATAATATTAGTATGGATGAATAGTTACACACCGATTTCTCTCTTTCAGTCGTCAGTAATTTGACTTTCGAAAGAAGAAGACAAAGCGTGTAACTATACAGACGCTATACAACGTTTATTAGTAAGGGGGTATGTAAACAAGTAATGACAAAAGTAGTGAGTAACAACGAAACGATGGATGGACTTTGCGAATGATGATATGGTTATATGGTACCGAGATGACGAGTGACGACTAATAGACAAGTATGGAAGAAAAGACATGTTATAATAAATAATGGCTCCTTCAAACAGGCGCGACACGCGATAAAATCGCGCGCGACACAAAGGCACTGCAAGTCGCGCAACGAGCGGTGACGTTGGGTCGCGCGCGATCACATCGCGTGTCGCGCCTGTTTGTAGGAGCCTTAAAGTGGGATAAGGGCAGGAGAATGATGATGACGAATGTGAACAAGTAATGACCGACACACAGGCTGTTACAGAGAAACGAATACACAACCTCGCCGTAAAGTCTCCACGGATTTAGTTGATAATATAGTTCCAGAGAATATATTCTCTCAAATATCTTTTTCGTGCTTCAAATGCACACTTTTATCCACAATCTGCACCCTAATTGCGTAACTCACTTTTAATCACAATCTGAATCCTTTTGAAGAATATTGTTAATCCATTGCTTCGTATGTTTGAAAAATTTGTCTGCTCAAGAACGTACATAAAGCAATAAATGTTGTTGAACTGTCAAATTGAAAGCCGTGTTAGTGTGTTACGGAAATAACTCGCTGGTTGTTATATGTTGACCTCGCGGTGCCTTTGTGTGGCGCGCGATTATATCGCGTGTCGCGCCTGTTTGTAGGAGCCTTTAAGTTAAATTTTATGACTTTTTGAGCCCTACTTACACGATGCAAATTTTTTACCTGTGGCATACCTACAGGCTACAAAATTGAAGCAACGACTTACCTTGTCTAATAGTGTTTAGACGGAGTAACTTTTATTGCTGCTTTAACTAATAGTATGCCTCGGGCAATTACATCGTACCGTGTAAACCAGGCTTTAGTGACCAGCTAGGTGCGAAACCGCCAAATTATATTACAAGGAAACATACTCAGATGTAATGTCCTTATTGTTACTAAGATCTTCAAATTATTCCAATAACAAAGTCTATTTACTTTGAAGGTGCCAGCGATTTGTTTTCCAACAAGGTGAACCTCCTTGACCGTCCTTCCGTCTGTCCATAACGATTTGTAGACGGTGTTTGTTAGTTCGTACACGATTTTTAATGTCATCGATGGTAATCATTGTTTGTATTGCAAGCATGCTACTGATAACTGGTTTTACTATGTTCCCTTCTTGCCTTACCTACGATGGAGGTTGATTGACCTGTAGGACTGCAATCAGATTTTTAGTTTCGATTTGGAATCGATGTTATTTCTTTTTTATTCGCAATTCATGTAAGTTTTGAAATTGGCAGAAATCCTGGCAGATATTTTCGAGTTCTAATAAATTGTTAACAAAAGCCGCCACGTAATTTCTGTTATAGGTACAGACGCCAGCACATCAACCTACCACAATCTGTCAGATTTTCCCAATCAACTTTGAACCTTATGCTTTAGCGATAAAGTTGAAAATCTATTAAAGAAATTGACAGATTGTGGTAGGTTGATGTGCTGGCGTCGAGTTCTAATAGGTAAATTGTTAACAAAAGCCGCCACGTAATTTCTGTTATAGGTACATTGTGCATAATAATCCTAAATGATGTCGGCAGCACCATATTTCGCAATAACACAGAGTATGAAAAATCTCTTAAAGGTATGATTCCGATCTCGGCAGCACGCAGAAGTGCTGTCGTGGTAGTGCGGCCGCAGCAATACTGCAGTGCGATTCTGTAACCATCTCACCATGAAAAGTTAGGTGAAGTGAGCGTGGAGTGAGCTGTCAATTCCTAGCAGAAACAAACTCACATCACCTACGTTTTCACGGTGAGATTTTTACAGAATCGACCGGCTGGTCCCCATACATTCTCTATAGGTTTGTATGAGACTAGCTGCGCGCCGCGGTTTCACCCGCGCAAATGTCGACCCCGTGGGAATATCGGGATATAAAGTAGCATACATACATACATATGTTAATGCAGGGTGTCAGCTACCTCCATGCAAATTTTATCAAAATTAGTCCAGCCGTTTGAGCGTGAAGAAGTAGCAAACATATAAACACACACACACACAAACTTTCGCCTTCATAATATTAGTGTGATTACATTCCGAGCACGACAGCAATGCTGCGCGAGATTGCTGCGTCACATTGCTGCTGTGCTCGGAATGTAATCTCATATAAGCCTATAGAGAATATATGGGGACCAGTAGTGCTGCGTTAGCACGCAGCAGTGCTGCCGAGATGGGAATCATACCTTAATTATGTGCTTTTCCGCATTATAAGCCACGCAAATGCAAACAGAATTTAGCTATGTTAATTTAAGCTATCAAAATATTATCGAAGAATTTATTTTTAATTAAAATCTTATAACAGGTATTGTGCACGCAATTATGATATGGGTTTAATAACTTCTTTCCTCTAAGATAGCTGCAGCTGTTATTGATAAAAAAAACTTTGTCATATTTATCCGACGGTTGATCTAGAGCTCTTTTCATAATAAAATTGATAATATGTAATTGGGAAAATTGCGTCATTTCAAGTCCTGATATAGGTATTGTTTTCGTCAATATCCATATGGCTATACTTAATATAGCACATGTGCATTTCAGAAGGGCAATCGCATCCTTCAAACAAAACTAAACAACTGCACTTGATTATTCATATACACAGTCACGCGTCTTAAGAACTTTGGTCCTAAGTAAGCTATACATAGAGCTTACAGCAAACAATCACATAACCTCGATACAACACTATCTCAAGTCAAAACTAAGTGAGACAGCTACTGTAATCCCAAGTAACATTTCATTCGGGCCTAGGTTGTAGAAAATGCCTTTAGGTTTTCTAAGGGTCGTAAAAAGGTTAATGCTTTGCTATCTAGTCATATTAAGTACTTGAGAATGATTAATAAGTCCTAAAACTAATTGTTTATTATTACAACCTTGGAGCCGCTGACAAGAGTTTAAATTAACGTTATTTTGACTTGTGTTTCAAGAGCATATAGTCCTAGGAACTTATAGTTGTCGTAGACTCTTGATTAAGTTCTGGAAAGGCTAGTATTACGCTAAAGTGAGATCTAAAGGTTTAATTTTTAACTTTGATATAACCATAAAGTTATGGAATGTTGAAATTGCTTATAAGTAATTTCTAAAACCTACTTAAAACTTATAGGCAGTGTTATAGTTATCCAAGTAAACAAATTAGGACTGCGTGGTGAAAACCTAAACCAATAAGCTATTTTTATGAGCTGAAAGCATGCTTAAAGTCCTACAAGAATATTTTAAAGCTTTAGAGGCATCCTCAAATACTGTTAGTTGTGTCCGCGACTTCAAAGCATTCCGTTGTATTGCAAGATGAACCGATACAGGGTGTTATCAAAAAAATGGAGTGGAAGTTTTAAACGTAAAGTGCGTAAAATTTTCTTACGAATAATTAATACATCGGTAAGTTTTTATTCTTTTGACGTGACAACGTCTAATAAATCGATGAAGCTGGCTGCACACACGAAAAAACATGACTCATGTAGCGTTACCTCGCGGCCTTGTTCTGTAGCGTTGTTGTAGCGTTCCATAGCGGCTTGAAGTGCAAGCGAGAGCGCGGAACGAGCGATGAGAGACAGATGATGTCTAACGCTGCCGAATCGGCCTCCGCGTTCGGCAATTTCATTAATGTTTTGTTATGACGTTGTCACGTTAAACTATCGTCCGTAAACCGACTTTACAGACAACCGATTTTTGCTATTTATTAAGTTATGTATTGTGGTGACTGGTAAAGGCTACTTAGGGCTCTTACAGGTCGGCGACCGTCAGCTATCGCTGTCGACTACCGTCCGCGTCGGGTCGCAGATCTGTAAGAGCCCTTATAAATAGACAAAGTGCTTGGGCCTGGACACATCACCACGAGTGGGACGGCACGATGTCGTAACGCGCCACTGTGCCGTGCACGGTGCGCCGCGCCGGTTCACGGGGCGGCGGCGCGACGGTTTAGTGCAAAAAAATATGGCTGATAATAACGGTGTTGACTTGCTTTTTCATTAGTGGAGGCACGTCCGGTTCTTCATTCGGCGTCTTAGCAATAACAGGAGAAGAAAATGTTTTTCGCGGAATTATCTAGACAAAAACTGCAAGTTTGAGTACACGTTTGAAACGATGCCGCGATGGTTGCTGCCGTACGCCGTGTGCGTGTACCGTGTGTGTCGCGGCACGACGTCGTGCCATTTCACAGTGGCGGCGCCGCACCGTGGTGATGTGTCCAGGACCTTAGATCAATCGGTTCCCTACAAAATGGTTGAGCTGGATGGTGCTGATCCACGCGTCATGGTCGTGACGGGCGCCGTCAGTTAAGAGTGGTCATCACCTAACTGCCAGGGCTTATTTTTAATCTTAAGTAGGTATATTTTGAATTGTTTTTAAGTATTTTTTTTTTTACATTGATCTCACTTCTAGCAACAAGAATAATGTACCCAGAATGTTGTAATAGTGTCCGTGGAGTTTCTTGCCCGTTCTTCTCCATAGAGAACTATGTTTTGGAATTGGGGAACTATAGCTTCCAACTTTCTGACTAAATGACCGACTCTTTGACAATTCAAAAGTGCCTGTATTAAATGGTTTGAGTTTGAAAGATGGAGAAGTATGGCTCATCTTGACATGGGGTCTTCATGGGTTATTGATTAAAACTAGGCTGTTCGGCTGTTCGATTTTGACTATTTTTACAGATCATTGAAAAAGAAACTTACTTTAAGAGCAGCCTGTAGCTGTTTGTTCAGCACTCTTGTCAAACCGTCGAACGCACGTCCTCCGACAACCAAAACTTAAAAGCAATTTTCGCGACTCACAAGTCTTAAACTACTCCTGGCGATAACCTTAAAGCTGCGAAAACAGCCTTGTAGTTTTAAGTAGCTCCGCGAGATGATCTGTAGCTCTTATTTTGGCAAACATTAAGAGCTTTTAGCTGTTAGAGTTCTGAAAAGGTTAATTTTAATGCTTTCTAGTAATTTCCTAACGCCAGCCATATTTTTTTACTGAAATGAAAAAAAATCTAAACAAAAAGCAATACTTTAAGTCATCATGGCAAAATTAAGTAACGTGTGCTATGTGATTTAAATATATGATTTTTATATGAATAGAAGTTTTATTTTTAATGCAACTTACTACCAACCACCTAATTTTATAATTTTTATTTCATTAAAATATCTTCTAAATTTTTTACTTACGAAAGGCCCGTCTCGTATACAGCACTATTATCCTAAAGTTTCACGATAAAGTGCCAGTCGCACTATTTTTTTGATTTTTCCTGACTTCAGCAAGCAACTTATTATTTTTTATGAATATAATAACACTTACATGTAGCCATTTTGAAACTTGGTATAATGACAGGGAATGGCGCCATTATAAATAAGTATTTAAATCCACGATTGGTGTTTCTGTGTAAAATAAATCTTACACAGAAACATTTTAAAACCTGAGAGTCCTGGAAAGGCATTAATTCATGTCCGTCAAAAAGGTTTTAAGTTGTCATTGAGTTACATCCATGACTAATTTAGAACTTAAAAGCTGCCTTGTTAGGTCATATTAACGTTAAATTAAGGTTGTGAAGGTTATATTTGGGTTCTGTGTAAGTAGTTTGAAAGGTTTTGAATTTGAGCTATAGGTTTTGCTGTAGCTCTCAGAAAGGTTCTAAAACTTGGGCCCTTTTTGCACTCAGGAGGTTAATATAAGCTTAATATAACGTTATTAAGTCTATTAAGACTTACGAACAGATTTCCATTCAAAGGTTCTAGAACCTTTTCAAAACCTTTCTAAAACCTAAAATGTTACTTGGGATAATCATTATTTCTGCATCGAGTTTCTCGTTCACGTACGATGAATTAGGGACGTGCTTGAAACACTACGTTCCTGCAGTTGTTCGGTATTCGTCTTTCAAAGACTCGGAATGTACGAAGAATATGTGTGGGCGAGCATCTAGCCATTTGATAGGTCTTCACGTACTAGTTTATCTCATTAATTTATTTCCACTGCTGCATACAAGGTTTAAATGAATTATAGGGAAATAGTCTATCTTGTTGTCTGGATGTTGAGAGATTCCTACATTATGTTTTCTGTGTGTGTTTTTTATATTGATGGATGGTCCTGCTCCTGACCTCGATCACGCCTGATGGAAAGCGATGGATGAGGTCTATGATGGAACGAGCGTGCCAAAAAGGTGCCTGTTCACTCTTGCTTTGAAAGCAGACGGGTTAAATGAGGAAGGAAACAGTTTAATCATGTAAAGTTCTTCGTAAAAAAATGTATAATACAGTTGGCCCATGACTTGACTTGGTCGGAAATCTCAACTCGTAACTGTTTTGGCTGATCCTTTCAGCTGCGTTATGACATACGACCAATTATATTATACTGACGACCAACTCAATGCTAAATGGAGTGAAAATGAACATAGTATAATGAAATATTTTATGAGTATGTAAATAATTACGCAGTTCTTCGCTAAAATGAGTCATTTGCACACATACATGTTGCAATAAAGCTTCGAAGGTCAGTCATGTAATCGGATAATATTTGAGTCACATGGTTTCATCTCAGTATTTACCAAACACAGATGAGCTCATTTTGCCGTTATGTTTAATTTGCTGTGATAACAGAGCTTTTGCCGATGTACGTTTTACCTATCACGTACATAAATGTCTAGACATTATTGGACCGACAAAATCACAAAAATGGTGGAGTAATCAGTCTCTTAATCTGGCTTGTCAAAAACGCTTGACGCCCGAAGTCAGCAGTTGCAGTCTTGCTACCGTCTGCTTACTTAGTGCAGTAGCTACGGCTATTGGGGACCCCCTTCTTATGGATTCTAGTAAAGCAGAGGGTTCTATGTTATTTTTTTACTTCTACCGGCTAAAACCACATGGTGGCTGTCCTCAGTACATGTGGAAGGGCTCTGGAATGTCCGGTAGAACACACCACTCCTATGCTGATGGCCAGTCAATAGATGGCCACTACCTCCCAGAGAAAATCTTAAAAAGTAAGTGCGCTTAGAACTAAGAGATAACTTCAGAACAGCGAAATTTAAAATTAAACCCTTGTAAGTAATTATTTGGGGAGGTTTCTTTACGTATTGAATCAAACTTTCACGGAACAGTAGACCCTATCCAAATATGAAAAGCAATTACGGAATCTTTTAGTTTCTACGTTATTCGGGTTATTTCCTGGTAGCTCATTCGCTATCATGATTTTAAAACTAAATACCCCGACAGCTGATATTATTTTCTAAACGAAAAGGGTTTGTTTCCCAGATTTCATAAAAATTCTGTCTCACTGCCCTTGCTTTTTGTGTCCGGTTTTCTGTCTGTCGGTAGAGTCAGGGATTGAACAAATGAAGGACGAGACGAAAAGAACACATACTATCCATACTTCCATACTAATATTATACCTAAATTCGAAAGTAGCTGTGTCTGTCTGTATGTTACCTTTTCACGCCAAAATCAATGAACAAATTTCGATAAAATTTGGCAGAGAGATAGATTGCATCCCGGGGAAGGACATAGGATAGTTTTCATCGACATTCCTCGCGGGCGATGCCGCGGGCGAAGCCGCGGGCGGAAGCTAGTACCTATTATAAATGCGAAAGTGCGTCTGTCTGCCTGTCTGTTACCTCTTCACACTTAAACCACTGAACCGATTTAGATGAAATTTGGTTTGGTGATTTGGAATTTGGTTTTAGTCCCAGGAAAGGACATAGGATAGTTTTAATCCCTATATTCCCATGTGATCGACACTTATGCGGCCCGGGTGAAACCGCGGGGCGCTGCTAGTGTCTAATACATCAAAAGAATTCATGAAGAGTAATAGATCACACTCATGCCTCTAGTGAACACTGCCGTTCATTATGAATGATGCAGTAAGTCCAAAGTAGACATTCTGTTATAAAAACTTTATTATGATATGACTAAGGCATGCGAGGAATAATCAAACAGCTAGGTGTATCCTCCGTGTCTACTAGTCGTAGCATCGATACTCAATGAATATGACTCATCGGGGACCAACTTTCGCGGTTTACAATCCTTTTCTTACGAGTATTTTTTCTGAGTGTTACCGGCAACGTATAAACTAACAGACTTAAAATAATAATATGTAGGTACATGTATATAAAACAAAACAAGGGTAAAGAATCATAAGCGGGAATAATTGCCCTAAAAGCTGGCAGGATTGCTCCGCTTTGGCCAACAAATAGGCCAGCCCTCTAGTCACGTGAAGAGAAAAATAGAATATATAAATAAAATTAAATAAATTATCTTCCTTTAATAAATTTTGTCAAGATTTTTCCTGTACCTAATAAGCAGAAAAATGTAATATCAATTAGCTGTCGTGACGTCGTTGATGTGAATTATGATTTTCCTTTATACTATCTAGTACCTACGTATAGCAGGCCGATGTTTTGTTTACGTCTACAAGACCCCTAAAACAGCCATCTGCGGTACGGCTGCCCCCCATCCGGTACCGCCTCCCTACGTCGAATGTTTAGCATTCGATTAAGGTACCCAGGAAATTCGTCTCCTGATTTTTATTCACCACACCTTATTGATGACTTGATTCCATTGAAAAACTTCATTTGAATTCGGTTCACGATGTTTCTGTTTCTTTCCGCTTCGTGAGTACGGTTGCTAACGACTTTTTTTCTAAATTACGGAACTGTATCAGTGATTTTTCTTTACGGGTGTAGATTTAAACTATGGTAACAAACGTAGATGCCACGAGATCAGTTTTTCTTATGGAAAACAGCTATGTTCCACTCACTGCTAAGTAAAGGCTTGTGCAATATTTCACAGGTCTGTGCAAGTCTCATCCAGGTTTTGCCCTCGGTCCTTTGTAAGTCATCCACCTGTACTGGTAGCCTGCTAACAATTCTTTCACCATCAGCAACCATCGTACGAACATTATCAGATTAATAATACCTTGTTTAAAAGGCCCAAACTTTTAGAGAAGGTACGCACGACGACAAATCAAGCTATACATTTCTGCCGGGTCAGCGAGATTGTCCGAAAGAGTTACCGCTGGCCCGGAACATAAAGGGCTAAGGAAGGAACACGGGTGGGTTTTAGTCAGTAAGAGTCTGACACTCCCTTCCGCTCCACCCAGAGCGGGAGGGGTCATTTGATGACATCCCAACCTGAAAAAAAATGCCATAAGTACATTTCCAGTATAAGCCTACTTCTCATTGTACGAAAAGCCTATACAGTGCGAGGTCAGCTAAAAGTGAAAATGTTTAGCTTGATATGTCATCGTGTGTACCATACTTCCTACAATTCTACCTCAATAAACAACAAGATATTCGCCACAAGAAACCAGTACTCTCTCGGTCATAAACTAGTGTGGTTTTTATTCACGGCGCAGGGACCCAATGTGGGCGTAAATACTTGTAAGTGATCCCAAGCTTTTTCCTGCAGACATTTGTTTTCATCTAGCCGCCCCTTTGCTCTGTTTTCTTGACCTTCTTAGGTTAGTTGTTTGTTTGCCGGCGACTTGTTGCGTGGGATGGCATGGCATCTAAAGAACAGTTTTCATCCTTTTTTAAAGGTCGCAGGAAACTAGAGGACCGTACTGAAATATTGATTGGTGTCGGTCATGACGGTGGATAATTTCCGCCAACTAATTAAAGGAGGTGAGCTGCGGAAGCAACTGTGCCGTCTTCCCGTCAATCCGACATATTGTATAGCTGGTGTCAGATTTATAGTATCCGATATCTGTCGGAAGATAGACAGGAACATGATGGAAGATGGATCATGATTGAGGACCATGATTGATCTATTTTGTAGTTATGAAAACAATTTGATAACTACAAAATAGATGTGACTTTGAAACTCAGTCATGAATAATGGTATTCATCAATTAGATTTAGATTTATTTAGCCACATTTGGGGGTGGTGGATTCCTTTCAGATCATTAAGCTAAGACTGATCAACTCGACTGATCGACTCCTTAAATTGAAACCGTACCATACTCTGCACTGGTTGAATCAGCTATAGGCCGACCGCTTAACTGAGAGTGAGACGTTGCCTGAGAGCAGCGCGGTGCGGGAGAGGGTGTGGTGACGTGATGCAAGAGCTCAGTGATTCGTCAACTTGTGACAACTATCACCTCTCCCGCACCGCGCAGCTACCTCAGGCAACGTCTCAGTTATGCGGTCGGCATACAGTTCTATATTCTGTGTATATTCTAGTATAAATACCTACTATGCTTATATGCAAAAACTACAGAAACCTACGTTTTTTTTATCCTTTACTTACCCTTCTTCAGTTCCGTACACATACATTTGGTCATAATACCGTTAGCGAATATAAATAAGTAAGGAACCGCTGAAAATAAAAAGGTAATATTATTATTTTATTTATTAGTAACGATTATTAAGTTTCAGACCCACAGCAGACAGCCCAATTACTCGTATATCAATCCTCGTCAAAGCCGAGTGAAGACAGGGGTCGGTTTTATCGTCTTGCAAACAGCTTCTTATATTTATTTCCTTTACGCTAAAACAGGTTTTATAAGTTGTTTGTCCTTGTTTCTTGTTAGAGGGTATGATCAGAGCAAATATATATGTCATCAACCCCACCTTAAAAGAAATATTTTCTATTATTATATATTTTAACTTTGTAAGTTTAGCTGTCAATTTTCTTGTGCATGCTGTGATCCATACTAATAATATTAATTTCAAAATAAACTCTGTCTGTCTGTATGTTGCTTTTTCACGCCTAAACCACTAAACGGATTTCGATAAAATTTTGCAGAGAGTTAGATTGCACCCCGGGGAAGGACATAAGATAGTTTTTGACAGACTGTGACTAAGATCAGACTGACGGACGGATTGCACTGTCGCCGTGTCGGACTGCATAGAAAGGAAAGATTAGCGCGATGACGCAACGCTGGTAATTTATTGCAAAATCATCATCATCATCTGCCTAGCCTTTTCCCAACTATGTTGAGGTCGGCTTCCAGTCTAACCGGATGCAGCTGAATACCAGTATTTTACATGGAACAACTGCCTATCTGACCTCCATAACCCAGTTACTGGGTAATGGGTAAAGGTACCCCTTGGTAAGACTGGTTGTTAGACTTTCGGGCTTCTGACTACCCGTAACGACTGTCAAAGATCCACGAATGACAGCCGGGACCAACGGCTTAACGTGCTTTCCGAGGCACGAAGTGGTTACGGTATATAAAGATGGTCACCCATCCACAGACCAACCAATATGTAAACATATAAGTAATATATACCAACAATTTATTGCAAAATATGAAGCAATTACCTATCTATTTACAAAAAATCTATTGTTTCGACTAAAAAAAATAAAACACTAGTGCTTTAGTATGTTGCTTGTAGAATACCTAATCTGACAAAAAATCAGAATGATTGTATGTATATTATTGTTTTTATTTTAAAAAGAAAGTTTTTTTAGAGGTATCTTCATGATTTTTTTCTATCGTATCAAATTAGTTGTATTATGTTTTCAAAACACTATCTAATTAGCATTATATATCCTGAAGAATATCATATATTTTTCTAATTTTGTTTACTGTAGTCGATCATATGTATACTTTTAGGCATTATAAAACTTGCGTTTTTTGCGTTTAGGTCCTCTAGTCCCCTTAAAATTACGAGAATTGTCCCTCTGAAGTTGACATTGGTTTGTTGTGTAAGTACATCTTTTGTTGGAGATAGATATATAATAAAATCTTTTTTTACCATTGCCACTCGAAAAAGGGCATTTTATTCATCGATAACAGTGAATAAAACTCTCTTTTACTCACTGAGTGAATAAAGACATTTTGAATTTGGAACAAACACGAATTACGTACAAAAAAACGCTGCTGCTGAAAGTACGTACTGGGAGGCTGAATGGAGCTATTCTATTCCAAATAAAAAAAAAAACGGCAATTTAGTTACGTTCTTTTTTATCTGTTATTGTGGTTGTTTTGTGTTATTGGAAAATCTATTAACTTAAGTAATTATAATAAAATGAGTTCTTCCGATATCAAAAATGAGAGACTGACTCCGGAATCATTTCGTTCTAAAGCAGCAGTTATAGTAGATGATTTGTTGCCGCCAAAATCTCGGGAGTTGTACCTGAAAACATACAATTTGTTCTGCGACTGGAAAACCACGAATGGCGCCAATTCCTTCTCTGAGTGCATATTTCTTAACTATTTCAATGAATTAACCAAGACTAAGAAGCCGTCGACACTTTGGAGCAATGCTTTCTATGCTAAAAGACCACCATGCTCCTTTTTATTTTCTCACAGTCAATGGTAAAAAGTAGAGTACACAACACGTGAATAAAAAATTTATCTCGGTACTTGTATCCCTCGCTCCGCTCAGGATTCTAATCTAGAATCCCTCGCTACGCTCGTGATTCTACTCTAGAATCCTTCGCTGCTCTCGGGATCCAACTTCGTACCTCGAACTAAATTCCTTTTTTATTCACTTGTTGTATAATCTACTATTGTAGTTTTTTCTTCAAGTTTTATTTTGTAGGTGGTCAGTAGTTTCTGCTGTGTGACTGTGAACAGCGTTAAATCTTTATCGCCCCATTTATTTAATTGATGTAAATTGACGCAACAAACTGTTCGATAAAACAGTGGACTGTCAAAAATCAACTTCAATTTCAACTCTTGATTAATGGCTTCTGTGGAACAAACACCACAATTTCGCCAATTTCACGTACTTAGAATGATAGACCATCAAACGAAGGAGATTGTTCAGTGAAAAGAAATTTGGACGGTGAAAATAAAAAATGTAAAAATAGTATACTCGACAACGTTGGACGGTTCAATAATATTCGTGTAAAAACGACTTCAGAAGCAGAACATAACGATAAAAAACGTTTAACAAATAAATTCACCAAAATTATTAGCGTCCGCCATTACGGACTTGACTTGAAAAAAACCAGAGGAGAGTCTATCAACATTAGAACGTCAAAAATCAATTAGCGACTTAATGGCCGCTGACAGTTTAATCAACGTTCCACTAATTTCATACTTTACTCTGCCAGCCGGAAATTACATCGATGTGGCAAAAAGGCTTTTTAGATAAAGCCTCTGCATCAACGTCGGGCCCTCGATTAAACGCTTAATCTAAATCGGTATGTCAGATTAACTTGTTTATTGTAGATCTCTTGTACTCAAATCTTATCTGAGGTGTTACTCTGATACGTAGGCGTGAGTGATAAGTATGATAACATAATTTATTATTTGATTTTTTCCGGGTGATAGCGACGCAGTTTGCGAATCTATATCATTACATGCTTACTCATTTTGATTATTTTATCGTCCTTGATATTTAGAGCGTTACAAAGGCTACTATCACGTTTCTCGACTAGCATTTAGTACAGCGTTTCTTCTTTTAAATTATGAACTTATCGACAACACGAAAAATTACCGTATCCTTTCGCTTAAAGGCTCCTTCAAACAAGCGCGACACGACACGCGACACAAAGGAACCGGGGAAGTCGCGTAACGAGCGGTGCCTTTGTGTCGCGCGCGATTATATTGCGTGTCGCGCCTGTTTGTAGAAGCCTTAAATAAAATACATAAAAACATTTTCATTTAACTTTGCCAGCGAAAAAGTTGATTCTTAACTTTTTCGCTGACACAACAAGCACCAACTTTCATCGGAAAGGCGGAAACTATAACAAAACTGTGGGCAAACTAGCTCGCGGGAATAAGGGGGTTATAGACATACTTATATTCCCCGGTGCGGTGGTTACGGCACGTAATAATGGTCTGATCAACCACGGACAATAGTGTAGGCAGACATTAACGAGTCTTATATTACTTACCGTAATGTGGCGGACTGATGCTTGTGCTGCTTTACAATTTTGTTTCCTATGTGAACCTCAGATTATACACGCTGTTTCGTTACCCGCATCCGATAAGGTGTTGATTCTACCTATCATTTGAATAGCTCGCCTTATGATGACACCCGTATCAATCCATTAACTCAGTCCCGCAACCCACTATTGGACAAAAGCCTTTTTTTTTGTTTCCGGGGTGGAAAATCCTCATGGATGTCCGCCGCCCTAGGGCGGGCGGCGGGGTCTGTCAGACTCTTACTGACTAAAAACTACCCCGGTGTTCCATCTCACACCTACGCCGGGGGTCGCAGGAACGTACGATCCTTCCGCAACCCCCGAGTTGGACATAAGCCTCTCCCAAGCTACGCCACAACATCCTGTCCTCCGCCTCCTTTTTTTTTATTTTAACGTGGAGTAATGCTCATGCATACTGCACTACCACGGGGAGATAGTGCAGTTATGTGGGACTCTAACCCACTAAAACTCCACGGTGTCCTCCTCTGCCGCTTACGGCGGGAACACGGGCACGCGTTAGCACTCATCCGTGAACCCGCCGCGGCTGTCCGTTGCCGGATCCTCCTCTGGGGAGTACTCCCCATCACCGGCGCACCTGAACACATAGCACGCCGTGACCACCCCCGGGACCAAACCAGCACATGGGCGCCAGACGACCCCGTTTCTGGGCACCCCCTGTGACGGGTCAGGACATTGGCCCCGCCGCCTGCCAATTTTCGGCTGCAGAGGTTATCCTGCGGTTGCGATGCCGCCCAAGCGGCACCGCAACCTACTTTTGGCCGCTTCGTCGTTGGCTTGGCAGCAAAAGCCCTGACGAGCGGCCCTCCTCGGGTTCCTCTTCGCTTCACCGTGGGTGTCCAAGCCACGGCTACTGAGCCCCCCCGCCTCGACAATGCGGGAACCCACCGGGGGGGTCCTCCGCCTCCTGCATCAACGTCAAGTCTGTCTCAGCTACCTTTTTAAGGTCGTTGGTCCATCTAGCTTCGGTGGGGCCCACACTACGCTTGCGGTCTCCACTCCAGTACTCGTCTGCTCCACCGGCGATCGGTACTTCAATAAACATGGCCAACCCACTGCCACTTCAGAGAAGACTGACTGCCAGAAGTGACGTTACTTTGAATAGCTTAGCCGTAATCTGTCATCGGCAAACTTTGTTTTGATTCCACTTATCCCGTTCCCTTCTACCCCACCCACTGTTGACAGTATCTATGAGTCTTCGGAGAGTCAAGCCATGGCCACATGGCGTTATATTCATTAATTAGCGGAGTGAGTGAGACAGGTCATTTAATTAATGCTAATTAATAGCCGCTCGATAGAGATTGACGACATTATAAATGTGACTTCTTCATTCTTGATTAATTACCTAAAAAAATTTTTTGTAGTTCTCATTACTAATCGAAATTTCCTAAAATATTGTCAGTCGACACAATGGAATGTATAAATATTTTTTTTCTATGAAGCACCTAGGTGGGTAATTTAATACATTATAAAGTACCTATTAAACGACGAAAAAAAACGACGAAAAAATTGTTTTTTTTTTCGACCTTTCATTATTATCCAGGAGCAAAATTAAATGCTATTCAAAATACGATGGGTGTTAGAATTTCAATGACTTGAAATTAACTTCATTCTATGGCATGACTATAACTGCTATCGGTAAAATTTACATTTTTCCCGTTCTATTGATCAGAGCAAACGCTGCCATGCATACGAATTTATCTTTATTGAAACTCCCTCGGCAGTTCCTGTTTTATTCAAAAAGCCAATGTGTACTTATCGAGGAAATTGGAATACCACAGTGTCAAGGGGTTTAATGATTGGTTGGGTTGGCAGTTTGAACAGTCTCCTTTTATTGGAGGGAGCTCGTACAAAATGCCATGGCTGTTTTTCAATTAAGGGTAACAGAACACCCATGCGGCTACTATGATGTAATTTCCCCTGTGTGTACCCTTTCCGTTTGTTTTCTGTACCATTACAGTTGCTTTTAATGTGGTCTTTTATATTGTGAGGCTGGTTTTCTAGAAATCTCCTTGATTTTATTATTAACTATCTTCTGCCCGCGACTTCGATCGCGTGGAAGTCGTAAGAAACACAATGCTTACACTAAAATAGCAGCCACGTTTTTTAAAACTCCCAGTCGCTATTACAATACCCGGCGATAAATATTGCACATCGACCGGGTACTGTACTTCGTTTTCTCTTAGCATTCTTTTTGACCTTTTTTCTTGGCTCCTATTGGTCCTAGCGTGATGTTAAATAGCCTATAGCCTTCCTCATAAATTAGGCTATCAAATGCAAAAAGATTTTTTGTGATTAGCGCGTTCAAACAAACAAACCTTTCAGCTTTACTATTAGTATAGATTGTCTTGGTACTAATGAGTAGGTATTAAATGAGTAACAAACCCAGTAAAAAATTAAGACAAACACAGTTGTTGACGCACAAATTAAGCCACTTATACAATCTAATTAAAACTCAAAGAAACAATTACAAAAGCTGACGGATTTTCCTTAAAGGCTCTCGTCGTTTTTTTTTTTTTCAAAGTCTGTCTCGTTAACGCTCTTAATTACTAAACTGATGAGATTGCTAGCTTGCCAATCGGAGGCCATTTTATTGTTATGAGTCTCAAAATTAAGTTTATTTCGTCGAAATTCAGATTAGGTACTCTCATTAAGACCATGCTTGTTTCGTTTTTGCACGCAAAAATATTTTACTGTTTCAATACCTTAAATTATAGAAAATGTTTTTGACATTTTGTAACGCAGCCACTGCTCCGAACTTTTTCCAAGACAAGTGGCAAACAATTGTTAGTGTACCACTTTGCAGTAACAGTTTTTCGATCCTCTAAACAATTATTGCGTAATGACCTGTCCTTCCGAAGAATAGGCCACCATCTTTTTCCCACGCTTCGACCTCTCTTCACTTTAGTTGGCAACTCCTCGGAAGAAAACACCCAGACAGCAGACTGTCTCTTTATTTCAGGATCATAACAATAAATCCAGCTTTCGTCACCCGTAAGTACCTATGTCGAACACAGCATTTGAGTCACCTCCGTTAAATCTTTGAACCATTTCACGACACCAATCAACACGACGGAGTTTTTGGGCCTCTGTCAAATTATGAGGTATCCACCGGGCACAAAGCTTCCTGACCGCTAAATGTTCATGGAGGATTTTGTGCACTTGACTCATACCGATGCCTAAGCTTGTCCGAATCTGCTGATAAGTCACTCTTTTGTTAGTCTCTATCATAAGCCGCACAACACTGATGTTATCTTCAGTCGTCGCCGTAGAAGGCCGTCCCTCACGCAGATAATCGGTGAGATTAGTGCGACCACGTTTAAACCAGTTGTAAACAGTGGCACGAGATTGGGCTTCATTGTGAAAGGCCAATCGAAGTCTATCATACCTTTCTTGATGACTTAAATGACATCGAAAGTCATAAAAAATCATTGTACGAAAATTTTCTCGCGTTAAATTCATGCTGACGTGACACAGACAATTTTCAATTTGCCGCCAAATCGTAAACAAATGACAAATGAATAAAATACATACTTACACAATAATATTGGCAAAGAGTTCCATTTTCAAAATTTGAACTTATTTTTTTATTATATCGTTTACAAGTGGCCAGTTCTAAAAACTTTCAGTGTCGCCGTCGTAAAGATACTTTTCAAATGTTATCTTCAACTGTTCCGCATGTCTGGTCCAGCTATTTCTGTGGGTCCGTGGGTTACGTTACCTATTTGTAAATCGAAATAGCTGTCGTGTTTAGCATACCCACCAGGTTGCCTCCATTTCATATGAATTTCAGTCTGCTCGATGCGTCGGGAATGTCTGCCCCAAGAATGGTAATGGATTCTTTTCAAAATTCGCTTTGAGGTTGAAATTTATTCAAATTCCTACGCTTATTATTTCCATCCGAGTTATTTATAATTTCCGTAGAGTGCTGTTCGTAATGTCAGTTTTAACTTTTAAGTAATAATTAATTTAAAAGTTGAAAATGCAAATGCAACAATTGAATGCATTAACGTTGAATTGCATTTTAATTTAACTTGTGTGTGAGTTGTGTGACTTGATTACGGACACCGTCCATTTTTGAAAACATTTCAATGTAAGTAATTAACAAACTTTTTTATCTAATGTGGATTTGTGCATGGCAAGAACGTACACTTTGACGGTTCTTATATCCTAACCTAAACATTGCCTTACAGTTTCGTTTTATCTTTCAGTAACAAACCGAAAAACTGATACAAAACGCGGAACCGTTTGTAAAAGTCGTCCATTTTAAACACTGCACTGCCGACATTAAACAGAGCTGCGATGTTCGCAGTTCCATGGCCGTTACAAACTAACAATGTGTTTAGTAAACATTCGGTGCAGGAGTTCATTTTATCACCAGTTTCAAAGACGAACTGTACGTGCAAAACAATTTAAACGGTGATAAATAACTTAGAACTTGCATGTTCTTCTGTAGACCAAAAATGCTCTACCTAGAAATGGAGATACGGTGTAGCCCATGAAAACGGTTTCGGTCGAGAGCCAAAAACATCTGAGCATCTTCGGAAATAAACGAGAGTAAGATTCATTCATGTGTTTTGATCGCCATCATCCTCCCTTTTGTGCCATGCTTCCCTGGTATGTCCGAGTCCCATTTAGTTCTTACCCGCGGTCCTTTACAGGACACCAGTACAATCTAGCTATCGGTCTGCTAACAGTGCTCCTCCTACCGTCTTTTTTACGTATGTATGTACAGACTACAGATATAATTAGCAAAAGCATGAATTAGGTATACTCGTAGTTACTACTACTGTGTTTACTTGGTTTATGGGACCTACTATCAGCGAGAGAGAGTGGGAGGCAGTCACCTCCTTCTGCGAAGCAGTCATGCTAGCGAAGGAGGTGGCGGGATGGCTCAGCGAGAGAGCCTCCCGTCCAGCCGCCGCGGGAGAATTTCCGGGCGTCGGGAGCCGCGCGACGACTCCCGGCTACCGTAGGGGCGAGCCTGCGGGCGGAGAGTAATGTGTAGCTCACCGTCCGATCAGGACCAGACCCGTGCCGGACAGCGCGTACGTGTTCCACGCGCGCCTCAAAGAGATGTCAGCATCAAATTGAAGGGGCCCGCCAGGGCCGAAGCCTGCCGGGTCAACGGGATTGTCCGAAAGGGTTACCGCTGGCCCGGAACATAAAGGGATACTGTCCTAAGGAAGGAACACGGGTGGGCTTTAGTCAGTAAGAGTCTGACACTCACCACTCCACCCAGAGCGGGAGGGGTCATTTGATGATTTACCATCCTGAAAAAAAAAGACCTACTATCAGCGACCCGCCCACATTCGTGTGCTAATTTGCTAAACGATGGAGTAAAGATAATATTGGCTTTCGATCATGAAGTTAGGAGTTAACCCTAAGCTAAATTGGATTCTTCGCGGTCGCTGGAAAAGTAACGAAAGTTACTTGGTGTTCTTGTAAGTTTGCTGCGCCACTTCTTCCCAGTTAAAGCATTAGGAAGTGGTGAAGGGCGGACGGGGGGTTTGGGGGGTTATCTTACGTAATGTTCACGTTCAAAAAGTTCTAATTCTCAGCCTAGTTTGAATAAATGACTTGATTTGATTTTGTGAAAGAAAACATAATAACATTTATTTTTTGGGCATACATAAACATAAACGCACGTCTTCATCCCATGGGGGTAGGTAGAAACTACAGAACGCCGCCTGTTACGAGCCTTACACACTCCTTTTTTTCCTCCTTTTTTTGGGCAGTTGTGAAATAATTGCAAGCATTGCTCAGACTCTTTTCTTCCAGATGTCAGTAGAGTAGCAGGTAAATCGGCTTTTTACACAAATTGCATTGGTCAAACACACATTTAATGACACCACAAAATAAGTACCTAAAATTATTTCTCTTCGTTATTGATAACCGGAAAATTCCATCATAAATTAAAATAGGATCATTTGCTATATTATTTAGGTTAAAACCACAGAACGTTATTTGCTACAGAATACGTGATGTGAGAACCAGGATTACTATTAATACATTGTTGATGTAATATAAACTTTATTATTGATTATTGTATTTGTATTTATGGGTCGATCGAAGGTTAAGGTACGCTTGCCGAGGTAGGTCCGTGGATAGGTGACCATCCATTACTTACCAAGACCCCTCCTTACCATGTAAAGCATATTAGGCCGTTAGTCCCGGGCTCCCGGCTGTCATTTGTAGGTCTTTGACAGTCGTTCCGGGTAGTCAGAAGCCCGAAAGTCTGACAACCAGTCTTAACAAGGAGAATTGTGTTACCCAGTAACTGGGTCGTGGAGGTCAGATAGGCAGTCACTTCATGTAAAATAATGGTATTCTGCTGCATCCGGCTAACCGGATATGTTGAGGTCGACTTCCAGTTTAGACTGAAAGTCGACATGGCAGTTGCGAAAAGGCTAGGCTAGATTGTTTGTTTGATAACACGCTATGACGATGCCTAATTTGGTCTACCGTGCCATTTTCGGCGATGTTAGCAGTTCTGTTCGGGCGTTTTCGATAAATATTCATTTAGGATGGGTGCTCATTTGTTAGAAGTAGAACTGTTAGGAACATTGCTATACTAGACTAAACTAGAAATATCCACCGACGCAAACGATTTGACGGAGATCTTTTAGGAGCGTGGAGCCTTGATGAATTAATTGTTGGCTATAAAGTCATCGGACCACGTCTTTGGCAGAATCTAGTAATACCATACTGTAAAAAAAATCACCGTGAAAACTAAGGTGAAGTGAGCGTGAAGAGAGCTTTCAACACTACCAATCCCTAGCATCAGGTGGAATGATAGCTCATTTCACCTAAGTATTCACGGTGAGATTTTTACAGAATAGATCGGCAGGCCTCTTTGCTATAACATGACATTGCGCCTGTTTTACCCGAAAGGTTAGGCAGAGATGTACCTATAGTACACCCACATTTCGCCAGTTCCGTTTAAAGGCTCCTTCAAACAGGCGCGACACGCGATAAAATCGCGCGCGACACAAAGGCACCGCAAGTCGCGCAACGAGCGGTGCTTTTATGTCGCGCGCGATTATATCGCGTGTCGCGCCTGTTTGTAGGAGCCTTAAGTCCCATGTAATAGGGGGAAAGTCTATTGCTATAAACCGGGCACAGATCTATAGGCCGACTGCTTAACTGAGACGTTGCCTGAGGTAGCAGCGCGGTGCGGGAGGGGTGTGGTGACGTTATGCGAGAGCTCAGTGATTCGTCAACTTGTGACAACTATCACCCCTCCCGCACCGCGCAGCTACCTCAGGCAACGTCTCAGTTAAGCGGTCGGCCTATAGACTCCGTGCTGCACTTTTCTCGACTTAGGAATCGAACCCAGAACCAGCCATTTTGGTATAATAATGTTTAGTGCAGAACATATTATAGGTAATATGTATGTACTTATTATATACCTACAAATCGAAACCGTTTGATGCAAAAGAAACTCATAGAACAATCGCGGTATAAGGTCTGTCCAAGGTGTTTAAGGGAGTTCCATCTTCTTATCTCAATTGTAGATTCTCAAGCTTATGACACTCTCGATAAAATTAAAACTGGATTAGACTGGATACTGAAAGCAGGAATTTGGTAATAGCAAAACTTGGGAGAGGCTTAAACCACACAACGAACGAATACGAACGGGTACGAATGGTTGTAACACGTACGGAGTTACTTACAATCATTCGTAGTCTTGATAAATAGTTGACTAGGAAATAGGAATAGACTAAACACCTCTAAAAATATTTCTTATACTATAAAAGTTATTAGGGGCTCGTGGCTGAATAATAATAGCCGCACAGGTCGATCGATCAGGTTAAGCTACGCTTGCCGCGGTTGGTCTGTGAATGGGTGCCCATCTTTATATACCGTGACCCCTCCGTGCCTCGGAAAGCACGTTAAGCCGTTGGTCCCGGTTGTCATTCGTGGATCTTTGACAGTCGTTACGGGTAGTAGAAGCCCGATAGTCTGACCATCAGTCTTACCAAGGGGTAACGTACTACCCAGTTACTGGGTTGTGGAGGTCAGATAGGCAGTCGCTCCATGTAAAATTCTGGTATTCAGCTGCATCCGGTTAGACTGGAAGCCGACCCCAACATAGTTGGGAAAAGGCTAGGCAGATGATGACTACAAGAGTAATTAAATTGTACTTATGTTAGTACCTTAAATACATAATCACGTGAAAATTTGCGCTGTCTTTATCAACAACTGATTGACATAGTACCTACATAAGTAAAACAGTTCGTCATTCATTAGATCTATCTACATTTCACATTATATTGTAAATAAATGCTAAATATTATGCTAATATGTTTAGAATAAATGAAACTGACTTGACCGTTGTTTGTGCTAAAGGAAATTCTAAAAAGGAAGACATATTTTCAATATCGATGTGTCAAGGTATGACGTCACTGATGTGTTTTCATGCTTGGCTTCATATTAGAAAATAACAAAAGCAAATGGGAAACTCGAAGTCACGTAAAAAATAAATAACACAAGGTACCACGTGTCTTCAGAAATCAGCAGAAAGCACAGAAACCTACCAAATTCATACATTCTTATGAACTAATTTTCTAACGGAAATTGTGGTCACATTACAAATCTAGGCATGCTCACATTGACACACGTATGGTCTAGCGGTGGGTACTTCGTCCATTTTGGTTTGTTTTGACTGTACACTGTACAACGGAAATGTGAATGTAAATTACGTAGTTTTAATAATTTTTGTGAAAAAAAAAAAACCTAAGTACGTATAGTATTAAAAATGACAGAAATCGCTTCCGTAAACGATTCTGAACAAACTACTTTCATAGTGTGCATTCATTCAGGTATACATTGTATAATCGCGGACACAATCTGTCCTAACAGTTGTAAAGTTTATACGAATTATAAAAATAGGTGTGTTCGTTAGCACCGTTGTACAGTCAAGGACAACAATATGTTATATCTACACATCGTCGTTGCGCGTGCAAAAGTCGCTATGTGTTTTTAGTGAACTTATTTGAGCTATATTATTATATATATTATTATATGAATTATAACATTTAGCGTGTTTATATGGAAATTTCGATGTATGAATATCACATAGCTACATTCCTTAACTCTTTAAATATTGCACTTATCACATAGCTGTTTATACAGTGTATAACGATTAAAACTGCATAAAGAACCGAAAATAACTAAATAACACATAGCGACTTTTGCACGCGCAACGACGACATACAATCTTAAACTAGCTAATCGTTAAATTCGTTCAATTAAATAATTCACAAATGGATTTGTGCGAAGATGCTGGATTATGCAGAACACCTCATAAATTAAATCAATAAAGACTCCTCGTCCTTAATCTACCGGCTGGGATCAATAAAAGACTTGTTTAGAATTCAACTCGTAATATATTTAAATAATAATGAAATCATTTTACGATGATGACATCGCATTTCAGCTAATCTGACCCCTACTTTTTTCCTGCCTTCTAAATTCGTATTGGCGTTTATCTCATAACTTTATGCCATCAAGGCTCCTACAAACAGGCGCGACACCCGATATAATCGCGCGCGACACAAAGGCACCGCTCGTTGCGCTACTTGCGGTGCCTTTGTGTCGCGTGTCGTGTCGCGCCTGTTTGAAGGAGTCTTTATTCTATAACTTTCACGTTTATAATATTAGTACGATAGTAGAATTCTTCCTACTCTTCCTATCCTACTGGATAGGATTACTAGAAAAGTTTGCATACCACAAACTATGCATGTCATAATCTCTACAGTAATTAAGGAGAAAATCATTTTTGAATTTCCAATAAGTGTAACACAATTTTGTCGCAAACTATACCGTGTGTATTTACACAAACTCAATGTTAACCACTACGGTCTCCTTCGGGGATGACGTCAGAGTGGGACAGGATCGTGTTTTAGCGTAATGACCCAAAAATTTAGGAAATTCACCGCCATCCGCCCTAAATAACTATTTACTTAGTGGTTGTAAATGTCCTTTTTTAGGAGGACAGGAAAGGAGGTTGATGGGGTTTTATTTTATGTGGTGGGGGCCATTTTCTCACATTTTTGTTCCAGTTTTCAGTGCTTAGACTACTAGATGGGACTAGATGTTGTGTTCAGGGACTTGTTTTTTATTGTCATCTTACTTACTAAATAATAATCCTACTAATAATTATAAACGCGATAGTTTGTGAGGATGGATGGATGGATGTTTGTTACCGTTTCTCGCAAAAACAACTGAACGGATTTTGATGAAACTTTACAATAATATAGCTCATACATCAGAATAACACAGGATACTTTTTATCCCGATATTACCACGGGATCGAAACTTATGCGGGTGAAACCGCGGGGCACTGTTAGTAATCTATAATAGGGAATATGCATGAATTTTTTTCATGGCATTTATTAACAAAATATGAAAATACCGTAGTAGAGATGACAAAAAGTGAAATTAAAATTAAAATCGGCCAAGAAACACGGCCGATATGAGCATTTAAAACTATTGATTACACACCAATTAGACAGAGAGATCCGACATAGACTGTGACGTCACATGTCACTACGGCCATATAAACTCTGTGTTAAATTTCGTTTTGCGAGAAAGAGATAGAAACAAATCTTCGATGGCTCATATCTTTTTTAATTTCATAGTTATCCGAAAAACAGTTTTACTAAACTGTTTATTACATGAATGAGGATTAATTTTTTAAATAAAAAAAAATCATGCATATTCCCTATTATAAACATAGATGGTGTGCTCACGTGCCCGCAATGTACGAGGATTTTCTCAAAGAAGATTAGCTACATAAGCCACATGCGAGCTCACGAACGGCAGCAAGCAACTGCGGAGTTGAAGCAATCGCTCTGGCCGAAATCGGTCGGATTGCATTATCATCACTTACTAAACACTACTTTTTGCAGTTTACTGTAAGTTAAGTACGTGTCTGGGATTTAGAAAGGAACAGGGAAAGACAATACAAAAGATGGATCCAGGTTGGAGAAGGTTTGCGAGAGATATGAATGAAACTGTGGAAGTTGTTAAAGGGGGCCTTTGCCAAGACGCACACCGAACTAAGAGACATTCTGTAGACTATTACTGAAAATACGGCAACGGAAATGTTCAGCATTAAAGGGCTTACTATTATACGTGTCTGGGATTTGTTGACTATAATTATCGAGCTCTAATTTAAGTCTGTTCTGCTGCAAGTTAGTGTCTTCGATACTCTGAATTAATTAATAAGCTACCTTTTACTTTTGGCTTCATTTAAGCTACTAGCTTTTGCCCGCGGTTTCGCCCGCGTGGTGGTCTCACTCTTGTCATATTGGAGGTCGCATATACTCGTATGAACTACACTGGCAATTATGCATACATATATCATTGGAACATTTGGAACATGGTACATAGAGGGGCGCCCCGTTAAGATTTTGCACCACCTAAAAAATTCTAGGGCCGACGTTGCTCTTGTGCGTCAAAATCAATATTATCATTATTCTATTTTGTATTTTAGTTGTGTTAGCTGTAATAAAATCAAAATTTATAGTGTAGGCACCAACTAGGTACGTACGGTCGACTAAAGGCTCGTACACACAGGCGCGACGCGACACGCGACACAAAGGCACCGCAAGTCGCGCAACGAGCGGTGTCTTTATGTCGCGCCCGATTAGCGTCGCGCGTCGCGCCTGTTTGCAGGAGCCTTAATGAAGACCTTAACTATCTAGAACGTCATCATATCATACGATGCAAATAAAGTTGTTAAGCAAATTGACTAGTAACACTACCTTGACAGTTACTGTTGTATGACATGGTTAGAACATGGCAAATTGACGTAGTGTCCATTTGTCAAACAATTAATTTCTCTGACTTTACATCAATTGATACACGAGTTTAATGTGACAACGTCCAAAAGTGATCAGCATTTTCGCACATGTGAAACGTACGATTACTTAGGTTTTGATTCGTTTACGATTACTAAAATAATAACGTCAACGTATTCACACATACACCTATAAAAATCTATTGTTTGGACTAAAAAGTTAAAACACTAGTGCTTTAGTATGTTCATGCTTGTAGAACAATCTGACAAAAAATCAGAATTATTGTATGTTTGTTGTAAGAGAAAGTATTTAGAGGTATCTTCATGATTTTACTATCGTATCAAATTAGTTGTATTATGTTTTCAACACGCTATCTACCTAGCATATATCCTGAAGAATATCATATACCAATTTTTATGATTTTGATTACTGTAGTCGATCATATACTTTTATTGCTTCTAAAACTTGCGTTTTTTGCATTTAGGTCCTGTAACCCCTTTAAATACTAATCTTAGATTTCTATGACTACTGTGAATTAAACCGTTGCCGCGTTGGTTTATTTATTACGTATATCCAATGCGCTTTTGCATAAAACACAAGCATTGATTTCTGTCTGGATTTGCGCCCGATTTATCTTAGACATAACTGGCGAAATCGTAATGTGGGTGTCATTGACTTATAAATAATATATTACAAGTGTTGTAAAACTTGTACAGATGCCAGCACATTAACTACGTCAAGCTACCCGAAACTATCACATTTTTCCAATCAACTTTGAACCTTATGCTGTAATAGCGACAATGTTGAAAACAGTTTGTAGTAGCTTGATGTGCTGGCGTCTGTACTACGATACATCTCTGCTTAACCCTTCAAGAAAAAACAGGCGTGATGTTATTTTTATGTTTAGACACGCATTGATAGCCTGTTTGGATTCGCTATCTATAAACTAGGATAATACGAAATTGTTATTCGATAAATGCAGGAATGATGTCATAATCTATGATGTTACCTGTTACCTTTATATCTATACACTAGCTTCGGCCCGCGACTTCGTCCGCGTGAAATTTCTTGTTACTCCGACCCACCCCGTCGCATCGCATCGCCTGCCCGCGCTATTACTTTGTTTTTGCTTAGCGTTCTTTCTGACTTTTTTTCTTTTTGCTCGGCTCCTAAAGGTCATAGCGTGATGTTAAATAGCCTATAGCCTTCCTCAAGAATTGGGCTATCAAATGCTAAAAGAATTTTTCAAACCCGACTGGTAGGTCCAGAGATTAGCGCGTTCAACCAAACAAACAAACAAACTCTTCAGCTTTATAATATTAGTGTAGATAGTCGCTTTTCGCGTCTGTCTGTATGACCGCGTGGTTCTTCTAAACTACGCAACAGATTTTGCCGCCGTTTCCACCATCATTTAGAGAATTTATTTCAGAAGGTGTGCGTATTAAGTATTATACATTGACATTTAACTCGCATGATTAAAGATACCTCGATGTTTTGTCAAGTCGTGCAAAGCAGGAGCGGGTCGCTAGTTTATTATAAAACCAATAATATTCGGTTGACTCAAAAACACTGGTTACTGATTGACGTCATTCGGTAGGCGTTTTTTGGTGTGTAGACATAATTTCAACCTTGATCAAGCTACTCGTATGTTATAGATAAAATAGTATCTGCTTGTTTTCGGAACAATCATTTAAAATCAACCTTTCTGATATTAAGGGGACTACAGTCATGAGTCATGACCTTATTATTTTTTTTTTTTTTGTTGTCGGGTGGATACCTGCTAAAGGCACCCGACCTGGATGTCGGGTGTCAATCCCACACTTCCCGACCTCCCCCCCTGGAGGGAGGGAGGTTGGGAAATTTATCTCACTAAAACCACCCCGGTGATCACCATCAGCACATAGGGGTGGTCACGGTTCCTCATAAAATACCAATTCCGGAACCCCCCGTGCAACGCCTGTAAGGCACATCCCTGGGGGGTAATTAATCATCCTTTAAGTCATGAGTTATGCATGACCTAAAGCGCGGTCATTGTCGGTCTCCATAGAAAGAAAGAGAAGCGCTGTGACACAAAACGTAATTTATTGCAAAATATATAGCAATTATCTATTTATAAAAAATCTATTGTTTAGACTAAAAAATGAAAATACCAGTGCTTTAGCATGTTGCTTGTAGACATCTGACAAAAAATCAGAATGATTGTATGTACGGACGCCAGCACATCAGCCTACCACAATCTGTCAGATTTCTTTAATAGATTTTCAACTTTATCACTAAAGCATAAGGTTCAAAGTTGATTGGGAAAATCTGACAGATTGTGGTAGGTTAATGTGCTGGCGTCTGTACATTAGTATGGTTTTTATTGGAAAGAGAAAGTTTTTAGAGGTATCTTCATGATTTTTTTTCTATCGTATCAATTAGTTGTATTATGTGTTCAACATATATGTTTTTCTGATTTTGTTAACTGTAGTCGATCATATACTTTTTTGTGTTTAGGTCCTGTAAGCCCCTTAATCATAAATCGTTTAAAAAAATCTCTTACACATTGTTTTACAATCTCTGAATTCAGGAACAAAGTCCTATTGGTGTCCAAAAATAATCATCTGTTCAGCCCCCATGTCCAGTGACCCAACCACATTACTAATAGGGCTGGTCATCCTGTAATCAAACACAGATTGTGCCCGTTAAGGAGTTTACAAGCAACTTTATGGGATTCCTGTAATTAATGGCAAATTGATTTTCTGAGAATTTCCCTACAGAGACCATCTGCAGTATTGTCTCTCATACATCCAAAGGTTGTCTTTACAAGATCGCTTTTAGCGATAAGACCGCCTATTTATGTTAACGTTTGCAAAATTCTCTGCCACTGCTCTGAAAACGATGAAGGAAAACATCGTGAGGAAACCGGCATGTCCTCGAACCAAAAATTCGAAGACATGTGACATCTACCTACCAGCACTGGGCCAGCGTGGTGGATTACAGCCTACCTCTCACCGAGAGGAGGCCTATGTCCCAGCAGTGGGAACATTATAGGCGGGTTATGTATTATGCCCGAAGAATTGCCAAACTTAAGTGGCAGTGGGCAGGGCACATTGCTCGCAGAACAGATGGCCGATGGAGCCGAAAGGTTCTGGAGTGGCGACCGCGTACCGGAAGACGTAGCGTTGGAAGGGCTCCCACAAGGTGGACCAACGACCTTGTGAAGGCCGCAGGAAGCCGTTGTTGGATGCAAGAAGCACAGAACTTGTCGAAGTGGAGATGCTTGAGGGAGGCCTATGTCCAGCAGTAGACGTCTTGGCTGAAATCAAAATTTCTATACTTATGTTTGTAATTCGTATCGAATCGTTTGCCACTGGTAGATAACCCTTGTGGACGGGTTGACAACGAATAATTATTACTGAAAGCACGGTAGCAATCTTACCGCTGGTCATATAAGGCTATTCGCTAAATTTTCCGCCTTTCGTATGGAAATTCTGTATAATGAAGTACCTAGCTCAAAGCTTTGATTTGAGGTTACGCTAAGATAAGGCTGCTGAGGAATTTATAATTTCTATGCAAGTTAGTTTCTGTGATAGTTTAAATGGGATTCTCATGTTGAAAAGTTTTCAGACTTGCGGCTGTTTAAACATCTCAACCAAGTAAGTACTGAAACTACGTTTGTTTTCGTAGGGCTTACCGAGTATATTCTCGGTACATATTATATCTCATATCGTTAGCAATTGGCCTTTCATTTTGACATCCATTGATTCATAATTTTGAAAATTCGTCTGCTCAACAACGTAAATAACGCAATGAACGTGACTGAACTGTGAAAATGGAAGGCATTGTGATCGATTGCCATTTTATGGGTGTTACGCAGTAATTAGGTAGGTAGTGTTCAAACGTTGAAGGGGAACAGATAGAACCAAAAATTCGAAGACATGTGACATCTACCAACACGCACTGGGCCCACGTGGTAGATTTCCCACTCCGTCTTGAAGAGAGGAGGCCTGTGTGTGTCCCAGCAGTGGATACATTATAGTAGCAGTAGCAGTACCCCGGCTGGTATTGCGGGGGGGGGTTCAGGGTATCCGACCGGAATAACTCTGGATATCGGTATATATTCTGACTGTTTATTTACTAACCTATAAACGTGAGACGTGACTTACGATTTCCGATTATCGTCACTTCCATTTACTATTCCGAGGATTGTGCAATGACGTCATTTTCCTGTTTTCATGTCTTCTTACACGTATTTTTCTGACATTTATTATTTATTCTTTGTCTTTTTTTAAATTGAGCAACCGGATCCCGGACCTGGATCCGGGCCAGTCTTACCGGTTGCAGCTGAATACCAGTATTTTACACGGAGCGACTGCCTATCTGAACTTCAAAACCCAGTCTACTGGTAACACGATACCTCTTGGAAGGACTGGACTGTCAAAGATCTACGATTGCCAGGACCAACGGCTTAAAGCGAGGCACAAAGGGGTCTTGATATGTTGTGAATAGTCACCTATCCGCAGACCGACCTCAGAAGCATAGCTTAACCTTCGGTAACCTTGCTTTTCCACTACATATTGGCATCTTGACAGTTTTTTCGCGACTTTACGCAAATATTATAATTAAGTACTTACGTTTTTAACCAATCATGAATAATAATCTAAAATTTATCGACAGATATTGGTTCATAAATTAATATTATGTCAGAATATTTATATATCAACATATTTTTTTTGGCAGCTGAGAGAATTATGTCAAACAAAACCATTACTTACTTATAAAAATGTAAGCTTAGTATAAATCCAATTCTGTTCCCAATCCATCACCCTCTATTCCCTGGGTGCTTGATTACAAATGTCAGCTGGACTAAGTGTGATGATAAATTGGTCATTATGAAGAGTAATTAAAACAATACGTGTTTATGTAACGCTTTAGTGTTTATGAGAGCTAAATCAGACTGTCCTGAAAATTGCACATTTCAGAGTGTTTCATTATTGAACATTACACATCACATGCACATCGTCTTCATATAATATACCTAATTATATAATTAGGTAATAAATGTATATGTTACCGGCCAAACCCGATTTTAGGCTGAACTAGTTTCGCCTAGGCTAAACCAGTTCTCCCTACACGGGTTGCATGGTTGCGGTCGGTCGATAGGCTAAGGGCACCCCGAGGTTAGGTTAGGTTACTTTAAACCCTTTACACAGAAATAGGAGCCCCGCGAAGCGGGGCTCCGTCGACATAGGATGCAAGAGCGAGGGAGAACTGGTTTGGCCTAGGCGAAACTAGTTCAGCCTAAAATCGGGTTTGGCCGGTAACATATACAAAAAAATTTTAAACAGTAACTATGGCGTTTCTTACCCATTCTTCTCCATTCGAAATCGAAACTATCTTTTGGAAGGGACAACTAGAATCAATTCTATTTTCTTGTATTTGATGTTCAAAAGTACATTCTAATGGTCTACTTGAAAAAAATATTATAATTTGACACCCGAATCTCGGAATTGCATTGTATTGTACGAGTAATATAGCTTTTATTTGGGAAATAGGCAACAACGGGTTTTGGACTTGAACGGGTTTGAACCTAAAAAATAAATGTTCATATTTTAACTGCCTACTTTTGTTAGAATGTACACAAAGAAATCCAGTAGGTAGGTATGTACTTAATTTAATGATGTAAGTATTCAAAAGATTTTTTGTTATATTCTACTCAGATTGTATAGAGTCTTCATTTATTAAGGCAGTTCAAGGTTGACGTAACGAAGTAAAAACCCAACTCTTTTGGTTATTGTTTCTTCTATCTTAGGAAACGAGACGTAATTGCTGACAGTTCGATTTGCATACTTAATTTAGAAGACAAGGGCAGAAGTTTGTCGCTTGATTAATATAATTAAAAGTCTTCGACATTTTCGTTATCTTTTGTTCCTTCTGTTTTCTAAGAAACATTTTCAATAATTTTGAATAAGTAAATTAATATCTACTTAATTGTAATTTGAAATTTTCCTTTACCAAGAGACTTGTGTCGAAAGACAATCTTATCAATGGAATTGAGAGCTTCGATTTGAATTAAATTAACGGCAAATATTTACTTGACTAGCATAAGCATAAAAATAACATAATTAGCCTATAAAGGCTCCTTCAAACAGGCGCGACACGCGATATAATCGCGCGCGACACAAAGGCACCGCTCGTCGCGCGACTTGCGGTGCCTTTGTGTCGCGCGCGATTTTATCGCGTGTCGCTCCTGTTTGAAGGAGCCTTAACGTTGGCAACACTGCTGGGATACAGGCCTTCTCTCTTCGAGAAGGAGAGGGCTGTAATCTACCACGCCGCCGGCCCAGTGCGGGTTGATACTGATAAATGGCATATGTCTTAAAACTTTTGATTCTAGGACATTCATTATGGTTTCCTCACCCACGGTCACGGTTTACTTGAATATTCAAGCTCATTGTTACTAACCAAAATCCCGGTTTGCTAGAATTTCATCTAGAATCTACTTATTACCATTATAATAAGTACGAGATCTCTAAGAAACATGACCTTCATAGAAAATAAGTCATGCTAACAAATTCAAATGGTAAATACCTACCTAAAGTGTGACCCGCCACTGAAACCTCGTGTAGTTTCAGTAATATTACTGTTTGTATACCAACTATTAAGTACCTACTGAACAACTTAGTTTTGCACGCGACTTAGCTTGCGTGTGGAAACTAGTTGATGTATAAATTCAACGTGAATTGCAAGTTTGCGGCCAGATTTTCTAGAACGGAAAATACCCTAAGTGCTATCGAAAATATGTGTCTTATTTTTCATCCCTAGCACTGAAAAGTAAAGCCTCTGTTCAGTGAGCTTCACTACCAATCACGGCGACAGCTCAATTTTTTACCACTCCTTTTTCTACTGTTGTAAGAAAAGCTCGTCTCTCCAAATGAGAAGTTCCTTAAATTTGAACATGAAAACTAAAGAAAAAAATTTGAACAATAAACCTTTTGAATTCTTAATAATCATATAAGAGCTACCAATAATCTCATTCTGATATCCGTTATTTTCTGCTCGAGTGCCCCTAATGCTCGTTCAGCTGCATCAAAGACGACCTCAAAGAGGCTAAAGTTGACGCGATTTATATGGCCAGCTACGGAGCAAGGAGTAGGGGAAGGTGAGGTAATACGATCCCTGTAGGTCAAATGATCCCCCGCCGTAAATCAGAGACAACTAGTGCACACTATCCAAATGTGCATGAAACATGTTCCCCGCACCCCTGCCAGATGCCTCTCCAAGTGTCATGGCGGTACGAGCGCTTGGCGAGATTTTATTAAAAAATAATCAAAAAGTGTGGCTCTGATCTAAGGTAAGCCTGTTTTTAGACTTTCATTACTTTTTACATGTTCCTG
The DNA here is from genome assembly GCA_963855955.1 of Luperina nickerlii. Taxonomy (NCBI): domain Eukaryota; kingdom Metazoa; phylum Arthropoda; class Insecta; order Lepidoptera; family Noctuidae; genus Luperina; species Luperina nickerlii. The sequence continues at coordinate 11,806,308 of OY979681.1, read as the reverse complement.
TTTATTGAAATGTTGTTTTATTTGCGGGTATTAATAGCAGTTAGCTAATATTTAAGCAATGTTCGATCACCGCACGCGATATTTGAAGGTTATGTTTTGATTGATATTTTGGAATTTAGTTTTTGGGGCGAAATGATCCCTTTCTGTGTGTTTAAAATGATCCCTGGAATCATTTTACCCCATTAGTATTTGTTGTTTTTACAGATCATGTCGAGAATTTATATACGCAAAACTAATCGTCAAAATTGGCCTGAAGACAAATGCAAAAGGCATTAGATGCCGTCAAAGATGGTATGTGGTTGGTTGGTTCCTGATAAGAAAATTATTAAGTAGGTGTGTAGTAGATAATTATAAAAAAAGATCTCTAATAAAACTAGAAGACTGCAAAAGTTTTGTATAACTTGCTTACATACTTAAATTGTTATGAACAATACATATGACTAAAATAAACAGCTGAGTGTTTTATTTCACTGATATTTATTAACTTATGGTATAAAATCCCTGGGATTATTTTACCCCTACCCCAGGGATCATTTTGTACATAGGTGTGTATAAAATGATCCTTTACTAAACTTTAACAAAAACCTTTAATACAAAAAAACTACATACATATAATCAAAAATAAATATGGAGTTACACAGTTAAGTAAATTCATTACCTCTAACAATAGAAACATTGCAATTTTGCCTTCAACTTTAGCCACAGTTAAGTTTTTCCCTTAAGGGGATCATTATACCTCACCTTCCCCTAATATTCCGTCTCTCGTATCGAATAGCTCATATAGCGGTAGTGAATATATTAAACTAGAGACTAATTTAATGCAACACGACAAAGTGATAGAATTGGGGAATCATTAAGATACTTAGGTAGCTAAGTATCTTGATAATTCCCCAATTCTATCAGGTGGTTCTCCAGTGTCCCCAAAAGCATTAACGGTGCTTCTGTATGTCCCTGTTGCAAATGTTTCCATAGATGATCACAGGAGAGTGTTTCAATTTGATTAAATCACAGTAATTTGGTTTCATATGACATGGTATTTCGCCTGTTACGAAAAAAAGAATAAATGGAAAGCGCAAAATGACGATAAAATGCTTTTCCTTGTTCATTCTTTCATAATGTGGCATAACATTATGAGACCTTTGGAAATGTGATGAGTGGGACAGACTTTTGGGCTAAAAAGCATTGTTATTTGCATTCAATTGAGCCGCCAGTGACGCTATCTGAATTTTAAAAAGAACATCTACATGAAAGACTATATAGAGATCGCTGTTGTTTCCGTTTATTAGCATCCATATCTATAGGTTTTTGGAGTTCCGTACCTAAAGACATTAGTCTCCTTCTCTTATTCTTGAAACCCTTTTACCGTTGCTGTTTTTATATTTCTATGACTGGTATGTACTAATTTGAGAAATAATGTCTATACTACAATTATTATTTTAGGTAAGTTACAGACTGTTGGTAATATATTTAAAACAATACAACGGCCTTGAGACAGCACAAAACTAATACGTTTATCACGTGTCAAGAAGTTTCAACGGTGGACAATTACCAAGTAAATGTGTTACAGAATTACCGTCAGTAGTTTTTTTTAAGGCATGAAGTGTGACCGCGATCAATAGATTTTCTGTTGTGTCTGTTGTCTGGCAGACAGTGCTATTTATAAAGCGTTTGTATAACTATCAGTTCATTAAGAACTGCGTCGTAGAATTCAGTTCCTTAAATTGTCACAACAAATTCTTTAATTAGGTCAGAGGAACTAGTTTTGTCTCCGTCTAATCTAGAGGAAGACATTGTAAAGTAACGACCAGGTTACACGAGATAAATTTTTGTTTTCTATTTTCTCAAACTGCTATGAGATTTCGGGTTTACTACAGTCCTACCCTTTGAAGCTACTGTCACCTGACCCTCAGACACCCAATTATTGGGGATATCTATTTCCTTAAACATCTTAAATATTCAGTTAGGATAGTCTTAAAAGTAATAAAGGCTCTTTCATCGGCCCATTTTAGGTATTATATTAGCTACGACATACATTTTGGGAAGTCTACACTCATGAAGACAACATCATCATCTGCAATGGTTACATTCTTCTCAATTATTTCTTCATAAAATAATAATTCTTCTTCAGAAAAGTAATAAAAGTTCCTGAAATGTTGGTCACTATTAAAGAAATAGGACAGGAAGTTTACCCATGTTGACGCTTATCCTGAATTTATCCCATATGGCAACCCGGATCCTTTAAGCTATTAAACATTTCGCTAGGTATAACCGATAGACTATCCCCTTTCGGTCAACGCTCAATAAAATAACATTTTCTTTTTACATAATTATATCTTCTTTACAATATGGGGCCCGTGGCTAAATAATAACAGCCGCACAGGTCGATCGATCAGGTTAAGCTACCCTTGCCGCGGTTGGTCTATGGATGGGTGACTATCTTTACATACCGTGACCCCTCCGTGCCTCGGAAAGCATGTTGAGCCGTTGGTCCCGGCTGTCATTCGTGGATCTTTGACAGTCGTTACTGGTAGTCAGAAGCCCGAAAGTCTAACAACCAGTCTAACCAAGGGATATCGTGTTTCCCGGTAACTGGGTTGTGGAGGTCACATAGGCAGTCGCTCCATGTAAAATACTGGTATTCAGCTGCATCCAGTTAGACGAAGCCGACCCCAACATAGTTCGGAAAAGGCTATGCAGATGATGATCTTCTTTACAATATGAAGATAACGTGCTAGCAACACTCCCTTCTTTTAGTCTGCTTTCAAAACTTGACTAGTATATGCGATTTCTGATATCCTATGTGTATCTAAAATTCCACAGAACTAACTCCCAAAAGATTTCGTTATTTTCCGCTTTAAAATCGCTAATCTAAAACGCAAGACTTGAATGTAATTCCCATTCAATTTCGTCTTCATTGAACCTTAATAAACTGGGAAGAGAAACTTCTAATTAAATCTAAATTAGATTGAGCCTTCAACGTTTACAGAGAAAAGTGAAAATACGGGCCCGTGTAAAAGCGTTTTCGTGCAGATGCACAATTTCATTCGCCGGCGGCAAATTGTTTGCCTCTATCTTCCTATCTACTTCTACCTAACGACCTGATATCTCCCTCTCCCGTTTTATTGACCGCTATATCACGCCTCTTTACTGAACAATACAAACGGTTTTCAAACAGCTCGAATTGCTTTTTCTGTTTGGTAAATGGCTATTCATTCCCTTTATTTTCTCACAAAAGTATCGAGGACTAATTCGATTTATTTCCGTATTTGTATCTCGCTGCTTATACTGAAATGGTTGCCGAATGCCGTTTGCGGTTAGAAGTAGGCATAAAGTATCGGTTATTTTTCAGAAACAATTCCGTTTCATGTTAGTTATTAATCAAAACAGTAACAGCCACGCGTAACCGAAAAACATTTGTGGAAAATGGAATACTGAATTTTTCATATTTGCAGCGCTCTGTAAATGGGTTGCACAGGTGTAAAAGCTATGTTCATGAAATGTAAACACTGCAAAGTTATTATTTCGACGATTTAGCTGTTCAATTTGTACAACTGTCTTTGCTTTGTCTGCAAATCTCAACTGTAAATAATTTGAGCGTTAATTCAGAATTTCACTATCTGTCTGTCGACCCTGACAAGATAAGATGTCAATCGGAAGTGTCTTAAGGTCAGATCCAGTAATTTCAAGCTGACCCCATTCTAGCCCATCTGCCTCATTACATTACGTCCCAAACTTGCTTGAAGTTAGCAGGTGCTGTCAAACAACTTTGCCGTGATTAGTGCTTGCGGACGGAAGTTAGCAGCTAGAACTATTCCTTCAAAACTTAATTAGAAACGCCCTGTTAATGTGCCACTACTCGATATTATTTCCATACAAATTTCGGGAGAGTAGGTATTACTCCACTGTTTGACATTGTGCACCCAAAGTTAAACATGATATCGTTTTGACTCATTATTAATTTTGTCTGTACGGAAAACAGAATAGTAAAATAAAAAACTAATAAAAGTTATGAGCCAACAAAGATTCGTTTTTCTTGCTATTTTTAACGTAACTTTGGGTGTAAATAAGTAATAAAAGAACTGTAAAATCTTCAAATCCAAGTCCGTACCCACAAAGCTCAGTTATCAATAAACTTTATTTATAATTGATTTATGCAGTGTTTTTTTTCGTAAAACTCGATTTTCCAAATCACTTTTTGAATTTTTTACCGCGCCTGTCAATTTGGAACGGTGTTTCTGTGCGTGAGAACTAGACGTTGTGCGTGTAGACTAGCGTCTAACTGCTCATCACTGGTACTAGCTCTGTCAGACACGAAGTCAGTTGAGACAGCGTGCTTTTTGGCCATGACCACCAGTGAGTTCAAGCTCGCGACTAGTTTACTCTTAAGTCTAATCCACTGACGGTAATGCGAAATGATGCTGAAGGCCCTCTGATTTTACTCTTATTTTATTTAAACCTGATGATATCCCTTGACCACTTTAATGTGCTAATCCTTTATTTGTAAAAAATGTGATATATAGAAATGTGGGTATATATACACATAATATGTGGGTATATACACATAATATGTGTATAATGTACACATAATATATGTCGCATCCGGTCATTCAATTGACTTTTTGGAACGCTAGCGCCATCTGGTGGCGCTTGACAGTCTTGCCTGAGTTCGTGGGGGTTATAAAACAGCGCGACAGAACGATGTGGAGCTCTCTTGGACATTGCGGCTGTCCCATTTCAAAACCTAGTAAGGGACACTTTTTACAAAAATCGTTTTATTGCATAATCTTGCTAACCTAGAAGGTCTCTACCAAATACAAAAACATCAGCGTTTTAAACTTACATAAAAGGAGATATATTTAAACATTGATACCTAGTAAGTGCACCTTTCACTCCGTAGTGACCATTTAAAACCTAGTAAGTTACTTTAACCAATTTAAAAAAATACATCCCATAGGCTGACCAATATTACGTTTATGCGCTCTCCTGTAAAATTTCATTTTAAGTCCTTACAAAGTTTTTCTATTGCGCAATAACCAACACATACCCACAGTGGTTAAAATATGGCTGATAATAACGACACACACATACCATCTCCGTCATATATACATATACGGTATATGTATATACTACGGTCGTATAATATCAAACGTTTGCCCAAACCTTTCGTGAAATTCCTTTGAGAATTACAGGTGGTTCGTTTACATTTCGTGCCTTTTTTCTATTCAGTCGAGAAAAACCCCGCTAAGTTTTTGGGATATAAATAATCCCTTAGCGCTCAAAGGCGAACACGTAGGGACGAAACCCGTCTCGAGTAGAAAAACCGACCCATTACTCTTAATTTCTTCTCCGGCAGATACGGCGTGGGACAGATGTTACTTTGTTTTTCTTTCATTTTAGATCAGAATGACAACAACAAATGATATAATTTTGAACTTTTCGCGACGAGAAAGTTGGACGTTATCGCAAGTCGTAATACTCTTTATAAGGTTGACAACATTTTCTTCGCAAATAAATCTGGAAAGAACCAAATGGATTCCTTCGATAAGCAATTTAGCCGTCGTGCTCGTGAACAAGATCAATTTGTCGCACAGTAAAATGATTTGTGTAATATTTCCTTTCGGAGTGTTAATTCTCATTATGAGGTACTTTTCGGAAGTCGATTCACAAACTGTTGAAAACCCTAGAACTTACGTAAGTTTTTTATTTTTGTCCCGCTGCTGGTCAAAGGCCCCCCTTTTTCCTTCTAAACCTCCCTGTCTAGAGCAATCTCTAGCCACGTTGGCCCTGTAAAACTTATCTGATCGTCACACCACCTTCGCCGGTTTATTGAACAAATAAAAATTTAAATGGGACCATTTCGGAACAAAGCCCTTTTGAACAAAAAAAAATTTTGCAATTCCGTCTATTTACGATGGAGTTATGCCCGAACATACATTAAAAAAAATAGAAACATCCGAATTGAGAACCTCCTCCTTTTTAGAAGTCGGTTAAAAAGTGTAACCAGCAAAAGACACTTTAGAAATAAAATTATTTGTTTAAAAATCTGATGAGCGCACCTCACCATAGATTAGGTATTATGTTCCCCAACATTTTGTAGCACAATGATCACGTTGCCACGCTCTGAATATTCAACATGGCCCCCGTCCACCAGTAGATATTTTGTAAACAATAAAGTCTTAAGATGCCATTCTTTAATTCAATCATTGGGTGGAAAAATCCTCCTTATCAGCAGTAGGCATTTTACATTTCTGCTTTGACTACTGTTCAAGAGTAATTTATTGTAAGATAAGGCGATATCCGCGTAATGAAACTCATTTTCATGCATGCATAATATGAATGAATGCAACTCTGATAGATCCGTCGTCGTCTCTTGGGAAGGAATGTGCCTAGTTTTATTTACAACTACTATGTTTAAACTGATGTCTTGAAGCAATATTATCTACATAGTCCATATCTTCACGCATATTGCATCCGGCAATAGATACTGCTATCACTTCTAATGTTTATTTTAACCGCTCTATGCAAATGTTTCGAAGATATCCACTATCTTGAAATTACTTAGAGTTACGCTTAGAATTACCATTAGGTTCTTCATCGTTTTAGTCTTCATCTTTTTTTATTCACGATACCTTTTTCTGTAGCTGACGTTAATGATATATTTGTTACAACAATGGACTTACAAATAGCACGGTGAGTAGTTTGACATCAAATCCATCAGCTAAGCTATGAAACTAGAGTGATAATCGTTTTCCATTTGTATTAGGTTCTTCATCGTTTTAGTCTTCATCTTTTTTCATTCATGATACCTTTTTTCTGTAGCTGACGTTAATGATATATTTCGACGGCGAAGTGCCAATACCTCCTAACTGATTTTTTTTTGAGACGTTTCACTTTTTTTTCGTTTTGAATTTAAAGGCGTTATTCGCATGTTTTAGTGAAATCGTCTAAGTGTATTTTTAGTTGCAACAGCATTAAATTAAAATGTGGAAGTATGTACCTTCCAACTATAACAACGTGGCTATTTTAGAACGTTTTCTTCCAGTATGTGTAAATTTTTGACTTTGTCAGTTAGGAGTTATTGGCACTTCGCCGTCGATTTGTTACAACAATGGCCTTACAAATAGCACGGTGAGTAGTTTGACATCAAATCCATCAGCTAAGCTATGAAACTAGAGTGATAATGGTTTTCCATTTGCATCATTGCTTCAGTTATTCATAGTAGCGCGGAGCTATTTCTACTATTTGGGTACGCTTACATTCCCGTCAAAGTACGGTTTAATTAAAACCATGAAATATGAATGAGGTAGCCAGCCAGTAGACTTCGTGCTCCCGTAGCCCCGTACTCTCCACCACTAACCTTTGTGTTACAGTGGCTTATATTTTAGTTAGTTTGATAAATTAGAATTTATAAACTATTCTATCTATGACGGATACATATCATTCTTCTTTTTTGCAAAAAATATAACGTTTGACGCTACTGTGAATAGGATTTTGTCCGAAAACGACCAAATCTATTTTATCCAAAAAATGGCATGTATTTAGTGTTCTTACATCTTGTGCCTTGTCTTCGTTTGGTTTGCTGTTCATCTTCAATTAATATTTGTCTTATGATATGGGACTACAGTTATTTCTCTTATTCATTAGTGCCACCTAGGTTGCAGTTCAACATGACGCTTTTAGAAAGCTTAAGAAAAATTAAGTAAATGTTTGGGTTTCTAACAAAACTGAACAAAATGAAATTGGTTGTTTCAAAATTTGAAACTTTTGTGCGGTTTCATTCATTGGAAAGTTTTGTTTTTGTGAAACGTATATTTTTAGAATTCAATCGTAATCAATACGCAGAATACTTCTTTGAAAAAAAATTAATCATAGATTTTTGTTACAAATAAAATTTAATGTTTCGATATTCAATATCATTGAATAACAAATCAAATATTCTTTATCCTCATATTGTTTAGTTAAAACTTATTACCATGAAAAACATTTTATCGAGTGACAGTTTCTAAACCTTTCAATTCGTGGGGTAGATCACGTGGCGGGTCAAGTTTATTTTGCAAGCAATATATAAGACGTATACGTCGGAGCCCCGTGATGCGGGGCCCCTATTTCTGTCTACAGGGCAGGGGTTTAAAGGAACCTAACCTAACCCAAGTCGGGGTGCCCCAAGTCCAGAGATCGCTTATAGAAACCATTATTTTTATAGTTCACTAGCTTCTGCCCGCGACTTCGTCCGCGTGAAATTTCTTGTTACTCCGACCCACCCCGTAGCATAGCATCGCCTGCCCGCGCTATTACTTCGTTTTTGCTTGGCGTTCTTTCTGACTTTCTTTCCTTTTGCTCGGCTCCTTAAGGTCATAGCGTGATGTTATATAGCCTATAGCCTTCCTCAAGAATTGGGCTATCAAATGCAAAAAGATTTTTTCAAATCCCACTGGTAGTTCCAAAGATTAGCGCGTTCAACCAAACAAACAAACAAACTCTTCAGCTTTATAATATTAGTATAGATTTATATTTAAATGAACTATAAAAATAATGGTTTGGTTTAGTTTGGTTGGTATATTGTTTGTTCGGTGTATTTTTCCATGGTATTCCATGGAAAAATACACCGAACAAACAATATTCGTTAATAATCCAGTCAAAATAGACAAAAATATGTCATAACTTAGACAAAATTCGCATAGAGCTGAAAATTGGCAGAGATGTTAAATACATCATTATAAATGAAATGTCAAAAATCCCCTTCGATCCTACTTCTGCAAAAAAAATATTCAAGGTCAAAAGTACAAAATTAAGGTTTTTTCCATTTTTCTCCAAAACAGTAAGTATTATCGTGAAAATAGATCAGACAAAAGTTGTAGATCATACAATTCTCTACAAAAATGATCCAGTCACTTTTTCTCTTACGACTCACCATTCGTGAGATATCGCGGTTTTAATCATTCGAAATTTCATATTTTACATAATATGCACACATTTCCGCACCACCTATGAGGTAATGTACTTAGTACATTTTTTCTAACGTGGTTTCCCCAGTAGGTGATGGAGATAGCCCTTCAATTACATACAGCAGGAAGCGGCGCTAGCCGCCATCAGGCTAATGCATCTGGGCATATGGGGCAAAAACATTACCAGTCCACACGCTAAAATCCTGGACCGGGCGATTGAGTACCAGCCTCTCATCGCTACCCCGTGTGACAGAACACCAAACCAACCGATGTTCAACAAGAACTACATTATACAAACAGTTCAGGAAGAAAGGGATCAGTCAGGAGTCAATGAAGGGCGCATTTATACAGACAGCTCTAAAACACAAAACGGTTCAGGTGCTGGCGTACACTCCCTTGACCTAAATATTAACTTTCAAATACCACTAGGCACACATAGTTCGATCTTTCAATGCGAATGTGTTGCCTTAACACAAGCTGCAACAGCAGTAAAGCGCTTAGGCATCCGGAACTATGGCATTAAATTCCTATCCGACAGCCTATCTGTGCTCAAAGCTTTAGGAAGCAAACAAATCAACAATAAGCTAATTTTTGAGTGCCATCTAGCTCTGGAGAGTTTATCGACGCTTAATCGTATTACTCTCCAGTGGATCAAAGGGCACAGTGAATCTCTGGGCAATGATGCTGCAGATGAACTTGCGAAGAGAGGCTCTGATATGAGGGTGCTAGGCCCGTACCCACTTCTCCCTTTGCCTTTCTCACAATTTCGTGCGTGGATTCGCCAAAGATCGACCGAACTTCATAACAACAGATGGTCACGGGCAACAGACTGTAGACAGTCAAAATTGGCTTTACCAATGATACACCCGCGATTAACCAAAAAACTTCTCAGCCTGAGCAGGAATAACCTTAGAATAATAATAGGTACAATTACGGGCCACAACCTCCTTAACAAACATCTTTTCAACATAGGCGCCACGGACAGCCCCCTTTGCAGGGGCTGCCTTGATGCCGAGGAATCAGCCGCCCACGTCATCCTGGATTGCGAGGCCGTGTCTTCTCAACGTGCAGAAATCCTCGGAACAATGAGGTCGCTCCGCGAAGCCTGTGAAGCTCCCAGGAAGCTTCTGTGCTTCTGGGCGGAGCTAGGCTGGCTCTGTTAGCCAGAATCCCCACGCACAACGGCCCGAATACGGGAAAGGGAGTCCCATCATCACCATCATTCCCCAGTAGGTATACTCTACGATCTATTGTAATAAAGAAAGTTTGATCAGATCGTATCCTTTTAATTGAATGGGGCTGGTCATCACTTAGCTGCCTCGGCTTATTTTTAATTATTTTAATATTGAATTGTTGTTTTCTTACCATTAGCTGTACTCTGGACACTTTTAACGCGTACGTCTTTTTTACATCGTTCTCACATATAATTATAAATTCACATTATTGATGTAACTAATATTTTTGTAAAACTATAATTTAAAAGAGTGTCCATGGAGTTTCTTGCCCGTTCTTCTCCATAGGTACCTACGCTTTGGAATGGGCAACTAGCTTCATATTTTCTGACTGACCGACTTTTTGACAATTCAAAAGTGCCTGTAAATGGTTTAATTGAAATAAATGTTTTGAGTTTGAGTTTGAGTTTGAGTTTGAAAGAATCCTCGTAGTAATATTGCTAATGAGTAAAGTGGAATATAATTGTCTAATTCTACTTCGACAATTATTTCTTCGTCTTTATTTTCTTCTTCTTGCAGAAGTTCGCTGTTCTAAGAAAAGGGATGCATCAATGTCTCCTCATTAATATCATAAATATCTTCATCTGTTGTATTTCTTTCAATATAACATGTAGAAAAACCACTTATTCCATTTTGATCATTAGCAATATTACTATTCTTGCAATTAATAAGATACGATCTGATCAAACTTTCTTTATAACAATAGATCGTGGAGGATACCTACTGGGGAAACCACGTTAGAAAAATGCGCCAAGTACATTATTACCTCATAGGTGGTGCGGAAATGTGTGCATATTATGTAAAATATGAATTTTCTAATGATTAAAACCGCGATATCTCACGAATGGTGAGTCGTAAGAGAAAAAGTGACTGGACCATTTTTGTAGAGAATTGTATGATCTACAACTTTTGTCTGATCTATTTTCACGATAATACTTACTGTTTTCGAGAAAAATGGAAAAAACCTTAATTTTGTACTTTTGACCTTGAATAATTTTTTTTGCAGAAGTAGGATCGAAGGGGATTTTTGACATTTCATTTATAATGATGTATATAACGTCTCTGCCAATTTTCAGCTCTATGCGAATTTTGGCTAAGTCAAATGTTTATTTTGACTGGACTATAAAAAATAATTCTACTGTTTGATTAGTTCGCTAAATAAAAAACGTGATTATAAAATTCATTGAATTGTGTTTCTGTGAAACATGTTTCATTCAAGTAAATAGTCGTTGAAAAAATAATATTCGAAATAAAAATACGAGGATTAAATTAATATTATATGAAACATTTTTTGAGAAACGAAATTCTATGAAATTTCTGCCTGCGAAACAGGGGAGCACCACGCACAACCTGATACCATGCGTTCACCGTTCAGTATATGATACTTATATATTTTGTCGGTTATTACAAAAAGCTGTTCCATACATTATGACTGTGTAGGTTTTATACTTTTGTTTGTATGTAAAAGTTTCTTCGCTAGGGGGTTTAGAATCAGGTGCTGAATTCATGGTTACAGTTTGCGCGTCGATGACGGTGTCGGTAGGATCCTTCAAACAGGCGCGACACAGGCACCGCAAGTAGCACAACTAGCAGTGCCTTTGTGTTGCGCGCGATTATATCGCGTGTCGCGCCTGTTTGTAGGAGCCTTTAAATGTTTGTTAGCAAGTACCTATGTTTTTTACATAGTAGCAACACTCGGAAATGAAGTGCAATGGCAGTGACATAAGAGAAAAAAATACGTACATAAATAAAAATACTTTTATTTTTGAAGAAAAACATAAATCTATTTTAAAAAAATAGGAATAATTTTATGAACTACATTTGGTTGTGACAGGTTCCCTGGCAAGTTGGTACGGTCCCATTGCATTCTCCTTTTACCTAACCTATTCATAGGTTCTTATGAATAATGCAATACTTGTGTCATTTCAATTTTGCGGTGGATGTAGGAAGATTTTATTTAACGAAAGCCAGCACATGTTATGTTTACGACAATGTCTGCGTAGAATGTAAGGTTTGCGAGGCAGATGTTGGTACACACATTTTTCGCCTTTATTCTGTAATATACTTGGTAGTATATGGGGGGTTTCAGGACAAGATTGTAGGGACAATATTTGGATGGAATCTGTCTGTCTTTTATGGAACGTTTTCTTGAGGGAAGGCAACAAAAATAGGCTTATAGTTAATTATGATTTGCAAAATGGTTATTTGAGAGATGAGGAGGGTGAAAATAATAGAATGTATTATGGTTTATGGTCTGCTTATGGACACGGGTTTTCGTTTGGCATATTCATCTATTTGTTTATTCATCTTATTACTTGTAGATAGAGAGCCTATTATTGAATATTCATTGTTACATTATGTTTTGATTTTTTTTTAAATTTGCTCTTATCTACCTTCTTTTACGTGGTCATCCAAATTATTGCCATCAACAAAATCCACCAATGCCATTCCCACTGAACCCCTATTGCTTATTCAAACATACCATTTAAAAGTCAACCATCGGGAACATTCCGGTTTTTCCGAACAACCCCGAGCTTCCCCGAGCTTGCACGAGCAAAACAAATATTTTGCCGGTTCCCCGTCAATTCGTTGTGTTCACATTTGCGTCCCGTTTAATTTCCCGTTCGTCGACAGTCCCGATGCCGAAATTGTTCGAATACTCGCTAAATAAACGACAATGTCGTCAGTTTAGAAGGAGGAGATTGTCTGTCTTCGAATCCTTCATGCATCTAACTTGGAAGAGTACTGTGATCGTGCTGAAGTAAATAGACGCGAATTTTTTTTTGTGTACACTTTTTTTCAGGCTATACTTGCTACATTTTTATTTCATCGACTTGTGTTTTTTAAATCTGGAATTTAAATGTTTTGGAATTTAAATGTTATGAAAAGGAATCGCGGTCAAGAGCTGGCCCATTTTGCAATAAAAGAAAGAAAGAATAATAACTTTGAAATAGATCTCGAAACATACAATATAATATACTTAAAGGCAAATAAATTTTTATCAGCATATTCAAACGAATGGAAAAACACCGTGAACTTTCACGTCCTAAATAAAATTTAACGACTTTCATGACGTGAAGAGGTTGATAAGGGTGTATTACACCTGGGAAATGTGAAAAAGTGTCTCGGTTGTCACCTTCTTTTATTAGAAACACCACCCTCTTTTACTTCCTCCATATTGTTCTCATTCCATTATTATCATACGTTCGTACATAATCACGTTTCAAATCTCTGTATGGTAAAGTATCTGATTACTTTCAGTCACCTCAGAAGAAAATTCATTTTACGCATAGAGGATCGGGTCGTGCTTGTCAAAGGGCATACGAGCTCTCTTTAATAGGTTTAGTCCCATATCTTCCCCTATGCGTTTTTAACTACAAAAAATTCTTCAGATGGGAAAGGGGAGCGATGATTTCAATCGCCTACCCTAACAATGTCCTAGAAAGAAAGTTGCAATTTGGATAAGCCTAATCAGGTTCAAAGTCAAATCGTTTATTCAAATAAGGTGCTTTTGAACGTCAACATTTACAATAAAATAGAATTGATTCTTCGTGACCCTAGTCGCCCCTACCAAAAGGTTTAGTTATTCATACGAATCGGGATACGAATGGGTGACTCGAAGGCACCGTTCGTTGCGCGACTTGCGGTGCTTTTGTGTCGCGCGCGATTTTATCGCGTGTCGCGCCTGTTTGTAGGAGCCTTAAGTGTTTTTATTTGAAGATTTATTTGCCCTGTTCCCAGGTTTTTTATTCGTAATTGCTGGTCTACTTTGGCAATCAAAGATAAATATTCATTTAATTAGTACTCCTGCCTTATTGTCTACTCCTTGGCGAAAGTATATTTTCATCTAGTCTATGGAGGCAGTTCCTGCTGGAGTAGACGACCGCTTAAAGCTAGGAAACGCTTAGACGAAGGGACGGAAGATTACAAAGACCCTTTGGTATCATTTAATAACTCTCCTATCAAAATTCAAGTTCATTAAAACAGGACAAAAATAGACATCAATTTAAGGCTCCTTCAAACAGGCGCGACACGACACGCGACACAAAGGCCGCGCAACGAGCGGTGCCTTTGTGTCGCACGCGATTGTATCGCATGTCGCGCCTGTTTGTAGGAGCCTTTATTCGACAAAGGAATAGATAAAAAGGACGGGAGAGTTCGTTGTTGAAACCGCTGTTTCGGAATATTTAGGGCCATCCGTTTTGCTTTGAAACTAACTTTGTAATTAACGAAACGGCCAAAGAACGGTTTCGGTCAATTCTAATAAACTTTGTTAGCTTCTGAATGGTTGATGTTGTTTTACAGATATTTGGAAGCTACTTACTTTTTTCTGTCCAAAGTAGTAGCGAAAGCTCTATTCACGTGTTGAAATCGTTTTTGATGAACCGTCTCGATTTTTACATCAAATAACTGCCGTAAGATTCGACACTGAAGACGAAGCCTTTCGGCCCATCATTGTACATACGCCAGCACATCAACCTACCACAATCTGTCAGATTTTCCCAATCAACTTTGAACCTTATGCTTTTGCGATAAAGTTGAAAATCTATTAAAGAAATCTGACAGATTGTGGTAGGTTGATGTGCTGGCGTCCGTACGTTCGGGCAATTTTACGGAGCTAAAATCGCAAAGCAATATAAGAGGTGCCCAACACTACCTACCTATTTCGTACCTGCATCGCAGTGTAGAGAGCTCCAATCGCCCATAATTCCTTTATCGTAGGAGCTGCATACGGACAGGGGAGGGGGGAAATTGAGGTGGGGACGAGGAAAAGAAACCGCATGAGTTCATATCAATCAAAGTTACTGCGCTGGTTTCTGGCAGCGGATAAGGATCTAAATAGACGGACTGCATTTGAACTTCATGACAGCTCCAAAATCGCAGTTTGGATGCATATGATATAACTAGGTTTCGAAGCAGTTAAGTCAACTGTATCCAAACTGCGATGTTGCAGCTGAAATGCAGTCCGTCTGTTTAGACCCTAAGAAGGGGTGTAAAGGTCATAGCACACCATCTTCTTTTCGCGTGAGAGGGGCAAGGGTGGACGAAGAGACATACGATCTGGTAAGGAGAGACGTAAACGCGGGGACGACGAGCCGAAAGCACGGGAACTGCAAGTTGATCACGCACCGCACCACGGTTCGTGAGCTTGTCTCGAGACGAGGCGATAACGATTCCGATTAGTGTGCGTTGCAGTAGGAGGTTTCATACAAAGAATACTGAATGGCTCGAATTGATACAGTGAGGATCCCTTTCCGAGTTCATATGTGTGCTATGATCTTTAATTGTATTTTGCAATTTACTTTTTGGAACGACGTACCCTATTTCACGTCATACTCTGACCACTTTGCAAATGCCAAGAGTGCAAAAGCAAAAGGAACTTCTTTCCAACCGGATGTTCCCGACACCTTTCGACAGTTTTTTTTTGTCGATTATATTATCATAGGTAGGATGTGCACTCGCTACTGTTCTTCGTTTTCTCTCTCTCCAGTCTTTAGTCGGACATGTTTTATCTACTCGGATGGTGGAAAACCTCGTATATGCACAATTGCAAATTACAGGCTCCTACAAACAGGCGCGACACGACACGCGACACAAAAGCACCGCAAGTCGCGCAACGGGCGGTGCCTTTGTGTCGCGCGCGATTATATCGCGTGTCGCGCCTGTTTGTAGGGGCCTTTACCACTTATGAACTAACAAACTACTACAGCGAATCTAGAGCCGCGCAATGTATTATACTCGTTACGGTCATACAATTTAATCCGCTATAGGTTATGACCTATTCTGTAAAAATCTCACCGTGAAAACTTAGGTGAAGTGAGCGTGGAGTGAGCTGTCAATAGTGTCAATTCCTAGCAAAAACAAACTCACTTCACTTTTCACGGTGAGATTTTTAATTTTTACAGAATCGACCGGCTGTAGCGGAAATACTACTTATTCGCACAGCATGACCACTCACCTTAACTAGCTTGGTAACAACAAATATTCACCTACCCACTAGCTACATGATTCACTTTTAGTTTATATACTTACCCTATTATTCTATTTTCTTAAAATAGTCTTATGGTTATAAACCAAAATGTTTATATGAAGCACATAAAATATCATAATGTCCTATAATGTATACTGTGTACGTTATTATTGTTTCTTTCCTTGGGAACCGGCACTGTACTCCTTAACACAAGTTATCTATTAACCTGGCTAGGAATACAGCACCTCACCCACCATTTTATTGTAGTCTTTGTACACTATAAACGATTCTATAACTTGTCGTCATGTACTACAATGTTTTTGATGAATAAATTATATTATACTAATTATTTAAAATTAACTGCAGTCGTGGCTTTTCGAGCTACCCGCAAAAGTTGCTTTAAATTTTCCTGAATGTAAAAACTACAGATAACTACTTAACCTTACCTTTGCAGTGCACACTGGGCCAACTAGTCCTTTTTGCTGCAGTTGTTCCAAACAGATTTGATGTATAAACGCGAAAAGAAAATGGAACTACCTTTCAACCTCTGCCGATTTATCAACTTAAGGATTAATGGGAAAATGTTAGAAATAATTGAGATGGATTAGTGACCGAATCAATCTGGTATTAACCACCTACAATCTGAGTGACCGTCCCCTCTCTACATTTTCATTATGATTTTTATTTATCAAGTCATTTAGAAGGGATGCGATCAATTGTCTGATTAGTCAAGAAGTCTCCAGAGCGTCTGTCGGGATTAGATCGAGACCTATAACTGACAGATTTGATATTATTCTCAAGTTTTAAATCGGAATTCATGATTCATGACGACTGAGATTAGTTCTAGGATAAGGACCTATGTTCTAATCTAATCCATAGTAATATGTATTATAAATTCGAAATTAACTCTGTCTGTATGTACCTTTCACGCCTAAACCACTGAACGAATTTCGATAAAATTTGGCAAGCAGATGGCTTCCTGGGAAAGGACATCGAATTTTTGTCCTGGTAGCACGTTCCCTTGGGGGTAATTACCGCCATCCACGCGGGTGAAGCCGCGGACAGAAGCTAGGTCATCATAAAGACACCTTTCATTTTATAATTCGTGTGATATCCTCTTTTAGACGATCCGATTCTGGATCCACAATTATCATCTTAAATAAAATCGAACCATATCAGACCCCTTCTGATTTGGGAAATACATGATACAGGATTCATGAACCCTAGACTGATTCGTTTAAATAATTCTCGGACGAAATCAGGAATACATCCAATAAATAAGGGTTATGTTTTCAGATTCTGCCGGCCGATTCTGTAAAAATCTCACCGTGAAAACTTAGGTGAAGCGAGTTTGTTTTTGCCAGGAATTGACACTAATCACTACTGACAGCTCACTCCACGCTTACTTCACCTAAGTTTACACGGTGAGATTTTTACAGAATAGCACCGCTGTTTTGTTTTTACATTTCTGTGTTTTGTTTTCAAAGGCTTGAAACCATGCTGTTGAAATTTTAATTTCGTGTGTAAATATTTAATTTGCCTCGTGTTTGTGATTAAAACTTATAGGTTATGCATTTACTACGGGTGTCATTACTCGGGTTATTGCCAGTGCCATTGCCAAATCGGATAACTCATAAAACCCGTATTTTATCACAAACTAGCTGTTCGTGCCCGGCGTAGCCTATTATAAGGTCAATTTTTTATACAAAAATACCATCCAATTTTCCGTTATAACAGGTGGAATTTACAAAAGCCGACAGCAGTGAAAAAAAAACACAAACAGAATACTTTGCCATCTCTCACTGACATATCGGATATACATTAAAACAGAATACACCCCGAGGACAGCCGAACACATCCGAAGCGGGTATTTTTGAATCGTCTTATAAACAAAACACGCGCGGTGTCGGTTACGGTAACAGTGGCGCGAGTTCAATGGTTGTTTCCCATCTCAGAAAATGCCCAACGCGCCTAAAGAAGTTTTCACTTCAAAAATTTTTTCATACAAAGCTTGTCCTGACAGTTACGAACACAACAAAACGAATACAGCGAAATCGTTTGAGCCGCTCTCAAGTGATGATCTATCATACATCATCATTCTCCTGCCCTAATCCCAATTTATTTGGTGTCGGCGTAACAGGCCTTTTTCCTCCATACTTCTCTATTAAGACTCGTACACACAGGCGCGACGCGACACGCAACACAAAGGCACCGCTCGTTGCGCGACTTGCGGTGTCTTTGTGTCGCGTGTCGCGTCGCGCCTGTTTGTACGAGCCTTTAGTCGACATCTCAGTAGTCACCCCCTTTCTAACCTTATAATCATTCACACAGTCTATCCATCGTTTCTTTAGTCTTCCCCTACTTTTATAGCCATCGACATTCATACCTACTAAAAACTTTCCTCTTGACATTTTCCTCATTCCTCCGTATAAGATGCCTGTAAGGTATTTGTATAAATATGATTAAGAAATTAGTTGAAAGTGGAAGGTAGTTGTTCGCTCTGTTTGTCTTAGTGACTTCGCTAATAAACGTCTTTTGGATAAGCTGTTGTTTCTTTGCACAAATAAGTAATTCGCTTAATATCTCTCAGTGGCGACGAGGATGGGATTTCACATTAATCGAGTGTTATATGTATAGACGTATTAAGAACGTAAATATGTCATTCGGAAAAATTTCCGAGTTTAATGTGGAAGTGGACAATGAGGGTTTTCGTGAAAATTTACGACACCAGTTGGCACCACTGTGACAAGAGGTCTTCCAATATAAAATATATGATGACGTTCATCATTCGATTCATTCATTCGTTCATCATTCAGCTCATGACTAAAGAAAATATAAGCTCTTTGACAGATGCCTGGACCTGACGTGTCAGTGCTGCCACCTAGCGAACGTCATTTCAGAAAACCCTAATTGGCGGTTGTACGTGGAACGACTGGAACAATATTTTATCGTGAATAAAATAAGTGAAGAGTTAAAGGTGCG
Source organism: Luperina nickerlii (assembly GCA_963855955.1). Taxonomy (NCBI): domain Eukaryota; kingdom Metazoa; phylum Arthropoda; class Insecta; order Lepidoptera; family Noctuidae; genus Luperina; species Luperina nickerlii. The sequence goes on along the minus strand of OY979681.1, from coordinate 11,787,178 downwards.
TACATTAGTCACTGTGATGGGAGCGAGGGGTTACGAACTTTTGGTGAAACTTTGTATTCCGGAAAAACCAACCAATAAAACATTTAAAAATTTAACGGACATTATGGACACGGACATTATTTCGCTTGTTGCTGCAAAATGCACAACGATTTCCACACAACTTTTCAGTTACCGGTGCTACTTTCAGAATTCTTTCATACATACATGCGGCAATTGTTTTTTATTAATATTGACACCTCGGTAAATCAACATGTTAATGGACACCTAATCAAAAATTTGGAAGCAATATCTTCAGTTAATTTTGTTTGAACCGTAATAATTCGAAGTGCCCCAATTAACGGACCCTCGTGTCACTTGTCTCACTGGCAAATGTTGGACATCACTTATTTAATCTGCGTTTAATATACCGTTAGTCCCTTATTACGGTCGACTTAACACAATTAAACGGAGCGATGCTCTTACGTGGATTAAAAAATATAATCTTCCAAGTTGTAAGGTAAACGGATATTGGCTCCCTTTGTGAATGGCCAAATTTTCCTTTATGGGACCGAAGTGCCATTTTATAATATTCGTTGAAACATGCCAGCGGGGAGAGAGTAAGTCGATATAGTGGCGTTAGCCCTCGTACGCAAAGGCTTAATTAAAAATATTGCGGCTGAATAGGGAATATGCATGATTTTTTTTTATTTAAAAAATTAATCCTCATTCATGTAATAAACAGTATAGTAAAACTGTTTTTCGGATAACTATGAAATTAAAAAAGATATGAGCCTTCGAAGATTTGTTTCTATCTCTTTCTCGCAAAACGAAATTTAACACGGAGTTTATATGGCCGTAGTGACATGTGACGTCACAGTCTATGTCGGATCTCTGTCTAATTGGTGTGTAATCAATAGTTTTAAATGCTCACATCGGCCGTGTTTCTTGGCCGATTTTAATTTTAATTTCACTTTTTGTCATCTCTACTACGGTATTTTCATATTTTGTTAATAAATGCCATGAAAAAAATTCATGCATATTCCCTATTTTATCACGCATTGGATTTTCAACTCTCGGTGTTGAGCCGAGCATTGAGAATCCAACAGAGCGCATTCCAATGCAAAAAGACACTGTTGGAATTTTAACCGACGAAAAAACGGAGGAGGTTCTCAAGTCGACGCGTATTTTTTTTTGTACGTATAATTTATTACAGAGTAGTCTGATTTTGATAATTCTTTTGTAACTCTTGGCGTAAAAACAGTACGATGAAACTCCAGTGCGCGAAAAAAAATCTTAGCGGGAAGTATCTACACGCCCGTGCGAACCTGGGCTTACTCAAGATCAAAATGAGACATTATAGAATTAGAATTTTATCATTTGAGCGAAATTATTGAAATTCATTTGTCAAAACTGCAGTGTGTTTGAAAAAAGGGCCAAGAAATTCCCACAATTTCCGCGCGAGGATACTTTGTGGGGAAATCTTGAAATTTTTCTTGAACTGTGGTGCTATTCTGTAAAAATCTCACCGTGAAAACTTAGGTGAAGTGAGCGTGGAGTGAGTTGTCAATAGTGTCAATTCCTAGCAAAAACAAACTTACTTCACCTATGTTTTCACGGTGAGATTTTTACAGAATCGACCGGCTGATGTCGTAAGTTATTATGGAAATGACATTTTGTAGGGATTAAAGTACACTCCATAGAACATAATATAGAAAATTTAGAGTTTTGTTGCTGTAGTAGCCAATGATAACAGTTTGTCGAGTATAAACAAACTAATCACTTTGTGAAAGACAACAACACGGAAATATTGATTAAAAGGAGAAATGCTCGACACTCTATTAAGAGCCTACCGACATAAATGTAATACTTCGTGACACTTACCTAATTACGAAAGTACTTTAACATCAGAAATGGCTGCCCTCAATGCCATCAGATAACGGTATTGAGGTAGACCGAACACCCCATAACAATGTGAACCTATTTATATTATAAATGTGACAGTTTGTATGTTTGTAACTCAATCACGAAAAACGCCTGAACGGATTTGGATGAAATTTGGGACAAAGATAGTGATAACTTGAGGGCAATTCCCGTAATTTTAAGAACATTCTAATTCTAATCTCAATCTGTCAAAAATACCTATAATTTCTCCACATTTTTGATAATTATGTTTATGGAATTGATTGTCGCCGAGATGACATTGCGACTAGATTTTAAACATGAGAATTGACTTTCTGGATTAATGCGTAGGATACTTTTTATCCCGGTAGTACATTCCCGTGGGATAATTTCCGACGTACACGCGAGCGAAGCCTCGGGCAAAAGCTAGTTAGTTACTAAAGTAACTAGCCAAAAACGTTCGTTAAGATAACGATCAGTCAATTGCACAATAGAATTTTGTCATTTGGACACAAGTTCTGATGTCATTCTGTGCCCGAGTGGTGAATTGGTTTTTATATTGAGTACGGATATATTGGACATGTTGACGTCATTATTGTATATAGGTATTAGGAAATACAGACAGCACATCAAGCTACCCGAAACTGTAAAATTTTCCCAATCAACTTTAAACCTTATGCTTTAGCTACAAAGTTGAAAATCTAATAAAAGAAATATGACAGATTGTAGTAGCTTGATGTGCTGGAGTACAATGTATCGTAAAGTAGACATTTTGTTAGTTACGCAGAATGTTTAGTTAGATTTAGAAAAACTAACATTAAATTGCTTCTTTCCACGATTTTGCCTAAAAAACAAACTTTCGAATCTGCCACCATTCTTACTGATTATACTGTGTGATGTTTTATTTTGTTTTTTTTTTTTAATAAGACAACCTAATTTCACGGTATTGGCACTTGGACTTATACAGGGTGGTTAAAAAGTCAAAAATGACGAAATAAATTACCTTTATCTCACTATTTCGTTTGATCCACGACGTTTTGACCACGCTTTATAAATAATCAAACTTGTCGTAAACCAAAATCAAACGAGACAAAAAAAGATGTTAGCTAATTTATTGAAAAGTTTAAAACAGAAAATACAACTTTTTACACGAAACGTAATTAAATGGACCTAACAGTAAAGATGAACCAGCGCACCTACCTGTTCTAGATTATCCTACCTGCTCCGTACGGAAAGTGGACCAAAGCCTATTTGAATTTCAAATTCATCCTATGTTTACTGTTTATTGAGCTATTAGAAGCATTACACTGTTATCGACTCCATGATAAAACGGCTCTAAACTTTTATGCCTTTTCATCATCTTTATTGTTTACGCATTTTACGTCCTGACTTGCAAGAAGTTTCAATACGGCAGTTTCAGCCCGCCATTCTTACCTTTTTAATGTTTCCATTTGTGTTCATGGCATCTGAAAAGTGTGTTTCTTTATATTTCTTACTTATGAGTAAGAAATATAAAGAAACACACTTTTCACGTTCGTCTTTAAGCCTCATTACAGTTTTGTTCTGCTGATTATTGTATCATTGAAAAACAAATTAAACGTTGAACAAAACAAGTCAGAGGATATTTTAATGTTAACGAATATACAAAATAATTACTGAACAAAAATGATTGAATATTATTTTGTATTTATTTATAGAAACGAGGTAGGACGTCTTTGTTCTGGTGGAGGTTTGACTGGCGCCATCTAGCGGTGTCCGTGTTTACTACTTTAAACCGTTGGAAGCTAAGCTTGGAACTAGTTCAGCTGTCCACCGTCACGTCGTGTCGCTTGCTCTGCGCTTGCTTAGTTGGTCCTGTTAGCAATAGATGTCGTTAAATGAAAATAAAGTTAAGATTTAATTGATTTACATGCTCTCTTCTCCAATATGATGATTGAGAAGTTCGGAAATATTTCACGATGCAGAATTTGAAGCAGATTGCTACTGAGGAAAGTAATTTTATCTATGCTGCGTTAATTAGAAGGTCTATGTCCAGCAGTAAATATAAAGGTACAGATATTATGATGATGGTCACAACCTCATTACTTCAGTCGTTATTAGGACGAATGCGAATTTTCCACTTTTCACTAACTTGGGGTTTGCTCGGTGATGTAGTTAATAAAGGTCTAATATCTCAATCGTATCAAGATAGATTCTTCCCAACACAATCTCTGTTGATCATAATTCAGGATGAAGACAGAGCCATAACAATAATACATTCTATACATATCAGTCATTCATAATACAGTACTAAAGAAAGATGTTTTGTTATCAGGTGACGGCTTCAAGCTGGCATCGTCGGGCTCAGGCAGCCCGGCGCCGCCGCCGGTGCAGTGGCGAATGCGGAGAAAGCCAGGTAACATGAAGTTTATTACAATAGACATATTGATACCTGTGCCTGGAGACAATCCATTACGGTAAGCTTTAAGGAATTTGACGGTACCATTAAACAAACACAGCCGAAATCGGCAATGCCTAAAAAAACGAAATTCAGAGCCTCCGGGGTATGATCCCGGAAACCCTTAAAAAGTAAGTTACTTTTCAGTCATTCACAAACCTGAAAATAATGAGAAAAATCTTTCTAAATGTCTCTAATTCAAAGTGTGTCTTAATTTTTGGAACGAAAGTACACAATGAACTCGGTTCATCAATGTGCTTGATCATTGAACAAAAATCTGTGTCAGACAGTGCCACTACACAGTTCACAAACTTTGTAAAAAATCAACATCCAACAGCTACAGACATTATCCAAGTATGCAGACAGCTATAAACAACTAATGATAGATGTGTAAATAACTCTCCAAAGGCAATAAAATCTATACGACTACACTACAATGTACATGTACCTGTTAGATTATAACACTGCAATATTTCTTGATCGTGTCAATGATAAATCTCCGTTGACCTATTTTTCTGGCATCGTTTCTTATATCGACGTATCTAAAGAGATATATCCAACTGAAATGGTAGAAGATATCGAAGACAAAAATATAAAAATATTGGTGAACTAAAAATAGAATCCGACTAAACATTGATAGAGCATTTTCAAAAACATCAGTCCAGAAATACAGAAACTGTGTTTATGTTAATGTGTGTACTACGTGGTAGGCCAAACACCTGCACTAACTAATTCAATGAAACTTGGCAGCTAGATGAATCATAGTCGGCATTGCTGGGTCTACATATGCATATATGTAGGTATATGATTTTCCATCTCTGTTTCGAGCATAATGAAGACGAATCACTCACGAACTTTAATCGTAGTGCTTTTATCCAGTCTGTAACATATGTCAATGACACATGCAAACTACTCATATTAATGGCGTCGTAGACATAGAAAACGACGGAAAGTTTACATTTTTCTTTTACAACCATTATTTTAACCTTTCCCATGTTGTAAAACTGATTCATTTTACGATTCCCGTGAAACGATGATGTGATAAATATGCTCATAAAACCCACAGACGATTTCCTCGAGAACTGTTTCATGATTCATAAAATCCTTTATTTATCGTAGAAGATTATTATGCAATTTCATGACGGAATGCATCTGAGAGGCGGTGTAAATATGTTTATTGTTAGTCTAGAAAACTTGAGTTATTGGGACAGTTTTATGCAACCACTAAATTTAAACGAGCTTCTACATGAGTTACACCTTGGTTACACCTCTTGTCAGTCTGTCGAAGTGTTTAATTTTAGATTCTTATCGTTCATGGACAATTGGTTTGTTTCCCACGTGTTGGCCGGTGGCTTAGCGAGATGCGGCTAAATGCTATAATTAGATGCAAATAATTAATTCGCCTGTTTACTATTAGTGTCAAACTACCAGAGCTTCCAAACATACAACTTTCCTCGTGGCATCTGATTCGTAGAAAATACTATTTCATTTTGACAAATTATAAAGCTGGTTCAGAAAACGTTATGACTGAAATTATGACTATAAAATGTGTGGTAATTTGAATAGAATAGTTTAGGTGCAAAATATATTGTTGACCGAACTTTTGAGTCGCATCGTGTGAGTATCCAAAATAGTCACAAGGGAGGTCCCCTAAACTATTTATAGCTGTAATAGTCTAACCAATTATTCCTACAAACACTATGCATATGGTCACTAGTAATCAACAGGACAAACTAGTTAAATTGATGGTGTTATTAATTGCCATCCACCCTACGTAAACGTACCCTTTGAATATCTAATAAACGTAAATGGTCTTCCATCTTCGAGATAACATCTCGTAATTATATTTGAGTGTTGGTGAAGTTTTCCCCGAGGTCATTATGTGGCGATACTAGAAACCATTGCGTGATAGCAATTTTCCTTTTAACGTCATCCGAAGTGTTTTCGATATTCCCAATTTGTGTGACTTAGCATAAACTTGACGGGTGCCCTGATAAATTGGTTTTCCAAAACGCTTAGGAGGCCCTCGACTCCGACGCAATTTAATTACTTGTCGCTCCACTTCATATTGTAAGTCACTTGAATTATTTGGATTGCTGGAAGCTGAAATTGAAATTCATTTTTAATTCCGACGCCAAGTTCCCTGTACACTGCGCAGGTTTAATTTTTAAATAGTAGCAAGATTGTTCATAGTCCGGGCGCGAGTGCCTTGTATTAAACGATGCGGAAAATTTGGCCATGAAAGCTGAAATGAAAATAAGCTGTATTAAGTTTGTGGGAAACGCTTTAAACTAAATGGGAACACCACAAAGTGGAGATTACATTTTTAAAGGCACAATATTATTGTTGTTTCATTTTCTGTCACAAGACTAACGTTAGCTACAAAGGTCGAATATTGTTGCGGTAAACGTTGGCAACGTTGGCTCGTGGCTAAATTATAACAGCCGCACGAGTCGATTGATCAGTTTAAGCTACGCTTGCCACTGTCGGTCCGTGGATGGGTGACCATCTTTGCATACGGCACGGGGGTCTCGGCCTGGAAAAGTACGTTAAGCCGTCCCGGCTAAATTCTTGGATCTTTAACAGTCGTTACGGGTCGTCAGGAGCTCGGGCTCCAACCAACAAGTCTGACAACCAGTCTTACTATAAGGTATGGGGTATCGTATTACCCAGTAACTGGGTTCTAGAGGTCAATTAGCACGCAGTCACTCCATGTAAAGTACTGGTATGAAGCTGCATCCAGTTAGAGTGGAAGGCGACCCCAACATAGTTGGGAAAAGGCTAGGCAGATGATGACTAGATAAAATAAGTAATCACATAAAGGTGTCGTTTTACTTACTGCCCGAAGTTAGATAACACTTGAAGGAAGACAGTAAAGTAAATAAAAACTCAGCCAGAGTTAAGGTCTACAAATCTTAGCGGAACCCTGGATAAGTAAATGAAGCCCTTTTTTCCTTAGATCGTTTGCTTAGGGAATTTAATTTAAAGAAGCATTTTCTTTAATTGTTTTGCTGAAAATATATAGGCACTGTAAATTCACTGAAGGACAGTCATCTACATTTAGGTTAATTCGTTTAAATGCATTAAGTACTTCGATATCGACATTGTTTGGAATTTAATTTAAAAAAGCATTTTCTTTAATTGTTTTGCTGAAAATATACAGACACTGTAAATTCACTGAAAGACAGTCATATACATTTAGGTTAATTCGTTTAAATGCATTACTTCGATACCAACATTGTTCTAAAGCGTAGGGAAACTAATCTCAGAATTTTATTTTTGCTCTAGTGACTCCGAATTGTGTTTTTATTTTCCTGAACTTAGTTTAATTTTACTTTTTAGCACTACCGATCCAAAGTAACGTTAAAATAAAAATAATGTGAGCGCTTTCTTATGCATGAGTAAACATTACTGAATTCAATTATTAGTCCATACTATGTAGCTAATGATTGCAGGGTACCTAGAGTATCTACTTTAGATTTTTGGAACGCTTTGTGCCGACGGACGCCTTGCCAAACAGTATTCCATTTATTTTCGCGCGTTAGTGTATATGTACAATAATTTTTCCTATAGGATATTTATATTACAGTTATTGGAAGCAATGAGTAACATTTACATAATATGTATCCCGGATCCTAGATTTCCTGGAACTAACTTATTCTCACAAAATCATCAGGCATTTGTTTTCAGGAAAACGTTTATAATTAATATCTTATGCTGTTATGATTAATCGTTCGCCACAAGACGGGGAGGAAAACTAGCTAGGATAATAAATTATCCATATCGTACGCACAATGGCCCGGCGGCGTTTTGTTCCTTGGAGAATTGAGTGCGACGCGGTGTTATGATAATCTTGCTCCAATTCATCATCTGTGGACTTTTCCTATTTTCGTACGGGTCAAGGTTGCCTTGAAGGTCAAGTTCTTAATGTCTGTCATGTCATGTCATGAATAATGTTCTTTTGAGGATGCTTTCGAGCCGGACGGCGCGTACGTGTTCCACGCGCGCCTCGAGATGTCGGCATCATTTGAAGGGGCTCGTTAGGGCCGAAGCCTGCCGGGTCAGCGGGATTGTCCGAAAGGGTTACCGCTGGCCCGGAACATAAAAGGCTAAGGAAGGAACACAGGTGGGTTTTAGTCAGTAAGAGTCTGACACTCCCTTCGGCTCCACCCAGAGCGGGAAGAGTCATTTGATGATTACCAATCCAGAAAAAAAAGAAGGATGCTTCCGAGGCTTTTTATATGTAATGTAGAGCAGCCTTATTGATAGATACATTTGTATCCTTACATCACAGAGTACATTTTATTGGGATTGACCTATGCTAAATTCTATACTGATATAAATTTGATAAAAACACAATATCCTAACGGCCAACATCCATAATGGAGTAGTGGTAAATGAGAGGTCAAAAATTTCAAATAGTTTCCATACCCCCCATATTTGAATTATGGTTAAAGGAAGATTTAGAATAAAATAGAATAACGTTTATTTTCTCCAGTATTACAGCTACTAGTATGTACAGACCCCAGCACATCAAGCTACTACAATCTGATAGATTTTCAACTTTATCGTTATAATTAGCATTATGTTCAAGGCTGATTGGGAAAATTTGACAGTTCGGTAGCTAGATGTGCTGGTCTGCACACGTATCGAATCGGAAAGGGATCGGCACCGTATCGTCTTTCGCCTCGCCGTCAAGCAGGTGTCAACCTAACGTAAGGGGTGAGAGGGGCAAGGGTAGACGAAGAGATGTAAGATCGGGTACGGAGAGACGTAAGCGCGGGGACGACGAGCCGTAACGCACCGCACCGCGGTTCGTGAACTTGTCCCGAGGCGAGGCGATTGCGTTACGATTCCGATTAGTGTGCGTTGCAGTAGGGAGTTTCATACAAATAATACTGAACGGCTCGAGTTGATACGGTGCCGATCCCTTTCCGGTTTGTTACGTGTGCTATGACCTTAAACTATAATACGGGAAGCAAAAGGTTTAAGTGTCATCATTATGCTTAGGTCCTCCTACCAGTTTGTTAAGAGGGAACAGGGCGTGCGATTCTCCATACACATGTATTCCCCGTTTTACTTCCTGAATAATGCCTCTAGAGCATTTTTTTCCTTATTCTGTTAAATATGCTGTATAATATATTTCCCGTATACATAATAATAAAATAAATGAAAAGATTTTTTAAGTAAAATATCTCTTATTTAAATTTAAGTAAAAATACACTACAGAAAGCCTAGGTAGCTGCGTAATGCCTCGCCCATTGGTAAGCTAGAATTTCATTTTCCTGTAATTTTGGCTTGAACTTCACGTTGTTTAAGTTGTTGGTCTTCAAATTCAGCGGGAGCTAACATATTCCAAGCTAAATAAGCTCTTCCAGACATTATTTTGACTCAAAATACTCAAAAATTTATATAATTTCAACGTAAATATATGTTTCACACGTCAAAATGCTAGTGAGCTACATAATTATCTACTGTCGTAAGCGTATTTTTCGATAGCGTCTGTCAAATTAGTGACTCATGGTGCCGTTTTGTATGATGACAGCTGAAAAACGTTAGCTACTATAGAAATTTGTAATGCTCATGGTACGAATTTTAATTCTTTCTGTGACCGCTAGGGGCGCTGTACAATATTTCATACATATTACATATTTACAGAGACGCTAGCGAGTTTTGACTGTGCAAACTCATGGTAGAGCTACACTACCTTGGCAGAAATTATATACCCATTAAACGAACTATAACTGCTAACATAAGATTAATTAACTGATCAGAAACTTCATAAGGGTTCGCCAGAGCACTATATTTCAAGAACTCATATGTAGTAAAAATTGAGATCTTTTAGCGTAATAAAACAAACAAAATGCTTTTAAAAATTATATTTTATCCTTGTGTTTTAAAACGTATCGTCAAATTGTCAACGAAATTTATTAAAATGGTACCATAAAATCATGTTTGACTGTTGTTATGTGGTCAATAAAAGTTAGTGTTAGTACTATGTAGTAGAAGTATGTTGTTATCATCTGACAAGGCTATAGCATATTTTGACATTATTACAAGCTTTTATTGTGTTTATAATTCATCTGGTTTATATGTATAATACCGTCGTATTTTATATTCATAGCTACATTATCTATGCCATAACCGGAATGTGTGAGCAAATATTACCTTTCATCAAATTGATTTTATTCATATATTTTAATCTTATTATTGGAGGAGTCCGTGGCTAAATAATAAAAGTCGCACAGGTCGATCGATCTGGTTAAGCTACTTGCCGCGTTTGGTCTATGGATGGGTGACTATCTTTACATACCGTGAACCCTCCGTGCCTCGGAAAGCACGTTAAGCCGTTGGTCCCGGCTATCATTCGTGGATCATTGACAGTCGTTACGGGTCATCAGAAGCCCGAAAGTCTGACAACCAGTCTTACCAAGGGTTATCGTATTACCTAGTAACTGTGTTATGTAGGTCAGATAGGCAGTCGCTCCATGTAAAATAAGTACTGGTATTCAGCTGAATCCGGTTAGACTTGAGGCCGACCCCAACATAGTGGGGAAAAGGCTAGGCAGATGATGATGATTTTGTTCTTATTATTTTACTACAAAGGCCCTTTTGTACACATGTTTTTCTTGCCGTGAAAAACTACGGTTTATTCGCCCTGTGTAGGCTCTGTTGGTCAATATTGTATTAATCACTATGGAAGCTTGTTGACAAACACGTTTTTTCTACGGAACTCTGCCGATTTCGACTATCACTATAAACTTGATACAAGTTTTTTATAGTTCACTTTGTCTGGTATATTCAGATAACCTCATAAACTAGCCCATTGACATAGGCAAGTATCGCCGGTACTTCTTGTCGTATTAATATGACAGGCGGTACTGACTTTAGCCATAGAATATGAAAGTGTACAAGCGAAACTTTAAAGAGTTTCGGGATGTAAGATATCATTTACATTTTAGCTTGAGTGAGCACCGGCTTCCTCTCACAGAGACGAGGCCTGTGTCCCGACAGTGGGAATGTTTTAGGCTGGTTATCAGCGCCGGTAGCAACCTGAAGGATCGTGGGCTATCTCTGTCAGTCGAAGGAAGGAATGGGCATTGCAGCAGACTAGTCCGAGTGGAGACTGCGTATCGCCAAGCGCGGGACGCACCCTTGGACAGACGGGGTGTTTAAGGTGGAGGGTGGTGCAACATAGGAGTGCCTGTTGACTAGCAGTGGATTGCGATAGGCTAAATTTATTGATTCATTGCTTAACCGCGCGTAGCTAGGTGATAGGTCGAAATACCACCCGAAGCGCTTCAGGTGGATCATCATCATCATCATCATTTCGGCCGAAAGACGTCCACTGCTGAATATAGTCCTCCCCCAAGCACCTCCACTTCGACCGGTTCTATGCTTCTCGCATCCAACGGGTTCCTGCGGCCTTCACATGGTCGTCGGACCACCTTGTGGTTTGTGGTCTGTGGTCTTCCAACGCTACGTCTTCTGGTACGCGGTCACCACTCCAGAACTTTTCGGCCCCATCGGCCATCTGTTCTGCGAGCAATGTGTCCTGCCCACTGCCACTTAAGTTTGGCAATTCTTCGGGCTATGTCGGTGGTTCAGGTGGATATTTCGACATTATTGGCTCGCAGTCACTGGAAGAAACACAAGTTTCGTTTCTGTGGTCTTCTTATTCTATGCTTCAGCTAAGGACTATGTTGTAGCCGTCTTGCACTCTTTAGGAATATTACGCTAGACCGCTGAATTTAAAACTAACATAGTTTCTACTTTGTAAGTTGTTGTAAGTAAATTATCATGTCCACAGGTCAGATAAGTTAGTTCATATTTCTTGAGAGCAGGATTAGTTTTCTCGGAAATCTTGTTTTTCTCTTCTTTCGAGACACCTACCATAATCAGCCTTTAATGTTCCCACTGCTGGGGCACAGGCCTCCTCTCTTTGAGAGGGAGCGGGCCATAATGCACCACGCGGGCCCAGTGCGGGTTGGTGGCTGCCACATGTCTTCGAATTTTTTGGTTCTAGGACATGCCGGTTTCCTCACAATGTTTTTCTTCACCGTTTTGAGAGCAGTGCTGCTGAAATTAAATACACAATGTAAAGTGCCTGCCTCGGTTCGAAGTCACGATCTAAAGTTCGCCAGTCGGGGGCGATACTACTGGGCCACCACTGCTCCCAGACATCAACCTTTAGGTGCTATTTTCTGTATTTAATGTTCACTTGAACACCTTACTCACAAAAGTGCAAACAAAAAGCATCATCGCGGATTCACATCTCAACTCAACAGCGTTAGTATGGAGTGATGTTCAAAATAATAATTCTTCTGAAGATAAGATATTGATTATTCTATGGCACACGTTAGGTATTCAAGCCTTCTTCAAAAACATTGCGTGACAGAATATTCGGGTTATGCGGAGGATGGTTTAATAGCATCTTTCCATCTTGTCGGGCCAAAGCGAGGTCATACTGGAGAAATTCACGTTTATGTCGTTTTTACTGGCAACTACCCGCCACTGCAGCAAAGGACTATAAATTGATTCGACTAAAACCTCGCCACTTACGCAGTGGAAATACTGGCTCTTGTCGGACTGAATTAAACCATATTTTATCGTTAGTTACCATGTAGTGTGAACTTTTATGTAACATATTCAAAATTGCTAGAAATGTTGCAGAGTATAATAAATTACTTATATTGTAGACACAATATAAGTTTGTGTGTTTTTGGGTGCTAAAAGTCATAAAATTATATTAATACTATAGACATAGTATATAGACATACTATAATTTTATGACTTTTTGTAAATTTATAGCACCCATATTTGTATTTTCTATCGATGAAAAGAGAAAAGATTGCTAATTATGAATCTAGACATATTGCTTTATTTAAAATACTATTTAGATTAAACCATGTTTTCTCTTTTCTACCTCTCGGATCTTTTTGCATTCGTTTAAATCCGACCTTACACAACACTGATTTCTGTTTCTGAGGCGGTAGTTCTGTCGTCATTCGATAACACCATCTCTGCAGACCGGAACACCTGTATGAATGGTAGCATTTCGTGCTGGTCTAAAGGTGAGGTACAATCAACTGAACCTAATTCATAAAACTAAGAAACTTGGCCGATAGAGTATCTGAAACTTTTAGATTCTTAGTTCACTTCATAAATGAGGGGCACACGTGCTAATTTCCCGGCGGGAACTAAACTTCATTGAGTTTACCTCTAATTCCATTTTTGGCGCTGAATAAGAGAATTAGCGCCCCTGTACTATAGATGTAACTTTTATTATGTTTTATTTGTTACACATAATATAATTATGTTCAAACTCAAACTCAAAAGCATTCACTATCGAATTAAAAAAAGGGGGTTATCAATTCGACACGTATGTATGTAATATTATTGGAATTGCATTATATTCACATGTGACAATCTATTAGGACTTCCAAACAAATATGCAAAATTTTATAGACGTATGTATGTATGTTTGTCCACGAATTTCTCCGCAACTATTAATCGGATCGTGACAATTTTTTTATTGGCTTACATTTACTTACTTCAACTTAGGGAACAGTGCAAGTTTCATCAAAATCGATTCAGTAATTTTCATGATATGGACTAATACGTATAAGTGTGGCGGCGTGTCTTATTGATACGAGCTACGGGTGTAGTGTCAAAAGGAAAACATCTCAAAACCTTGGTCAAATTTGAGTGCAATATTTACAACAAAACTATCACCTAGTTATTACAAACAAATATTTCATTTTTTTTTCATTGTTACTTAAAACTAAAGATTATAAAATAAAAAAGTAATATAGGTAATAAAAATTAAATCAACTTCAAAAAGAAGTCGATGGCAAAAAACTAAAACTAAAATACAGATCCCAAGACACCGACTTCTGAAATTAAAGTTATCTCATAATTTTGAGTTAATTTCTTTTTGTAGACAATTTAATTTATTAAATTATTTTTTTTCAAATAAACCAATTACAGGCACTTTTGAATTCTCAAGGGGTTGGTCAGTAAGAAAGATGAAGCTAGCTGCCCATTCCAAAGCGTAGTAGGTACGGTCAGCATCAAAAGTCGATTAACACTTCAGTTTTTTAATCTTAGTTATTGAGCAATATATTTATTCAAAATTGCAGCAGAAGTACGATGCAATTTTCAACAAATATTTTGCCCAATAACTGAGATTAAAAAAAACTGAAGTGTTAATATTTTGCTCAATAACTAAGATTAAAAAAACTGAAGTGTTAATCGATTTTTGATGCTGACCGTACCTATGGAGAAGAACTGGCAAGAAACTTCATGGACACTCTTTTAAATCATAAAATTATAACAAAACTAGCAGCTTCCCGCGGTTTCACCCACATAAGTTTCGATCCCTTGGGAATATCGGGATAAAAACTATCCTATGTCTTTTCCCGGTACCCAAACTATCTCTAAATCAAATTTCATCTAAATCGGTTCAGCGGTCTAAGCGTGAAGAGATAACAGACAGACAGACGGACACACTTTCGCATTTATAATATTAGTATGGATATTGGTTACTTCATTCATGTTGAAATTATACATGTGAGAACAATGTAGAAAGACGCACGTTAAAAGCGTCCGTACTAAAAAAACATAAAAACAAAAAAAAACAATTCAGAAATGAAAATAAATTAAACATAATACCTAACTAAGGCTCCTACAAACAGGCGCGACACGCGATATAATCGCGCGCGACACAAAGGCACCGCTCGTTGCGCGACTTGCGGTGCCTGTGTCGCGTGTCGTGTCGCGCCTGTTTGGAGGAGTCTTTATGTTAAAATAATAATAATCCTAATAATACCACTGTAAGCCCTGAAGGGTTAGACAGATTTACACCCACATTTTAACGCCAGTTATGTTTAAGGCATATGTAATAGGGAGCCTATTGCCATCAACTGGGCAAAAAACCAGACTCAGGGCTGCTGCTGAGAAATTCCTGACGGAAAAACCCAGTAACAATTTGGGCTGCTGCTGAGAAATTCCTGACGGAAAAACCCAGTAACAGTTTGGGCTGCTGCTGAGAAATTCCTGGCGGAAAAACCCAGTAAAAATTTGGGCTGCTGCTGAGAAATTCGTGACGGGAAAACCCAGTAACAATTTAGGCTGCTGCTGAGAAATTCCTGACGGAAAAACCCAGTAACAATTTACCCGAACTGGGAATCGAACCCCTCTTGCTCAGCAGTAGCACTTGCAACCAGTATACCAACGAGGTTGTCAGTTAAATGTGTTGTGGGCTACATTGATAAATTCTATCTCTTCTACTTTTGTTTTAGTTGCTGAGAATGAACAGAATCAGCGCCCCTGTATAGATTTTTGTTTTACTATGTTTGTTTTGTTTTTGGGTGCTGCTATAATTCGCGGTTTCGTTAATAGCTCGTATCGTACGAACTATGTGAATTAGGCAAAACCGCGGCTAACACATTGTTTCACTAAATTATGTGAGACGGTCACAAATTCAATTAATTTGAAAGTTCGGTGCGGTCCATATTCACTTTTTGTTTTAATAGCGTCAATGATTAGTTTGATTATGTTTCGAAAAAGGAATTTCGGAAGTTTGTAATGGAAACTCATCCCCTTACTAATAAACGTATTATATCAGATGAATAGTTACACACCGATTTCTCTCTTTCAGTCGTCAGTAATTTTACTTTCGAAAGAAGAAGACAAAAAAAAAGTTGTGTAGACAATACAGACTCTATACAACGTTTATTAGTAAGAGTGTATGGCTACCAATGCCTGTTATCACGAACACGAGTCATCATAATCAGCCTATAATGTTCCCACTACTGGGACACAGGCCTCCTCGGTGATCGCAGTTAGTGGGCCGAAAGTCACCACGCGGGCCCAGTGCGGGTTGGTAGATGTCGCACATCTTCGAATGTTTGGTTCTAGGACATGCCAGGTTCCTCACGATGTTTTCCTTCACCGTTTTGAGAGCAGTGGTGATGAAATAATTTACACAAAGTTAAGCGCCTGTCTCAGTTCGAACCTACGACCTACAACTAAACCACGACTCGACTCGGTAAGTCGCGGCTGTTACCACTGGGCCACCATTGCTCCCTCCTAAATGAGTGCTAAAATAAAACATCGCTGTTGTATTTTTAAATTTCGGTGCTGTGCTGGGCCTATCATTGTTTACTCTATTGACGAAAAAGCCATCAGCCATTTATGTCTGAAACCAGACATGGGTTTGTTCTTGTTCACCTTAGGCTAGTTAAACCTAAATATGACAAGGCTTCGGGCTTGGAGGAAGAGAGATGAAAAATATTTTTAAATAAAAAAAACTTCAGCCCAACTACGAATAATCGCATCATGATGAAAATTCAATATGGCGGACGCTGGAACGTCGACCACATTGACTTTCTTGTGACACCATGTAGACATATTCTGGATCTCTATTCAGAATATGTCTACATGGTGTACACCAATAACACCAATAGATTCTGTATTTTAGCCGGAGTAAGGTTGCAAAATATTTTCTTACATACATGACCCACCAACCAACCTTCTTCATTGTTTATAATCCTTTGCTCT
This sequence comes from Luperina nickerlii, assembly GCA_963855955.1. Classification (NCBI taxonomy): domain Eukaryota; kingdom Metazoa; phylum Arthropoda; class Insecta; order Lepidoptera; family Noctuidae; genus Luperina; species Luperina nickerlii. The sequence goes on along the minus strand of OY979681.1, from coordinate 11,770,299 downwards.
TGTTACCCGACTGCGCCAGAAGGAGGGTTATCTTTTTCGAGTGTATGTATATATGTATATTTCTTTGGCACGCTTTGTGGTATCAAAATAAAGGGTTTTAAAAGGTGATTACAAAAATATATAAAACTTATATGCTTTAAAGTAATTTGAAGTGAAAAATCATAAAAAACACGTACCAAGAACTAAATCGTCTGCGAAATCTTCACATATTTTGTAAACTAAAAAGCTGCAAATAAAAAAGAGCAATTAAAAAAATATAAAACCCGACTACGGTAAAAAACTTAAGTTACAAAAAAACTGAAAAGCTAAAAACAAACCCATTTTAAATGAAATAAAAGTTGGAAGTAGGCGGGACCCATACCATTTTTATTATATTTTCAAATTGTCCCCTCCCGCCTGCTTCTAACTTTATTTTTTTTTTGCACTTATATCTGTAATTCACATGGTGTACATGTAAAGAGTATCTATTATATTCTATGGCCCGTAAAATCCATAACATTTCATTGAGTTTTTTGAGTAGTCGGTTAGAAAAACTATCAAAATAATTAAGCAATCGTTAAGGAAGTAGCATGTAATTAAGCTAAAGCACCAAAGTAAATGCAGCTATACTGTAACTTGTAAAAATCAATCTGCCTATCCTTTTCCCAACTTTGTTGGGGTCGGCTTCCAGTCTAACCGGATGCAGCTGAATACCAGTATTTTACATGGAGCGACGGCTTATCTGACACTGTCCTCCACAACCCGACTTCCAAATTACTGAGCAACACGTAGCCAGGTGGGGTACGTTAAGACTGGTTGTCAGACTTTAGGACTTCTGACTACTCGTAACGACTGCCAAAGATATAATATCATTCTTAGATCACGAATGACAACCACCAACGACTTAAGGAAAAAACAAAATACAAGTATTTAGACAGAATTAAGAAAGGTGTTAGGAATTTTAGACAATATTTGGCAAGGTTATCCTCCTTTAAAATCACGTTATTAGTGGCTAAATTAACAATTAGTATTTTTGTGTTCTAGGAATAGGATATCTTCTAGAATAGAACCGGATCCTTTTTTCATTTGGCACTTGCATGATTAGTGATTATGATTAAACACCTTTATTTGTTTAAGCAACTTGAATAGACATTAAAGGCATTCAAACAGGCGAGACACGCGACAAAATCGCGCGCGACACAAAGGCACCGCAAGTCGCGCAACGAGCGGTGCCTTTGTGTCGCGCGCGATTCGTGTCGCGCGTCGCGCCTGTTTGCCAGGCCTTTAACGTGCTTTCCGAGGCACGGAGGGGTCTCGATATGTAATGCATGGTCACCATCCTTGCACCGACCGCAACAAGCGTAGCTTTATCTTCGATTGGCCCGTGCGGCTGTTATTATTTAGCCACGAGCCTCTCATATTCCGCTGTACTTATTTGTATTTCCATATAGTTACATCTCGTAACCTCTATACATATTATGTATAGAGGTATGAGGAACAGGATGTTAAAGTACACTTATACTCTATAGAAAAGGGAGGATCCTCCGACTAGACGGGTGTCATGTCTGGCGGGCAACCGCCCGATAATTCATGTCGGGCATTTGTATAATATGCTAGATGCGCAGTAAACTCTGCTTGCGAGATGCAGGACTTTGCGTGACGTCAGTATGACGCGTTGTTCGCATGTGGCGTTGTAGATACAAATAGGTACAGCCTACTTGCAAAAGCTATTATCAGATAAAGCTATAAAATTTTATCACAGCGTGTGTGCCCTCATCAAAGTCATCGATAGCGTTACGCGATGTAATTGGCGGAAAACCAATTATGTGGATACTAAAAAAACTCTTTTGTTTGCAATTTGGAAGTGAGTCGAGTATATTGGAGATCGTTGATAGGTATACATTATATAGCTACTGTGTTCTGAAAACTGCTCTGGTGAATACATATACTGAGTCAAATTAAATAGATGAGTTTTTATGGTCGATGACCGCCTGGTAGGTAGGCTGTTGTTACTTGAGTATGAGTTGAAACAATGTTTTTTTTTTGTTTAATCTTGTTTTGATATAGATAGATACCCATCACGTCAAGTTTACACGAAAAAAAAAAACTTAACTTTCAAGTCTACACTATACATGCGGTCGATGACCCCAAACATAAACTCATCAAGTATTTTGTTTTTGTTCTTATGTTTAGGTATCGATTCGATATCCATCACGTCTGCAGAGTTTCGCTAGCTATTTTAATTTGACCCTATATTGCCTTAGTTGCACTCACTTTCGAGTGTCAATAAATACAGATATAAGTGTCAGAAATATGTAGAACATTAGAACAGCATTGTTTTCAAGTGAATAGAATTGAATAAAATAGAGAAAGAAGAAAAAAGAAGAAATAATAAAAATAATAATATTTAATAAAAAATAATAAAATAAAAATAATAATAATTATATACTTAAGTAATATATTATTTATTATTATTAATATATATATTTTTTTGTCGACTGTATGTATAATCCACCTTCAAGCGTAACTATCACTATAAATGGTTTATTTCCAAACAATAGAATCATGTAATTGAGTATCCTAAATAAAAACATGTCTAGACGCAGTTTCTTAACGAACTAAAAATAATAAAACCTTTCTGAAGTGCACACACACATCCGTGAGTAAATGCCATAAAACTAAACGATTTTTATGTTATAAATGCAATTTAAGATTTTAATTAACTAGAAGAAAAAGAGCTTTCTTTATGCTGTATAAGTGTAAAACTAGGTAACTACCGCACATTGAAAAGTAGTTTGAACTGCAATAACTTGGCAGTTATGACTCTAAAAATCTTAAATCTCAATTTTAAGTAGGTATTTAAGCATATTAGGTTCTTCATTTTAGCTAAATATACATATAGAATCAAAAAGTTTTCCATTCAATCTGTGGTTCAATTGTCTTATTATATTGAAATTGGTCCATCCGTTTGAAAGCTACGATGACACAGTCTGTTAACTTTCGTTCCAACCCCCTTTCGCATCGGTAGGTAAAAGCAAAATTTAAACGTTTTTCCGCAAGAATACTGAAAAAGTTTCAACAGATTTTTTGTTTGAGTTTTTTTTTAAATAATTAATTAATTAAGTAAGTATATTATTATAATATATTGTTTGTTAATTCATTTCGAGGGCAATGAACAAACGAGCATTAGCTTGGGAATGCAGCATACTGGAGAAATTCAAATTACTTGCAAAGTTACAAACTTATTGTTTGGTTGGCACGCTAATAATTCCCGTCAGCCAAGCACTCACTGTGGCCTTTGTATTGTGAAATTATGTACTCAAGATACGTGGAGAAAGTTTATTGCAATGAAACTTTCAGTTGAAGGCTTTCTGTTTATATTCTTGTAAGACATTAAACAGTCGAAATTACTTTATCTTTTCTTCTGAGCAGAGATGAAAGTAAAGTTGGTTTTAAATAGGAAGAGAAGTCTCATGAGATATACTTCTTGCGCAATAAAATTTCAAAAACAGCAATCCAAATAAAAATGTACATTTTTATTTGGATTGCTGTTTTTGAATTTTTTAATTTTGGTACCTATGATGACTAAAGATAAGTTTCATTTCCTTGAATTTAGTTTTTTTTTAGAATTTAAGTAATTTAGTTCTAAATAATCATACATTTCATCATTCAGACATGTTATGTACAGTCAGATAACATACATAATACGAAATACTGTTTGATATTCAATTTGGTATCTTTAAGTCCAGTTTTATACAATGTTTTGTCACAAGACGAACAATTTCAGTGACAAAATAGAAGTATTTGAGAATGAATCCTATATATACAAGAATTCATTTAAATGTCTTCAATCTTTGTTCCTTTATAAGTTTATATTGTATCAATGTAAAGGAACAAATATATTTTTATTGTATTACAAAATTCACAAAAATTATTGAACACATTGCATTGCATACTTTATCGTAGCTACACTGCACATTGATACAATAATAAGGCAGTCAAGGAATTCCTGTCGATATATAGGTACATCTTTTTGAGGCTGTCTGTACCTCCTTTAAATTCTTATAGACAACCATCGAATTTTGTCTGTCATGATACCTATAGCGTCTTAGCAAAGAGGTCTATGCTATATTTACTGTACTGAACGGACGGTCCGCCGTCCGTGCCAACCCACACCGGGCCCGCGCCACAGTCACAGAGAGGAGGGCTGTGTCCCAGTAGTGGGAACATTATAGGCTGATTATGCCATCCGTGAGCTACTAGGTGTAGGTAATAAATAGGTAATACGGGCTGGTGTCCGCAACTCCACGTTAATGCGCGTATTTTGCGTACAAAAAAATGAAATTAAAAAAAAACCGTGTAAACTTGACGTGATAGGTATCTATATCAAAACAAGATTAAACAAATAAAAACATTGTTTCAACTCATACTCGAGTAACAACAGCCTACCTACCAGCGGTCATTGACCCTAAAAAACTCGTCTATCAAACTCAAAGCATTTATAATACAAATCCGTGAGCTACTAACAGCAATAGTTGATTTCTATACGACAGTCGTCCGTATAGCACTAAATACAGCCTATGTCAGAAAGACACGTTGAAATCCGACGATATTTCGTCTGAAAATCCTTGTCGACATCAACTTATTAATGAGGATCGTATTTCCATAATTCGGTGATATTTTCATCATTCCATGTCACATTAAAGGTGCTAAACTGACATGGATTTGACGAAGGTTACCCCATTTTCAATGAGACCTATTTTATTTGATATTCAACGTAGATAGCACTTGTTTCTCCACCTATACTTATCTGTTTTTTTTTTAAGGGTTAAAGCCACATACGATTTGTGAGTCATGCGAGCTGGCCAAATATTGGATAAGAAGGTAATAATTATATAGGTCACATTTTTTTTTCTCTCGATTAGGTCTGATATTTACTGAACCGAATCTTTACACGTTCTGATGATGTAGGTTGTACAATAATTCTTACTTCTAGATTTATTTTGATACCTCTTCATTGACGTAATGATCACAGAATTTGACGCAATGTTCAAGTTTGCCGTATTAAGTTTGATAATCCACAAGGTCCTGAAGCCTTCAAGAATTTGTTTTGACAGTTTTGAAATGTAGATTATCTTTATGAACAGGCGTTTATAAACAAAAGTTTTCTTATAACTATAATAATATTATAAAGAGTTAAAATGAGTTTGTTTCCAAGTTTGTATGTAGGGGTAATCTCTGGAACTCCCAGTCGGATTAGAAACATGCTTTTTGCATTTGATAGCCCAATTCTTGAGGAAGGTTATTAATTATCACGCTATGGCCCTTAGGAGCCGAACAAAAAGAAAAGAGTCAAAAGGACGCTAAGCGAAACTCAGACAGACCAAATAAAAAGTCAAGACAGCTAATGCTGCGAACAATACAGTGAAGCATGCAAAAACTACACCTCCGCTCTATGCATACACGCTCACACGCACACATTTACAACCATTTACAATCAAACTACACCTCACTATGTGTCACACATGTTTACGAAACCGGCTTCACTTTACTGTTGACAGCCCTCTGTCTTGATTTTATATTTGTTCTGAGAAGCGAAAACGAAGTGATAGCGCGAGCAGATGATGCGAAATGACGGTCATTAGTAGGGAACAAACAATTTCACGTTCGAATAATTCCATTTTGTTTAGTCTGTAACTTGTTTCAAACAACCTAAAATGGGGCTTAATTAAATATCAATAATTATTTCGTATTATGTAAAGGTCTTACTTACTCGTGACTACGCTCATTTACAAACAACAATAAAACGCAATTTATCGCGGTTTGCCAGTTTCGTTTCCACGTGTATCTGAATCTGAACACTGTGACGAATTTCCTTCAACGATACTCATGACTTGTTATTGTATTACATTGTTATGTATTACTTACCTACCGAAATACACTATGGAATTACGCTTCCCGTTATATTTTTGTGCTACAAAGTATCCAAAGTTGACAAAAGTGCAATACTTTCCAGTTCCCACACTAGTTAAAGAAAACATGAGGGTCTCAACATGAATTCAGCTGCGAAGAAACGTAGGTATCATTCTTATATCTATAGATAGAAGTAATGATTCTATAAGCCCTTCCAGTTTAATTTTATCTGATGAACTAATCACCAGTCAGCCTCCCGAAGGCTACCACAGACCTCTTCTTCTGACTTCCTGGAGGCTCCTCTATCTTAGTTTGTTTAAAAATCTTTTGAGTAAGGTTAGATAATAGGTGAGGTTAGATAGATAAGGTTTAATAATAGGTGTGTTATTGTAAACCAAAATCAACAATGATTATGGTAGCTTTTAGGTAAATTCTTTGATTGTGTTTTTGAGCCAAACCTTGGGCGCACTGTTATTACTTACCCTACTTTTAACATATCTTGCATGCTGACAAGGCAACGCAGAAGCTTGCCTAGCCATCATTTGAGTCCCCTGATATGTACTGACGCACAGCGGCCGACTAATCTGACGCGAGAAGGTCTACATCGGGGACGCCCCACTTTGAAACATGGCCTCCGTGGCCTGGGGCCTGGAGCAACAGGAGCCAATCCGGCTGGCCTGTTCCTAGATAAGCGGTCGGCTAAGCCGTTATAACACCATTAACCTCCCCGGAAGATAAACCGCTGACAGAGTGGTTCTAGTGTTCAGCTAATCTGCTAACTTCGTAATTTTCTAGGTTAGGTTCAGGATCACTAGGGATGTATGTACCCTTGTTTCTCCTAAGTTTGCGACAAATGGTCTGTTGTCGGATTGAGCTAGAATATGTGCACTCTGAAGACTGGCTCTTTGGCTGATTTTATTACTGCGTATCCATATACGCAGTAATAAAAATGGCACTCTAACTTGAGAGATGTTTTCATTTTTTCTGGTTTGGTCAAGTTCCTGGCGAGAGTAGGAGAGAACAGAATATTCTTTCTTATGTACACAATACAAACTACAGATATAAGTGTACAATATTTTACATAGGGTGAAACAATGGGCAGTCTTATCACTAAAAGCGATATTTTAAAGGCCTCCTTTGGATGGATATAGTAGCCCTTTCATGTAGGCTCCTTACCCTACCTCCACGGCATGTGTGGACAGGAAGTGGGTTACCCATATACAGGGTGTGGCGTAAGTAGTGGTCCACCGTTAAGTATTTGATATACCAGACAATTTACTATAACATATTACAATTTTAACCATTTTTACCCAATGGTTCCAAAAATATATTTTTTTTGTTTTTTATTTATGAAATTTCTACCTTTTGTTACAAATTTGGTTGTAGTTTCAACAAAAACCATTATATTTTCAATTTGATTTCTGCTATTTACTGCTGAAATACCAGAGCTGTCGTGTAAAGTTATGATTTTTATGTAATTTTAGAGCTTTTGAAGATAAAGTTAGTTCTTCTCTGTTTTAACCATAATTTTTCACATAATCATGCAAATTCAAGAGGGATTTTTGTATAAAAAAATTACTACTAAAATGGTTAAAATTGTAGTATGTTATAGTAAATTATCTGGTACATCGAATTCCTAACGGTGGACCACTACTTACGCCACACCCTGTATATAGGAACTGAGCTTTGGTCTATCAATAGCCTCTGGCCACCACAATAACTCTTGGCAAACCAGTGGAGCAACCTTTTTCATTTGTCTTGGTCTGCTCTTCTCAAATATTTTTTGACGACAAGCATTCCCTTACAAGGATATCAAAATTTGGGTGTTAATAAGCTTTGAACTTGTCTCAGAGAACAAAATCACTTTATTAGAAGCATTGATATTATTATCTTCCTTTCTAGCTTGCCTGCAGGCAGGGCCTTGTGATTGGTATCAGTGTTCCAAAAAAGGCCTACATATTCTAACTCCTGATTGAGATTTGAAGAACTGCCTTTGGAAGTTCATTTGTCACCCAAGCTTTGTTAAGTCTCCGAGACAGCTTTTGCTAGTGGGCCAGCAAAAAATTATCTAAACTAAATAAACAACATATTGTAGTTTACATTATTACATGCAAATACCACAGGCTTGCAAATTCTCTGCCACTTAGTTGGCTAATGCTGCAATTGTCCAGGGAACTGAAGAAAAGCCAAATGGGTTAATTAACAGCAGTCAATTCCCATATTTTCTTGGTTCTCCGGAGTCGTTCGTGTGAACTATTGCATGAACAGCTACCCTTCATTAATACATAATTACTTCCGTTTAATTTTTTAGTAATACCGGAGTGTAAACAATAGGCAATTTGATTGTAATATATCTATATAATTATAGATATCCGCACATATTATTAGTTTAATAGAAATTTGCATTAATTATTTTGTTTTAAATATAAATCTTTTCCAGATTTGACTTCCTGTTATGATTTTCAGTATGAAACAGAAACAGATTTGCAGTCTTTCATTCCAAAGCTTTTACCTGGTTCTTTAGACAGCCTGAATCTTGCCTCTTGTATGAATCTTGGCCTAGTTGTTTTTGCTATGATCCAAATTTATCATGATTTTAAAATAAATTTAAAATAAAATAACTATCTTCTTTTAAAACCCGCTTTAAATCATTTATTGTCAGTTTTAAATTGTGTAGTGGATGTATTTGCTCCACTGCATAAAGTATTGTCAAATAGATATTCTATTTGATAGAGAACACTTTGATGAAAGCCAAGAAGATCCTGATCGTCCTGGTGTTGACATAACTATAAGATTTCCTTAATTATTCCAACATAATATAGCAAAAAATACACAGTATAGCATAATCAGTTATAACATTGTTTAAATATTTAACATTTCTTATTAGTTATAAAACTTATGTAATTTTTAATTATTCATCTTATTATTCTAATTGCAGATTAGAATTAGAGGTGCTGAACCTCTTTAATGTAAGTAACAACTGCATACCACATGAGAGCAATGAATTAAGTAATTACATTCCTGGATAGGAGTGTTCCCACTACTTCCAAAAGGGATCGTAGGATACAATCTTAGTGTGTAGGTTGCTGCTCAATTAACAAGTGTCGGTAGACCTAATTTAGGAGCTAGCTCCTTTTACTCTAGACCCTCATTACAGATTCCAGCCACACCTCCGTCCGCGGGGGCTAAATAGTCTTTAGTTTTCTTTACTGGCATAAGTACTCACTCTATTTCTAATTCAGTGTGTGAAACACTTGGAGTAGGTGAGCATACATGTAAGGTTTACTTAATATACTGGATTGCTTTTCATGTTGTAATATCAAAGAAAAGAACCTGCTTGAGTAGTTTTAGCTCCTCAAGACATTCTGTATTTGCTTTAAGAATTACTACCTGATCATCATATTTTACACTGAAATCCCTTTCCATAAGTTGTAACATTCTTTAAACACGAAAGGGTTGTTTATAGGACAACACTGCACTTCTGAAGTACCTAGATACTAGAAAAAACAGATTAGAAATTTGTTTATAATATTTTTGAGTAAGTTTAGTGATATATTTTATCATATTAACGGATATTAAGCACTTGGCTTATTGTTTACTCGTTCAATTATAAATGCGTAGGTCCGACTTAAGGCTCCTGCAAACAGGCGCCGCGCGCGACACAAAGACACGTCGCGCGCGATTTTATCGCGTGTCGCGCCTGTTTGAAAGAGCCTTTACAGGAAATCATTTCGATATCTTTGCCCTGTTGTTAGGCGGTGGCAAAAGGTGTGCCTCAATCCTCCGAGGATGAAGAGTTTTTCCCCACTATTGCGCTTTAGGAGAATCGCTGGTCAGGATCGCAACCCACGGTTCCTCTTCCTCGAAGTAACCGGTGACCCCGTATCTTCCATTTCGTCATTTCGCTGACTAACGATCAGCGCAACACTATATATCACTTACCTCAATCACTATTATTAACTTTCTATATATAAAGTTTTACGTGAAACTTCACTAATTTTCTATGAAAACTAGCTTCTGCCCGCGACTTCGTCCGCGTGAAATTTCTTGTTACTCCGACCCACCCCGTCGCATCGCATCGCCTGCCCGCGCTATTACTTCGTTTTTGCTTAGCGTTCTTTCTGACTTTTTTCCTTTTGCTCGGCTCCTAAAGGTCATAGCGTGATGTTATATAGCCTATAGCCTTCCTCAAGAATTGGGCTATCAAATGCAAAAAGAATTTTTCAAATCCGACTGGTAGTTCCAGAGATTAGCGCGTTCAACCAAACAAACAAACAAACTCTTCAGCTTTATAATATTATAGTATAGACTAGCTTCTGCTCGCGACTTCGTCCGCGTGAAATTTCTTGTTCCCCCGACCCACCCCGTCGCATCGCCTGCCTGCGCTTTTAATTCGTTTACCTTTTTGCTGACTTTTTTGGTTTTTGCTCGGCTCCTAAGGGTCTTAACGTGATGTTTAGTAGCCTATAGCCTTCCTCGAGAATTAGGCTATTAAATGCAAAAAGAATTTTTCAAATTTCGACTGGTTCCAGAGATTAGCGCGTTCAACCAAACAAACAAACTCTTCAGCTTTATAATATTAGTATAGATTAACGACAGAATTTTTTTCCGTACTTTGGCGGCAAAATTTTTAGACGCTATGACTGACATTTGAAAATGACAGCTGTGACCAAGGATCGGCACGAGTTCTACCAAGTGAAAGGTAACGAAGAGAGTTAAAAGTACGTTTATTCTGATTATTAGAGCATAGATGGCTAAATTCTGACAGCTTCTTCAACCAATGCTGTGTTTTGAAGGAAACATAATAGTATGGTTTTCAATGTAAAAAGAAAGTTTTTAGAGGTATCTTCATGATTTATTTCTATCGTATCAAATTAGTTGTATTATGTTTTCAACACACTATCTGCCTAGCATATATCCTGAAGAATATCATATTTATCTGATTTTGTTTACTGTAGTCGATCATATTCTTTTATTGCTACTAAAACTTGCGTCCTGTAATCCCGTTATAGCGTCTGTTTAACCATACATTTTTGACGTTTAAACGTAATAAAAAACTTCGTTTATAAATAAGAGATATTAAGGCGAAGAAAGCGCCAGGGTAGCCCGCGAGATTCAATTTTTTTTAGGTTTTTTGCAATTTGCTGGTCAGTATTAAGTTGTACGTTAATTAATATATGATTCGCGGCCGTAACAAATATGTATTTACAGAATTATAATCATTAAAGTCATCAACACAACTCTCTAAGACCACGTAACTCCAAAGAATAACTGTTTCATTAAATCGTCATTCTTCGAAGTTACGTGGTCTTAGAGAGTTGTGTTGATGGTTTACGCGTGATTGAGTAACAAACATCCAAACATCTTCACAAACTTACACATTTATAAAATTAGTAGGAAGTAGGATAGTAGGATGAATCAGCAAAGAAACTCAATATAATGATACTGTAATACTACCTATATGATTCGTAATCTTTCATAAATTGTTACAAGATATGAGGATGAGCACGTGCGCCCCTCGTGGCTCACAGGAGGGCTCTGTTTGTGTTTGTTACGGCATATTCCAATGACGTGGTTAATAACCGGCGACGCATCCAAACCAAATATACGCTTCTAGACTTTCATAAGAGAATATAAATACCGTAAATACTCCGTTTAGTACACACTTGGTGGTCTTTCGGAAAAATCGGTTGTTTGCTCCAAAATATCCGTCATTTATTTTTAATTTCAAATTAGGAGCATCTTTGTCTGGCGCAGTTGGAGTGTTTTTATGTGGCTTATGTAACAAAATAGATCTATAGTATGTTTGTAGATATTTTTGCTTCCCTCTTTTAAATACTAAGTTCATTTTAGTTTATTTAAAATACAGAAAAAGAAAACCTAACACTGGCAAACGTGTATATCTCCTAAAATTACCGAAATACCGACCAAACATTTAACTCTGGCACAATCCAAGTGCCAGCCAAAGCCATTACTGTAACCCTATCTCACAGAAGGAGGTCTATTCGGTAGCTAACCCATCTACGACTGAGGTACATTGTACAGGGTGATTGGAAGATGGGTGCAAAGCTTTAAGGTGAAGATAGTATAGACAATTTAGAACCATTTAAGCCATGGTTGTCTTAGACGAAGTCTTACCAAATTTTTTAACCAAATTTTTAAGATTTTTTTCGAAAATTCTCAAAATTTAATGTAAACTGCATAATTATGGCCAAATTGAATGATAAATGAATTCATTTTTTATTTATTTAATTAAAGTAATGTGTAAGCAACCAAGCAAAACATGTTTTAGGCTTCTGTGTCATTAGACATTTTTTTTACAGATATTTAAAGCTCAGAAAAAATAAAAAATTTGTACAATACGCCTTTTAAACCTTATTTAAAAAAAAAACGGAGGGTGCTTTTTTATTCAAACCTTTTTGAAGACATGCTTGATAATCGCTCTTTCTTTTGAGGTATCATTTATGCGGATATCTTACAAATTATTGAAATTAGGACCTACAAACCAATTCGAGGGAGAAATTTTAAATTTTAGGCAGTCTAACAAAACACAAAATTTTTGCTTAAAAGAATACTTTATGTGCTCGAAATGATAACATTGTTCAATTCTAAGAATTTTTGGCACATGCAGGAACCAATTGAGGGGAACCCATTGAGGGGATTCTCTAAACAATGGCCACCGAGCGCGGTGCGACGGCATTTCCAGGTAGAACGCCCAATGAATAGCAAAAAGCGATAAGAGTTGGTTTTTACAGCAAAATGGTCTTAGTTACTGAGGCAACAAAGTCGTTTTTCTTTAGTCAGGGTCAGTCGGTCTGTGATGAAGCCGTTACATCTTTTACTTATTAGTCAAACTACTGCCCTTGTGAGTGGACGTTGTCGTGTTGATTCACAATTTACCGTGTTCAGTTGTAGCCCTTTGCGTTCCTGCACTTGTTGTTTGCGTTAGTTTTGAACTTTTTTGTTTCACCGTGTCCAGTCGTAGCCTCGCGCTCCTGCACGTGTTGATTTTTGACTTAATTGTGTTGAGTTGACATTTAGTGCGCTCATACGACGTTTTTCTTAATTGTTAAGTGACTATGGCTACTTTTTCCAATCAAGAATATGCGGATATCGTATTTATGTACGGTAGAGCAGACGGCAATGGATCTTTGGCGCAACGGATGTATCAAGAGCGCTATCCGAATCGCAGGATACCGAATGTCCGAGTGTTTTACAACACGTTTCGTCGTCTTGCCCAAGATGGGTTTCACCGCGTGGAACCTGGAGTCAACCCGGGCAGACACGAAACTGCCGTCGACGAAGACATTTTAGCAGCATTTCAAGCGGATCCTACTACCAGTACTGGAGCAGTAGCTCGAAATTTAAACATTTCTCAATGGAAGGTGTGGCATACAATGCACCAAAATGATAAGTATCCGTTCCATGGCAGGAGTGTGCAAGGTCTAGTAGAGCAAGATCCTCAAAGAAGAATTCAGTTCTGCCGTTTCCTCCTCAACAGAGACATCGAAGATGCGTGGTTTCTGAAATCAATCTTGTGGACGGATGAAAGTAAATTTTCAAGGGAAGGTATTACAAACTTTCACAACATCCATGAATGGGCCGACGCAGACAACAATCCACATTTTAAGGAGCAGGTGTCATTTCAGATGAAATTCTCTGTGAATGTATAGGCTGGAATAATTGGTAGAACATTGATTGGGCCCCACTTTTTGCCTGATCCATTGAATGGCGAAAATTATTTGCAATTTCTGCAAATTGATTTACTACTGCTGGTAGAGGAATCAGGTGTCCCGATCTTCGAAAGAGACCGAACAGTCATCTTTCAGCAAGACGGCTGTCCAGCGCATTGGACTTTAAATGTAAGGGAACACCTCAACAATTGCTTTCCTGATAGCTGGATCGGCAGGGATGGACCCATCCCTTGGCCCGCTCGCTCCCCAGATCTGACCCCGTTGGACTTTTTCGTGTGGGGCCGGGCCAAGGAACTGGTGTATAACAACATAGAAATAAACACTAGAGAAGAATTGATACAAAGAATAAATTCAGCGTTTGAGACAATGAAGCAGGAGATAATGTTGAAAATAACGACTACAGAAGTTAGAAGACGGGGCCGTGCTTGTATTAGGAATCACTGCGTCATTTTGAACATGAAAAATAAATAATTTTAATTCAAATGTTGTTTTAATTAGTCTGCCTAAAATTTTAAATTTCTCCCTCAAATTGGTTTGTAGGCCCTAATTTCAATAATTTGTAAGATATCCGCATAAATGATACCTCAAAAGAAAGAGCGATTATCAAGCATGTCTTCAAAAAGGTTTGAACAAAAAAAGCACCCTCCGTTTTTTTTAAAATAAGGTTTAAAAGACGTATTGTACAAATTTTTTATTTTTTCTGAGCTTTAAATATCTGTAAAAAAAATGTCTAATGACACAGAAGCCTAAAACATGTTTTGCTTGGTTGCTTACACATTAATTAAATAAATAAAAAATGAATTCATTTATCATTCAATTTGGCCATAATTGTGCAGTTTACATTAAATTTTGAGAATTTCCGAAAAAAAACTTAAAAATTTGGTTAAAAATATTTGGTAAGACTTCGTCTAAGACAACCATGGCTTAAATGGTTCTAAATTGTCTGTACTATCTTCGCCTTAAAGCTTTGCACCCATCTTCCAATCACCCTGTATAGTTAAAATACACAGTTATTTCAGAAAAATGTACTTACTTTGCATATTTACCCATAAGTTGCAGTACACTATAATATCAACCAGTGTTACTATAAGTGTACGACAATGATGTTGAAAGAGTGGAGCCTTCTAATACAGACATTGTTTGCCTAAATGGGGGCTCCAAACACATTAACATGTAATGTAATACCTAATTGACACAATAAACTATTTTGTATTTTTTTTATTGTATTTGTATTTCGTGATTAATCCGTTGAAAGCTTAGTTTTAGACATTGATTTACGTTAAATACTTTATTTTATAACCTTGTAAATATTCTTAGGTTTTTACTTGACTTTTTATCAGCAATCGTCATCATCATCCAAAGACTTTTTTTATATTCCTGCTGGACATAAGCTTCCTTCTTCATACGCCATTCTGTCCCGCTTTGTTTCGATCTTGTCCAAGTCTTCCCGAAAAAAAACTTTGTCACCAATTCGATTCATATATTCGTGGTTTGTAAACGTTAGATCACTTGAATATAACTACGTGTCACATTAAACATCTTTGTCACGTCTATGTATAACCGTTATTATACATAACGTTATATCTTTCAAATTACCCATTCGTACATTGTTCATTCAAAAGTATTATCCATTTAAGTCGGTGTATTGTTGCTGTATTCCTTGAATATAAAACACCGGCTGCGTTCCCCCTCCGTGTCGGGCAAAGCTGTATTGGACTACATATGTAGCTTATACATACGGATGTATTTCTATGGATTCGTGAACAGATGTTCACGACATGACGTGTATTTTTTTACCCCTTTTGTAGTCAAAGTCTCGTACCTGAGTGAGTAAGAAAGTTTTGTACAAATATTCTGAGATGTATGTAGATGATCCATGATAATCTTTACGCGTAGTTTTTATAGGATGAAAACTTTAATAGTCTAACCGTTGGCGTAGGTCGCCTCACTTTACCTTAAATGCACTCATAACAATGTGAGCTTTAGCGGTATCAGATTAGGATACGTTTTCGTGTATACTGTCGGGTCCACTGGCAACAGTGTTCATGTGTCAACGATCGTGTGACTACTCAGCTTTTACTTGTTGGGACACGATTTCATCGCAGTAGCGATATCGATCAGCTGTTTGTTTGCATTGCGCTACAGGGGTCGCCAACCCACAATCCCACATCACATGCGTGGCGATGACACCATTCCGATACGAACGGCAAACCAAAAATACATTAGTGAATGAACGAATCCCGCCTTTCCCGAGCAGTCCTGAAGCTGCTGTGGAAAATTTCACATCCGGCGACCGCCTGGAAACCTTCCGATAGCGTCACGCAAAAATTGACTTTGTTCGAGTGGAACAAGGGTTCTAGATATCATGGAGGGTAGGTCAGGAATTGTTTTTGTTTTATGCTCATGCATTCGAAATTAGATAAGCCAAGTGTGAATAACAAAAGGCTTTGTATTCAATACATGAAATGAAAAGCTAAGTACTTCACGATACTTTTTCAATTTTAGCCGGCATTCAATTTAAACTATCATCACCTTTCTAAACCTACATTTTTAGGGTTCCGTACCTTTAAAGAAAAAACGGAACCCTTATAAGATCACTTCGTTGTATAGACGCCAGCATATCAAGCTACTACAATCTGTCAAATTTCTGCAATACATTTTCAACTTTATCGTTACAGCATAAGGTTCAAGGTTGATTGGGAAAATTTGACAGTTCCGGGTAGCTTGGTGTGCTGGCGTCTGTACATCTGTCTGTCCGTCTGTCAAGACCCTTTTTCTCGAGATATCAAGTTGAAGTTAATATCAAATACTCGGGGCTGAAATCCCTTGAAGCAGTGAAAAAAATCAAACTTCTAAGTCAACACAATCAAAAGATACGAGAGTTTATGTTCCATTTATGCCGCATATTTTGACACTCGCAAGGAAACAAAACCTATAGGGTACTTCCCTTTGATCTAGAAGACTAGAACTCTTTGACCTAGAATCATCAAATTTGGCAAGAAGCAATGTCAAGTAGCACAAGTAAAGGAAAAAATCTGAAAATCGTATAGTTATATACCTACTGTACGGAACAGACGGTGAGCGAGACCGATTCGCGCTTTACCTGTTTTTTTATTTAAATCGCCGCACTGTGATAAATAGCTTGGTATATCTGAGTAATTTCAGTGTCGGCAGGGCCGCAAATCCCGGTAATTTGCACGGAACCGTTCGCTGTCATGATGGGGTACTTAATCTTCAGCCTGTGTCGCACGTTTCTCAGATGTAAGGGTGTGCACATAACGTGTAAGCTCACTCTATTTTCGGAACACTTCGCGTGGTGTTAGTGTCAGTCCTGACACTGGAGTTAGGTACGTGAAATATTTTACAATGTGAAGTGAAATTCGAAATATCTGGCGCGCGGAAATTTATTTCACGTTAATTTACACTCGGTGACGTGTGATAGCTGTAGAATGCGTTTTCACGGCGAATACCTCAGTAAAGGTCATTCATGCAGGGTAGGTACAAAGAATAAACATTTTCGTACGCTTTGAACCTCTTATCGACACGCAAACATCCCCTCAATGAATACATAATGATATACAAGCAAAGAAAAGTAAATATATTTTTCAAGGTTTGTTTATGTAATATAAATTAACGTATATAGGATAGACCCCTTTTTAAATATCGCTGGATATCCTTCAGAATTTTCTCTTTTATTCAACGAGATAACGAACTCATAATAATGACAATGTAATTGTTGCCTCAATGTAAAAAAATAAAAGCGATGAATCCAATTAGGCGAAGAATTTTAAAGGGGAAACTTCGAAGCTGTAATCCCAGTGGCTAATTACAGTCTGTGTAGAAACTTCAGCAGTCAATCAAAACTGTCCCTTACTTTAAATAATGTAACTTGAGAAAATATCGTCGATAATTTATTAAAGTTCCAACTAAGACGCATGTCCTAGAACTCGGATAAATGACTCTAATTTATTTAAACGATATTATTTCCAAAGGAGTCTCTTTTCAAGATCCCTTTTGTAAAATGACTAGCCTGGATAGTCGTTATTTATTTTAGACCCTTATTAAATATCTTTCTTGGGCGACTACTTGAGAATTTATTAAGAAATCTTTTTGGAAAAGTGTCAAGTATTATTATGGGCTAACGAAGGCTTCTGATTTCAGGGACATCTCCAAAGATAGTCACGTAAAATATAAACTTCGGGTTCGGGAGCGGTAATTTTGTACATGAAAAGGCGCCGCATCACGCGGTTGTACCTACATGTAGTTTTATTACACCTCTATATTCGTGGCGTACTGTAATTTATTTCAGATAAGGATCGGGAGCATGCTTGGCTCTGTTCTGCGGGCGAATGATAAATGACGTAAGTATTGCCAACATCTAAAGAACCTGCGTTTGTTTCGCACTTGGCAAAACCATTGGCACTTCTACCACAATAAAATTTAGTAAGAAAAAAAGTAAAATTCTTACTTATATTTTCTGTAGAATATCGCGTTGACCCAAATATGTAACCCGATAATACTGATTCTGAGTCAGTTCCTTGCCAAAAACTGGCAAAACTTAAATATATTGTTATTTCATTCAGTTAATGTTGTTCCCTGAATTTACTGCAATGAATTTTGTATGTTACACTTATGACTTTTTTGATGCCTTTCAAAATATCATATTCATGGTTTGGAGTAGCCTACGATACGACACCTACGACAGTTTTTGACATTGAAATAAATAATTTACATTTTTCTTCATATTTCCATTGAAATACAGGCTGGCAAGAACATGGACCGCAAACTGTTGCCCCCCCCCCCCCCCCCTATAGCGTAGAAACTTTTCGTCGGATATTAAAAAAAACTGTTCCATACATTTTGACTGCGTAGGTACTGCTCTTTTCTATGAAATAGCTGTTTTTTTTTAAATAACCGACGAAAAATTTCAATGCAGGAGGGTTCAGAATCATGTCTGAATCCATGGTAACAGGTTGCGTGTCGATGTCCCTGCCACCCTGTATACAATATAATCACACTTCACACTATCCTAAACTTAATATTATAAATGCGAAAGTTAGTTTGTTACCTTTTCACGCCTAAAGGCTCCTTCAAACAGGCGCGACACGCGATAAAATCGCGCGCGACACAAAGCCACCGCAAGTCGCGCAACGAGCGGTACCTTTGTGTCGCGCGCGATTGTATCGCGTGTCGCGCCTGTTTGTAGGAGCCTTAAACCACTGAACCGATCATCCTGAAATCTTGCATATCGTTGTCAGGTGTACAGAAACGGACATAAGATAGATAGATAGATAGAAGATAGATATATTTCACTGCACTCTGATGAAGTTCACAGGAGTAGCACTGAAGTGCATTGAGAATGTTTAGTTATGTGTTAATTGTTTTTCTAATTGTTTGCTTTTTATTTTTGTTGTGTATCCTAGTAGTAGCATCGCATTGGCGTCATAGCTGTTAAGGTGTTATTTACGTAATTTTAAATAAATAAATAAATAAAATAAATAATAAGGTACCTTTCATCCCGAAAAAAAGTGCTGTTCCCGAGGAAAACTCAGCTAGTAATTTATAAAGGCGAAAGTTTGTGAGTGTGTTTGTATGTTTATTACTCTTTCACGCAAAAACTACTGAACGGATTTTGATGAAACTTTACAGTAATATAGCTTATTCATCAGAATAACACATAGGATACTTTTTATCCCGATATTCCCACGGGATCGAAACTTATGCGGGTGAAACCGCATGTCACTGCTAAAAACACTGCTGCAGTAAAAACAGCTTTTTCATAGAAAAGAGCAGTACCTACGCAGTCAAAATGTATGGAACAGTTTTTTTTTTTAATATCCGACGAAAAGTTTCTACGCTATAGGGGGGGGGGGGGGGGGGCAACAGTTTGCGGTCCATGTTCTTGCCAGCCTGTATTTCAATGGAAATATGAAGAAAAATGTAAATTATTTAATTCAATGTCAAAAACTGTCGTAGGTGTCGTATCGTAGGCTACTCCAAACCATGAATATGATATTTTGAAAGGCATCAAAAAAGTCATAAGTGTAACATACGAAATTCATTGCAGTAAATTCAGGGAACAACATTATAAAACTGAATGAAATAACAATATATTTAAGTTTTGCCAGTTTTTGGCAAGGAACTGACTCAGAATCAGTATTATCGGGTTACATATTTGGGTCAACGCGATATTCTACAGAAAATATAAGTAAGAATTTTACTTTTTTTCTTACTAAATTTTATTGTGGTAGAAGTGCCAATGGTTTTGCCAAGTGCGAAACAAACGCAGGTTTAAGGCTGCGTTTTATAAGGAGAAACTTCACGCGAACGAAGTCGCGGGCAGAAGCTAGTATTATATATAGAAGACTAGCTGCGCCCCGCGGTTTCACCCGCATAAGTTTCGACTACAAAGCGTAGGCTGTTAGCCTACGCTTTGTAGTCTGTACCTATAAAACTTTTTGTGTTTAAGAGTCTATATTATGCTGTTTTGGTGATATTGGGCGATCTAGATATCGGTATCTGTAAGACTTGAGAGTTTGCTATTTGGACACATTAAACTTGGACTTATAATCTTTAAATTTGTAGAAGCGAAAACACGATTGGATAAAAAAATCTCGATAAAAAAAAAATAACGAAAAAACCTCGTTTTGCACTTATTTTGAGTTAGATCTCTGAAACCCTATGGAATTTAATGATGATTTTTAAACTAATAGATAGGTAATAATATTATCTCAAATCGTGCAGAATTATTTTTTTATTTTTCTACTCGTTCTCCTCGTAATTAGCAATTCAGAGATTTGGCGCTTGCGTCATTTTATTCTAAGCGAGCATACTCTCTTTCTGTCTCTTGTTTTGCACGCGGTAGTAATAGCGCTATCCTTTTCAATTTATTCAATCAGTCTGCTACGGCATCTCTTGGAGGACGAACCTATGTTTGGCGACATTACAGAGAGAGGACTATTTTCTTCGACATTTTTATTTTGTTTAGTGGTAGGTATTACCTACTGTAAAAAGGAGTTAAACCTGTTTGGTGTAAACATAATAAATTATTATCACTATTTAGTGTAAATAAAGATGGGCAAAAAGAAAACTCACGGAAAATACGACACATGGTTGGCGCCACGGAACAGAAAAAACAGTTTTTTCGTTCCGTGGTTGCCGCAGTGGCTGAGCGATCGACTGCTGCGCTGCGTGTCGCGGTCGCGGGTTCGATTCCCGACCGGACAAATATTTGTATTGCCTACAGGTAGTTGTTCCGGGTCTGGATGTTTGTGTATGTGAATTTAAATGTTTGTAAACGCACCCACGATACAGGAGTAATTCCTAGTGTGGGGAAACGTTTTTTAAAAAAACAAAAACAAAACAAAACGTTTGAGGGAACAACTCCGTATTCTGAACGAAAGAAAGAAAAAAGTAAGTACAGACGCCAGCATGTCAAGCTACTACAATCTGTCAAATATCTTTAATAGATTTTCAACTTTATCACTGAAGCTTAAGGTTCAAAGTTGAATGGGAAAATTTGACAGTTTCGGGTAGCTTGGTGTGCTGGCGTCTGTACCTAACTACCGATTTATATAACGGTATCAATTCTTTTATTTCCTTAGCTACTTAGGTATTTCGAATATCTATTGCCTAGGGAAAAAAAAGTAAGTAAATTTTTAATTCCCGTTTTTTTTTTAAGATTTTGTAGTATATATTGTACCGTGAATATTTTGAATTCCCGTTAATATTTTTTTTACCTGGCTCGTTGGTCTAGCGGTCGCAAGCGCTACTGCTGAGCTGTGAGGTCCTGGGTTCGATTCCCGCACCTCTGCCCACCTCATCGGGCAATACAGGCGTGATGCTTTGTATTAATGTATGTAAATTTTAAATCGCATAATGTAACATAATTGAATCTTTCCCGTACAATGAGAGGTCAGCTTATATACTGGAAATGTATAGCTTAATACGTAGCCGTGTGTACCTACCTATCTACCTATATAATGCGGGTAAAAATACAATAAGTATCAAAATAATATCATCCTAGTTCAATCACTGATATTTTTACTAATTAATATTTCTTCAAACTGATGAATTTTATTTAAAGAAAAAAAAACTTTTTTAGGGTTCCGTAGTCAAAAAGGAACCCTTATAGTTTCGCCATGTCCGTCCGCAGTTTAGCTCAGAGGCTCTTAGTACTATTAGAAAACTATAATTTTTTTTTTTTTTGTTTTTTTTTTTTTTTTTTTTAAACGTTGCCCCACACTAGGAATTTCTCCTGTATCGTGGGTGCGTTTACAAACATTTAAACTCACATACACAAACAGCCAGACCCGGAACAACTACTTGTAGGTCATACAAATATTTGTTCCGTGCGGGAATCGAACCCGCGACACGCAGCGCAGCAGTCGATCGCTCAGACGCCAGCACATCAAGTTACTACAATCTGTCAAATTTCTTTAATAGATTTTCAACTTTATCACTAAAGCATAAGGTTCAAAGTTGATTGCGAAAATTTGACAGTTTCGGGTAGGTTGATGTGCTGGCGTTCGTACATTATTAATCACGCCGACAAAGTGGTAAAATAAAATCTTGAAAAAAAATTTTTTTACGCTATCGGTTTTTTTAGGTACACGTAAAGTGGGGAAGTTTTTGAAGTGAAAACTTCTTTAGCATCGTTGTGATTTGAAATTTTATGTGTTTTTGTGGATCGATGGATGGATGGATCGATGGATCGATGGATCGCCGGATCGCGATGGATCGATGGATTGATGGATGGATGGATGGATGGATCGATGGATCGAAGGATCGAAGCATCGATGTATCGACGGATCGAAGCATCGATGTATCGACTGATCGA
This sequence comes from Luperina nickerlii, assembly GCA_963855955.1. Taxonomy (NCBI): domain Eukaryota; kingdom Metazoa; phylum Arthropoda; class Insecta; order Lepidoptera; family Noctuidae; genus Luperina; species Luperina nickerlii. The sequence continues at coordinate 11,747,874 of OY979681.1, read as the reverse complement.
CGGATCGATGGACCGATGGATCGATGGATGGATGGATCGATGGATGGATGGATCTATGGATCGATGGATCAACGGACTGATGGATCGATGGATCGAAGGATCGACGGATCGATGGATCGACGGATCGATGGATCGACGGATCGATGGATTGACGGATCGATGGATCGATGGATCGACGGATCGATGGATCGATGGATCGACGGATCGACGGTTCGACGGATCGATGGATCGATGGATCGACAGGTCGATGGATCGATGGATCCATGGATCGACGGATGGATGGATGTATGGATGGATCGACGGATCGATGGATCGATAGATGGATGGATGGATCGATGGATCGACGGATCGACGGATCGATGGATCGACGGATCGGTGGATTGACGGATCGATGGATCGACAAATCGATGGATCGACGGATCGATGGATCGACGGATCGACGGTTCGACGGATCGATGGATCGATGGATCGACAGGTCGATGGATCGATGGATCCATAGATCGATGGATGGTTGGATGTATGGATGGATCGACGGATCGATGGATCGATGGATGGATGGATGGATCGATGGATCGACGGATCGACGGATCGATGGATCGATGGATCGACAGATCGGTGGATTGACGGATCGATGGATCGACGGATCGATGGATCGACGGATCGATGGATCGACGGATCGATGGATCGACGGATCGACGGTTCGACGGATCGATGGATCGACAGGTCGATGGATCGATGGATCCATGGATCGATGGATGGATGTATGGATGGATCGACGGATCGATGGATCGATGGATGGATGGATGGATCGATGGATCGACGGATCGATGGATCGCTGGATCGACGGATCGGTGGATCGAAGGATCGACGGATCGACGGATCGATGGATCGATGGATCGATGGATGGATGGATGGATCGATGGATGTAGTATGTTATAGTCGTTTGTAATTTCAGCTACGGAACCCACTATGCATGGCCCGACTTGCTTGGCCAGTATTTTTATTTATAAGGAAACATTTGTTCTAGCTCTAGGTACATAGTTATTATGGTTATGTTATGAGTTTATTTTTGTAGGAACATTACTTTTTGTTATTACGGTAATACGATATTTGTATTAGGTACATACATAGGTACCTTCGAATGTTGCGCGTCGCGTAATTTGTTGAAACCTTGTGAAACCACTTTGACTTTAATTTTTTTATGGGATTTTAATTGTTATTGTAATGGTATTATATAATTTTGAATATTAAATTGTTTAATAAATAAATATTGATGAATATTTACATATAATATTTTATTTCATACTAACCTTTTAGGTAAGTACATAATATATAGATTGAGTACCTACGCGAGGACTGAATAACGGATCAGACTAGATAGTCTCGAGTCCACGAAAAAAAACACGAGCTTCTAAATTTCGAAACTCGCGTCTCGGGATGGAAGCCCTAGTACCTATTTACCTACTATATTGGTGGTATGTCAGTTTGTAGGTCTATGAACGGAGCTTCCAAATAATTATGTATTTACCTATACCGACAATGAGCTCGTTTGATTATAATCAGCTATGTTATGCTTTACCTACACATCGCGATCGATCCGTCGTACCAAATACTTCCGTGAATTTGAACTTTATTTGAATGACATAATTTTTTACGAATACATTTTTATTGCCATACGAATCAAGTTCAAATTCACGAAACGGCATATTCACGGCCCGTCTTCGGCACAGAACGCTGTTGATCGCCTGGGCACCGCGCAGTTTAAACTCGAACTCGACTCACGCACTCGAACGCGTTGCCGCGCGCCGCCTGCGCCGGTGGTGGCGCGCCGCGCGCTATGCCATCGCGTATTATTGTAGAGGGGGCGCGGGCGAGAGGTACGAAATCGCTCGCGTTGGGCTGCCAAGGCGCGCTCTTAAAGTGCAAAATGAAAAGGGTCCAGATTGGGTTTCATTGCTTTTTATCCACAAAATAATAATCACGATGGCATTGTCTAGTTAAACTGTTTCTATTTCAGAAGAGAAGCGGTGTACTGTGAAAAGGATACTAAAAATTCTTTGCAATTGTTTTGATATTACGTTTTTCTGAACCCCTTCTTGGGTTATAGTGGAGCTTTTGTTGAAATGCACAATCATTTTAAACGTTGGAGTACTAAATGTTTTGTCCTTTTCATAGAACCTCCCATCTACAGGACCATTAGCTTTTATTGAACGAAAAACACCAGTCAATGCGTTTTTAAGGCTCCTGCAACAGGCGCAACGCGCGACGCTAATCGCGCGCGACACAAAGGCACCGCTCGTTGCGCGACTTGCGGTGCTTTTGTGTCGAGTGTCGTGTCGAGCCTGTTTGAAGGAGCCTTTATTGGAAAGAGGCACTGTTCTTGAGACTGCAAGATATACAGAAACGTCCGAGATCTTGTCTACGTCCTTGCATTATGCGTCGACAAAGAATACAGAACAACAACAAGAAAGACAGGACACAACACAAACACAAAGGATACACAACAAACACAAACAAGAACAACACAACAATACAACAACACAATCAACAACACAACACAAACACAACACAATGTAACACAACAACACAACACAACATAGGATACTTTTTATCCCGATATTCCGTCGGCATCGAAACTTATGCGGGTGAAACCGCGGGGCGCAGCTAGTCTTCTATATATAATACTAACTTCTGCCCGCGACTTCGTTCGCGTGAAGTTTCTCCTTATAAAACGCAGCCTTATGACACTCAGGGATAATGTAGCTTCTCATAACTCATTAGTGAAAGAATTTTCGGGTTCGAATCAGTAGTTCCGAAGATTACCCTCTACCTACAACCTCACAAACTTTACCTCTTTATGATATTAGTATAGACTAGCAGCGCCCCGCGGTTTCACCCGCATTAAATCTCCTTCAAACAGGCGCGACACGACACGCGACACAAAGGCACCGCAGGTCGCGCAACGAGCGGTGCTTTAAGGCTCGTACACACTGGCGCGACGCGACACGCGACACAAAGACACCGCAAGTCGCGCGACGAGCGGTGCCTTTGTGTCGCGCGCGATTATATCGCGTGTCGCGCCTGTTTGTAGGAGCCTTAAGTGTCGATCCCGTAGGAATATCGGGACACACACACACAGAACACACACTCACACCCTCACAAACTTTCGCCTTTATAATATTAGTGTGATTAGTATGAATGGATAGTAATGATTAGTTTAAAAGAGTCGTGTTGTGGTGCTACTTTATGATTGTTATTGGGTTTCACGATTTGAAATTGCTCTTTTCTTCTCTGATTGAGAAGTAGATAGAAAGCGAATTGATAAAGCTCCTCATTTTCGAAAATCAGAAACGGTTCCCATTTTCACATTTGATTTAACACATCTTTAATACTTTAGCTATGCACAGTCTTGCTTTCTCGAATTCGAATGAACAAATTATTACTTACGTAAGTTTCCGGGAAAATATGACTGGGAATAATTGTGTGAAATACGTGTACGTATTGGATAAAGGATCATCCCGATTAAATTAATCACACGGACGAGATCGAGTGTGTGGACTGAGGGCGTTTCTCCATTGATTTTGTATCTCTATATTTTGTATCCAACCTTTTCCTGTTTTCATATTATGAACTATATGTACATTTTCCTTTAAACTGTTTGTGTTTAGAGTTGTATACTGTCGTGCTAAATGCAAAAGCGGTATCTCAGGAAATGCTAGTATAGAGAAGATTTGAGTTTTGCTCTTATTCTCTTAGTAATTTGAGGTAAAGCTGAGATAGGGAAAACTTTTATAAGGGTTTTTTTTATTAGAATATCTCATACCGCTATTTGGCTTAGCACATTGGATGGCATATTTTTTTTAAGCTATCAGATGCCACAAAAATCAACTTTACGATTTTTTTTGAGATACCGCTTTTGAGCTTAGCACGGCAGTAGATCTACCTGCGACTTCGTCCGCGTGAAATTCCGGCCCCCGACCCACCGCGTCGCATCCCATCGCCCGCCCGCGTTTTTACTTTGTTTTCGTTTAGCGTTCTTTCTACCTTTTTTTTGCTCTTGCTCGCCTTGTAAGAGTCGTAGCGTGATGTTAAAAGAATGAAATAACCTTCTTCAAGAATTGGGCTATCAAATGCAAAAAGAATTAAGTATAAACGTTTTGTATTTCGCCTTTTTTTGTTGTATGTCGTACCTATCAAAAATTATCAGCTGCTCTTTATACAACGTGGCGCTACAATGGCGACATTAACACACGGGTAGGTTGGTTCTCGCCTATTTCCTCCTCCAATATTGGACCAATTTAAAAGATATTTCCATAAACTGAATAAGAAGGATATATACTGTGTTCCTTTCTTTTTTCATTAATCTCTTTGTTGTCTTTGTACGACGAAAACGCGAAACCGTGTAAAATTAATGTCGCCATTAAAGCGCCACGCTGTATAACTTCTTCATTAATATTTATAGTAAGTTCATGTCTATAAATAAACGAGGCATTATGAAAGTTGTTGTAACGAAACTATTTTAACGATAATTAATCAATTATGTTATAGTAATGTGGTCTTACATTATATTATAATTTGATTATATTATATTATAATTTGAATTTATTGTCAATTTAAAAGAACAAACCTTACACACAAATCACAACAATCCATTACTATAACATAATTGATTAATTATACGTTTCAGTTGAAATAGTTCTGAACTCCTAACTTAGTTGGACACATTAACATTTGTTTTTGGCTTTGGACTAAAAATAAACTTTTAGCTTTGTTATTTTGTTAATAAATTATTTAGTAGGGTTCTAGTTGTTTAGTTTTCCTATAGATTACTTAAAACAATTCCAAGTCTATTTTAGATTTTGACTGTTGTAATTTAATATTGGTAGATCTGTTAACAAACGATGTAATTTCAGAAGAAGCAATAACGATATAGTAATTTGTTGACGATAGTTAACAGGAAATTTGAACAAGTCCGGAAAGAATAACCACTACCTAAGAAGGATTTGTACCACCTTTGTATAAAACACTGTGCAAGGTGCGTCCTAACCAAAAGCAACCAACGCACGAGTACGCTATCGTCTCTTTTTTTTGTATGAATAGGACATAGTCGCGCGATCTATCAATTCCCGTTTTTAACGTCAAATTTCATACAAACGATCCCGTTGATAGCGTTATCGTGCGACTATCGTTTTCAGTAAAGACGCGAAGTAGGTACGTCCGAGAACGTAAAAGACTTATTTTCAAAATTGATCAGTTTTCGTACGAAAGAGGTTAAAATGTTTTGGATGACACACGTAAATTCATAAATTGAGCAACATTCAAATCCGAAAATGTAATCAAATCATGAACTTCGAATTTTATTCCAACGTCAAGGAATCTTGACAAAATATCGTTTCGCTGTACCTGTGTGAGTGTAGGGTGTAGTATATACTAAATTTTATTTACTAAAATTGTAAGGAATCAATATTTCTGGTCATTGGATATATATTACGATACTAGTTTCCGCCCGCGGCTTCGCCCGCGAGGTATGTCGATAAAAACTATCCTATATCCTTCCCCGGGATGCAATCTATGTCTCTGCCAAATTTTAGCGAAATTCGTTCAGTGGTTTAGGCGTGAAAATGTAACATACAGACAGACAGGGTTACTTTCGAATTTATAATATTAGTATGGATTTACATCCTAAATATTGCAAGGCCATGATGATTAGGCAGAAATACAAACCCCGTACGGGTTTGTATTTCTGCAAACAAACCCCGTACGGGTTTGTATTTCTGCAAACATACCCCGTACGGGTTTGTATTTCTGCCTAAGCATCGTTGGAAAGCTTAAAATTAATTGCACTGTTTTGTGACAACCATTCCAGTCCAACTCAATTCTAGACTATTCATGAATTTCTGCGTTCAATAGTATCTTTTTTTCTTGTGTCGACTTCTATGTCTTACGCCCAATTTATCTTTCAAATATGATTAAAGAGTGTAAATAATTAAGCAATTGTGTTTAAATAGAACGTGTGTATACGTTTTTAGTAGCCACAATATACAAGCAACAATTAAACAGTAATATAAAAATACTAGTTTTTATCCGCGACTTCGTTCCGCGTGAAATTTCACCCTCCTCCATTCATCCTCTTAGGGGTAGAATTTCGAAAAACCCTCGCTTAGTCGATACCTACTCTTCACAAAGGACATACCCTCCAAATGTCATGTCTCTAGGACCAGCGGTTTAGGCTGTGCGTTGATATATCAGTCAGTCAGAATTTTATCATCATCTGCATCATCTGCCTAGCCTTTTCCCAACTATGTTGGGGTCGGCTTCCAGTCTAACCGGATGCAGCTGAATACCAGTATTTTACATGGAACGACTGCCTATCTGACCTCCTCAACCCAGTTACTGGGTAATACGATACCCCTTAGTAAGATTGGTTGTCAGTCTTTCCTTTCGGGCTTCTGTGTGCCCGTAATGACTTTGAATTTTATATATTATATAGACATAAATTTTGACCGGAGAAGGCAACACACAAAGAACAGTAGAAAGTTATAGAAGAGACCTTTGCCCAGACGTGGGACAAACAGGTTTCGTTTATATTTTTTTTAAACCTTGTTATATTATTTATGTACAGACGCCAGTACTACTACTACAATCTGTCGAATTTCTTTAACAGATTTTCAACTTTATCGCTAAAGTATTAGGTTCAAAGTTGATTGGGAAAATTTTGCAGTTTCGGGTAGCTTGATACCACAAGGCTCAATTATTGGGCCCCTGCTTTTTCTAATCTATGTTAATGACATATGTCAGGTGTCTTTAAATGGCGAAATTAGTCTATATGCAAATGACACATGTATATTTTATTATGGTTCCTCAATAAACGAAATGATGGACTATGCACAAAGGGATTTAGACAAATTACACGACTGGTTTCAATATAATTTACTCACAATCAATGTATTAAAGACGAGCTATATTATATTCAAGGCAAAAAATAAACAATTACAATGCTGCCCTAAGCTTCATATTAATAATATTCAATTGAGGGAATCGATCGAAGAGAAATACCTAGGGCTAATATTGGACAGTGGATTAACATGGAAGTCGCATATAAACAAAATAAGATCTACGTTATCGTCATTATCAGGACGTCTTTACGGTGTTGTTCGATGTTTGCCACGACAGGTTAGACTGAATATCTATCACTCCCTCGTCAGATCGCATCTAGATTATTTAATAGAAATATGGGGTAGCGCAGCCAAAACTAACCTAAACTGCATCCAAAGAATACAAAATAAACTAATAAAAATCTTATTTCATTATGACTTTCTCACACCAACAGATACAATTTACTCCGAAACTAAATTAATGAATATAAAAATAATTTATTACTATAATACATGCATCTTAATAAAAAAAATTAGAGATAAAAAGCTACACTCTGAACTCATTTTTAAAAGTAACACCGAAGAAGGGTTAAGACTTCTCCGTAGCGCAAACGATATTTTGTCTTGCGAGAACACGTACAAATTACGGAAAGAAAAGTATTACATACGAAGGGGCACAGATGTACAACAAACTACCACGAGAAATAAAAACCACTGCAAGTTTACAAATATTTAAAACTCTGTTAAAATCTTTTATTATTGACAAAATTTAAATCCGGCCCTGGTTCATGTTTGTAATTTACCCACAAAATTTTGATTTTTGTTTCGCATGAATCTTTTGCTGCTACCTTCGATGTCTTGTTATGAACGTTAATTATTGTTGTCTTCTCTTAATATTTGTGCATGTCTACACTAGCTCTGCTCATGAATGTCACCATTATTTATCGTTAAAATATTTCTCATTAAGTGAAATTTGTAGTAAATTTCTTTTGAGTAAATAAAGATTCTTTAACCACTTGATGTGCTGGCGTCTGTACATAAAATGTAACAATGTATAAAAATAAATGTCAACCTGTTTGTCCCACGTCTGGGCAAAGGTTTCTCCTATAACTTTCCACGGTTCCTTGTGTGTTGCCTTCTCCGGCCAACATTTATATCTATAATATATAAAATTCAAAGTCGTTACGGGTAGTCTGCAGCCCGAAACACTGACAACCAGTCTTACCAAGGGGTGTCGTATACCAATTTAACATATCTATCATCAAAATCCAGCAGTCCTATTAGTACTTTGCAACCTTTTAGAAACGAGTTACGAAGTTCTGAAAAAATTCGGCACACTTATTATTAAGTACCATCATTTATTACAACTTTCCTTTTCGTATGTCACGATGTTTCAACTATTCAATACCAATGATAGCACTTCCATTGAATAATGGACAGGTTACAGATTTATGAGTTTTTTACTGTGTTGTTGCCCTGTCAACTGATATGTAGTCATTCGTAAATTTATAAAATATGTTTTTTTTTTCAAAAGTGTGGACCACGGTGTTTTCTTGTCATACTAATCCCCTTTGCGAATAATGACCCGACATTACAATATGAAAAAAAAAATCATTATTATTCCAATCATAACGTTTTTCATTACAATTCGAAATGCAGTTGACAATAACATGAGAGCTACAGATAAATCAATTTCCAACGATTTTTTTGTGAAAGACCTGTGTCGAAACACAAATAGAATTTCACGAAAGCTGAAATTGAATTTCTGAAGGCGACATCGTAAATAGGACCGTTTCGAGAAAATACCTTGTAAATAAAAAAGGTGACGCTTCAATTATTTTCGAGCTATTTTCGAAACAAAGTGTAAAATGACACGAACATGATTATCCTTTCAGAGATCAAGTTATAAGAAATACAATTGAGCCATTATTTAACTCTTCGCATGTCGAGTGTGCATCATGTGTACCGATAACAATTAAATTTCTATTGTGTATGCTAATTAGACGCGTGACGTTCACAGGTAGTGAAATATGTAGTTTTCAAAGTTTTGCTTTATTTAAATCTACTATTTAAATAAAGCAAAACTTTGAAAATTTCTTAAACACTTAAATAGAAAACGGAATAAAGGCTTAACCCTTTAGAAGCAACATTTTAAGTACCTACTCTGATAATCAATTAGAGAAATGTGCATTCACATTATTCGACATCGGCTTTGCTTGCCATTTAATAGAAATGGAATAGAATAAAACCAATAACTATGTATTATTGTTCCAACGTCTGTTCCTCCAGAAATCAGTAGACATAAAGATCACAATAGAAGCAAAGATTGGCATCTCATATGTTGACGGTTGACCCCACTTCGTTCAAGTTAAAAATAGAAACATTTTCTAAAAGGCTGTCGTGGAAAAGTTTCACGAATATAGAAATCACACGCCATGTCATGTTGGGGATTACAATACAAGTTTGGGGTATTGTTAAAAAATATACAGTGCCAACAAATAAAAATAAAAATTAAGAATATCCAAAAGCAATTTCAATAAAATTTGAATGAGTCTGTCTTTCTAAAAGTTGATAAGCTGTTGTAATTTCAGGTAATTTCCGTACATGCGACCAAACAGATGGATTCTATTTCCGTAAGTATTATTTCTGATTATAAATCTTATTGCATCTTGATCATCATGCAAAACATCACTAATATCTGTCATGCGCAGTACATTGTTATTGTTAATGAAAGGTTTGTATTTGTTTATTTTTTAATGAATGGTGTCATAACATATAATAAAGTTACACAATAGCTTCAAATCGTTATCACGATCACTGTTATCGTTCTTATCAGAATTGTGGTAATTATTACGCAGTTAACCCAGTGTCCGGACAAACGTTGAATAAATAATGTTGAAATGTTTATTAGCATTTGGAGTGATGTTTATTCTTTTGGGTATTTGTCTGTCATTCTGAAATACTAAAGTGGGAGCAAGTATCTACGAATCGTGTCGCATAGATTAAACCCTTGCTTATCGTTGAATGCAGCAGCATCTCCGGACTTCATTCATTAGTCCCCGTGCTCGTCTCCTATCGCGTCTACTGTTGATAACTGTCTCTATACGAAACGCGGCTCACGTACATACCTACTCGTATGTTAAAGAGTGAGTGCGTGTTGCGTCTCGTCAATCGCTATTCGACCTCTCTGTATATTGTCCGTGTTTTCCTGATCCGTTTGTGTACAATGTTCCGTTGCGCACAATGCGAATATATTCGAGTTTTCTGCTAAACACTCGCCATTTAATCGTCAGTGGAAACCTGTTATAACTTCACATACCTGTCGCTATGTCTTTAACTTCGGGCCTGTGTCATTCAGATTTGTCACCGAGTTTTCATCGCGTTTAATGGATGATTTCTATTCGATATCGCATGTTTCTGCTCCAGTGTCAAACACACAAAAGCAGGAAAACGTGAAATGTTTATATTATGTGCAGTTGCAGAGTGATGTTGTGTTTTTATGCTGTTTATCAGTTTCGGATTGAGTATGTGTGAGCCGTGCGAGTAGTGCGACTGTGTTTATGATGCGGCCGCGTATGTGTGTGGAGCGGCGTCGGTGTGGGTGTTCCTGTGTCGGCGCGAGGCGCGGCGGACGGCGGCGGAGCGCGGTCGGTCGGCGGCGCCAGTTCACTTCTGAGCGCCACGGGGCTGCCGCGCTCTTGTCGCGTAGAACCCTAGTTCGCGATCCCAATAACTTTGTGCACTGGAAACTTTTCAAAGCGATTCCGGACGGATCCGATGGCCGCGGATCGCTTTCGTTTCGAATTTCGAGTCGCGTCGTAAAGTAAAACGTGCGAGCGATCATTGTTGCGTGTTTACACGAGTCGGTCGGTCTATTTTTGAATATTCTCTAAACGCTTGACGGCGAAGTTTTCGAAACGCAGCCCGCCGGAGCCGGGTTAACGTCCGCTGTGTATGCAGCACGCCTGCATCACGTCTCTTGTGTTTTTGTTGATGGATTTTTGTTGTTAACCTCCACAGTTTTATCCGACAAACGTTATCTGTAAGTATGACCCCGGTTGATTTACGATACTAGCTTGGCTGTGTTTTAATTCTAAACTGTAGCAATAAGTAAAAAGAGCAATGTTGTTTATAATAATATTACGTTTTATACGGAATTGTGGCTGTTAATTATCCAAAACTGAGTAAAATATTGTTAGCAAAAAAAAAACAAGCGACATATAGACGCGCATACATGTGGTGTGCGAGTAGGTACAAGTATGTGTGCACACAAACATACACACACAGTCCATAGTGTCGGCGTTCACTACGTGCATTTTAGCACAAGCATAATAAAGCATTTATTACGTGAACATTTATGCATTATTGCATGCACTGCCTGTTTACTGAGTGAAGGGCTTCTTCTAATTACAATTGTAGTATAGTGTTAAGGAATAAGGACTGATTCTGACGAGTTTGATTCCACTTCTAGTTCACTTGCGCTTCCCCTCTATCACAATGATACATGATTCATAGTTGTTTGGTCAAGCGAGACTGACACTGTACGGACGTTTATCTTTTTAACACACTTCTTCGACAACGTTTTGTTTTTGTTATTCGTGTTGTGTCAACTTGGTTAATTGAATTGTTGGCTCGTTCATATTTAAATTAGTCAAATAGGTATCTACGCTAATGTTTGACAAATCATATAAACAAAGTTAAGATAATCTACATAGATCCGGGTTTTTTTTTCTGAATATAAATAAAAGCAGACTTGAAAACAAAATAGAAGTAGTTCTACAAACGTGATTAAAATAAAATCAATATTAAGCACATGCTTACTAATTGTTGAGGTTCGAAGGTCTGTGTGCGTATCCAAACAGAAGCCAACATTTACTCTATGTGGTGAGCAAGATAACACACGTAAGGTGGCCAATTTGTTATATTATTTGGGGTAGCAATCGTAGCTAGCAACTCCTGGCCCACCTAAGCAAAGCTTGAAACAACAATTTTGCCGGTACAAGGAAGGTTTTAAAAGCGCTTTCTTTAAGGGGCTTACAGGACCTAAACACAAAAAACGCATGTTTTAGAAACAATAAAATTATATGATCGACTACAGTAAACAAAATCAGATAAATATATGATATTCTTCAGGATATATGCTAGATAGATAGTGTGTTGAAACATAATATATCTAACATGATACGATAGAAAAAAAATTTAGAAGATACCTCTAAAAACTTTCTTTTTACAATACAAACCATACTAATATACATACAATCATTCTGATTTTTTGTCAGATTATTCTACAAGCAATATCCTAAAATACTAGTGTTTTAATTTTTTAGTCCAAACAATAGATTTTTTGTAATTAAATAATTGCTTCATATTTTGCAATAAATTACCAGCGTTGTGTCATCGCGCTTCTCTTTCTTTTCTATGCAGTCCGACAGTGACCGCGCGTTAGGACATGTAAGCCCCTTAATGCATTGTGACAGTTGTAAACCTGATGGTTACGAGCATCAACGGAACCCTTTTTCCTTATTCGTCTTTTACGATTTGCGCACAATGATACGCGCGACATTCAACGTTTTAGGTCGAAGTTGGATTTCTTTTTTCAATCATTTGATTTGGGACCAGAGAACATAGTCCTATTTTATATACAGCTTGTTTTTGGAGACGATTGATGGAAAGGTTTAGCAGGTTATTTTAATTCAAAAGTCAGAGAGTTAGAGACATGTTTTTTTTAATTATTATTAAGAGAATTAATGAAACATATTGCACGCATTGCGTGCAATATTTACTGATCGCCAACAAACTGGTAGGTAGCGGTTTTCCAGGCACTTTCAAAATTCTATGATAGTGTAAACTAATTTTATAAAATAATAATATTTTTGAATGTGCCTTGAAAACTGATAGGTACACCGGTCCATTGCTAAAATCGATAAACCGGTTTTAGCGACCCGAATCTTCCGAAAATTGTTTTTTTTTTACATATTCTTCGGAATTCATTAGGTACCTACTTATCTTTTTTGTTCTAACTTGTTCTTCATGTATCGGCTCAGTATAGGCCAAGGTTTTAAAAACATAAAATGAGATAAAATAAGCATTTCCTTATCGACAATATAATTGCTTTTTGTGACAAAAATAAAAGAAACCGAACCAACTGGCTGAAATCAAAACACTGAAAAACTCGCCTGAAATTCAAATCTCACAAAGAACTCTATTTCTTACAGTCTAATAAAAATGTTTATTTCTGTAAGTACCTTCTATTAAGACACTTCTACAAAATGTTAGTTTAGCACTAGCAAACTTAGTCCTAAAACAATGTCTCTTTTTATGGAGTATAAAACCTAATATGTAGGATAATGGAAGAGGTTTTCAAAGAGGATTTATTTTTCTTAGTAACAAACTCACGTAACGAAACACATAGGTAGTTTTATCATTCTAGAGTCGTCCTCACGTTTTTAGAAATTGTACTAGCTAAATTCATCGACCATTCATCATTTACAAAACCAGTAAATAAATCTAGTAAAACGAACATACTTTCGTAATTATTGCTAAAACCACAAGAAAATAGGTTCAGTCGTTTTCAATTTATTGGCACAAACAGACGAATTACGTTTTAGAACTTTTCCCTATTGTGAACTTATCTGGCTTCTTATTACAAAACTGTTTTTTTTTATTGTTAAGTAGGTACTTGATAAACAAGTTTCTTTTATCAAAGACGAAAGTTTCTCCCATTAACTGTTGTAAGTACTTATTCATTTTATATCAAAACCTTTCACAATAAATCATTTGTATGTATACAAGAAGCGTGCACTAACAACTAAAATACATATATACAATATTATATTCACAGTAGGCACATGAGTAAGTACATAGAATATTATCGTATAAGCGGGTGACGCTATCCATTATACTATCTAAATATTATGCTAATATGTAGGTATCTATGTACCAACCCAAACAATTCCATTCTAACGCGTAGTGTTTTGCGGTTTATCAATGTACATTACACAAGTTCACACACACGCGTAGCATGCGCACACGCATAGATTGAGAGTCGTTTACACGTCTCGGATGGACCCTCCCACTCCCACCCCTTAGAGGTCATTCGTGTCAAAGATATTGTCTATGCTTCTCAATGAAGTGTATGTAGGTAAATGTTAAGGTGCAATATAAGGATTAAATATACCTACGAGGTGCATAATAATAATTATGTATGTACATATACCCATTGCCAAATGTTAACAATTTATTGTTTTGTATGGAACACGCTTTTTGGTAGGTTTTTTCGAAATTCTCAGTAAATGGGCATATAATTAATCATTAATTATTATTACCATAAATTAGTATATCTTTAAGAAAGTCCGATATGTTCATTAATTATCATCGGATCTGCTTTTGCGTGCGTCGGCGCAGCCTATCTTAGTCTTGTTTGGAAGTAATTAATCAATTTATCGATAATGATTACTAAAAAATGCAATTAATTGCGTTTATCACTCACGTGCATTCTATAGTATCACGGGATAGAGGAGAATGCAATTACTAAGTTAAAATACGTCAAGCAGGTATATGAAAATGATTTTTGTTACTTTGACGATATCATCAAAGTTGCGGGAAACACCTGGACGAGGGACGCAGGGAACCCGAAGTGTGGCAGAAGAAAGTGAGGGCTTATACCCAGCGGTAGCAGTTCGTGATTCCGGGCTGAAATCATGATGGTGAAAATGATAACGCTAAAATCTTAAGATTCTACCGAAGAACTACACAGTCCCTAAACGTAAAAAAACGCAAGTTTTATAATGCTTAAAAGTATATGATCGACTACAGTTAACAAAATCAGAAATATATATGATATTCTTCAGGATATATGCTAGTCAGATACGTGTTGAAAACATAATACAATTAATTTGATACGATAGAAAAAATCATGAAGATACCTCTAAAAACTTTCTTTTCACAATAAAAACTAATATACATACAATAATTCTGATTTTTTGCCAGATTATTCTACAAGCAACATACTAAAGCACTATTGTTTTAATTTTGTGGTCCAAACAATAGATTTTTTGTAAATAGATAATTACTTCATATTTTGCAATAAATTACCAGCGTTGTGTCATCGCGCTTCTCTCTCTTTTCTATGCACTGCATATTATGCACTCCGACAGTGACCGCGCTTTAGGTCATGTAGTCCCCTTAACAGCCTGATTCACCCTATCTTTATATCAACAATTCATCACAGATTAAAAAAACAACAGTATCTAAACATAATAAAAATTTAAGTCGCTTTTCGTGCATGTCTGTGCAACCGCGCTGTTCTTCTAAACTCCGCAACTGATTTTGATGGAGTTTTACCATCATTTAGAGAACTTATTCGAGAAGGTATAACACACTTACATATTATTAATGAAATCTCGATGTTACGTCAAGTCATAACAACCGTGTGAAGCATGGGGGGTCGCTAGTTTTATCACAACTTCCACACGTCTGAATCTACATAATTGCCTCATAGATTTCTGGGATTTTCACCGTTACCATCTTAAAATTCCAACCATCAAATATGACACTGTCATACAAAGCACAAAATTATACGACTTTGCCAAATTTGAAGCAATTGTAATCGAATGTACTGATACAGAGAAATCGTGTTCGGAGTACAACAGAGTACACGATAAACCTGTACACTTTGATTGTATCTCTTAGACTATTAATCATTAATAAGACAATTTCAGAAACTAGTTGCAAGACATATTTACTAATGTGTAGCTAACACATGCACACTCATGTGATCTAGCTTTTGCTTCTATCTAGAATAGCTGATGGATTAACTTTAAAGACAGTAGTAGAAAATAGAAACACACTCGGCTAGCCTAGCGCTGAAATGCCGTAACGACTATTAGTATAGGAACGCAGTGAATAAAAGTAACCTTACCTTCCTCATCTTTAAAAAATGCTCCATTACAAAGAACTGGGACATTAGATAGGAATACGATACATGCGTATGTATCGTATTCCGCAGTTCCTCACAAATATGTAGTAGCTATAAGGCCCAAGTCGTCGAATATCAAATAGGTATTTCAAACAGTAACCTTAACGTACTAATCTATCTGAATTATTCATAAGACAAACATACGCCACACCAAGATAAAATATATACGAGATGTTCCTTATCTCGATGCTCACTAATTTGGCACATTACGAGAATTTCGATTCGTCTCTTGATCCATTTTCATATCAATAAGGATTAATCAGAAGTCGGGTTAGGGGGGGATTCGTAATCACGAACATTGTTCGCAGTTCTATTTCTAGACGATTTTGCGAGGAACGAAGATGAATGATCGCATTATTATTATGAAAAATATACTTGACGTAACTACGTAAATGGAGTTACCTGAAATGAAGGACTCTATTTCATTAGGCCTACATTGTTGGCTGGCCCTGTGACTGAGTGTTTGGGAATGGCTATTGTAATCTCAAATTGGTTTGGTTCAGCCTGTATTTACTCCTGTACCACAGAGTCCGCAGACCAATCAATGGCTATCGATAAGACCTTTACAGTTTACATAAGATAGAAGCATTATGGAAATTGGTGTATCAACTCGGAGAGATTACATAAAAGATTGTAATGGCCTGCTGAATTTTAGAATGAGTTTTTATGGAGATATAACTGAATATTTTAAATGAATGAATGTCAATGCCAAGGATGTTCAATTTACAGATGAGACAGGAACAGCCTGTTTTAAATATGAACAAAATCTGTTAAGTTGAATGAAGAAGATTTTGAAAGTCAGAACATGTTCCTAAAATCCGCTTCTTAGTGCGGAAGCCCTTAGACAGTAACAATACAAATTAATTCATGGACCATCACAAAGTGTCCATTCAAACAATATGACACTTTATGAACGGTCATCGTAGAAACTCCAATAGGAATTTAGTCGAGTAGCAATTAAGGACGGATAGGCCCCTCGTGAGTCTTAAAACCATCCAAGACAATGTAATGTAACGCAAATGATAATTAACGATTTGGCTCGGACTCCGGTTTAATTGACTGAACGATTAACTTTTATTACTATGAACATCTCGGTAAACTATTGATAAAGATATTATTATCCGCGAGTTTCGAGGCAAATGTTGCTTGATTATCTTTCTATTGGCCCTAAGTGATTTTTGATGGCAGTGTAGCGTTTGATGGCGTCGATTATTTGTTTAATCGCGTCCTAAACGAATATTGCTAAGGTTAAACAAATTGATGGTTGAGAAAATTACATTAAATAGGCTATTGTTCCAGTTTTACGTTGCACTTATTGTTTGTTTTGGGTACTGTCGTGATGTTGACAATTTGAACGATAGGGCCTGAGTATGACTTGTGCTTTTGTTCGAGCCATTATCAGTGTTTATGATGTTATGTCATTTTAAAACACGTGGAGTAATAACATCTGGTAATTCTGAAACAAATAAGTTCCGGTGTCCTGAAGGTAATTGAAGGTTTACTACCGACTTTTATCCCATTTCTAGTAATGAGTCCCTCCTTCCAACTACCATACCAAGAAAGAGATTTTAATTAAGATGAAAACAACAATTCTTCAACGACTAAAAAACTTTCCTTCGTTAGTGCAAGCATGTGTTGTCAAACCGTTTTCTATTTAATAATACACAAAAACGCAAATGATATACATACCAACATCGCACATGTAATGTTCTAAGTCACGCAAACCCATGTAGCTGTTAACAATACTTCGTAGTAAATTTTCCACAGTGAGAAAATTGTTTACTTATTCGTGAAACAGTAGTCTCACGAGCACTCGGGCTAATGAATCCAAAAGAACTGGCAGACGTAAAAAAATGAGTCGTTTAAAGTTTTTTTTTTGTTTTACGTGGAACTGGCAAGTCTTTTACTACTGATACTTTTGTTGAAGCTGATTGACAAGGCTTTGTACTAGTATCCTAAATCTTAGCAAGTATATGCTTCTGATTTTCTTTTCATTTCCTGTTGATCTGTTTGTAACTCAATTTCACCATAACAGCTGCACGGATTTTGGTGAAACTTGAGACAGAAGGAACATATATCCTGGGTTACCACATATGGGACTCCGATTCTCAGAAAATTAAGAAGTTTGCACTTGGGTAGAGCCGCGAGCAGAGCCAGTTATCGTTTAAGTTTAACAAGTACTTAGAAACTTCCTGTTATATCCGATCCCTTAAGGATATATTGCGCGTTTCTATGAAGTATTATGATACAGATCTTAATGCGTAGTACGTGGATCCGTGTATCCATCGATGTTCGTATCAGTTTCGATACATTCCCAAGAGGAACCGGTAATCGATAGCTATAAGTTACACTAAGTAATTCTACTGTGTAATATTTTTGTGATGGCTTGATATTGAATAATAAGAGTGACGGAGGTACAAATCAGGCGATGATTTTGGCTTACAATTTTGCCAAGATATTGGGAAAATGGCAGGTCCCAAATGGCAACTTTGAACGTATTGGTATATATTCATCGTTTTTAATTTATTTAAGAAAGAATACATTTGATCTGTGCCAAATAATACCAACCTTGAAACTGACTAATCATTCTTTGATGCTCAGTAAAATTATATTTCAAAGATCAATATATGTGGATAAGATTTTGCAAATATGTCAAACTTGCGATGTCAGTACAGAAAAACTAGTTTCGCATCAAGCGGATTTCCCTGCAGAACTGTGTCGAGGTGGGTCTGCCGGCCTCTTCACTCTATAAAGTCTGCCGCTATCTCATCCATGGCGTATATCTGGCGCCTCTTAATTGCTTCAGACTAATAATTATTATCAGTTCGCGTGCGGCGCCCCGCCCCCCTTCCGCTCGACTACTCAGATACGCAATATCTAATGTGTGTTGCACACACACATAAGGCAACGCTAAACACGTGCTGGGTAGCCACGGTTTTGCCACCGCAACGGGAAAATATAACGCGGCGGCGGATTAATTTACAATGATAATAGAGTTATAAGTCAATTTTCTTCGAAGTCACCTGATTCAGTAGAAGTGGAAACGGAATCACGAGTATTTGGAATAATATTAACATTAAAATACACTTGTTCTCCCTCTTCACATGTCTCTTAATGTTATACGGGTGGTTCTTCAAAATTTGGTTAACTTTTGGGCTAATTTTGACAAAGGTGTTTTTAGATGATTATCAGCAAAGTTCTAATCCTATGCTGTGGGTAAAATATATACTTTGTTGCATCTAAAAGGGCCAGTCACTTTACTAAGTATTTTAGGAGAAATTCAAGTTTTTTTGAAATCAGTTTTCTAGGGACTGACGAGACATGATAGGGACTGACGTCAAACACGGTTAGTGTGTTTAATCACATTTTTATTGCAAAATTAACTTTTACAAAATCAAATAACTCACAAATTATTACTAATTATCATAACGAACAGTTAAAATATTAGTTATTTTGTATGGTTCGTAGTATTTTCTTTCTACAATCTTAAATTTAGTATCATAGTCTAGTTTCAGTCTCAAAAATATTCAGTATACTGGAGGTAGACAATCAGTTCTTTGATAAATAGTTACCTTAACAAGCTTTTTTTAATATCAGTCAAACTTATTACCTATCTATCTCTCCAGTAAACAAAATGTATGAACTATGAGTAAACTTAAAAGTTACAATCACAGGCTTTCTTTCATTAACTATATTTTTTCTTAGAAATTAAACTGTACTTTGAGTTCAGTACTTACAAACCAATAATCTACAATAATAATTAACAATATTTTAAAAAATCAGCTTTCTAAGTAACAAAATTATAATTTGAACGTAATATTCAGTCTTTCTCTAATTAATCACAAAGACTATCACATCACTATTTGTTTTACTTTTCATAAACGTCAATAGGTTTCTTAAATTTGTAAAATACTTTTCCACTCTTGACTATTAGGTTAGGAACTGGCAGTTTTCCTAAAACATCTTCGTAAGGAACGTCAGCGATATCATTCTCATTTAATTGAAATTCTGTGCCATTATCGTTGCAAACTTTAAGGAATGTAACTGTCAGCTCTCCATCTTCATTATCATATTTTGAGCAAATCGCAGCGTATCGATATTCTTTTCTCTTCATAATTAACTTGATTAGAACATAATCCCCACTGCCATAGCTCGTTTTAGACTTTTCCTGCGCATCCTGGCTTATGCTTGCTAATGTCACATCATCTTCGGAATCTGTGTAAATATCTGGAACTTGAAGCTTTGTTTCGCGTTGGTACGTTATAGTCCCTAAGTAATATATAATGATTACATCCAACGTCATCACAGAAGCAACTTAGTGACTTCAAGACAAGTTTATTCGGGTTATAAATATTACCCGAGACTTGGTGCACTAACAGAGTGCCTTTAAACGGTTTCTGCTTTTTCTCATGCTCCTTTATCATTTTGTTGACTGTTTCTATTTCAGCATCTTCGATAACAGAAATCTGTATATTTGGACACCTTTCTCGGAGTACAGCCACAAGGTCGTATAAGTTTGTGATGTCACCTTTCTGAGCTATGAGTTGGTCCGTCCGCACTACGCTTGCAAGTTGCTCCTATTCCATCTGGTGCTCCTTTTCCATGTCCGGCCTCATGGAAACTCGACGTGTAATTCAAAGCGAGTGGATAGAAGTCCTGGATTCTGCACGCCAAAATATAAAACATTGTTTTGTTTTGATATTGGGTCACAGGACCGTCACTCAAGAAATGAAGGTTTTCTACTGAGGGAGGCTCTGCTTTTTGATTAGGGTCGTTAGCCATGACTTCAATTTTACTTTTTGGGTAAGTACTTTCTTATTTTTCACAATCCCACGTTTCAGTCTTCTGTTTCTTTGTTGTTCGCCTCCTTTCAGTAAACTATTTCTTACTTTCAGTAAATTATTTCAGTAAATTATTTCCTTTTCAGTAAACTATTTCTTTTTCCGTTGGACAATTCTCCTTTTTCTAGCTTCAACTCTTCTTTCATTGTTTAGAACAGGAACTTCAGGAATATTGGCCTCGTCCGATGACGGCGGCGTATTTTAGTCCATGTATTTATTAGCATTTCCACTAATCTTTTGTTTTTTTTCTATAAGCTGATGAGTAGGCTACCCATTTTTTTCGAGCTCTTCTGTGCTCACGCGGAGTCATGTCCTTGACACATTTCCTTTGTACTTTTTCTTTTTTTTAAAGATATTTTTTGCCGTTCTTTTTCTTTGTACTCTGCCAGTAAAACAGGGTCGTTTTTAATTTTTTCCAAGCGTCTTTTTGTCTGTTCAGACTTTTTTTGGGCGAGTTCCTCTTTGGACAGTAATTTTTTATTTCTAGGCGCCATATTCTACAACAAATTCATTGATTTTATGATTAAAACCATGGATCACGCAGTATGGCAGTCAGTCCCTAGGTGTGGCGTCAGGCCCTAGTCACTTTTACGACGAGGGCCTGATTGTCTAGGGACTGACAAATCAAAACAAAATCAAACATAACCTATTATTTAAAATAAATATCAAAACCAATAGGCGATCAAAATAACAAGGCAGACAAAGCTCAAATTTACAACAAGTAATGAGATCAATTATTAATTAACTATCTTTGAAACGACTTACCTAGGGCCTGAGAGTTTGACTGGCACACTACGTGTTTCCGTAACAAAGTTGGCGACCGCACTAAAAACGAAATGGCTGCCGCGGCATTGGTCGCGTTTATAACTAACTTCACATCGATGCTTTCGCTTGAGTAAGTTTTGAGAAACGCCATATGCTTAGATGCCGCGTATTTTTGAATTTCGCAAATAGCTAGGGACTGATATTTTTTAACGCTTACACTTTTTGACTTGAAATAATCTGATAAAAAAATTTGTTTTTAAAAATTAAATCGCAATGAAAAGGTTAATAATATAATAGTAAACGCGTAAAGTCCAGTTAAATTAAAGTATTGTAAATAGAATAAGAATAACAGTGAAATACTTGCTAAATTTTGGAGATCTTACATGGCTAGGGACTGATATTAGGAGTAGAAAGTAGCGATTTTCGGAAATAAAAAATATAGTGATATAAATAAAAATGAGTGACCAAATTACATGAACTTTATAATATCGCTTAGTAGTTGCAAATATTGGATAAAATAGATATAAATATGTGAAAATTGCTGCTAACACCAAGTTAACCAAATTTTGAAGAACCACCCATACATACATATCTAGTGTCTGTTTATGAGATATCGCGAGTTTGGCTTTGGAAATTGCATTGATACAGTGCCAAGCCGTTGCATTACGTGTCATCAACTTGTTTGAAAACATCTCTTTCTCTATATGCATTATTTTTATGACCAAAACAGAATGCTGCATCGTCATTTCTGGCCATATTACAGAACTGTTTAACCATCTCCGGCCGTTTTAAGACGCTGCATTTACAAAACAGGCAACTTATAACGAAAGTGAATATTTTATTATTGTTTACGCGACTCCCCTTGAGGAAACCAAGATTAAGTACCACTAAGGCATTAGTAAGTCGTGCCATTAATTCTTTAACGGGTGAATAACCTTCGTCGTTCTCGAAGACGTCTCGTCTGGAATAGTAATTATTATTGTTTCATTGAAAACTACTATGTTACTCTACTTCGTGTCAACGGCCAAATAAACTGATCTAGTCAAGGAAATTTTACCAAATCGCTCTTGTATTGTTTCTTCATCGCTTAACTGGCTTTAAAAAGCAAGTTCTTAGTATTATGAATCATTGTGCAGGTTTAAGTCATTACATCTGATTATGCATGGAATCTTATCCTTGTCTGGTGAATTATCAAAAACCATCTCATTAATCATGTATCAGGTTTGAAAGGATTGATCGTCGGTCGTGACAATTAAATTTGATCATCTGGAGGGTGCATTTACTATCCAAAATTGTGATTTTTTACGATTCTGAATGTCTATTTTGCGTTACCTGTTTCTAATCTTTTTGTTTATGTTGAGTTCGGTCTCGGTCTAGTTTCATTCCCAATTTTTCCTTTATTTTTCCCAAATATCGTAATGGAGAGCCCTCAGATGGAACTAAAAGCGACCGCCATAAAGTCTTACATGTGATCCGGTTGATATAAAGTTGTCTCAGTCTTTCCGCTATCGAGTTTCTCGAGATGTAAGAAAACATATGTAGTAAAGAACTTAGACAACATATTTCTAGTAGTTTACAACTAGTAGGGAATTCTAGCAGATTTTTTTACCATCTGACTAAACATATTGATTTTCCACTGTTTCTCTTGTTTTTTCTTTTCTATATACGGGTTTTGGGTTATATTAGCTGCCGACATCAGAAGGCCTATTCTCGTAATTAAAAACGTTCAAAATCTAGTCGCAATCTCATCTCAGCGACAATCAATGTCAAAAATGTAGGGAAATTAGAGTTATTTTGACAGATTGAGACTGAGATCAGACTCTTCTTAAAATTATTAGAATTACACCTTTTTTTTTTGAGGTTGGGAAATCATCAAATGACCCCCCTCCCGCTCTGGGTGGAGCGGAAGGGAGTCTCAGACTCTTACTGACTAAAACCCACCCGTGTTCCTTCCTTAGCCCTTTATGTTCCGAGCCAGTGGTAACCCTTTCGGACAATCCCGCTGACCCGGTAGGCTTCGGCTTCGACCCTGACGGGCCCCTCCGAATGATGCTGACATCTCTTTGAGGCGCGCGACACCTCACCTCAGGGGGGGGGGGTGACACTTCAGGTAGACAAACTATAAATCTTTTAAATTCGCTTATCTAATCTCTGTATGAAATAAGACAATGTAGGCCTTATACATACATATAATGTTTCGACCAGTGTCAAAGTTTTTACAATATTGAACGACTTCCTAAATTCGATTATCTTCAAAAACTTCAGGTTTTATTGTTTTATCGAGATTCCGAATCATTTTTCATAACTTCGATGCAATATCGGCCGATGGATCCTTACCGTTACCGTTCGTTCCATTTCGAGTTCCAACGTCGATCACGAGGTGTTCTTATCAGTCATAAATTATGTCACGAGGAAACAAGTATATGTATATGGAAGAAAGAGGTCGTTTTAAAGTCTGCACGAGTAGGTAAATCATATTCACGAATACAGGCGTCGTTATTGTACAACAGAACGGTTTATTGGCTGTCTGACCTCGTGTTATCGCGACAAGCCTCCGTCATCTTCCAAGTCATCGCTTATCGCTGGCTGTGACGTATCGCTAGATGTTGGCTTTTTGTTATTATTTATTATGTTATCCTTCATAATATGTATTGGGTTTTTTATAAGTGTCAGGGACGATGGATTAAAATAACTCTTGTAGGGTACATGGACTCGAAAAAGCGCAAAACGCCCACTTGCCTGGTCTTATCTTCACGAGGCTGTCGCGAAAGGCGACTTTAATTGCAATGGTCTATAAGGGTCCCAGAATTGTTGAAAAAGCTGTATTCAGGTACAGAATACTTGATAAGGTGCTAGTTGTCACGTTTGGCTTCTTTTATGGAAAGTTAAGTCATAAAAAGGATTACACTTTTTTCTGGCACAAAACTTAAAATAGTGTTGTCTAACATATTCCCCTGGCTGCTTATATTACTTCGTTATCCAAGTTTTTATAGCGGCTAACTTAATATTTTTACAAAAAAAACCGACTTCCAAAAAAAGCACTACAACGTGAAAAATAACTTTAATTTCGGAAGTCGGTGTCTTTGGATCCTGTATTTTAGTTTTTGCCACCGACATCCCAAATTAAAGTTATTTTTCACTTTGTAGTGTTTTTTTTTGTTAAAAAGTTTTTATTTCTCTCTTTTAAGTGGGTCTATTTATAATGTATCTAAGTTACAATAGCCTAATGTCAACTTGCCCATCGCCTTTTTACATAATATTGCTTTTCCCGATGCAGCGACGTTAATTGTTGAGGAGTTCTCCTAGCATTCCACCATCAGCTCCATTTCACCATTCGCATTGTGACGAGCATAAATTGCTTAGCAGCCATATTAAAGTAATCGAATCGCAACCCTTGAAATACTTATTATTGAGTAGTTCCGTTGGCCAACTGTGGTCTTCTTCATCAGTTCCACAAAATGGTGGTTTTCGAGAGCAAATGCACGAGTTACTATAAAAAATACCCAAATCACTATAGGTGTGCCTATAATATTTGAGGAGTTCCCTCAATTCCTCATGGATCCATCATCAGAACTGGATTTTGATAAAAATGACCAATCTGGAAGTATATTCTTATAAATAAAAAAGGTTTTTCCAAATCGGTTTATAAATGACGGCGCACTGAGGTAACAAACATGAAAAAAAATACAACCGAATTGAGAATCTCCTCCTTTTTTTGAAGTCGTTTAAAAAAGAATGCCTACACAATTTTAACTGTCTGAATCCTGTTAAAAATGCAGTGACAATTTTACTCATTTTATATTAACGCCTAGTGCCAGTAAGTAAAAGGAGCGTAGAGACAAACTCTAGTTAACAGTTTATAAATGGATAAAAAATTTAAGCTCTGCCGTCCTAAAGCGATTTTTTCCCAACTTTGGTTGCCGCTCATTACTGCGAATCTGGCAAAATTGAGTTCTAACTGGCAACAAAAGTTGCCTACTTGTTACATTTTTAATCCAGCAATTCAGAATGTTTTTGTTTTATTAAATAGAGGTACCATTTAGGTTCATGCATATCGGAGTGTTTACCCACTTTTTACTAACATCGTTGAGAAAAGAAAGTTATATTATTCCCTTATCTCATTCTTACCCTTTGACAGAAATAAGAGTACCTTTCCCAAGATAACCTAACCATTCAGGAATTTCTTCTCACAAGGCAGGGATTTGTATCCTTGACAGCCCTATTTACCTGCGCCGCTAAATCTCCTGAGGGATCAGCGAGGACAACGGTTCTATCAATACTGTGTCGGGTTAAACCCTACCCGTCTCTGACCCGTAATCGAGGCTCAATACGTTTTCTCCAAATTCACCATTCCTCTGGAACTACCAGTCGGATTTGAAAAATTCTTTTTGTATTTAATAGCCCAATTCTCGACCCTTAAAAAAAAATAAAAAAAATTCACCATAAACGAGTCACGTCTAAAAATTTGACTGTCCAAACTGCACAAATAACTATTTTGCTACGCAATCAGTAATAGCGGCCATAAAGCGTTACAAAAGATCGCTTACTATTGTTCTTAAATCATAAAGGGGCCATAAACCGTCCTTATATCGATAACCCGGCCTTTTGCAATCGCATCCACAATTCTACACACGGACCCCACGTGCGGCCACATCTCATTAATGCAATCGATACGCCCTCACTAAAACATTATATTAGTAACGCTATAGCACTACTTCATTGCCGTGCAAACCGGTTGAGTTCAGACGCTTTATCTCGCCGTGGACATCCATACTCAGAACCGGCTTCTCGTATGCGTCGCTTATTTTATGATTGTCAATAGCGACCGCCGCGCAGCGTCGATACGTTTTATGTTTTTCGCCCATTCTATAGTCTATAAAACGTGCTCGATCGGATTTGTGAGTCCTTTTACATCAGGCTCAGAGCCATTTGTTTCAATTTCATTCTGAAATGTATCATAATGTAAATTCTTTCATAGAGCGGCGCAGCTTCGAATTGTTTGTCTACTCAGACGACAGCTGCATTCAAATTCAAAGTTTAGCAGCCTTATAAATTCTTGTAACACACCACGTTCTGGTTCACACACACACTAATGTTTTTGAACAGCTTTTTAAAATCCTACGACATTGGTTATAGTTTAAATGAAATACAACCCAAAGTTAAACTGATTCATTTTATCAAGAGTAATTGCGAGTCCTAAAAATTCCTCGCCTTAATAAGAAGAAATGACCATCTATTAACTAAAGTGTGTCTAATCAATCAGTGTCTACGAACTTTAATTAAGGACAAGTGTCGGTTTACGTTAGATCGACGGTAATTTGATGATTTTCTGAAATGTAAAAGTGTAGCCAAAGGTCATGTTGATATTCAGCGAGTTTTTTTTCGTCGTTTATTCTCCTGGCGGTGTGGGCACGCGAGGGCATGACCTCGCGCGTGACGTCACGCCTCAGATGAATGAACATCCACCCCAGCCCCATTGCCCTTCTCCCCCCACCGCCCGACGGTCAACTTGCTAGCGATGAGCACCGTTATTGCAGTCAAAACATCTGTCGTTGAGTCGAAACGACTTTTACGTAGAAACCGTCGATGTTTCCACACTTTTCACGTAATACGTAATATTCTGGGAAAGATTTGGGGACCGGCAATGTCGTGATTGTTATGAAATATTTTTCATAATAATCTTTTGATGAACGCAGTATTATCGGATTATAGGTTCCTGCGTAGGTTGCCAACTGGGTAAAGGTATTTATTTAACCGAAACTCGTATTTAAATGATTGATATGTTGTCGGTTTATTGTCAATTCATCGGTATATCATTTCAGACTAGTTTGTCGAAATAACACTATCTTCAAAGAACTGGTTAAACTGGGCATATATAAAGTTTTTTTTATCTAAAGAATCTGCTTGATCCTTTAAAATGTGCAGTGCATTTACTACATAGTAAGGTTATATTATATGCTATTATGCTAGCACACGTCCTAGAAACAGTGATACTTGAACAAAGAAATGTTCAACATGTACTTGAATAGAAAATAATAGTAAATTCGAGTAATATGGTGAATCCGGCTCCGTTTCTCGGTGCAACAACGCCCAAGGGTCTTGGTCAAGTTCCATATTTGGTTTACGGTGAGTCATCCGAGTGTGCACGGACTCACGATAACTGTTCCCATATCGAGGCCGTTTTAAGGAGAATCTAAATCGATATTATGTACATATATGCTCGTATGAGAAGAAACATTGATAGATGAACGTTCGACAACCTCGTATATTTTATCCATTTGTCAGATGCGAATAGATAGATTGCGTGTAATTTTTCACTCAGTCTTTATTCTCTTCATTTTTACCAGTTTTTGTTTGTTAAGTATTAACATTCACTTTTGTCTACTAAACGGTTTTCTATAGGATTTTTTTAAAGCTATTAAGGATAAGCATTAAAGCGAACAAATAAAAGAACCGTTATACTTCTTTTCACGTTCATGAACTTTTTCATTGTTTCTTACAACAGAAGCCTCTGTTTTGTTGAGTAGAATGTTCTTAAATCCGCCTATTCATCTTTCTTTATTACAGGGAGATAAGTTTGTTCATTAAGCAGAAACTTCGTCTTAACTAAGGTTGTAGCAAAAACTGCCCACACTAGCGCTCAGGGCACGATGACGTGGTGTCTCCCTAAAATGGAAACGACTTCGTGGAAGCCATACCTCGTCGATACTTAGCTAGTGCATAACGTGTAATTCTATGAAATAAGCGGACGATAAACTCTTCGACTAGGAATGGCTGGTAGGTAATAAAGAAAATAGATACTTCGACGGCTATCGATAACTTGGGTTGTTTAGAAATCATTTCACTGGTCGCTAATGTTTCTTAGAAATCTGGGAATAGCAGAAATGTTTTATTTAATTATTTGGAAACCAAAATATGACGTTATTTGAGAAATTAATCTGCCTTACTTGTCGATTCGCACGAATTTACTTGCCCGAAACTTCTCTCGATTTTTTCAAAGTACCTATAGAAAAAGAACACTAGAGCACAGGAGTGATAAAGAAAGAAGAAAGAAAATACGTTTATTTGCGGCAAACATGACGCATAAAAATAAAAACACAACAGAAAAGCAAAAATAACAATAAGAGTTAAATATTATAAAACGTGTACTTTTTTCTGCTACATTGCATAAATTCAAAATGTGCCAATTCGTGCGAAGCGCCTATAAACAAAAATAATACAAACTAAAAGTGCGCGAGAATGGACTAAATAATCCATTAATTTATATAAGGTATGCCACAATTAATAAAAACATCAAAAGTTAAGTTAAACGCTGACATAATTGATGCACAATGCACACTATTGTATCTTTTCCCGTATTGAGAATATCATCTTCAGTACACACGTTGCTTTTATAAAGTAAACGGAAGAGCGATAAGGTTGTCCTTGTTTAGAATACGTGCCTGTGTATGCATATGTGGATTATATTGTGTATATTATGTATGTGAGAGCGCGCTTTGACCTTCCATGGCCGGTGGACGCACGCTAAACGAGCCCACCGAATGAATTCGTTAACAGCTCTTTGGGTATTAAGAGACATACCAATGGTTTTAGTGTGGCTACATAAGTCCTCTCTATCTTTAATCCCTTTTACTGTAAGCGCCGTACTCTACCGCTTGTAAAATCTCTTTTGGAGCTACTATCATTACCAAAATCAACCTCCTTAGTTCAAGCTTCGACATTTCTAACTTGACTTTTGACCTTTAACCCCAGATATTCTTAATCCTCATTACAAATGTTCACACTACTGTATTAAAATATATCTGCATAGTCACTTCGAGCAGCGCGGCAGCGTAGTAACATTTTCTAAAACCCACGATAACCTTGGCTTTTTGATAAATACGTCCAGTATTTTATGCTATATCGCAATAAAACGTTATTCATTAAATATTGATAAGAACCAAACCGGTATGCGTTGTTCAAAATTTTAATTTAATTTAGCTTTTGGGAACAGCGAAGTATAGAAAAAAAAAGTTTGGTAATACATATACATATGTATCGCTCATTTTTATCGGACATACATCGACGTAAATGTATTTTTTCCCACAAATGAGCTAAATATGACAAAGCACTTTTCTTTTTTTTTTTCTTGAGGATGGGAAATCATCAAATGACCCCTCCCGCTATGGGTGGAGCGGAAGGGAGTGTCAGACTCTTACAGACTAAAACCCACCCGTGTTCCTTCCTTAGCCCTTTATGTTCCGGGCCAGCGGTAACCGTAAAAAGCGTATTTTACGTCAGGAGAAACAAAGATTAAAATAAAAGTAAAGTAGCAGTTACGTCGATGTTTCTCCAAATGAGCGCCATGTCATATTCAAAACTATATATTACATTACAATCCTTGACATTAAATAAAAACACGTGTTATTTTTGATGAATTCAAAGCTCTCTGAGAACCATGAACGCATCTTGAATAAAACAATAAGCACATAATATTTTTGCGACTTTTGTTTCATACATCTGTGACCAGGGTTGGTGAACAAACGAAATAAAAAATTATGTTTTCTTTGCCACGAATTCAGAGCCCTTATATACATATGTTTCGTATTAACACGCTCAAATTAATTCCTATATCACAGTCATCCGGTTGATTTTATTGTCAAAAGGAGCATTAATTTACAAATTAATGTCGCGATAGACCAGTTGTGTACACGTCATTATTATGTCCTCGATTTCATTTCTACGAACAGCCATTGCCGCTCGTGCTTTTACTACTTAGAGATGACTGTGTCTGATAGGAATCAAACTAGTCCTGGCGACGTAATGATCAAACAACATTGACGTAGACTTCCACTTTCAAATGTAACGGCACAAAAAACGCTGACTCGCCGCTCAAATGGGTTTTTTGTTTCACTCTGTCTTGACATGCCACAGCGGATACAACCGTACTACTTTATGAAGCACTCAGATAGAACTATTCAATATGTCTCTGTCCCACTTTGGAGACAAGAGAGAACATGTAATTTCATGTCCCCATTTATTTTTGTTTTTTGCCTATGGGAGGGGTTCAAAACTACATTTTTTCTTTTTTTTTCTTTTCAGTTACATTTGTGCGGGGCCTCTCCCATGTAGTCTTTCACTCGGACGGTGATGACTACGGATGACCTTGATTTAGTGGTTGTTTTTGTGATTGGTGCTGGTGATTGGCAGCGAGAGTGTCGGCGGCTAAAGCCAGGCCAGTGTGGTTAGTGTTATGCCAGTGGTGCCAGTGATGTGACAGTCTATGGAAGCGTCAGGGTTTACTCGGAATGTTCACGAAGCACGGCAAGCCCGCTGAGCGGTGCCACCATCCCCACTCGCATAGGGGCTGTAAGAAGAAAAAACCGGCTCCGCACACGCCCTGGAAGTACTTGATGAATTGCCCACTCGTTAGAAAATGTTTTGGTACGGTATTTATTTTTCATTTTATTTTCTGATTAAACCTTTGGCGTTGGTGTAGGTGAACTAACTCATTTTAATGAGGTCAAGATTGTAATCAATGAATTTAAAGTGCACATAATTGCTTCATAAATTAACTGGATTGAATTCAGTATAATTGATACCTAAGATAACAAGGTGTTAAACAAGCTTGAATGCAAAGAAAACGAATGAAACAGTGAGCTGGCATTAAAATCGTCTATGAACGTAATAATACTGGAATGGGTTTGTAATGAATCTATAATGATTTGATATGAACCATGAAGTGCTGTTTTATCTGTGTTTTTGATAGTCTGAGATAAACGTTATCGGATAGAAATCGATCATTTGATAGTGCTTGCCTACAGTTTGACGACAGTTGAACAGTTTGGTGGAGAGTATGGAAGTATAATAAAATTCTTGTGTAATGGTTTTTATCAAAAATGATCAATGATGAAGGATAGTTCGAAGTTGGTGCTAAATGGGTAAAAGTTTTGCTTGGCCTCGTCGCGGATGGATTCTGCCATTAAGGGTTAGAAAGTTCGATTGATACCGATCTCTTGGATTACAGTTTTACCGATGTTGAGTGGGAATGGTAATTTCAGTTTTTGTTCTTGTTTATCACTAAAATAACCGTCAGATAACATTTCTGAACAATCAAAATCAAAGAATTAACTAAATTATTTAAGAAAGTCCAGTAAAGGCTCCTGCAAACGGGCGCGACGCGCGACGCGAATCGCGCGCGACAAAAAGGCACCGCTCGTTGCGCGACTTGCGGTGCCTTTGTGTCGCGTGTCGTGTCGCGCCTGTTTGAAGGAACCTTAAGAGTACTGTGTGTTTAATATTTGCATTTCTTTTAACCGGTCATTGTACTAAATATTTAATTGAGGGGCCCGTGAATAATAACAGCCGTACAGGTCGATAGATCAGGTTAAGACACGCTTGCCGCGGTTGTCTGAGGATGGGTGACCATCTTTACATACCGTGACCCCTCCGTGCCTCGGAAAGCACGTTAAGCCGTGGGTCCCGGCTGTCATTTGTGGATCTTTGACACTCGTTACGGGTCGTCGGAAGCCCGAAAGTCTGACAACCAGTCTTATCAAGGGGTATCGTATTACTCAGTAATTGGGTTGTGGAGGTCAGATAAGCAGTCGCTCCATGTAAAATACTGGTATTCAGCTGCATCCAGTTAGACTAGAAGCCGACGCCAACATAGTTGGGAAAAGGCTAGGCAGATGATGTACTGAAAATTTAATTAGTTTTTGGAAGAGGTTCATGTTTCCCAGCAAGTTCATAAAACAGTTTATTGTTTGAACTTGAGTTTTTTGCAGTTCCTGCGTTACGGTCTGGGTAATTAATTAATCTTCTCGTTGAATTTTATGAGATCTCTGTAAATTGATTTGCCCAATGTGCGCGTTGTGTGTGTTGTGTGCTCGTACTTTGATGCATTGCGTGTAATCTTGCAGTAATGCGTACTTACACTGAGGCAATGTAGTGAAATTGTAAAATTACTCTTAAAAGCATCTACTATGTTCATTATCATGAAAATGTCGTTTAAACAGAGTCAATCGACTGTTGGATTTCATTGGAATACGATGAAACTACATGTCCAAGTAAAGTTGTAGGTGTTACAGCAGCATGGATAATGCTTTAGTGTAGAATCCGTCTCATGATAGAAGTCCCGCAGTCGCGGCGCTGCAGACATGCGACAGTGGAATCATAAATCTTTGTCTATTTATTTATCTTAACATCCACCGACGGCCGCCATGGCCCAAATGGAAACCAAACCCATAACATAGGACATAGAACATATCTCAACATCATATTACAGGCACTGCACAATATTAAATAGAGAAAGGTTTCTGAGGTAAAGGAGGGATGTTGCCACTTATCGCAGCTGGACTTCCTTCTAGAGACGGACTCTAATAATACATTAAATATTATAGTAAGAAGTTTTTGAAACACTCGAATGTTCGTTGAATTGCGTTTCAACAATTTTCAATATAGAGCGTCGGTATGTTCGGTGCAAACAACTGTAAAAACAAATAGCATTGTTTTTAGAGCGAACAGACACACGGTCACAGAATTTCATTGTTTTTGACTTTTTTTTGGCAACAATTTTTGTACTTTTGAAAGTCGCTAGGATTGCCCAGTTTGGAGGTAAATGTTGGTTTTGCGTCCATTATCAATTGTTGCATTTTGGTCACGAGTTTGCTTACTGGGAATAGTTACTGTTTATCTGATCAATTTTCTTTTGATAATGAGAAAGAAATTGAAAAATGAGAGAAGAAATTGAAAAGTGTAACGCGTATTCTCGCCTAACTTCTTATGAGATGGGATAGTTCAGGAGTGAATTAGATCTGTAGCTGTTACAATCATTCGTATTTCATTATTTTAGGTTAAACAATTCGATTACTTATCAACATCAAGTAAACTAAAATTACTAGGGGATATTTCAGTAGATATAAGAATCAAATATACCGTCATCATCATCTGCCTATAGCCTTTTCCCAACTATGTTGGGGTCGGCTACCAGTCTAACCGACTGCAGCTGAATACCAGTATTTTATATGAAGCAACTGCCTATCAGACCTCCACGACCCAGTTACTGGGTAAGACTGGTTGTCAGAATTTCAGGCTTCTGACGACCCGTAACGGCTGCCAAAGATCCACGAATGACGGCCGGGAATAAGTGCTTTTAACGTGCTTTCCGAGGCACGGGGGGGTTTCTTTTGATATGCAAAGATCCCCGCTTCCTTGACTATTCCTTATGGCTCCTTCAAACCGGCGCGACGAAGGAGCGGTGCCTTTGTGTCACGCGCGATTATATCGCGTGTCGCCTGTTTGTAGGAGCCTTTAAATACCTATAGGTACACTAGTCAGTTAGGTCAATATCCTTAGCTTAAAACAACTGTATTTTCATAACAACAGACAAAATTACTTGTGCAGCACTTTCCGCATCACAAACTGCTGTTAGTCCATAATAATAGTTTTATTTTACGTTTCCACTGACTTGTAATGACCATTATCACTCTGTTTACGTATCTTTACGTAATTCAGCTGCGGCAAGTGACAAAGCAATAAAATAAAAGTATATTGTTTCTTTAGCCTATTCTTTTACATAGTTACGTAAAAAATGTAATGTTCCGCGTCATAACTTTGCGGCGGTAAGCCACGACGTGGTTTCTGAGAGCACAGTACATTTTGGTTCCAATGTCCGAACTTGATCGAATCAGCGTGTCTTGGGTCTTTAGCCCGTAAACCGACCTCATTCCACCGGCCCCCTTCTACCTTCGGACGATCCAGACGCACTGCAAGTTACCATCCCTACCTAGTTGCTATTCCACCAATTCGCACTAAGCGTTTTCAAATGTCCTTTATAATGCGCACAGCAAAAGAGTGGAACTCTCTACCTGCGTTTGTGTTTCCGAGTGCATACAACCCGAATCTCTTCAAAGTAAGAGTGAACAGGTTTCCTCTGGGTGAGCTCACCCCATCGTAGACTTTGTCTCTGTCATCTCTGACCTAGACTAGAGTCAAGAGCAAACCCATTTCAAATTATAAAAAAAAAACATACAATCAATGTACCTACCTAGCCTTTTCCTAACTATGTTGGGGTGGCTTCTAGTCTAATCGGATGCAGGTGAATACCAGTATTTTATATGGAGCGACTGCATATCTGACCGCCACAATCCAGTTACTGGGTTACACGATACTCCTTTGTAAGACTGGTTGTCAGACTTGAGCTTCTGACTACCCGTAACGAATGTCAAAGATCTATGGCATCCGGCACCAACTGCTTTACGTGCTTTCCGAGACACGCAGGGGTCGTCTTGATATGTAATGGATGGTCATCCATC
The DNA here is from genome assembly GCA_963855955.1 of Luperina nickerlii. Lineage (NCBI taxonomy): Eukaryota > Metazoa > Arthropoda > Insecta > Lepidoptera > Noctuidae > Luperina > Luperina nickerlii. The sequence goes on along the minus strand of OY979681.1, from coordinate 11,713,121 downwards.
CGAACGCTGACCGCGGCAAGCGTAACTTAACCTTCGATCGACCCCTGCGGCTGTTTTCGTTTAACCACGAGTCCCGTAGACATACATACATTAATAATGTCATTTTATCTTCAATATTTAATCATCAGACATACCTACTGTTACATACCTACATGTATAAAGTCCAATGATGTGTGTAGCGTAAATCTCGGACGATCTACGGCCGATGATCGTTCTCGACCTTGTAGCGGCATTCCGGCGCGTCCCGGCCGCCCGATCGACTTGTCGCAACTACGTGAAGTACCATAAGAGGAGCTGCAGATTTACATCTACAACATCCAGATATTTCTTCAAGCTTTATTCGTCGACAGTGCTTTGAACTGCAAACACGTCTGACAGGGCTTCGTCAGTAGATCAAAAAGAAATTGCGCTTTAAATCAAAATCCTTGTGCATTGTGCTTAAAAATGATGATGAGCTAGTTTGGACCCTTCAATAATGTCGTCAAACTCACATTGTATGAGGATATACGGGCTGTTAAAGATTTTGTCATTCAATAATTTATGCTTCTCATTTATTGGTGCATCTTCTTGCAATAGACACTTACATTGTACACACACACACACATACACACATTGTGTACCACATTGGCACCAGTGAAGATTATGCTTTAAAAAAAAAAACTAAGTTTTATAAGTAAACTAAGTGCCGGGCTAAGGACCACTATCGCAGTATTGCTCTATCTCATTAAGGGGAAGGTAGGAATGTAGCTGTGGATGGAGGCCGTATGCGGCTATAAAAGTGCTGAGCTTAGATTGCAGTGGTGTTAGTGCGTACTTGCAGTTTGCTGGGCCATTTACTTTGCCTTCGACAATAGTACTGGAATTGACCTTCCATATTCCTATATTTTATATCGGTGTTTCTCCAGCTGCTGCATTGCTTGTCGGAATGGTCCCACATATGTTCCAACGGGTGTTGGAAATAGATGAAAGTATTACTAGATGTGTAAACAAAGTGCAGCGTCACCGAAAGTCCTCACACAATCTCCTCTTGTAAAACCATAATCTGACATTAGGTAATCCGGAATCTGAAAAAAGAAAACTGCACAGTACTTATTTTCCTTAAACATTTTTCAATGTCTTGGCCCAAAATGTTATCTGTTGATTTATAGCATTTTTCATGTAATGAAAAAAATATTAAGCGCGGTTAAGTCATGGCTGGAATGAGGAAGGTGGAATGATTAAAAGTTTGAAACTTCGAGATAATGGTTATATTTTTTTCTTTATTGAATATTATCAAATTCTCCTCTATAGTGTGACGTATTTGCATAGTGTGCAATTCAATAAAACAACACCTACAAGCTCCACAAAAGTTCATCCAACGGAAAAGGTCGGGATTAATGAACATTTTAGGATTACTTCTATTCTTGATATATCAACCAGTTTCCATTTGCTTACAGCATATATTTTAAAATTTATATCGAAATTCTCTATTCAATCAAGCAAACTGTTGCATGTTGTTGGTCTAGTTTACCTTATAATTAATCTTATTAGTTATTTATTGCAAAACTAAAAAACATAAATTTAAATCAAAATACCAGTTTATATCAATTTTTTTATAACATTTATAAATGCATGCATTTTATATAATTATGCTTCTTAACCCAAGCATAATTATATAAATTAACTTATTTTGTATATAAAATGCTATTAAGATTATGATTTATTTCTCTGAATATAATGTTCGTAGTTAGGTCAATATTATAAAAGCTTTTTCTGTTTTGACAAAAAAACAACTTGTTGAATACTTGCTTTAGTCCGCGACTTCATCCGCGTGAAATTTCTTGTTCTCCCGACCCACCCCGTCGCATCGCATCGCCTGCCCGCGCTAATACTTCGTATTTGTTACAGTTCTTTCCGAATCTTTTTCTTTTTGCTCGTCTCTTAGGGGTCCTAGCGTGATGTTTAAATAGCCTAAAACTCCCCTCAGGAATTGAGCTATCAAATGCAAAAATAATTTTCTTAATCTGACTGATAGTTCCAGAAATTAGCGCGGTCAAACAAACTCTTCAGCTATATTATTACTATAAATAAAGATAGGCATAAACCCATATAATAATTTCTACTTATGTATATACTTAAGTCAAGTTGTTGTCGATGGGTGGCTAGTTCAATGACTTTCAAAATAATCTTGTTCCTATTAATCACTAGAGCAAAAAGTTTGACATCTTTTACAGTGAAAGTTGGCCTTTATGAAAGTAATATTATATATTATTGACCTTGTTTATCAATACAAGTACCTACCCATGTATTTGTAGGTAGGAATATAAACGTGGACATGAATTTCTATGATCAGTAAGAACTTTTGGTGCCATTATGTCCTAATAACCAACCCGCAATGGCCCGCATAGTGGATTACGGACACTCCCTCTTACAGAGAGGAGGCCTGTGTCCCACCAGTGGAAACATCATAATGCTGATTATGATATGTAGGTTTGCATAATAAGAGAAACGTTTACTTACAGATAGCACTCATATTTTGCTACCAATCAATTATTTATTGTAGTTTTAATGACCTATAATCCCTAACATTAATTAGGACACACACGTCGACCATTACTGGTGTGTTTATCGTAAAACGTTCGCGAACATAATTACAACGAACTCTCAAAACGGTAATCATTGCTCATTGTTTCAAGTACTGTATGAAGACAATGACACCGTTCGTTTTATTTCTTCAGGGAAGTTCAGTGCCAAGGAAACGTTTCAAGAATCAAGTTCGTCTGTAAGATGTCGACCAGTCGAGCGATGTAGGTATCAGCCTTTCCGTACGCGGCGACCGCGGCCCCGCAAACAAAAACTGGAATTGCGTTTGTAACATACATGACTCATTCGATTTTTAGAGTCCCGCTTGCGTATAAAAAATATTTTAACGTAATTGGACATTGTTGACACATGATATAGAATATACCTACCATTCATCATTTGGGTTATTAACTAATTAATTTATGTTCACACTGTGGAAATGGATTGTCATAAAAATTCGATATTACTGCGCAGGTGCCTTTTTGTGTTTCATGTTCGTAATGTTCTTCAGTTCCCTAGTCGATTATATTTTGTAATTTATTTCAGTCGCGCTACGACCTGCACATAAGTTCCAATTTTGTAATTAACTTTTATTACATCATTTCGTGCTTTTATGTCTGATCGGTATACCGATGGGGATGGACCTCTTTAAATCAATTGACCTTTTAAATTTTTTTTAAAAGTCTAGCCGTCCACTGTGTTTTGTATTTTCGCCAGTATAATTTCATACTTCGGCTAGTCAACATGAAGTTACTAAAAAAATGTAAGTACCCACCATTTGTTTGTACTTTACTGTGAAAATACTTATCGGTGATACTGGATACAGGTTTTGTTTTTGTAATTCTCAATCTACATCAAATATAAGTATCTTCCGAGTCATTACTTACCTACAGCGTTTTCTACATCGTCAAATTAGTGATTAATTTATTGAATCATCAAAACCAATGAAAAAAAATCTGTGCGGAACCACATGTGATCTCAGTGTTGTTTATTGATTTGTCGCAAGATTAGTCGGGCGAACACACTTGTTGCTTCGCCAATAATGCCACCGTGTGCAGAGTCCATCTGCAGCTTGTTCTCAATTACATTCACCGCATACTTGATGAGACGTAAACCACAGCCTTAAGGCTCCTTCATACAGGCGCGACACGACACGCGATACAAAGGCACCGCAAGTCGCGCAACGAGCGGTGCCTTTGTGTCGCGCGCGATTATATCGCATGTCGCGCCTGTTTTTAGGAGCCTTTAATCATATCTAATCTCGGATTCACAAAGTCCGGACTTGAACAAAACTCGAAAATTTCACGAACTTTTCATTCCCTTCTTTAATTCTCAAACACAATTACAATATACGTGCCATGACTATGAAACCAAAATTATTCATTCTTTTTTCCAATTTATACTTCCGGTATTCAACTGACTTATATGGCTACTGGCTGTAACTACTTGTGCCGTTGCAAATACTGGAAAGCATTTTAACGAGATTTTAATGTTTTCGCTTGCAAAATTTATTGCCCTCGGCGCCAAGAGTGGTATCTCCAGGGATTTACTACTGAACGCAATTTGCCGACACTGTGTATTTCTTCCAAGCAAAATGTAGGAATACCTCTATTTTAAAAAAAACTTTATGCCGTTTGTGGGAAACAAAAATTACATTTGAAAAAACTTTAAACACAATTTAAAAGTTATAGTTGAATTATAAAACGAATGTGGTTGGGAAGTAAAAGCAGTTACGGAATTTAAATTACTTTAAGTTTTGTTTATTACTAGCTGCGTCCCGCGGTTTCACCCGCATAAGTGTCGATCCTGTGGGAATATCGGGATAAAAAGTAGCCTATATGTTAATCCAGGGTGTCAGCTACCTCCATACAAAATTTTATCAAAATTGGTCCAGCTGTTTGAGCGTGAAGAAGTAACAAACATATAAACACACACACTCACAAACTTTCGCTATTATAGTGTGATTTATACGCATATTCATTTCTTAAATCCAATATTTTACACACAAGAACGGGTGATAACATGTTATTAACCATTGCTCTTAGTGCAATATTAGTTTTTTCAGGCCCAAATTTTGTTAAGCAAAGTGCAAATAATTATTTTATACCTTCCACTAAAAGAAATGCAAGCTAAGATGCAAGATACGCCGCTTATGGTCGATAGGAACCTAAAGCAAATAACTTCGTTTTTCTAAATTTTGAACAAGTTAGTAAAAAAAGTTTATAATCTCATACCGGTCTTGGATTTATGTTTTTTTGAAAGACACGGCTTGTCGAATGGTCTTTGAAATAAATATAATTTTGAATACCTACTTAATAACTTGATAGGCATATTACATGACAATACTTAATAACTTGATAGGCATATTACATGACCAAAGACAGGGCTATGCATATAAAACAAACTAAAATATATATCGAAAGGTTCGTTACCTTGCTATTTAGGTACTTAGGGTCTGCCTTATATTCCTAACTAAAAATATCGACTATACATCGAATGATAGTTGTGTAGGTATATGTACGCTCCACCGAAGCATATGTAGTCTTTCTGTTTTCTGATTCGTCCTCCATACAGATACGGTCGACAAATTAGTAAATCGTGCATTAAATGCGACATCCGTTTCTGATGGTACAAGACGACACACAAGCATACACGACATTAAAATCGCAGTGGCCTCGCTCCTACATGCAACAGTTGTTCTAGTACTGTATATCTTTCATAAAAGAAAGAAAGAAAGAAAATACGTTTATTTGCGGCAAACATGACGCATAAAAATAAAAACACAAAACAAAAGCAAAAATAACAATTTGGGAGAAAGTAAAACACAACTCAAACTAAACTCATTTTGATGTTAAAAATAGACGACAGTTGCGTTTCGATATTTTAGAACCCAACGGATATTCGCTCATTCACGTCATTCTTTGAGGTTATTTTTGCTAAAAGCGTTTTCATTCAGAGGAATGTTGTCATAGAATATGATTGACTTTTCTTGGTGTTTTTATTTCAAGTTTTCCTGGAGCTCGTGATAGATTAAGACCAAGTCTTTTTATAAATGCCCAAGAGGCGTTGTCAGCTATTTTAGTATGACTTTATCCTGACGTTTTTATTTTAAGTGTTGTCTTCCTATCTTAAATGATTTGGACAAATCTTTTTATAAACGGTTCGCGGTTTTAGTGATTCTTACATTTTATGCCTAGGCCTCCTTTTGCGCTCACTTTTCCAAAGATCTGTCTTGCGAAAACTGAGGGCAATTCGGTATGCTCAACACGTACAGCTTGTACTTACAGCTACTCATAATATTATTATAATATCTGCAAATCTATGTCATTATAAAAACACCAGCTTTACTTGCTCAGAGAAATATTGATGGAGGATAGAATCACTAAAAAAAATCAGCTGTTTAATACAAAAGTTCAATACCTACTTGACCAAAATGTATGAAACAGCAGATTTTTTTTTCGTGATTTCAGAGTTGGTCCAATAGTGAAAGTTATTCAGTTCGATGGTCTAACTAAAGCATCTCTTAAAGTTTGCCGGGTTAATTTTTAACACTGTATATCTGATTTGTCTAATAGTAATCAATTAACATGGACAATTAAACGAATTACCTGTAAGGTTTTACCTTCACCAGTTCACCAATTTTTGTGAATAATATCCGACATGGATTTGATCACGAGTTTTATGGGGAGTTGTCTCCTAATGTGTACCTTTACTCGTATCTGGCTTAGGCTCATGACCACAGAACTCTTTTATTTTTAGCTGTTGAATTATATACTCCTTATTTATTTACTTTATTATGTACAGTAAAATAAATAGGAATACGATATAATTATAAATTGAGTACAAAGGTACTGCTTATTTTAGGAGAAGTTAAAAAGAAATGTAGACAGTAGTGTGTGAGAACAAGAAGAGAAAAATATGAATATATATGAAGTCTTAAAGCCTCCTACAAACAGGCGCGACACGCGATATAATCGCGCGCGACACAAAGGCACCGCTCGTTGCGCGACTTACGGTGCCTTTGTGTCGCGTGTCGTGTCGCGCCTGTTTGAAGGAGCCTTAAAACTAAAATGTTAAATATACCTACACAAATAATGCAATAAATTTGAGTTATTCCGGTCTGATCCCCTGAACTCCCCCCCCTTAAATACACTTAAATAAATTCAAGTACAATGCAATTTTGAACAAATATTTTGCTCAATAAACGAGATAAAAAAAATTAGGTGTAAATATTTTTCTCAATAACTGAGATTAAAAAAACTGAAGTGTTAATCGACTTTTGTTGCTGACCAAGGCTCAGGCTAATATTACATGGAACTTAAACATAATAGGCGAAAAGTGGGTGAGCTATAATAGGTACATCTCTACGGGGATTACAGGCGAGATGTTTTATGTTACATTGTGTCTTTTATTCATCATCATCATCAGCCGAAAGACGTCCACTGCTGGACATAGCACATATCTTTTGTTACCTTCAATAATTACAATTTACAAGCTAACACTAAAATATATACATATGTATATATTATATACAAGTACATATATAAAAAGAATTAAGAAAAAGGCAAGAGCTGATTGGGCATCGAAAAATTCATGTTACATTTGAATCACAGTATTCTGACCCTGGGAATTCTGCTATCACAATTCCACCTTTAACATCTAGACCCCAGATGTTGTACATGTGGTCCACAATTCTGCCGCAGGCGAAAAGGACGAATATCGGCCAAAAATTTAAAGAAAAATAAACCTTACTAAACAAAAAAGGCGCCACCCATTAAGGCTCATTTTCCTCTATTCCCTTTACTCAGATGCGCCCCTTTTACTTACGGAGGCAGAATAAGTGTCATATCATATTTTCGATATTACATTCAGGGGAGGTTTCGCGACCGCGATTTTTCCAAGACGAATACATTACGATCGCTTAGTATTCAGCTCTGTATTCTCAGATTGCGTTACCTTGTCTCGTGGCATATTGCACGGTGCCGGTGAAATACTGCAGACTTTGAAATAGGCACGTCGGCTTATCAGTACCGAGTTGATAACAAATAATTGTGTTGATTAGGTATGTGAACTATGTAGCCACTGTCAGGGTTGCATAGATTCTTGCTTGACATAGTGTTACCAGTTTTACCTACGTACAGCAGTGCTCACGTCCGTCCGTCCGCCACAATTGTGTAGCCTTTTAATTTCCGAGATAAAAAAAACCTTTCTTTAGGTACTGAGTTCTAAATCGGCCTTCAAAATTAGTTCAATGGATCAAAAGTTAGAGTGACTCATTTTCGCATTGATAAAAGGTTTTTAAAATTGAAGCCGGTTTTAACCGAGGTTAGTCTGATTATAAATGTGTGATAATGGAAACAACAGTCCAAAACCAATCTTGATCCAGAATCTGACAAGACTGATTTCGTACTTACTCGTATGTATAATCCTCCCTACTTATTGATTGCATTTTTGGCAAAATAGAGAATCATAGATCCGTCCATGCATTGCGAGTGCGGTGCTCCTGGCCAAACTATGTCCCAGTTGCTAGTGTCCCCAACTGTTTTTATATCTGAGGTCCCAAAGCTTCTGAAACGTAGCCTCTGTGGCAGGCTCAAGCAATATAACAAAACACTACAGATTCGACAAGAAAACGTGTGCATAGGTACGTAAAAATCCATACCTATTAATGCAAAAGTAACACTATCTTTTCACGCCTTAAAACGGCTGAACCGATTTCGATGAAATTTGGCACACAGGTAGAACATGACCTGGGTCAGGGCATACTGTGGACTTTTTCTGAATCCCGGTAGTCCGTTCCCGTGTGATAATTTCCGACACAGACAAAAGCTAGCTAGTGATAGATAACGATTGTTTGCCGTTCCCAGAATAAGTAGTTTACAATGCTGGTTGATTACTGAAGACCTTTGCTCGACAGTGAATTGAGACCTAGCGCAATCATGCTATCAATAAATCAATCAATCAATTTATTTATCAACGCGGGTTAGGTCTGCTACAATTGATTGCAAGTTTTTCGATGTGGAATTTAAGATGGTTGTTTCATGTAGGCAATATAGAATGATACTACTTAGGGTGAATTTCACCAAACTTTTATACCTAAAATAAGTCTTATTCTGAGAATAAATTTGGTCGGTTTTTCCATTCTAGAACTGTCAGACGTAACTTTTATTCCACGGATAAAATATATCTTCAGTGAAATCAGCCTACCTATACTTATCTCTTTGAAGTCGAACCTTATTATTATACATAGTCATGAACTTTCATTCAATATTTCATTTAGGATTGTTTTTGAGATTTAATTCCTGAGTATATTTCATGACATTTTCAAAAGCAGAAGAACGTGACGGCGTGCTGTCTGCTCATGCTCATGCATAAGAATCTGGTTTCGGATCCAATTTCTGAATTATGCATGATTTTCATAAGAGTTAGTCCGACAATAAATTCTTGTACAAAAATCCTTTTGAATTTTCACAGATTTCTTGGATTTTGTTTGAACCAATTTCTGTATAATACATAGCCATTTTATAAATTATAGTTTCCGTTCGCGACTATGTTCTCGTGAAAGTTTATATTTTAACATTAAATATATCCTATGACACTCGGTAGGTACACAATACTGTATAGTTCGACGAATCCGATTCCGTAAACTCTTACAGGAAATTACTGAAAGAATTTTCGGAATCGGATCAAGGCTCCTTCAAACAGGCGCGACACGCGATAAAATCGCGCGCGACACAAAGGCACCGCAAGTCGCGCAACGAGCGGTGCCTTTGTATCGCGCGCGATCTACGTCGCGCTTCGCGTCTGTTTCCAAAAGCCTTCAGTAGTTCCGAAGATTACCCCCTACTTACAAACTCTCAAATTTTACCTCTTTATAATATTAGTATAGATGAAACAATATTATGATTTCGCCGACTCACGTAATAGAAAACGAATGTCTAATCCATACTAATATTATAAATTCGAAAGTAACTCTGTCTGTCTGTAAGGCGTGAAAAGGTAACATACAGACGTATGTTACCTTTTCAAGCCTAAACCACTGAACGGATTTCGATAAAATTTGGCAGAGAGATAGATTGCATCCCGGGGAAGGATATAGGATAGTTTTTATCGACATACCTCGCGGGCGAAGCCGCGGGCGGAAGCTAGTGTCAGATAAATGTTAACTATGACAGAAACACGTAATAAGTACTATTGGGCTGAACCATAGATATTATATTGGGTTGAACTTTACGGATCCGTTGTCCCAACAGTATCACTTACAAACTGATACGTTACGTACCGAGATTAATGGATGCTGCCCCTTTCCTGGCTTATGAAACCTGTCCAAATATATCAGTATGGAGTTACTGATAATATTAGACATAGATATCCACGGTCAAGAGTACAATCTGCTAACTTCTTTCGGGCTACAACCTTTTCAAAAGTCTATTTAAATAAAATTGATCCGGTTTTTTTTTGTTGCACGAAACCTAATTCTTTATCTTAAATAATAGTAGCTTACGTTACTCCTTATAACATCAGCTATCAGCAAGTGAAGGTCCCGTCAAAATCAATCTAGCCGTTTCGGAGATTAGCCGGAACAAACAGACAGACACACAAAAAATTTAAAAATTGTTTTTTTTGTTATAAGTACCGTATATACTTTCATATGCATTAAGGGCTGATTTTTCAATAGTCGGATATCTCATATTTGAAGAGTAAATATTGCCGTTTGACAGCTTTCGTATAGCAAATAATGTCAAGCTGTCATATTTATTCTTCAGATAAAAGTTATCTGACTATTGATAAATCAAACCTTAGTAAAAAGCTCTTATTTTGACATTACAAACAGACACTTCAATTTTATTTATTTGTATAGATGAAGTTTGAGTGAGTGAGTGATTGTATTATGATATCTAACTTTACACCGAAAAAATAACATGGGAAGCATTCAGTGATATGTTACAAACAAGCCCTGTCGAATAGATACAATGATTGATATGATATAACATTATCACTTTCTTCGACTAAATTATGATTGAATGAAAACTTAAACTAAACACGTGGCGAGCAGCGTAGGTCGTCGGGTCATAGAGCTGTCGCAACCTCTAAATAAATCATTAATTATAATTGTCTAACAGACATTTTAGTGGCACTGTAGACCGTAGCCCACGCGTTTTACTAAACGCACATTGTCCTAAATGCCCTACCCGTCAATAGACATGATAAAGAGAAAAGAAAAGAAAGGAAATAGTTTATTTTTTATAAAATAGTAACATCGGACGTTGGGCACACAAGTGCTGGACTAACGGCTCCTTCAAACAGGCGCGACACGCGATATAATCGCGCGCGACACAAAGGCACCCCAAGTCGCGCAACGAGCGGTGCCTTTGTGTCGCGTGCGATTATATCGCGTGTCGCGACTGTTTGTAGGAGCCTTAAACTGGAGCTGGGCTGGTCTTATATCGTCGCTCGCATGACTAAAAGTCCTATCTCATTTTTTAGCTGATTTGAGTTTGGACAACTACATTTTTCTATTCGTGATTCTTTACATTTTGTTGCCTTTCAAAATGGTTCTATTTTGAGATCCAAATAACATATGTATAGGTACGACGGTTAATGAAAAATGTAGTAGTCCTAACTCAAATCAGCTAAGAAATGAGAAAAATGAGATAGGACTTATAGTCATGCAAGCGACTAAACTATGTCGCATGCCGGAGCAGTAATACACAAAAACCACAACTCGATGGATTCCAAATAGCAGGAAACGACTACGCGGTAGGCCCAGAAAGAGAGATGGTGGTGGTGTGGATGACCTGGACTGATTCTTAAAGGATTGAAGGGACAACACAGGCTTATAAAAAAAAGAAGCCAAAAGCCTCGTATTCACCAAATAAAACTTTAATTTTGTCCATTGCTTAACAGGACAGGTCCCAATTTAATGGTCACACCAAGATGAAAGGCAACACACATTGCGTAATGAGGGTTTTCTGAAATGACGTTCGCCAGGTGGCAGCACTGAGACGTCAGGTCCAGACATCTGTCAAAAAGCCTATATTTTCTTTATTAATGACTGAATGATGAACGAATGAATGAATCGAATGATGAACGTCATCATATATTTTATATTGGAAGACCTCTTGTCACAGTGGTGCCAACTGGTGTCATAAATTTTCACGAAAACCTTCATTACTCCGTGTTGCGATTCGAATTCGATTGTGTTTTGTTTATTTTGTATGATTAGTATTTGTAGAGAATTTGCGCAAAGGCGAGATGTGTTGGCCAGACATTAGAGTCAGTAGTTATAACCTTGAGAGTGCAGTAGTCTGCAGCTTAATTGCGTAAAAGAAATGTGAGTTACACAATGCAGTCAAAAAAAATTTTTTGTTTCCAAATGTAGGAGGAGGAAATAGAATTAGGCTGGACACATCTGCCGCATGTCAGACGATCAATGGGCCAAACTTACGACCAAGTGGAAACGACATCACGGCAGGCTCAGACAGATGGCGGCATGAGCTGAACTCCTTTAATAAAGGTTGGTCCTTGGTAGCTCTGGACAAAGAGAGCTGGCAAGACATTAGACTAAAAAAAAAACAAAAAATGCAGGAGGAATTCTCTTCTTGACATGGCATATATCTGTTGTAATATAATATAGTGGGCTTGTGGCTAAGAAATAACAACCGCACGAGTTAATCGATCAGGTTAAGCTACGCTTGCCGCGGTTGGTCCGTGGATGGGTGACCATCTTACATAAAAGGAACGTAGGAGGCACGGAGGGGGTGCCTCGGAAAGCACGTTAAGTCGTTGTTCCCGGCTGTCATTGGTGGATCTTTGACAGTCGTTACGGGTCGTCAGAAGCCCAAAAGTCTGACAACCATTCTTACCAAGTGGTAACGAATTACCCAGTAACTGGGTTGTGGAGGTCAGATATGCAGTCGCTCCATATAAAATACTGGTATTCAGCTGCATCCGATTAGACTAGAAGCCACCCCAACATAGTTAGTTGGGAAAAGGCTAGGCAGATGATGATGACTGAGAAGAAGAAGACCGGTCTCACATACCGATGGCCGTAATGAAAACATAAACAGTATCTCTATTCCTTCCGTGAGTGAAAGGAGGTAAACAAATTATGTGGTGGTTACAGTGCTCTAATCATTTCTACGTAAGTACTTAACTGTGGTCTGCGGCTTTCAGAGGCACCGTGTGTTTATACCATGTATGTATTTATTGCTGCATGAGGTAATGGTGAAACTATGAGAGGAAATGTTTTGAAACTGGTAAAAAAGGAAAAAAAAATCGAAATATATTAAAACTTTAAAAAATAAATAGTCTGCTTTTAAATAAATCTTTTAACTTGTATCGATTATTTGTTGTTGTGAGTTAGATGATTTATTAGATGAATTATTAGACCTACTGGTGTACTTTTCGGTTTTATTTAAATCTATATCAAGTGACTGCGCTGAAGCTCTCCTACGTACTAGATTTTGATATTATAATCTTGACGTATTAGATTGAAAGTACAGGCTATATGTATAAAATCCGGTAAGCGGTCTGAAGCATTTTGTAAAAATAATAAAAATCCTTGAATTATAAAGTTATTCCAGGTTGTTCGCAAAGTGCTGACTGTAAGCCGTATTCTGAATACATAATCCCGACCTGACGACGTTTATATCGCAGTTTGCAGTGTCCAGGCCTGCACTCCACCTCCGCCATACTATGGAAGTATGGAACTATGGGACCTGACTCACTGTTACGGATTACCGAGATATTTCAAGTTTCAAACTCCCGTACTTTACTACAATTCTGGTATAATTTTGCGATGAAATTCCCATTAAAGCGCAGGCTTTAAAACTAGTAGGCGCTCAAGTTAATAGTCACGAACTATTTATCGTTAAACGTAATTTAATGTTATACTGATGTGAGATAGGCAATTTAGAACTTGATTAAAGTTTAAATTGCAGACATCAGCTGGTAATTAATTGAAAAATTCTGTACAGACACATGCGTTTATAATTCGTTTTGAACAATAGTGAAGGAAATTGTTTTTTTTTAAAGGGAAGTTATTATGATCTATGCACAGACTTTTTGCAAAGCCACAGGTCGTTTAAAGGCTCCTGCAAAAAGGCGCGACGCGCGACGCGAATCGCGCGCGACACAAAGGCACAGCTCGTTGCGCGACTTGCGGTGCCTTTGTGTCGCGTGTCGTGTCGCGCCTGTCTGAAGGAGCCTTAAGTTGTTCGTTGGCGAATAAATACGAATAAATCAAGACAGATAACAATTATGTCAAGTCCAAGCAATTAATGTCGTGGTTTAAATAAATTTTCATAATTAGGCTAGGTTCCTTAGCTATTCCATGACAGATAGCTTTTTACTCAAAGGGTTTGAAATGCCTAACCGAGATGTTTTGAATTAACACAACAATTTCCAGAAAATTATAAAACGGAGTATGTCTCTTCTTAAACGAATCCAAATTATATTACATGAAGAAGAAGAGTTTGTTTGAGTGCGCTAATCTCTGGAACTACCAGCCGGATTTGAAAAATTCTTTCTGCATTTTATAGCATTATTTTTTAGAAAGGCTAATAGATTACATATTTAACATCACACCAGGAAAAAGAGTCGAGTAAAAAGAAAAAAAGTCAGAAAGAAGTTCTTTCTGACTTTTCTTTTTGCTCAGCTCTTTCAAAGAACGCTAACCGAAAACGAAGTACAGACGCCGCCAGCATAGCAAGCTACCCGAAACTGTAAAATTTTTCCAATCAACTTTGAACCTTATACTTTAGCAATAAAGTTGAAAATATATTAAAGAAATTTGGCGGATTGTAGTAGCTTGATGTGCTGGCGTCTGTACACGTGCGGGCAGGTGATGCGATGCAACGGGGTGGGTCGGGGAATGAGAAATTTGACGCAAACGAAGTTGCGGACAGAAGCTAGTGTTGAATAATTTTGTATAGCAATCAAGCTCTTACGTGGACTTGTGACATTCTCAAATGAAAATGATTGTGATATATACCAACTAGGTAATTGATTGCTGTTAATACTCGTAAAATGGTCAGATGAATTCATTTCCTAATTATAATCGAGACTTCGATTAATCTTGGTCTTCTAATTTCCTTTCTCTTTTTTACTCCTGAATGATGAAGTATGTCCGACTTTCACAGAGAGGAGGCCTGTGTCCCAGCATTGGGAACGGTATAGGCTAATTATGCAAAACAGACAAAGGGCAAAGATAATATTTCGCTCGTTTTCCGGAAATCTTGAGGGTTTTGGTCATTTACCAATGAAAAACGTCAACAATGAATACTGACGCATTAAAATTAGCCAGTTCCTCGTAATCTTTGTGAAGTTCAGACCCCAGCACATCAAGCTACTAGAATCTGTAAATTTTTTTAAATAGATTTTCAACTTTATCGCTAAAGCATTTGGTACAAAGTTGATTGGGAAAATTTGACAGGTTCGGGTAGCTTGATGTGCTGGCGTCTGTATATAAAATTATATGATCCTTGAAAAATAGGAAAATCACGTTCTTGCATTATCGTGTCAAGTTGGTAAAATTATACTAAAATTAAACTTTGAATTTGTCTTAGTAAAAGTTAATTTTTGCGCAATCACAGTTTGTCTTATTATGAATATCTGTATGTTTCGACAACAAGACTAACGCTATAAATTAATAATGTTCTTAATTACAACGGTATTCAAAGCTGTTGAGGTTAAGTGTTTAATTTAAGCAATTAGACAGCAGTTACACTTCCGTGTATGGCTGGTGGCTAAGTAATAACAGCCGCACGGGTCGATTGATCAGGTTAAGCTACGCTTGCCGCGGTTGGTCCGTGGATGGGTGACCATCTTTACATATCAAGACTCCTCCGTGCCTCGGAAAGCAAGTTAAGCTGTTGGTCCCGGCTGTCATTTGTGGATCTTTGGTAGTCGTGACGGGTCGTCAAAGCCCAAAAATCTGACAACCAGTCGTTATCAAGGGGTATCGTATTACCTAGTAATTGGGTTGTGGAGGTCAGATAGACAGTCGCCGACCCTAACCCTAACATAGTTGGCAAAAGGCTAGGCAGATGGATACACTTCCGTGTGTAATACTATGTTAACATCTTAATTAGTAATCAGTAAAAAAGCGAAATCGTTTGTAACCGATTATTGGCAACAAGCTTGGCCCCCCAATGGTCACGGTCATCCCAAATTATTGGAACGAATTTCCTAATCTCACGTTATACACACACTCACACACACACCCCCACACACACACCCCCACACACACCCCCACACACACCCCCACACACACCCCCACACACACCCCCACACACACATACACACACACACACTTGCGAATGAGAGCTAGACCGAAAGATATGTAACATTTTGACCGTCACCCTTTTTTTTATTCATTTTTTTACCTTCAAAAGTCGTTAATTTATTTAATTGTGCCTGTTCATCATCATCATCATTCCAGCCGAAAGACGTCCACTGCTGGACATAGCTCCCCCAAGCACCACCACTGCGACCGGTTCTATGCTTCTCGCATCCAACGGGTTCCTGCGGCCTTCACAAGGTCGTCGGACCACCTTGCCCAACCTTCCACCACCTTGCAATTGTGCCTGTTATTTATTACATTATATACAGTGAAAGGAACTTTGTTGTAACCGAGTGTCCCACGACACCTCTCGACTTTTTTTAGTACTTGTTTATTGATAAAAGTGCTTACCCCGCTATAAAATGGAACTGACGAAATGTAGGTGTACTAACCACACTTTTTTTCCTATACTTTATTTAGGTAATACAGGCTGATATTATTTAAGTATTATTTTATGAAATAAGACTTCAGTGTGGAAAGCTGTGGGGGAGACCTTTGCCCAGAAAAGGTAGAAAAGTGATCGGAAAAAAATTCTAACTTTTCTTCTATTCGTTATTGTAAACGCCAAACGTAGTAAACGTCTTGGTTTCGTTAAAAACGTAAAGCCTTTTATTTTAAACCTTTCTCTAAAGCACGGTTTGTTTGAGTGTTAACTCATCGAAAAAAATCTTATAAGTGAAACGTTATGAATAATAAATTCATTATCATGATTCATAACTTTTATTTTTCCATTGACCCAGGTTATTGCACTTTTCCAGTGTGCTATTAATCATTCAGTCACGAACTTTATTTACAGTTACAAAAAAAAACATTGATATTGTTTGATTAATATGGAAAGTCTTATTTATTTCAGTCGTATTAGAGATACAATAGACCTTTAAAATAACCGTACCTGGAGTATTTAATAATTAAATCTTCTATATAATTTATTACATTCATCTACAAAGTATCTTGAGAACAACAGTTAAATTAAATTATGAGACCGTTTATAAAATAAGAATATGAATAATTTATTGGTCCATTGTTACACAATAAATTTATAAAAATAATTATTTGTATGGTTACTGTAACTAGAATAATTAACATATTTATTTGAAAAGTGATCCCCAAACTAGGCAGCGCGGTGCCTGTATCTTGGGGCCTGAGTTGTGTTATCTTAAATATTAATTCAAGACAATGCATTAACTTAAATTTTATTTACGATGTTTGATAATGGATGGTAATCGGGTTGACTACCTATCTATACTTTTAACAAAATCATAAACTCGAGAAGACTTTCATTATCTCCACAAGTTGTTAAAGTTCATCTTTATGTAACCCTGGCCGCAAACAGGCGCGATGCGATAGAACAATGTCTATGGAAACTTCATGGAAATTGTTCTACCAGAATCGCGTCGTACCGTTGCTTCGCGCCTGTCTGCGGTAGCTTTTAATTGTTAAGTGTTAAGATACGTTTATTATTCCCAAATGTAATAATAAGGAGGTCCTTTGAATAAAATATAGGATGTAACTCAATTCGTAGTCATTGTTTTTCTTGTGATTGTGTAACATTTAATTGGTCATAAAGTTAATTTTCAATTTAATGCGAATAATAATTTGAATATATGTGGAATGTTTAATCACGTTTGCGGTTTCAGTCACGTGTTTATATCGAAATAAACACGTGTTTGAAATCTTATAAATGTCAAACGTATATTGTAATAATAAATACGAGTACCTTTTCTCAATCAAAACCGTTCGCATCGAACGAACCGAAAATAAATGAAAACACCGAAAATCTTAGGATACTTACATTAAGCATTGTGTCATCAATTGAAAAACTATTGTCGCATTGAACCCTGTGATACCAGCCAAAACTTCCCCCATGTAGTTTTAGTATGATTGTCCAGTGTGTTCTCCGTCCGTTCGGAAGGGAAGGTAAGGCGGGGGCGGAATCGATCGACAATGATTTAGTACTACCTCCATTCATGAATGACATTCCATTCGACTCGGGTACGATTCATCAATGACAACTGTTGTTTTGTGTTGTCATTTGTAAAAAAAAAACGTTTCACCTTTAGCCTTACTAAACCTATGATGTGTATTTTGTCTCTGTCACGATTCGCACCTGTTTTATATCGTTGGAGTCCTTTTGTTTTGTTTTGTCTATGCTTCTGTTAGGAACTGGTTAGTTTTGGAACGAAGTTCTTTAACGGAGCTTGCGGTAGGAGTAAACTGGTAGATATCGTCACGTAACGAAAGTCCAAGATGGCGGCTGCAAAAATGCAATGTTTTTCTAAGATATTAATCTGTTGCTGCAAAAAAAAATTAATCTTTCGGCTGGCGTAAAAGCAAGGCTAACACAATCTTGAACAAATAGTTTAATCTTTTAAACGTGTTTAAAAGGTAAATACCGTGTTAATAGGCGTTTAGCTCGCTAGCTCAGTAACATTAAATTTAAAGACTTAAAGACGATACACTGCGCCGTACGCTCCCGCTTTTAAGAAGATTAAAATCTGCATAACTGATGTCTTTGTTGTTTCGTCGTCATACTGAACTGAAGTAGGCAAACAATCTGTACTGAATTTTGTTTGGGTTTCCCATCTATTTAAATATTTTCTTTTAAAGAAACATAAACAGCATTCGCTTGAAAGCCCTTTACTAAATTAAAAACAAGAGCGTGGACCTTTTTCAGGAAATACATATTTCTAGATTTTTTAGATTTATTTTTAGAAGTGTATAAAGCCTTTGAAGTAGGTAGTTTTCCTCTAGTCTAGTAACTTAAGTCGAGTTTCTTAATAAATGTGGGTTTTACAAGTGAAGTTTGCTAAATAGATTCAGCACGAAGTGAATAAATAATTAGCTGGATTAAGCCTGATTAAAACGTCTTATTATACAATGACGTCATCTTAGTGTGTCATACTCATGAGATTTTAACTACAATAAGAATACCATAATCTGCATTTTACCATCATGGTAAAATGCAAAGTCAATACAATAATAATATTGCCTACCGATATCAAGCATCGATACAATAGAGCGTCTTTAATCATACCGTTCACATACACTTAAGGCTCCTACAAACAGGCACGACACGCGATAGAATCGCGCACGACACAAAGGCACCACAAGTTGCGCGATTATATCGCGTATCGCGCCTGTTTGTAGGAGCCTTTATCCTTAAACCTGATTAATCCATGACAAACCTAATTATTTTATTATATTATCAGATTATCACACAGCAAGAAGGTCATCTCAGATCAATTTGTTACTCTGCACGGGATTTCCACAGCCCAAAAAAAGTAAACAAAAATAGCCAGTATACTAAATCAACTGCGGTGTTTTTAGTTTACAAAAGATGTTAGGTGTGACGAATAGTGTTGTACCAGTGAAGTGTTATGGAGTGTCGATAAGGATCGAGATGTAGACTGGACTGGAAGCGTGTGGTGGCGCGCGGATGGCGACTAGAGCAAGGTAGCGCCCGCATGGGGCAAACGGCGAGCATGTGCCGCCTCCACGGATCATGTCTGCACCACAAGAAAAGTACGTATTTAGATAAGGTAGAATTGTTCGTCAAAGTCTGCAAGGTTTTTTCTATATATCTTTGATTGTTGCTCTTGATTTACTGTGTTCTCATCTGATCCACCAATAGCATAAAAAAAGTGATGCGCCAGAGGATCAGATTTATAACTAACAACATAACTCGGTATATTAAATTTTTTAATAGGTTGATAAGGCCCACTGCAAAACGAAAATGGCCATCACAAAACACCCCATTATTAAGCGATTGTTTGATATTAATACAAAAAGCCTGTAATATCCCTACTGCTACAACTCAAGCCTCAATCTATTACTAATTGGTAGACCAAGCGTGGTGATTATTACGGTATAATCCGTATAATGGGTACAAATAGAATAATTCGTCGCGGCCTTGTTCAAGCAAGGCCAGTGTTTAGTAGTGAACTGTTCGTATGATAGTTATTGTGGAAAAATCTGACTGATTATTGTAACCTGTGGCATTTTGTTATTGATCAATCCAAAGTTTGATTAATTTATTATGAGTTTAGAAAATTCTTACAATACCCATTTTAAACTAGAGAGGTTGGAGTAATTTATTAATACTAGAAATAAAGATAAATTGGATCAACCTTTTTTCAGATTATCTAAAGTACCTACATACATCTTTTATTATGGGGTACTGTGTTAAATGCTACAACAAAGTACCTTGTGACACATTGCATTTAAATGAAAGAAAATTTAAAACTCATATTAAAAGTACACTATGTAATCAAGGATATTACAAATTAGAGGATTATATCCAAGATAAGAATGCTTGGAAACATGCTGGTCCTGCTCCATAGGACAATCTACAGTCTAGACAAAATCAAACTGGTTCCTAATTTAATTTATATTTTTATGACATTGATTTTTACAATCTGTGACTACAGTAACTCACACACTTGTTAAAATTCTAGAAAAATCATCTACTTTTACAATATTTGTAAATATGTGAGCACCATGTATCTATCACATAATTGATTTACCTGTAATTGCTTAATTTTTATTCTTTTTACTTTTTTGTGGTAGACTAATTTTATTCTAGGTGCATCGTCTTCACATATAATTATATTATGTATAAAAAACCTTGTAAAACATTTTAAAAGAATAACGGTGTAGTTTCTTGCCCATTCTTCTCCATACGAACACTACCTTTTGGAAGGGGCGACTAGAATCAATTCAATTTTACTGTAAGTTTTGACGTTCAAAAGTGCCTTTAATGTGCCTAATTGAAATAAATGATTTGACTTTGACTTTGTCAAGGTAAAGGACTGTCATTAAATAGGTATAATTTATTGTTTTTCGAACATGACCTACGGCATTGTTATGCTGTAGGTCGTGTTCGTAATTGGTCATCGATATTCTAATGTAATGTAACTATTCCGAAATTCCGAATACTTCAAAAAAGTTTTTCTTTTCACGTAATTACCTAAGCAATGTCGCTGACCTCAACGACACACGACCGCAATGTGAAAAGAGAACACAATACAATTCGAAATTGAAATGTATTTAAGGTGATTGGATACTGACACTTTTTCATACATTCTATCGGGGTACAAATCTCGATACTTAAACGATTTTTGCAAAATAAAAGCAGGTACATTAAATGATTATGATCTATTATTGACGCATATCGTAAAAAACTTATAAAAAACACACTATTTGTAGGATATTTAGGCCTGACAAAAAACGATAAATCTTTGTAAGTGTGCGCGGGCGGAGGCACGCCCTCTACAGGATATTTCAAGAACCATCAAGAAACAGAACAACATTTTTGCTAAAGTTATCAGTTATCATCTAACGATCAAGATCTACTGTAATCTTGATCGTTAGATGGCGTTGTTTGTCAACGGATGGCCAATTTTATAACATGCGTGATATTGTTGACAAGTTTCGAATCGTAGGTACTTATGCTGTGTGTGTGTGAGTGGGTGTGTGAGTTATATTTTATCAATTTAATCATGAAGTGAGAAAAAATGCATTACTTACTTAGTGATAGGATTATCTGCGATCTACCCTGGGTTCGATATTACTGTAATGAATGTCGTAAGTTCAAGTAAGTACCTACATGCATTTAGTAAGTAGGTACTAACTTACACATGAACTCTTCGAGAAATTTTCTGATATAAAAATCATTCTGCATTATGTAGGTAGGTAGGTACCTATTGAGAGAGCCCTTTCTTTTAGTAGGAGTGGGCGATACAAATCGTATATAGATAATATCTATGTATCGGTACAATATCCAATACCTACCTATATATCGGACGGCACTGAATCTATATTATATCAGAAGGCCAATTCTCGTAATTTAAAACGTTCAAAATCTAGTCGCAGTCTCATCTCAGCGACAAAGAAATGTCAAAAACTTGTCAAAATGTAGGGAAATTTGAAGTATTTTTTGACAGATTGAGACTGAGATCAGACTGTGAACGTTGTTAAAATTAGTAGAATTGCCCCTCAGGTATCCGCGTACCCAGAACGAGACACTATACCGATATCGTATCACATGATCTATGATATTCGGTTCAAACTGATTCAGGTACAATGCGTGCCACGAAAGATGAGACTTGACCCCGCCTCCCCCGCTCTTTCCGCCGCCCCTATGACGTCCGGTCCCGTCCCGCACTCAGACCTCATACCGCTAAAGATACCTAAAATCGTGTACTGCTCATGTCAAACCACGTGGTGTGTCAAGTCTCATCTTTCGTGGCACGCATTATACAGTAGTAGTTACATGGTTTTAGGTACCGTATCCTTGATGCGCGCGGGCGGGAGTGATGTACTAGCTAGAGATGAACGAGCAAGAAAGCGCGCTAAGCTAACGTCTAATACTAATTTTAAACATTATTTACAGGAGCATAGATACCGAATACATTATTTTGTAAACAGGTAACCATCAATAAACGTCAAAGGATTTTAAATCGTATGGCATTCTCAACAAAAATAGGTAGGTACTCGTAGTTTTAAAATCATTTTACGTTGACCTTGATTGCACTTTGCTGTTTTCGTAGGTACTTTTCGTGTTCTATTTTTAGTTACGCGTCGCGTTAGCTGCAGTTGGCCGAATTTCTCTGCTTGATTTCTTTACTTTATAAAGTAGACAAAAAAAAACCGGCCAAGAGCGGGTCGGGCCACGCTCAGTGTAGGGTTCCGTAGTTTCCCGTCGTCCGTCACAATAAGTGTTCCCACTTATGAGTTTAAAAGTGGGTATCCATTATGTTCGCGCTCCAGCAGCACTCCGCGCTCCTGCAACTGCTCCCGGTAGTGGGTACGTACGCGAACACGGAGCGTGCAACATTGCACGCTCCGCGGCAGGCACTCCGACTCGTGACGGTTTTTAGCGCGAACACAAAGGGGTACGTTCAGGATAATAAAATATGTAAACGAAGTTTAAAAAATGCTTGCATATACGATTATACTACAAACTTAGTCCAGAAATTATTTTGTACAACTTTTTGTCTTTTTTGTACAAAAACTGTTGTTTCCATCAAGTTCAAAATAATTTTCCTAGAAAGTCCTTACCTATAGATATAATATAAGTCCTTATAGTTCTACTTTGCAGATTTTTTTCATAGTTTCTAAACTTATGGTTCAAAAGTTAGAGGGGGGACACACTGTTTTTTACTTTTGGAGCGATTATCAACAATACCAAACGATACATTCACTGATTTCGAGTACTTATACAGTTACAAAAAAAATACAATGATGTACAGACGCCAGCACATCGAGCTACTACCATTTGTCAAATTTCTTTAATAGATTTTCAACTTTATCGCTAAAGCATAAGGTTCAAAGTAGATTGGAAAAATTTGACAGTTTCGGGTAGGTTGATGTGCTAGCGTCTGTACATGAATCGAACAAAACCGAAACCTAAATATCACAGTACCTACTACTTTCGATTCCGAGTTCCACACTGATTCAGTCAATACTTATACAAGATGTTGCTTTGCATCCTCGTCAAAATTCAGGAGGTTGTCATAAAAGACGTAAATAATCAATTTAAATTACGGTATTTACCTGGCCAATAATTATAAACGCTCCTTTTTTTTGTTGTTTACATTTGACACTAATTCAGAATGAAGCTCTTCATAAGGGTGATGCCCCATTAGTGCGTTGCGTTCCGTTGCGTCGTCGCAGCGACGACGCTGCGTCGTTTTCCATATATTTTAAATGACATGCCCCATTAGACCGTTGCGTCGACGCGCGCGACGTTGCAACGGATCGACGGACAAGAGACGAAGCGGGAGGGAGGGTAAAGCGCTGCGTTGTCGGAGCTCCGCTGCGACGACGGACAGTGATCCATTGCGAAGGCTGAACTGAGACGCAGCTGCGACGGCGTACATACCCTCTTGCGTTGCGTTGTCGCAGCGTCAACGCAACACAGGTGTGGCATACAATGCGTTGTTCCGTTGCGATGACGCGACGCAACGTAGCGCAACGCACTAATGGGGCCTCGCTCTAAAAGAGGAGAATCACCGTCGCCATTCCACGCGCGAGGCACCGCCCACTTAGGTACTACGACACACATACACGCGCTTGCGCACGTGCGCGCTATATACCTAGAGGAGTGACCGAATAAATGGCCATAATTTATCCTAGTTCGAATTCGAAAATCACCTTCATTATTGTCATAAATTACGCTAGATAATTAACTCATTTTTAAGTATCATAAGAATGCGGAAATCTTACTAATGAAAGTAGTAGTGCCCCAAAGAAAAGTTCATTGACCTACTGTAAGTAGTAACTACGGTAGTTATCAATCAGTTGATTAACAAAATGTTAGTTTTGCTTTATTGCGTTTTATTGCAATCCTGCTGAAAGAACAATCCTAAAATTGGTATTCTTAGATCTTAGGGCTCTTTCAATTTAGAGGTTTCGTGTCGGACCGCTGCCGCACGTTTACCGTGCCGCATGCCGGGCCGCTACAGTACGGTAGCAGTCCGATACCAAACGCCTAAATCGAAAGCGTATCCGACTGCCGTGCGTTTGTATGCTAGTGTTAGTGTTAGTGTGTGTTTGTTGTGTGTTATTATTGTTTGCGACGTTGCCGTCCTGTTTTCGAGCGTTCGCGGTACCGATGGCGCACTGTTGCCGCACCGCGCGCTTTGTATAAAAACAAACGACCGTGCGTGCGCAATACCGCTTCGGCACCGCAGCGGTCCGAGAGATTGAGATTGATAATGTTTTACGCAATTAGGGTGCTGGGTTAGGACAGGACATAATTATGTAGGATACTTTTTTAAACGGTTTTATTTAGCTACAAAAACCGGAAAAAAATAAATTAAAATAAATTCTACCTAACCTGTTTGTTATTTATTTGGTTCAAATTTAGTACTTGAAATTTTACCCCCTTCCTGTTGGCAAATTGATCTGAAGGCCAATTCTCGTAATTTAAAACGTTCAAAATCTAATCGCAGTCTCATCTCAGCGACAAAGAAATGTCAAAAACTTGTCAAAATGTAGGGAAATTTGAAGTATTTTTTGACAGATTGAGACTGAGATCAGACTGCGAACGTTGTTAAAATTAGTAGAATTGCCCCTCTGATATTTGGTACACACTTTAGTTTTGATGACAATACATCAGTATCACTGTAAATCCAAGATGGCCGCCGCTACGAAATGGCGGATTACATATTTTCTCACAACCCCCTCAATGTGGGTATCCAATGAAAGGGCTTCTTGACTAGTAGAATATTGCCGTGCGTTTTTGCAACCCTCTCACCGTGAAAACTTAGGTGAAGTGAGCGTGGAGTGAGCTATCAATAGTGTCAATCCCTAACAATCAGGTGGGATGACAGCTTACATCACTTAGGTTTTCACGGTGATATTTGTACAGAATAGGCCGGCTGTACACTATAAAAAATCGAGCCGAGCGGGCGCGCCAGCGGCGCTCGTCAATCAAGTTCCCCATTTCACCTCGCCCCGACCCCGCACGACTCGACTCCGGCGCACCTCTACGCGCCTGTCGACTAACAAGCAAGTGAGAACGCGATAAAATTGAACGAAAAATAGTGTGCGGAAATATGAAACTTGTTCCGGGAATTCCGGGAAATACGTGTTTTTGAGCAAGTTTCAAGTTTGGCTGCTCCACATTTTCTGACACGATTACCCTAATCCATGGTCTGGGGTTGAAGAATCCATAAACTTGGTATTTACTAGCTAGAAGTTCATGCACGGCGCGGCGGAGGAGGTCCAAGGTAGGTATAAGTACAAACTATTTACCTATTTTTCCCTAAGCTACGATTCACCGTTGCGTAGGTAGTACCTAATCGAATAATTGAATTATATATAATTCTTGTGAAACCAGCATTCAAATTGAAAAGGTAGATACAGGAAAGCGAATACACAAACAAACGATTTGTTTTTTCATAGTATTTGCGCTTTTCAGTGTTATTAGCACACAGTGCGTCAAGGTCAACGTCATTCTCAACTAGCTAGGCGTCTCGCCTACTGAAAACCATTCGTTCAGAAACTGAACTGCAAACTAAATCAAATAAGAATAATTTTATAATTTATTAATTAGGTACAAGCAATACGAAAACGTTATTTCAATCAATATAAATAAATGTTTAGCGAACAGTGAAGCAAGAGTGAGGCAAGTAGGTACGACGTATTTTTAATTTTTGAACGTATTACTTATATTGTGCCTTGTGAACTACATTTCAATACGTGAAACGAGCATATATTTCACCTAATTATTTATAGGTATAGTAATGTTTATTAGGGTAAGAAATGTTTTATTATAACAAGTTATAATAACATTCGTATGATGTCGACGATGATGTACGACGTATTTTAAAACTGACGTATTTTATTAGTATCAAAAATAAATATTCACAATAAAATTGAACGACTACGGACCTTGATATTTTAAAGATTGTGACAATGAGTTGGTCGTACACATTTGTAACATCACACTAAAGAACAAACTTCCACTTAATTATTTAAAATCACGGACCATAAGTTTATTGTGTTGAAAATTCTGTTTGCGCGATGTAGAATTTTTGATTATAACTTCGTTGTTTTTGAGAAATTGTTAAGTAATTTTATGTCATTAATTGTGTAACTACTCTATAAACATATACTATACTTGTTTTGTTAAAATTGTGATACAGTATAACTGTTTTCCCGATTTTTTGAAATCATATAAATTACTTTTACAACAGCGCCATCTAGTAAACGACGATTTTTAATTATTTGTAACTATTGTGGTATAGTAATTGTATTCTAGGTGCATCGTCTTCATATATACCTACTTATATAATTAATGTATACAAATATTGTAAAACATTTCAATCAAGTCAGTTTTTGTTATAAATATTGATGTTAAAAAATGCCTTTTAGGTGCCTATTTGAAATAAATTATTTGACTTGACTTTGAGTCTATTATTTATTTAGGGCTGACTTTTCAATCATCTGATAACTTTATTAGTGGAATAATTTTGAAATTTTTACAGTTCATACAAAAACTGTCAAACGTCAATTTTATTCCTTGAATAAAAGTTATCTGGCGATGGAAAAATTTGCCCTTAGTTGTAATAACACGACAAAACCATTTAAATAATTGGATAATTTGTGGTGTTGAAAAGGTGGCCAATCATGATAATATATGAGCCTTTATGAAACAAAATAAAAATATATAAGTATTCTTTTTTTCAGTTTTTACTTTATTGAATGAAGGATGGTTATCATAAAAATCTTTTATTTCAATTAACGCCATCTCGACATACTTATTTCAAACCAAGCTTATGAATTCAACGCCATCTAGTGGTATCGAAAGTAAAACTATTTTACTGTACATGTGTGTGTAATCAAATAAAGTGAAACGGCTAAACGTTTAGGGGTACAAATCTTTGTATGAGACGAGTTATCAAGCAAAGTGAATATCTCAAAAAATTAAGTTAATACTCTAGTTGACGCATATAATGAAGTTGTCCCTCAAAGATTTCTGAGTTAGGCGTAAAAATTGAAAATGTTCGAATTTGCGAATGTGCTGCCATCTCGCGAAAAAGTAGCTGGGAGATCAACTATTCAATAGCCTTAAGTAATGTATTCAAACTCAATGTATCACGTATAAACATCAATCAATCTAAATATGCAATTTAAAATGATATCGTAACGATATTACGTAATCGGATTGAACCTGTCTGTCATCGGGCGGTGTGGTCAGTAGGTCTATTAAATAATTTATATCTGTTGCAAAGTAATCCATTGAAAGGAATCTTCCATTCGAGCTGAGGCCAAGGCTATAATATTACGCAGCCTTAAACAGCTGTATAACGATTATTGTGTAGGTACACTTCTGGCCTATTTTTACGTTAAAAACTATTTACTTAGTTTATTTTTTGACGTGGGTAATTTATTATGTTCTAATATGTACAACATCTCATAAATTCGTTCTACCGTTTCCTACGGTTTCATGCACAGATTGGATGTACGGACGCCAGCACATCAACCTACCACAATCTGTCAGATTTCTGTAATAGATTTTCAACTTTATCGCTAAAGCATAAGGTTCAAAGTTGATTGGGAAAATCTGACAGATTGTAATAGCTTGATGTGCTGGCGTCTGTACAGTCATATTGTAAAAACGTAGGTGAAGTGACCTGTCATTCCTCCTGATGCTAGAGATAAGACAAAATTGGCAGGTCATTTCAAGCTCACTTCGACTAAGTTTTCACGGTGTGATTTTTACAGAAAAGACTTTCCCTAACAGCGGCGCTGACCAAAATGTTAGACCTTGTCACATTTCATAGTGATTTCTATAGTTCCACTTTCTACCACCGGGTCAGATAAGTTTGTGCTACTGTACAACTCATTCCATTCACAAATTGTTCGCAATCTTTTCTGTCTGTTTATTTTCGCGCCATTACGTATAGAAACCTTGTGCGTATATTATTGTCATTTGAGCGTAAGGTCATTGACTCTGATAAGACCATTACAGTAACATTTTATGTATCCTAATGTAAAATGAGTACAATCGGTTATATCTGTACTGTACCTTCATTTGTGTATGTTTATAATTATGTTGAAGTCAGATAATAATATCATTCGCGACTATGTGGTAATTATATTGCTTATACTAATCTGTGCCAGTAGTCCAGACACGATTAGGTTCACCTTCTAACAATGATAGAATACTATTGCTGTTTTAAATAAAATCTTAAAATTACTTTAACTGTGATACGTTTTAAGGAAAATTAGGTAAATGATTCATGACCTTACATAATGTTTGGCGAATTGGGAATTCCAGATAGTATGGCTGATTTACATTCATTGCATTATTTAATTAGCGAGTTTAGTTCAAGAAGTAAGTTATGTGTCCAAACTTCAATCCAATTGTGACAGTTTTTCATTGTGAAGTGTCTATCACATTTTTAGCTAATTGAGTTAGAACAACTAACTACACTTTTTCATTCGAGATTCTATACATTTTTCACTAACCGTCGTATCTCTATGGTATTTGGATCTCAAAATATAACCATTTTGAAAGGCAACAACATTTTGTTTTTTTGTTGTTTTGTTGTTGCATTTTGTTCCATTGAAAGAATCACGAATAGAAAAATGTAGTTGTCCTAACTCAAATCATAAAAAATGAGATAGACAGTCATGCGAGGGACGATATATTCGAAAAATGTGTTTGCTCAACAACATTAATAATTCAATTAATTTTGTTGAACTGTCAGAATGAAACCCATAGCTACTGATAATGTGTTAAGGCTCCTGCAAACAGGCGCGACGCGCGACGCGAATCGCGCGCGACACCGAGGCACCGCTCGTTGCGCGAGTTGCGGTACCTTTGTGTCGCGTGCGATTTTATCGTGTGTCGCGCCTGTTTGAAGGAGCCTTTACTTTCATAGATAACGTTTCAGTAACGTCATTCGCATGTAAATGGCGGACGCTATATGGCGGTCGTCGCTCTTCTAGGAACCTGTACCGTTAACAACTCTGTGACTGAAATAACCTCTGATTGATAGATAACGGACAGCTTAGACCACCGAAGGAAAACACACGAAATTGGAAACATGTTTTCCTCTCAAGCTGTCGAGTGCAAGACAGATTACGCGCACATAGATAAAACTGCTATGATAGCAAAGGTTTGACTTCCTAAACAAGCAGTGAAAAAAAACGGCTGTCCAAATACCGCATTTTAATTGGGTAACACACTATCAATCACAATCTGAATCATTTTAAAGGATATTGTTAATCCATTGCTTCATATGTTCGAAAAATTAGTCAGCTCAACAACGTAAATAACGCAATGAATGTGGTTGAACTGTCAAAATGAAAGCCATTCCTACTTTACCCCCCAAACGTTGTATAGCGTCTGTATAGTTACACGACACTTTGTCTTCTTCTTTCGAAAGACAAATTACTGACGACTGAAAGAGAGAAATCGGTGTGTAACTATTCGTCTGATATACGAGTAGTACGTTTATTAGTAAGGGGATAAGTTTGTTACGCAATTACCCCGCAGAGCGTTTTTTGACAGCTTAATTTCAAATACTGGTGAAAAAGCCAGGCTTTCATAACGACTATTACACGGTCACAGGTTTTTTAGGAAATCGTAGCTCAAGAAACTATTCAACACACAGTTTCTGAAGTAGCTACTGTTGATTTATCATAAGTGGTTACAAAGAGGGGGATGTATTATTCGTGTTTGATGTACCGTAAGTAGTGCATCATTAATCATGTAGGGAGCTTCAAGTGTGTGTAGTAGCCTTCAGGATGTTACGGGTGGTGGTCTTTTGTGCTTAAATCGATTTTTTATTATGGGAGTTTATTATTGAGGAATATTATAAATAGGTTCTTATAGAAGTAACTAATCACAAGGATCTTAAAAAGACCTTATAAATATCCGTTTTATTGTAAGATCACCCACTGTGATTGATTATTTTGATCAAAATTGAACTCTATTTATAGGCTTGTTTTGCTCGCCAAGCTAGACTTGTAAGCAAAAGAGCTATTACGCAAAGTTATGGGAGTCTTTTTATTTGATTCTTAATACATAATTATATGTATTCTGAAGAAAATAAAATTGCCCCACTGCATTAAACTTTAAGAAATTATTCCTTTTCTCTGTGTTTATCAATAGCTGAGTAATACGACTACAAATGGCATCCTTTGTGTAGTCTCCATTATTTCATGTCAATAATCTACATATGTCATCTATAAATGACTCCTAATTTGTGATATGAACAAAGAAAACCCCAGTTAGATTCTATTCTGCAGACCCTGAGATTCTTTATCTATCGCTGACATTTGAAGACAGATGGTAGCTTGTATTATACTTTCTATTGTTACTGAATCCTTTTAGGATTCTTACCGAGATGCCTACTAAGATAACAATGGGCGAATGAAATTTATGATCAGCTCCAACTCGACTGTTTAATAAAAGGCTCGGCTCATCATATTTACATAAAATAACAACAAACCTTTGACGATGATATTATACAAACGTTCACACCTACACGCGAATTCGTTGCTTCTATACAATTTGATATTTCCAGGTGTTATTTTATCGCGATTTTTGTGCGGTTTTCGCTTCACAGTAACTCTGATTTATTTGTTTGAGTGTGTCCATAAATATTGGGAATAAATCTATGTCATTTTAGAACACCTTTTCATTAGATCTGAAATTGGTTACGATTTGAAATGCCTATTGGTGTTTTTCAATTACGTGAAAGAAAACACTGAATTCATGATATTATTTGAAGATGAAACCAAGGCGAAATTTAATTAAGAATAAGAAGCACTGTCGATGCTAATTAGCCGACGAGCCGACAGAATACTGATGTCGAAAAAATGAAAAGAATAATGTTGTTTCTCATTAACGAAAGATTTTCTCTGAATAAATACAGCGGGATAATTGCGTAACACATTATCAGTAGCAATAGGTTTCATTTTGTTAGTTCAATATGATTCATTCCGTTATTTACGTTGTTGAGCAGACACATTTTTGGAACATATGAAGCAATGGATTGGCAATATCGAGATAGATTGAAATAGATAATGTGTTGCGCAATTAGGGTGCAGGGTGTTTTTTTTTCAGGATGGGAAATCATCAAATGACTCCTCCCGCTCTGGGTGGAGCGGAAGGGAGTGTCAGACTCTTACTGACTAAAACCCACCCGTGTTCCTTCCTTCGCCCTTTATGTTCCGGGCCAGCGGTAACCCTTTCGGACAATCCCGCTGATAGGGTGCAGGGTGACAGGGACATCAACGCGAACCCTGTTACCGTGGATTCAGGGGGCCTAAAGAGACCACTTTGGCAGAATTACCTATACTAATTACTAATATTACCTATAAAGCTGAAGAGTTTGTTTGTTTGGTTGAACGCGCTAATCTCTGGAACTACCAGTCGGATTTGAAAAATTCTTTTTGCATTTGATAGCCCAATTCTTGAGGAAGGCTATAGGCTATTTAACATCACGCTATGACCTTTAGGAGCCGAGCAAAAAGGATAAAAACGTCAGAAAGAACGCTAAGCAAAAACGAAGTAATAGCGCGGGCAGGCGATGCGATGCGACGGGGTGGGTCGGAGTAACAAGAAATTTCACGCGGACGAAGTCGCGGGCAGAAGCTAGTAATAGGATAACATTATAAATCCTAATATGGCGAAGACTGTCCGTGTTTTTCTCTTTTTCGCTGCACTACGTAGGTATAATCAAAGAGATTGGATTGGATTGATTGGTATTTAAGCACAACAAAAAAAATATAACTGAAAAATCCTTCACCAATGCGATTTGATACGATTAAGTTAACAGTTAACTGTCCATTAAGATTCATAATGTTATCCTTGTATTATTCTGCCAAAGTAACCTTTTTAGGCCCCCAGGTCATAATATTGGAACCCCCTGCGTGGACTTTTTAGAATCATGTGCTGAGTGCGTGGTTGCAGTCTGCGCCTGCGCGTCGATGTCGGGATGTCAACCTTTTTTTTTTTCTGGATGGGAAATCATCTAATGACCCCTCCCGCTCTGGGTGGAGCGGTAGGGAGTGTCAGACTCTTACTGACTAAAACCCACCCGTGTTCATTCCTTAGAGGGATGTCACCCTGTATTACTCAGACAACGGTTAAAGGCTCCTTTGATGCTAATACCTATCAGTTTATCTGCAACCAGACTGCAAGCAACCAAAATCCAAAGCTGAAATCGATCCCTCTGTGATAGACAGATGGCTCGATTACAGCTTTGGATGTATGTGTTGTTAGTTTAGTAAAGTGGTCAATAAATACCTAGAAATACCAGTCAGTTTGGTCGATGTTATATTAGTTTCAAGCGAAAGTGATAGTGAGTGCAGTATACCTACTACAAGGAAGATCGAGTATTCAACCGGCAGCTTAGACGGATCACACACTACAACGCGCCACGCAACGGGGCGCAGATAACGCGCCGGCGCGTGGTACTTTACATACAAATTCAATAAAAACGTTCTTCCACGTTCTGGCAATTTGTCTGGCAAGTGTGTGATCAGCCTTATACTGAAAAAACTAAAAGTTGTCAAAAAGTCATGTTGCCACGTTTCAAAGAGGCTTTTTCAAAGAGTAGGTTACTATAGAGGAGAATATAATCTCAGTTGATGGATTCAGAGGTGATCTGTATTCAGTCGAAGAGTTATGATTCGTGGTATACTCTGAACAGAAATGATATCTCGTTGGCTGATAGTTTAAGGGGCTTACAAGACCTAAACGCAAGTTTTCGAAACAATAATTGTATATGATAGACTACAGTAAAAAAAATCAGAAAAATATATGATATTCTTCAGGATATATGCTAGATAGATAGTGTGGTGAAAACATAATACAACTAATTTGATACGATAGAAAAAAATCATGAAGATGCCTCTAAAAATTTTCTTTTTACAATAAAATCCATACTAAAATACATACAATCATTCTGATTTTTTGTCAGATTATTCTACAAGCAACATACTAAAATACTAGTGTTTTAATTTTTTTGTCCAAACAATAGATTCTTTGTAAATCGCATTATTCTTATTTTCGAACAAAATACGTGCGCATGTGTGCGTAAACGCTGTGTAGCGACACTACCGGCCGAGGCCTGATGCTATATGGACGTGTCGCTCTTTTCGCCGCAATATTTCCGCCAAGATTGTTATGTTTTTGTAAAGTTTTATTTGTAAATTCATTGTTTATTATTATTTGCATAATCTTCTTTGCGTAAATATTTTTATTTCGTGTAAATATAAAATACTTTGAAGTTAAAATAGCGTAACCTTGTTATCAATTATCATTTATTGTAAATATGAAGTGAAAAATTCCGTTCGGACTACAAAACGTTCATATAAAACGCTGAACATATTATATATATATATACGAAATTAAAAAATAAGAGCATTTTATTATTATTGAATATTTATTTTTTAACAATAAAACTGAATTTAGAAACGTCTAAGATAGTGCAGTCATGACGCATATACGCATAAGCTCAACTTTTTCGACTACATTCGTAACTGTTACGTTAGCGTATGAGGCCGATGTGTAGATTTGTATTCAAGAGTCCCCGGGTTCGATTCCCAGGGATTCTCTAACCGAAGTTTTCTTTTTAAATGTATTTTGAATTTATATATATTATGTATTTATTATTTTTTATAAATAATAATTAAAACGTCTACAATGTAATTATCTTTCACAGGAGAAACACAGTCGTAAATATCAACACGGAAGTTATTTCTATTGCGAAACTACAATTAAAAAAAAACTAAAAGCACCTAACTTATTGATATTGGGCATAACGAAATAACAAATTCATCTAAAAATTGCGATGAAAATTATCACAAGCAAGATTTTGGTTTTTATTATTAGGTATTGATTTCGTTTATAATAAATAGATTCATAATATTATGTATGAATGTTAGGTACCTATCTTTGAGGCTGTTTACACATTATGCCGCAGCTGCAGCGGCACCGCCACTGCCGCGGCGCCGCTGCATCAGTCACCCTTGGATTTGTATGATGATGAACACACGGCGCCGCGGCGGAGGCGACGAGTTTTGATAAAACCGTAGCAATACTCGCCGCCGAATCATGCTCGCCGCCGCGGCGGGCGCCGCCGTGTGCAAGGGTTCATGCAAATCCAAGGGCAACCAATACAGCGGCACCGCGGCGGCGGCGGCGCCGCTGTATTATATAATTTTTTTTTATAATGTACTACAGTCGCGCGGTACGTAAACACGCGATAACCCCTCCCGCCTACAGTATTTTAATTTCATCAACCTACTTGAGTTTCTTTCTAGTTTTGTGACTGTACCTACAGTCTCAAAACTAGAAAGAAACTCAAGAAGTTAAAAAAAATATTTACCTATAGGTATAGGTAAATATTTTTTTTAACCGACTTCTAAGAATGAGGAGGTTGTCAATTCGGATGTTTCCATTTTTTTTATGTATGTTCGGACATAACTCCGTCATAAAAATATGTAGATGGATTTGCAAAATTCTTTTTTTGTTCAAAAGAGGTTTATTCCGAAATGGTCCCATTTAAATTTCGTAAAGATCTGATGATGAGTTTCGGAGACAAACAACGGAACTCTTCAATACATGCCAGTTTACCCAATCACACAACATAACATCACGCCTATACCCTTTAAAGGGGTAGGCAGATGTGTTCAATAGCTTCCTGTCACTGATATTAACATAGCAATTAGTGTTATATGAATTTGGGCGGGGTAGGTACAACTAAAAAGTGAAAAATAAAACTTTTTTACAAAAAAAAAACAACCGACTTCCAAAAAAAATACTACAAAGTGAAAAATAAAGTCTTTAATTTCGGAAGTCGGTGTCAAAAAACGAAAATGCAGATCCAACGACACCGACTTCCAAAATTAAAGTTAATTACTTTGTGTTGTTTTTTTTTAGAAGTCCGTAGTTTTTTTTTTTTTTTGTAAAAAATACTTCATTTATAAAATAGAAACACGTTGTGAATGGAATAGAAAGAGTTCAATAAAAATACATGGTCTTTTTGATCAATAGATTTAATTAAAAAAACTTATTGACGAATTCAAACAACCAAAAACAGCACAATATAGTCTCTTTGCCATATTATTAAGTAAGTACTTGTACTTATTTCAATGAATATTTGTCACAAATTGCACGCTTACTGCTTACGAAACCGTCACACCGTCCGGCGTCCACTCGTCACTGCGGAGCATTCGAGACTGTTTGTTAACCGAGTGTAAACCGAAATCGAGGCGCGTAGGTATGATTCGCGTTCCGACCGTTTTTATGAAGATAGAATACTGTATAGATAAAAATACCGTGGCGGGCGGTGCGCGGCGGCGCTGCCGCAGACACGGCATATAATGTGTAAAAGGCCTTACTTACTTGACAAAGGAGAATGGGTAGACCGTACCCAGACACAAAGTTAATTGCAGCATTATGAACTATGTTGATCTTTATTGCCCTCATGGAGTAGTTTGCTTAATTAATCCTAAGACAGCATGTCTGAATTCACTTGGAGAAAAAAGTTATGTGAGGAAATTGAATTGATTTATTAAAAGGAAATATTTAACCTATCCTTTCAAAACTTATTGACCTGCTAATGATGGACACTTTTTGAAATTA
The DNA here is from genome assembly GCA_963855955.1 of Luperina nickerlii. NCBI lineage: Eukaryota > Metazoa > Arthropoda > Insecta > Lepidoptera > Noctuidae > Luperina > Luperina nickerlii. The sequence continues at coordinate 11,677,095 of OY979681.1, read as the reverse complement.
ATGAACCTATAAAAACTTTTTGCGCTTCTAATGATGCACTTTTTTAAATTATTGAGCCTCCTTTTAACTTAATTTAAAATAATTAAAAACGTAATTTAAAATCTTCTATTTTTTTTCATTTTATTATTGATGAATGGGCGGCCCGCTTTTGACCTCGATCACGCCTGATGGAAAGCGATAGATGATAAGTGATGATATGTGATGTTATTTTTTTTTTTATAGATTGGAAACAGTGGTACCACAGGAAGATCACGATTGTGAAGTTATTGATAAAAGTACATATTCATCTAAACGTGTACTAGAAGAAATAACGGGATAAGAGCTTGACCCACCTCTTTTAGTTTTAACGTAACTCCAGAAAAACTTCGGATTATTTTTGAGTTCGTTTTCCAATCGCTTCATATAATTGTTGTAACAAAGTTTTGCTAGGTCATTACAGCGCTTAGTTATAATCTGCAGTTCAATTCTGTCTAAAGGGTTTTTGTAAATATTGTGGCGATTTCTGATCTTATTTTTGCAATTAAGTAATTTGATTAGATCTCGATTGAACCATGGTGGAAATTTACTTTTTTTTGGCACTCGCTTAGTTATAAATTTTTCTATACCTTCCTGAATAACGTCATAAAATACCTCCACCATCTCATTAACTGCCTGCTGTGCTTCAAGTAACTCATCCCAGTCAGTTTCACTCAAATATTTCCGAATTGGTATGTAACTCGTTTTTCGGAAATTAGGTCTACCGCAGGTAGTGTTATATGGGAGTTTAGCTTCCTTATTTAGAGAAATCACGATATCGAGGGGTGGATGATGCTGGTCAATATTAGCAATCGGATCCTCATTTTGACTCACTTTACACAATGAATGGTTACATAGTATAAGATCTAAAATGCGGCTTGAAGCATTACATACATTGTTAAATTGATTAAGCCTATTAACATACGTGAAATCTATCAAAGTTTGACTTAAATTGGACAACTTAAGGCATTTATCAGAATTATTGACTATACTTCAATCGATATCACCGATATTGAAATCACCTGCGATGCAGACATATGATAAGTTTAACTGTTCAAACACTGCATTACATTTGTCCAAAAAGTGTTCCAAGTACGAGATACGTACAGGTGGTGGCAGGTATACAGAACAGAGAGCTGCCCGACGTACAGATCGAGCCGCAGGTAGATCTAAAATTACCCAAAGGTCTTCACAATTACTTTCAAATTGTTCTGCTCGTTTGGAAATTATAGATTTTTTTACGGCTATCAAAACACCCCCACCTTCTTTACTACTCTGTAGACAAGAACTTTCTCTGTCCCTTCTGTATACAATGTATCTGTCGTCGAACAGCTCGCTGCTCAGTACGGTATTATTAAGCCAAGTCTCTGTAAAAATGATAATGTCATAGTTATTACAGCATACATTACGAAAGATGATAATATGCGTTTTTGTTCTCACGCCTCTACAATTCTGGTAATAAATTTGTAAATTATCGAATTTTGTATTATATTCAAGTTACAATTACATGTATTTTTAATTTAAATATAAAGTATGTTTTTTTCACGTCAACTTATTTAGGGACTCTAGATTCTTAATGAGGATATGTTCTGACCCATCACTTTTCCTGACGAAGATTCTACCATTTCTAACCCAGACGAATTGATATCCTTTTTCTTTTGCTTGAAGTCTAGTAGCAGCATGCAGCGCTTTGTTAGAAGGAGACAAATGTTCTTGCACATATATTGGCTTCTTTTCACCAGCCAGTCCAAGGTCCGCTGTATTTAGTTTTTCGATGTTATTCTTGCCTTTATTGTAGTTAATGACAGAAGCCAAGAGCAGGTCACGAGTTCTTGGGGAGGCCAATTGGACTACGATAGAGCGCGGGCGGGCACTAGAATTTTGTAGTTTGGCTACACGGGTGCAATGATGGATATCGGTATCGCTCAACTTGCATCCAACGACTGATCCTAGTTGCTTAACGACTGTATAGAGATTCTCCTGTTTATTTTCGGGCAAACAATGAACTTCAAGGTAAGTCGAACGTGCCTGTTGCTCCAAATAGTTGATTCGCTGGCCCATATCCGCCACTGACCTCTTAAGGTTAGTATTTTCTGTCTCTAAGTCTTTTACTGAGACTTTCAAAGCCCTATGTTCAGACTGATATTCTTCAAACTCCTGTATGTGAAAATTCAATGACGCCGTCATCTCCGTAAGTTCTTTCTTAATCGGTTCAAGCTCTTTATTTACGACATTGAGTATTGTATTGTTTATTTGACGAAGCATAGAAGCGAATTCAGCCTGTATTACTTCCTGGAGGATATCGCGTACATCATCACGAGTCACAAAGGTTGCTTCAGGGGGCGAGTTCAAAGCAGTTCTCTTGTTCCCCCTAGAGGTGGAGACATTACGGGTTGGAGTATATTCCTTTTTGGAGGTATTCGAGATGTGACTCCCGCAATTAGAACACCTCCATTTACAGTAGACATCCGTGTCCTTGGAAACTTCCGGAAGAGACAGGCACTCAAAATGATACAATTTATTGCATTTGGAACAATTAATCGATTTTTTTCCATCCTTGCTGTCTTCATTAGCACAGTATCCCCATAATGATGTTGACGAAGCCATTCCAATTAATAGTCAGTCTCACAACAATTCCAATGCCGAAATAATTATTAAAAAGAAAAAAATGTATACTGTTCCAAGCACACTATTAAAGACCCCTTCAATCTTTGTTGGTAAAAGTGCACTCTAATAAAGGCCCTGCGCAATACAACGAGCGAACTAACAGCGAGCTCGCGAGAAGAACGTCGTATGCGCCGTGCTATCTGCGGCGCTTACGCGTTTTATTATAACTGGTGAATTACTCCTGACGGTAGATGAATAACTATTTTGATACGTTTGTCTAGAATTGATACACAAAGCACTAAGTCTAGACCCTTTCGAAACAAACCTCTTTCGAACAAAAAAAGAATTTTGCAAATCCGTCTATTTATGATGGAGGTCGTCTATATAGGACCCGAACATAAATAAAAAAAATAATAATAAACAAATCCGAATTGAGAACCTCCTCCTTTTTAGAAATCGGTTAATAATTTTGTTGTCATAACTACTTGTTTCCGCGTCATCTATTGGAATACTCGGGCGTAATCGTAAATCGTATGCTGTATGTCATAATTGTGATGGGCGTCGTCGTTAGATGGCGTACGCGTCGATTGTGTATATGTGTGCATGCGTTTCTCAAGGACAACTTAGCTCTACTAGTCCTCTTAACGCGCTGTAAGTAACACGTAACCGATAATCGGAAGAGTATATTGTACCTACCGTAGTTGCGAGTGGGCTGACTTTCTGAATTGGAAATATTTATTGGTTCCATTGAAGCGTCGAGCCTTTAAAATATTGGTTTTTGTTAATTTGTTTTTTGTTGGATGCTGAATTTTTAACTGAATTCAGTGGGATTTTGCTTTTGCGATAGTCATTTAAACGCATTGACATTTTATTTTTCTGTATACACATGGGCTATTGATAGGTAATAGGTGCTGATAGGCGATGATCATGATCATTTTCATGCTTGTTTATTAAAGTATTTTATCAGACCTTTAATTTGTTATATATCAATAATAAATCACAACTCGCTTTAACTTTTAGTTCGTTATGGTATGGTATGATTCATTTACTAACGTTAGTATTTTACCATACTGAAACGTGACTGTATCAAAGTTTCATTTCGACACTCCAGTTTTCCGCTCTCGTTTTTATCTTTTAATTTTACTCCATCCCACTTTGCTAGTTCGTCCTTTTTTCCAAAAATAGCTCTCCTTTTTGTTCTGTATTTGTAACGTTTGCGTTTTCCATTCAAGTGAAACCGAAACAGCGAACTTTTTCTTCTGTGTCTATTTTGATGTGTTGTTGCTAAAAATGGGTGAAAATATTTAGAGAATTTTCCATATAATGTCAACATTTCACATGAGTTACATCAGCTGGTCTCTTTGTTCGCTCCGAAAGGATGTGACGTGGTTGTAAAGAGCATTAAGTGCACTTCAATCCTTATACAGTTTTCTGGATTCTTACTTTGTCTCCTTATACGTACATGGCCAAGTCTTTTATTACATTGCGCGTTAGTGGGAATTTTACTACAATTCTTTGTGTAACATTGTAAACTGATGGTAAAAGTTTATATTTTAGTACTCGGGAAAGCAACGGGATTCATCTTCATCATCATCTGCCTAGCCTTTTCCCAACAATGTTGGGGTCGGCTTCCAGTCTAACCGGATGCAGCGGTATACTAGAAAAGAAAGCAAAGCAATACCGGGAAAGCAACGGGGTTATCAAGAGATAATAAAATTATTTTCAACATCAAACTCAAAGCATTTATTTTGATAAAACTATTTACAGGCACTTTTGAATTGTCAAAAAGTCGGTCAGTTAGTCGGAAAGTTGAAGCTAATCGCCCATTTCAAAACGTAGACCTCTATGGAGAAGATCGGGGAAGGAGGAACAAGGACACCCATTTAAATCAAGATATTACAAAATCCTGGGTACATTATTCTTCTTGCTTAATATGTGAGAACAACGTAAAAAAATAAGAAAAAGTTCTAAGTTTATGATTAAAAATGAGCCTGGCAGTTATGAGATGACCGGTCGCAAGCGACGCGCGACGGCGCCCGTTTACGAACATGACACGTGGACCAGCACCATCCAGCTCCACTATATTGTAGGGAACCGAATGATCCAACACACGCGCCACCATGAGTGAGACGTTGACATACTCTCAACTGCCAAATCAAATCTATATGCATCATAATAACATAATATACGGATCCATGGTACTCACATTCACAAAATTTAAAAAATGTTTCTAAATTATACAAAACTAGTTTGCAATGTATTTGAGACATGAATAAAATTTTACTACCAAAAAGAAAGAATATCATTAATATCTATTGAAGTATTATAATTTCATTAGATATTAGTTGGTTTCTGAATTTATATTGTGCCCTTTTCCGACAACCCGTATTAAAAACTTATCTAAATATTACAAAGTTTTGTGTCTTATTAACCCCGATGTTCGCTACAAAGTTATCAAAGCAGTTTTAACGCCTTTGCTTGAGTAACGATCGTCGAAGGCCACAAGCGGTCCAACTTTCTAACAAACCTGGAGTCAATTAGAACAGTTGAGGGTTATTAAAGCCGTGTGACTCATTAGTGGAATTAATGGAATTGGAAAGCCATAATGGGTAGCGAGTAGGGTTAGATACGAGTGACCGTCACCTGGCCCGGGACAGTTACGTTGCCACAAAGCAATTTAAACTTGAAGAACGAATAGCTCTGGTTCGGTTCGCATGAAGTATTCGTTCGTATGAAGTCCGACCGCGATTCGAATTCAAGAAAACATGTGGCGATCTGGGATTCTGCCGCCGCCTCATGACCTCATCAGTACATTCAATATAAGAATAGAATGCTTGAAGTATTTAGCCTCTGCCATTGATTGACCTGATCCAGATGAAAGAGATGAAAGATGAAGATGTCTAAAGAGATGTTTTATTACTTAAACTAAGCTCATTTGATTAGAGGCATCTGATGAAATTTCGCTTCAATTCGCAAGAGTATTTGAGGCCAGTTTTTTCTGAGAAGAAATTTGTCTCTTGACAAAGCGAGTGTATTTTCTTAAAAAGTTGAACGTACAAAAAGGTTTTGTCAAATTACTCAGTCTATCGTCCTAGTTAAATCTTTATTTAAAGCCCAACGGCTGTTGTTTGAGATGTTAAGATTTTAACCAGGGACTTGAAAAACGAAATTAGTCTCGTTCCGTTACCACTAATGTTATCGTATAACGTTCCAAAATTTGTAACGATACCAAAAACCTAAAAATATCAATAACGTTACAAAAAAAAAAACGTTATAGAATATCATTTTCATAGAACAATATTAACGTTATAGGTATCAGTAACATTAAGCTCATCCGCTTTTAATAACGTTACAGATTCATTTACAACGTTGGTTTTGATACTTTTTGGCCTTTTCGTCATCTTATAATCCATGAAGCTGGCAAAGTTGAGTATCAAAATTAATAACGTTATTATATCGTTATACTAATAACGATATAATATTATATTGATAATATTATTAGTGAAAAGTTTAAGATTTCGTTCCGTTTGTCAGTATCGTTATAGCCAAGGAATTAATTATGTTATGTTAGGAATGAAACAGTCTTTATACCGAAATCAACATATTTAATTAGAGCTATGTACTACACATCACATGGGACGTTCGTCACTCATAGAGAAGGGAGGTGGACTGCCGGGTCGCGGGCGTACAGCGCGGTCAGCTCTACGTGACGTCACAGGGCTGTCTGCGCGGGCGCGGCCCATGTTGCTAACACGGCCATACTGACGACTGCTTTGCCCTCGAAGCTCTTACTGAAATAAAATATAGGAGAGGGGGTTATAATCCTCTCACCATCTGCCTTCTGCCTGAGCTTAGTCAGATGTTTATTCTGCCGGCCAACTTCGCATATTTTCAAATAAAATATAGGAGAGGGAGTTATAATCCTCTCACTATCTGCCTTCTGCCTGACTGTAGTCAGATGTCTGTTCTGCCGGTCAACTTAGCATATTTTCAAAAGTGACCGTCACTCTGTGAGTGCTGCCATTGAGTCTCGTGCCCAACACTTCAAAACGATCATTCTTTAGGACTTTCACAACTTTATAAAGAATGCTACGAAATCTGCCTTTCAACTTTTTGAATCCGGGATTCCCTTTACTTATGCGTATCAACACTACATCCCCGATTTTGTACGGAGACTTCACATAGCGTTTAGCTTTAAATTGCCGCATCTGCCGCTTTTGATCTTCCTCCAAAAGCTCACGAGCTTTTGCTCTTGTGACTCTCGGGTCCAGCCTCTCACCCGCCTGCGTGAGATTATTTACCAAAAGCGCCTCACACAGTGCTGTTGGCTTATAGCCTAACAGTAACTCGTTTGGAGTTCTGCCAGTGACTTTATTCACTGAATTATTCAAGGCTTGCTGTGTGGCAGCCAGGGCTTCACACCAGTTCTCTTCTGGTTCATCCCTGATTATAGCGTTCAATGTGTTTAATATTGATCTGTTTAGACGCTCTACCTGTCCATTAGCTCTGGGCAGATTTAGTGAATTTATCACCAACTGAATCCCATTTTCATTACAGAAGGCCTTCATAGCCCTCGAAGTGAATGCTATTCCTCGGTCGCATATCAGCCTCCGAGACACTCCAAATAAATACACCATAGCCTTTAAGGCTTTTATTACACCTTTGGTGCTAGTGTCAGCCACCGCTTCCAAAAAGCAGTATTTAGTAAATCCATCCTGTAGGGCAATAACATACTGGTGCCCTTCTTTACTTTTCACAAACGGGCCAAGATGGTCCACATGCACCACGTCGAATGGGGTTTCACCTTTAGGTATGGGATGTAAGAGCCTAGGCTTCCGACCAGTATCACTCTTGCCAATAAGGCATTTAAAACAATTTCGGACGTATTTAGTCACAACCTTCCTCATCCGGGGAAACCAATATTTACTCCGGATGGCAGCCAGTGTTCTGTCGGTACCTTGATGCCCACTCTCATCGTGCATAATCCTTAGCACTCCCCATCTTGCATCCCGTGGTACAACCCATTTAGACCCTTCAGGCGTCTTCCGGTAGAGGTGTCCCTCCTTAATCTCGTAATCATTAAAATATTGGTCACGATCTCCTTCATCGTTCCCATCTTTCAAAATACTGATAACCCTAGACAATTCTTCATCTGCTATCTGGCATTCCAGTAAATTTTCAGCCGTTGTGAACTCATACGACAGACAAACAGGGTTACGGCTTAAGTAATTGACGTGAGCAACTCGTTTACCTGGTCGATATTCGATATCAAACAGGCATATCCACCATCGAGCTACTCGCGGATTTATCTCCTTCTTTCTTTGTCATTGTAGCTCTGACAGCAGTACAGTCAGTTATCAATTTGAACTTGATCCCGATTAAGTACACTCGGAAGTTTTTAAGCGATTGTACGACAGCTAGAGTTTCTAAATCATATGAATGATATTTGGACTCATCCGGTGATGTTCGCCGGCTATAGTAAGCGACTGGATGTAGTTTCCCATCCTCATCTTTTTGCAGCAGTATTGCCCCCAGTCCAACACTCGAAGCATCGGTGTGTGCTTCAGTCTGCACGATGTCTGTCCAACAGCCACCACAATACTTCCTTCAATTCCGCTCATCAAAGCTGTAGTTGGATTTGAGTGTAAACCAAGCTTTTGCGCAACGTTCTGTCTTATTAGAGTCGCTGAACTTCCAGTATAAATAATGGCTCGAATGGGATTATTGTTTCAGTTAATCATAAATAAAGTATACGTATCAGTTAATCGGAGCACAAGTTGACGGGTTTTAATTTCTTGAAACAGTTTTCTATTGTATGCCCATAGCGGTGACAATGTTTACATTGAACCGACCCTTTGTTAATGTTATTAGAATTAGGGGCCCCGGCCTTATCGCCTCTAGTTTTGATGACCTCGCTCGACTTGCTTACTTTTGACTCACATTCAAATCGTCGATGGCCTGGCTTCCCACACTTGAAACAAGAGCCCTTTGTTTCGTCGGGGCGATGCGATGAACGAGATTTGTTTTTATTATTCCAACTCTTGGTAGATGGTGAAGCGTTATCAAGGCGGGCACGATTACGTGTTTCGCCCATTGACCTTCGTGACATTTGTGTTACCATGTCTTGCATTGTTTCGCAACCTTCCAGTACAATACTAATATTCTTATCGACTATACCACCAAGCATTAAATCCATTTGCTGACGTTCGGTCAATTTTACGCCAAGACGTTTGATCTTGGCAGACATTCGACCTGCATAAAGTACCAATGATTTCGCCTGGTTGCTTTTAAAATTTACGACATCCTCTATGGCGCTAAAGAGATTAGCTTCCCTAGGGTATGATATAAGTAGATCTTTTTGGAATTGCTTCCAAGATCGCTTTTTAGGTAGCCAAAGATTGAACCATGCCCTACCTTCGCCTTCCAGAGCCTGGGTTGCGCGATATAATTTTCTTCGTTTACTCCAGTCGCACGCAATCGCAATGTCCTCGACCTGTTGGATCCACTCTTTCACATACCTTCCCTCCTTGCTGGGATCGAAACCCGGAACAGAGCCCAGTTCTGGTGTTCTGGATCTCTTGTGCCGTAGTTTTCTTGGAGGAGTGCAACCCGACGTCTCCGACTCGGACCTTTCACTACTACGAGATGATCGCGACATTATCAATAAGTGTCTGTTATCACTCTCACTTTAAGTTTTCTAAGTGTCACTTTCACAATACACTTCGGAAACTGTTTATGGATATAGTATCCCACCGCTGTGTTAGGAATGAAACAGTCTTTATACCGAAATCAACATATTTAATTAGAGCTATGTACTACACATCACATGGGACGTTCGTCACTCATAGAGAAGGGAGGTGGACTGCCGGGTCGCGGGCGTACAGCGCGGTCAGCTCTACGTGACGTCACAGGGCTGTCTGCGCGGGCGCGGCCCATGTTGCTAACAGTTACGATCCTGGTGGGACGGTACAAATTATCGGTAGGTACCGGAACTACGCGTAACGTTATTTTGAGTAAAGTTTCGAGGCCCTGATTTTAAGACTATGGATAAAAAGGTAGAATTTAGGAGATTTGCGTTTTTCTTTTAAATTTAATTCAAGATTTGTGGTAATTGGGGCATTATTTATTTGCTGAAAAAGACAAGAAAGCTTTTAGCATCTGAGAAGTTTTAGGTCTTAACCGCTGAATAAACAGGACCTACAACTTAACCTGACCACCACGAAATGGAAAGAAAAATTTAAAAAGATTGCGCAGAGTTGAGTATATGAATACTGTTTTTTATTCTGTATTGATAATATTTATCTCAGCGTAATCTTATTCTTTAAAAACTAGTTTATTTATTTATTACTAGCTGACCGAACTTCGTGCCGCCCCGCCAGCCGCTCTGCCCCCGCTTTTTTTAAATCTCTGATATCTTCTAAGATATTCATTTTAATGATATGCTGTAAAGGGCAATTTTGATCTCCATGTAATGCATAACGTATGTAATGTAATAATTGGATAAGCAAGAATACTTTATTGTTTAAAATAGCTTGGTAAATAACCCATAATTTTTTTGTAATATGTAAAAGATAAAAATGGTTACTGTGGGTTATCCTTAGGAGACAAACATATACCATCGCGGAGTTTTTTAATCGATATTTTTTAGATACACAATTCCGTAGTACATTAATTTGATCTATCTCGTAAGGTTTAGCCAGCGTTTGCAATGTAAGCGCACAAAAATATGTTTGTTATGACATCACATTACAAATCTTTGAATTTCCAGGCTTTCCTTTACTATAGTGAAAGGAAACTCCCAAATTGATTCTCAGGCATTTATTTATGTTAAAAAATAAAGAATGATCACAACGCTAATGTAGTCGTTAACATTCATGACTTGTGATTAAAACAGTGTCCATACCTTGATTTTCCAAACAGCAATTATACCACTATTTCGGATTTATGCACTAATACGACTCGTTCTCGTCCATTCGACACAGCGTTCACAGTAAGCCTGCCTCGAACCTCTTGCCCGTTGCGCCCGCGCTTTAAAGTCCCTTCTACTACTTAGTGGGAGGGCGCAACGGGGCGGCGAGCGAGTCCGTGTTGTCAGGATGAGAACAAAAATCAACAAATAACCAATCTGGTGATACATTTAACTATTTTGTAAGCCGTGAGCATAAAGATATACTAAAATTGTACTTAAAGATATACTTCTAGAATTATTTCTAATGACTTACTATAACACTTCCTAACTGATTCCTAACAGCTCGGTCATCCTGCAGTTTTAGCGAGTCCCTTCGCTTTAAGTTACTGGTAAGTTAAGTAAGTACCCGTGTCATTTATCTAATTCATTCAACTCCATTTATTAAATAAGTTGATGTATAAGAACAAAATAGCTGAAGCATAACCGATATAATCACCTTATACAGAAGTGAACAATTGTGAATAATTAATAATTTCGTTATTCATTATTTTATCATACATACGTACTCGCAGGTACGTTAACCTATTCAGTTTAGTAATCAACTATTGAAAGGTACATACATAAATGATCAATTTTTACTAAGACAAATACCTATCTTAATCTAGGCATCTTAAACTAAGTATCTTAACCTAGGTATTTTAATCTAGGTATCTAAATCTAGGTATCAATCTAGGCATCTTAACGTACATACCTGATCACAATATATATTTTTTTTTGCGCTTTGTTGTACCTATTTCTTTTAACTAAGCACGTAACTAGGGTTAACAGATAAGTAACTTTTTATTCTATGATTTATATATTTAGTACTGCGTACAAAGTACCTACACATTATTAGTCCAGTAAAAGAAACAAAAATTACGCTTTTAATCGCTATCAGATTTCTGATCATCATTTTGAGATATAACGTTATCATCATCGGAATTTTCTGAGGAATCATAATTTTCATTAAAAGCTAACCAAGGTTTAAGTTTGTCTATTGCAACAATATTATTGTATAGGGGCCGGCCAGGCTTGCGTGTCAATGGCGTGTCTTCGATTGCAAATCTGTCATTAGGTAGCAGTTTAGTTAGGTACGCGGTAAGGACCCTGATATTTATTAACTAGCTTTTTAGATTTACCGTCGCTAGGAAACTCCCTTTTTACGCTTACTAAATCGCCCATTGTATAATCATGTTTGCTTTTTCTTTTGGAGTCGAATCTAGCTTTATCTTTTTGTTGTTGTTCTATAATGCGCGCACTGGCTTGTTCTCGAATTTGATCTAAATTATTGGTAGACGCGTCCCTGGTGTCGTCTATGATATCACTAAGTAAGTTTTCGGAACCACTATTAATTTTGAAACCAAACAAGAGCTCAGAAGGGTTTTTACCGGTTGTTTTATGAATAGTAGTATTTAGGCCTATTTGAATGTCAGGTACGTATTCGTCCCAACTTCTATCATCCTTGCCATGAGTTCTGGTCGACAAAGCGTCCAAGATTGTTCTGTTGAATCTTTCGACTTGGCCGTTAGCACGTGGCGTAGCCACTGCATTGAGAATATGCTTGATGCCAGTGGATTTTGCGAATGCACGGAAGCTATTACTTGTGAACGATGTTCCCTGGTCTGTTATTAATCGAGTAGGAGCACCAAAATAACTTATGTGTTCCTGGAAGACCTTGATCGACGTGTTACTTTTTGTATTTCGAACAGGTGTAATGTTAATAAACTTAGTAAACCCATCTATAATCACTAAAAGATAGCAGTTGCCCTTTTTACTTTTAATGAATGGTCCAAGGTGGTCTGCGTGAATGGTGTGGAACGGTACCCCAACTTTTGGTATTGGGTGTAATTCGCCCTCTTGCTTGCCTGAAACCCCCTTATGATATGCGCATTCTAAGCAAGACCTAACATATTTTTTTACGAATCTGCGCATTTTTGGGAACCAATAAGACTGTTGTATCCTAGTCAGCGTCTTCTCAAAACTAAAATGCCCTACGTCATCGTGGTTCATCTTTGCAATCTGCCATCGAACACCCTTTGGCACTAACCACCGAATATCGTTGTCCCCTTCACCCACGATACGATAAACCTTGCCGTTTTTAAGTTTATAATTCTTTAAAACCTCCACAACTTTTACAGCGTTAGGTCAGAATTTCTGTTAAAAGTTCTGCATAGTCATCCCTACAAGGAAACGACTCTATAAGCTTTCTTTTCCATTCACCCCAGCTGTAAAGTACTGTATCTAGCCCCTGGTACCATGTTTTAGCTATGCCCGTCAATTTTGGAAGAGCAAAATGTATGACTTCACGTTCGTCCCACCCGTATATTTCGGCGCATTCTTCAACCTTTGTGAGCCAAGTGACTATAGTTTGATCCTTGGATATTGGATCAAATTCTGGCAGGACGTTCGTCAAAGAAAGCTTAGAGGTCGATGACCCTTTAACATTACTTAGTATATCTAAAAACTTATTTAAAATATTTTTATCATCATTAGGCATATCTTTAAAATTACTGTTTACGCTCTTGAATCGCGAGCGACGCGATCGAGAACGTTGATGTCGTCGCTTCCTTGTATGGTTAAGATCGTCTTCACTATCAGAATATGAGCGACGCCGACGTCTCCTCGTTTCGCGTACTTCATCCTCAGAACTGTATGACAAATCGCGTGAGCTACTATGATCATATCGCGACCTCTTGTAGATTCGACGTCGTAGACTCGTAGACGAGACCTTCCAGAGTTCTGTCGCCCATAATGATGGGCTCCGTACCGACGATCGTCTTTATTACGTTGATTACTTAGTATCGTTAAAGTTGCCGGGTTTTGATGTCGCGACTCCCGGTGACCTTCACGTTGTCGCGACACCTCCCTACTCGGGCTTCGTGAATTAAAATTATAGGAGCGCTTGTGGACTTGCCTTTCTCGAAGACTCCCATCCACTCCCTCGCTCTGGCCTTGTTCTGAGCGTTTGTGGACTTGCCTCTCTGGTAGGCTCCCTTCCACTCCCTCGCTCATGCTACGCTCAGGAGTCTGCCTTCCTCCGCTTAGATTATCGCGGTTATGGTTAGTAGGCTCACCCTCCGATACAGCGTCTGATGTAATGTTATCCATGAACCTGAAACTTATTTCATGCCCATGTATAATCCATAAAATGATGTTGGATTTAAGACGATATTGATATCAACGTAAGCTAATATGAAGGATGGTAATATTAGGGTAGTATTAAGGTAAGGTAATGTTAAGGTTCTTACCTTAAGAAGGTAAGGTAACATTAAGGTAGAGTACCTACAATTAAGGTAAGGTCACATTAAGGTAAGGTACCGTTCAGGTAAGGTACCATTAAGGTAAGGTGGGTTTCTAGTGCGGAAATTAGTGGTGCTGTGATGTTTACAAACAAGAGAATAAGAGACAAAAAAAAATACTTTAGGCGTCAAAAATAGAATTAGACGATGATCATTGTGTAGGTACTCAGCGGCGCATTTCCAGAGGGTAGCTCCGGCGAGATACACCACCCAAAGGGTAAGAACCATCGGGGTGACCCGATCTAATTCGACCCTTAATTTATCCAGTCACATAATATTATTACACAGAACCGGTGCACTATCCTATTCTAGCCCAGTAATTTGAAAGGAAGAGCACTTGCCAACAATTATGCTATCATGGAGTGCCCTAGCCGAGCCTGACCTATGGCATAATGCTAACTACAGTGGATTTCATTTATTACGACCTCGGTTGTAGAGACCATTTACCCATAGCGAAGTTAAATCTAAATCCCTTGAATTTAAAGGATACTTTAGTACAGGGGTGGCGAACCTTTATGGATCAACGTGCCATTTTTTGTACAGAAATGTTTGATGAGGTCATAGATGTGCCATTTTTTTTGTGATTACAGGGAAAATTATAAAACAATACTATCGATTCCGCGCTTCCCGCCTGCTGCTCCTTACACCGCGCCTACTCACTCCGTAAAGTAGGCTCAAACGCGTTCGTTTGTTAAATTTCAGTGTATTACGTAGGTACTTTTTCGATCGAAGGCGTGCGCAAAATAATTTGTCGCGTGCCATCAATGGCACGCGTGCCACTGGTTCGCCATCCCTGCTTTAGTACATAATTTACGTGGCTATATCGACTCTTTGGATGTAACGCCGAGTTCGGAGGTAGCGACTGTTTTCAATGAGTCATTTGTAACAAATTCCTAGAAATCCCATGCAGATATCGTGACCGCAGTCGGCCGCCAAAGACAAAGACTTCTTTCTTTCATTTCTTATCTTTTGTTTACATCCACACAGATGGTCAGTAAGTGTGGAGACCTTCAACTTTTGTTTATAAACATCGGCTAAGTAGGTAGGGGAGCGCGTACGTTTCGGAGTTAAATTTATGGTTCGGTTATAAAGTGATATTCTGAGTAGCAACTGGGTTTAGCAAACTTTTGAATAAGTATGGCTGCTAGAAGCACATTAACTGTTAAAGAGAAGGCGGAAATCATTTCAAAATTGAAAAACGGTGAGAACAATGCTGATTTGTGCAAAGAACACCAACGATTCCTATTCGACGATATCTACGATGTGGAAAAACCGTGATAAAATATTAGAATGCTTTGAATCCAAATCCTTAGAAATTAAGAGAAACCGCAATAATAAATGAATATAAACTATACATGTATACGTGTCTGCATCTCTTTAGCCTTGCCTGTAACGACTTCCGGACATAACTACGAAATAGTCGTCATACCCGAAATCCACTGTATTAGGAAAAGAAACATGGAATTTATTGTAAAATTTAAAACATTTCAGCACCATCAAAGTAAATGTCTTCTTATTAAATGGCCAAATTTTAAAACTCGAGAATCAATTATGGTTCCAAAAGAAGAGAAAAGTAAATAAAAACAATCGACTAAAAAAAATTTGTGGGCAGAGATAAACGGGTAGTTTGCTGACAAAACAATGGAAGCAGAAACCCGCTTATCCCACTTCTGAGATGAAAGGAAACTCCCAAATTGATTCTCAGGCATTTATTTATGTTAAAAAATAAAGAATGATCACAACGCTAATGTAGTCGTTAACATTCATGACTTGTGATTAAAACAGTGTCCATACCTTGATTTTCCAAACAGCAATTATACCACTATTTCGGATTTATGCACTAATACGACTCGTTCTCGTCCATTCGACACAGCGTTCACAGTAAGCCTGCCTCGAACCTCTTGCCCGTTGCGCCCGCGCTTTAAAGTCCCTTCTACTACTTAGTGGGAGGGCGCAACGGGGCGGCGAGCGAGTCCGTGTTGTCAGGATGAGAACAAAAATCAACAAATAACCAATCTGGTGATACATTTAACTATTTTGTAAGCCGTGAGCATAAAGATATACTAAAATTGTACTTAAAGATATACTTCTAGAATTATTTCTAATGACTTACTATAACACTTCCTAACTGATTCCTAACAATAGTATGCATGTATTATACATATAAACCTTCCTCTTGAATCACTCTTATCTATTGCTGAAAACTGCATTAAAATCCGTTTCGTAGTTTAAAAGACCTAAGTTAAGGTGTAAAGATGGCTCACTGACCTTGTGCATGTGGGCGGAGCTAAACGCCCTACTCCCGAATACGTAAAATGTGTGCGGTGGCGCGCGACACTAAAACTATGATCAAAGAATATGAAGAGGCGCAGACATGCCGCACGTAGGTCGCCATTTTTGCCTACGATTCCAGAAGGGAATGGCGGATGCAAGGCTGATATATTTTGTACTAGCTGTTAATCGTCCGTGTGGAATTTAACAAAAAAGTTATTGTTGAGTTCGCAGAGTTTACGATAACTTATTAAGGCGCTGTACTTAGTCAAAATAGGCTTCACAAAACAATATTTTAGCCAAATGTATACATTTTAGAACAGCAAAAAAAAATGTTAATCTTGATCATATTTATGAGTGCTCAAAACACGTTTTCGGTAAATTTTCTCGATAGAAAAAAATCATAAAATAACCATTAAAATTGAAATCGTTGCAATTGTAATTGTGTTATTTATAAACAAATCTTGATAAAATTAATAACAGTGATGTATAATAATAAAGGGAACTGTTGTTTTTATTTATCGATTGTAATAAGATATTTGTAAGGATTAATTGTATTTAATGATAAATAACTCGAACGAAACGTTGCGCCATCGCGGCGTCTTTTTAGCTTCTCTTTCATTTCTACGCGGAGCGACAGTGAGTCTTGTTTTTTAGTTAGGTACTTATACTCTAAGGGAGGGGTGAGACAGTACTTTTTAGTTAGGTACTTATACTCTATGGGAGGGTATAAGTACCCAACTAAAAAGCAGTGACTAGACATGGGTCGTACTTGCAAAATCGCGTACTTACCAGGGCTTACAAGTACGACTTCTTTAAGAAACCACGTCCTAAAACTAGATCTCGGGATACTTTCAAGTATTTTCTATCTGCATAGGAAATTGAACTCTGAATTCTTACTTATGGAGCACGATCGCGTTTAGGCATGGGTCGTACTTGCAAAATCGAGTACCTACCAGAGCTACAAAGTACGTCCACCTTAAAAACCGGCCAAGTGCGAGTCGGACTCGCGCACCGAGGGTTCCGTACAAACCTGCAAGGTTTACAAAGTTCGTTCATTACGACAATCGAGTCATAACTATGGTATTTTTATTGCATATGAATTTCAACTTGATAGCTCTACGCGTTCATGAGGAAAAAAGTAATAAGTTTATATTTATTAAAAAATAAATATATATTTTGTAATGTAACTAAAAATTTAAGGTTTTCGGAATTTTTCCTTTATGTGTGCTATAAAACGTTGCTTCATGCCAAATTTCAAGATTCTAGGTCGACTGGAAGTACCCTTTAGGTTTTGATTCCCTTGCGAGTACTTGCGAGTTTCAAAATATGCAGCTTAAATTGCTGTTTCTTTTGATTGCGTTGACATAGAAGTTTGATTTTGTTACAGCTTAAAGGTATTATAGACCTGAGTATTTGGTATGAATTTCAATTTAATACCTCTACGCGTTTATGAGGAAATGGGTAGTAAGTTTAAAATTATTAAAAAAAAATATATTATGTGATGTAACTAAAAATTTATGGTTTTCGTAATTTTTCCTTTATCTATGCTATAAGACGTTGCTTCGTACCAAATTTCAAGATTCTGAGTTCACGGGAAGCACCCTGTAGGTTTTGATTCCCTTGCAAGTGTCGAAAATTTGCGGCATAAACGGCTGTATCTTTTGATTGCGTTGGCTTAGAAGTTTGATTTTTTCACAGCTTCAAGGGACAGTAGACCTGAGTAATTGATATAAATTTCAGCTTCATACCTCCACGCGTTCCTGAGAAAAAGGGTCTTGACAG
Source organism: Luperina nickerlii (assembly GCA_963855955.1). Classification (NCBI taxonomy): domain Eukaryota; kingdom Metazoa; phylum Arthropoda; class Insecta; order Lepidoptera; family Noctuidae; genus Luperina; species Luperina nickerlii. Next base: position 11,659,170 of record OY979681.1, on the reverse strand, counting down.
ACGGACGGACGGACGGACAACAAAGTGATCCTATAAGGGTTCCGTTTTTTCCTTTTGAGGTACGGAACACTAAAAACCATAGCTCGCGATACTATCAAGTATTTTCTATCTGCATCGAAAATTGATCCATGACTTCATACAAATAAGAAATACAATCGCGTATTCAAAAGCCCTGTTGGTAGTAAAAATACTTGCATAGGAAATTGACCCGTTACCTTCTATGAATAAGGAGCATAACCGCGTTTACAATTAATATTTTCACAAAGAATTAAAGTAAAAATACTTTCATACGAAATTGTTCCGTAGACTCTAATTGATAAGGAGCATGATCGCATTTCCGAAAACTGACGCGGTTGGGTACCTATGTAGTTGAGCGAGTAATACTTTGAAGTCTTGCAATTATTTCGGGTCGGTACCTAGTGTACGTACTTTGGTATCTGTTTGTTGATGAAAGCTGTTTATTATACATATTTTATTTTATGATTAGTTTTTTCTAAGTAATGTTGTTGGTGTACAAATGTTTGTACTGTTTCGGTTCTACTCATAAGTTGTATAAATAAGCAATCAGTGTATAAAAAATGGTCAACAAGAAAATAAACGGAAGGCAATAAAGAGATCTTATTCGACGAAACAAATTGTAACGTAAGTAGGTAGGTACCTACTTTTTTGTACACACCATATTTTGTTTGTATAGATTATCTATAGACGCGTAATTTCGACATACATTACAACAGCTCGATTGGTCTAGTGGTCTCGTGCGTCACTATAGTTTTCTGTATCAGTCACTAATGTTCGGGTTCAAATCCAAACTTTTTGACATATTCTTTTTGTTGATTTTCTTATTTGATATAAATGTTTTTTTAATTATTATTTTACTTTTTGCCGATTTTCTTGTTTGAAAATTATCAGACTATATTATTATTGCTTATACTCTTTTGTAACACACTGTAGGTATATTATTTTTCTTCCGAATCAAGCTTGGTGGACGTTTTTATTTTATTTTTATTATATTACTCTAGATTCTGAAGAAAAATAACTATAAGAATAAAAATGATTGTTTTTATTAAAATAACAATTACTTATTGAATTATTTTAAAAATAAGAAAATAAAAATATGCACATTATAATTAAAAAATAACAAAACAAATGATAAGCACATTATAATAAAAAAATGACAAAAAGAGATATGCGTCCACTGAGATTCGAACCTGGTGATTACGCAGTGAGAATCCGGACAGTGGAGCGCGGAGGCAATCGTGCATCTTGTTCGAATCGCGAAATTACGCTTCTAAATATAATGGAAGTCGCTCATCAACAAAATTCGCGCGGTGCACCCCGCCGTAGGCGGGGACTATTCGTATCCCACTTACATAAAAGTAAACTCAAATACATAAAAGTCGTCTATTCACCGCCACGTAAAGAAATACCTATGCTAATTTTAATGAAATTCTTCTAATATTTCTCCATTTAGTTCTTTTTGATCGTTTTTGCATTTTTAGTTTAATTATTATTTATTTTTAGTTTTTCGTATTAGCCTTTTTTTATATACAATATTTGGTGAACGATTTCCTTGGGCTAAAACAAAAACACTATATTTTAATATTCAATCAATTTCATTGGAGATTAAGGAATCTTCACGTATAGGATCCACTTATATAAAAAAAAAAAACTAAACTCCGTTTCTTTATTATGATTTAGTTACATTTGGTTAAGTACCTAAATAAACGTAGTATACAACCTCCCTATTTGAATCGGATAAATATTCAATATTTAATTTCATAGGTTTTAATTTTTTTTCGTGGGAACCTAGTTTCTTTTTTTTTTCTAAAATAAAAGTGCCTAAGTTACTCCTTATTCACCTATCTGCTAGTGAAAGTCCCAGTCACAGAAATAAATCCGCACAAGAATATGAGAAGGTAGTAATCAATAAACTCAGTAATGCAAATACTCGTAGATTGACAACTAAGAACGCTCATTTTTTATAAATTATGGTGTTTGAAAAAATTTTTTTTTATTGTGGGTAAGTAGTTATTTTCTAAACAGTCAAAATAAAATGGCCTGAAGCGGTTGTTTTAATATTACAAACAGACACTCCAATTTTATTTATTTGTACCTATAGATAGATAGATACTTATTAGTCCACTCAACGAATAACCCAAAAAGAGGTGTAGAGTGCGTGAGCTGGGCCCTGAGCCATTTCTTCAGAAAGTTGCTCAGAGTGCTTAGGGAGTAAACATACTAAAAGTCCCCGCGTCTAGGAGGTGAGCCGGGTATAAAAATTCCCACTTTTGAGTTTTTCGCTAATATCTATAAAACGGTGCGTCGTCGTAGAGAAAACGTATTTTTCTTGACTTGCTTTGCTTTGGCATTTTTATTTATTTACAAATTATCTTATATTTACAAAATAAACAATACATATAAACAAAAACAGTAAGTATTTAGAAATGGCACCACTAATAAAGCGTCCACGCGGACAATAGAAATGGGCCCTCTGCAGCGAGCTAATCTATAAACGCATACTGATACAATTCGTTCATAAATATTTGCACTAACACAGCCAAACGCGCGTAGTCGATCGATAGCCGGGGCGGAGCAGCGAGCGACACAGCCACCCCGTCTCAGTGCTAACGCACGACTGCCGCCTGCGCCCGCGCAGAGCACCTCTGAACCTATATCTCAAAGTGGGGCATTGTCTTTGCAACTGTTGATTGATTTAAAAACGCTATTTCAAATATGTAGTACCTCTAACCAGCAATTTTTCAGTGTAAAAATATTTCCAAACATCAAAGCCGTTTAGAAGTTATAAGCAAATGTTAGCCAAAATAGCGTTTTGGTAAATATTTTTTTAAGGCAAAAGTATTAGCCTTATGAAAAAACCCTGTTTCAAAAATGCAGTACATGAATCTATAGCAAACATATATTTTTTACAGACCTTCTAACCAAACCGTTAATGAGTTATAAGCTTCATAAAGTGACCGTGTTACGGTACTAAACGAGAGTAAGGCCCTTAACAGGGAGCGGGCGGGAGAGACTTTGGTTTATACTTATGTAAAGATTAAGAAAATGGAACAAAAATTGCGAAATAAGAGGTACCTACTTGAATTATGAAGTAGGAAGATAACGACTATATGAAAATTTCTAGCCTACTATCCCTTATCAATATTCCTGACCTTACAACAAAATATCGTATTAAATTCGCAAAAGCATTATTTATTGTTCTTGCCAGTCATAAACACAGTACTAATGTTATTGTTACTGTCATCTATTTGAAATAACGCAGACAGTTCCGAGTAGCGACTGCAACTTGATACTGGTGGCTAGTTGCTAACTTGATATGTTAACGATTCCGGTGAATACAACCGACTGTAGGTGGTCTCAGTTATGAGATAACTAGCAACCCGCTCCCTGCTTCGCACGATGTTTGCGATTTGAAAAAAAAAAAACAGATTTCTTGATTAAAACGCTTTTTTAAACAAATATTCTAAAGAGAAAAGATTTGATTTTTTACTAAAACGGCTGTACGGATTTGAATAAAATTTTGCACATGGAGAAACCATGACCTGGATTAGGACATACTACTTATAATACTTTTTATCCAGATATTTTTACGGGATCGAGACTTATGCGGGTAAAACCACAGAACAGATAAAAGAGGTTATAACTGTCAAACTCAAACTCAAAGCATTTATGTATTTCAATTAAGGGGGAAGCGCTAAGGTAGCTCGCGAAATTCAAAATTTCTTACGTTTTTTGCTATTTGCTGGTCAGCATTAAGTTGTACGTTGATTAATATATGAATCGCGGCCGTAAGAAATATGTGTTTACAGAATTATAATCATTAAAGTCATCAACACAACTCTCTAAGACCACGTAAGTCCAAAGAATGATGATTTCATGAAACAGTTATTCTTGGGACTTACGTGGTCTTAAAGAGTTGTGTTGATGACTTTAATGATTATAATTCTGTAAACACACATTTCTTACGGCCGCGATTCATATATTAATCAACGTACAACTTAATACTGACCAGCAAATTCCAAAAAACCTAAAAAAAAATGAATTTCGCGGTTTACAGGCACTTTTGAATTGTCAAGAAGTCGGTCAGTCAGAAAATATGAAGCTAGTTGCCCATTCCAAAGCGTAGGTACCTGATCTTTGGGTGAAACCACGGGGCGCAGCTAGTATTTTCTATGTAAGTTGAATATCAATGTATTATAAACCTAATTCGAATAAATACTCTAAATGGCGGTGAAACCGCATCAAAATCCGTTGCGTAGTTTAGGAGAACAACGGGGTCACACTGAGAAAAAAAGACTAATTTATAATAGGTACTAGCAGCGCCCTGTGGTTTCACCCGCATAAGTGTCGATTCCATGGGAATATCGGGAAAAAACTATCATGTCCTTTCCCGGGACTCAAACTATTATACCAAATTTCATCTAAATCGGTTCAGCGGTTTAAGCGTGAAGAGGTAACAGACAGACAGACACACTTTCGCATTTATAATATTAGTATGGATTTACTCGTATCGAAGTATATCAATTGATTCTTTTGATGGATATAATATGAACATGTAACATTTTTGAATGTTCATTCTCTTTCATAAACGTTGTTCCAATTGATACGATTAAGGCTCCTGCAAACAGGCGCGACACGCGATATAATCGCGCGCGACAGAAAGGCACCGCTTGTTGCGCGACTTGCGGTGCCTTTGTGTCGCGTGTCGTGTCGCGCCTGTTTGAAGGAGCCTTTATGCGATGTTGTATGTTTTTGGCTATGAAAAGAAACAGAGTATTCAGTGTGCTCATTCAATAGGTAAGTTGACGTATTAATAAAATTATCAGGAAGCTCCATTTATTAGAACGTTAGCGAAGGGCTGTTAATACTACCAATCAGGAAGTCTAGTACATTCAGTGGACTTTATACCAATCGAGAAGATATAATTCTAGCCTTTAGCGTTAAGTGGTAAATCCTTACATAGCTCTTTTATTACATTTAAAACCTTGGTGGACTACCAACTTTCACCTGCAACATACCGTTTAGAACCAGAATAAGTACGTAAATTCCCAACAAAACAAAAACTCATTCAAAAACTTACGCCAAACTGTAACATTTTACGTAACTCAAATAAAATCCAATTTCCTCAAAAACATTTCCAACATTCAGCCATATCATATTTGTTAATAAACTTTTATAAAGGAATTTTCCTCGGTCGCTTCCAAATGTTATAACAAATTTTATTTGGTCTGCAAGCCACACGATCAACGTTTCCATTGCACTCAAGTAAAACAAACTTCATTTTTACGGTGCACTCACACAGAATTAAATTACAGAAAACTCCAGTACTCCGAACACCCTTAACTTTGAATCACGAGCTTGGTTAAGATTGCACGGCTCTTGATAAAAAAAACCTCTCTGGGTGCTTGTTAGAGACGGTGTTGAGTGTATAAGTAACAATGTAACACGAAAAATATGTAAAATTGTTATATTTAGCTGCTTTATCGCGTAACGCTAACGTCGTTAACCAGAATTTAGAGATACACGAAGAGTTGGAAAGGTATTTATTTGTGTAACTGCTAGGATTTAAAGGGTCTGGGTTGTTAATATTGTTAATCTAACCCACCTCAAGGCAAACGTAAATACAGATTAAACCAATAAGTACGTAAGCCCAAAATCTGATCAGCACACTCATAACAACAATGGTGGTATAAACTAATAGTTATAATACACATTGCCGCTCGCTTTGATAGTTATTATACGCAGTTATGCAACACATCGGCCGCAAACGAAAATGCTGCTGCTGAAAACTTAGCACTGATATGGGCAGATCGACTAACACCGCATACAAAGTGGTCATTGGCCTTAACACGAAGCATATTGGTTACACCATCGATTTTAAAGAAACATTACTGCTAACTCCTCTAACGACACATTGTTAAACAGGCTCCTATACTTTTACGAGGCAATATTTTTCCTTCTTACAAACTTAAGCGGGCTTAAAAATACCCATGTGGAACTCCTCGTACATTGCTCGAGATACGCATTTTATGGTCAACTTAATTTCCTCTATTGAAAGCCGTTTTATGATATGATGAATAAAAACAAGCCTCGTTTTACGATGCCATATATTTCGGCATGGGGTTATCAGTCGATATTACCTTTTTGCAAATCGATAAAATCAAAGTTTACGCTCTCATAACGACGTCAAACAAATGTAATAACGTTTTCGACAACTTTGTGTCGTTCTAGTCGTACTGACGTCGCTCATGCGTGTGGTTGTGTTGAGCTTCGAGGTTCTCATGGACATACCGATTATATTTACGTTTCTTATGTAACGGTTTAATTCTCTGACAGAAAAATTCCACTACAACCTACTGGGGGTTTTCCATGATAAGATGGTGCAACTTGTTTACTTGTAATTAACGAAACAAAAAGTTCCATCTGAATATATTGACGAGTATGTGCCCATTATTATGAAGACATCTAGATCATGACGGTATTATTAAACTTCTTATAAACCATTAGTTGCAAGGTTTTTGAAGTGAAAACTTCTTTAGCGGCGCTGTGTACTTTTTTTGGAATGGGTAAAAACTTCTAAATTCGCGTCAGGTCACGTGACCCTGATCGAAAATTCGTAAGACGTAAAACGTCAGACGTAAAACGTAAGACGCGCGTTGTTGAGGACAGCGCCATCTATGCACATCGGGAAGAACTACGAGGGCCTCGCGTACTAACTACGTAGTTCATCCAACAACGACGAGATGGCGCTGAACCACGGATATATAACTGACGACGAGCTCTATGCGAGCGGCTTGCTTCTCTTACCACTGCCGCGACCAACACCACGAACTGAAGTCTATCCTGTGTGCTTATTTGTAAATCTGAATAAATTCCTTTCACGAGAAGAATAAACCAGTCACTTTGGTCATCATACCTGATTTGCAAAAAACCCTATAAAATAAGGAACACACCTTAACACGCGTGTTTTGTTTATAAGACGATTCACAAAATACACTCGTAATTGTTCAAGTTTTCACTTCTGTCGGCACTACCGGAGTGCCAGTGTTTTTTTTGGTATTAGAACTAATGTTCTAAGTTTGGCGCTGTGTAGCCTTATAACAGTTATTTTATCATGTAGACAGAGAATTACTTTACTCTCAAATCTCGAGTCGAAATTGGTGCATAAAATTGCTCTATTCAAGCTGCAATTTGAAATGATAATGTATCAAAAATTTCATGAATGAAAAAACTAAAGTTTCTTCCGTCACAAATCAAAGTTCACTTGAAGTCAGAAAGTTTATTCGTTCCATAGCGTTTCAATTCACATAATGTGTCACAACTTGGATCCAGTCCAGTATAATTTACTAAAATGTTTCTAACTTTTATCTCATTAGAATTCGTTCTTTCACTTTTATTGAAATTGACAGAAACATATTTGCGATCAGACGGTTGAAACACGTTTCTTACTCAAATAATAATGTGAATTGAATATCTCCACTAACATTTCACTTCACAGATGATTAATTAAGTTTATCTGTAAATAAAAGTTTCTCTTTTATTGTATTTTTAAACATTTTTATTATATATCAGCAAAAAATAACTCATCATATTAATGTTGTCCATTATTGTCACAAGGGAATTAGGATCTCCTTATTTCACAATAGAGAAACCTTGCAACCGCAAAAAGAACTACATTTTCCTTACATTTTCCTCTCCCACACTCATATAGCAAAGTCCATTATTACTAAGCCCGATCACACTAAAGATATGGATCTAAATAGCAAGTACCACGTCAATATGTAGGAGTCAGACTCGCCTCATCGTCATGTCGTAACAGTATTTATGTCAAGTCCATAAGATCAGATAGAGAACAAGTCCATAGTATGAAAACTGACACATCGAGGCTGTAAATGTTCTCACTGTTATAATTGATGCAATGAGCGATGTATGAGTATTAATGATGTAACAGGAAAATACGTCTGGACTTTAAAAGAGACTGATCTCCTAGTTTGTTTCGGCCTTTATTTTCAGAGACTCAGATAGGAAACACCGTGTAAAAGTGTATGTACATACAAAGCTACTTACAGAAATAGAATCATTTAAGTATATTTATTAATATTTCTAACGTTTTGCATTTTTATTCTCACTTTTTCGCACGGGATTTTTGCTTCAGCTTTTAAATTAATCAGTGACATACAAATAAGGATAACTTTTAATTGTTTTTTCCATAAATATCCATCCATGTATTAACTTATGCTCGCAAAACAAGAAATATAATTTCATTTCCAACAAAGTTTCGTTACAAAAATAATTACTGAAACAAAAAGAAAATGAGAAAGGAAACACTTATTTCGGCGACTTTGGTCAATATGGACTTATGAAATAATTACTTGTTTGTCGAAATAAGGCCCGCTGCCGCTGTCGTTGTGGAAAATAGGACTGTTCTTATAATAATTAAATTCAGTTATTCTGTGGTGCCAGAATATGAGACTTAATTAAATAAAACTACGTACCAATTTTCTCTGTTTCTCTGGGGAATTATAGAATTTTCTACTTTTCGGTAATCAATGGCTGTAAATGAACTTTGTTCCAGTTTTGCTTGCATTAAGAGCCCTCATATTTCGGTACTGAGCGCGCATCTTTTTTTTATAAATGGCATCTCGCAGTTCAACCTATGAGGTTGCCGTCTGCTTAACCGGGCTTGTCTGTGGATGCTTCAATAAATTAAGGCCTTCAGCCAAAGCGACCGTGCATCGCCGGCGCGCGGGTGCAGTGAAATAATTAATTAATTTTTTACTATATAAAATAAAAGTAGGTAAGTACTATTACTTACCTACTTTTATTTTATATAGTAAAACATTAAAGATATTTTTTTATTTACATTGTTTAAGCAAAATTTTGGGGAGTATTTTGGTGTAAATACTACGTAAAAATAATGTAGAAATTCGGAGATACTCAGACTTGTTTCCAGCACAAAATTCGTTTTTTCTTTAGTTAATAGGCATATAATAAAATTGTATTTTCTTATTATATGATATTTGTGATATGAGAATAATTGTTTTGATGGATTATATTCAACAGAATCTGCAAATTAGAGTTCTTAAATCAGCTTTTTTTTTTTTTTTTTTTTTCTGGGTGGGAAATCATCAAATGACTCCTCCCGCTCTGGGTGGAGCGGAAGGGAGTGTCAGACTCTTACTGACTAAAACCCACCCGTGTTCCTTCCTTCGCCCTTTATGTTCCGGGCCAGCGGTAACCCTTTCGGACAATCCCGCTGACCCGTCAGGCTTCGGCCCTTACGGGCCCCTTCACTTGATGCTGACATCTCTTTGAGGCGCGCGTGGAACACGTACGCGCCGTCCGGCACGGGCCTGGTCCTGATCGGACGGTGAGCTACCCATTACTCTCCGCCCGCAGGCCCGCGCCTACGGTGGCCGGGAGTCGTCGCGCGGCTCCCGACGCCCGGAGCGTCTCCCGCGGCGGCTGGGACGGGAGGCTCTCTCCCTCAGCCGTCCCGCCGCCTCCTTCGCTAGCATGACTGCTTCGCAGAAGGAGGCGACTGCCCCCCACTCCCTCTCGCCCCGGACCATAGCTTGAACCAGGCCCGGACGCGAGAGGTCGCCGCCGCTGCCGATCGCCTCTACGAGGACACGGCGGTGCTCCGCCCAAGCGGGGCAGACCTCCACCGTGTGCTCCACCGTGTCTTCTGGGCGATCCTGGCAATGGTGACACCCGGGCGTTTCCTCCCGCCTGATTATGTGCAGGAACCTCCCGAAACTTCCGTGTCCGGTGAGGACCTGCGTCAGGCGGTAGGTGAGGGCGCCATGACGCCTCTCTAGCCACTCCTCAAAGAGGGGTCTTACCGCCGCTATCGTGGCGTGCCCTGCGCTGGGTTGCGACAGTCGCTCTTTCCATGCCGCCATGAGATCGCGCCGGAGGTCCGTCCGCTCCGCCGCGATTTGCTGCGGAAGCGGAGTTTCCCCCCGGCGTAGTGCCTCCGCGCGCCACTCATACAGGCGCGCGAGGACTATCGCCTCCAGATCCCATGGCGGCAGTCCGGCAAGGAGGCTTGCCGCCTCGCCCGAGATCGTGCGGTACCCCCGGATCAGCCTAACGGCTACCACCTTTTGGGGCGCGTTCAAATAATGGGCGGCTCGCCGCCGCAGTGAACGCGCCCACACCGGGGCCCCGTATAGGGCCATGGACCGCACGACCCCCGCGTAAAGCCTCCGGCAGGAGGCGTTTGGCCCCCTCAGGTTGGGCAGGAGCCGCTTGAAGGCGGCCCCAGCCCGTTCCAGTTTGGGAGCCAAACGTCGGAAATGCTCGACGAAGTTCCACCGGCTGTCGAGGACGAGACCCAGGTATTTCATCGTCGTCTCGACGCCGATGTGAACCCCTCCTACCGTTAGTTGGGAGCCCGATGGTGGCGCGTTCCGGGGCCCATGAAACGACATGGCCTCGGACTTGTGCAATGCCACCTCGAGACCCAACTGCCGGATCCTCTCCACGACTATCGCAACCCCGCGTGTCATCGCGTCGGCCGCCGCCTGATGCGACCTCCCCTGCGCCAGGACTAGCGTGTCGTCAGCGTAGCAAACCACGCTGACGCCATCAGGGAGGTCGGCCCGCAGCACCCAGTCGTAACCGATGTCCCACAAGAGCGGCCCCAGAACCGATCCCTGTGGGACACCGCACGACATCTCTCGCCGGTTCCACTCCCCATCGCGACCGGGGTAGATGACGGCTCTGTCCGTCAGATACGCCCCGACTACTCGACGGAGGTAGGTCGGCACCCGGTGATACCGGAGTGCCTCCCCAATGCAGCCCCAGGGCAGGGTGTTAAACGCGTTGGCGATGTCGAGTGACACCGCCACGACGACCCCACCCCGGGACACCGCGTCCCCCGTCGTGAGGGCTCTCACGCGCATGATGGCATCCACCGTCGAGCGCCCCTTGCGGAAGCCAAACTGGCTATCCGCAAGATCCGGCCCCGTCCTCACCAGGTGCCCGACGAGGCGGCCCGCAATTACTCTCTCAAAGAGCTTGCCAACCTCGTCGAGCAGCACGATGGGCCGGTATGCGGACGGAGAGTCCGCAGGGCGCCCTGGCTTCTGAATGAGGACCAGCTTCCCCGTCTTCCAACGGAGTGGAAACTGGCCTCTCTCCATACATGCGCTTAAGAGCGCCTCCAGTCGAGGCCCGAGAGCCCTCGAGGCCAGGACCCAGGCTTTACCTGGTAAGCCGTCGGGTCCTGGGGCGGTATTTTTGGCCTTCAGCCTTCCTACCGCCGCTCTCAGATCTACCCCGGTCACTTCGGGGATGTCGTCGTCGTCCATGTGGTCCGCTTCGGGCACCGCAAGTGGCGGAGCCATAGGCGGGGGAGTGTGCTCCCCTCGTGAAGGGAACAGAGCGCTCACCACCTCCTCCACGAGCTGGGGGCGGAGACTCTGCGTCAGCGGGGGGGCCCAGGTGCGGAGTTTATTCCGCACCATTTTGTAAGGGCGCCCCCACGGATCTCTGTTCAGAGTCTCCAGCATCTCCTCGCGGGCCGTATACTTGGCCCGCTGGACAGCCTCATGGAGGGCGGTCTTCGCCGCTCTGTACCCCTCATACAGCTCCGCCTCCGTGGCTTCCGCATCCAGAGGGCGGATGCGAAGCCTGCGGTGCCTGGTGTACTGGTGTCGCGCATCCACGCACGCCTTGCGTAACGCTTCCACCTCTTGCGACCACCAGTACACCTGACGTCGGGCGCGTCCTGGCCGGACTCGGGGCATTGCCACGTCACATATCCCGGACATGGCCTCCCGGAACCACTCCGCCTCATCATCAATATCGGCAGGCCTGTCCGGTGATGTCACCCAGGCCTGCACGATCGAGGCTTCCAGGAGGAGCTCCCGGTCCAGCTGCTTCAGCGCCCACCGCGGACCACTCGGGGCCTGTTGGACCAGCGCGCTGGAGGTCTGGGTGGAGACGTCGAACCAGATATACCGATGATCGGAGTAGGTCTCCACCTCCTCCATGACGCGCCAGTCAATAACACGCTGTGCCAGAGCGGGGCTTGCGAACGAGATGTCCACCACTGACTCACCCCGCATCCGCACACACGTGGGAACAGAACCCCGATTTAGGACGATCAGGCCTGCTTCCAGAGCCCAGTCTTCCACCATCCTGCCCCGCACATCCGTGTAACGGGAACCCCAGGCCAAATTCTTGGCGTTGAAGTCCCCGAGCACTAGCACGGGGAAGGAATGGTTTCCCGCGACGACGACACTCAACTCTGTTAGAGAGTTGTGGAACTCGGCGAGAGTTCGGCTCGGAGAGAAGTACACTCCCACTACTACGATCTCTCCGAACCGTGCTGCTACGCACCCCTGTCCCTTCGTAACGCTTTCGAGGGACGGGGTGCCGGCGGCGGCCGACGAAATGATGGCCACTGAGCCGCTCAGGTCCTTCACCCAGTCTTCCCTGGGCGGGTCTTATGAGTTTTTGCATAAACATGCATCAGGAGAACGATTATTGCTAAATAAATAGACGAGTAATAGAAAAATCGCTTTATTATTGTTGTAAAAAAGAAAACGAACTATTTTTACCAATTAATTGTTATTTATACCAACCACCGAATAGTATTCAATTTCAACGAGGAAATCATGCATATACGCGCATTTTTGTCTCCTCTTAAACATATTAAGACTTTATGCATTTCCAACGCTACTGTGTAAATTTCCCGTTTTCTCCTACTTTTGACCGTCGCATACTCGCATCCCGTTGGGTTAAGCAAGCCCAATTTGTAAGTTTGTGAGAAATCGCTAACTAGCTTTTGTCCGCAACTTTGTTCGTGTTAATTTTTGGGACGGCTAAAGTTTTAGTGTAAATGTATCTTGTATTAAGTCTGTAAATGTTTCCATGAACGTTGGGAACATTGCGACAAAGTTTCTTGGTCTCGTATTTGCGGCATTGTTTAAGGCAGAATTAAGGTTTTTTCCAGCAAGCGATTACCGCTACAACCGGGAAACCGCCTCAAAACACACCAACTACGATTAAAAACCGCGGGACTGCCCGCGGTTTTGACAGTTTTGAGATGGATTCAAGAGAGCAGTATGTATTGTTGCTCAGCCGGTCGATTCTGTAAAAATCTCACCGTGAAAACTTAGGCGATGCGAGTTTGTATTTGCTAGGTATTGACACTATTGACAGCTCACTCCACGCTCACTTCACCTAAGTTTTCACGGTGACATGGTTACAGAATCGCAGTGCTGGTACTAAGTTTCAAAGTTTATTTTTTGTGTTTTTATCACTATATTGACGCAAAATTGTGTCATAAATAGGTGGTCTTTTTTGTGCTTCGACAATAATTTTTCAAACAGACTCCGAATCGGTCGACGACATAATTGCAATGGCGCGACAACACAACTTCTCTTAAAAAAACCGTCCGCGGTTATATAGTGCGTGTGCTCTCACTTACTTCTTTGGACTACAAATTTTCCTGCTGTTTTTTCCCGCGAGCCATCTGTAACATTTCACGGTTTTTAAATCAGTCGCGTGAAAAAACCGCAAGTGCGGCTGTTTGTATTAGTTTCTCTGAGTCACAAAATCACACGGTTCAAAACCGCTGCGGTTAAACCGTAGTGCGGCCTAAGACTAAGGTTGGTTTTCCAAATTAAAATTCAAAAACTTTAATTCGAGCGAAGACTCATATAGGGTTAGTAACATTGTTCTTAAAATAAAATTAAGTGTTAGTAAACAACACGATACGTTGGCAAATGTAACTGACAGCAGTGAATTATATACGGACAGTCCATTCTGTCAGCAATCATTTTCAGAACCCTGTTATTTTGCTTGTATACTTCAGCTGAACGTGGTTTAGCTAGACTACCGATAAGTTTGTATCCTTTATCCAAAAAAAGCAAAATAATTTTTTTTCGTGGATCACCATAGCTTATTCTTTTATAATACCAACGTGTTTTCCAACAAAGCAAAAACCGTGGCACAAAAACCCCTTGTGTTACATAAGCAAACAATAAGTAAGTTAACAAGATTATGTACGTGTGAACATTATCCAATATTGAGTGAAAGAGCCTTACATATTTTAACAAGACAAACAGGCTTACGTTACGGTGGCGATGGAGTAAGAAGTTATGTTACCACCCTTTAAGTTTCGCTAAATAGCTGTGATAAACATTTGAGGGTGTTTTTACGTTTACCTATAAATAAATTAAAGTAATTGTACAGCAAATATTAAAAAATACAATAGATAAACTTCTTAAACTAAATTATCTAACAAACTATTATAAAATATCCATACTAATATTATAAATGCGAAAGTGTGTCTGTCTGTCTGTCTGTTACCTCTTCACGCTTAAACCGTTGAACCGATTTAGATGAAATTTGGTATAGAGATAGTTTGAATCCCGGGAAAGGACATGATAGTTTTTATCCCGATATACCCACGGGATCGACATTTATGCGGTCAAAACCGCGGGGCACTGCTAGTAATATCATATATCTAAAACCGATTAACAAACTAAGCAAATTGAATACCAACATAAATTGTCCGTATATTCAAACCGCAACTTCTTCATACTTGCATTCTTTGATAGTTGTATGAAATTGCCACATACGTTCAGTTAAAATGCCATGCTAGTTATGTAAATGTTCACAATTGCCCTCCCTCCTCATCTCCAAAGGGCGTTATGCAAACTCTGGTAACTTTGACCAACAATTTTATGTATGCAGGATTGCAGGCAGTGTTGTTAGGAATTTGATCCTCTCTCTCTCTCATTTTAAATGTTTGTGATTCATTTGTTTTACCGAGTGAGGTTAGACGTGTCAAAGAAGGAATTTGAAGCATGAGAATGTTGTGTTGTAATAATTCCTTTTGCGGTATAACGGTTGCGGTGGCGCCTAGAGAAAAGGTTTTGCACCTATCTACAAACATACATGAAATTCTTAAAAAATTCTGCTCCATCAACAACTATAGTATATTTCATTACAAGTGCGGAAAGGTTGTCATTGCAAAGAGTTCCGACAAATGTCTACCCGAGCCGAGGCGCAGCCGAAGGCGAGTGTTGACAGTCGGAACAAGTTGCAATGACGGTTTCGCACGTGTACTGAACGACTATTTTTAATACAGTTGCGAAAAAATGAAGCAATTTAATAAAATAATAAAAACACAATAAACTCAACTAACTAATGGTGCCAACCGTAGAATAAAAGCAGAGATATTTTTTCTTCACCCATTCTGGTAGGCAAAGGGAACTATGCCCATACAGCCAAGTCTTCAGTAGAATTTTTTTATTGATATGAAATGAAAATGAAATTTAATGAGATGAAATGAAATGAAACCTAACCTAACTCATTCAATCAAATCATTAAATCTGATATTGAAACAAATTAGTAGCTTCTTTTTAGAAATATACGTATTTGCATGAATCATAAAAACTTCTAGGTATGAGTTTTTTAGTAAAAACTTCATGGTTGGTTTTTCTTTTTAATAGACATTATTTTGACAGTTGGGAAAGAGAACGCACGAGTTCGGGAAAGGTAAAAAAAAAGCACGAGTATGTAATAGCCCACATCCCGAACGCTATACGTCCCTGCAATACGCCACTTTTTGAGCAACTGTATTAAAAAGGTTCTTTGTGGTTAAGGTCCTCTTTGCTCTCGTCTTTCAACGAACATCGAGTAATGTTCTACTCAACTGTAAAAAAATATAATTATACCTATAGAATGTTTATTGTCAAGGTTTACAGGTTAACACCATGTTGAAGCGACACACCTACCTACCGTCTCTCAGAATACTTCGTTCGTTCGTGATTCCTCCACCATAGTAAAGACGTAGTAATTTCAACGTTTCTAATCTAATCTAACTAGCCTGTATGGTCCCACTGCAGGGAAAAAGCCTCCCACCCCCTTTTCCACACAATTCTGTCTTTTCCAACATCAACGTATCTTGTTTTTCAAAACAGTAAACATTGTTGTTGTTGGAAACAATACACAAAATGATTTATACTTAGGTACGAACCGTTAATGATCAATCTTTGTAAAATGCCCAGAGGCTCAGTGCATAATCAATTCCGACTGGTCACTCGGTCAGTGAAACCTTGCTCATGCCGACATTTTATGATTTTTATGTATATTTTTCTGTTAAATAGTATAAAAATAGAGAGTACTCTGAAACACTAAAAATGGAGTCCATTATTTCCACAGGTGGTTTTTAGCTCTCAAACTAGCAACAAGACTTGCTACTTTACAGCAAGAGGTGAATTATTTCTTAGATTTTATATTTTCGTTATGTTTATACTTATCTTGTTTTAGAAACTGTAGTTGCGCTGAATTATTCCGTCCCCTGAACCCCCTCCACCCCCCACTTCTCAATCCCCTGCTTGTAACGTATCATACGTACTTACTTCCACTACCTTATACTTATTGGCTTTATAAAAAACGAACCTTGACCAAAGCTGGAATTTATAATTAATATTATTTTCACGTTTTATTTTG
The DNA here is from genome assembly GCA_963855955.1 of Luperina nickerlii. NCBI lineage: Eukaryota > Metazoa > Arthropoda > Insecta > Lepidoptera > Noctuidae > Luperina > Luperina nickerlii. The sequence continues at coordinate 11,642,673 of OY979681.1, read as the reverse complement.
TTATTTGTATTTTGTGTTCCACGAACTGTGTCCAAATAAATGTTATTCTTTCTTCCTTTCTTTCATAAATCTAAATCTGTTGTAAGTCTTGCTTTATAAGTACAAGCTGTATTAAAGATCCTTTAAAAAAAAAAACTATTTGGTGGTTTTTCTTAACAAGATATTACAATCGCTTTTATACGATACCTTATATTTCTGAAACAAAATCGACCGAAGCCATTACCGCAACTTTATAACTTTTTCATAATGTAAAGGTTAAAAAAACTGTAGTCATATTGAAAGATCAAAAGAAGAAGGGAGGCTTTCAGCTGTCTGAATAACAGCGGGTGAGAATATAGCTACTCTATTCTGTAATAGCTTCGGAGATCGTATTACAGACTTCATAACAAAGATGGGTGCGTTAGCCGGGGAAAGTAATTTATTTTCTATTACTACACAAAGGACGGATGAAAAATCAAAGGATAACTAGGTACTTTCTCAAACTCGTTAGATATAATCATATAATTTATTCTGGTACTAGTTTGGTTCTGTGAGGGCTTGTGGCTAATATAAGTAATAACAGCTGCACCGCACGGGTCGAGCGATCAGGTTAAGCTTCACTTACCGCGGTTGGTGCGTAGATGGGTTCCCATTTTTACATACCTACCTGTGTCTCGGAAAGCACGTTAAGCTATTGGTCCCGGCTGCCATTCGTGATCTATGACTGTCGTGACGGGTCGTCAGAATCCCGAAAATCTGACAACCAGTCTTTCCAAGGGGTTATCGTAATACGGGGTTGTGGAGGTCAGTAACTAGGTCAGTTGTTGGACAGTAACTGGGTTGTGGAGGTCAGATATGCAGTCGCTACATGTAAAATACTGGTGTTCAGCTGCATCCGACTAGACTGGATGCCGACCCAAACATAGTTGAGGAAAGGCTAGGCATGACGAGTTTTTTTCTGTGTAAATAAAATAATACTAACCTTACATAATATAGAAGACATGAGGGAGTCGAAATTGAGTTATCAGTAATCTCTGTAACTAATTTGATTATGTAAATGTGATTTCTTCATTGTCTTGAGATTGTTGAGGGATTGAATCATGCGTGCTATCTCAGAAATGATCAGACGTAACTGAGAATAAATTGTAAAATTATTCTGTCAGTAATCTTTTTTGGCATACAATGAGCTTAGAAGTTATACAATTTTTTGTTTATTATAACGCCACAAAAGTGTGGAGATATACCTAATATCTATCTATATCTGTACTAATAAATAAAGCTGAAGAGTTTGTTTGTTTGAACGCGCTAATCTCTGGAACTACCAGTCGGATTTGAAAAATTCTTTTTTCAATTTGATAGCCCATTTCTGGAGGAAGGCTACTTAACACACGCTAAGACCCGCGGACCCGAGAACGCGACCCTTAAGAGCCGCACAAAAAAAAGGCAGAATTGGAAGGCAATGCGATGTGACGAGGTAGGTCGCAGGAAACAAGACATTTCACGCAGGCGAAGTCGCGGGCAGAAGTAGTAACACTATATAAAACCTTTTTTCCAAAAAAAAAAACAACCGACTACCAAAAAAAAAACCCTTCAAAGTGAAAAATAACTTTAATTTCGAAAGTCGGTGTCGTTGGTTCTGTATTTTCTGTTGTTTATGTTTGTAAAAAAGTTTTTTTTTTCACTTTTTAGTTGTACCCCAAACAAATTCATATAACACTACTTGCTATGTGAATATCAGTGACAAGAAGCTATTGAACACATACTACAGCCTACCCCTTTAAAGGGTACAGGCGTGATGCTATGTTGTGTGACAGCGTAAACAATGCATACATATGCTATAGCAGCAATCGCGGTTGATTTGCTGGCATTTATTGAAGAGTTCCGTTTTCTGTCTCCGAAACTCATCATCAGATCTTTACGAAATTTAAATGGGACCATTTCAGAATAAAATTTTGCAAATCCGTCTATATATGAAGGCGTTATACCCGAACATACATAAAAAAAAATATATGTATAAACATTCGAATTGTGAACCTCCTACTTTTTTGACGTCGCGTCGGTTAAAAATAGGCCGATTGAAATTGGCCACGATACACGATTTAGGCGGAACGCGACTGTCGTCTAACAATCTGTATTCACGCTTCATTCCTGATCCAACACCAACATAACATCACGCCTGTTATGCCCAAGGCTTAGGCAGACTGAAGCGTCCCTATAGACGCACATTTCTCCAGTTAAGTCCCATGTAATGGGTCCTAATACAACTATCTCCTTCAACAAAGCCGAGTTTAAATTACGACTTAGTGTCTACGATGAGACTTAAAGATAAACAGAACTTAAATTAGCTAGTTACAACGCGTACATCGGTAGTCCTTATCATTAAAAAGTCATCTAAGAACTCCTTATTGCCTTTTTTTATCAGCCTAAAGTTAGAATTTACTTTCGTCAAAAGAACTGTTTCTGAGCTCGGCTGTTAGCAATTAGTCTTTTCAGTCTTACTTGCGAATTTCTTGTTTATCGCGAAGTTGGGGAAGTTAGAAGGCAGTCCTGACTTCCCCAACACTTAAAAAAACACATGGAAAACCTGGCCGGGTTTTCGCTGCAAACATTCTCGTTTACTTATTAATTTTCTCGTGAATCATTGTAGTTACTTTACAAGGCCTTTATACTAAAAGCTCCTCTTCCCCATAAGGGCCAGATATTCCCAAGATTGCAAATATCTCTGGAGTCTCCATTCAGTAGAACAATTAACCAGAATTAAGTGAATTGACTTTTCCTGCCAACCTCAAGAAAACCTCGCTCGGGTTTCGCCGTTTACATTTTCATTAATTTAATCATTCATATTTCTTATGAATCATGAAGCTATAGCGATAACTAAAGGCCCATTTAAAATACAGAAATTCCCAAGATTATAAACATCATTGGAAACTCCTTCTACTAGGACACAAACAGAGTTGATTGGAGTGGCCTTTCCTATTTATATTTTTAGAGAAATACGTCGTTTTCTCGGAAAGCAAGATCTCCGCTTCACAAGATGCAGCGATTGCTTTGTTTCTCAGTATATACCCGATAAGAACACTTTGTTAGCGCGTGTAGTATCGTACGTTTTTCATTACCAAGCTAATGGAAGCAATCTTGGATTGTTACGGGATGCGAGATTACGTCAGAGCTGTGTATGCAATCTTGTGCACATTATTGTGTTTCTTTTAAAGCAGAATTAATTGCTTAATCGGCTATATTGCTGTAGTTGCTTATATACGTACTATTCGTATGTATTTCTATTACCTATATATTTCTTTGTTTATGCTTTTGCCCGTAGTTTCTCTCTCAACCTTGGTGTTGGTACTACGTCGTGTATTACGTCCCGCATAAAAAGTATCCTTTGTTCTTCAACGGATCTAGCAATCTGTGCCAAAAGGCGTCAAGAAGTATCAAATATACAAAAACACTCACATTCAGATTTATATTACCGGTAAGGATGCTCCATGCTTGTTCAAGAAAGAGACTGGTTCCATGTTCCTGTATGCATAATCGATATTTCCTGTTTGTAAAATCTCAGTCTTGCCAGACATGTCTACTAAATTGTGAAGGGTTGTTTCCCCTTAGCAGCCCGCAGGGGGACTTGTGTCGCTATAAATATACCTGTACATGTATGGTGTCTCACCCTCTTGCTTAGTGACTGTATTAAGATATTATATGAATATGATGAGTCAGACATGTTGCCATCCAAAGGTATTACGTCATTCTTGTATCATTTACCAGCATTGCTGTATTCTAGGAAATAAATTGTATATCACCGAACTAAACAGTTAGTTTATATTAGAATCAGGAAAGCAAGCTTATGTATAATACAGTGCACTCCTAAAGTTAGTTGACATTTTTCGACTTTAGATGTGATTTAAAATTTAAAATTCTAGTATCAAATTTAAAATTCAGATTTAAAATTCTAGTTTCAAATGTTTGGACTGTATACTATAATTTTTTTATTGACTAATTCAACTATGACTTATCATAAAATAATCAGGTAATGGAAGCAAAGGAAAAGGTATTTTTTTTTATTTTAAATCATAATTTGGCATCAAATAAATGGAAAAATAACACGTAACTTTTGGAGGGCACTGTATGTATGTATATAATGGAATTATTAGAAAGCTGTGTTGCTCCTGTCTCATGGCCCTACTTTTATATTATAATATAAAATTTTGATATTCAAGCGCATCTGTTTAGCCTGAAAGCGGTCACATATGGCAGCCGCCTGAATATGAAAACGATTCATTTTGATTTGCATTGATATTATAATAATGCGGCACCAGCAATTAATCCGGGATTAATTGGAGCAAAGCTCTATTTTAAATAAATTCAATAAATATGCAAACAACAGCCACGCCGTAAAAGTTTGAAAACAGTTTGGAATGTGGAAATTTTAATAAATATTAAAAGCAGTCCTGTGGGATTTGCTTTTATAGTAGATTATTAAACAAGGGCTGTATGACATCAATTGCAAACGAGGTTTTTGGCGCCTGAGCGAAGCGAAGGCGCTAATTAACCCGAGTATGCAATTGATGCTTACGCCCGAGATAAATACTCTGCTTTACATATCGATTGTGAGGTAAGTAAACAACAAGACAGCAGGTTTCAATGAACATTTATTAAGAAGAAAAAATGTGTATTTAATTAAAATTAATAGTAAAATTATTACAATTTGTAAGAGATATGGTCACGTTCTTTTTAGGTATATTTATAGTTTGAATATGAGTTTGTGATGATAAGACTTGAGTTTGAGTGACTTGAGGTTCTTGCATCGTAAATGGCGGCAGTTGACTGGTACTATTTTCTTCATTAAAAAATGGCTCAGATGATGTGCTTTGACGTGGTGATTTTAAGTTTATATTTTCTGTTATTTTAGAAGTAATTTTGCTTTTGTTTGCCATCGAATCTTCGATATAACCTTCGGCCACTTTGCTGGACTTCCAGCCGCCGTGCCTTTTTAACAGAGTGAGGTTGGCTCCCGAATCAGCCAATAGAGTCGCTGATGTTCTGCGAAAGCAATGCCCGGTGTATAACTCTACGTTACTCAGTTTTAAATATGTGGCTATTTGCTTTGGCATGCCTGTAAATTTGTTTTTTCCTATTACTTGTCTGTGGCATTTTCCTTTACTGTAATTAAGAAAAAAACGATTTGTATCCACGTTTTCAGGCCGAAGAGCTTGATATTTTTCAACATAATTTGCAAATTCTTCATGCACAACAAATGACCGGTCAATTTTAGTTTTCGTGTTAGGCAGTTTTATGAGTAGTAATTTGTTATGTTTTTCTACATTTTCTATTGTCAAGTTTGTCAATTCCACGGTTCTGCAGGCTCCCGATATCCCAAAAATTAGAACAACCTGTAAAAAAGACATAAGTTGTATTAAAGGCACCAAATTCGCATAGTATTTTTGTGAAATATTTTGGTAACTTATTAAAAAGGGCAAGTAAATACGTAGGTACCTTTATTGCTAAATAAATTTCATCCGGAGCTTCATTTAAGAATTTCTGTACTTCTTCTGCAGTAAATACCTTCGATTTCTTGCTTTTAAAGCCGTCAGACTGCCTTTTCAAGAAAGCAGTAAGTTTAGAAAAATCTTTCAAATTCACGTCATGTTTTGTCATCATTGTAGATTTTAGCATGGAATAAAAGCACCATAAACTGGAAGGTTGTAGCCTCTTAGATAATTCATCAAAATATGATATAAAAACACTTTCAGAAAGAGATTTCACTTTTTTTTCTGACCGCCATTTCATAAATTCGTCGTATGCCTTTACATATCTTTCTTTCGAGTTCGGCGGTAATATATTTTCGACAACTGTTTTTGCCCTTTCTTTAATAAAATCGGGCGTTAGATCTATGTCTTCGTCACTAGACATGTTTAAAACTTTTGAAAAAGAATTCAAACAAGAAAATTAATTATTTTCGCGATGCTTTCGCGCCTACTAGTAGACTGCCTTTTTTTTTCACGCACGCAAGCGCGTCAAATCTTGCTGGCCAGTTTGATTTTTAAATCGATTCCATCTAACATACGATGTGGAAACAAATAGTTCCATATTTAAAATAAAATCTTTATAAAATAAATTGTCTAGATTCCGATTCGAGTAATTAATCGATACCGAGAAAAAAAAAATAACTTTTTAAAAATATTCTTCGTGCAGTATGAGTATGACAGTTCTTTTTTCAAATTCCAAAACCTATGCTGTAATGATAGTCATACACCCCGGCATTCAGGGGTGTAAGGGTGTACTTACAGAGCAAGAGATATGTAAAATTATGTATCATACCGCGATAGTGTTTCGTTGATTTATAGGTTTGGCCGCAGACAATAAGTGGACCTTTGGGCTTAGAGATAGTAATATAACATAGTCATTCATATATCATTCATAATCAGCCCATAATGTTCCCACTGCTGGGACACAGGCCTCCACTCCGTGAGAGGGAGTGGGCCGTAATCCACCGCGCGGGCCCAGTGCGGGTTGGTGGATGTCACGTGTCTTCGAATTTTTGGTTCTAGGACATGCCGGTTTCCTCACGATGTTTTCCTTCACCGTTTTTGAGAGCAGTGGTGATGAAATAATTTACACAAAGTAAACATAACCTACATGAAATTCGTAAAGATAAGATACCAATACCAATATATTATTTATCCAAGGTTCTGCAGTAGTAGTGTTTTCTATATTAGTTAAACAAACCTATGATATTGAATTGAAAGCCTCATAGAAAAGGGTTCTCCTTTTGAAGGTCGGCAACGCTTCACTTCTCAGTTCGTTTATGTCCCCAGAGAGCAGTGGTAACGTCCCCAACTTACGAGATGTATGTCGTGTGTTCGAACCCACGCAGGCTTTACTTTGAGTAAATAATTTCATCACCGCTGCTCCCGAAACGGTGAAAGAAAAGATCGTGAGGAAACCGGCATGTCCTAGAGCCAAAAATTCGAAGACATGTGACATCTACCAACCAGCACTGGGCCCACGTGGTAGATTACAGCCCACTCTCCCTTGAAGAGAGAAGACCTGTGTCCCAGCCGTGGGAACAGTATAGTCTAATTATGCTTATGTCTCACCTAGACTGATGCTATGGAGCCGCTTCATGCTGCTTATACCTCAAAAAACCGGGAAAGTAGTTTGTAGACTTCCCTTTTGTCGTGTAGATTATTCCTTTTATACCGTTACTTCCTTTTTATTAATGTATTTAATCTCGGACCAGAATTCGGCCACTTCGAAATCGTTATCGTATACCTCGCAAAAGTTTGTCAGCTTAATTTGTTAAGGTGGTTCCCTTCACAAGTTCTAAAACGTCATATTGTAAAATTATTTCTTATAGAAAATTTCCTTTTTGTAACCTAATTCTCGGGCCTAGAACTATTTTGGGGTTATTAGCAGTAAACATACCTACATGCGCAATTATTCATTATGTGAATAACTGGTTTTGTTATGTGTAACAGGAAACTCTCCTCCCCGTGTTCCCAAGTGTAGATATACATACATGTGGATGGCTCTTGCGAAGTATTTCTGTATTTCGATCACGTGCACAATGAGCAGAAGATTTCCGTCTAAGATGTTTTTTTCTATCTTCGGCGATTGTCTTGTGCATGCACAAGTTGTGCATGAAGATTGTACAAAAGTTAAGAGACCCTCAATGATTTGCTGAGGAGACAGTGCCTTGTCTTCTTTCCTGGCAGCCGTTTTGAGCTTTACGAGGTTTATAAAGTGTACTGTTTTAACTTAGTTTCAATAGATATTTTGATTCTATAAAATTCTGTGACTCAAGGGGTGACTACTGAGATAACGACTAAAGGCTCCTACAAACAGGCGCGACGCGCGACGCGAATCGCGCGCGACACAAAGGCACCGCTCGTTGCGTGACTTGCGGTGCCTTTGTGTCGCGTGTCGCGTCGCGCCTGTGTGTACGAGCCTTAATAGAGAACTATGGTAATAATTTGGAATAAGTGCAGGAGAATGATGAAAATTCTGTGACTCAGTCCTCAAATACAGTTAACTACAGAAGTTTTATTAATTGCTTTTATTTTAACACTTTTCAGCCTCATTAGAATTGTCAATTACGTTGAAGCTACTTAGAAACTCATTTAATTGCCAATACATTTAATCCGTTGCTAAGCTGACTATCTAAATTGCCTATATCTGCCGTAATCTGCATAAGTAATTAACGCTGATTATATTCATTAATTAATATAAATGTACACTATTTTCCCACGCCAACGGATAGTATGTTTTATTGTAAACAGTTTATCGTTGGAAGTCATATTTCTTTAGGAATAGAATCGAGATAAATTGAAACAAACATTTTCAACATACGGTTTAAAAGTATGTTTAACGTTGAATTGTTTTACCACATTTTTACTAGTCGGTATTCCAACTAACCAGTATTTATTTATACTCTATTGTACACCACAAAAATACGTAAATTAAAAAAAAACAACAAGTATTGTTAATACTGAATTTAAATCTAGTAAATCTTGATTGATAAAAAGAGAATACAAAAACATGTTAATTCAGGCTTTAAATAATTTTACCTTTGCATGAAGCAGAGGACTTGTTAAATCATTCGGCGTAGCGTAGCTTGCGGCCTACGAAAAAAAAATGTCGTAGAACTGGAGTGAAATGCCCATAACCGCAACGCTACGTGCGCGTGGGTAGCGACTTTAGGCAATAACATTTAAAAAAACAAAAGCACTACGCCTGAGTGAGTGATTACGGAACGAGTGTGGTGTGAGCCGTGTGAGCGAAACCAAGAAAAAAGGCGTAAGTGCTAACACGGAAAGCGCATCACAAACCATGTCTAGACGCTCTTTTCAGACCATCTTAACATCATGTCTATATACATGTGTGTATTTTTCCCCAAAAAGAGTAGGCAAGAGAAAACTGTAAACCCACTTATCCCCATTTATATGTATGTAGGTCCCATGTAATGGAAGGTTTTTGCCGCAATAACATTATTAATTACGTCTGCAATATAATGCGACGTTAGCCAATATTATAAGTTTTCTTATTACCTAAGCAACACGTAATACCTACCTACCTTCCAATTATATCTGCCATCTTCAATTACGACGAAAATCACCCATGCTGCCTTGTGTCAATTTCAATTAGGCAAATCAAATGTTTATCCTCGCTAGCTTAGTTACCAACGCATTTGATATAACAGTCTATACGACAGTACCATTCTATTGTGATTATTACCGCTAAATAGTTTACTTAGAAATTAATGTCTTCGGCAACTGTTACCCTGGAGTAGGGGAGTGCAGGTATCAGTAATTTAATATAGCTCATCTTTGGACACTGCGAACATTATCGGTACCGTTATAGCCCAAACATTTGACAATGTATACGATATTTGAGAAATTATATTGGCCATACGTTTTGCTACAGCATGAATCTTCGCCGAAGCTGTTTCGAGTAAGTGTAGCCCTCGGGGTAGTCCAGACATTATTTAGGTGACCAAAGATAAATGGCTATGCGGGATAGGTACTGTTACAGATGTAGCTGTTTCTCCGACATTAAACTTAAGGGTAAAGTTTCTGAACAGTAAGGAAATACTTATTTCATAACTCGATGCTTTTTCAATGTTTGAATGTCTTGCGTGAAGTTTCAATGTCTTGCGTGTAGAATGAAGACACGAAATGTCTTCATTCTACACGCAAGACATTGAAACTCGAGTCTCGTAATTTTAAGAAAATTCACAGTGTCTGATCTCAGTCTCAATCTGTTAAAAATGACGTCTAATTACTTTTTTGACATTCGTCTGTCGCCGAGATAAGACCGATTACATTTTGAACGTTTTAAATTAAGAGCTTCGATCAATAATAGTACATTAAGAGAATTAGAATTAGTCTTCTGACCTATTAACGTTTTGTTTACCGCTCCTTCCCGACCAAATTCATTAACAATTACAAGGATGTCACATTTGTTTCTCAATGCCAACAACCGTTATATTGAATTCATAATAAGTATAATAGCTTGCACTTAATAGAAGGTCCTCTGACCTTAAATGAACAATCAACAAGTGAACGCCAGACGGGTGATTCCGAAGCACGTATAGCCACCAAAAGTAATGTATGTCACGTTCGATTCCAGTAGGAAACGTGTAAAGGTCACAGAGTCACAGTACATACAATTGGTAACGTTATTACTGAAGAACGAGATCTTAAAGTAATTATTGGGGTATGTATTGTTGCTCGAGAAAGAGATGTTACCCTCTGAAATAATGTGGTGGCACAGTCTAACAAATTAGGAATGTCTAACAAAGTTTAATGTGTGCTTAGAATAATTGGAGCTGCTGGAATTAAACTTAAATATAAAGGCTGTCGGCGCAAGTATACAAATACAACTAGTCATTGTATACAACAGAATGAGCAAATGTATTTATGCAATCATTATATTATAAGAAGGAGTAAGAATAACAGCGTTAGCTATGGTATTATATGTAGATAAACAAGTATAATAAAACTTTGATCAGGCAGGGGCCATAGTTCTTCCATAGTTTTAGGTAAACAGTCCACTTACGCTACCAAATCCATAATTCAATATCTTTGTTATAAAGTCACATTTATATTTGAGAATAAGACTGAGTTAATTTTTGTCTCTACGAGTCATTATTAAGTAATCCTTAGCGGAAATATATGTATGTCTAAAGGGACACCCACGGTTCTTGATTAAGAACCTACCTTAATCCTGAGTATTACAGATTAGACTAGAAAAAAATGTTATCTCTAAAATTCCATTTTAGCGGTCTGATTTGATAATTTGGGTTCCAAAATATTTTAGTATGAAGCTTTTTGCTACGTAATTATTTGCAATGTTAGTTGTACTATTTCTATTTTATTAGGTTTTTTTTTCAATCGGACATGTTATTTCCACTGCCCATTTGTCGAGAACAGCTGTAGCTAAAGTAGTGTGGGTAATAATTAGTAATAAACTAAATTCTTTTTCTTGGCGCTGGAGAATTTACGAATTTAATAAGAGATCTTCTTTGTTTTAAGTTAATCCAATTTCATCTATAATAGCACCTATTTTGTTACGATAAATGAGATGAGTTTGAACTTCTTGGTTGAATGTCGTAAAGGTATCGAAACTCCATTGACAATGACGTATAAAATGTCATATTGAAAGTTTGACGTTCATTAACTAATACATATTTACAATACGGATACCTACACCAAAGAAAACTCAATTTGAATTGTTTGTGTACATGTATAATGTCGATTTGTTTAAAATGTTGTAACTTTATTTGTCCGTGGAAAGATAAACATCAGAGTATCTCAATCCCAGGTACGAACTAAGAACAACACTGATAACTAATTTATCAGTTTTTAAATGATTTTTAGTATATCATTTTTGTTGCCAAATTGTAGTAAGTACTTTGAATGCACCGTTTGCGATCTCGACTGCGGTGTTTATTCAGCAATATTTCCTAAGCATCGGTTTTGTAATCAAAATCTCATTTTTCCAATCTTATATTTTTTGTACGAGTCTCGTGGGCTGTAACATTTACCTCGTGTTTATGCCTTGATGCAAATACATAGTAAGCTCTTGGAATAGGTTTCATTATTATTCCCAGAAGAGCTTCATTAACATCGCTCGGGAATACTTGAAACTGTTCTTGTATAGGTAGAGGTACGTTTATAGAAAAGCTTTCAAGGGGTTATTATATTGATAATACAGACATAGATCTGTTGTGTATGATATTTATTTATTTTAAATAGAATTGATACCTAGGTGCCGATCACACGTATCACAACACATCGCAGCGATATGTGTAAGCAGTGGTTACGTGTGAATAGTGTCACTGCAGCTTCTTGCAGTTCACTGCTGGACATAGGCCTCTCCTAGGTTGCGCCACAACACCCTGTCCTCCGCCTTCAGCATCCAGTCTGTTCCAGCCACCTCCTTAGGTCGTCCGTCTATCTAGCTGGGGGCGTCCCACATTATGCTTACCGATACGCGGTCTCCACTGCAGGACTCGTCTGCTCCACCGGCCATCGGTCCTTCGACAAACATGGCCAACACACTGCCACTTCAGTTTGCTTACTCTGCAAGTATGTCGGTAACTCCGGTTCTGTTACGGATAATTTAATTCCTGATTTTATCCTTCAAAGAGACTGCGAGCATAGCTCGCTCCATAGTTGCATCTTGCAGTTGCGTTGTGGTAACTACAAAATTTCGTTGTGGTTGCGTAGTCGCTTGTAGTTGGGATGTGGTTACGTTGTGGCTAGTGTTTGCGGAAAGAGAGACCGACTCTAGCTTTCGTAGAGAAAGCACGCTTTGACTCAACGAACGCAACGTTGGGTTTGCTATGTGGCGGTCGCCAGTGCCCGGTCTTGCTGGGAGTTGGGTTGTGGCCTTGTGGCTGAGACATGGACTTGATGTGATCGGTATTGCCCGCACTGGTTTTGACAGCCAAATGTGGTCTATGTGAATAAACTATTTATTTTCATATAATTTGCGCCCGTTCACGTGTTATTGTTGTGGTACGTGTGCCCGGGCACTTATTGCAATAGGTCTTGTTTTTGAATTGTATGCTTTTTAATACCATGTCCATTGGCTTATTATTGCCTACTAAACTTTTCATGTGTTACCGTTACAGCCTTTAAAATGTAATCTTCTTTCGAAATCATCTGCAAAACAATTCAGCAAATTTCGTGATAAATTGAGTCCCCATCCAAAATATCTCTGAATTTAAGGAGCGAATCCTTACGATAACCTAGCACTAAGCCGGGGTTCCCAGATATTATCAATGCATGGGAATATGTAGGTCATTTTAGGTCCTATTAAGTGCAAAACTGAATTTATTAATTACGTTAAGTCCATAACTGAGTGCCATTCTGTATTGTCGCAGGCCTACAGTTGCGGAGCATAGAAGAGCCAGCGGGAGGCGCGGGCGGCGGCATGCCCGCGCCTACCTGCTATGATGCTGAATGCGCGCGCACCGAAGCCTGGCTCGACGAGAACCAGGAGTTCGTGCATGACTACTTCTTGAGGTAAATTTATTCATCTCTTTCTAACGTACCGCTGGCCTAGGTGAAAATCACATTGATAGAATATGATTTGCAGATAATCAACTTCTTTTCTTCCTAAGAGCAGTGTTTTTGGCTGATGTATTTCATAGTAACCTATTTGGAATATTGTATTATTTTATGTGTGTATTTTTTTAGGAACTCCAACTGTTTTGATACCGTTTTCAGGGAAAGAAGCAAAGTCTCTGTAAGCCGACTCTTACAACCTACGCGTGCTGCTAATGTCCATGCGTAAGTTGTAAGTGCCAGCTGAAGGAAACGAATTCGATCATCATGGCGGCGGGGACGTGGAAGATGGCGTAGTCAACACCAGTCCAAAGCTCCAAAGCTCTGCAATCACCAACGCATTTTGTCTTTGGCCATTACACATAAGCAGCCCAGAATGATCTTACTGCTGAAACTCCTCTCCGAGAGGAAGTGGACCGTAATCTGCCACGCACGCCCAGCGCGGATTGGTAGATGTCACCTACATGTGGATTCATTCCAAGTTCTTGCTCTAGGTTACGCCGGTTTCCGCACGATTTACCATAAGACGGAGCTAAAATGTCTTCTCATTAATGTCGAACGTTGAAACAACTTGCAACATTATAATAATGTACATAGTTACTGTTAGGACCTAAAGTGCGGTGCTTGCCGAACTAAGCTTAGCGGTGCCAACGCAATTAGCGGTGGCACTAAAATAACAGGTTACCTAATAGTTGGTCCTAATCCTGTTAAGTAAAACAAGCGTTTAACGGTGTTCGGACAACTAAGTATAGGGACAGGCATAAATCTGTAGGCGTATCATTTGTGTCTTGATGTGGAATTCGAACCAATGACTCGACAAATCCCATGCGCTTTGCATTGATCTGACCTAAACAATGTTCAATACCTGATAAGAATTTAGGATTAGGACGCAGTGCAACACGAAAACCTGTTTATTGATTCTAATTTGAATCTCCCATTCAATTTGATTCAAATCTCTGAATGGGATGATGTAATGCCTCATTATACAGTACTCCAACGATCACTGTTTTGATTGAGGTACAAGCCTATTGTAAACATTATCATTACAAAAGGCACCCCCAAAATAATTTACGCGCTCTCTACATGCGGGGCATTTGTTGAAAACGTTGCTCGAATGTGTTCTATTCAGGTCATACGGATTCGTATACAATGGCTAATTCAAAAGGCCTGGTTGCCGGCGGATGAAATGCGAATTAACACTGAAAACTGGCTTTAAGAGATTTGCTTCTAATATTAATAAAAATAAATTGGGCTTATTTCAAGACCTGTGTGGAATATAAATTAATTCGTTACAGTTACACTAATATGAATGGTACTCATTTAATTGGATCTCAGATTATCGAGTCACTTCGACGTCTTAATCATATAAATCCGAGCAAGTGACAGAAATATGATAATGACATACATATCTTGATATCTTGGCACGATCCAGTTTTCATAATGAGACTGGTTGGCCACAGAATACAACGATCTAAAAATGTTCGAACTATGAATACAAACTCTTTCGAAATTTTATATTCGAATCATTGACTAATACCCCACGCATCCTGACCTGTTGTACAAACGATCTATTTTCGATTCGGATTTTTTGTCGAAACTACTAATTTACAAATAAATCGTCGCTCGGCTCGTATTCATGGGCTTAAACGGTTTTATCTCATCGTACGTGCAACACAACATAATTCTATCATCGAAAGCTTTCGGTTAATCCCTTACCGTATGTCCGTTGGGCGTTTGTGGACCAATAATAACTTCTGTCAATAATGAAAACAGGATAGTTAATTATTCTAAAGAGAAAAGGAGTTTTATCAGAGAAGCTCCTGATTCCATTCCTACCTATTGTGGGGCAATTCTACTAATTTTAACAACGTTCACAGTCTGATCTCAGTCTCAATCTGTCAAAAAATACTTAAAATTTCCCTACATTTTGACAAGTTTTTGACATTTCTTTGTCGCCGAGATGAGACTGCGACTAGATTTTGAACGTTTTAAATTAGTAGAATTGGCCTTCTGATTTGTTACTAAACGAACCTAACGTGTGGTTGTTTCGTTCCATTGTTTATATGATTACTGGGTTGGGGCTTTTCTTTTTCGAATACATTTCGACGAATATTCAATTTGTCTTTGATATAACCTTTCCAACTTCAATTGACGTAGTATTTAAATGTCTGGTGCAATATCTCTGTCATAATAAGATTCGCAGAACCTTATTTCACAGCGCTCACCGTCCGCTTTTAGCAGAACTCTGAAATGCAACTAACGAAAGTGATGGAAAGCTTTTCTCAAAACATAATTCAGCGAGATAACAAGTTCGACTCCCGTCAATAACTGACTAGTGAAAAGCTGCGGACAGTCAGAACAGCGATGCTAACAAGAAAATATTCAGACAGGACACCCAGTTAGCCGCATGACAGATGAGTCTAGGCTTGGCACGTCCTACATAACACTAGATCTGCAAACTAGGTCGTCGATGACAACAGACACCGTTTTAGATGATTTCTTGACCGCTCTAGTTACACCCTTTTCACTCTCAATTTACATCCCTTCCACGTAAGTCATCTCATTCGACAAAGTGACGCAAAAATTTCACTGAGGCCCTTGACAAACACCATCACGCAAATTATAGCCTACAAAAGGGTAGACAGAGGATTTTTGCAGACACCCGCCATATATGTTTGTACAATGTGAATAGACTAGCGTATTGTCATGAAACAGGCCTAAATTCGGACGCCAGAATACAGAGAATTTTTTTATGCAAAAACTATTTTGTAAAACTGAACTTGACAACTGCTTATAAAGTTCAAACTTTTTAACAAAATGCTTTAGAGAAATCAAAAGGGTTTTCAGTGATATTTGAACTTTAAAACATTTGTTGTTTTTAAATAAAGATAAAATTATCTGTCGTGGTGATTGGGTTGAACTAAATTCTTTAAATATTGAAAGAGAATAATGAATACGTATGTATTACTTTAAAAGGAGAAGAATACAAATGGAAATATAAAATAATGGAACAAATGTGCCTTAATTGAAGTCATAGCTCGTTAACTGGTCATACTGTTAACCTTATCATTTGGTAGAGGTACAGCTTATTAAGAGGTTAGCAGAAAATTGCATGGCACTGCACTGCAGGAGGTAAAACATTATCAAAAGCGGGTTTTCCATGCACTAATGAATACAATTTATTAGTTTCATAATTTATAGCGTCATTTAAAGGCTCGTACACATAGGCGCAACGCGACACGCGACACAAAGGCACCGCAAGTTGCGCAACGAGCGGTGCCTTTGTGTCGCGCGCGATTCGCGTCGCGCCTGTTTGCAGGAGCCTTAATGGTCTATTGCAATTGATCGCTACAACCTTGAAAACTCATGTAGTTAAGCATTCGCATTCATAAGTTCAGTTTCTTTGCCGATAACAATTAGAAATTCATCAACAGCCTTCAATTGTTGTCAGGAAAGATTACAGGCTTCATAAATTAAATTTGCTTTCACTTAATCATAAATCTTTGATTACTGAATAGACGGTCTCATAGAATTTCTGAACCCTTTTGTTGAAACTCAATTAATTTTCAAAGACTTATCTCAATTGTGTGAAGTCTAAAACTAGAATATGAAATAAACCTACACACGTAATGCAAAAAAGAAAATAACATTAATATACTTAAATAAATACATAATGATAA
This sequence comes from Luperina nickerlii, assembly GCA_963855955.1. Lineage (NCBI taxonomy): Eukaryota > Metazoa > Arthropoda > Insecta > Lepidoptera > Noctuidae > Luperina > Luperina nickerlii. Next base: position 11,625,944 of record OY979681.1, on the reverse strand, counting down.
AATGTATAAACATTGTATATAAAAGTATAAGACGGGTTGTGTAAGATGTTAAAGAGGAGACATAAAATCCGAGTATTCCTGCGAAGACGGATTGGGAGCCACTGAGTTCCTTGCGAAGGTGAGAAACATGGTCATACTTTCAAATTCCGAAAACAAAGCGAATGCACAGGTTTTGCAAGCGCTCAAGCTTGTTTAATAGCTCCTCAGTAGTTGTTTGTTTCATTGTGTCATAATCAAATTTTCACCAAAATGTAGAACAATAGAAATTCTTTGGCATTAATGTGAACTAGCGGTTTGTTTGGATGGACAAGGTCGATTGAATCTTTAGCCTATTTTACATTGTAGACCATAGGAAGATAGAAAGATTTTGATTAGAAGATCTTGTGTGATGTGACTAATATTACTTAAGGGGGAAGTGCCAGGGTACCCCGCGACGCTTACGTTTTTTGCAATTTGTAGATCAGTGTCAGGTTGTATGACTATGTTGAACAAAATATGATTCGCGACCGTAACAAGTATGTATTTACAGAATTATTTATAATCATTAAAATCGTCTATAATACAACTCTCTAAGTGCATATAACCCTATTGATCGGTATTTCATGAAATAGTCTTTCAGTAGGGTTATATGAACGCTTCCTCCAGAACCAAACTCATCTAACTAGATAAGCAAATAAGTTTCCTAACTGGTATAGTCTGTTTGAAGGTTAAGCAGGCTTTCGAAAAGGGTTCCAATAAGCTTTCCCTTCATCATCTTTGTGAAATTTAAAAACTTCTCAACTGAGTTAGGGTCACTACGCAGCCTAACGAGAAACTACTGAATAATTGTATTTTACACAAAGTCACTGTTGTCTGCATCTGACCTTACTAGCACAACTTGTTAAAGTTTCTGGCGTCCTATACAGCTAAAAGACTAACTATAGTCTTGACAGATAATTGGTAGCGATTGCACAACTACAGTTAAGTTCATTGTCTGATTCAGTTACTGTTGGCAACTGTTACTGTAGTACATCAAGTTAGCAACCCACTCGTTAAGTACTAACTTTATAAACTTGATTTGCTAGTTTTGTCTAACGTCATTAATGTCACAGTCTCTTGTCTTAATTTTATTTGTAACAATGTTGCTTTTATTTTGTAGATAAGCTTTTACGCAATTTAAGTACGTATGCGGCTTTCGCGTTGGTCTAGGTTTTGGCATTGATTTGGTTTCTTCAGAATACCGTCTCGTATATTGTTAAGGAAATTGTCAATCTACGTCAATTTGAACTGTTATAGCCATTACTAACAATTTTCAAAGAATTACATTTGTGCGGACAATTTAAGAGCCCTCTTACATTTCGGTACTAAGCGCGCATCTTTTTTATTACAAATAGTATCTTGCTGTTCAACCTATGAGTTTGTCGTTTGCTTAACCGGGCTTGCCTGTACCTCAATAAATTAAAGCCTTGCAGTGAAATATATAGAACCTAATTTTATTTATTTATTAAAAAATCAAACTAATTTTTTTTTATTGATATTGTTTAAACAATAGTTGGAGACAATTTTTTGGTATAAATATTAAATACTACGTGAAAATGATGTAGAAGTTCGGAGATATTCAGACTTGTTTCCAGTAGAAAATTGAATTAGGTCCAGTAGTTTTTTCTTTATTTATAAGGCATATACCAAAAATAAATTCTATTATTATAAAAGTATACAATATTTGTGATATGAGAAAACTTGTTTTGATGGATTATATTCAACAAAATCTGCAAATTAGAGCTCTCAAATCAGCTCACCATGAGTTTTCGCCTAAACATGCATCAGGAGAACGATTATTGCTAAATAAAAAAAAAATCGCTTTATCGCTGACTTTACATTGAAGTTAGACTATGATTCTGAATTCAACATAATATTGTCATGATAGTTTTCATCAAAACTTTTCCGTAATATTATTTACAAAACTATTACCAGTTCCCAGAGTCAGTAATAGGTACAGTTGGTTCCCAGAGTGGTTCCCAGAGTCAGTAATAGGTACAGTTGGTTCCCAGAGTGGTGCCCAGAGTCAGTAATAAGTACAGTTGGTTCCCAGAATGGTGCCCAGAGTTAGTAATAGGTACAGTCGGTTCCCAGAGTCAGTAATAGGTACAGTCGGTCAATATTCTGAACCCAACAATTTTCTTTAAAAAAAAACAATTGTATGCGATGAAAATAGAAACGTTTTATCATACCTATTCGTGTTTTTTGCAGTGTTGTATGAATTCAACGAAACGAAGCGGTAAAATGGCCGCTAACAGTACTAATTATTCAGAAAGTCAAGAAATATATAAGCATTTACAGCCCTAGACTTAACATAGCGTAACACGAATTAAGATTTATTAGCAGAAGGCCACAAGTCTTAATAGTTTTGTTTAGGTCTCTTAATTACTGTGCCCCATTTGTTGATACCCTCTAGCTTTGTCACTTAACTTTTGGTTTGTTCAGGCTGTTCAACAATTTCGACTTTAATTAAAATTAGTGTTATGTAGATTAGTTTATGGGTACAAGCTTGGTTTATAGTCGCATGCCACGGGTCTTTGTAACCACTGTTTCTTTTTGTGCCTGAAGTAGTTAGTGTGCTTCCATTTTAATGTGTTTATAATGAGATTTGTGTCTGAGTATGGGAAATTCTGTTAATCTAAGTAACGAAAGCACGTGATTATCTGAGTCTTGTACTGCATGATTCATCATTTGTGCAGAATCGAATTTTCACATTACACAATCAGATCAAGAAATCTCCGACAAGATATATCACGTTATAAAAAAACCGGCCAAGAGCGTGTCGGGCCACGCTCAGTGTAGGGTTCCGTAGTTTCCCGTCCGTCACAATAAGATAATTATGTAAACGAAGTGAAAAAAATGCTTGCATATACGATTATACTACAAACTTAGTTCAGAAATTATTTTGTACTTACAACTTTTTGTCTTTTTTGTACAAAAACTGTTGTTTCCATCAAGTTCAAAATAATTTTCCTAGAAAGTCCTTATAAAGTTCTACTTTTCAGATTTTTTTCATATTTTCTAAACTTATGGTTCAAAAGTTAGAGGGGGAGGGACACATTGTTTTTTACTTTTGGAGCGATTATTTCCGAAATTATTGACATTATCAAAAAATGATTTTAGTAAACCCCTATTCATTTTTAAATACCTTTCCAACAATATATCACACGTTAGGGTTGAAATTAAAAAAAATCACTTCCCACTTTACATATAGGGGGGCTACCCTAATAAAACATTTTTTTCCAAGTTTTATTTTAGCACTTTGTCGGCGTGATTGATATACATATTGGTACCAAATTTCAGCTTTCTAGTGCTAACGGTCACAGAGATTAAGCGAGGACGGACAGACGGACAGACAGACATGGCGAAACTATAAGGGTTCCTAGTTGACTACGGAACCCTAAAAAACGGAAGTAATACAAGTTTAACAAGAAGGATGGCTCATTGAAAAAAAGATCATGTACACTTTATTTTTTTGTTATTTAACGTTCTCGAGCTTGAACACATTTTTTTTATTTGTAAATTGTTTACGGATAAATTTGTCTTGTTTTCGGTTGGGTATAATATCGAGTATTATGCATCTACCAACGCGCACTGGGCCTGCGTGGTGGATTACGGCCCAGTCCCTCTCAGAGGTTGTGTTTCAGCAATGGGGAATTTATAGGCTGATTATGCATGCATCTTTGTTAATTCTTTCTGTGGCTTGTTACTTCTGTAAAATATAGTCAACCGCCTTCCACATAGATTTTACCTTAACTTTCCTGTCACAATGGCAGAAAGATTTTGCTAGACTAGAAGGATGGAAATCTTTGTGAAGAAAACAGGAGTATTTTCTATAACTAAATTAATAAAGTCGTTGTAGTGTGTATGTTTTAATGTGATAAGTTATCACAGTATATTATAAAGATATGACGGTCCATGACCCATATAAACAACAAATTGTCATATCTACCCTAAACGCATTCTTGCTTGCTAAGTTATTCATTTAGGCTCGTTGTCAAAACTATGTATAATGGAAATAAAATTTTCTTTAATATAATTTGAAGTGTCAAAATCTGTGTTATGTAAATTAATTCTTTAGGCTAGAAAATAGCAATATATCACCCACTAATGACGTCACGTAAAACATTTACTTAAATTGACGCCATATTTTTTTTAAATTAGACATTTTTACGCTCCAAGGAGCGCGAGATCATAAATTATAAAATTAATGCCGCTTTTTCGGTAAATAAATTCACTGGTTTACTGCTAAAAATACTTCCGTCAGATAAACCAAATAAACGGATACTGGGCATTAAGGAAACTCGGATATATAAGGAAATTGACTGATTCTTGTTACTGACCAGTCGTGTAAGCCCTGTTATAAAGTTAATAAAGAACAATATAAGTAAACCGCTTTTTATCAGTTTATACGTGGCATGTTTCTGTGGTTTGTGCGAATAAACCACAATTCCTCTTTCCGTGGGTGTTGGAGGCAATTAAGAGATTATAATTATCAGAGCTGACAGCATCCAGACGTGTTTTATTAGCATCAAACTATTATACCAGAAGGCCAATTCTCGTAATTTAAAACGTTCAAAATCTAGTCGCAGTCTCATCTCGGCGACAGACAAATGTCAAAAACTTGTCAAAATGTAGGGAAATGAGAGGTATTTTTTGACAGATTGAGACTGAGATCAGACTGTGAACGTTGTTAAAATTAGTAGAATTGCCCCTCTGTTGTGATTACATAGTCGCTTTATACAGGATTATGTGCTTATGATTATACAGGATTATGTGCTTATGAACTCAATTTACAACATCATTCGGACACTGGGTAAACCTCGTTTCTGTCACGGTCTTGATCAGTTCCGGCCATGAGGCCAGCCAGAGCATCTCCTTCTTTTCGTGTCAAGCCTAGTCTTTTGGCTGTAGCGAAAATTGGTGTAGAATCCGTAAAAATCTGCCGTGAAAAGAAGAATTCCTAATATTTAAATACTAACGCGCACCGCAAGGAATGGATCGAGGTGGCTCTACAAAAAGATGCCTGAAAGGATTTGGGCGAAGCCTTTGCTCAGTGGGACAGTGTGGGCTAAGTAAAAAAAAAGTAACTACTGCTTTTTAGAAACGTTAAAAAATAAGATTTCTCCAAGACTCTCTTGCATTCCAGTAGCCTCTTGATTACTATAAAACTTTAACAGCTATTATAGCAGTGACTCCAGTTTTCAACCAGTAAAGCATTTTATGCAGTAAAACCTGACATAAACCAACTTATTGTGGAAGTTATTATTTTTATTGAAGCTTATAATGACAATGCTTCCGTCGGTCCTGAATGGGCCATAACGTTTAAGATATAAACACTCTGATTAATTTTATGAATGGATGAATTGGCTTGAATAATAACGATGGTGGGTGGCACGCAGCAGTATGAATTATAATGAGGCAGTTGGGCCTATCCAAAGAAACGGGCTTGTTGATAATGTGCTTTGGTGTCGGGATATTAAAACTTTTGTGGAATTCACTGTGCAAAATATAACAAAATGCTCATTCTCGTAATTAAAAACGTTCTAAAGCGAGTCGCAATCTCGCCTTAGGGATAATCAATGTCAAAAAATTTAGAAAAATATAGGGAAATTAGAGGTATTTTTAACAAATTGAGACAGCTCAGACTGTGACGTTGATGACGTTGAATGACTAGAGGGGCAATTCTCGTAATTTTAAATTACGAGAATTGCCCCTCTAGTCATTCTCATGAATATTCGCCGTAGGATTCTTATTGCACTTATCTCAAATTAACACTCCGATTAGGATTACCGAGACGTATGAGCAATAAAACCTAATATAAATTCTCCAGCACGTAATGTTAATGTCTCGAATACGTTAGATGAAGTTTTATCGAATCTCATTGAATGTAAAATGCGGTACGCTGCATAAGTATTTTAGTGTCAGCTTATAAAATTGTTAACTATCTCAAGCGCATTTCAAGTTTCGCAGACTCACTGAAATAAATTTGAAAATATACGGACCGTTTGTTATTGTTGAACTCTACTCCGGTATACAAATTGTCACATTGGAGAATTTCCATTTGTCCTTTGGTTCGACGCCCGGAAAATGGAAGGAGGATGTCAGTGCTATTCTACCGTATGGAATGAACATGCTGAATATTTATTAGTTTAATATGTCCGTCTTTGTACTTATTTTGTATACAGCTTCATTTGCTGTTGCTCGTCTCTCTTTATTGTCTGCGTTTGTCACAAGTTTGTTAAAGTAGCGAAAATAATTTGGTTCTACTTTGTCTTTGTCTTTTCTGCTACATTATTTCAGTCTAGTGCAGAGATCCGCTTTCCTTCCTACTAAGAAGCTTTAGTACCTAGTTTGTAAGTTTTGATATCGGCTTTCACAACATCCTGCTAGAGTTTCTAGAGCTTCTCGCGGGATTTCATTGCGGTCGCAGTTCCCAGTACATTGATATTTAATAATGCAGGTATGCTAAAACCAAGTCTTCTTAGTCGGTTTGTGCAAAGCTGAAGTTTGGAACTGCAATACTGTGCTGGAACTCTTGAAATATCCGTAAATAATTATACTACCTTGGCAAACTTGTCACCCTGTCAAATAAAGGTGACGCTGAAAAGACCTTCTGTTTTAAATAAGCATGGAAATTATTATAATAACATTAATACTTGAAAGGCCTGTTAGGACTAACCTTATTATCCCCGAATGCTTTTGTCTCTTCAAGTTAACTCATTATAATTTGGAAAACAAAGGAAACGTGGTACTGTTCGTGTAATTTTTATGTAGATTCACTAATTGAACACAGGCTCCACGTTTGTTGGGGCTCTAAAACAAGAAGATTATTATTTTAAATCTACGTTTAATGATGTTCCAAATCATTGTCGGAACAAGGGTATAAACTGTGGAGCTACATTATGCCATGCATAAATTGTTGAATTCTGATAGTCTTTGGGGTGTAATTACTGGCACATGAGATATTATAGCTTTGGCTCTCGGATGGCAAGGCACCTGTGAAGCAGCTGCTTGTTGGCTACCGAATATCATGGCTATTAAAAACGTCACAGCTCCCAAACGCAGAACGTCGACTATCAGTAGAATGCAAATGTTCGTATTATTCTACTAGCCATATTTACTTTACACTTACGTTTCCAGTACAGAGATATTCTCGTCCTATATAAATATTGGCAATGATGCTAGTTAGCGTCAACTAGTTTATATGAATACTATTGTTATCAAAGTTTCCGTTACAATTACGTTTGTGTTCATATGTATATGTTTCTATTAGGATGATAGCTTTGTCTTGCTCTAGTTTATGATGTAAGATAGGGATAGAATATTTTTAAGATGCATGTGTCGAGGATTGTATCATCGAATGTTAATATTTTATACTGTACATAACTATGTATTTGTAAACACCAATGTCTATGATTTGTTACTTATTTGTTAATCTGATCTTCATAACTGTTTCAATTGCTCATGCACACAAAGAACGTGTAACTTCGCAAAGATGCGCCAGCGCATTGTTGACGTGTTAACGTTTAAATCTCATAATCACGCGCACAAAACAGTCGTTCTTGGAAGTCTTGAAGTTGTTGGAGTCTTGGAAGTATTTAATAAGGTAAACGGCAATTGTCGGCAGGAAGGCGACGCGGCAAGTGGTGGACGCGTGGTTAGTGTCGCACGCGACGCCGCCGAGTGCCGAGCTTGCGTCGCCGTCGCGCGCTGGCTCTGGCTCCGGGGCCACCACACCTGTCAGGTAATATCATGGACAATATTTATTGGGACTTTATTATTGTTAATAAGGCTAAAGAAAAGATTGTGTGAGGAATTAAATTAAAGAAAAGGCAGTGAACGATAGCGTGACGGTTGACAGGGGAGAATGGAAGAAGTAAAAGTGTTGCGTCCCCAAGTAATATGGGACAATGGCAGGAAGATGATGATTTAATAGATAATATGGTCTCTGCAAAATATATCAACTAACAATTTTGTCTAGCTTGATTAACGCCTAGATTGATTTACAGGCTGCTATTTACTTAATTGTGGTATACCATTAGTTATTAGTTAGGGAGCAGTGACGGCCCAGTGGTAACTGATGTGACTTACGAATTTTAGGTCGTAGGTTCGAACCCAGACAGGCGCTTTACTTTAACGGTGAAGGAAAACATCGTGAGGAAACTGGCAAGTCCTAGAACCAAAAATTCGAAGACATGTAACATCTACCCAACCCGCACGAGTCCCGCGTGGTAGATCACAGCCCACTCCATCTCACCGGCCTGTGTTCCAGCAGTGGGGGGAACATTATATGCTGATTATGCTTATAACATTAAGCCTCCTTCAAACAGGCGCGACACGACACGCGACACAAAGGCACCGCAAGTCGCGCAACGAGCGGTGCCTTTGTGTCGCGCGCAATTATATCGCATGTCGCGCCTGTTTGTGCCTTTAGTCGAAACAATAAAAGTTGCACCGTCTGCACTGTGTTGAAACGATGCAAGTTATTTGTTGTTTCAATTTGACTGTTCGTCACAGGCAAGAAACTTGCGTTGTTTATATGTAAATGGGGTTTTAGGCATACCAATTAAATGATAAAGGCTCTTGCAAAAAGGCGCGACGCGAATCGCGCGCAACACAAAGGCACCGCTCGTTGCGCGACTTGCGGTGCCTTTGTGTCGCGCGCGATTTTATCGCGTGTCGCGCCTTTTGAACTTAATTCGTAAAGTTGAGGCAGTCCAGGGTGCTTACTCTTCAATTTAATTCCGATAGATCGACATTGGAATTGTGACGTTTCGTACTCTTGAGTTCGATGCTAGCGCCAAATGATATTTAGATTGGGTGTCCATTTTGGAGAACTATGTGGAATTTGGTACGGGCTTGGCGTGGGGTGATTGTTGACAATATTGTTTTTAAGAGTACCGAATCACGTGGCTGTAAAATTAACATTGGAATCATATTGGCATCTCATCGGAATTAAAATTAGTTTGGAGAGTAAGCCCCCTGCTCCGTACGCGTTCAGAATTACGCTTAGTGTTTGGGGGCGTAAGTTATGCCCAGCTTCATTTCTAATCCGTGTACGGTTTACTAGTTTCTGCCCGTGGCTTCGCCCGGGTTTCATGCTTTTTTTTATTGCGCGGGGCCCTCATTCTTTTTTTAAAGTAAGTCGACATTACCGGAATAATACAGTCACAAATTGTTATAAGTACCGTATGCATATGTACATATACTTATGTATAATTATGTACTGTATATGTATGTGTACATTTGCACTTAGTAAGAAGCTGTTATTTTGACATTTCTCAATTATGTAAAATCTCATTTTGTAATGAAGAAAAAAAAGAATATATGTAATTATGTAATATTTCCAAAAGGGTTAAGTACCCTATAATATTGCGTGACCCGTCTAACCCTTGTAGTGGGTAATGGACGTAATATAAATAAGGAAAACTCCAAAAGGATTATGATGTTCACATGACAGTGGCCGATATCGAAAGTCTTGGCCCGGCTTTGTTTGTTCGCTGAAATTACTGAAACATTTTCAGGGATTAATTAGCTGTCCTTTAATGTCTTACTTTTATTAGAACATTTTTATTTATAGGTCAAATGGATATTATGTTTTTCTATCCGTTGAATTGTAATTGATCGTATCAGTGTCATTGGAAGAAAATAGCCATAAATCATAGACGTATCAATCAGTATTTATTTAATCTGCTTAAAAACAAATCATTCCAGTGTCACCAATGTTGTTTTATTTTTTCCATAGGTATGTTTTTCTCGGAAAACACGTTATAACACAATTATTACACGTGTAGAAATAAGTTTTTTTTTGAGATAACTATTTAATTGTTATGTTTGTTTGCAGGAGTTTACAAGAACAACAACAAATAACATAAATGCTTATGTTATTGATGTAATCTGTAGTAATAATAAAGCTGAAGTGTTTATGTTTGTTGCAAGTTGGATTTGAAAAAATCTTTTTGCATTTGATGGTTCAATTCATGAGGCCCATTTTTTCTGAATGTCCTGAATTGGCCTAAGACCCTTAGGTGCGACCCTTAAGCGAAAACGAAGTACAGTACCGGGCGATAAATATTGCACATCGACCTTTGGAAAGAAGACCCCTCCAAGCCTGGAAAGAAGCTTTTCCTTTATACCTAGTACTAGCTTCTGCACGCAACTTCATCTACGTGAAATTTATGGTCCCCCGGCCCACCCCATCGCATTGCCAGCCCACAAGCCGAAATTAGCCGATTGTCTCTTTCCAAAGGTCGATGTGCAATATTTATCGCCGGGTACTGTAATAGAGCGGACGGGCGATGCGATGCGATGCGACTGGGTGGGTTGGAGGAATAAGAAATTTCTCGGACGCAGTCGCGGGCAGAAGCTAGTTATGGAATAAAATGTGTAGTCTACATTAATTATAATATCGTTTTGGTCAAATTCAGTAGCAATCTGAAAAGTATACAAACAGTACCAATTCGATACTTGTCACGATAAACGGTGTCCTAAGTCTAATTAATTAATGTATAGTTTACACTTTCAAGTTTACTAGTCCTAAATAAATATAGGTACCTCCCAAGTAGCACAAAATAGCTTTATAATCGATGGATAACAGAATTAGCATATTATTATAGCTTTATAAGAAGTCTACATATAGGCATTATAAACCACTATACAGCTCTTGTAATGCTAATTTGGGCCCCAAATTATACAGACTTAAGTGTAAGAATGGCATTTTAGCAGCATTATATTGGTTGTCTACCGGAATGATAAAGGCATTATAATGGGCTGTGAAAACAGGTTAAAGCAGTGCGCATATGTTAAATGTGGCTCTTATACAGCTTGTACCATTACAAAGGCAAAATAAAAACATTTTCAAATATTATTTTTAATTTCTGTTATTATTAATAAATCTTGTGTAAAAAGAACGGATACTTTCAACAAAAAAATATAAGTGCTACAAGGTAAGTAATTAAACTCTTGTTTTTGTTCTCTATGAATGAATTAAGGTTGCGAACTTGCGAGTATCAGTTTACTGTGAAAGTATGTATATATTTGAATCAAATATTTCATGCGCCTTCAAATTAAAGAGCTATTTATTACAAAAATATTATAAAAATATGTGGAATTATAAAAAAAATTATGCTCTTACGAAGAAATCTTTAGTTTTAGTCATTATGATACCTGTATTGTACCGGCCGGTCAATACCATAGGTTGAAGTCCTTTCTAAAGGTCTATTTACCATAAAATTAAATTTTAAATATTATCGAGACAAAAAGCGAAATGGCGTAAGCATAATTAAAAACTAGGCATGCAGATATACGACTTATTGCTTGTTAAAATTCTTGTCATTATACGTTTGTATAGATAAAGGCTATAATTATAATATTATGATGAAATGCTTTTAAAAAGCTGGCATTAAAAAAGCACCAATTTACACCGTTAAACAGTTGTGACCCATGCGAAAGGTCGTTACAAAACAAAGAGCAGTTTTAAAGAATTTTAAAATGCTTTTTAATAGCCTAAGCCGTAATTAATGCTTTCATACGGCCTACACTTTTGTATAATGCTTACAGCTGTATTAGAAGCTGTATAGAGACATAAATTATATCTAAAACAAAACCTTTAGCTGCACAAAAGATTGAAAAAGAGGATTATATAGCTTTAGGAACTACAAAGTTAATAAAATGCTGTTATACAGAAGCAAGACATTGTTAAAACCCTTCAAATTCTACAAAGTTGATACGACAGAGGGGCTTTCCTTTAAACTGCCTATACTAGATACCATTTTCAAGCTCTGTACCAAAAATCAATTAAATAGGAGCAGTAGTTTAGTCACAAATGATTTTTGAAGTTTTTGCTACGTTTGAACACGATGTATATTTCCTAACAGCTGATTATCTCATACGCATAGGTCATGCACCTTAAAACGATAATCTGAGTATAAGATACATTGTTGTCGCACAAGTACAACCAAATATTTCACGAAGCAATAAATACACACACACTTGCACTTTCACTATGAGAGTGACAAACATAGCAAAACCCCCGCGCCTTTTTCCCGCGCGTAAAAGGAATAGAAATAGGTCAGTGTGTTGCTATTGTATCCTAGATACTTGCGAATTTGCTAAAAAAACTTGTTCTTTCAGTGGACAGTGCGCAAGCGTCATCCATTCGGGACGTACGTTACGTAACACGGGAGCCCCGGCGCCGCCGCCGCGCCGTTATGTTTTGTCGAACTCGCTGACAATAATTGTGATTTTGTTTTGTTATTGTGATAGACACTAAATAAGTTTAATCCAGTATTTTTTTTTATTGTGACAGGATACGTAACTTGGGAATATTATTATTTAGTGTTAGTGTTTTTTTTTTTGTGATTGACTGTTTTTATTGTGATAGGATACGTAATTAAACGTTGGTTGTATGTGTGTGTAAAATTAAAGTGTTCAGCAATGCCTCGTGTAACTTACACGGCGTCAGAATACACTTACATGATTTTAATTTACGGTGAATGCCGTGGAAACACAGATTTAGCTCTGCGAACATACCGAGAAAGGTATGGTGACCGGCGCAATAGCCCTAGGAACGCCGGCACCATACAATTGGCAGTACAAAGATTACGGGAATTAAAGTGCTTAGCGACGGACAGTGATTTAATTAGAAAAATAAATAACAATATTCTCCGTCGGTATAATTTGTGCATTAATATGAATCGAGGACACATCGAGAACTTAAAAATTTTGTGTTTTTGTGTGTGCGCGTACTTTACAACTTACCTAACATAAAAGCCGCGCGAGCGAGCGGTCTAAACCGCCCGCTCCCCGCCCCCCCCCCCCCCCCCCGCCCCCCGCCAAGAGAGATAACACACACACGCGCTCCTGCGCGACTTTGTTACTAGGCATCTAAGGTCAGTCAAATTTATTTATAAAGGGTGGTTGCGTTTCACTCTGACTTTAAGCTATTTAGTTTGTTTGAAAAAAAAAAAATCTCATTTTTGGCGCTTTCTATTTTTGTACTGTATCGAATTAATACTATACACGTATAGTATACGTAGTGTAATTTAATGCCCCTCTGTCATATCAACTCTGTATAACGAAGCTAGAAGAAATTTTCTGGTCATCACTTTTTCCATTATATCGATTTTGTGTTACTTGGGCTACTATGTTCGCAGCTGTGAAAAATCCGATCCGTTAGTTTAGGAGACGCAAACACGCTTCCAAAGTCAACAGCTAACGAGTTATGATAAATAATTGATGCAAATAAACAATTCGGATAAGTGGAAATTAATATTAAAGTCGTTAGAGATATATTTTTTTAAACACATCTTTTTAGGGTTCCGTACCCAAAATTTTCACAGATGATGTATTTCTGTTGCCGCTATAACAAACAATAATAAAAATAAAATAAAGATAAAATTTAAAGGGGTATAAAAGTAACGTTTTATTTCGGCGTTTTATGCCTTGTGGTGCGGAACCCTTTGTGTGCGAGTTCGACTCGCACTTGGCCGGTTCAGTTATCAATCGGTTGAAGGACACTGATCGAGACAATCGAAGCTGTATTGTTATTACGTCTGGGTGCGTTTAGTGTCCCGCAAAGTGTTAACTCTGTCTGTTAAATTTCACGCCCAAACCACTGAACTGTCTTTTGCAATTCGACAGATAGGTAGCCTGGTATCTGGAGAAAGACCTAAGATACTTTTTGTTCTGAATATTTGTATTAAAAAATTATATACCTACTTACAACAGTAGCGAAGGGTCAATTTTTGTAAGAGTTAAGCCGGAGTAGATATCTATAGTATGATTATAATATTTGTCTATAGAATACTAACTGTGCCATTTTTCAAAGGAAAGCCGTAGGAATCGAGTTGTATGGACACCACTGATATACAAAATACACGTAAACGCCGGCAATAGCTGGAACATAATATGGTGTTTCGTAAGGAAGCAATGTATCTGACGCAGATGGATTGTCGAGTCCGCTGTTTTACATAACCGCTAGCTGTTTTACAAAACAGCTCCATTAAAGTAAAACACAATTCTAACCTAACCCAATTGGTCGCAGGCGGCATCTGCATTAAGGCTCCTGCAAACAGGCGCGATGCGCGACTCGAATCGCGCGCGACATAAAGGCACCGCTCGTTGCGCGACTTGCGGTGCCTTTGTGTCGCGCGCGAATTTATCGCGTGTCGCGCCTGTTTGAAGGAGCCTTTACGTCTAAACGTCGGTAGCACAATGGTAATCCAGCTGAATGCAGCAGTTGTTTTACATAACGGAGCTGTTATTTGTAAAATAAGTAGTGGTTTTATAAAACTACGGATTCGACAATCCATCTGCGATATATCTGTTCAATTGTGGCTTAGAAAACAGAAACCTGCCATCTTCTTGATCTTCCTACTGGTTTCTGCATAATTCCTCGAATCTGCCATTTGAGACGCGCCTTTTCTGTTTTCAAGTAGTCACGACTAGTCACGAGTAGTCAAAGGCTTGCTTGACCTGTCGATTTCGAAAAAGTTCCTTCAAACAGGCGCGACACGCGATATAATCGCGCGCGACACAAAGGCACCGCAAGTCGCGCAACGAGCGGTGCCTTTATATCGCGCGCGATTCGCGTCCCGCGTCGCGCCTGTTTGCAGGAGCCTAAAATATAGTCTTTTTAAAACACGTGGGATCGAAGATACAAATCCTGTCCGTAATTATTTAATAACACCGGAGACGGAGACAACGTTTACACTGTGATTATAATGACTTGTCTTAGGTCTTTCATATTTAGGACTTAATCGTTAATACATATAAGTAACAGCTTTATATAGTCTCTGCCTGCCATTACGAAACAGGTGTCACAAGATGAAGATAAATATTAGTGGCTTAACCAGTATCACCTTATCCATAAGAAGTGTATTGTTGCGCGCCGCAAATAATGTTTGATACATGGCGACATTAGTTACCACTAGCGCCATCTAGTATCGGGTAGCAGAACTAGTACCTCGGTACTAGGACCTTGACCCTACTTGACCTTTTTGTAAGTACTAGTAATTCCGAGAACTATCGACGTCGAGTCAGTCGGGACCGGTATGTACTCGAACGTTCTAGATGTTTATGTACTAGCTCTGCGGCACTATATAAGGCGGGCGCAAGCCGCGAGACACATAGTTTCGATTAAGCGATAAGAGCGATAACATCGAAGGCGATATTCGAGTGCGACTTAAGAGTGATCAGTAAGTGCAATTGTGTTCTTAATTAGTGTGTTTGAATTGTAATTAGTGTTGGTGAGTAAAGTGTCATTTTTTTGGTTAATAAATCGGCAGTTTTTATTGTCACGAACCCCAAGCTCGTAACAATTGGTGTCAGAAGCGAGGTTTAAAATGCCGATTTTACCCAAAGACGACATGGAGGGTATCCGTACCCGGAGTCAACGCCAGCAAGAGACGGATCAGAGGCGATTTGGTGGAGCAATGCCACAGGGGTCGGAAGGCCAGCTACCGACCACGGAGGCCGGCCCGTCCACAGCTGCTCCAGCATCACCAGCACCAGATTTTGCTGCTCTGATGATGATGCTGCAGGAGCAGGCTCGCCGACAGGAGGAGCAGGCCCGTCGACAGGAGGAACAGGCTCGTCGGTTGGAGGAACAGCTCCAGCGGGACAAGGAGGAGCAGGCCCGTCGACAGGAGGAACAGGCTCGTCGATTGGAAGAACAGCTCCAGCGGGACAAGGAGGAACAGGCTCGCCGACAGGAAGAACAGGCTCGTCGGTTGGAGGAACAGCTCCAGCGGGACAAGGAGGAACAGGCCCGCCAACAGGAGGAGCAGGCGCGCCGCCAGGAAGAGCAGATGCTCCTTATAAAGGACCTTCACGCTACCTTCGGGAAAGACATGAAGGAGGTGAAGGATAAGGTTGCTCAACATGACAACCGCCTGTCGGAAGCTGAAATCCGAATCGACCAAGTGAATAATCGGGTTGACAACGTGATGACAGACGTGAAGGAAACCGTGATGGCTGACGTGAAGGAAACCGTGATAGCTGACGTGAAGGAAACCGTGATGGCTGACGTGAAGAAAACGCTGGATTACCTGAAACTGGGTGATGGAATCGCAGCTCCCGTAGCTACAACACCTTCGCTACGTGGATTCAAAGTGCCACCGTTCGACGGAACTTCTTCCTGGTCGGCCTACAAAATCCAGTTTGAGGCTGTCATGAAGGCGAACGGGTGGAATAAAAGTCAGGCCATGACTGCCCTCACCCTGGGTTTGCGCGACCAGGCCTTAACTGTTCTGGAAGCTCTCGGTAAGGAAGTGACTTACGAGCAGCTCCTTGAGGCATTGGAGGCTCGGTATGGCGACGCTCACCTGGAACACGTGTTTCGGGCGCAGCTCAAGGATCGCGTGCAACGCAGTAACGAAAACCTGCAGCAGTGGGCCCTTGAAGTGGAGAAGCTGGTTCGTAAAGCTTACCAGTCCGTACCTGCGCTTATTGATGGGAACCTGGTGCAGGCATTCATCGACGGCATCCGCGACCTTGAAGTTAGAGCTGCTGTGAGGCTCGGTCACCACGGGACGCTGAAGGACGCCTTGGCCCATGCATTGGAGGTGGAAGCGGTGCGGCAGGATCATCGTTCCCATCGCGTCAGGGAGGTTGCAGCGGCTACAGTTCGCGACCGCAATAAAGGATACAGCCCTAGGTGCTACGGCTGTGGGGAAAAGGGCCACCTTCGATCCAGTTGCCCTAAGCGAACTGCAGAAAGAGAAGACGGCCGATCTCCGGAGGGCAGTGCGGTTAACAGCACCGCCCAACACCAGCAGCAGGGAAACGAGTAATAGCCAGGACTGCGGGGCGGGTGCTGGCTGATGTTCAAGGAGCCCCAAGGATTTCGATCACACAAACCCGTGATGGGAATAGCCTAATCATCAAGGGCAAGGTCAACGGAACGCCGTGTAAGCTGACCATAGATACTGGAGCCTCTCGTACGGTCGTCAGTTCCCAACTTATAAGTCGGTTCCTTGGGGACTCCGCACACAACCGAGAACACATTAATTTGGTTACAGCCACCGGTCAGCGCATACCCGTCCATGGAGAGAAGAAGATAGAGTTGAAGCTAGGCAACAGAATCTACCTGCATAATGTCATCGTGGCCGATATAATGGACGATTGCATCCTGGGCCTTGACTTTATGAGGAAGAATTGTTGTGAGATTGACGTCAAGCAAGGTGTTTTGAAATGTGGACAAGAGGAACTTTTCGTGGAAGGGGCGTTACCAGGAAATGTGTACAGCCTTAAGAAGATTGTTCTTCCGCCGAGATCGGAAACGATTGTGCCGGTTAGTCTTCCTCGGAATCCTGGTCAAACTCATCGTTGTGTACTCGTGGAAAGGGTAGACAATGACCTTCCATGGAAAGTGGCACGAACTTTGGTCAGAGCCACCGACATCTCAGGGGTACGTGTGCTGAACCTTTGTGATCAGGAACACATTATAGAAAAAGGCACACTAGTTGGTACTTGCGAGGAAGTGGATTGGTTGCGTCGATGCCAATATCTATCGACTGGGACCCTCAGCAAGGACGCACCAACGAGAGTGACCACCCTTTTAGAAGACTGCCGCAGCGCTCTGTCCCAAAGTGAAATGGTCAAAGCAAAGAAGATGTTACTCAAGTACGCCGATGTTTTCTCGTCAAACGATGCTGATATCGGGAGGACTGGCTTAGTTCAACACAAAATCAACACAGGAGAAGAATTGCCTATCCGTCAGCGGCCAAGGAGATTGCCGGTAGCACGTGAAAAGGAAGTGGAAACCATGATTGAGGGAATGGTGAAGGATGGTGTGATTGAACCTTCATCTAGTCCATGGTGTTCACCTGTAGTGCTGGTAAGAAAGAAGGACGGCAGCATGCGGTTTTGTGTTGACTATCGTCGTCTGAACGACATCACGAAGAAGGACAGCTATCCTTTGCCAAGAATTGATGACACGCTGGACATGCTTACTGGCGTAAAGTGGTTTAGCACGCTAGACCTGAAAAGTGGCTACTGGCAAGTGGAAATTGATCCCAAGGACAAGGAGAAGACTGCATTCTCGACAGGAAAGGGTCTGTGGCAATTTAAAGTGATGCCGTTTGGATTGTGCAATGCTCCGGCAACATTTGAAAGGTTGATGGAACTTGTACTTACCGGGCTAATTGGCGATGCCTGCCTGGTCTACTTGGATGACATTATCATCGTAGGCCGTACGTTTGAAGAACATCTTCAAAACCTGGAACGCGTGCTCATGAAGATCCAGAGTGCCAACCTCAAGTTAAGTCCGAAAAAGTGTTCGCTATTCAAACGACAAGTTAGTTTTTTGGGATATGTAGTGTCTGAAGAAGGTATCCGCACGGATCCAGAGAAAATTGCTGCTGTCAAGGACTGGCCAGTTCCAAAAGACAAGACGCAGGTCAGAGCGTTTCTGGGTTTGTGCTCCTATTATCGGCGATTTGTCAAGAACTTTGCAGACATAGCCAAACCCCTGCATAAGCTAACCGAGGAGAAGCGACATTTCTGCTGGGATAATAGTTGCGACATCGCATTCCAGGAGCTAAAGGACCGTCTGTGCAAAACACCTATTTTGGGGTACCCTGATGCAGGCAAGGAATTTATAGTTGACACAGACGCAAGTGACATAGGACTTGGCGGTGTGTTGTCCCAACGGAATGGTGACCAAGAGGTTGTGATAGCGTACTTCAGCAAGTCGTTGTCAAAGCCGGAAAGGAACTATTGTGTTACGAGACGGGAACTGCTTGCTGTGGTAAAGTCATTGCAGTATTTTAGCAAATATCTTCTGGGGCGGAAATTCCACTTACGAACTGACCATGCTGCACTGAAATGGCTATTGCAGTTCAAAAACCCAGAAGGACAAGTTGCGAGATGGATTGAACTACTGCAGGAATACGACTTCGTGGTCGAACATCGCAGCGGAAAATCTCATGGCAACGCAGATGCATTGTCAAGAAGACCTTGTCCTGAAGACTGCAAGCATTGTACTAGGCAGGAGAGTAAGGAAGTGGTACCTGTGAGGATGCTTAAGACAGACCTCAACAACGAGTGGAAGGAAAGCCTACAACGTGCACAGCAGGAAGATTCGGACATCAAGCCAATTCTGGAGTGGATGAAGGCCAGAGCTCCTAAGCCCAGGTGGAGTGACGTCTCAGCGATGAGTTCGGTCACAAAAAGCTATTGGGCCCAATGGGACAGCTTGGTGGTTCAGGATGGAGTCCTGTGCCGTAAATGGGAAAATGCTCGGGGAGACAGCTGTCATTTGCAAATGGTTGTCCCTAAAGCTCAAGTACCGGATGTTCTACAGCTGTACCATAATGGTTGTTCAGGAGGTCACCTGGGTGTAAAACGGACTCTACTGAAGATACGAGAACGGTTTTACTGGGTCCACTGTCGGGACGATGTCGAGGATTGGTGTCGCAAATGTACAAGTTGTGCAGCTGTAAAGGGACCTCAGACTCGTAGTAGGGGTGCATTGAAATTGTACAATGTTGGTGCACCATGGGAGAGGATAGCCCTTGACGTTGCGGGGCCGTTTCCGGAGAGTGAAAGTGGTAACAAGTATTTCATGGTTGTGATGGATTACTTCACGAAGTGGCCGGAAGTCTTCGCCATTCCAAATCAAGAAGCTTCGACAGTTGCGGATAAATTGGTTCATGAAGTCTTCTGTCGTTTTGGAGTACCTTTGGAGATTCACAGTGATCAAGGAAGGAATTTTGAGTCCCAAATATTCCAGGAAACTTGTCGAGTTATGGGTACTCATAAAACAAGAACTACTTCCTACCACCCACAATCGGATGGAATGGTGGAACGATTTAACCAGACACTGGAGAGGTACCTAGCAAAAGTTGTGGAAAATCGGCAACGAGATTGGGACAAGCACATACAACCGTTTTTGCTGTCATATCGAAGCGCTGTTCACGAAAGTACATCGGTGACGCCTGCTTTCGCAAACTTCGGAAGAGAACTACGGCTACCTGCAGACCTGATCACCGGAATACCACCTGATGCCCCACGCAGTGTAACTGATTATGCGAATGATTTGCGGAACAAAATGAATGACATTTATGAGCACGTCAGACAATCGGGCCAGCAAATGTCTGAAAAGATGAAAACCCGTTATGACCGCAAAATGAACAATAAAGGGTTCGACGAAGGTTCACTGGTGTGGTTGCACAATCCAGTCCGCAGCAAAGGGAAATCTCCTAAGCTTCAAGCTAAATGGGACGGACCGTACCGGATTGTGACAAAGATCAATGATGTAACCTACCGGATACAGAAAGGTGCAAGAGGTACTCCTAAGATCGTCCATGCGGATCGACTGGCGCGTTATTATGGGGCCAATAATGCTCGGGACGAGCATGTCTAAGGAGGGGGCAGTGTTGCGCGCCGCAAATAATGTTTGATACATGGCGACATTAGTTACCACTAGCGCCATCTAGTATCGGGTAGCAGAACTAGTACCTCGGTACTAGGACCTTGACCCTACTTGACCTTTTTGTAAGTACTAGTAATTCCGAGAACTATCGACGTCGAGTCAGTCGGGACCGGTATGTACTCGAACGTTCTAGATGTTTATGTACTAGCTCTGCGGCACTATATAAGGCGGGCGCAAGCCGCGAGACACATAGTTTCGATTAAGCGATAAGAGCGATAACATCGAAGGCGATATTCGAGTGCGACTTAAGAGTGATCAGTAAGTGCAATTGTGTTCTTAATTAGTGTGTTTGAATTGTAATTAGTGTTGGTGAGTAAAGTGTCATTTTTTTGGTTAATAAATCGGCAGTTTTTATTGTCACGAACCCCAAGCTCGTAACAGTATGTAGAACAGAAAATAAATTCCTGTCTCTTGTCTTGGTAATCCTTGCTGCTGGTAGTCGCCATCAATCTTACGTCATTGTCATCTCGTCTTTATCTGCCAGTGTTATACCACCCTCCGTAGATTAGGAGGTCTTTGCTGAACGCCAACCTACTCGTACATGCGTAATGATGAGGTATTTGTATACTTAGTAAAATTTTGTGGAAGACAAGAGAAATTCGAGATGGGAATACCTTGTGTAATACCTACTTCTTGTAACTGGGGCTGTGTTATGAAGTATTAATGCCATCATTATTCCATTGCAAAAAAAAGATGGTGTTATCAGCCTTTTATCGCTCCGTCTCTCTCTCTCACTGAAAAAATGATAGCACATAATGACTGAAAAAATGAAAAAACAAACTGAAAAAATGATAGACACTCTGGTCCATTTGTTAAGCAAGGATCTTGAAAATGTTTTTAGTCATATTTTTTTTTTCATTGCCTAGATAATATTTTTGGGACACTGGTAAAAACAGTTTTGCGTAAGATAAATGGTGGTTAAAATGTTAAAATAATTCTATAAGATTTATGTTATTTGAAATTACCAGATAAGTAGGCAAAAAATATGTAGAACTTACTCAAAGTTTTCTCCCTTCATTGTCTTCAAACTTGGAGTTCTATTCAAAGTTTGTTCACAGCCAACAACTGTGGGATGGTAGCAAGCAAAAGACCGGTCTTAAAAACTATAAGCGCATTTATTTTTAGCTGAAGACTCGAAATTCCTATAAAAATAAGTCTAATTAAAATTAATAAGTACTTATCTAAAATATTTTTTTTATATATATTTATTTTTACAAGAATTTCGAGTCTTCAAAATGAAGCAGAATACCAGCATTCATTAGACTAAAAACTATATTATCAATTCGACCTTTATTATAATTACGATGATGGGAAAAAGGCGTGAATTTATGAACGTCAAAGGCCCTCCCGAAATGATCTATCAGACTTCATTTTGTCCAGTTTTATGACATCTGCTACATCCACTTGGCGGTTGTCCAGTTCACTAATTGCTGAACATATCTAGCTCGTCCTTCGTTTGAATACTAAAATAATGCGTAATATTTAAGTAATAACGTTTTACTTTTGAAAAATCAATAGGTATTTAATTAATAACAATAGAAATTCAATTGTGTCTCATTGGCCACAGTTGAGCTACTACGTAATTTTTATTTATCTCTGTAAACGAAGCAAAATGAGGGTGCAAGGATCGTAGCGGGTTGCGCTCTGTAGTGTCTACCCATGGGGAAAAGGCGATAGTTTATGTATGTATTGTAGCGAAAATAAGAAGAATCACTGCATTCAAGATAAAACGTATAATTTTTGGTAAATAAAATTCAAATATAAAATTTATAAAATAAATCTCAATATAAAACACGGAGGTTTGTTACTTGACAATTATTGGTGGTGTAAAAATATTTGATAAAAAACGAGGAATTGGGAGAGCTTATCAAATTCAGGATATTTTTAAGGATACAATTTTATAACGAATTTCACGAATTTTTACCTGATTGCATTCGGGTTTTAGGCTAGTTAGAATTGATTATAAAAATAATTCACTATAAAATACATTAGCTAAATTGTCCTGAGATAAAAAAGGTCAGGAGTTAAGTGTTAAAAAGGAAAAATGGTATTCGATCGCAGTTTCCTGGACACAGGCGAAGGTGGTCGGTCACGAAGTTCAGCAGCCAACGCCGCGCGGAACTCGGAAGTACAAGAATAGTCTGCGCCTAGGTTGAAGAACGAAACTATTTGCGACTCGCAAACCAGTAAACGATCCGATATCAGGAAAGGCAAAGCGCCGTTGAAACTGGCTCAAGGAGAAAAATTCGCTGAGGAAGAAGATTGCCGGAAATTAGAAGAAAAATACATAGGTACCAGGTTTAGAGAATATGTTACATCAGATAGTGCGTCAGCTTATGATGCGAAGCTCGACATCAAGACTTTAACCATTGCACGCTGGCAGGAATCAGTGCATGGATGTATAATATCAGCAATGTAGGAAAAGAATACCAAGAATCTTCAAATTATATCATGAACCATGAATCCAGGTCAACAATTATCAAGCAACTAAATCAAGATTAAAAAAAAAATATTAATCATATATGACTTACTGCCATGTCAAAAATACGAATTCCATTTAAAAAAAAACATTACAAAACAGTCATTATTTGGAAAAAAGGTTTTAATCTAAGAGGTGAAGTTTTAACTGCAGAGGTAACACTGCAGTATGTATGTATATCTGTCTATTAGCAGAAAGCATTGCCATGATGCATAGACGAAGATCGTCGCCATCATATTCTGACTCTCCTAAATACAGATTACTTAGTGATCTAGTTAGGAGATCAGCCATTCACCCAACAATTCGTTGTATCTACACCATGTAATTAATAATGCATACTTTGTAAGTCCGTCTTGTACTACAGAACCTTTACATACCTAAACAATATAACGATGACCACAAAGAAGGGTGTAGACAAGTAATGAAATAGGGTGTAGAAAAATAAATTTTGGGATGCATGTAGAAGCCTCCTCGTGTAGCGCAGTTTGTTCCGCCAGTTACTCAACTGAACCGAGCGCTCAGCGCATCCTGGACAGACACACCCAACATCTTATTGGACTGGCCGATTCTTCCCATGCGGTGGTAGGGCTAACGCCCGCCTGGTTTGCGGCGTCAAGCAGCTTGCTGTGTTTCGTCGATACGTGGTTCCAGTGCCTTAGGCATCTTTTGGGCACGCTCGTTCCATCATAGACCTCATCCATCGCTTTCCATCAGGCGTGATCGAGGTCAAGAGCGAGCCCATTCAGCAATAAAAAAAAAAAGGTTCAAAATAACCAACAGTTCTTAGAACCAAACAACTAATAAAGGAGAGCAATCAAGATTATGTTCTTGTATACTTCATCTCTCCTAGTTTCATCACTGGTCTGAGTGTCTGCGTAATTATATTTCAGGGAAAATTGGATATGAATTCGTGGAAGGCTGATTGTACTCGTTGTTATCTTAGCTGTACTTACCTAACGTTTGTCTATAATTATATAATGTTACAAGTCTATAGGATGAAATTGATTATTCTGATGTCGGTTACTGAGCGGAAGTACGTCAGTTAGTAAGTAGTTCGGAAAATTTTGTTTGTTATTTTGGTCTCGGAAAATTTTATTTGTTTTATTTTGAAAATTTACCCCTTTATTTATAAACGTTGCTTAAAGTTAAATCACTACTTAACGACTCATTAACTTACACATTTTTTCATTTTAAACGCCTCTTAACTTTAAGAGCGTTACTCCAGAGCGGCGCACCTCGCGTTTAGGTAAATTTACTCACACAGCTATACAGTTAAACGCACACACAGCCGTCTGTGTTGGAGCGCGTATCATAGACCGCTTAGAATCATCTTGATACTTAGCCAGTTTTTAGTTAGTAGGGAATGTTTTCGTTTTCCGTAAGCGGGATTCAGTTTTTTGTTTATTGTAATAAATGAGCAATAAATTATTATTAGTTAGGTTAAAGTAAATAAAAACAATTTCGTGTAAAATAAAATCTTAATATTTGTTGTCTCTAAGTTTCATGGACCTAGCTTTTCGGGGATCAACAATTTCGGGTAACAGGCATTTATTGTAAAAGCTGACTAGCCGATGTTCCATATTTTCGCTCCAAAATTTATCGTCCCTGATTATGTTTTCAGTCTTCAATTTAAAATCTTTGCCTGTCCACACAGCAAACAGACAGTAATTTCTGTTAGTTATATGCAGCTGCCCCTGTATCTGATAAAACCAGTCATGGCGTCGATTCACAGATCCATCTATTTTCCAGAATTTAATTTTTTTTTGGCTAATAGCAAAATCTGCCTCTAATCCAAATGCCGAACTAGGACATTTAATTTCGGTGATGCCATCATCGTCGATTAGTCCATCCAGCGAAGCACCTGTAATCATAATAATTTGAAACTCAATACTCTAATTACTTCTTTTTAATAGAATTTAAGAATACAAAAATAAATTGTTTGTTAGAAAAATCTAAACTTGTACCTGCAACTGTTCTATGGCCACTTTTTCGTTTACTTTCCCATGTTGAATACTAGGGATATGGTCCAAGGAATATGAGTAAAGAAATTGTTTAACCAAAGGGGCTGGTCGATCGCCGTTTGCACACTTTACAGAATGAAGAGGCTGTCAATAAACAACGTCGTAGCTCTAGCCAAAGTGCACTCTCTGCCTGAAGTACAGTATCCCTTTCAACTTCTTGTCTATTATTTACCTATAACATAAAATTTGGAAATATATTTTTAAGTCTAATATTATCAGAAACAATGTACAACATGTATTTGAACTTATGAAAGTATACTGTAAATACGCACTTGTTCTTGAAGGTTCTTGTTTTATTTGTCCTAAAATATGTTTATAAAGACCAAGTCATTCTTACAAGATTCCCTGCGTCAGGATCTTGAATTGAAGCCGTTTCTAATGCCTGCAAGTTTTCTTGAATTTCCAGTGTTTTATCACTGTCTTTTTCATTTTCTTGAGTCTGAAAATAATATGTAGAGTATAATATAGTGACACAAACCGTATGCACCATGACAGGCGATCGATTGTCGGCTTAAGATAGCACATAACTAACAATGTTTTTTTTGTGCTAAAATATGTATACAAATGACCAAGTAATTCTTACAAGATTCCCTGCGTCAGGATCTTGAATTGGAGCCGTTTCTAATGCCTGCAAGTTTTCCAGAATTTCCAGTGTTTTTTCACTGTCTTTTTCATTTTCTTGATTCTGAAAATAATATGTAGGGTATAATATAGTGACACAAAAAGTAAGCACCATGACAGGCGATCGATTGTCGGCTTGAGATAAATAAATAATGAAGAAAGGTCTTATTTAGTTTTGGTTTAACAACTGCTCAATCCAAACCAAGGAAACACGTGTCTGCCGCAGCTAGTAAAATACAGTATGTTAAATAACAGAGGGCGTTCCCTTAAACTCGTTAATCTATATCATTAATAGATTAAAGTAAAAATATCAGCATAGAAAAATAAGCATAAAATAATCCGAATTCAAAAAAATAATTAATTGTCAATAAATTCGAAACCTCCTGTTTAAAATCAAAATAGTAGCGCGGAATAGTATTCGTAGGTAGTAGTATTGCCCAAACGCAATGCGCACGATGCCGGCCGAGCGTCTCCGAGAGTTCACGAAGCCGAGTCAGCCGGCCGCCCCGCCCCGCCCCGCGACCGCGCCGCTCTCCGCGCTGAATGGCGAGCGGCGACTCATAAAGGCGGCTTATTGAATTACAAAGACGTCGTCGCGTTGTTATCAGTAAAATTAAACATTATGTAAGTATGTTTAGTTTTAGCAATAACATTTAACAACCCGTCTCAAATGTCAGCCGGTGACAAAGGAACGCGTCACTAAGGCACCTTGGGCTTGGAAGGACCTATTCACAAACATAGTAAATTAAAAAAACATAAATTCATGTACCTGCCTATCTAAGCCGCGTTTCAATAAATAACATTAAAATTAAAATACAGAATACACGTCGCTCGTCGCTCGTCGTCGGTCTCGTTAACCGGCGCTCGAAGTCAGCTGGACCAAGCAGACCTTGCACTTTTTGAAGTGAGTACGGATGCTGCTTGTTCTTCTTTAAAATTTTAAACACTGCGACGTGACTCATGTTAAACAGGCGGCCGGCTCTTTTAGTGCTTGAACCGGGCTCCTCCTCAAAATGCCTTAGCACGTTCTCTTCCTGCCGCACAGAGATCACGGGTCGGGGGCCACCAGAACGACGTGGCACTACCGGTTCATTGTTACGAATACGCACTAGGGCACTCACAATACATAACACGAGAATTCCGCGGTTGATGTACATTGGGGTAGGTACCTGTCAGCATACATCCTCAGAGCACATGCACCATCATAGTTACACTCAGCATAAATGAGCACCATGTTCACATACTCCTGACCACTGAACTGATAACGCAGCATTTCTCACTCAAGAATGACGTAAGATGTTGCAATGCGAAAATAATGCACGTCCGGTCAGCGCGTGAGATTAGTTCCGAATAAAATTAGGTGGACATTCGGGGGCAGGGGGCGGCGCTAGGCGCATCAATTAGATCGCCGCACACGCGGCCCGTCATTCATAAATAAATTCCGACATTGCTGTCCTTCAAGTACGCGTGTACAGAGTGTTTCTTTACCGTATCAATTTACGATTTTTAGTGAATATTTTAATATAAAAAAAAATAAAAACATTTTATTTTCGAATGGTAATATTTTTTTTAGCATGTATGGATGCTATACTATTGCGGGTTAACGGGAACGCCCTCTGTTAGTTAACATACTGTATAAAGTAAAAAAATAAAACTTACAACAGAATTTTTATTTAAGTCCTGGTTTTGAAGTATTTGAACTTCTCTTTTCTGCCTATAACAACGAATTGGATATTAACTTTATCTTATTACTACTGTGTTTCATAAAAATATCCAAACAAAAAGTAATAAAAAAAAAATTACTTCAAAAAGTAGTAAGTATATTGTTTCTTATTACACCTAATAAAAATATATTTTTTATAAGTAGAGAACCTCGGTAACATACCTTTTAGCTTCATTAGCCTTGGCCAAATTTTCGTTTTTTTTTGTTCCCATATAGCGCCTTTTGTTAGCCATATCTGAAAAAAAAAGTAAAATGAAAACATACCTACATAAAGAAGTCTAATTTAATTTTTCTTAAGTTAATAGAACACCATTACATTAAAATATGTACTCACCAGTTTTGTAATATAATAAAAATATATTATAATAAAAAGTATCAACATGTCCTAGACGCGCTAAAAACTCGCGAAAGTACGATAATATTTTACGCGACTCGCGGCTACGGGAGCGACACACGTCCTACCTCTGAAAGGCCTCAGCCGGCACTGAGCGCTGGCGTGATTCCGCGCCGATTATATATCAGCACTAAATAATTCATAGTAAAATAAAAAAATAAGTTATTAAAAAAATATTTGTACCATGTTTTAGAAGGTAAATGTCTTCGTTTACTAGGCCTAAAATAACATATAAATATTTCAGATTTCATCCTAAACTAACGCGTTTAAAATATCGAAAAGTGGCTAAAATTGACACTTTTGAATATACTTTTCTTGAATGAAAACTTACAGTAATCGTTTTTTTTTTTCAGCCATGCACTAATAAATGCTATTATTATTTATAAAGCAACGTTGTTATAAGTTTGTCGTATATGGTTTTACTAATACCTTGCATTTGCGTAGACCGTCGATCGCTAGTTTAAAAAAAGGCTTGCATAAAAACTGTTCTAATGAGAAAACTGTACGAATAAATGAAAATGTTTTTCAGCCATGCACTAGATTATGAAATTCCCATTAATATGACGTCAATATCTTATCTATAAATTAAACAGATTATGGTTTTATTGTCCGTCGGAAATCATCAATTTTGACTCCAGCGTGGCTTTAACGGATCAACCCTCTTAAGCAATGTTTATGAATAAACCCCCTAATTTAAAAGGTATCATAATATTCAGTAAGCAAAAGAGTTTAGAATGAAGACACACTCAGACTAATGTCAAAGATTTGGTACACAATATGGTTAAAAAGACTGACACAAACGGACACGTACATAGATCTAAAATTCAGCCACGCCATTTAGGTTCTTAGGCCCGCTTGCAGCTTGCACCATAAATAACTGAATGCGTTTAGCGCTAAATGTATTTAAAACGTCATTCTATCTCTTCAAGCGATTGGCAGAAACAGAACGAGGTTTTAAATACGTTTTAACGCTTAACGCATTTGTGATCCAGGCAGGCCTAAATGAACTGAACCATAACATGTTTTTGCCTTTTCATTCACAAACAGCGCCGCCGTTTACATTCATTCATCCCATAACCGACATGGTTATCAGTTCATGATTATTCTCTTGAAAGTACCACCCCCTAGTTTTACAACTGCCAACAACTAAAACACCCATCTCATTCGACAGGAAGATCTCAGCGCATGAATTTGAGCGTGGCGGTCTCCTGAAACCGTTGGTGACGACGGTCGACGGCACACCCACTTTCCTCGGAGACCAGCCCCCTCACGCCACGCCCTCGCGGCCGCAGCGGAGGTCACGGCATGAGCTCAGGCAGCTGGACGAAAAGGAGCTTATATTTGAATTAGTGAGTAGACTTTAATAATTTATAATTTACTGGAGACATAAAGGCACCTTCAAATAGACGCGACATGCGATAAAATCGCGCGCGACACAAAAGCAGCGCAAGTCGCGCAACGAGCGTTGCCTTTGTGTCGCGCGCGATTCGCGTCGCGGGTCGCGCCTGTTTGCAGGAGCCTTAACATAGTGCTCGGTTTCTGTGTATCATACAGGCAGTTAAGCTTCAAGCCTATAAGGAACGGGGTGAAAAGATTCTCATCCTTCATTGAAAAGAGAGGATCTGCCGAGCAGACGGGTGTCTGGCGTGCTACTGCCCGACGGTTGTTGTCTTATATTAACCGTGGGATTAACTCTGATTCCACGATGTAGGATAATTATGTCAGTTTACTAGAAGTTTCAAAGTTAATTTGAATAAATGTCACTGTACTGATCTTGTAAGATCTTAAAGTCCCAGCTGACTTAACGGTCGAATCATTTCAGATACTAATTTATTTGCATTTTGGATTTAAATCCCAGTGACTTGTATACGCATGTTAGTAAGCTATGAAAATTAATGTTTTAGTCAAACAATACTAATTTATTATTGTATTAATTCGTGGATTCAGTTTACATTTCAAAAAGGAATAGGTGCAAGTACAGTCGAACAAAACGATTGGTATCTATTGAGGCCGCGTAACCAAAAGCGATCTCGGCGTGCGCACGAGTACTCGATCTTTGTGCTCGTATATGACATAGTCGCGCGATCAATCAACTCGCGTATGTACTTCATTACATTATTCAGGTAGGTAAACGATTGCGTATTCGCGCGACAGTCGCTTTCGGTTAGGACGCTGGGACCATGCTGCCAGCTTACTTGCAACTACTTTTAAGCAATGTTTGACAGTGTAGTTACTGAGCATCCCATTGCTGGGCAAAGGTCTCGCCCCGTGACTCCCAGCTCTTTCGCTCCAGGGCTAAAGTGGACCACGACAGTGTAGTGGAAATATAAATTTAAATATGTTTGCCCTTATACTAATACCAAACCCAAATACTTGTATTCAGCTGCGTCCGGTTTGACTGGAACACGACTCCAATATAGTTAGGAAAAGGCTAGGCAAATTGATTGATACTATACCAAACTTTTTGTTGGACTGTACATTAAAGATATTTCAAATTGAACCACATCTCCTCCATGGTTTGCACGTTTCAATGAAAGGCGCCACTTAACAATACGAGCCGCGTCAATGAGTACCGTTTATAATTTTGTTTTTGAAAATCTACCGCTTTAGCCCTGTTGTCTGGGATTCGTTTACCACTCAAGCGTCAGGAGATGACAAAGGGCTGTCAAGACTGTTAGTAGGTATTGTGAGGCGTAGCTACTGGTGCTACGCGAAATAATTGAAAAGAACATTAACTTGAATTAAATATAGTCTCGACTTTACATAGTCATGTCATTTCTAGCACAGCTACTACTAAACAAAAAACCATAATAAAAATATTTGACAATTTCTTGAACGTTCGAATGGAACACACCGGCAATTATAACCAGCCTGCATTTACTTCTAAAGGTAGAGCTACACAGTCTCTACAGTATGTTCGGCAGCTAGCACCCGTTTTGTTTATTAAAAATATTAACTCGATAAAAGATGAAAAGTTTATATAATTACTAAATACTTTATCATCTTGCGTCAAAAAATAAAACCATGTCTTGCGTTTTTAATTGTGTTGCTACTGTTAAGTGTTACACACTAACTTTTGCTGAGCAGACAAATTTTTCGAACATTTGAAGCAATGGATTCGCAATATCCTTCAAAATGATTTAGATAGATTGATAGTGTGTTACACAATGAGGGTGCCGTTTTATTTATAAAAAAAATTAACTCAATAAATAAACTTATAAACCGATATATCTTAAGGGGCCGGCGGAGCATGCGTAGTTCATACAAACGTAATACCAAAATAATTTGTAAATCAAACATATTATTAATGTAGTGTGTATTTACACTGATTTAAAGACGAGTTATGAGAAAAAAAAGTTTTCTATAAAAATTTGAAATTCCTCATATTTCGTCTTTAGATAAGAGTCCATTCAAAATATTATATACATATATTTGGGAACCTAGATATTCTGTAATCCAATCAGAATAAATACACACTACCTTAAGAATATGTTTGATTTACAAATTCTTTTCGTATTACGTTTGTATGAACTACGCATTAGTATGCGTAGTTCGCCGGCCACTTAAAGGCTCTTTCAAACAGGCGCGTCACGCGATAAAATCGCGCGCGACACAAAGGCACCGCTAGTCGCGCAACGAGCGGTGCCTTTGTGACGCGCGCGATCGCGTCGCGCGTCGCGCCTGTTTGTAGGAGCCTTAAGACTTAAAAGAAAAAAACAAAAACAAACATGCTTTAAAGAATAAAACTATATAGGTACAGACGCGGCTGTAAATTTTTCAGCTGTTTAGAGTGAAGTCTTTCTCATATCCCATAAAAAATGTGAACTGGAAATATAATATTTAAATGAATACTGTTGGTTTTTCCGTTATTAAAAATAGCTACGACGTATTATTAACAATATTAAGTTGAAACACGTGCGGCGTTTGATGAAAAACTAATTTCTTGAAAAACTCATTCTCTTCGCAGAGACTACTCGTGTATGCAGTTTGTAAGCACAGCGTTCGTTTGGCCTCTCGAAATAAATAATGAACTGACCGGCTTTGCAATTTATGTAGGCATAAACAGACAGGTATTTAATTTAAAAGTATATAGTAGAGCTTTATTTGTGAAACAGCTCGTCCGGTGATGTAAGCTCAGGAGCATGGGCGATTTTTCTTCGCGCAGTGGATTTTCGATGCACTGTTTAGCGTTGAAAATACAAAGTGAACGAGCTCAATCGGAACCCGGGATTTTTTTATGGGCTGGGATGCGCTCTGATCCGCAGATGCGCTTCACAATGCTTGCTCGGCTCAACAGTTGAAAACGGCTCGAGGGTTGAAAATCTAGTGCGCGATAAAATCTCGCCGCGATATTACGTCCGTGCGTACCTACGTGGCCTATTCGACTATACCTCTTTCTACCGCCAAACAGTGAAGGCTCCTTCAAACAGACGCGATACGCGATAAAATCGCGCGCTACCCAAAGGCGCAGCAAATCGCGCAACGGGCGGTGCCTTTGTGTCGCGCGCGAATCGCGTCGCTAGTCGCGCCTGTTTGCAGGAGCCTTTATTTACATTGTTGAGCAGACAACATTTTCGAACTATTATAAAGCAATTATCGATATATATTATAAAGATTTTATCGCGTGTCGCGCTTGTTTGTAGGACCCGTAACGCAATAAATGTAGTTGAATTGTCAAGATTACAACCATTGCCACTGATCATGTGTTACGCAATTACCCCGCAGCTTTGTCTTTAGAAGAGCAATGATGCACCTATTATGTCACTGGTATTTCAAATAGATATAGGTGACGGTGCGATGACCATTGGATAGGCCGCCTGACCGCCTCTTTATTTGCCGCTTGCTAAATAATTAACAAAATAAAAAAGGTTTTAAAGGTAATTCACTTTACAGATAGAAACACTGTATTTGTAATGTCCTAATTATCTATGAAAAATTTTCAACTCAAGCTTTCAATGCAAATCGAGTTTCCCCTCTGAAAATCCGCTTTAACAAATTAAGAAAGATAACGTTAATTTGAATTTGACGTTTATTTGTTTGTACACAAATTCAAAAAGAGTAAGTTAATACTATTTTGAAGGGACGCTTTGTACAAATTGATTTATGATGTCTCTGGATTCTGATCCTACCCTGTTTCTTAGAATTTATAAACCTTTAGCTTTGAGATGTATTTTTGGGCTCAACGCATAAAGCGATTTATAAAATGAATTGTCTGAAAGGGGAAGCACGAAGAGTAAGGGTAAGGGTTTGCATTGTATAAACTCTATTTCCTCTGTATTGTATAATTACATAGCACAGATGTGAATTCTATTTATGTACTATACCCTATGTACCATTTACCGGGTAATATGTCTTTCATTGACTTGTATGTGCCCTGGCGGCTGATAGAATGTCATGCTCACACAAATGTCTCGCTGACGGTGGCGTGTGTGTTGGATCATTTAGCTCCCTTCAAAATGGTTGAGCTGAATGGTGCTGATCTATAACGTCATGTTCGTGAACGGGCGCCGTCAGTTGGGGCTGGTCATAACTTAGCTGCCTCGGCTTATTTTTAATTATTTTAATTTTGAATTGTTGTTTTCTTACTATTTGCTGTACTCTGGACGCTTTTAACGCGTACGTCTTTTTAACATCGTTCTCACATATAATTATAATTTCAACATTAATCATGTAACTAATATTTTTGTAAAAATATAATTTAAAAGAGTGTCCATGGAGTTTCTTGCCCATTCTTCTCCAAAGGTACCTACGCTTTGGAATGGGCAACTATCTTCATATTTTCTGACAAAGTGCCTGTAGTAGTTCAAAAGTGCCTGTAAATGGTTTAATTGAAATAAATGCTTTGACTTTGAGTTTGGTAGCTCGCGAAATTCAAATTTTCTTACGTTTTTTGCAATTTGTTGAACAAAATATGATTCGCGGCTGTAACAATTTAAGTATGTATTTACAGAATTAAAATCATCAGTACAACCCTCTAAGTTGAAATAACCCTATTGAATGACTTTTCATGAAATATCAATGGGGTTCTATTAACTTTTACGGTTACTCACATAAAAAAATTTTAATTTATTTTTGATATATTAAACAAGACGTTACGGCTGTAAATCGTACTCTGGGCTGCGATAGCTTTTGCTTGGTGTCGAACTTAATTGAAACTTTAGGCGCCCTATTCCAGACCTCCTGAAATTATGTACGGATTCGAGTTCTCTCACTCTAGAGATAGGAAATTCCTATATGTACAATATACTCAGTTGGTACAGCCAAAATTTCAGAACACCGTTAACCCGGTGTGACGTCAATTAAAAGTTAATTTACGAAGCAATCGGGTGTCGTTTAACATATTTTAATACCTAAATTAGGCCTCTGTCGGCTCGCCGCTGACAAGCACAGAGGTCAGCTCCGATAAAATAGCGGGCCGGTTTGATAATTACATGTAAACACACCGCTTGACCCCACACACCCATATCTCAATGGAAAGGACTTCATATTTCGATTAATTTCATTCTGTCGGCACGGTTGGCGCAATGGTAAAGCGATTGACTGCTGCGCTGCGTGTCGCGGGTTCGATTCCCGCACGGAACAAATTTGTATGACCTACAAGTAGTTGTTCCAGGTCTGGCTGTTGGTGTATGTTAGTTTAATTGTTTGTAAACGCACCCACAATACAGGAGAAATTCCTAGTGTGGGGCACCGTTTAAAAAAAATATTTACGATTTTTTTCATGAGGAGGTTGAAAATTGCGTACTGAATCTGCTGCTTATCTTTACGCACGTGTATCATGTTTATAAGATGGTAGATTATGGAGGATAAAATAAAACATCTGGTGGCAGTTTGTTATTATTATTGTTTCAATAGAATTATATCAAACACGTGAAATGCGCAAAAACATGTCTCAATAGGATAGTAATCATACTTGAATGAGATTGGAGTTGTTATCGCATCCACTCAAGATTACACCTTTCCCGCCAAGCAGTCTTGTGATTGTCACCGTCTTATCGGGTACTCGTAAATAAAATTATCACGTACCTTTCTTTCGTCAATCAAATTAACATTATTATTCGTTACCAACACCTGAATTATGCAGACCACGTCTGGTTTTCGTAAAAGCGGTCGCACTTCGCTTCCAGTAACATTGTTTCTGCGTTCTGGC
Source organism: Luperina nickerlii (assembly GCA_963855955.1). Taxonomy (NCBI): domain Eukaryota; kingdom Metazoa; phylum Arthropoda; class Insecta; order Lepidoptera; family Noctuidae; genus Luperina; species Luperina nickerlii. The sequence continues at coordinate 11,591,098 of OY979681.1, read as the reverse complement.
TGGGTTGCCGACGGTTCGCCCGCATTTGATAAAAGGGCGCCATTCACGCCGCCGTGCCGGTAAACATGCACTGAATGCGTCTTTAACAAGGGACATTTTAATGTAAGTAACTAAATATTGATAATTAAGGCTCCTGTAAACAGGCGCGACACAAAGGCACCGCTCGTTGCGCGATTTGTAGTGCCTTTGTGTCGCGCGCGATTTTATCGCGTGTCGCGCCTGTTTGAAGGAGGCTTTATCCTGTATTTATTTTGTGCTGACTAAAGTGTCAAGTAAGTAATTAGCATGTAATGTTATGTGAAAATTCACATAAATATGGTGTCATTCTGACATCATAAACCTGCACATAACACATTCAAGTGCAACATAAATAAGGAAATTGCATAATTATCCTCAATCTTGCAATATCCTCGTAATCCGTAATATCAACTCGACCTGCAGGAATTACCCTTTCCTTCGTCTGTATTACGTCAAAACAACCTGTGAATATCTTCCTTGTGTTACGATTTACGTTCTTTTGACGTGTCTTGTATAAAAGCAGTTGGTTGACTGGACCGCTAGATAAACACCTCTATGCACTGGCCCATGTGTGCGCGTGGGCGACCGTGAATATTCATAGCGCATTCATTGATGATGGCTTTTTTTTTCTTTTGAGGATGGGAAATCATCAAATCCCGCTCTGGGTGGAGCGGAAGGGAGTGTCAGACTCTTACTGACTAAAACCCACCCGTGTTCCTTCCTTTTTTAGCCCTTTATGTTCCGGGGTAGCGGTAACCCTTTCGGACAATCCCGCTAACCTCTCTGACGTCTACTCAGGAGACGTTTATCTTTCAGCTATAGATAAAGGAGGTACTTTCGTAACCTTTCATTATTCGACTAATCTTCGATAATGTTCGGATGACACAGTTTCGAATTTACGGTCCTTCTTTTCAGAAGTTACCGAGGCATAGAGTAAACCGTGTCCCGAATGTCCTGATAGCGAAAAAAGAATGTAAAAACTTATTCAATTTTCCGAAATAAAAATTAAATGGAATGAAATCTGAGAAAATGAGTCAACTTGTGATGAATAAAAAATAATCAAAAGTCTTACTTTGAATGAAGTCCTAATATTTTCCGCTTCAATCGAAGATCAGACAGTGTGACCTCATTAACCGCTTATTCTTAAAAAAATGGTCTATTTACGAAGTAAGAGTAACCTTTCTGGGACGTAAACTTACGCCTACCAACTGTGCAAATACCTTCCATTCAGAGCTTCTTGCTCGACCGAGTTATTAAACGAAGTTCCTGTCCTACCTAAATGTTTGGTTGCTGGGGTCTTGGATTACTAGAGCGTCACGTTCGACCCAAATTGACTATAATTAATCATTTCGTGTTCGTATTAATTGAGACAGCAAGATCGAGCGGGTCTATACCTACACCATATATGAAATATGATCGGCTCTGAAAAAACGTTTGTTTGATTTAAGGCTCGTACACACAGGCGCGACGCGACACGCGACACAAAGGTACCGCAAGTCGCGCAACGAGCGGTGCCTTTGTGTCGCGCGCGATTCGCGTCGCGCGTCGCGCCTGTTTGCATGAGCCTTAAAACGGCGAGTATGTTTAGAGGAAAATTCACACCGTTTTTGAGTTTTAGATCCGTGTCAAGGTCGTAACTGGGCATGATTCAGAATTGTTTAAAAATATTGTAAACAAACATTTATTTCATGAAACAGATGACCTGCATTTTACTCAGAAAATTAATTACGGTATCATTTGTTCAAGGTGTAGTTCTAAAGATAGGGTAATACGTATATAATATAATGTGATGAAATTAATGGGGACAGGACCTTGCCATAATACCTAGACCATTATCCCCAAAGTACCTACACATACAATACATTGTGTATTGCCAGATCCAACATCTTTATACATGTTATAATTAAAGTCGCTTTTCGTGTATTCTTTATTATACCTCCAGCGTGTTGTTCTAAACTTCTCAACAGATTTTGATTCGGTTTTCACCATCATAGAGATTTTTTCTTCCGGAAGGTTTATGTGCATCATCATCTTTTTAGCCGAAAGACGCCCTGGTGGGCAGATGCCTCCCCAAGCACCCCCAATTTGACCGGTTCTGTACTTCGCATCCACAGCGGAATTTATAATGTGCACCTATAATACAGAAATCTCGATGTTTTGTTAAACTTAAAAACACTTTCATGAAGGTTACAGAATTGTAAGTGATACATATTGAATTGATAACAGAATCAAATATGTAACACTTTCATATGTGTTTTTTAGGGTTAGGGGGCAACTGGCCTCTGGTCCGCGGTCCACATTACACGGAGTAGGAACAGTAGTGGAAAGTCGGCCGAATGCTGGGCCAGAATACCATCGGAAAAAGTATCGTAGTTAAATCGACCCATTGGGATTTAATTTCATTAAATTTAAAAAAAGGTGCGAAATAAAACGTAAGTATCAAAACATGTATACTTTATTACATTAATGTGTTAAACCAAAATACTTATAAAAGTGTAACCGTAATATACCTGTAACAGATATGAAAGTGTTAATAAGTGTAACCGGTAAACGCGGCGTTGTCAAAATAGCTGCAATCCCGACTGTATTGAGGCTATTTTGCTATAGCCGCGTCTGTATGTCCGCCATGCGTTTTTGCGATGCCGTGCAATTATACCTACAAATGCTTATTTCTGAACACATGAAAAGGTTACACTTTGATTCCGTAATATTATTGTATCTGTTACCGTTAGAAGTGTTTTTCTTTTAAAACAGTACGGTTACAGTTTGAGTCCTTGAAAACCGTGCGAAGTAGGAGCGGATCCACTATAAATGAAACATATTTACAAAATGTATTAGTGTATTCAGTAAATAGACGATGCGACGCTGGTAGAAACATGGCGGAAATTAGTTCGGAAATCATATTCGACGTCTATAAGTTTTAACGAAACACTCCGTTGGGATGTTACGTGGGTGGACAGCGTTTTTTGACATCCCTCCATTGCAGCCTGACGTCGGTCAGACGTCCCTCGACGAAAACTTATATCCTTTTTGTGACACAAAATAATCGTATAGAAGTTTCGGATTTCCAAACTTGTTAGTATCGAACGTTTTGTTGGTTGTATTGGGGAGGCTGTTGCTGAAATCTTTACTATATTTACTGCTCATTCTTCTCGGTCATTGATGCTTTTGCAAAAGTGGCTGAAACTATTTCTATTATTATACAATTTTATATTACCTATCGTCTATCTATCACTATCACTACATTATTATAAAACAAAGTCTCCCCACACGGGGCCCTGGTGTGGGCGCGTTCACTGCGGTGACGAGCCGCCCACTATTTGGACGCACCCCAAGAGGTGGTAGCCGTAAGCCTTATCCGGGAATACCGCACGATCTCGGGCGAGGCGGCAAGCCTCCTTACCGGACTGCCGCCATGGGATCTGGAGGCGATAGTCCTCGCGTGCCTGTATGAAAAAACTCCGCTCCTGCGGCAAATCGCGGCGGAGCGGACGGACCTCCGGCGCGATCTCATGGCGGCATGAAAAGAGCTACTGTCGCAACCCAGCGCGATAAGACCCCTCTTTTAGGAGTGGCTAGAGAGGCGTCACGGCGCCCTCATCTACCGCCTGACGCAGGTCCTCACCGTACACGGATGTTTCGGGAGGTTCCTGCACATCATCAGGCGGGATGAAACGCCTGGGTGGGTCACCAATGCTAGGATCGCCCAGAGGACACGGTGGGGCATACGGTGGAGGTCTTCCCCGTTTGGGCGGAGCACCGCCGTGTCCTCATAGAGGCGATCGGCAGCGGCGGCGACCTTTCGCGTCCGGCCCTGGTTCAAGCCATGATCCGGAGCGAGAGGGAGTGAGAGGCAGTCACCTCCTTCTGCGAAGCAGTCATGCTAGCGAAGGAGGTGGCGGGATGGCTGAGGGAAAGAGCCTTCCGTGAGACGCTCCGGGCGTCGTCGGGAGCCGCGTGACGACTCCGGGCCACCGTAGGCGCGGGCCTGCGGACGGAGAGTAATGGGGGTAGCTTACCGTCCGATCAGGACCACGCCCGTGCCTTACTGCGGGTACGTGTTCCACGCGCGCCTTAAAGAGATGTCAGCATAAACGTCTCCTGAGTAGACGTCAGAGAGGTTAGCGGGATTGTCCGAAAGGGTTACCGCTGGCCCGAAACAAAGGGCTAAAGAAGGAATACGGGTGGGTTTTAGTCAGTAAGAATCTGACACTCTCTTCCGCTCCACCGAGCGAGAGTGGTCATTTGACGATTTCCCATCCTCAAAAAAAAAGTCTCCCCACAGCGAATGCCTGTCGGCCTTAACGCGCGAATCTCTGGAAGTACCTGTCGGATTTGAAAAATTCTTTTTGCATTTGATAGATCAATTTTTGAGGAACGTTATAGGCTTTAACATCATGCTATGGACCTTTAGGTGCCTACCCTACCTTACCCTTAGCAATAACAGAAAAAGACAGAAATAACGCTAAGCGATAATGAAGCAAAAGCGCGGACTGGGATGCGCAGCGACGCGGTGAGTCGCGGGTAGAAGCTAGCTTTTTTCATGTCTGGTATTGAAAGTTCGCTTCGGCTTCATTGTTGTTAACAACGTATTACGACCAGCAGCCTAACTTCAGCAGTGATCGAAAAGTCACATAAACCGTATTAAGGTAGAAAGTTGCCTAAACTTTTTTCTACTTGCAGTACTTTATTGGCTTCACAAAAGCGTGATCTGTCTCCTTCTAATGCTCTAGATAAAGTTTCGAACTGACTTCTGCAGTGGTTGTATTCCGAAATTTTATGCCCCAAGTCCCGGTAGTTCGTGTTGTTTTATTCATTGATATGAAACTGGGTTTGCACTTTAAACTGGTTTCTTGTTTTATTTCACTTTTAACCTGGTGCGGATCTAAGGAGTTTATGTTATAAGTTGTGAGAATATGGAATTAGTTACGTTTGGTTGCAGAAAAAAATACCGTGTTATAAAAAGCGACTTACTGATGGATAAGGCAGGATGGCTCCAGCAGCGTCATTCTGTTTGCTCATAGCAACATCATCACCAAACTGATTGTGACTTAGCAAGTCCTACTGCTAGGTGTACGTTTGCTTCTCCTAAAGACGAAAAATTGCCTGTGGCGCGTCACTGACCACAACGATATATCCCACCCATAAGTTACCGAATGAATATGTTTCTCTACAGACTTCGTTCATTTAAATATTGATACTAATAAATCTCCTTTCTTTTTGCCGTAGGTGAAAGACATCTGTAACGAGCTAGAAGTACGGGTGCTGTGTCACAAGATCCTTCAAAATGTATCAATTCTGTTGGATGCTGATCGAGGGTCCTTGTTCTTGGTGCAGGGAGAGAGGGCGTCACCTAACCCTCAAAATGGCAGGTCAGTACAAAAAATAATCAATTTTCATAAGAATTGTTGCGTCCCATGTATATAGGAGCAGTGGTGGCCAAGTGGTAACGACTGCGACTTACGAGTTGTAGGTCGTAGGTTTGAACCCAGACAAGCGCTTTACTTTGTGTAAATTATTTCATCACCACTGAACTATAGTAATTATGGTCATGTAGTGGTGGAGAACTTAAATATACCTATATTACAAACAATTGAATGCCTATTAAAAGTGATGTAAATCGTCATTGTGATAATGGTATTCTGCAATATTGGACATTGAAAATAAATAATTGGATAATGTAAAAAATAATTGAATATAAGAAAATTCTTTAACTGTGTGACTCATATTTAATGTGTAGAAGTTAAAAATGATTGATTCAGTAATAATAATTGTACCTAAGATATTTGCACGCTATGAAAAATGGCAGACATGTCGTGAGCCACTCTTATTTTAAGATATTGCATGCATGTATTATTTTAATTCTGTATGTATACCTACACATGTTCGAGCAAATAATATTTCATTCATTCTTTGCTCTCAAAACGGTAAAGGAAAACATCGTGTGGAAACCGGCATGTACTAGCCTAGAACCAAAAATTAGAGACATTTGTGACATCCACCAATCCGCACTGGACCCGCGTGATGGATTATGGCCCACTCCCTCTCACCGATAACAGGCCTGTATCCCAGCAGTGGGAACAATAAATGCTCGTTATGCTATGTAGATAGCTGGATGAAAGTAGGACGGTGAATGATGGACATGCGTAAATTTCTTAATGTCATTGTACAGACGCCAGCACATCAAGCTACCCGAAACTGTCAAATTTTCCCAATCAACTTTGAACCTTATGCTTTGGCGATAAAGTTGAAAATCTATTAAAGAAATTTGACAGATTGTAGTAGCTTAATGTGCTGGCGTCTGTACGTTGTAGTGGCCGATGTTTATCGAGTTTTTACTTCGCAAATATTCTCTAGTGCCTCTTGAATTTTGTTTGCTAACATTAGGTTATGAATAAGCACTAACCGTCTTTATCTGTTCATACGCAATATTCTTTCTTTTCATATCATAGCGTCGTTGCTATATTTTTATTTTATCTATAATAGTATTCTTTCTAAATGCAAAGGTATGTTATCGAATCCATTTAAGTTTGAATTTTCCTTCCTGTTTTCCTATACGACCACTTTTGCTTGACTTAAAATAATGTCCCTCGAGATTGCCTTTCGCTTACCGATTTAAAAGTTGAGGGCAGTCGCTACCTAACCATTTGAATCCGAATAGCTAATGGTAACGATTGACATTTTGAATAAAGTATGTCTCTTGGGCTTCCCGCTAGGTTGCTTCAGCAGCCACAAAGATTGAACAAACTTTGATTTAGCAACAGTAAAGTTGCAGACAGTTCCTACTGCCGTTTGTGGTGCCGGCTTAAATCATCTTCTGAGTGTTACACAGAGTTTCTAAAGAGTACATCAAACAGCCAATCACAAGCGATTCAAATTGTGAATTGTGTTGTGTTTTGTGTTGTGATTGTATGTTGTTTTGTGTTGTGTGTTTTTGCTTCTGCATAGTTAATGGTTCAACGATGGAGATGTAAGCTTAACCGGTGAAATTTTATTTTCAATGTTCCCAGCATAATTGACGCATGCTACTATTTATTTAATACGAATATGAAACAAGGAAATAAGTACACTTATTGTATGAATTAATTGGAACGGTATTGATAAGTAAGACATAACACAATGGACTCAAAAACATTCCCAATAAGAAGTAGAAAATCGAAATGAGAATTTGCACTTGAATGCAAGTCACCCGTTCGTAATCAGAATTTATAGCTTCAAGAACGAATTTGTGCTACTGCAGTGCTGAGATGGATGCCTGTATAATACTACAGACGTTTCAAGTGCTATATATCACTATATTCGTCTCTTTTCTTTGTACGAATAGCGACTTCGACGAAAAAGAAAGAGCAATTTGGCCGTGGAACCATAATACATCTCTCATGGACACTTACATGAATCCGCCAAGCCAATATATATTTGATTGCGGCTTTCTAGATTCACGACAGCTGTATTTCCATCCGCTTGAGTGATTTTACTGTCTATTTCGACATTTATGAGGCGCTTGATTCATAAGCTAATGAAACCATTTCTAATGAAGAATAGATGGGTATAAAATCTATACGAGTTCTAACGGTTTTATTCCTCGACCAATAAAAACATGACTTGTCTGAAGTCTGGACGTTCATCAAACTTTTCTTGAATGCATTCGTCTTTACAAGCACTCATCAAATTATCATAAGAGAACACACATCATGTTTGAATTTCTTATAACTTCACTCAGACTTTTTATACATTTAAATATTTATTCCGTCGTTTGAATGTACGTCCATAATTTGCGTTTCCATTCGCTTTTGTAAAATTTATATAAAAGTCTGCATTCTTCAAGTCTATTATTCTGCTCAGCCTTGCTCTGATTTCAGTGCCAGGATTACTTGTATGTGCCCACACAATCTCATCTTGACGTCATACCGAAAAATCCTACATATAAATGTCTTTAATGTTCTGTACACATCTCAGGATTAAAATTACTTACTAAAAGTTTAATCATTCCACCTTTCGCTAATTCTAATGGCTTTCTGTAATGTGGTTGGGCAAATGTAATAGGATCTAAAGGAGATGGAATTGCAAGGAAACTGCTTAAGAGATAATTACGTCTAGACGTCAAAGTGAATTTCGCTGCCTGAAGGGTCAAATTTAATTACGAAAATTAATAGTCCGACGTCTCCCGTCGACGACCTTCAGGGATTGAACCTTTGCATGACACTGCCGCATCATCGAGTGCACAATATGCAGACGTAAACTTTATGGCTGGTTTAATATTCAGAAAATAATGATTATGCTAATGAGGAGTGGAGAGTTCATGAATTGAATGTTAGTAAAGTAAGCTGTTTTGTAGCAGTTATAAATCAAAAGTTGTGCTGTCTGATTTCTGGTTTATGTCAATTTTGACGGCATTTTTTTAGATTCTGATACGGTTGTCATGTAAGGCATTCAAAATATTAAAACACTTTGCATTTTTGTTTGTTTTAAACTTCGTTTTAAACAACAGATTTTCAAACTCTTTTAATAATAGCATGCAGCTTTGATTTTACAAGATAAATCTTTAAAGTTTTCTACTTTAACACATTTTCTTCAAGACATGCTTCGAAATAGAATTTTTAAATTCGCATGTTCCCACTTTTTTGGACAAAGACTAAGCTTCGCTATGAATTGACAACTGTCCGAAAGTTAAATTAATATCGTGACTGTGCATAGTTGTGCCATATAGAAACCACTTGCATATACCATATTGGTCTGGGAGCTAACGCAATTTTGTAGTAGTTTGTATTCTACGTGGCTCCGACCAACGGATGCACTTAACATATTGACAAAGTTCATAACAAACATGAACACAATGCATTATGTATTGCAAATGTATTATCCTTGTATTGATTATGGAATCTTGTTTATTCTGAGAGATGACGGATGTTTGTACCTATTCCGGTCCACTCCACAGATCCAGATTATAGGTATATCTTTTTATTTGTTATCTTGTTCTATTTTGCTCACTGATATATCTGATTCAGTTAAAACACAACCCATTCTATTAAAAACAAAATCTAACTTTAGCTCTAGCTTAAACCTTTGATGCCCGGTTTCTGAAGTCCCCAGATAAACTCTCATTAACTATGGATTCAATAAAGTTATGCATAAGATAAACGTCGGTTAACTGTCACTGCGTTTCTGGACACGCAACAAACCATTCAATAACTATGAAACCGATAACTAGGGGTCTGTATACGGATTCGCGTAAAAAAATGTTATTTATGAGCAGTTTACGGCAGATGTTTGAACGACATCATTGTCATTTTTTTTTTTAAAGAAACCTTAACTCGGCAGTTCATTGTTTTTGTGTAGTATTATTTTTGCTTTGCCGTTTCATTTTAAGTTAATAGTCTGTTTGTCTTTCCAATGGTTAGTGTTTTATTCATTATTTTGCAAAATAGCATGGAATCAAAATTTTACTGAAAGAATAATGATGCTTCCTGTCGAAGTGGCTAATGAATTTGACTATATGATCGACAATGATGCTAACAATCATTGTATTCTTTACTGTATAATTATAATATGTATATAAATATTTTAATATTTTATCTTTCACACGCAATTTAATTTCATACCTTCGTACATAAAATTCGTACCTCAGAAACCGGGCATAACACACGTTTTTGATGTAGTTTTCTATGAAATGCAACGTCAAATATAGTTATGGAACCGATAAACGGCGAACATTGGTCAGTTAAGTTAACTTGAGTTTAAACGGAGTTTATCTTACATTGCGGTGTTCGGAAACGCACTTCCACAAGTTGTCGAACCAATAGCGCTAATGGATAGATAAACCACTGACAAAAGTACCTCAGAAACCGGGCATGAGCCAGGATTTATATTTCGCACTTTATTTCGATTTAGGCAAAGTTCCTAATACTAAAATGACAACTTAGCGCCGAACTAAGCTGCCATTTTTGTATCAAGAACAGCATTTCTGTAACAGTTAGATTCTTAATTCAGTAACTGGCTCGCTGGGTTAAACTTGATCTAAAGGTGATAAAGAAGATAAAGATGTTCTGTATTAATAAGGGGTAAAAGTATAATAAAGACCCGCTGCTTTTACTACACACACGAACTCTTATTTTTATGTCCTCAGCCACGTTTACGCGTATCGTAAGCGTTAAAAGCAAAAAAGGCTTCATACGTGACTGGTGCATATATGTACTTTCCTTCCACGGCCTCTATACCGAGCTGAGTACAGAAGCGTTCATAAAATATTTTCAGCGTTTTCCCGGTTTTTACATTCGTATAATTTTTTCTCTGAGTTTCAACGACTCTAACCCCTTTGAGGTTTCTCTAAAATGGAATTTCGCATGGAAATTCATTTAGAAGCGCGCAGTAAAGGTGCTTTACCATTAGAGACCACTGTGGTTTCTGTTTTTGTCTATTCTTTTTTGACTTCATTCTGAATTCCTGACGTTTTAACAAAATTAAAAAAGCAGGCAAGTGTGTGAGTCGGACACGCACACGAAGGGTTCCGTACTACCGTACAATATTTAACAGACATTTCTTGAAGAAGTTTCTTGTAAGGGAACCCTCTTTAATTTTTACCTTTATTTGTTGTTATAGCGGCCATAGTACCTAGTACACACTTTTGTAATCATTTCAAGTGTCTACCTATTACGGTTTAAAATATACAGCCTTGTGATTGTGATAGACGGACGGACAATGGGGCCTTAGTAATAGGGTTCCGTTGGCACCCTTTGGGTACGGAACCCTAAAAAGCGAGACACTTTTCCAAAGGTATCGTTTATTTGGTTCATACCGCGCGGTCATCATCTGCCTAGCCTTTTCCCAACTATGTTGGCGTCGGCTTCCAATCTAACCAGATGCACCTGAATACCAGTATTTTACATGGAGCGACTGTATACCCGACCTCCACAACCCAGTTACTGGGTAATACGTTAGTCCTTAGTAAGACTGGTTGTCAGACTTTCGGGCTTCTGACTACCCGTAACGACTGTCAAAAATCCGCGAATGACAGCCGGGACCAACGGCTTAACGCGCTTTCCGAGGCACGGAGGGGTCTCGGTATGTAAAGATGGTCACCCATCCACAGACCAACCGCGGCAAGTGGCCAGGCGGCTCTTATTTAGCCATGAGCCCCTCTTTGTACATACCACGGTCACAGTACATTAATTTAATTAAAACAAAATAAATGGGCAGGAAGTAGATAATTTCATGTTATCAACTTATCACATTATGAGGCCGGAAAAACAATTTTCCTTCGCATTATCTGTAATGTTTTTGCTGTGCCGCTGATTTCTTTTTGAAACATTTAAGGGGCTTACAGTTCGCGTCAAATAACTTTGCCACTCTGAAGCTAGGCTTTTCGCTAGCCGCGCATGCGCGCTGCTGTTTTATTCATACGATTAACTACTGCGCAGTGATTTGTTGCCTACTTCAGAGCGGTAAAGTTATTTGACGCGAACTGTACATGACCTAAAGCGAGGTCACTGTCGGACTGCATAGAAAAGAAAGAGCAGCGCGATAAGACAACGCTGGTAATTTATTTCAAATTATGAAGCAAACATTTACTAATAAAAAATCTATTGTTTGGACTAAAAAATTAAAAACTAGTGTTTTAATTTTTTAGTCCAAACAATAGATTTTTTATTAGTAAATGTTTTAGTATGTTGTTCGTAGAATAATCTGACAAAAAATCAGAATGTTTGTATGTATATTAGTATGGTTTTATTGTAAAATCAAAGTTTTTAGAGGTATCTTCATAATTTTTTTCTAACGTATCAAATTAGTTGTATTATGTTTTCAACACACTATCTACATAGCATATATCCTGAAGTATATCATATATTTTTTTGTTTTTTTTTACTGTAGTCGATCATATGTATACTTTGTTTCTAAAACTTGCGTTTTTTGTGTTTAGCTCCTGTAAGCCCCTTAATGTTTGGTTTGAAGTCTCGTTCCTCGCTCCCGTCTTTTCGTATCATTGGATTTTATTTTTTATTGACAGCAAATAAATTTGGTCGGAGTGCCGTTTGTATTACCTACGAGTACATGCGGTGCGTCTCTTACTCGCCCACTACTATTTCGGGTCTAAAATAGCCGAAATTGATTCTGAATAGGTACCTATTTTACGTAGAAATGTTTTATGAACTAATACCAATTATTTTTGGTTTCATTCGATCGGAAAAATTCTAACGTAATATTGTGAGTTTTTAACAATTTCGTCGTTATAATAATATTTTAATTTCTACAGAAATAGTCCAAAAGTCCAGAATCGCGACGACTTAAGGCTCCTACAAACAGGTGCGACACGCGATATAATCGCGCCTGTTTGAAGGAGCCTTTACCCACGCTTACTCATCTCAGACATTTTCATTTTTCATGCATGTATTTAAGCTCAGGCATCGTTATAAAACGTCGTCTGCTAGTTTTATCTCAAGTTTGGTACAAACTGTCCTTTGTTATAAAACTACAGTTCACCAGTTCGGATATCTGTATCAAAACTTGATTCTACATAATTATGTTGAATATCAGTATTTGTGTAAGTTTCAAATACTATGACGATGTTAAATTTGAGCCATAAACTTTATGAGGATAGCTGTACCTACCTGTGGTAAATTCTTGATTTATGACAATTGAAATCATTATCATCGCCATCATTTCAGCTGAAAGACGTTCACTGCTGGGCATATGTCTCCCTCAAGCAATGCCACTTTGATCGGTTCTGTGTTTCCCGCATCCAGCAGATTCTTGCGGCATTCACAAGGACAGTTGAAATGTTTTCATTCATTTGATCATCATTACCATCCTTCAGCGGAAAGATGTCCACTAGTGGACGTAGCTCTATTACACCTGTCGGTCCTGTTTTTTCCCGCATCCAGCGGATTCCCACGTCTTTCACCAGGTTAGGTCATTCCTTTGATAGAGCAAATCATTTAAGCTATGCTGAAAGAAATATGTAGCTAATAGGTGCCTAAAGGCTCGTACACACAGGCGCGACGCGACACGCGACACAAAGGCACCGCAAGTCGCGCAACGAGCGGTGCCTTTGTGTCGCACGCGATTCGCGTCGCGCCTGTTTGCACGAGCCTTAACTTCGAAGCATTATTTTTTGGTATGCCTAAGATCAACGACATTGTACGTTTTAGAGTTCTTTCTACACATATTACAATCACATAGCTCATAGCTATAAATGATATGTCTTCTTTGGACTCGAAATGCTTAACATACATCACGACTGTATTCTCCAGAGGGGTAGGCAGAATTGTGTAGAGGGTAGGTTACATACACAACACACCCCATCTTTTGTCAGTTAAATTTATATCACGCTAGCTGCGCCCCGCGGTTTCACCCGCGTATCCCGTGGGAATATCGGGATAAAAAGTAGACCATGTGTTAATCCTGGTTATAAAATATCTGTATGCCAAATTTCATCCAAATCCGTTCAGCCGTTTGTGCGTGAAGAAGTAACAAACATACAAACACACACACTCACAAACCTTCGCCTTTATAATCTTAGTGTGATGTAATAGGAGGCTTGGCATACAATGTGTGGCTTTACGACAAAATTAAAAATTATACGTTTTTTTTACTAGCCTACTCTGTCCCACACCTGGACAAATATCTCCCTCCACTCCTTCCAACTTTCGCGAACCCGCGTGTCCTACTTCCAGTTTTGGCGGAACCTATCCAGCACGTCCCGCCATCTCGTAATCTCTACGTGATCAGCTGCGACCCCGCCTCACTGTCTCAGGGCACCAGTACGATTATTATAATATAAATTAAAACAACCCACACGAAAAGAAACCATTTTAATTCCGAACAAAATAAAAATAACTTGCACGTAGTTCTTAAAGTCTAAAGAGCAATTAATACGTAGACGTACCTACATAACGAGATTTTGCCATTATTATCTCATTAGCGCCGATTCGAGTTCACACGACACGATTTCAGCGCAGTGCAGCGAAGAATGCAGCAGTAATGCCGTAAATATGATAAAAAAAATAATTATAATATTTATTAATAATTTTAATTATTATTATAATTTTGTTTCTTCAACGCATAATCAGCCATAACGTTCCCACTGCTTTAACACAGGTCTCTTTTCTGTGAGATGAAAAGGGCCGTAATCCACCACGCGGGCCCAGTGCGGGTTGGTAGATGTCACATGTCTTCGAATTTTTGGTTCTGGAACATGACGGCTTCCTATCGTTGTTTTCCTTCGCCGTTTGAGAGCAGTGGTAATGAAATAAATTATACAAAGTTAAGGGGGAAGCGCTAAGGTAGCCCGCGAAATTCAAATTTTCTTACGCTTTTTGCAATTTGCTGGTCAGCATTAAGTTGTACATCAACACAACTCTCTAAGACCACGTAAGTCCAAAGAATGATGATTTCATGAAACAGTTATTCTTGGGACTTACGTGGTCTTAGAGAGTTGTGTTGATGACTTTAATGATTATAATTTTGTAAACACATATTTCTTACGGCCGCGATTCATATATTAATCAACGTACAACTTAATACTGACCAGCAAATTCCAAAAAACCCAAAAAAAAATTGAATTTCGCGGGCTACCCTGGCGCTTTCGCCTTAAGCGCTTACCTGAGTTCGAACCCAAAATCCGTAAATCGAGGCCGTTAGCACCTGGGAGATCAGTGCTCTACTGTCTCTCCAACGAAAAACTCTTTGTTCTAAAGACACACACGGAAAGCAATGACTAGCTAAAATTTCGTGTAATATTACTTACTATAACAATTACCAACTGTCGCATTAACACTTCAAGGAAATTAAACGTAACTCAGTTTGGCAGCCATTACGGAAAAGGCGGGAAGGATAGCGGAAACGTGTCACTACCTAATACCTGCGAAAAAGGCCCTCTGTCACGTTAAAGGGGCTTTTAAACTTCGTCCCCGTAGTTAAATGTATTTTCACGAGTTCACCGCAACTTCTCTGGTCACAATTGAAAATAAACTAGTCGGCCTTCTAATTGTAAACGCCGGACAAATAAGTAACGTGGAAAGTTTTAATTAAAGATCGTGGTTTTCATTAACATTACAAAGTCGAGAGCAAATTATTTAACATGTTCTACGAGAACAGTCGCCCAAAGCCCAAATAACATGGCCTATTAGCATATCGGATGGTAATTTGTCCTTAATGAAAACATGAATATAATTAAGTAAATGTTAACATTCCATTATAATTTAAATCTGATAAGGCGGCTTTTGAAATTATAATGAGTTGAAAAAACAAATTTTTCTTTTGTACTTTATTTGTTGTAACTTTTTTTTTTAATTTTGCGGTCCTTTGTTAACTGTTTCATAATGTAATTCACATTTCTAGTTAGGAAGCCCCTGTGTGTCATATTTTAATTTCGCTTTTATGCTGATTTTCGCGTAGGCCGTGAGAGTTTCTATGAAACGCCCGACGGCACATGTCAATTCAACAAACAAAAAGCAGAAAAATATCCTCTCACGTCCACCTATAATTCAGTTGACGTTGTCGCGCAAACGACAACAATCCAACTCCTACGTGAGAAAAAGAAAAACCTATAGGTACCTAGGTACCGACATACCCTCGTGGTTACTTTTCTCTTAGATTAAATTTTTCTTATATGTACAGCGAGCCAATCTTTTAATCCACGTGCCGGCATTACACGTTCAATATATGTAGCTTTATGTACAGTAAGTTGCACAAGTAACTGTTAAGTGATGACGAAGACACGCTTAGGATGCAATTAGGGTTACCCAACCGTTATACGGTCAGACTGACTTCATTTTGTCAGGGTATTAGACATTTTACAACGTGTTAAAGAGTTTAATACGGTGCTTCGGGAATCGAGGTGTTTGTTTTGGTAATGTTGAAGAAGGTAATTGAAAATATGGTCACTTGCACATTTACACAGGCCCCAGATACTAAAAAAAAACATCAGGCTGTAACATTGAAAATATGTACCTAACATCTTGAAGAAATTAATTCCTTTACAAGGAATAGGTACATCAGTGAAATTAAAGTAACACACTTAGTCAATTTGCCGTGTTATAGCCATTCTATACAACTGTTAAAGGATTTGGATATACAGGCAATTTAAGTTGATAGTCAATTTGATAAACAATTACTTAGCCTGACTTTACGTATCTCGCATGTCTGGGTAACACAAGTCAAAATAGGAGTGTATGAATCACAGTCGCGAAAAAAACAGCTCAAATCACCAGCTCAACAAGCTCAACAATACTAAAGCTTTCAAAGCCAATGAATATAACATGCCACTACCCGGAGAGCACATTTCCCGAACCGTTTACATCTGCCGTCATATCTCGGCTGCAGTTACAGTCTTGGCGTTACATTTGTTCGTTCTCGGTTCGTGAACAAAGTGGTCGATTCTCCAGTGTATTGCCGAATAGGATGTGTATAAGGGCTCTACCAGACGTGCAACTTTATGAATCGATTTTGTTACCACATCAATGCTGCAACGCGTTTTCGCGACTCGCCGTGTTAAGTGAGGTGTCAAAATTGCGCGTTTTCTACAGGTGCCCGGCCATCGTTTAGCGATCGGCTACTGTATCGAACTTAAAGCGACTAAATCGCTGAACGCTTTTGCTCAAAGAAGCAAGTCTGCAAAGGCTCTAACATCCCTTATATAACTCGCTGTCACGCGACAAGCCACTAGGGGCCTTTGTTTTCATAGACCCTCTGAGGCGTTGGCGTGCAATTTATTTTGACAGCGGAGATAGAACGTTTCAAATGTTTGAACGTTGCCCCTTGAATGTTGGAAGATTTGGTGGATTGTTTACTTGATTGCTCTTGCTTGACTTGTTGGAGTCTATCGAGCAGTAATAAGTTTAAAGAACATGGTTGCAATGGCATCCCGCAAAAACAGGTAAAAAGAAACCAATAAGGTAACCGCTGGTTAATCCCTTAGTGCGATCTGCGTATGTGACCTTCGTCGCTTTATGAAGCGACGGACAAAGGAAGGATTACGCTCAATTTCTGTGCGCTACTGTGCGTCGTCTGGTAAAGACGTAAAAGAACACAAACCAAAGAAACTGATAATTTAAAGGCCATTGAGCCAATATCTGCCCGTGAATATTTAAGATCTTGCGCATAACCGTTAAAATGCGGGGTATCGGAAGTAGCCGAAAGCCCGAGGGAATGTCCGGTCGCCGCGACTTTCATGTAGTTCGGGTTAACGATGTGCCGACTACACCTTGTTTTAAAATATTCTGTAACGGTTTGCGATCGAAATCTAATTAAATTCTGTTATAATTAAGGTTTTCGGAAGTATCAGAAGCCGTTATATTGTTTTATAGTGTCGATTACTTGCAGGTAGGTAGGTATGCGGTAAAATATTTGGGCTTTAGAAAATAAGTAAGTAAATTTTGTTACGATGCGATGTCTAATTTTAATTAATTTCATATTTACATAAATATACGCTAGAAAAATATGAATTAATCTACTATCTCCGGGCAAAAGATATCTACATAAAGCAAGTTAACCACAGTGCCTAGATACTTATAAAAGTAAAAAACAAACTCGAGGAAATAAGTTTCTGTGGTTCAAAGAGACGGGCTGCTGGGTTACCGATCTCTGTACTATTATTGTATTTATATCCTGTTCTGGAATGTGAACATTATAGATGCTGTTTTGTGGTGCAATAAATGTTGTTGTTACCGTAAAATAGGGCTTTACTGGCCCTGTCTGCTTGCAGATACATATATGCAACAATCATAAAATATTTCAGAGGCTAAAGCTTTTCATAGCACTGCTGTAAATGTTAGGTTTAGGTAAGTTTGAAGACCATTCAATATCGAACATTTTTTGAGGTTAACTGCTAGTAGTTTTATGCCTGGACTTTAAAAGAAACTTTGCCTCTGAGTTTGTTTCGCCATTTCTTATCAGGGGTAGTCAGATACGAAACATGCGTGAGAGACACGATGCGACGCATCTCGCGACTCTTGCGCGATACGTTTACATAATATTAAGTTCATAATCGTAAATATTCGGCGGCTAAAGCGATTGCGCTTGCACTGGTCGGGTCCTATCTCTGTACTTGTCTATCGGTAATTGAAAGTATGCAACTGTGATCACAGATGTGTGAGATTCATTGCATGTAGTTGTGCACCGAGGCCAGGTTTAGTGATTGCGATGTAAGAACGTAAAGGCTCCTACAAACCGACGCGACACGCGATATAATCGCGCGCGTCACAAAGGCACCGTTCCTTGCGCGACTTGCGGTGCCTTTGTGTCAGGCGCGATTTCATCGCGTGTCGTGCATGTTTGATGGAGCCTTAACGTATGTGCCCCTTTTAAGTTTATCGAAGCAGTATTTACGGTCATTTCAAAGGTTACACGTAATTTTCCTAATTGATTTGTGGGCGGCGGTTTAATGTAATTTCAATAACGTAATATTCGATCGCAAGTTTCCAATTTAATTTCGTCGAAGATGCTTTTGTGATTAAAATAATCAAGGCCTGCAAGGGCCCACGTCTACTATAGGGTTGTACCCACAGAGCCTTTATAAGAGTGGCATGCTTAGCTAGGGCTGATTTGACCAAAGTCAGACATATTTTATTTGTGAAATAAAATTTACGTCTGACAGATTTTGTAAAGAAAAACTGACAAAAATTAAAAATTAAATTCGCAGGATCGACTACTATTCATAAAAGTTTGCCCGAATTCGCCCTAAGATGATTAAAAGACCGTATGTCAGAAAAATCTTATTTTTCGGGAGTTCCTGTACGCACGTGATCGCAGAATTTGTAGTAATATACTGTTCTTGAAATCGGGCAAGACAGACCCGTCAATCGATTTCGATACAAAATTAAGGCAATACACATCTCCATGTCTTTGCGATCTATGACCGGTCCTATATTCCATAAATGGCTTGTAAAATTTAGAAGAACAAAGCCAGCTGCGTATTTTAGCGTCCATGGTTATATAGCTTTTGGCGTCAATCCAATACGCAATACGGTTATTTATATTTATGTTATAAACGCGTTTTGAATAAAAGGCCATACAATACAAGCTTATTTGGCAAGGGCTCTTCGTTCGATCGCTTTCACCGATATGTGGTTGCGGCCAGTCGTAATGGGACTAATTAATTAGTGGTCAATTAGTGGTACAATTATTCCTCTGAATTCCACAAATAAAATTGTCATTTTAATTACTTATTTAATTTTATTCCCATCTGTGTGTAAAAAGCACAAAGTCTGCCGTTCAGAGAATTAATATCCCACGCTACCTGTGAAATCTATTGAGGGAAAAATATGCCTAACTTAATTAAGTCTTTGAATGAAATGTAGGTCGATATATTTTTACTTTAAATTGCCTAAGGATTAAAAGTTGTAGGTACTGTAAAGATATTACACATTTATAATAGCTACTTCGGCGTCATAAATACTCGTATATTACTGTGGTTAATCACGTGGAAATCTAAATGACGTAAGATCGGAAATGTGAAACAGAAGTCAAACGATACATTATTGATTATGATAATTATGCTAAACGACTTCCGCCTTTCTTAACTAAGATTAAAATATCTTGATAACAAATTCTTGTTGTAAAATGATTTATAACCTACTAGCAGTTTGCCTTGACTTGATCCCCACTCAAACTTCGACACCATATTTCACCCTGTGGGTGATGTTTTGTTTTTCAAAGTATGCCTTTATCTTTCCTTGGGTTTCCAGCTAATCGAGTTTTTTAAAAACGGTTAAGCAGTTCAGTCGTGAAAATGTAACAAACGGACAATCACACACATTCGCATTTATAATATAAGTATAGACACAGATGTGTTAACTGCCAAGGCGTATTGCCTTGGCAGTAAAAAAAGCAAAAGCAAGCAAGCAAGCAAAAGTATTTTTAATGTTATATTTTGAATTGTTTCTTCATTTGTTTCCTTTTTTTACATTATTCTCACACATAGAAGCAACAAGAATAATGTACCCATGGTTTTGTAATATCTTGATTTAAAAGAGTGTCTATGGAGTTTCTTGCCCGTTCTTCTCTATAGAGATCTACGTTTTGGAATGGGCAACTAGCTTCAACTTTCCGGCTAACTGACAGACCATTTAATTTTGACAATTCAAAAGTGCCTGTACAAGGTTTAATTGAAATAAATGCTTTGAGTTTGACAGTAAATAAATATAATATATAAATAATAATAAATCTTTATTTCTCCATAAATGCATTTACATTATTTTGATGAAGATGAAGCATGATACGTACGTATGTACTCGTATAGTATCCTTTTGTTGTTTTATCTGGTGAACCTTTTTCATATTTCTGAATATTATTTATGGCTGAACTGACCTTTGGTGAATATGTTAAACCGACAGATGTGATACAGATTACAACGGATTTTGTCAAGGTCAAGGTCACTTAAGATGACTTAACCGAGAAAATCATTAAATATTTTGACTATATTTCATTACTTTCCTATTTCAATAGTTTTCCTGAGCAATGCTACTTTAGTTTAGAAAGCAGTTGTTATATAAATAAAGAGAACCCATCTTAATAGTCCACATTTTCGTAATAAAATGAAGTGTCAAATCCTTTAAATTAGTACGTTTCCTCATTTCCAAAAGTATGCGACAAAAAAAAATCGTAATACCGTCAAACATATATACAGGCTGAATAATAAATGAAGAGTGTCCGTTAAAAGTTCCCCAGAGTAGCGGGTAGATTGTAACAGCTGCCATCCCTTCAAAGGTCAAGGTCAAATGGGACCCCGTACGCGGAAATCATAACGGAATGTAACAACCGATGAAGTTTGGAGGGTTATATCCTGCCCCGTTACTCATACTTATATCTTTGTCATCGGAACAAGGATTTTATTGCCTTCCTTATGTTATTGCGCCTTTTAACGTATCTTCTGTTGGTGATCATAAAAATATTGTTTTACATCTTTGTTAGTCGATTTTGAAATGTAAGCCTGGGTTCTGTTTTTTTTTTTCTAATAAAATAGAGCTTGTTTTGCTAAGTATTATAGTGCCGCAATAATATAGTTAAACTATGTAGTTTCTGCCCGCGGATGTCGGAATTTATGCCACCAGAACGTGCTACCGGGACAAAGAGTAGCCTATGTCTTTCCCCAGGATGCTATCTATATCCTTTCCAAATTTTATCGAAATCAGTTCAGTGGTTCAGGCGTGAAAAGGTAACATACAGACAGAGTTACTCTCGAATTGCATACGTTCTAAGCTTTATTACATTACCATGAGATTTTTCTTTGTTAGTCCATTTTGAAATGTAAGGCTGGTTTCTGTTTTTTTTTATCTAATAAAATAGAACTTGGTTTTGTTAAGTTTTATAGTGTCGTAAAAATAATTTTAAATTCCAACAAGTCATATTTACTTGGCACTAGAGTTGATTGGTTAAATTTATGAGGCAAAATTAATTAATTTAAATGTTACTATTTACCTTAATGGTTTACAACCAGATAAGGTTATCT
Source organism: Luperina nickerlii (assembly GCA_963855955.1). NCBI lineage: Eukaryota > Metazoa > Arthropoda > Insecta > Lepidoptera > Noctuidae > Luperina > Luperina nickerlii. The sequence goes on along the minus strand of OY979681.1, from coordinate 11,569,638 downwards.
CTACTCATAACTCATAACCTTTCGGTGGTATTACGTCATTGGTGGTCCTTTGTGTGATGTATGTATCAATTTTCGTAATAAAACCTTTAGGTGCCTCAAAGGACCAATTTTCAGTTGGGTAAATGATTAAATTGATAACAAGTATAGCCGGTGGTGGTACAGACGCCAGCACATTAAACTACCCTATACTGTCAAATTTTCCCAATCAAGTTTGAACCTTATACTTTAGCGATAAAGATGAAATTCTATTGAAGAAATTTGACAGATTGTAGTAGCTTGATGTGCTGGCGTTTGTACCTACACTTTTTTGGTGACAATGACAAACAACAATCGGATAGAATAATGATAACAATAAACGGGTACTGTAAAGCTACGCGGTTTCCTAGAAGAACGGTGACCGCCACATGGCGTCTGCAATTAACAGGCGAATGACGTTACTGAAACGTTATTTATGCAAATAAGTTGGTGTGTTTTTCCAGAGAGCGTTTTTTGACACCGCTGATGCCTGCCATCATTTTCATGATAGCCGCCGCTGCGGCCGTTATGTGGCAGCCACCGCTCTTTGAGGAAAGCGTCGCTTAACAGAAAGAAAGAAAACATTAATGACAGACTTATTTCATAAAAAGTCCTTAGTATACCTACCTAAATCATTCAGAAGAGAGTAACTTCATATATTTTATAATTAATCAAATATTCATCAGGAGTCAGCACGAATCCTTTCTTCATTAACTTAATACTAACTACATCCTTCCACATTTAAGCGTACGAAAGCTGTCAACGTGTTTCTCTTATAAAGCTTATCCAATTATTCAATTTGACTGAACGAAAATGAAGTTACGTATGTAGTCGCCACTTAAGGCTCCGTCTGAGGGTTTATTGAGTTTGAGTGCGCTCTTAAGGAGGAGGCTTCCTGGGGAGTCCAAGATTCGCCGACGTAATGGCATTGTGGGATGTATGTATGTTGTAAGTTTGTTCGACTGTGAAAGAACGGTTAGGGTAGGGAGTTTCGAATTTGAATCACGCGAATGGAAGTGTTTCACCTTGAGATTTGGGGTAGAATTATTTATGTAGCTTATTTTGAGTTGTACAATATAAGTACTGGTATAGTCTTTAAGGAGGTAATGTTAATGCATTCATAATTGTGAAGTCGGTTTCATTCTCGTGTGTAAACAAACAATAAGTACCTATACCTGATTAACATAATCACATTAATTACCTTGCAAGGGAGCGGCCATATCAACGATCATCGAGCATAAATCATGAAGTAGATAAGTAGATATCATAGAAAATGCCACCACAAGATAATCTCATGCAAATTAATCTTCAATTAGAATCGTGTAGATAATGTAATTGTTTGAAATGTCACGTGCGATACACGTGACATTTCAAACAATTACATTATCTACCACCCGATGGTTTTACATATACGGAGGCGACGACCACATGCGCCACCGACACATGGCTCTCGAGGTTTTATTAAACGGATTCTTCTTCCTATTTGCCGATTGGAAAATTCCCAGGGAGGGATTGGGAATTCGATTATGCCTGTCGTATGCCTCTCTGGTTTGTCTGTTTGATAAAAGTAGTCGAACAATGAAGCTACTACTGGCTTCATTGTTCACGTATCCATTTGTGAATCCGGCTTAGTGCTAATAAAACCTATACGGGTATCGAAAAATTGACGCCAATTGTTTTTATTCAAACACAAATACAGCTTCGCGTTTGTCGGAACAAATGGAACGCGAAAATGTTTGCACCTCTATAGAATTTGATATTGCGATGTTCAATACTCGTTTTTATTCTATTTGAAAAGTCTGGTGCCGCGCACGGTCAATACATATATTATGTGATAACTCTAACATTTTATTTCTGTGTCTATTCAAAATATTTTTCAGCCAAAACCAATTCTAGCTTTCTAACCATCTATACACGTTATTCATTTTCAACTTTTCAAAATATTTGTTTGTTTTTGTTTTCAAATTATTTGTGTTTTCTTTTCAAACGTGTTGTTACCTAAATGTTGTTGTTTTCAGGTGTTTGGTGTCGAAGTTGTTCGATGTCTGCTCGAAGTCAACACCCGAACAGATGGAAACGCTCGATGAGATCCGAATACCGTGGGGCAGCGGCATCGTCGGCTATGTTGCCGAGAGCGGTGAGCCCGTCAACATACCTGATGCGTATAAGGTTCGTAAAAACATGCAAGATTAAAGAAATCTCTGTTGACGATCTCTTAAAAAATGTTTTGAAGATATGAGTCATATTAGGATCGAAGGAGCTAGGCTCGAGAGACCTTTGTGAAACACAAGAGAGGAAGAGAAAAGACTCTTACTTAAAAAATGTTTTAATTCAGCCAAGCTTTGAACTCTTAATTATATTTTTATGACAACTGCGATATAAATTATTCTGTGACACTGAAATGTCTCGGAGAACCTTCTCGTAATACTCAATGTCACAATTTTCGTCTGTCGGCTCTTTATTACGGGAAACTGACGAAATTATTTTGTTTGTTAAAATTAAAAAATATTTGAAACTAATTTTCGATGAGTGGAGAATTTTCACTGACGGGATGAATTCCTAGAAATGTTTTCCACTTCCATTTAACCATTACGATAGGCTCAAAGTAATCGAAGTAAAACTAATCTTATCAAGTAAGAAAGGTGAGGTAATTGGAAGGAAAAAGCAGCGGATTTCTAAATGAAAATCCCGACTACTTTACCTAACGAACACTTAGATAATTAACAGAAATTTCACGAACGAAAGTTTCTTACGAAAAGTAAGTAAGCCCTAAGAAATGTGTGTGTAATGAAAAGAGGTAAACACGCGTCGATTGAAAGCTACCTCATTTTACGTCCCAATTGATTCCAAAAATAACCTCAGTAATGAAAACCCGCATTTTAATAATGTTTGGAGAACTCGACAAAAATAGCAATTTCATCTCATAATACATTTGCATTTTTTTTTATTACGTCCCTGATTAAGTCAGCCGACATTTTTTTAATTGGATTAACTTCATCGGAGTAGAAATGTTCGCTCCACATTAAGATATTTACTGAGTTCGTAGTTTGAGCTGAGATTGACGCAGGAGTGAAGTCCAATGGAAAAACTTAGCTTTTCGCAAAAATAATAAACACTTAAAAAGTATGCGATGTAACATAAAGTTACAAATGACATGATCTTATCTAGTAAAGTAGTAGACAACAATTTCCTTGAATTTTCCAGTTTCTAAAATTTCAGTAGAAGCTGATTGCCAAAAGTGTATTGTTTCTGAGAATCAAAGAGATGCTGAGAATTCTTTTTCAAATGTTTTGTCAATCATGAAATTAGATCTCACTTTGAGACCTAATTTCAAACCAGTGAATATTTTTAAAACATTTTCTCGCAAATGATAAGATTTTGTAATGAAAGATTCCGTTCATAAATTTTTGAGATTTGATTGACTATAACTTAGCCAGTTTGGTGTCTATACTTTAATAGATTTTGTATACATTGTGTTTGATCGCATTTATTGATAAGACCTGCACCTCAATTGCGTAAAATATTTTCAATCACAAATCGATGAAAATTTTGAAGGAAATTCTAATCCATTGTTTTATACGTTTAAAAAAATTGTATGATCGATCACGTAAATAACGCAATGAACGTGGCTGAACTATCAAAATGAAAGCCATTTTGTGTATCCCCGCAGTATATCAAGACCCTTAAACAAATGACTGCGTTTAAAACGACATAAGTTAATGAAGAACAATAATATTTTGTTCCCAGCGACCCAACTCAGGGTCTCATGAAATATATGAGAGGCAAAACAAGAAAATGTTACAGTAATATCCGTTTACGACTGGTCATTTCGTAAACACTGACAGTAGCAGTTCTCTGTATATTAAGCAAAGTGTTTGTATGTATATACAAACACTTTGCTTAATATACAGAGAAGTAGAGACGATAGACGAACAACGACGACAACGACGAGACGATGATGACGATAGATGGACCAGAGGAGATATTTTTTTGTCAGAATTCCTAACTTCACAGCTTTAGTTTGATGTTACAGTACCCGGCGATAAATATTGCACATTGACCTTTACCTTTTTTTTTCATTTTATACAAAGAATAAAAATAATTATCAAAAGAAGCAAATCATAAATTGTTTTAACAGCTCCTAATAGATACCGGACTGTTTGTATTTCGTGCGACAGAGATAACGCTCTACGAAGCCGAAATTAGCCGATTGTCTCTTTCCAGAGGTCGATGTGCAATATTTATCGCCGGGTACTGTGCAGTTTTGGTTGGTAATTTAAATCAACTTCTATAGATTTAATAAAATATGTAGTAACGACGAAGTCAAAACTTCTGCGAAGTGTGGGAACGAATCTGATGCTGAAAATATTTTCTTAGAGAACGAAAATATTTTAGAATTTTTGTCCATTTGTCTGGACGTATGTTTTGGATTGGCGCAAAAACGGCTGAACGGATATGGATGAATTTTGGGACATAGTTAGTTTATAACCTGGTTTAACACGTAGGATACTTTATATCCCGGTAGTACGTTCCCGTGGGAAATTTTCCGACATTCACTCGGGCGAAGCCTCAGGTAAAACCAAGTCATATATAAAATTAGTATGTAAGTAGTGGGTATATGTGCTTGATTTTTGACTACGCTGTATTCTAACATCTAGAATTAGTACACCCAGATGTACAGTAAGTACTTAGGTACTGAGGTACCTAAGTCCTAAGAATTAAACATGAGTGTTTCATTCTGAATTAATGGCACGATGTTCCGTAAGTTATAAATATATGGCGCGTTTTTTTAATAAATCAATAATTTCCTTTGATTTGTCATTAATATTTGTCACGGGAATAAAGGTAAATAATTTACTCATTAGTTGATTAATGAAAACATGTACAGGTATACCCCTAATCACAGAGTATCGTTTATAAAAGATTAATTATTTAGCTTTTCACCCCGATACTAATGAGCTTGATTTAAGATGAAATTTAAGTCTGTTAGACTTTTATTTGAGAAGTTGATTAGATATTATACTTGCCTTTTACTTCTAAAGGATGAATGGGTGTCGAATGTTGAGTAATGAAGGATTTGCTGTCTGCGATGATTTGAAAGTGCTATTTTAAACTGTGAGTGCTGAGTCTGACCGGTTATTTAGAACCGATCGGAAATATTTTTAGAAATAATCTGTATTCACGATTTATTTGCCAAAAATGTATACAAATAGGAGTTGGAAAAATAACTTTAAATCCTACACAATAAAGTTCAGTTTACGCTATAACTTTTTCCATAGTGTGATTAAAACCATTAAGAAAATAAATGTTTTTTTTAAGACCTTTAATGGGGAATTACTCTTCTATAAAGAAATACAGTTTCTCTTTGTAAGAAAAATAAAAACAAGCCGTATTTTCCCTAACTTCGTGTCACACGAATATAAACTACAGTCGAGCATTTTTCAACAGACTGTCATTAGGTCTGCGTTTTATCACCTAGACATTTATCTACGCACATTCGTATTTCTTGCTCACGCCTGGGTTCCGTCAAATGGTCGCGTTCAAGTTAATGTGGCATTTTTAGCTGGCTGGCTTTCGTAATTTTACTTTTACATAGTATTTCTTCTTAACTGTCTCATTGATCATTGAGTTAGGCGTTACGACTTTAGGACTTTATTTGAGATTGAAACTCAGACAAAAAAGGACAAGTTCAGTATAAAAAAATAAAATCCTGACATATGAACAAAATAAGTGCTTTATACTATTACCTACTAGCTTATTACATCGCTATTACATCGTTTTCGTTCAGTGTTCTTTCTGACTTTTTTTTTGTTTTTGCACGGCTCCTAAGGGCCCTAGAGTGATGTTAAATATAACAGTTTTCAAATCCGACCGTTAGGTAGTTCCAGAGATTAGCCCGAACAAACAAACTCTTCAGCTTTATTATTTGTATGTATAGATACGACGCAAATCTCACAAGCCAATATTAATACGGTAAAATGGAAATTTAATCTACTAACAACCCGCTAGTGCGACAAGCCAGTCTGGCAGAAACATGGCTTTCCGAGACGTTTCTTCAAAGTCTAAATTATCTTTAACACTTGAGTTACCGGTGAAGTAAACCCGTAAAGCTTTTATCCGTCAAAGATGTATGGATAAAAGGATTTTAGTTTGAACACCCTTCGCACCGAATTTGTATTCAATCCACTTATGCTACTCCTAAGCTTTAAGATAGCCTCTTACATCTAAAAGATTTATGTTAGGAAAACGTTCAAGGTGAAAGAGAAATATATGGGAACTTTTGAAAAAAGTAACGTTTGACGTATGATGTTCGAGCGCTTGCTACAGAGATTTTAAAAGAGTTAATAATACCTATAGGAATTCTCACTTGCAATAACATTTTAATAATACTTTCCCAGAAGTTTCGTATCCACGCACAGTTTACTAGAAATGCTTCAATGCAGTAGTATCATGTGATGTACGCCCGCCCACAGGCGTCAGATTAGCAAACTTTCATTATCCAAACACTGTTGCAACTTTTATACCTGACACATTATTGGCGTAGATGCTCATAGTTGCCGTTTAAAGGAAAACATACCTTGCTATATTCAGTCTTCCGGGAAACGGTTGTCGTATGATTTCCTGTAATGGGAAAAAATCCATTAAAATAATTTTACCCGAAATGCTCATTCAATTTAATTAAGTATTCATATTTTATTACGAATTAGTTCGTCCATATTTATTTAATAAGAATTTTCTATTTCCATTTAACCTAAAATGAACTGTCAATAATTTTGACATTTCCAATTATTTAGATCTCAGGAATTAACTTGGTCCATAATCATTGCCATTAACGTAGGCAAATAAATTAACGAAGAATACTGCTGAAATGGGTCTTCTTATTAATTATTTATTTTAATTTAATGAAGACCATTTTTATTCCATTAAACATTTATTAGGATAAAATCGCGGTTCTTGTAAAAGACGATTAAAAACAGATTTAAATATTTATATCCTCGTAATTGCTAATCGAGACATGTTATCACGACAGTTTAATGTCTTGTAGTTAATCTACCTATCATTTATCTAGGTTTTTTATAGTACTACTATGCTCCAAGTATCCTTCTTAATGCATGATGTAATAAATGCGAAAGTTAATCTCTCTTTCTCTCTCAGAAAGGTCCGAAATTTTGAACGAATTATAATGCATTTTGGAAGGGAGTAATGCATAGTCATTCACACCCATTCCACAGGCTATCGTGTCGAAAATGACAAATTTCGATAAACCGACTTGGTTAGTCCCCGGCAGCAAACATATGTCGGAAGAACGGCTGTCGTCTGTTTGATTTAAACTGACAACATTTTCGGGTTTTGGATTTGTGAACAGAGTTTAGAGGACTCCTTCGATAACATTGACTGATGTTCGATTAGGTATGGAAGCGTATTGAATGGTTGCAAATAGGTATGCAGTACTAGCAGCATTACGTAGTGTGATTTTTCACCCAATTTAAACTTTTCATGCGATCGCCAACGCAGGGCTATTGTGTAAAAAATACAAAAACGCGGGAGCAAAAAACGTTTAGCACAAAAGAACTGAAACACGCCTAAGTGGTTCGCAAGGTAAAAGCAAGTCAAATATTAATAAAAATATAACAATGGATATTAGCCCGCTTGTATTTTTAGCACGGTATAAATTAAGCGAGTGTAGAAACGGCTCTGATAGATCAATTTCGGCCTCGCACCTGTCAAAATTTTTCCTTAACAGACCGTAGGTACGTGGGACACTCAGAAAGTTTTGCGAAAATAAAATAAAAATTCTGTGGGTAAATATTTTTTTATTATATCTTTCCAAAGTACTCTCCACTAGCCTCTATACAAAGTTTCATGCGTCTGAACCATTTTTCGAAACACTTTTTCCAGTCCACCGCAGACACCTCGTTTACAGCCTGCTCGAACACTGACATCGCATCTTCGGGCGACGAAAATTGTATCCCTTTGAGCTGATTTTTTATTTTCGTGAATAAAAAGAAATCACACAGTGCTAGGCCGGGGCTGTAAGGAGGATGACGTACTGTCCAGGAAGTCCCTCGTTTTGAGCGCGGTGTGCGAAGGCGCGTTGTCATGGTGGAGCAGTACCACGCGGTCTCACGCGGAGCCCTGTGTTTGGTCGCTTGTTGCTCGCAATAGACAAATTTCTGGCAACCATTTGGTAGTATACAATTCAGCGTTGATGCTTTTTTGGTTTCGTAAAAAAATTGACACCAAGTAGCCAGTCAAATTGAAAAATCTCGCGATCAAAATCTTCCCCCCGCTTCTAGATCGCTTCACTTTGGTAGGCGTTGATTCGTTTTGAAACACCCAAACCGTCGACTGGCGCTTCGTTTCTGGATCGTATTGATAAATCCAAGACTCATCATCTGTAAGGCGCTCCGCAGATGGCGGTCATTTTGTCCGCGGATGACCGCGAGAGACATCATCCGACAAATATCGGCGGCGCGGTCTTTTTGCTCTCTATGTGCGTTGGTAGTACCTATAGGATTCCTTTTGCATTATTGTTCGCGGTCAAATTGCCCGCCCCGCCGCGCGCCGTTTGTTTCGCGCCTAATGATGTCGTAAACACGCCGAGACGAGCCTGCTTTAATTTTCTTTATCATATCACGGCACGATTCCACCCGGGCCTGCTTCTGGGCATCGGTGAGGTTGTGCGGCACCCAGCGTAAAACTATCCTCCTCACGCGAAGATGCTCGTGTAGAATTTCGTGAAGGATTTCCGATCCAACCTGCAGTATGTGCTGAATCTCTTGATACGTAACTCGCCTATTGTCTTGGATTACATTTTTCACTGCTAGCACGTTTTCTTTCGTAACAGCCGTCAAAGGGCGACCACTTCTTTCTTTCTTTCTTCATCCCCCAAAGTTAGTCGACCGCGCTTCAATTCGTTATACCAAAGATACACGGTTGCCTTAGAAGGGATCCATGAATGCCATTTGAAGTCTATCGTACGATTCGTCCGGTTTCAAGCGCGAAAATGCGCGAAAATGTTCTCGGCGCAGATCCATGTTTTAATGAAACGATAAATATTTAAATTAGCTCGCAAAAAATGTGGGGGAAATTTTGAAATTGGAATATAGGTATCTATTTTTTTTTACTTATAAATAATCATATTTTCAAAATAGATTTTAACTGGCCAGTCTCTCATACATTTTTTTCGCAATACTTTCTGAGTGGCCTGGCATGTAATTGTTTGCGGTGTTTCGCCATAAATACTCCAAAAATTCCTACCCAGTGTCGGGCTTGCAATCTGCGAATGTTACAACGAAAACACTCACTTCGCCGAAACGATGATATTACTTTTCTTTCATGTAGTCCGTTTAATTCGGTATAATTTTCACTACATGTTTTATAAAACAAAGCCCCCCCGCCGGGTCTGTCTGTCTGTCACAAGTGTCAGAACGCGATAAACTCAAAAACTACCGAACGGATTTTCATACGGTTTTCACTAGTATGAAAATCAGATTCTTTCGTTCAATGGACGGAGTGATTTATAAGGTAGGGTTAAGTAATGGGGGTTTTCGAGAAAATTTACGATACCAGTTGGCACCACTTTGACAAGAGGTCTTCCATTTCGACAATGAATATAAAATATATGATGACGTTCATCATTTGATTCATTCATTCGTTCATCATTCAGTCATGACTAAAGAAAATATAAAGAAAGAAAGAAAGAAGAAAGAAAATTAGTTTATTCTGCACAAACAAAAACGCACATTACAAATAAAAATTTAAAAAAGACATAAAATACACACACAACGTAGTCAAAAGCCTCGTACTCAATCTTAGAAAATGTTGACAATTTTGTGAATTGTTTTATGTCAGGGCTAGGCACCAAAGACAACACACATTATTATTCGACAACTGACATTGACAATACATATCAAATCCGTGATGCGCCATATATAGGCTCTTTGACAGATGCCTGGACCTGACGTGTCAGTGCTGCCACCTAGCGAACGTAATTTTAGAAAACCCTCATTGGCTGAAACATGACGATGATTGTTGAAGATGTCGGAAAACATCACGCCGACGTGCACCGCGTAAACCCATTCAGTTATATAAAAAAAAAAACAATGAATTACGGAACTATTCCTCTTAAAAATATTCTACGCTAAATGTCTATCTTATAAGATTATCAGTCAGTAACGAATAAATATTTCATGATCTTAGGACTGGATACTTTTTTATTCCGGTAGTAGGTTGGCGTTGTTTAATTTCCGACCTCCATGCAGACGAAGCCACGGGCAAAACCTAGTTTAGAATAAATTAAAAACTATACTTAGAATTTAGATTCAAAGTACATCTTTGAGTTACTTTCGGATCGTATAGATTGTCGAGTGAGGTTGTTTCGTAAATGATTGCGATGGTGTTGGTAGGTAAACTAAATAATTTGCTAATTTTAGAACTTCAGTGAAGCAGATGATTCTGGCAATGTATGCGTTTGACGTATAATTATGACGTCATAAACTTCGTTGTAGTAAAATTGCTGTAACACGCGTATACGTAAAATATAACATTCTTCAATTATTTTAAATATCGTCTGTGTCTGAGTAAGAAAGCACATGGGTTGCACTAGAAATCAACAATAAAAAGTTATTTTTATTTGTCGTCGAAAGCTACCTTTACACGAATTTAAATATGTTTTTGCTTTATTAACACGGAAATGTTTCATATCCATACGTATGAATATATCTTCTAGATACCGACCTGGGGGAGAGGAATAGGAAGGCTAGAAATACCTACATAAAATATTCAATATACTACTGATGTACGAGTACATGCTTAGGTTTTTTATGTGCACTTTACGGTCTGCATGTTAATATTATACGTGATTCCGTGTATATTTTCGTGACGAAACATGACACTTGTAAACTTACCTAAGTAAATTTGTGTTTAAAACAAGTAGTCTAAAATGGTTTTCAGTTTTCTCATAACATTTTGTAATATTATGTACGAGGTCCATTTACAGCTTTTCTTTGCGATTTAAAGCGTCATATGATATTAAAGTGGTATCGGTTTGCTCGGTATTAATTTCGGAAGTTTCAAAGAAGTTTAAGAGTGCAAACATTCAACGAGCAATTCTTGGCTTACTCAAGATGACTGCGCTGTGAAATTTACAGCGCTCCGTGAGTGGTTTTCTGATGCTGAAAAACGGGTTACGGCATATTCTTCCTATGCATCTTGTCTATCCCCCGATTCCAGAGAGGCTTTTTCAAGTGGATCTATGCTCAAATCTCCATTAAGTAGGTACTGAATGCAGTAATCTTGGTCTACCAATGGCAGCATGAAATTTGACAGCAGACATTGGTTAGCAGGTACAATAGAACAGGTTCATAACTCTCTTGGTGGGGTCACTTCTCAATGATAAATGTTTCTAAATAAAATACACAAATAAATCTACAATTTAATAAAAAGCAGATAAAATTTAGACATCTTCTTGACGTGTTATTAATGTTTATGTATCTGTAAAATAAAATTAATCACTCCGTATTTAATTCAATAGCAAACGAAAAAAAATGTTACGTGATAAATGTCCTCCAGTTTTATGTTTGTATTGCTCTATTAATACAATTTCAATTTTTAAAACACCTGTCATCGATTGTTTCTTATCCATTGACAATAACTTAATCCAAGTATTGTAATATATCTTCGTTGGACATGCCCTGATTTATGGGAACAAATGTCCATCGTACTCGAGGATAGGGCTTGTTCGTAGAACGTTGCCAGCCTTCAAGCTTGAGTTTTATTCATCGATGTCAATTTTTCATTCTGCCCCGCAAGGATCAAGCGAATCTCATTCATCAAGGTCTTCGGAGAATCTCTCTAGAGGTAATTTTACTTATGTAAGCGGTTTTTCTTGTTCGGTTTTCTCCCGCAGGATTTTATTTGTGAATTCGTAATTTCGGACGAGAGAATAGCAGTGGCTTTGGTTGTTGTGGTGTGTGTGTAAGAGTTCGTAAGGTTAGGCAATGTAGCAGAATATATAAATTGAGTGCGGTACTTGATTCTGAATATTTATTGCCTTTCTGTAGGGTTTTTCTGTTTTAAGGAGAAGTGGTATAATTCATCTGCATAAATAAATAGAACACGCACAATCACATGGCTTACATATACAATGCAGAATTGCGAGCGTAGGAAGTTTTCTGAATAAGGTGAATACTTGGCATTTATTTTAAACATACAGCTTTCTTCTATTTTAAAACAGCGCAGAAAGAAAACCTTCTGGCCATAACAGCGACAAAACGTAAGCGTCCAGATTTATATCTCTCCCTGTGAAGAAATTCCAGCATTTCATGTAATCCGTGGAGCGGGCACCCCGCCTCGCTGAGATTCGTCAGAACAGTACGAGTGCACATAAATTATTCCCAGCGACTCGATCCACTGCTGGATAAATTGCGCGCTTAAAAATGCTATCCCTCTTTAGTCACTTCATGAATTCGCTGATGTCGACCCAGCTGGATTTGCCAACAACCTCACATAAACAAACTTCCAAATACTATCTTTAGTTTATTCGTCTGCAGACGGTGGGATACATAAATATGTGGGTGTTTTCTTTAAAGATAGTAAGGGAAATAATAATCTTACACGTCGACTGGTAGGTACGACAATTAATGAGCGGTGATAATAATAAATGATTCAGCTAGCAAAATATCTACGAATATCTTAGTCAAATGGCAAATTAATTATTCAATTGTAAAGTTAAAAAACCACGACATTGGAACCAAAAGTTCAAAAGAATATTCCGAATATACTATAAAAATTTGATGTGTCTCGTACGTGGGACTTATAAATGTACGTTTAGTAAGGTATTATGAGTATTTTGTGTATGAAACATGCGACCCCGGTCATGAATATTATAGCAGATTTTTTTTCTTTAGGCTCTGAGCTCGTTTAAATTATGAACGTGATTCGTCTTTACCATACTGGCATCCAACGAATAGGGGTTTTCTTTTTAGACCATTTGTGTTTTCTGCTATTTTCATTTGGTTTCTTTCAAAGCTCATTGTTCTCTTGAAGGCCGATCCTTTTGCAGATTATTTCTCGGTCTTAACTAAATGGTATCTTGGGATGACTATAACCTCCCATCCTGGCCCGCCTCCAAGCCCCTGACCTTGCCAAGCAAGATTGGCAGTTCATGCGTGCTCACGTATCCACTGTTTATGAAAACGATTTGCATACAAATGCCTCTGAAAGATCGCACTAAACAGATTGCGTACAATATGGCTACATTACAACACTACATTTATTTTGTTCTACTTCGATAGTCATAGGATTATGTTTGAAACTGACAAACTTCGTTATTATGTGACTAAGTGCGGCTATGTTTGTCAACTTGACTGGAAAATTGCCATTTAGTGTCACAACGTTTTCTATTTCATGCTCCGTTACATTGTTTGATTGCTTTATGAAGAACATCTAATGTTCTGCCACATCATATATGTCCTATATCTCTTTCATTTCTGATATATTATCTGAGACCTAACCTTGTTATGAGAACACTGTTGAAATTTCCATGAGGATTATTTAATTTCCTTTGACTTTGTAATTTGAACTGCCAAGACGCACCCGTTCGTGTACGCCTACCTCATTGTGACCTTGAAGTAAATTAATTTCGTGATAATTAAACGCCGTCATGGTTTCTTCGTTACTTGACACCCGTCCTCGTTATGTAATTAAACATGCCTTCGGTCGCGGCTTCTCAGCCTAATCTTTGAACATTTTCGGAAGACTTAAAACAACGGTTTTCCCTTTGTACTCCTTTCAGTGTTCTTTGTGTTTATTCTTATAATTTTCTTTCCTTCTTGAAACAGATTCCAGTACTAAATCTGTTCTTAAATAATAATGTATTTAGCGGTAAAACGGATTATTACATAAATATTTATTTTACAGCATTCAGACCACTTGTAAAAATCAGCTGCCAAATGGTATATTGAGGTAGGCACCATGAAGAAACATAAATTACCATAACAATATTGAAGGTCGAAGGTTACAGGAAGTTGCCTTTTACGCACCGCAGCAATACCTATGTATTTATTTCCCAACGATAATACTCTAAGGTAAATTACACATAGGAATGCTTACAGTGTTGTTATGAAAATGAAATATTTGTCCGTTTTATATGTTAAGTGCAGCTTGATGGCAGTTCCCATCGCTCTCTCTAGGGTCAAGTTAGTTGGGTAGGAATTTATCTACGCGTCCGCATTTTGAACAGCGTTGGACCCTTCTAATCTGACTACTTTTCCAAGTTCTTTTTGGACTATCTGTCCGTGAGTTTCGTACATATATCTGCCCTCAGGCGTCTGCTGCTGAGACATGAGCCCATCGAAATCGGAAAATCTACATAGTGATAGAGGAGAGAGGTTACAGGTGGAAACTACGTCATTGAATTCGTCTTACCCGAAATATTTGCTTCCTCAAGACCTAAGCTATTATAATTCCTAACAAGAAAGCCCTATAAAACAATTATATTTGTTAAAAAACCTACAACGTTTATTTAGGTAGCGTAAAATGTTATTTCTATTATTTGTGAAGTTGTTCCATGTAGTTTGTAGACAATATTGGCTGTGCGAATCGTATAACTTTCTAAGGGGATAATGGAGCCCTTAGAAGAAAAGCCTAACATTAGCACTTTTACGCTAAGCCGGCCACGAATCTGTTAGATGGCGAAATGAAAAGTTCTATCCTTTGTTTGTGGTTTAAGGCCTTCAGAGATTTTAGATCTAATGAAAAGAAAACGAAGTGAGGGAACTCCTCAAGCCTGCCTCAATATAAGCTTGAGGTAGTTTAGAATTCATTAAAAGCCAAACCGGATTGAAAGAAAGAAAGAAAAAAGTATTTATTGCGACTCGTACAGGAAGATCACAAACTAAACTAAATACAGCAAAATAAAAAACCAAGTTAGATTGTTAAGTTGGATAGTTTTTTTTATGCGTATTATCTCTACCAACCTACATGAATCTTTCTTTGCCATATTTTAAAAAACATTACAACTACATTTATTGTATGTGTAATGTGATCAAACCTAATCGCACTTTTGCTAGTGCTGACGTTAAAAAGGGAGAAAAAATGGACAGTCACATTATCAACGCCGCGCGCCGCTTCGAAACCGATATGATTTAAATTACTTCCTGACAATGTATTGCCAGCAAAATGGTGTGAATAACATACCGAGAGTTCCGCTGATCCTGTAGATATAATGACAAAAAAACTAAATAATAATATAAAGAATCTTCTGAATGTTCTGCTTGTGTGATTGAACATGTCGTGTCACACGTGATTGAATATGAATATTTTGTCTGGCACAAAGAGAATTTGCGATGAAAACGTACCAAAGAGCTTTTATTTCTGTGATGTTCAATATTAATACTGTCAGTCAGTAGCTTGAAAGAATTTAACATTACTGAACGTCCAATTGCTACCTATTACTTTTACGATCCGTCCAAGATCAGAATCGTAAATGGAAACTTCGATCGCAGACGTTTTATTTTGATGTCAGGTTTTGATTTCTGTGAACTCTTATTTGGATTAAAAACTCCCTGAGATGTACAGTGTACATCAGATTTGCTTAAGCATAATAAGATTCTTATTGCTGTGAAAACCGCCGCGCGCCGGATCCCGTACGTACATCTGTGTGTCAGTGATCAACACATTTCGTACACTGGCTAGCGTCGAACGAAACAAAAATATACTGTCGGTGTTGCTTTTACATACAGGGTAATTACGTATGACCTTGGTGGGTTCATACGATTGCTAAAATTCACTCCATCACACCATGAACAAATCGTAGTTATTAGGACTTATTGGCGGCTATAGCTTAGTATTCATTTTCATTATGAAAAGAAGATTGAAACTAAACCTCATAATAATCCTTATTACGGATACGACACAATATTATTTTAATATTATTAAAATCATTTTGTAATTTATAACTTAATACTTTGTATAACCCCCATTATTATTAATGCTATCAAGTAAACGCTGGCGCATGGATCCTATAATATTTAAACATATCTGCATATTTCCATGCAACGCAACCTAACTGTTCATCAGATCTCTCATTCCGTGCTTCCCATCACTGTATCTTATCGCAAAATGTAAACGTTCTTGTTTTATGATTTACAATCAAATATGGTTTTTGAGCTGGTTTTCGTTTGCACGGCGAACGCTTCGTAAAGACGTGTCGAATAATTCGGCAAAATATCTCGTTCGTATGAAACCACTTGTTTCATATTCACTGACCTGCTGGGACCTTCCACTTCGCTTTCGACTGGCAAGGCTACCCTCTTCCTTATATCGTTTGACCCGCAGACTCACAGTTGGTAATTTCTCTAA
Source organism: Luperina nickerlii (assembly GCA_963855955.1). Lineage (NCBI taxonomy): Eukaryota > Metazoa > Arthropoda > Insecta > Lepidoptera > Noctuidae > Luperina > Luperina nickerlii. The sequence goes on along the minus strand of OY979681.1, from coordinate 11,553,258 downwards.
AACAAAGAAGGAATACTGTTAGGCTAATAGCAAAATTATAAAATAATATTACTATTATGAAACAAAATTATTTTTAAAATAGAAAAGTTACAAAATGATTTAGTATATTATAATTATACTTAATGTTATATTCATTATTCCAAAAGTAAGTAAATAAATAAAGTTTTGGAATTTTTTTTCTTCTATTTAGACCATGGTAAATATGTTTAAAAAATAACTACAAGGATCAGCAGTTATACCTACTTTAATTAGATAAATGTTAGATAAAATAATCATTTACGCAAAATACGCGCATTGACGTGGAGTTGCGGACACCAGCCAAATAATCATAAAGTTTTACGAACTATGTGAACAAAACGAACATGACACATTTTTAACATAAAAAAAGCGCGTGAAATTCGAACCCACGGCTCGTTACGCATAAACGCGGTTATCAACGTATGATAACCGATAACCGCTAAGCCATCTTGCTATATACCCTAATGGTTGAATTTCTGAAATACAATCACTTGCCAACGAATGCGAGTGTGTGTGTCTTTAATATAGAAATTACTCATTAAAAGAAGGTCGTAAGTCAAACTAAACGTCAAGCTATTGCTTTGTGAATTTGCCTATGGACTTTCTGAGTCAACCGTACAATTCCCCACGAAGATATGAAATCCTTCCTCGGGGAAACTTGTATCCGAATTGAATTTCTCGTATTCGATTTAAAGCTATTGAGTTGGCAAGGGTTAGTTTTTTATTTAAACAAGTTTTTACAGTCGATCATGCTGCGCTAGGATAGCTCTAACTTTGGAGAAGCTGATTATGCGGAAGAATTTTTGATCCCGTGCCAAATATTCCATAAGAAAATTAATACCACAGTGATATTTCAGCATCTAATTTGACAGAATTTCTAACACTGCATAATAATTTAATTATTTAATGGTGAGGCGACTGTTTGATTTGTTTGTCTGATTGTCGAATTTATTAACATGGTTAGAACTCTGAGTAGGTACCTCTCAAAATTCGATTGATACACGTGCATAGTAGGTAACTAGGTACCTAGTCGGAATCAATATTAAATTACCGAATGTCTCAAGCAGTAATGGCGGACGGAATTGCTACACGAATGTCGCAATCTGTCTTAGTCACTACTTCGGTATCGCTTAACATTACATTCTCATTACGAACGGACCAACCAGAATAATGTTATGTTTGGCGAAGATTGGCTGTTTAAGTTTTGAGATTTGTCAACATTGTTGCCGTTTGAAGATTTAGTTTATTGCGTGAAGAAATAGGGCATCAAGCTAATGTTTTCTTGTTCTCAATTTTATTAAAATTGCACTGGCTGAAGAATTTGAATGTCATTTAATTTAATACTTCAAGTTAAAACTTAATCCTTTATCAATTTTGCAAATCCAATGAAAGACGCGAACGTTATCTCGCTAGCTATTAATATACATATCAAGAATTTATCTTGCCAAAAGGTTTTATTTGTTCAATTACCAATTTTGTGGACAGATTTATACCGGCCAGACGTTTGACAAACGGCCTTAAACTCTAAAATATTCGCTCGGCTTTACCGAAAGTGTGATATGTATGTATGCTCAATGGATGGTTTAAGCCCAATTTGGCTGGCTGACAGGCGTTGGTAATGAAAGGTGGCTCGCAATATACCTCCTTTTTTGGCTTGGCTCCATACGTTGGAATGTGGTTCAACAAATGTTCGTGTTTGCACTGCATTGTGGCACCGGTACGTCCAGTCATTCGAGTCGTAAATTCGCCAATACAACGGATTCTTCAAATCGCGTTCTTCACTGGCGACAGATTTACGGTGTTTGCTAGAATAAATTATACGAAACTAGCGCCCGCGAATCGGCGCACGAGAATGCCTTTCGCGTGATTTTGATGTTAAATTTTAAGATTTAACAATCTGTTGCCTCAGACACAACACCTGGATGATTATGAGGGAGATGAGCTCTATAGTGATATCATAAGTTGTTGTAGACAATTTTGTACACCTAATTAGAATATTTGATTCAGACTTGCAACGTTATCTGGGTTGACGAAACACAATGTGAATATTTATGCCGTATAGGCACTGAAGCCTTAAAGCTCCTACAAACAGGCGCGATACGCGATATAATCGCGCGCGACACAAAGGCACCGCTTGTTGCGTGACTTGCGCTGCCTTTGTGTCGCGCGCAATTTTATCGTGTGTCGCGCCTGTTTGAAGGAGCCTTTAGTCTATGAAGCCACTTTTGAATAAAATGTCAACTTTCCCCCTCATATTTACAACTGTAGGTACGTGGTTGTTACGATATTGCGAATAAGAGGAATTTATTAATTTCCCCAAGGCGTACTAATTTTTTCCAGTAATATAGAATATATTCCCAGCTATAAAATAATTATATTTCATTAAAATTCTTGGTTTTGTATTTTCAAATAGTAACATGCTATCGCACACGATGAATGAACTGATAAAAGGGAGTTATTTCCGCAGTTGTTCGTAGGATATGTTGCAGAAGAAGTAATAATATTGAGAGTACTAAGAGGCGCCTGCGCCTCGGAGGACGGCTGCGGTCTGCGGTCACTACCACGGCTCCGATTACTCGGCCCAGTTCCTAATGACTCGATTTGGAAGTAGCCCCATTCAGACGAGTAATAATAGTTCAATTAAAGACTAGCTAAATGAACATCTTATTCCCAGGCGCTCCATAATTTTATTCCTGGCGGCTCCAAATAAAAAATGCAATGGGAAAAATTTTAGTATTATATTATTTTAACTAATAAAATTATGGAGCTCTTGGGGACCAATTAATGGAGTGAAATTGTTTGGAGCACAATAGATTTGGAGCATCTGGGAATAAGCCAAATGAACATCAGAGCAGTAGTAGTCTAGTGGTAACGGCTCCAAATAACGAGTGGTGGTCTTAGGTTCGAAGCCAGGCAGACGCTTTAAGGCTCCTTCAAACAGGCGGGACACGACACGCGACACAAAGGCACCGCAAGTCGCGCAACGAGCGGCGCCTTTGAGTCGCGCGCGATTATATAGCCTGTCGCGCCTGTTTGTAGGAGCATTTATTTTATGTAATTTACTTCATCGCCACTGCTCTCAAAATAGTGAAAGAAAACATCGTGAGGAAACCGGCGTGTTCTAGGGCCAAAAATACGAAGACATGCGACATCTACCAACAGTACCAACCTGCACTGGGCTTGCGTTGTGGATAACGACCCACTCGCTCTCACAAGGAGGAGGCCTGTGTCCCAGCAGTGGGAAAGTTATAGTCTGATTATGATTACGCAATGAACATTGTCGTCATGCCAAAGTCTTTTCGATAGAACGAGTTACCTACTCAAAGAAGATTATTATATTGTCAGGTATCAGTGTATTTATATTTTGTTTTTCTTTGTTCCAGGATGAAAGGTTTAACCACGACATTGACCAGCAGACGGGTTATAAAACGAGGTCACTTCTCTGTATGCCCATTAAGGACATTAATGGAGAGGTCATCGGCGTTGCTCAGGTATGTAGCCGGTTTAAATAACATGACTACCACGATATTATCCATTAAACTTTCATTACACCGCTTTCAATAACAAGATTTCTTTTATGTAATTTATTAACTAAATAAATCTTGTTTGCTTAAAGAAATTTTCGGCCTGTTTACACTTGAAATGTTGGTTTGGATGGTTTCAAAAACATCTGGGAAACGGCGAAATGAGAGGAAGAAAAAGATGTAATCAAAAAAGTTTGCAACGTCCTAAGCGTATAAGTTATAAATATTCCGACGTGGAATTGAAATTGCTTGGCGAATGTTGGCTAACTTTCTATTATCTCATGGCGTCTGCCTGTTAACAATTTCCCAGCAAAAAGTGAATTTTAACGTCACTTCCGAATAATATATTGAAATACGAAGGACGATATTTTTTAATCTAACATTTCTTTTGGCACATCCTTTTGATGAACGTGCGTTGTAACTGTTTTTGTAACATTTTTCTTTTGTAATGCATTAAAGAATTTGTTTACTCTTTTGAAGCTATAAATCTATCTCGAATTATAGAAATTTTTTCTGTCAATTTCGTTTAAAACAATATTGAATTATTCTTCATCTTTACCACATTACTGAAGAGAATATAATATTTTTCTATGCACCACTATTTTGAGTAGAAAACTTATATTTTACTAACTAACCACATTCTTCAGGTTATAAACAAACAGAGCGACGGTCCCTTCACGTCCTATGATGAGAAAGTCTTCTCATCCTACCTCCAGTTCTGCGGCATCGGTCTTCGGAACGCACAGCTTTACGAAAGGTCCCAGTTGGAAGTCAAGAGGAATCAGGTGCTCTTGGACCTCGCCAGAATGGTGTTTGAAGAACAGAGTACTATAGAACACATGGTGTTAAGGATACTTACGCATACACAGAGCCTCATTAGATGTCAGCGAGTACAGGTTAGTGCTATGATTTTAATATTACTACTTATTACAGATGATTTAGGCAATTGAAACACGTTTATTGGTCCATCAAGTATTGATCAAATAGCACCAGGATCATCTACTGTATGATGGTCATTTACATTAGAAAGTGAGACATTGTAATATCACTCACTACATTAGGAATTGACACATTGTAATGTCACCAAGTAATATCATCAATGATATTACTTAGTGATAATACACCTTCCATTTCTTAAGTGCAGGTTTCAAATGATTCCAATTGCTGTCTCCCTAAATCGTCCTTACTCATCCACTCGACTTGATTGAGTTTGGTTTGTAATTTTGTATTATCTACGTTGTAGATAATCATGTTGCCGTTCCTTCCGTCTCTAAGATCTTATCTGTTAAGTCCTCTTTTCGAATCTGTTCTTACGTCAAGTAAGTCGAAGTCAAGTTCACTTGCACACGCCCCAGGTAACGTACCAGACAATACATGATGAAACTTCCAAATGTTGTTTATGTTGTTAGTCCAAACGGAAACTTTGAAGAGGTAGGTATCTCGCAATCCGGAAATAGTTGGTAATCCAGACGAACTCGGTTAAAGCGAACCGATGTACAGACGCCAGCACATCAAGCTACCCGAAACTTTCAAAATTTTCCAAACTACTTTGATCCTTATGTTTTAGCGATAAAGTTGAAAATCTATTAAAGAAATTTGACAGATTGTAGTAGCTTGATGTGCTGGCGTCTGTACGATCCCGAGTTAACGCAACTATTTAAATGTTTGTTTATTGAAGGAAATTTAAATAAACATTCCAGTATTCGTTCTTTCAACACAAAAGTCCACACAGCGGTTCCTTTTAAAAGTCTTCATACTCTTCATTGCTTCCACTTAAGCCCTCAAAGACATCATACTTTTGTATTTCGATAACGTTCTTTGAAATATATTGAATTTAATTATACCTTTGAAGATAGCTTTCTCATCAATTTCTTAGTGGTATCTAATATTTCCATAGGGCTCTTTGTTCTATGATTGAAATCGAATTTCAATATTGAAATAAGTTTTGATAAATTGATTCATTCAATCAACGAACAATTTGGGCCGTCTCACTTTTAATATAAATTTCAATTCAATTCGAAATGCTTTGAGTCGAGAAAATTAATTTTGCCTGTTTTCCTAATGAAACGTTTGAGACGTTTTGTTTACCATCAGTGTTATAGCCAGGGATTGTTAAAGTGCTTTCATATTGCATTAGAAGTTGGAGATGTTATTATTTCGAACCCAAACAGGCACTTTACTTTGTGTAAATTATTTGATCACCACTGCTCTCAAAACGCTGAAGGAAAACACTCTGAGTAAATCGGCAAGTCCTAGAACTAAAAAATCGAACACATCTACCATCCCGCACTGGGCCGGCGTGGTGGATTACGGCGCACTAACTCTCACCGAGAGGGGGCCTGTGTCCCAGCAGTGGGAACATTATAAGCTGATTATGTACAGACGCCAGCACATCAAGCTACCCGAAACTGTCAAATTTTCCCAATCAACTTTGAGCCTTATTTATGCTTTAGCGATAAAGTTGAAAATCTATTAAAGAAATTTGAGAGGTTGTATTAGCTTGATGTGCTGGCGTCTGTACTTGGGACCGTAGTAAGTATCTGCTGTGATTGAACTTTGCCCTTTAATTGTAGAATTCCAACTATCAAGTTATCTGACAAAAGCATACCAATATTCTTGCATGTTTATTCAACCGTGTTTACTTTAACAGAGTGAAGGTCTTACCGTTTTAATTGGAAATTTTATTCAAATATCACAATAATATATTGTATGAATGGAAATTAATCCGCTTTCGAGTCCAATGAATTGAGCAGCTTTGTGAATAAATGACAAAAAGGGGTGAAAGGTGTTAAATTTACATCAGAATAATTAACATTCATATCTTTTGTTTATTATTCACCGGTTGGTCGAATATTCCAATTTTGTTTATTAGTTAATGAATTGCGATTTGATGTTTGAATGGTAATGGAACAATACTCGTTATGAGTATAATGTTCCGGCCATTATAATTGTTCATGCGAACATTAATATTTTCAGAGCATCACTTTCCCTTTTATTTCATTTCTCCAAGGACCAAATTTAAGTCTTAACATAAATTTTTGCTAGACACTAACTATCTGAGCTATTCTTAACCTAATACGTATGCACGAAGCTATATTTAAAAGATTTATCCTGGTTTTCTCTTACTATCCGTCCATGAACAAATAAAATACTTAACTTTATTCCTTTAAGCCGTGTTTTCGTTTCTCGAAAAACGTTAACAGCTTTTTAAGTACTATGTACAACTTTGTCGACAGATTAAATTGCTTTCAGCTCAACCACGCTTATCATATCAAAATTCATATTGTATGTATAATATTATACACGGTTATTATAGGTGCAAAGCTTTTTAAGGCGAAAATAGTACAGACAATTTAGGACCATTTAAGCCATGGTTGTCTTAAATGGTTTAGTAGTCTTACTAACTCCTAAAATTTTTGAGTTTTTAATTCAACTTTTTTTAATGAAAGTGCTTATTTATGGCCAAATTGAATGATAAATGAATAAATTTTTATTTTATTTACAAATATATGTGTTAATCTATACTAATATTATAAAGCTGAAGAGTTTGTTTGGTTGAATGCGCTAATCTCTGGAACTACCAGTCGGATTTGAAAAATTCTTTTTGCATTTGATAGCCCAATTCTTGAGGAAGGCTATAGGCTATTTAACATCACGCTATGACCTTTAGAGCCGAGCAAAAAGTAAAAAAATAAGAATGAATGCTAAGCAAAAACGAAGTAATAGCGCGGGTAGGCGATGCGATGCGACGGGGTGGGTGGGAGTAACAAGAAATTTCACGCGGACGAAGTCGCGGGCAGAAGCTAGTGAATAAATAAGAACTTAAAAACATATTGTAGTTATAAGTTGTAAAAAATAAAAGTTATTAATAGACTATCCAGGAATTATTAACGCCTTGCCATCTGTGATAATAACTAGGGATTCTTCATCATTCCCGAGTTTGGGAAAAATGTAATTCGGATTATCTAATGGGAAAATCAGAAATGACATTATCCAGAAAAGATCCGGAGTTCCCGACATAGCTTGCAGAGTACCTAAGCAAGTTGAAGTGGCAGTGGGCTGGCCGTGTTTGTCGAAGGACCGATGACTGGTGGAGCAGACGAATCCTGAAGTGGAGACCGTATATCGGCTAGCGTAGTGTGGGACGCCCCAGAGCTAGACAGACTGATCATCTGCCTAGCTTTTTCCCAACTATGTTGAGGTCGGCTTTCAGTCTAACCGGATTCTGCTGAATACCAGTATCTTACATGGAGCGACTGCCTATCTGACCTCCACAACCCTGGGTAATACGATACCCCTTGGTAAGACTGGTTGTCAGACTTTCGGGCTCCTGACTACCCGTAAAGACTGTCAAAGCCGGGACCAACGGCTTAACGGGCTTTCCGAGGCAGGAGGGGTCTCGGTATCTAAAGATGGTCACCCATCCACAGAACAACCGCGGCAAGCGTAGCTTAACCTGATCTATCGAACTGTGCGGCTGTTATTATTTAGCCACGGACCCTTTAGACTAAAGACCTTAGAAAGGTGGCTGGGGCGAACTGGATGGGGAAGGTGGAGGACATGGTGTTGTGGCGCAGCCTGAGAGAGCAGTGGACTGCGATTGGCTGAGTCGATTGAATGGTAAAATTATAGCTGCAAGTTGGATACAAGTTACGATTGAAACTCAGGCCTTTAAATGGCGACGTTCGTGTCTTAGGACAACTATTTAATTATCGTCAACAAAGTGATCGATATCTTTAATGTTATATTCAATAGTAAAAGTATTGCCATCTGCGTCTAAGGAACCCAAGGATTAGGGGCGTTGCAGTTAATAAACTGTTCCTAATAAGACACACAAGATTATTTGGTATTGAACTATGACTAATCAATGTTACATATTGGGAAACCCAATCATAACTAACTCGATATCAATTGTTCGAAGTCTATTGTGTTTGTTTCGTATATCAATTTATTGTATCAAAGGAGGCTTTGCTATTGTTATCAAATAGGGAGTAAATAAGCGCGGGTGAACACTGCTCGTAATGTTATCAGTTTGTGATAGAACAATGTGCTGTTATGTTCATATTGTGACACAGGATAGATATTATGTGGCCCTTTAAAGGCTATCGCAGACAACGAATCTGGAAGAACAATTTCCATGAAGTTTTTATACATAGAAATTGTTCTACTAGAGTCGAGCCACGCCAGTCTGTGGGATTTTATCGTAAGAAATTCTGGTTATATTTTATGTTTTCCCTATGGCCTAAGAATGAGGTTATAGTGTCCATTCTGATTTATTACATTACGATAACTCTATTTTGTATTAGATTTGGCGAAGTGAGGTTCCGTTTTATGTTAAGGCTGCATGCTGCAATTTGGAAACAATTTGGAGTGTTGCTGTCACTTTTTTGTTTCATAATTTCCTCATTACGATTTCTCCAGATCATCATCGTCATCATTATTTCAGCCGAATGACGGCCACTGCTGGACATACCTAGGCTTCCCCCAAGAAACGCCACTTTGACCGGTTCTGTGCTTCCCGCATCCAGTGGATTCCTGCGTCCTTCACAAGGCCATCGGTCCACATTGTTGACGCACATTGATACCTTAGTCTTCCGGTACGCGGACGCCATTCATCGGCCGTCCTGTTCTGCGAGCAATGTGTCCTGTCAACTGCCACTTAATTTTGGCAAGATCAGCTGTTGTATATCTCTGTTTAATTGCATAATAAATTGGCAATTTTATCCTTTCTAATCTTTGGAATACGGAGGTATATATCAAAGGTTAATTATAGACCTTATTTATTCTATTTCCTATTTGTTTGAAGTGAAAATTATTTCATGATATCGTTAGAAATACTTCTTCGGCTTTCCCTCTGTTTATAAAGTGTCATTGTTCATCCATCTTTGATTACAGTATTACACTTCATAATATTATTTGATTAAGTAAAACATGTAAATGAATGAAGCCGACCCCAATATAGCTGGGAAAAGGCTAGGCAGATGATGATGTAAATGAGTTCCCTCGCTGAAAGTTTAGTGCTCCTAAGCTCTAAAAGGGATTGTTCCTATCGAAATGAATAATAAACATTGTTCTAGGGTTTACGGAAGTGAAAATAAAACGTTTTACACACCGATTTTATTATTTTCGTCTCAACTATATAGGGTAGTGAAAATTACGATCATTGTAATGAAAGTGGTAAACGCATTTTTGTGACCAGTACCCAAATCGCGTAACACACTTTCTTTCACAATCCAAAGGATTTTGAAAGAAATTCCTAATCCATTGCTTCATGTGTATGAACATTCGTATTCTCGACAACTTAAATCTTGCAATGAATGTTGTTGATTTGTCAAAATGAAAGGCAATTGTTAGTGTGTTACGCAATTACCTCGCAGTTTACCCAACATTAACATTTTATTAATTAAAATTCCTAACGCGTACAAAATATTTACAGCCTTTATTTAGTTCTTTTTAATAAAAAAACACAATTACGCCAGTAACACAATGTCCAGATATTTATATGAGCATTATTCATCGTAGCGTTGACGGGTAACCAGTACCAGGCTAGCCTTGACCAAGGTCTACACAAAGGGCTCGGAACTTCGGAATTATTCATGAAGTTGATATTATTTTAATATCCAAACAATTTAGTTGGCAGGCTTTTAGTGGATACAGTCGGCAACTAAGTGTACCTAGTCATTTTTCGGAATTCCGAAACTAGATCGGAATTTTTCGTAAAAAGAATACCGATTCACAATTTGAATTGTATTTTGTTTTAGTTGCCAGTTCTTTGTTCCTCCTTGATAACTTATTGCTTTTGAATTTGATTCAGATATTTTTCTTCAAACTGTTTTATTACCTACGAACATACTTTGTATTGTAGCTTTGTAAGGCTATGACCATCAATTGTTTTATGATCGATATGTAAATGCTTAAGGTCGCACAAGTACATAGGGACATACATACATACACCTACATAGGTACGATGTCATGGGTATTTGCGACGTAATCGCGTGTAGATAGCAAGGTTTTATTACACCTGTTGGAATAGGAATGAACCTAGACTAAAGACAATTCTCTCATATCCTGCGGAAATTACTACGCGGAATAAAACCTATTGTTTTCCTATTTACCGTCTGCCAAGCATGACAGTTGTGGAAATATGTTTCGGATTTTAAATGTACATTACTTACCTAATTAGAGAGTTAACAAGTGGTAGGTATGATCTGAACAAGGACCAAGTTTCTGGATTTTAAAATTGACCTGACCTCATCTAGTTTCCAAAATATGATAGACATGTAAAAATGTTTAATACAAACCTGCTTACGGAAATAAAATCATGTATCACTTATCAATATAAACAGAAAGTGTGTGCGACAAATAAATGACGTCTGCTAGGTCAATATAGGTATTTAATTTTCAGTCGAAAATTTATTTGAGATTTTAACAGGTGTACCGCGATATTTTCAAAATTAATCAACATACCTTTAGGCGGTATCGAAACCTGAAATGAAACCTAGATTATGTGAAATCTATTTGGGTGGATTTCTCATTCAAATTAAAGAAAAAGTAATTTGTAGTTTAATTACAAAAAGCTATATATTTCTAGTTTTAGCTGACCTCGCATTGTATAGGATTTTCGTACAATCAGAAGTCAGCATATACTGGTTATGTATAGCTTTATGTGTAGCTGTACGTACTACGGTACTAGACGTTTACTGACGGCTGCGATAGTGACGAACATCGTTGGCGTTGCGAGCGTTTTAAAACGTAGAAAACTGTTATGTCAATTTAGTATGGCAGATTTATTCAAGGCAGCCATAACTCTTCCGCCTGACTGTCGCCACTAAACTGTGCGGACTTCTTAGAGTATGAATGAGATATAGACTATCCACTTCTTTTTTTTGTACCTAACTTAATAGCTCAACTGTGACTAATGAGACACAATTACTTTTCTGTTGTTACTGATCTATAGGAGATTTCTTGACAGTTGAAGGGTGCAAACTACTGGCGCGTTCTGTGCAACAATTATTATGTAACAATTTTCAATTGATTGTTAAATACATAACATAAGTATAACATACATAATCAGCCTATAATGTTCCCACTGCTGGGACACGGGCCTCCTCTCTGTGAGAGGGAGTGGGCCGTAATCCACCACGCGGGCCCAGTGCGGGTTGGTAGATGTCACATGTTTTCGATATTTTTTATTTCGGTTTTATTTATCTTTTTTTTGTGTTTGAGTGTTAAATGTATATTTAATTAAAAAAACATGGACGGGCGACGTTTTTTAAATACGAGCTTGAAGGTGACAGTGAGCTACAGAGACTTTGGAGAGCTTCTGAAAATTTTTATTCAAAAGTGTAATAGTTTCCTATTAGACCTCTGAGTAAATAGTTTCAAAAATGCTAATTTAACCATTGTAAAATATCAAATAATGCTTGTATCTACAAAACAAATTTTCCGTGAGCTTAGTAATAAATAACACTTCAAAATTGCTAAGATATAATCTGTCTGGCTGTCAAAGCTGACCTTATTAATACGCTAAGCGGTACATAATCGTACTATCTAATGATGATTGAAACGTCGCCGCGAGGTGGCGCCAGGCGCTATCGCGGTCATATACGCAAACAGTGGAATACTAATTGAGAATTACCTCAGATCAAAATCTAGACGATCAGTAATTGCGATTTGCGAATATGTAATTGGAAATATTTAGAATTTTCAACAAGATAGCTCATAGGCCTCAACCGTTCGCGTTGGGCTATTGCGAATGGGAGGTCGTGATTTCGATCTCCACCTGTTGCACGTAAACTGACTCCTAGAACAAGCATATTTAGTTTAGTAGGGTAATTTAATTTAGCTACTAGCAATGCGCAACCCACTTTTAGTACTTATCTATTTACTGTATTATAATAATCCTTTTTTTGCTAGCCTACATCGTGCCCCACTACTGGGCAAACGTCTCTCCTTTCTCCTTTTAACCCTCTCTGTCTTAAGGCTCCTTCAAACAGGCGCGACACAACACGCGACACAAAGGCACCGCAAGTCGCGCAACGAGCGGTGCCTTTGTGTCGCGCGCGATTATATCGCGTGTCGCGCCTGCTTATAGGAGCCTTTATGGTCATTCCATCTGGCCTCTTCCCATCGTCGCGTGCCAAGCCATTGGGTTCTAAAACAGCTGGCACCCCGGCGGTGACAAGAACCCGAAGGATGATGTCATTAATGCTGGCGTGCCGTGCCATCCGACCTTTGGTGTGCGATGCAACCTGTGTCGACACCCTCGCGCCATCCCATCTTCCTAACGCGGTGGGCTGTACTGGGGTGGCTGCTGTAGGAGCAGAAAACCGCGTAAATATAACAATCTTAGTAGGTGCTATATGTTTGAGCCGTTTGGGGTTAAAACACCTTGGGGTCCGAATGCTCAGGTCCAAATGCTCATCGAATATTTCGGGACATTGCCAAACGCTTGCTTGACTCTTCACGTGACCAGGAGGACTGGCCTATTTTTTAGCCCAAGTAGTCAGCAATGCAATCCGACGTGGTAATGCTGCCAGCCGTTTGGGCACTTATCCCATTAACAGCGATGCGGACGAAATTTTGATTCAAATCAAAATTTCGTCCGCCTCAAAAGTTCGTCTCTTTTCTTTAATTTTTTATTATATATACTTGTATATTAATATATATTTTAGTGTTAGCTTGTAAATTGTTATTATACATTATAGGGTTCCGTATATTTCGCAAAAAAAAAATATTATTTATTAATTTCTTTCTAACAAATTGTCCTAGAAATGTATCTGATACATTAAATCAATTATTTCAACAATGTATTTATGAAATAATTTTACAATGGTGGTACATAAGACGGACTTAACTAAAATTGCTGCAGTGATCCCGAGTGCAGTGCAATGATAAAATTTTACAACGTGGTGGCCAGTGCACTATTCACAAGTCATGCTACTACCAACAGCATAATCCCCTAAAATCGGCAGCAGTCTACTTGGCCCCGCTTCCATAACCAATTCCATTTTAGAATCGGTTGTAGTTCTGTAATATTGCATGAGTACCTACATCATAATAACGCATTCGAATTAAAGTTTCGAAAATTCCAAAACATTTTGACAGTCGCAAGTCGATCGGATCGATTTTGATTTTGTTTTTTTACCAACTTCAAAAAAAAGGTTATCAAATCGACACGTATGTATGTAATATTATTGGAACTGCATTATATTCACATATGACATAGATTGTCATATGTGAATATAATGCAGTTAGAGCTTCCAAACAAATATAAAAAAAATTATAGATGTCGATGTGTGTGTGTTTTGGATGATGTTTGTTGATTTGTGTGTGTTTTGATGATTTGATGTATGTATGTTTGCCCACGCATTTCTCCACAACTATTAATCAGATCGTGACCATTTCTTTATTGGCTTACATTTACTTCAATTTAGGGAACAGTGCAAGTTTCATCAAAATCGATTCGGTAATTTTCAAGATATGGACTAATACGTGTATGTGTGACGGCCTGGCTTATTGATACGAGTTATGGGTGTAGTGTCAAAGGGAAAACATCTCAAAACCTTGGTCAAATTCTAGTGCAATATTTACAACAAAACTATTATCTACTTATTACAATCAAATATTCCAGTTTTTACTTAAAACTAGAAATTACGAAATAGAAAAATAATAAAAAAAAAATTAAATCGACTTTTTCAGAAATTAACTCAAAATTATGAAATAACTTTAATTTCGGAAGTCGGTGGCAAAAAACTAAAACTAAAATACAGATCCCAAGACACCGACTTCCCCGTTATCCCTTTGGGAAGAAGGCGTGACTTCGTCCGCATGAATTTTCTACTTTCCCCCCATTCACCCTCTTAGGGGTAGAATTTCGAACAACCCTTTCTTAGTGGATAACTACTCTTCACAAAGAACACACCCTCTAAATTTCATGTCTCTAGGACCAGCGGTTTAGGCTGTGCGTTGATATATCAGTCAGTCAGGACTTTGAATTTTATATAATATAGATAAGTCAAAGGTAAGTCAATTATTCAAAAACAACGTTATAGCAGTTCAAACATTTGGATCACTACAATTTTAAATCATAATGTGCTGAAGTGGAAAAATGTCAACTAACTTTTTGAGGCCAATGTATGTATATATTTTCCCTTGCAATTTTCTACCTTGCTATTGTTGACTTAGGAATAATTTGTCTGGCAAGTACACTGCAGTGTGGAAGCAGCAACAACGCAGTGCCGCATAGTGTAAAGTCAAGTGATATAGTGTTTATTAAATTTTGACCGCAATGCCTCGGGTACGAGACAAAAACATAACTCTTGTATGGTACCTCGGTGATATTAATTTTCTGGACGTCGTTCCATGACATAAAGCGCTCCATATTTTTAATAAATACTTTCTGTAAACAGATTATTTTTTAAATGGTTAGGGGTACTGTGAGCTCGCTACGCGCTTACATGACCGGGATGAATAAATAAAATTCGTATTTAGTATTAATTTATGTAACCTAATATTCCTAGGATTAATGCTACTCATTATAAATTATGACGCCCTATGTCGCTCGTCATATTGATCCTCTACTCTTTTTTAAATCCGTATAAATGTGAATTAGTGTTTATTTTTAAAAAAATATTTATTAGTAGGCCCTTCATCAAAGGGTTCACTATTACTATACAATTACTTCTATTTTTTACTTTTTTCTTTATGTCGTTCACCGACTTCAAAAAAAGAAGGTTCTGTATTCGATCCGTATGTATGTATGTTTGTATATCCGCGATTTTCTCAAAAACTAATGAACCCATTTTGTTGTTTTTTTGTTATGTTTCTTTCACTAACGTGATCTTTATAGATGCCATCAACTTATAAAAATAATCGTGGTGGTTGCATGGGGAAGCCGTGCAGGCTAAAACCTCCGCAGTCCCTAATGTATGGACTTGCGTATTTATAAATCAAAACGGAAGTTTACGATAGTTAAGTTAGTAAGTTGGCTGAATGGTTTAGTTTATGATATTCAAAAACAAACTCTGGAAATAGTAGTATCGGGAATACTACGGTATATAGAACGACAGAGGTGGCCCTTTTAAATTGTCCTCAACTTTCTACTACTAACGGTCAAAGGCTCGAATACTGTGGTTTTACTATGGCCTTAACTGTAAATAATGTTGCCAGTCCTAGTTTCCAATTGTTCAAATTTACGTCCGCCACAATAATTGTGTGGATAGTTACTTTTGAGTTATTATTGTGCACTAACCTGGAATTGGGTCCTTTATTACCCGACTACGGCGAAGCAAAAAGGAGGCTTATTTTTAAATTTTATTGTTGTGTTAGAAATAAAAGCCGCGTTAAGGGGGAAGCGCTAAGGTACCTAGCCCGCGAATTTCAAATTTTCTTACGTTTTTTGCAATTTGCTGGTCAGTATTAAGTTGTACGTTGATTAATATATGATTCGCGGCCGTAACAAATATGTATTTACAGAATTATAATCATTAAAGTCATCAACACAACTAGAGTTGTGATAAGCAGGATACAAATGTCTAAAAAGTCGGTAGAGAACATTTTTGAAAAATAGTGTTACAGCCGAAATTAGACCGATTTTAAACAGAGATTTCCAGTTATCTTTTTTAAATAAGACATTTCGAAAATATTCTCTACTAACTTTTTAGACCTTTGTATCCTGCCTAAGCGTATGAAGTTTCATTAAAATCGGTTCATTAATTTCGAAAAATAAGGGCTTGAAAGTTTTTATGAAATGCCGTACGTCGTAAACGCTCTTAGCAAAAAACATTTTTCATAGTCAAGTCAAGAGTGTCTTCATCCATATCTCCATACAAAATAAGACGTTAATTTTTTACGTAAACGTTTTTGGCACTTATCCCTTAAAGGCTCATTTACATGAGGAGACTTTCTCGCACCTTTTATTAGCGATTATGGAAAAGAGATAAAATTGTTGATTCGTGTCGCAGTGGCAATCGCGGGCAGAGAATCGCTCCTTTAAAAATTGGAAGCATTCGTCAACACACAAACTCAAACTCAAAGCATTAATTTCAATTAAACCACAAGGTTTAATTGAAATAAATGCTTTGAGTTTGAGTTTTGGCACTTTTGAATTGTCAAAATTTAAATAGTCTGTCAGTTAGTCAGAAAGTTGAAGCTAGTTTAGTTTAGCACAGTTCACGTCACAGTTCCAGAAAACCTTTTGACGAGTCTCGTCTCTTATGTCATTATCGTAGACGATACTTTGGTTCTCATTATCATTTCAGCCCGGAATCACTCACTGCTGGGTACAGGCCTCCCCTTTCTTCTGCGATACTTCCCGGTTCCGTGCGTCTCTCATCCAGGTGTTGCCCGCGACTTTGACGATGGCCGTAGATTCCTCGAACATTGGTTCTCACTTGTAGAAAAAGACAATCACCTAGGAATCTCGCATGGACATTCTCGCCTCTCGACTGGCGAGAAACTCTCCTTGTGTAAATGAGCCATAAGACTGGTTTGGCTGTCATTCGTTTAGGCACACTCTAAGTATTATTGATTATATAATATATTATATCAGTGTATTGGACTAACGCCACACTGAAAAAAATAACTTCTTACAACACCACATTAAAGCGATTTCATTAAGACTTACTGACTTTATACAGTACTAGCGACCCGCCCCGGCTTCGCACGGCTGCAATGCTGATACTAAATACACTACAGAAAAACTGTGAACGTTGTATATAAAAACATAGCGGCCCGCTCCGGCTTCGCACCGCCGCAAACGCTACGTCCCGCAATTTTTAAATCTGTAATATCTTCGAAAATATTCATTTAAATCATACGGTGTAAAGGGCCATATAGATCTATATTAAATGAACAATGTATTCAAGGTATTTAATTGGTTAAGGATTAATGCTGTATTGGTTAAAATCGCTTCGAAAATTAGCCATTATTTGTCGTAAAAAGTAAATGACAAAAAAAAGTTATTGTGGGTTATCCATAAGAGATAGACATATACCATCACGGACTTTTCTGTAGACCTTTTCAATGTGTACAATACTTAGTACATTATTTTGATAAAACTCGTAGGGTTCAGCCTGCGTTTGCAATGTAAGCGGAAAAAATGTAATTATTTACGACATCACATTAGAAACCTCAAAAATAACAGTACTTCTCCACTATTTAATGGATGTTATTATACATATAAACCTTCCTCTTGAATCACTCTATCTATTAAAAAAAACCGTATCAAAATCCGTTGCGTAGTTTCAAAGATTTAAGCATACAAAGGGACATAGGGACATAGGGACAGAGAAAGTGACTTTGTTTTATACTATGTAGTGAAGAAGAAATGTTTTTAAAACAGTAAAAGACAAAACGGTAACTTTTGATGATTGAACATACTATTTACTGAAAAAAAAAAACAAGGAAAACAACCATTACTTTAATGTAAGTAAATTTCAATGGTTTGAACGATATCACCAAATGAATAAAACAGATAATTTTGTGACATTTTAGCTACTTAAAACGTTTAAGTTTAGTGTAATGACGGTAACATTTTGCCTCAAGCTAACTGTTTTCGGATCAGTAAAAAATTCTGTTTTCAACATTAGGCTACATATAATATATGGAACTGTTTAAAGCAGTTCAGATCAATGTTTTTTCATTTTTATTCACTGCTTATTTCTTTCAGTGCAACGTTTCCTAACTTGGTGAGATAGCACACTATCGTAAAAATATAGAAAAGGCAGTAAAACTAGCAACTATATCTGTCAGTAAATCCGGGACTTGTATGCAAAGCTTTAACATAACCATCGCGCTAGTATTCCTCGAAGGGTTGGCAGAGATGTACAGCCAGCCAGCACATCAAGCCACCCGAAACTGTAAAATTTTCCCAATCAACTTTGAACCTTATGCTTTAGCGATAAAATTGAAAATCTATTAAAGAAATTTGACTACAGATTGTAGTAACTTGATGTGCTGGCGTCTGTGCCTAGTACACCCACATTTCACCAGTTATGTTTAAGTCCCATGTAATAGAGGCACCGGACTCCGGGCTGTTACTGAGAAATTCCAGATGAAAAAACCCACTAACACTACCCAAACCGGGAATCGAACCCAGGGCTTTATGCTCAGCAGATGAGCAGAAGCGCTTGCGACCAATAGACCAAAGAGGTAATCTTGCAAAGTTTTCTTTCACTACAATCGTTCTCTAGGGCCGTAGATAGAGGATACGAGTATTGGAGATGACTCATAGAAATTAGCTCTATGCCTTAGTTTTAGTCCGTCATAGCTTCGCTAAAAGTGACCCTTTTAATTTAGTTAGATGGAAGTTCGCTACCGTTTTTGTCGTTTCGAAATGCATCAGCACATAGTTAGATTACAGGGTGGGAGAAGCATAATGGAATGTCATTTATCACTCCCACACTGCGTCGAATGCCGCTCCTGAACGAATACTCGCGTATGAGTGCAAAGTTATACAAGGTAGGTACATTCTAAAAGCACTCTTCTTCAGCTATGACGCCCGTATCCAGAGTGCCTGAATGCTGAACGTATGCTTAACTGTTTACTGTTTGTACGTAAATGGGCTTATGAACACAGAAGCAAGTAATTTCAAGATAATCTGAATTAACTTCTACGATAACTTCAAAAATATAGGTAATAGGATTACCTTTCACGTAATAGGCGAAAACGTAACCTATGAAAAAACTAAGGTAGTTACGTTACGACCTTGTTACATTTCTTGTTGTAAAAGATAAAAATATCTTTCTTTATCGAACATTTTCGCGTTATAGAGACCACCCGAAATAATCACACGGCTTACCCCAAGAGTCTTATAAAAACTGATGGATTGATATCATCACTCACATAATGAGATAGCCTCGAGTGCCTTGAAATATTAGAAAAATATGTCTGCCAACTTTCATTTTTTATTGGAAAGATGACTTATTTTTCAATATATGGATGGATGTAAAGAACAAAGTTGTACCCATAGGATTTGAAAGTGTATTAAAGGCTTATTGGGCCTGATAGATGGATTAGGCTCTCGTGTTTGCCAGCTATATTTTCAGTGATAAAATTTGTTGACAATAGCTCTTAATATTTCTGCTATATGTAATCCACCCAATGGCCGGTATCGGATCGGATTATTTTTATTAAAAGCTATAATTTTTTAGAGTTTCCGTTGCTAAAATAACATGAAATAAAACAAGAAATTATTTTTTTGTTTATTTTTTATCGCTTATATTACTTAAAAAAAAATGCTGCATGCTGGTATAATGATAAGGGAACAAAAATGTTATCGCACACAAACATTCGTCATTCTGGGCGTATTTCGTACAAAATGGCGAACATTTAGAATAAATAAAGTAAACCAGAGTTGGGTCCGGCCAGAGGATCAAGATAAAAACGTGTCATGAGCCCTAATGACAATGGAAAGCGATAAGCTGGCGAGCAAAATCTTCACTCTTGGGACTTGAAAAGGTTTCAGACATGTATCAAGTTTACAGCACTTAGATTAACGTTTTTGTGGTGGCTTTAAACTGTAATCACCTTTGAATTGATCACCTCATAATATACCTACAGGTCTGTAAAGAATGTTACTTAGCTAATGTAAATGGAGGTATGTTAATTTTTGTTACTAGTCTCTCCCAGGAGCCATATTTGTAAAGTAACACATTGGGACGACAGCGTTTTGGCAAAATCGTTCATGCCTTGAAAAGGAACTCGCAAATAGAAATATGTACCTATGATTCACTTTGAGAAACAAATGAAGCCTTTGCTTTTATAACTACCAAAACAAGTTTGACTCACGCCCCAAAAATATCCCGTGATAAAACATCGCTATAAGCTGAACTATCAGAATGGCTTAGCACCAGATTATCGCAGATCATCGGGGCCCGATGACGTGCGTCTACGTCCGATCACATCGCGCGACAACCCACTGTCCCTCCTCGGGTAAATAATTTATTGGATCGTTTCCAAGGAAAACTCAATTATGAACGAACAATGTGCCGAAATAATACGAAGTCCTTTAATGGAAGTTGGGGTTTGTTCTTATGAAAGTGGAGCCCAAAGATCCGGTAAGGCGTTGATAGTAATTAAACGAAGATTAAAATAATACGTTCAGGCATTTACCGATGCTAGTCTAGATGTAATTAGTTTTAGGAGGATATTGTTTGTTGGTTTAGCTCCTGTATGAGACCGTACAGAAAGAGTAAATAATGTATGTAGAAAAGTTGTAGATAATATCCGGCGAGGTGAATTGATTGAGTCACCGTATACAAGGTAGTCTAGGTACATAATATCGCTGCGTTCTCTGTTTGTACGTTTGAAATTTTATGAAAATCTATTCAGTTAGTATTGTTTTATTAAATCCAAAACAATATCTGCTGGCATTTTGCCTTGTACTAAGCGCTCTGGTGTCAGACAGAGCTAAGTATGGACAACAAAGCGCATTGCAGCGAGCGTCCCTTTTGTTTTGCAGTTGTATAATAAATTATATTACTATAGTAATCCTAGCGAATCAAGGAGAAATCTAGAGACAGAGGAAATTCATTAAAGTAACGAGAAGCTGCTTCAGTTAAAGCTATTAAGTCAGAATTACGGTACAGATATTTAATTACTTAGATTTAACCAGCTAAGCTCTAGCACAGCAGTTGGTTAGTTTCTGCAAATTCAAGGTATAACCAACTAACTACGCATTCTGAAAACATAATTGAATGAACAGTGAACTGCACCCTAATGAGGGTTTTCTGAAATGACGTTCGCCAGGTGGCAGCACCGACACGTCAGGTCCAGACATCTGGCAAAGAGCCTATATTTATTTTAGTCATGACTGAATGATGAACGAATGAATGAATCGAATGATGAACGTCATCATATATTTTATATTGGAAGACCTCTTGTCACAGTGGTGCCAACTGGTGTCGTCAATCTCAATTTGAATCATTTTGAAGGATATTGATAATCCATTGCTTCATATGCTCGAAAAATGTGTCTGCTCAACAAAGTAAATAACGCAATGAATGTTGTTGAACTGTCAAAATGAAACCCATGGCTACTGATAGTGCGTTACGCAATTACCCCGCAGGTGTGCTCTGTTCGACAATATTAACATAGCCAATTTTCCCACGATATAGGCTACAATAAAATTAGCATTCAAATCGAGTCCCAAAAATAATTTTAAATCCGGCCGGCCATTCGACCAGTGTAAACTTGCCCGAAACGAATTTTGTGTTGACCTCCCAATTACCGCTGTTTGCAAGACAATATTGAAGTTTAATATCGCTTTGGTTACTTTGTGCTTCGCTTGTGATAAATGCCAATTAAAATATTTAGGTTAACCGCTACAGTAAACAATTTGGAAGCATGTAGTCATGATAAACGTATATCACCTAATACCTTATTGCAAGTATTTTATGTTTAGTGTTTCGAATCTCGTATAATATAAAGACTAGGCATTTAATAGTCATCATGCTGGTCGTAAAAATATCGTATAGCATTAATGGTCAGTTAGAGAAGTAATAACACATAACGCGGCCGGTTCTGTCGGCTGGGGAACGATCATAGGACCCGTGTTCTTATTGCACTTGTGTGGCTATTCCTACGCGTCGTGCGTACTGGCACAAAGTAGATGGGTACAGAAGGCCAGCTCCATGCAAAGCGCTAAAAAGCGCGCTCACATACACATGTGTTTACGTACAGCGCGGCGAGTGCAGGAGAGCAGTGGTGGCCCAGTAGAGCATAAGTGGTGGTCCAGAAGTATCGGCCCTGACTTGGTCATGAGTTCGAATTCGAACCCAATCATGCACTTTGTGTATTAAATTTCATCACCACTATTCCCAAAACGGTGAAGAAAAACATCGTGCAGCATGTCCTTGAACCAGAAGTTCGAAGATATGTGACATCTGGCGACCCGCACTGGGCCCGCGTGGGTGGTCCACTCCCTTTCACAGAGGAGGCCTGTGTACGTACGCGTCTATGTGTGGGTGTGCCTGTTTTCGCTCGTTGTATGGAGCTGGTCTTTTGTACCCGTTTATTTTGTGGTACTGGTCGCTCACAGTCACAGACAGACATCTTTAATGTTTTATTGGTACAATACCCTCGGGCCCAGTCCGTACGTCCGCGACGAATCTCGGCGAAGTCACTATCTCGTCTGTTTGTAAGAACTATTCTAATCTTGAACATCCATTCGGCGTATTTCGATGAAATCCTTGCAAACTTTTGAACACTTACTGGAGATTCCAAAAAAGCTTTGCTTGACCTGTGTTTGAAAATTTTTGCAAAAAATGCTATCATTTCGTGTTAATTAATAAGAGCCAAAAATGCAAAGAAAACTTGTGGTCTATCTATTATTATCTATTGCATAGCAGTGACACCGAGTTCATAGTCAAGTTCCAAATTATGTACACCAAATTTACATTTAAATGAAGGAGTCCTGAGGTGTACCTATAACCGAGTATATTTAATCTGCTTAATATATTGAAATGCGAGGCTGCACGCCGTTTCGGCTACGATTGCCCATATTAAATTTATGAAAACACTGCATATAATTAAAATTCTCTTTGTAATTTACATGAACTTTTACAATTAATTCTGTGTGGTTAATTGAATGAAGTATGAACGTACTTAAGGTTTTAATTAAGAAGAAGAGATTAAAGAAATGCTGTTCTATATAGGCACCTCATTACTAAGGTTCGTGAAGCCTTCGATGAGTCCGTTATATCGGCTTGGTCGGTAATTAGTTGAGGAGCTGCCATAATTAATTTGTATCAGTCCTTTCACCGTGAATGCACTTAGGAGAAGTTTTTTGTCTCACTGATTTGCACTTGGATTCTTTTTAGTTCACAATATTTCAATATGTATTGTGTTTTTTGCCTATTTTGACTTAAATACAAGTCTGATTTTCGTATGTATTAGGAAAATTATTTTTTAGAACATTTACCTTATTTTTACATCCCGAAAACGCCCAAGTGTCTACTATAAAATTGACCGATCTCTTTCTATTTTCAGGTACTATTAGTCCATGAGGCGTCTAAGGGCAGTTTCTCCCGAGTATTCGACCTGGAAGCAGGCGATGACACCGACTTAAACGCACTAAGGACCTCACCTTACGAAAGTCGGTTCCCTATCAACGTTGGTATCACGGGATATGTGGCTACCACGGGGGAGGTAAGACCTAATTTAATTTGTATATCTTTATCTTTAGTGATAGTGGACCTAGGTACTGGAAAGGGTAGATATAGGAAAGCATAAAGTTTTGTGCCCATTGTTGAATACTAGAGGCGCAAATGCTAGGCCCCTGACGATGCATTCTTAAATAAACTGAAGAATGAATGCAAAAACAAGAAAACAAATAATGAATACCATCTTGTACCATAGTAAAAAAAAAAAATTGGGAAGAGGTAGCCTGAAACAAGGTAATATCGCTCAGCTCAAAAATGAAGAAGAAAGTGAAATAATCCTAATATAATAAGAAAAAAAAAATTGTACGCGTAGGTATTCGTTGTCAAATAAAATATTTGCTTAAAATTACCAGTGACAGTATTCGTCAGCTGACTTTTATAACTCTCGTCTCGCGTGGAATGCATACTGTTATTTTCTATGTTATAAAGTTTTTAGCTGTAAAAGGTCACTATTTGATACTTAAATTTTGCTCCAACAAGCTTTGTGTGTATTAATAGTCGCATTATTGTAATTTTATTTATATATCCGTAACTTTTAACTTCTCTTTGCTCTAGAGCAGTTTTGGAATTGCTATTAGCATATTTATCACATTTGGCGATATCATTTATGTGTCTGCCAGTATTGTTCATTCTTTTGATTATATAGCTATGTTTTGTCTTACAAAACCTTTTGCTTCACTTTCTAATAGATGTGACTTTCCTAGAGCACTCCAGCTAACGACCTTAGTCAACTTCAGCGCGCCAGTGGTTGTTAGACCACAGAGCCAAGTCAGCTTAATAACTGTGATAAGAATTAAGAGGGACCATGGCTGTATTAAAGCTAATTAACTTACAGTTGAAACTTTAAAGCGCTTAGTGTATGGACTAAATGAGGAACGAAGGGATAAGTTTCAGTCCTGGGGCTTATGATAAGGTGTACGTGGATTATGAAGCTTGCCGGATGTTACATAATATATTGCTTAAGAACTTAATATATCTTAATTAAGAAAAAGGCTAGTTTATCTTAATATCCTAAATAACTTAATTTACTCAAATTAAGAATAATAGCTCATTTTTCTCTGAGTTAAAGTCGCTCCAAAGGAATTTACTGTCAACGGCTTAGAGATATGCAGCAATTTCCAAGTTTTCCCTAAGTGCTTTTCAACTAATTCGCGGTGGTTCATTAAAATTGTCTCGCTGAGGGGTTTAGCACGTATTTTCGTGTATATCGCGAGCGTATTCCTTCTGAAGAAGGTTAAGTGAGACCTTGCGGGAACATTATAGTCTGTTAACATCGTGTCGGTAGAAATAACATTTTCTGTACATTTTCAGACGGTGAACATTCCGGATGCCTATTTAGATCCTCGTTTTGATCCGTCCGTCGACGAAGGCACCGGATTTAAACACAACACAATACTTTGCATGGCCATTAAGAACTCCGAGGGGAGGATTATCGGAGTCATCCAGGTAAGTTGACTAAATTTCACACAAACATTTTGTTATTTTAAGCTAGTCACACGATCAGATTACGTTTGTAAAATTCTCAAGGGAAGCGTTTAAATATTAGCTTAATTATCTATGAAGTTTACCAAAACGTGTTAAAATATGGTAATGGGATCCATAAAAAAATAGCCAAACTTTTCCATAAAGTAACCGGAATTACTCGCCAAACGTGCTGTTCAAAAACTTGGTCACGTTTAATTAATGAAAATTTCCAAAAAGATTAAAGTAACATTGTTATAGAAACAGCGCATTGCGGTCATACGCGACACTACAATACTGAATACATACATATTGGAACAACACAAGAGATGGGATAAAGACTAACGACGTGAATTTTGCTAATTAACTCCCTGTAAATTGAGATCATAGTTCGTTTCAAATATTTGATTTTGGATTTACGCGTCTCCCGCTGAATATACTACATATTATATCTAATGTAACATAGTATTAGCTCCGAATAACTTTTTACGGGGGGAGCATAAATTACCCAAACGAAACGCGTCAACCGTTAAGAGAACTTGACAGCAAAAATATTGAAGATGAAACATATTGTAAACGGACGGAACTAGAATGAAGAAACATGATAAAAATATATATATATATATATATATTGGATTATAGGTATAGCAAACGCGGATGAATAAAATCCTGTTTATTACTCAGTTAATGTGAAATTGTAGAAACGCATTAAATTTTTCCGCAATGCGACAAATAATATTTTTTTTGTACAGTCTAAATGACTAACTGTAACTGGTTTTCTTTTATTTATTTTTACATAAGTACTCATTAGCAAAAATGTGGGATCTCATTCTCCTTCCTTGTGTACAGTTTCCTCTTTGTGGAAATATTCTTTGTATGTATTATCTGTCATGCTTGTTGATATGGAAACATTCTTTCATGCAGCATCACAAAGGATTTTTGATACGTAACATTGTAGCCAGTTTAGGGTTTTGCTCTTAAGGGGAAGAGCCATGGCAGCCCGCAAAATTAAAATTTTCTTACGTTTTTTGTAATTTGTAGATCATATTATATTTCATGAAGTAGTAATTCAATAGGATTATTTATGAACTTAGAGGGAAGTATTGATTATTTTAATGATTATAATTTTCTGAAGTCATATTTGTTACGCTCGCAAATTATATTTTAAATAACATTCAAAATGACACTGACCTGCAAATTGCAAAAAAAGTAAAGAAGTAAGAAAATATGAATTTCGCCGGCCACCTAGCGCTCCCCTTAGGTACAGACGCCAGCACATCAAGCTACTACAATCTGTCAAATTTCTTTAGTAGATTTTCAACTTTATCGCTAAAGCATAAGATTCAAAGTTGATTGGTAAAATTTGACAGTTTCGGGTAGCTTGATGTGCTGGCGTCTGTACCTACATTCCAACAATTTTTGAGTCTTTTTCTCACAATATACTTTGATAACGTTACACGAAATTTCATTCAAAACGTTTTTAATCTAATTGCCAAGGAGATTTCACTTTTAGGAAGAGTGAGTGGAGTGGAAAGCTTAAAGTAGGGACAAATATTATCCTTTTTAATTGTGTTTACCTTTCGTTCGTCATTCGGACCCTAATTGAGGTGTTTAGTGTAAACTTTTTATTTGTGTTTGTAACGTAAACAGGATTTTTTTATGTCCGTGGCAATTTTTGTTTGTTACATTTTGTACTCATTTCGAAACATGTTCATTTAATTTTGTTTCGTGAATCATGCAAAGGGTACCTTAATGAAATATTTTTGTAAATACTCGTACAAAAAATAATGTAAGAAAGAAAGAAAGAAGAAAGAAAATTAGTTTATTCTGCACAAACAAAAACGCACATTACAAATAAAAATCAAAAAATATAAAAAAAGAGACATAAAATACACACACATAACGCGTCAAAAGCCTCGTACTCAATCTTAGAAAATGTTGACAATTTTGTCCATTGTTTTATGTCAGGGCTAGGCACCAAAGACAACACACATTAAAAGTCGGTACATTATTTATTTTGAGTATTTTCTGATTGGAATAAAGAAGCGTACACATTAAAAGTCGGTAACAAGTCATGTAGCTTGCACTTAAAATCAAGTGCTACTTATCCTTACATATGTAGTATAAAACAAAGTCGCCAAAATGCAAAACGCACATAACTTCCGAATGACTGCACCAAATTGGATAATTCTTCTTATTGTTGTGTTCAGTATTGTTAGGACAAGGTTTGTATGAAAGAAGATTTCGGAAATTAAAAAAAAAATTACACCCTCGCGAAGCTGGGGCGGGCCACTAGTTTAAAAATTAAATGAAATAAGAAGCTCAAAGAAGTCATCCCGAGGGTGTCATCTGCTAACAAACTTTGTTGTTTTCTTAATTTTGTTAACACAACAGTTCTTAATGAAAGTTTGTTAATGTAACGAATTATATCAGCTTGAGTATCATTATTATAAAATTTCTTACTGAGTTTTATGATCAGCTGGTTTCTTTAGACGTGTCTGTGGAAAATCCGAAAATTTACGAAAATCAAAACTGACTTAAGTACAATACCCGGGATATAATTGCCATAGCAACACATGGAAATGCCTTCTTGACTTGAAAACGACTATAAAAATACCTCCTAGGTTTAAATAAATTTAAGGATAGGTATTTAAAGTAATTGCAATATCTTAAGATATGTGTTTCTGTTATAGGTGCATCTAGAAAGAGCGAGGTATGCGCCGCAAGTGATTTTTTTATATGTTAGATGCCTCAGCCTGGGGCAGCCGTCACATGCGTGGCTTACCATTCGAAGCACATGCCCCGTTATGTCTGGATGGACCTTAAGGGCCTTACTCTCGTTTAGTACCGTAAAACGGTCACTTTATGAAGCTTATAACTCATTAACGGTTTGGTTAGAAGGTCTGTAAAAAATATATGTTTGCTATAGATTCATGTACAGCATTTTTGAAACAGGGTTTTTTCATAAGGCTAATACTTTTGCCTTAAAAAAATATTTACCAAAACGCTATTTTGGCTAACATTTGCTTATAACTTCTAAACGGCTTTGATGTTTGGAAATATTTTTACACTGAAAAATTGATGGTTAGAGGTACTACATATTTGAAATAGCGTTTTTAAATCAATCAACAGTTGCAAAGACAATGCCCCACTTTGAGATATGGGTTCAGAGGTGCTCTGCGCGGGCGCGGGCGGCAGTCGTGCGTTAGCACTCAGACGGGGTGGCTGTGTCGCTCGCTGCTCCGCCCCGGCTATCGATCGACTACGCGCCTTTGGCTGTGTTAGTGCAAATATTTATGAACAAATTGTATCAGTATGCGTTTATAGATTAGCTCGCTGCAGAGGGCCCATTTCTATTGTAGTCCGCGTGGACGCTTTATTAGTGGTGCCATTTCTAAATACTGTTTTTGTTTAGAGATAAACTACGATAACATGGCGCGCCCCTCCAAATTACTGTTTCGATGTGTTTAGCCATATCCTTACGAAAGTTTTTGTATGTAGTTGTAAGTGTTCGTCTTCAGTAGCAGGCCGGCAGCGGTCTGAGACAGTCAAGTTGTTGATACTACATCGCTCAGTGACACGAAAGTACTGATTGCAAAATAAGTTAGTCATGGAAAATTTGGGGAGTGTTAAAAAACTATGTCGCAAACAAAAATATAGACCATAACTACACATCCATAATGAAATTACTTCATGAAGATCTAGACATGATCGATTGCACAATGTGGACCAACACTTGCAGACATGTGGAGGAGACGAAATCCAAATACTGGGATAACTACGACGACGAGCAAGAATTTATTATTCACGTAGGAGAATCAGATTCTGAAAACGACACATCAAGCTTCTATGACAGCGATGAACAAAATTTTAGTTCCAGTGCTAATAGAGATAATTAAGATTTTTTTATTTTATATAAACGTTGTGGGCCAAGTGATTAATGAGGGTATTATTAATAACGCCCGGGCAGTATGAATAATGCCCTCATTGTCACTTGGACCATAATGTATATTATGTACTTTTTTATAATAATTATGATTACGTATTTTTGTTAATTAATGATTTTGATGTCTTAGTAACTAAAAATAAATGTGTTACAAATATATTATAAAGGTTTCATTTATTAAATATTTATTTTATAAAGCATTAATGATTAATATAATAAACAGTCATAAATTATTAATATGTATAAAAATAATAAGAGTCACATTTCATTCATTCATTCATTTTATTGAAAACATTAAACATCAAAATATTAGATTTAGAGTAAATTAAATTTCAATATTTGAACACAATAAAATTTATTCATAGTTTTGTGCAATCGGTACTCGTAATATCTCACTTATTACCAGATTTGTTGGTCAACTAATCATAACTAGCCGACCGCGCAAGACAACGCACGTGTTCGTTTCATAGAATACCTCAGTGCAGCGCCATACTAATAATAATGAGCGATTAATGACGGCACTAGTCGAGCAACATATCCGTGGATTTGTTTTTGTTTGACGGTTTTTGCATTACACACACATGCGTTGTGAGTGTTGGTGGTGCTTTGTAAATACTTACACAAATACTTTCAAACGTTTCTGAATTTTGGAGGGGCGCGCCATGTTATCGTAGTTAATCTCTACATTGTTTATTTTGTAAATATAAGATAGTTTGTAAATAAATAAAAATGCCAAAGCAAAGCAAGTCAAGAAAAATACGTTTTCTCTACGACGACGCACCGTTTTATAGATATTAGCGAAAAACTCAAAAGTGGGAATTTTTATACCCCCCACTCCGGCTCACGTCCTAGACGCGGGGACTTTTAGTATGTTTACTCCCTAAGCACTCTGAGCAACTTTCTGAAGAAATCGCTCAGGGCCCAGCTCACGCACTCTACACCTCTTTTTGGGTTATTCATTGAGTGGACTAATAAGTATCTATCTATCTATACAAATAAATAAAATTGGAGTGTCTGTTTGTAATATTAAAACAACCGCTTCAGGCCATTTTATTTTGACTGTTTAGAAAATAACTACTAACCCACAATTAAAAAAAAAATGTTTTCAAACACCTTAATTTATAAAAAATGAGCGTTCTTAGTTGTCAATCTACGAGTATTTGCATTACTGAGTTTATTGATTACTACATTTACTACCTTCTCATATTCTTGTGCGGATTTATTTCTGTGACTGGGACTTTCACTAGCAGATAGGTGAATAAGGAGTAACTTAGGCTACTTTTATTTTAGAAAAAAAAAAGGAAATAGGTTCCCACGAAAAAAAATTAAAACCTATGAAATTAAATATTGAATAATATCCGATTCAAATAGGGAGGTTGTATACTGCGTTTATTTAGGTACTTAACCAAATGTAAATAAATCATAATAAAGAAACGGGGTATAGTTTTTTTTTATAAGTGGATCCTATACGTGAAGATTCCTTAATCTCCAATGAAATTGATTGAATAAATAATAAAATAATATACCTAGTGTTTTTGTTTTAGCCCAAGGAAATCGTTCACCAAATATTGTATATAAAAAGGCTAATACGAAAAACTAAAAATAAATAAATTAAACTAAAAATGCAAAAACGATCAAAAAGAACTAAATGGAGAAATATTAGAAGAATTTCATTAAAATTAGCATACTGTATTTCTTTACGTGGCGGTGAATAGACGACTTTTATGTGCGACTTCCATTATATTTAGAAGCGTAATTTCGCGACTCGAATAAGATGCACGATTGGCTCCGCGCTCTACTGTCCGGATTCTCATTGCGTAATCACCAGGTTCGAATCTCAGTGGACGCATATATTTTGTTTTGTTATTTTTTAATTATAATGTGCATATTTTTATTTTTTTATTTTTAAAATAATTCAATAAGTAATTGTTATTTTAATAAAAACAATCATTTTTATTCCTATACTTAGTTATTTTTCCTTAGAATCTAGCTAGAGTAAGTAATATAATAAAAATAAATAAAAACGTCCACCAAGCTTGACTCGGAAGAAAAATAATATACCTATAGTGTGTTACAAAAGTATACATGTATATGTATAAGCTTACTCTTGAAAAGTTTTCTCCGATGGTTTATCTGCTGACCTGACGGATTGCTCGCCAACCATTTCTTTTTAGTATAAAGAAAAAACAATAAAATTGCATTATAATTGTTACAAAAATAAGAAAATCAACAAAAGTAATAATTACTGAAAAAAACATTTATATCAAATAAGAAAATCAACAAAAAGAATGGAAAAGTTGAGATTTGAATCCGGGCGTTAGTGACACTTTAGCGATGCACGAGACCACTAGACCAATCGAGCTGTTGTAATGTATGTTGAAATTACGCGTCTATAGATAATCTATACAAACAAAATATGATGTGTACAAAAAAGTAGGTACTTACTTTACAATTTGTTTCGTCGAATAAGATCTCTTTATTGCCTTCCGTTTATTTTATTGTTGACCATTTTTTATACACTGATTGTTTATTTATACAACTTATGAGTAAGTAGAACCGAAACAGTACAAACATTTACGCCAACAACATAACTTAGAAAAAACTAGGTAATCATAAAATAAAATATAATAAACAGCTTTCATCAACAAACAGATACCAAAGTACGTACACTAGGTACCGACCCGAAATAATTGCAAGACTTAAAAATATTTTATACGGCTACTCGCTCAACTACATAGGTACCCAGCCGCGTCAGTTTTCGCAAATGCGATCTTGCGATCTTGCGATTACGATGCGATGGTTTGTGAAAATATTAATTGTAAACGCGATTATGCTCCTTATTCATAGAAGGTAACGGGTCAATTTCCTATGCAAGTATTTTTACTTCCAACAGGGCTTTTGAATACGCGATTGTATTTCTTATTTGTATGAAGTCATGGATCAATTTTCGATGCAGATAGAAAATACTTGAAAGTATCTCGAGCTATGGTTTTTTAAGGTGGACGTACTTTGTAGCTCTGGTACTCGATTTTGCAAGTACGACCCAATGCCTAAACGCGATTGTGCTCCATAAGTAAGAATTCAGTGTTCAATTTCCTATGCAAGTTTTGTTTCTTCCAACAGGGCCCTTGGTTGGAATAGTAGTAGAAACTTTAATCGTCTATACTCTATAAGTACGTATTTATTTGTAAAAGCGATTTTGCTCCTTATTTGTATACAGTTAAGGTTCAATTTCCTATGCAGATAGAAAATAGTTGAAAG
Source organism: Luperina nickerlii (assembly GCA_963855955.1). Classification (NCBI taxonomy): domain Eukaryota; kingdom Metazoa; phylum Arthropoda; class Insecta; order Lepidoptera; family Noctuidae; genus Luperina; species Luperina nickerlii. The sequence continues at coordinate 11,520,883 of OY979681.1, read as the reverse complement.
TATCCCGAGATCTAGTTTTAGGACGTGGTTTCTTAAAGAAGTCGTACTTGTAAGCCCTGGTACACGATTTTGCAAGTACGACCCATGTCTAGTCACTGCTTTTTAGTTACTTATACTCTATGGGTCACTGACTCGCTGTCGACGTTTCGTTCGACTCGTTCGAGTTATTTATCATTAAATACAATTAATCCTTACAAATATCTTATTTCAATCGATATATAAAAACAAAAGTTCCCTTAATATTATTTATTATACATTACATCACTGTTATTAATTTTATCAAGATTTGTTTATAAATAACACAGTTACAATTGCAACGATTTCAATTTTAATGGTTTATTTTATGATTTTTTTTCTATCGAGAAAATTTACCGAAAACGTGTTTTGAACACAATGGTCCACTCATAAATATGATCAAGATTAACATATTTTTTTTGCTGTTCTAAAATGTATACATTTGGCTAAAATATTGTTTTGCGAAGCCTATTTTGACTAAGTACAGCGCCTTAATAAGTTATCGTAAACTCTGCGAACTCAACAATAACTTTTTTTTAAATTCCACACGGACGAAGTCGCGGGTAACAGCTAGTACAAAATACATCAGCCTTGCATCCGCCATTCCCTTCTGGAATCGTAGGCAAAAAGGGCGACCTACGTGCGGCATGTCTGCGCCTCTTCATATTCTTTGATCATAGTTTTAGTGTAGCGCGCCACCGCACACATTTTTACGTATTCGGGAGTAGGGCGTTTAGCTCCGCCCACATGCACAAGGACAGTGAGCCATCTTTACACCTTAAGACTATACAATAAGCCCCATAAAACATATGAATCTGGTTATTTCTTCATATTTTCTTCAATTGAAATGTTATGTTAATCTTCCAGTTAGTCAACAAATTCGACGAGCTCCTGTTCACGAAGAACGACGAGAACTTCGTGGAGGCGTTCGCGATATTCTGCGGCATGGGCATCCACAATACGCACATGTACGAGAAGGCTATCACTGCTATGGCGAAGCAGAGCGTTACTTTAGATGTGAGTTTTACTTTTTGATATCAGTATCATATTAAGTAGTATTATTAAGTGAGGGTAGTGGCTAAATAATAACGGCCGCACAGGGCCATTGGAGGTTAAGCAACGCTTGCCGAGGTCGGTCTGTGGATGGGTGACCATCCATTTTATCTGGAGACACCTCCGTGTCTCGGAAAGCACGTTAAACCGTTGGACCCGGCTGTCATTTGTAGATCTTTGACTGTCGTTACGGGTAGTCAGAAGCCCGAAAGTCGTATTACCCAGCAACTGGATTGTGGAGGTCAGATTAGGTAGTCGCTCCATGTAAAATACTGATATTCAGCTGCATTCGGTTAGACCGGAAGCCGACCCCAACATAGTTCCTTTGGGAAAAGGCTATGCAGATGATGATGATCAGTATCAAGTTCTTTGACATCATTGCTCTTTCAATATTAATCAATCAAACTTATTTTCTTTCTTTCTAATTTCATCGTCATCATTCTCCCGCCTTTATACCACCTCATTTGTGATCAACGCAACATGTCTGATGTTCCATACATCTCCATTAGTCATCATCTCAGTCCTGTTGGTCCTTTCAGTCCACCTGACTTCAGTATCATCATCAACAACATAGATATTTCATCAACATCTAAATAGTCCTGTGATCTTCCAGTAACCCAGTTGCGTAACACATATCAATCACCATTGCTTCATATGTATTATGTACGAAAAAATGCTCTGCTCAACAAGTAAATAAACCAATGCATGTTGTCGAACTCTCAAATTTAAAGCCATATCTACTTTAGTGTTGTACGCAATTACAATGCGTGCCACGAAAGAAGAGACTTGACCCCGCCTCCCCCGCCTCTTTCCGTCGCCCCCGGTCCCGTCCCGCACTCAGACCTCATACCGCTAAAGATACCTAAAATCGTGTACTGCGCATGTCAAACCACGTGTCAAGTCTCTTCTTTCGTGGCACGCATTGTACAGACGCCAGCACATCAAGCTAACCGAAACTGTCAAATTTTCCCAATCAACTTTGAACCTTATGCTTTAGAAATAAAGTTGAAAATCTGTTGAAGAAATTTGACAGATTGTAGTAGCTTGATGTGCTGGCGTCTGTACCACGCTGATCAGGCGATGGAATTTGAATTTCGATCCACATAAATGTAGGTAATAGGTAATACGGGCTGGTGTCCGCAACTCCACGTCAATGCGCGTATTTTGCGTACTAAATAAATGTACTTAATACTAACTATGATGTGCCCCACTTTAAGCTAGGTCGTGGCCTTTTATTTCAAGTAGCTAAATAGAACTTAAGCCAACAGCCTTCGAATAGATATAATTGTCCATTGTGCCATACTGAAACGCCTACATGTATCTGGCACTATTCCAAATTCAACCTCCTCACTTATCGTATTATTATTATAATACTCTACTAAAATTTGATTGAGGGAAACTTAACTCCTGAGTTAAGTCGCCATTTTCTCGTAATGCTTGTGCTCTAAAGCTCATTTGTTCTAAATATGTTATTTGTATGATTGCAGGTACTAAGTTACCACGCGTCCGCTTCATTAGACGACGCTCAACGGTTACGGGTGAGTTCACAACACAAATGGGCACGAATGCTGTAATCTGTTTTACATAGTCTTGGAATTATAAACCTAATGTCTATAGTAATAGAGCTTAGACTTGTGTTCACGAGTTATAAACAGATGACTGCAGAAGTGTTCGATGTATGTGCCAGGTCGTATGTTCTTGCAAGTTGTAGTTTGTAAAGTTGGTGGCTCCGAGCGAAACGCTTCAGCCTGTCATATAATTAACAAACTCAAAGTGTAATTAGATGAACATGTTTACGTTAACAGGTTTGTTCCCAAACTTGGCTCATGATTGCTCGCGGAAAGTTGGTAGTATCTACGTGGGTACCGGCGTTTGTTGCCTGTCGCGGTGTAATGAAATGAGGATAATTAATTATTAATTTGTAAAAATAATTTCTACGACCATGAAATTATAAATTAAAGAAATTCCTCTACAGAATGCTACCATCTTATTTCGTCGACTAAAAAAAATATTTTCTTCTCTAGAATTTAATTAGATTATAATCTTGCTTACATAAAAGCCTCTGTGACCATGAGAATAAATGAAATGTTTTGCGAACAAGATTATTCTCCAAAAAAAAATTTTTTGTAACACAATGTTATTTTACGATTATATATTCTTGGACGAAAACCGCCTCAAACATTAAACCGCAGGGAACCTAGTTAGCATAGCTTGAAGTTCGTAATTCATCTCACGCACATTGTTTCAGCCATTTCAATTCATAACCTGAATGTTGTTGTTTAACCTTGCGATGTCACGTGGCGTACCTATTTAATACTTCACTGCAATATGCACATATTTATTATTTACTCAATTTATATTGATAATGGCTATTCATTTTCTGAATAGGTGAATGTTAATTATGTTTACCGTGTCAATAAATAACGCCTTTACATTAATTAGCAAGTGGTGGTGGCTTGTGATTTCGTTTGCGTGGATATTTTATTAATGGCAATTTTTTCGTTTCATTTATTTTTACACAGCTGTCGATCAATTATTAACCTACTTACGTTGTTAAGGCGGATACAGACATTGCGAGGCATGCGCAGCGCACGGCGCTCATCGCATGATTCGCATTTGCATGTGCTTCCACATGCCTCACCGCGTATATGAACGTCCACACACTGCGAATCATGCGATGAACGCCGTGCGCTGCACATTCCTCGCAATGTCTGTATCCGCCTTTACATCTTATTAATAGTAGACTTATACATGTGTAGTACGTAACACAAGTACATGCCCGTGTTCCTCCAAAGGACTAGACTGTACCTGTAAGCTGTAGTACATCCACATTTATATGTAGATCTTTCATTGATCAAATCAAAGGATTATTACTGACCAATTCTTTCACCTTCGACAGACGTTAAGGATACCTTCGTCCGCCCACTTCAGCCTCCACGAGTTAGCTTTCGACGACATCGAAATGACAGACGACGACACTCTCCGAGCCTGTCTCCGTATGTTCCTCGACCTCGACTTTGTGGAGCGGTTTCACATAGATTACAGCGTCCTCTGTCGGTGGTTGCTGAGCGTCAAGAAGAACTACCGCAATGTAACGTACCATAATTGGAGGCACGCTTTCAATGTCGCGCAGATGATGTTCGCTATTTTGACGGTGAGTAATTTTTAGGAAATGTTTTTGTAATGTTATTGATTTAGTATTTCTTACATAGATTGCCTTTATGTGTCTTGTCCAATATTTTGATAAAAATGCCGAGATCCTTTCTATAGGATCTTGAATTGATAATCTCAGATAATTCACATTCCATTGCTACTTACTACCACTGTTGACATTGAGTTTGGTATTAAAAGTATTTAAAAAAAGGTAAAAATAGTCAACCGACACCTCAAACGGCCCTCCTTTTGGCGCGCTTGGTGTGACGTCATGGTTCACATTGATAACGGACTGAATCGTAAACACTCCTTTATGTAAAATAGATGGACATTTATTGCTGTCATAGACTTTTACATTACATTCACTCAGACTAACGGCATCGCTTTTCTAATATTTGAATGTACCACAGTTTTATTTCATTTAAAAAAAAAATCTTGCTCAAAAATAAATTATAATCAAAAACATTGATCGAAGTATAATTCTGAAGTAAAACAGTTGATAAGAAAAAATATATCCCTTATTTGAATCTGATTTTGAATTGACTCAGATTCTGAATCCTACACGTCACAACAATTTGAATATTGATTGCATTATTTCTGGAATCTAGAAGAACCTCAGACAAGATATATTACCGTCCTTCCTTCTTTATATTCCTTCCCTTCTCTTCTCTTTATCTTCTGGCCATTATGGCCGAACATAAAACCTTGAATTTCGTCAATAATTGTAACTAGTAAGTTAACTCAACCTCGAGTAATATTTGGCCTTGCTTCAGGAGACGCAGTGGTGGAAGATATTTGGTGAGTTGGAGTGCCTGGCGCTGATCATCGGCTGCCTGTGTCACGACCTTGACCACCGGGGGACCAACAACTCTTTTCAAATCAAGTAAGTTACATTACAAACTTCATAAAAAATAGTAATAAAATAACTTTGCAGTTGAATAAAACTGGCATTATAAAAAAAAACTAAGATATTTTTTAAAGAAAAACACGGTATTTCCGTTGCGTAATTTTCGGTAAGTGTGTCGTTACGCTAACTTACTCCTAAGCCTTTGTGCATTTTACAATTACAACCACAACTATTGTCATTGCAAAATCTTACTTCTAAATACTCACATCCCATAACCTCATTCCAGGGCGTCATCACCTCTGGCACAGCTGTACTCCACCTCGACGATGGAGCACCACCACTTCGACCAGTGCCTGATGATCCTCAACTCGCCCGGGAACCAGATCCTGCTCAACTTGTCCTCAGACGACTACGAGAAAGTCGTCAAAGTGCTCGAGGATGCTATCCTGTCCACCGATTTGGCTGTTTATTTCAGGTACGAATTCCGTACGATTTTGTTTCACATAACATGGCACAGAAAAAACAAATTGGTTAAGTATGACATTTCTAATCAAAGGAAATGTGTACATTATGTTACAGCGCGCGTCTATCATTGTAATTGAAACCTTATGTTATTGGGATAAAAGTCTAAATTTCAAGAGACGCCTTGTATTTTTAGGACAGCGGTTTTCTGTGCTAATTTCGGTTATCTAAAAACCCTAGTTGCTAAGTTATCTCTTACTTCTATGTTATTCTGATATTAAAGAAAAAAGAGATGAGTAGATATAACAGGTACAGACGCCAGCACATCAAGCTACCCGAAACTGTCAAATTTTCCCAATCAACTTTGAACCTTATGCTTTAACGATAAAGTTGAAAATCTATTAAATAAATTTGGCAGGGCGTCTGTACCTACAGTGTATTTAAAACTGAAATGATAACAGCCTCCGAATCAATAGCGCAAACAGCCGTATCGTAATCAGCCTATTATGTCCCCACTGCTGGGATACAGGCCTCCTCACGGTGAGAGGGAGTGGGCCGTAATCCACCACGCGGGCCCAGTGCGGGTTGGTAGATGTCACATGGCTTCGAATTTTTGGTTGTAGGAACATGCTGGTTTCCTCGCGATGTTTTCCTTCACCCATTTGAGAGCAGTGGTGATGAAATAATTTACACAAAGCGCCGGTCTGGGAACTTACAACATACAACTCGTAAGTCGCGGCTGTTACCACTCAACCACCACTGCTGTCACCTATAGCTGTCACCTATAGCCATAAATCATCGGTTCAAAGTCTTCAAAAAAAAACAAGGTTTTAAAACTATCTTTATCTCACCTTCCAGCAAACGCAAAGGCTTCATCGAGCTGGTCAGCGAGGAGCGACAAGTGACGCCCAGCTGGGGCGAGTGCGAGGACCGCCGCGGTCTGCTGCGGGCGATGTTGATGACCGCTTGCGATCTCGCCGCCATCACCAAGCCTTGGCCCGTTGAGCGACGGGTGGCAGCCCTGGTTGCCGGGGAGTTCTTCAGACAAGGAGATCTGGAGAGGCAGAACTTGAATTTGACGCCTATTGTAAGTACCCTTTGGTAGAATATAATAATTACAGATTGACATTACAGCGCCTTTATGTTGTAGCAAGCAATAAGGGCGGTTTTCGTCGTGTAAGTGACACTGATGTACGAGGGTGCTTACATGTATTTAGGGGATTCATGATTGGTCGTTTTCACTAACACTAGGCGACAGAAAAATGAATGTCTGTAGTAAACTGCGCAGTGTTGCACATCCCCACCTTATTTCAAATTAAACAAATATTATCAACTTTATTTCAATGGTAAATAAGTTGATTACAGAGTGACTAGTGCTATTGAAAAAGTTATAAAAATGTTTGAAGTTGTAGCGTAAACTGAACTTTATTGTGTAGGAATTAATGTTATTTTTCCATTAATTTATATTTGTTTACATTTTTGGCAAATAAATCGCGAACGCAGAATATATAATTATAGGCGCGCTGTTGGATTTTCAACGGTTGGCTTAGCGGCAATCCAAGAACGCAACCTTTATTTAGGCATTAACTTAGGTATCGCCGAGTGTTAGTGAAAACGGGCTTAAGGGGCTTACATGACCTAAAGCGCGGTCACTGTCGGACTGCATAGAAAAGAAAGAGAAGTGCGATGACACAACGCTGGTAATTTATTGCAAAATATCAAGCAAATATTTAATTACAAAAAATCTATTGTTTGGACTAAAAGACTAAAACACTAGTATTTTAGTATGTTGCAGAATAATCTGATAAAAAAACAGAATGATTGTTTGTACATTAGTAACTATGGTTTTTATTGTAAAAAGAAAGTTTTTAGAGGTATATTCATGTTTTTTTTTTCTATCGTATCAAATTAGTTGTACTATGTTTTCAACACACTATCTACCTAGCATATATCCTGAAGAATATCATATATTTTTCTGATTTTGTTTACTGTAGTCGATCATATACTTTTATTGTTTCTAAAACTTGCGTTTTTTGTGTTTAGGTCTTGTAAGCCCCTTAAGTGCTGATTACCACAACCATGCAAACTTGTTGACTCACAGCTTCATGACTTATGTGTGTAAATTAGATATTTTATTTATAGTTGGTTTTCTTTTATTTCAGGACATAATGAATAGAGACAAGGAAGATGAGCTCCCTGCTATGCAAGTCAAATTCATCGATACTATCTGCCTACCCATATATGAGGTAATAATTCATTAAATTATTTGAGTTTATAGCAAGTTTGTCGCTTGAGGTACTCGTGGTTAAATAATAACAGCCGCTCTTGTCGATCGAAGCTTAAGGTAGTCTTGCCGTGGTCAGTTCGTGCATAGGTGACCGTCCATTACAAAGCCTGCCGGGTCAGCGGGATTGTCCGAAAGGTTTACCGCTGGCCCGGAACATAAACGGCTAAGGAAGGAACACGGGTGGGTTTTAGTCAGTAAGAGTCTGACACTCCCTTCCGCTCCACCCAGAGCGGGAGGGGTCATTCGATGATTTCCCACCGTTAAAAAAAAATAGACCTCCGTGCCTCGAAAAGCACTTATCCCGGCTGTTATTCATCGATCTTTGACAGCCGTAACGGGTAGAAGCTCAATAAGTTTGACAACCAGTCTTACCAAGCCGTATCGTGTTACCCAGTAACTGGGTTATGGAGGTCAGATAGGCAGGCACTCCATGTAAAATACTGGCACATATTTAGCTGCATTTGGTTAGACTGTAAGCTGACTCCAATATAGTTAAAAAATAGAAAATTATCTAATATTTTCCAGGCGTTCGCAGTCCTGTCCCCGGCCTTACAGCCGATGCTCGACCGAGTGAAGAGCAACCGCGGCCACTGGATCGACCTCTCCAACAACGACAGTGGCGAGAAGTTCGACTACGGGCAACTCGACAAGGAGCTGCCAGAGAGAAACGACAAATCAAGCATCAGTTCCCAGAACGTTGATGACACAGAGAACACATATGAGGGAGACAGCAGTGGTGCTGTCAGCCTCTCTTCAGAAACTAACTCCAAGTACGAAAACCTCGAGAACCCCGTCGTAGGCCTCTTGTGCAACAACGCTCTCACTCTCAGAGACCCCAACGCCAAGTTCTGTCAACTCAATGACTTTTAAAAGTTCTTAATACTATGACAATGTGATAAAGTGAATAAGCGGCTTTTTAGTGCTCCCAAGTTTCAAAGGCCAATAGCGAAGCCAAATCGTCCATTTAGGATGTTAGGATTAGAACACTTTAAGTTTCTAAGTATCTAGCACAACTAACAATGAAATTTCACTAAGTTTTAATTGTGTTTCGTAAGTTGTATTGCATTTTAGAAAATCAATTTATTCGTCATTGCGTGTCTGTCCATTACTTTTTATGTCACATCATTATTGTCCTATTGGTCTGCTTGGAATGTTGGCCGGTTACGTGAATAATGTGCAGTTCGCGGGTTTCAACTGACAGCTGTGTGATATTCGTTTAGTAAATAGATGATTTAGTCGAATTTGAAATTTATCTAAACGCATGGCGTAATTTATCGATAAGTTGTCATGACCATCGCCGCACTATTTTTATACACTTCATTATGTAGCTTTACATTTTTAAGTACCTACCTATAAGAGAAACATTTACAAGAAGGCATGTAATGATTTAATTTACCTCATTCGTCTATTCCTACTACGTATTACATGAAATTGTTTCGTGTGTCGATAGTTTTTTTTTTTGGTATCATTTAAGATACGTTTTACAGCTAATGAAATATTCAATTTCTCATAGAAACAAAAATATTTCGACTTTTTAAAATACTCTAACCCACGCTAACCGCAATAAGTTTAACAAATCAGGGCCTAACTGTCGGGACGTAGTTGTATGACCAAAATACCAAAAAGTTTTTATGTAGTTGTTGTACTAAAAATCTTATTGTTTTCTATTATTCGGATTTATCATTATTTTTTCCATACTTATGTATTTCATAAGTAAAAAAAAAATAAATATTATAAATTCTATTATTAAACCTCTGATTATGAGTAATATGTACACTGTGCGGAAAATATGATAGACACTTGCGTTAGTTTGTGTATGTCAACTAATAATTTTCAGTCGCACAACGTAATTTTTGTAAATAATTCAATGTTATAAATACTGTACCTAATACTAACATGTTGTAATTTTGGTAAGTACTTATTATAAATTCGGGTTTTTCTCTATTAATTATACCTGGATAATTTTGTTATACATATCTGCTTATAGGAATCATGGCCTCGCATTAGTTAATTTCAAGACAGTTACGGCACCCGCTGATCCATTCCAATATTATTTTCGATTTATATAGATTTTTTGCATCGATTTTGTTTGTGTTGTCCATCAAGTTTTTGTAGCAAATGTGTCAATTATAAAAGCTAACAGAATATTGTTCTAAGTAACATGTCCGTTTTTTAAAATAATAAAGAAACTGTTAAGTAACTTCGTTTCGCAAGTTTTTATCAACTGCAATATTTTGCATGTTTCTTTTTTATATAAATGGGCATTCGCTAGTAGTTGTTCTTCTAGTCTTTTATTAAATTTGGCTACGATCATGTCTTAATTTTGATTCGTTTTTGTACTTTTGAATGTTTTTAAAATAAACTTTTAGGATTGAGAAATGACTTTCAACTCTATGTATGCTTTACATTTGGAAGCAAAACAATTTCGAGTCGTTACTTCACATTTTGGATCGAACTCTTCTTTCATACATTATTATGACCAAATCCTCCATAGCGAAAGTAAAAAAAATATATTTTATAATTGGAATAATTCTCTCTATAAGCATTAGATATTTACATGAAAAAAATCTCAAATTAATTGTGGTAATAAAACTATGTACAACATTAATTTTAAGATTGCTGTAAGTATTATTAGAAAGTAATTAGAAAATTAATAATTGTAATTCACTAAATGACGAGTTGTATGGTGTGTGAATAATTATGGAGGTTGTTTTGTTCCAAACAAAAATGTTATTTATTTATGATTAAACAAATTTTGAAATAATTAATGACCTTCATTTATTTTTTACGATGTTTTATACCTCAAATAATTCAATCATTTTTTTAAATATACGCCATCCAGTAGTAAATCCTTGTAATCGTAGTGACTAGATACTCGCTAACGTCTGTGTGTGAACGACACTATTCAATGGCAGATGTTATTTTAGGATTATATGTATTAATAAAGTGTAAGAGTACATGAACTACTACAACTATCTAATGTTCATGTTAAAAAAATGTTGACTTCAGCGCCATGTAGCGGAAAAATGGCCACGAGCAGACCGTAAGTTTCAACTGTGAATTTCAAATCCCTTGGTTTGAGTTTTTCGCAAATATCTTAAAAACTGGACATCCTAGGTCAAAAATAACGAAATTTTCATACCGCCTTGTAGACCAGCACCGGGATATTTGTGTGCGGATTACAGAATAACTTAAATTGATATTGACCGTTACTTTTGCAAAAAGTCATGATGTCCAAGATCACACGTACCAAGTAGATGGATGACAAAACAAAAGGATACTAGGCCGAGAGTTTTTTTTTAATTAAAATCTTTACATCTATCTTACAGATGTATGTACCCAATGGGACAGTGCGGTCATTTTATAAATCTATACCAACTAACTTATTCACAATTTAAAATTAAATAATAAACCAAGAACTGTAATAATTTTCTAAAAGGTTGTAGGAACGAACATAATAGGTACCTTATATACATAATACTGAACACAGCAGTAGAGGAGGGTCAATTTTTGTAAGAGGTAAGCTGCAGTGCGATTCTGTAACCATCTCACCGTGAAAACTTAGGTGAAGTGAGCGTGGAGTGAGCTGTCAATAGTGTCAATTCCTAGCAAAAACAAACTCGCTTCACCTAAATATTCATTTCATGAGATTTTTACAGAATCGACCGGCTGGAGTAGATATCTTTAATATGATTATATTATTTATCTATAGAATACTGACTGTGCCATTTTTCAAAGGGAAGCCGCTAGGAATCGATTTGTACGGAACCCTCGCCACTGGAACACAGTAATACTAAAATATTTATGTATTTATGTATCATGATGATGATGATGACACGTGAATACATAAATTTTGCCATGAAGATTGTTATGATACAAATTGCTCGGGTCCAACAGCCAGGACCAACTTATCCGCCAAAACACCAGTGGTGTTTAAGTTGGTCCTGGCTGTTGGCACAGCCTGCAGTGGCGGGCGCCGCCACACATAAAGCGGTCCGGTACACAAAGACTCAAGCGCTGCAGCACTCCTGTATAATGCTCGAAGCCACGAAGCGACAAGTGTAAACTCACGTCGCACCCTCAATTGTACCCGACCATAACGGGTAAAACGGGTACGCCCCATAAAGCTTCCTGTACCTACAAGTGGTGCGTAAACTTGTTCTAAGCGCGCTCCAACATCACAACAGAGTATTTGGTCTCATGTGGAGCCTATATGACTGCTGACTGGTGCGCCATACAGGACATTGACTGCTGCAAACTTGGTGAAGTCTCGTCTGTTTCCCCCAGACGAACCCCAAGTTTCTGAACGCCCTTTTGCAGATGTTAGATATGGTCACGTAACGACAATTCAGGAGTAACAGAAACCCTAAATCACGTATCTGTGTGACTCGTTACGTAGGCGTTGCGTCCACCACGTACTCGCGAAGTAGAGGTGCACGTGCGCGGGTGAAACTTATCACCGAGCACTTGGATACGTGGAAGTAGACCTTGTTCTCGTGACTCCATTCAACTATCCTGCCTATGTCCTCCTGCAAGAGTTCGTAATCAGACTCATTCCTCATCTCAAGTAGCAACTTAAGGTCATCTGCAATTAGTAAACAAGAGCCATGTCTGACGACCTCCGGCAAATCGTTTACCATTATTATATATTCGTATGGCCCAAACTTGCTGCTTTGACTTACACCAGACCAGGTGTACGGCACGATAGCAGCACGTGCATGTCAAAAATTTGACATTGGAAGCGCTTTTAAGTCGTACCAATAAGTGGTTTTCATAGCTTGTTACCAGATGAGATGCCACTTCAACATTTGAGTATGGAACCCTAAAAAAGATATTGCCAGCTGCAGAAGAACTCAGTTTTTTTCCAGACAAATCAAATGCCGTCTGAGCATAATCATGCATTCAGGCATGTCGCAAGAATTCATCAACATAGAGTTTCTTCACGAGTTGCTACCTTTCACCAACAAAGTGTTTGAATGTTGCGGAATTACTATTAGCCTCTAAGGAACCCCAAATAGTAACATAAACTCATTCTTAGACCACCTTGAATTATTGCTTCATAAGATTTGTAATAAACCTAACAAAAAATATTCTAACCGGTGAGCTAACGTAGACAATTAAAAACAACAAAGTCCGCTCACGTTTATAGACACCCTCATCAATTTTGGTCTCTGTTTGCGTATAAATCAACCAACCAGACAAAAAACCTGCATTGATCACTTAAGCAATATTAAAGACGATATTGGTAGGTAATGCCACGAATTATTTTTCCCCGACCACAATACAGGGCAAAAACCTCTTAATAAAAAGCCAACTAGAAAAAAAATTGGTATGTTTACAAGAGAGATTATACAACTTAGATAAATTCCTAAGTTTTTTACCAGCACTAAGTTGGTCTGAAGTGTAAATATGATCCCGAAAACTTAGATTCAGCTTTTAACATATTTCATGATTCGTTTTGGTTTGTAAACAAACCAAAACGAATCCCCGAACCGAACCGAACCGAACCGAACCGAACCGAACCGAACGAACGAACGAACCGAACCTTTGCTTTTCGATCAACAAAGTAAGAACAGAAATAAGAAAATCAGCAAACAAAAAAGAAAAAAGAAATGCCGAAACAAACTCAGAGTTCAAGGTGTCTTTTAAAGCCCAAACATTATTATATTAATAGGACTTTATGTGAGTCTAACAATAAAGAGCAATGTCTGGAAGGGCCTTTTGAAGAAAGAGCTATTGCAGCCTTGAGTTGACCTATCTCAACAGACGGCATGCATGCATCAGTCATCGTGTAGCTCAACCCTAATTTAGGGAGCTCAACTACCCGTCCCACTACGCTACCAGTAAAACCGTCAGACAGTTATAAATTCATGTATTCAATCAAGCATGCATGGTACTCACATTTTCAGTCAGTTTTCTCTTCAATCAGACAATCACGTAAATCAATAAAAATAAAAATGTCAAGGTTAATTTCAAAACACTTGGTATAAAATAGTTTGTTGCTTGGTGTTATTAATCCCAAGTCTTTTTGTCATCCAACTGAAATAGACTTTTTTAACAGTTTCTGTTTAATAGATGATTTAAATTTATTGAGGCACAGTTCTTTAACGTGGCTTGGGAGTTTGTTGTAGAATACTTTGGCATTTGAATGAATTACAATTTTTTTGGAAACTAGTCGTGGGCACAATATATAAATATTTGTTCCTAGTATTTATGCTTTGAATGTCGCTGTGTTTAGAATAAAGGTTAATCTATTTTTTTTTAATATAAATTAGGTACCTACTCATATACACATTAAGATCATTATGTTTATTTCTTCAGTAAATGCCTACAACTTAGGCCAGGGATGGGGAAACTTTTTCCTTTGCATGCCAATATCAACTAATGAAATATATGGCGGGCCAAGTTGTTGCATTTTTGGCTATAAAAATATTGATATGTATTTTCTGAAACTAATTTATTGTGCAATATTACAAAATAACTATTGAATTAAGAAAGAAATTACAAATTGCAATTAAATTAAACTTTAAAGATAGCTGCGAAGTAGAAGGTTGAAAAGCACTGGTCTTTGTGGGGACATGTATGGACACATTTATTGTCTCTGGGTACGGTCTTACCAATTCTCTTTTCTAACAATACGAAAACTTCACTTGATTTTTGTTTGATGGTCACGGGCCGAATTTTAACGCTTCGCGGGCCGGAGGTGGCCGCGGGCCGTAGTTTCCCCATCCCTGACTTCGGCTATAAATTGCTCGAATAGCTCGTTTCTCCAGCACAAATACAGCTTGAATGTCACTTCCATAGATATAATAGTAATGATATAAGTGCGGTAAGTTGAAAATTACAGCCGAGGCGTTATTGCTTGCCCGAGCCGTAGGCGCACTACTACGTGCGCTCAAAGCGCACGTATGTTATACGACGTTTTATAACATATTTGCGAGGAAATAAATAAAACTCGGACTGAATTTGCATATTTGCTTGTTTTCCATAATATGATGAAATTTTGATACGCTTGTAAGTATCTATCGGTCGATTTTTCGGGCAAGAGGCTTAGAGTAGCCTTTTTCGCTGTCTCTGAGACTTCTGGCGGTGTGGAATTAATAAATTCATCATTACTTGACGACATTTTCAAATAAAAAAAAGTACAGCGAAAAGAAAAAGCTCGCGGAATAATTTTTACTTCTTAACAGATAAGTGATGCGCGCGCGTTCGCGCTTTTTTTTTCAGGCATAGGCACAAAACAGCCAGTATTATTAATAAAGTAAATTAATATTTTTGTTTTTGTTACAGATATTAATGGTTGTAATTTATTGTCAAAATTAATTAAATTAAAGAATTAAATGTTTATTTATTATGTTTTATCTCCCAAAGTTAATTTTATTCATAAAATGTTGACTACTTTTCTGAAATAAAAACTCTTTGCTAAGATTTAAAAAAGTACCGTTCGTTTTGACGGAGCATCTTGATAAACCGTGCGATTTACTTTACATTACCGCACAAGTGCGTAATGAGATACATTACGATATTGAAATTGGTGAAATAAGAGACCCTTTACGAGCAAATATGTTATAAATTAATATTTTTGTTTTTGTTACAGATATTAATGGTTGTAATTTATTGTCAAAATTAATTAAATTAAAGAATTAAATGTTTATTTATTATATTTTATCTCCCAAAGTTAATTTTATTCATAAAATGTTGACATCTTTTCTGAAATAAAAACTTTTTGCTAAGATTTAAAAAAGTACCGTTCATTTGACGGAGCATCTTGATAAACCGTGCGATTTACTTTACATTACCGCACAAGTGCGTAATGAGATACATTACGATATTGAAATTAGTGAAATAAGAGACCCTTTACGAGCAAATATGTTATAAAAGTACTTTGTGAACGTCACCTGCATTTCCCCACAGCAAAATGTTGTAGTACGACATTATGCATTACAGTAGGTGTCGGATGATAATTAGAAAGTCGCTTGTCACCTACCAAAAAAAATTAAGTTTAAGAATACTAGTTTCTAGGACTAATTCTCGATCAGCATTGTAATTGGAAATCACATAATAATATAGATCACCTGTGTTAAAAACTTAACCAATTTGCTCTAAAAATTTTAAAGAGTACTACAATGCGTGCCACGAAAGATGAGACTAAACCCCGCCTACCCCGCTCTTTCCGCCGTCCCTATGACGTCCGGTTACGTCCCGCACTCAGACCTCATACCGCTAAAGATACCTAAAATCGTGTACTGCGCATGTCAAACCACGTGGTGTGTCAAGTCTCATCTTTCGTGGCACGCATTGTACCTACCGCGAGTGAAGCAGTTTATCTAACTGCTTACCACGGATATGTTTTCTACTCTGGGGTCAGTCTGTCTTGCCGCAGATGTCATTTATTTCGGTCCACGTCATATGGATGCAAGCAGTAAAATCCACCTCTTAAACTTTATTAACCTTTTCCACCAAGGTTGGAGTCGATTTTTGAAGTACATACATACCTACTTTTTATTTTTTTGTTTTAGTAGTATTGAGTTTCGAGTTAATCCGACAGCGGGTTTACATATTTTTCTAACCTATTAACTTTGTCACCCCCTAAATTCTCTGTGAGGGGTTTTTTAAAGACTAAAAGTGACATTCTTAATTATTTACTGAGCCAAATATTGCCAGGTTTCAAGTTTATTAACTAAACTAGCTTCTGCCTGCGACTTCGTCCGCGTGAAATTTCTTGTTACTCCGACCCACCCCGTCGCATCGCATCGCCTGCCCGCGCTATTACTTCGTTTTTGCTTAGCGTTCTTTCTGACTTTTTTTTTGCTCGGCTCCTAAAGGTCATAGCGTGATGTTAAATGCCTTT
Source organism: Luperina nickerlii (assembly GCA_963855955.1). Taxonomy (NCBI): domain Eukaryota; kingdom Metazoa; phylum Arthropoda; class Insecta; order Lepidoptera; family Noctuidae; genus Luperina; species Luperina nickerlii. The sequence continues at coordinate 11,504,215 of OY979681.1, read as the reverse complement.
TTTTTCATTATGGGAAATCATCAAATGACTCCTCCCGCTCTGGGTGGAGCGGAAGGGAGTGTCAGACTCTTACTGACTAAAACCCACCCGTGTTCCTTCCTTCGCCCTTTATGTTCCGGGCCAGCGGTAACCCTTTCGGACAATCCCGCTGACCCGGCAGGCTTCGGCCCTTACGGGCCCCTTCTTTTAATGCTGACATCTCTTTGAGGCGCGCGTGGAACACGTACGCGCCGTCCGGCACGGGCCTGGTCCTGATCATGCCTATAGCCTTCCTCAAGAATTGGGCTATCAAATGCAAAAAGAATTTTTCAAACACGACTGGTAGTTCCAGAGATTAGCGCGTTGAACCAAACAAACTCTTCAGCTTTATAATACGGTATTAGTAAGTATAGAAGTATAGATGAATAAGATATTTCATATGAACTGTACCCCCATTTTTCACCCCCACAGAGGTGGAATTTCGAAAAATCGTTTCGGATGTGTTCATTACTTGGCTCAAAGATTATTTGTACCAATTTTGAAGTTAATCAAGCAACGCAGTAAAATCCTCCCCTGTAAAATTAACTACCCCTTTTCACCCGGTTAGGGGTACATTTTAGAAAAAACCCTGATATACGTTATTCTTTATTTTTGGTCTTAAGTATAAATACTGAAAATTCTTCCATACAAATTTTGACACCCTCCAATCCTCCTTTAGGGGCCCCTAAGTATTCGTGCCAAGTTTCAAGTTTATTCACTCAAGGAATAAGATTTTTCATACAAACAAAATCACCCCTTTTCACCCCCTTAAATGTTGAATTTCCAAAAACCCCTTCTTAGTGCTCCCCTACATTATAAAAGGAAGCCGTGTGCAAAATATCACATTCCTAGTCCCAGTAGTTTCGACTGTGCGTTGATATATTATCACCCAGTCAGTCAGTGAGGCAGTCAGTTTACCATTTTATTTAAATATAAGATATATAAATACTTTGTTAGCTAGTGTTTTGTGAAAGAACACTCAATTTTTTTTATGGCATACGAATTAGGAATACCCACACAACAAAGTACGTTAGGCCGTAAAAAATTCTATCACAGTACTTAATTTTTTTTACAAGAAGTAGAAAATATTGCTCCCTCTGAAATATTTTAAATCTAAATTACATAAATGGCTCATAGGTAGGTAATACGTTTTATAGTGTAAAATAAGTCCTTGAAAAAAAATTAAATGATAAATATTGTCGCTGATTTACTAATATTTATTTAGATAGGTACTGCTTAAATTTATAACTGTTTATAAACATAGTATAATTTTTTGAATGTCAATTTTGTAATAATAGATTTATCGAATGACTGTATATGACTGGCTGTTATTATTGATTCTAGGTGCATAACTATAACTTACTTTCTTTAAAATACATAATTGTATGCGAGTCCATGGCGAGACATGAGATCATAACCCTATTATTAAGACGATTATTGTACTATGTTTTAATGCAAATAAATATATTCTATTCTATTCTATTGCTGGGCACTGGATTAGATAGCCTTTATACATAATGCTTATCTCTAACCAACTATGTACCTACGCAAGGGTAATGAGCAATGTTCCTGGTAGATTTGGAATGATAAATAAATATTAATATGATAAATAAATAGGTACTTTATTTAGCTGCCGGCAACGTCTCGGAATCGTTTAATGTTAAAGTTAGGTGGCGAGGATATAGGAAAACAGTTAAGAGAAACGAGAAAAGTATATTTTATATCTTACTAGAAAAAACGAATGAATCGGATGACATTTTTATCAATAGTCAGTATTGCTAGGCAACACAACCATAGAGTACTAACTAAGGAGTATACATTCCTCAACATCCACCCCTGTTGATGATAATGCCAGCCATCTTCTTTAGCATTTCAAGTCTGGGCCCATATAATGGTTTTGTTAACATGTCAGCTATCTGTCTGGTTGCTGGCACATGGCTGATTGCCATGCTTCCATCTTGTAAGCATTCTCTGACGAAGAAAGATCTTATCCTGATGTGTTTTGTCTTCTGGTGAAATTCTGTAGGGTTCTTCGCCAGCTTTATTGCACTTTCATTGTCAACACCTAAGGTCGCAGGGCAGTTAGTACCATCTTTAAATATCTTCTGTAACCATATAGTTTCTTTGGCGGTTTCGCTGGCTGCTACAATTTCCGCCTCTGTCGAGGATATTGCAACGGTGCTCTGCCGTTTGCTATACCAGGAAACAGCACCTCCAGCGTAAATACAGAGAATGCCTGATGTAGATCGCGCAGTTTCCATATCACCACCATGATCTGCATCGCTATAACATTCCAAACTATAAACGTTATCTGTCCTGTAACATATACCTTCATCCATAGTTCCTTTTAGGTATCGCATAATTCTTTTTACGTTCAGGATGTTCTCTTTTGTTGGTTTCTCCAAATTTCGCGACACAACGCTTACTGCATAGGCAATATCAGGTCTTGTGTTTGTCATCAAATAGGACAAGGCACCAACAGCTTCACGGTATGGAAATGTCTCCGAAGTATGTTCCTTAACCTGAGTATTGTTTGCCTTTAAAATTGGTGTTTTCACTGGCTTGCATTCGCCCATGCCAAATCTTTCCAACAACTTAGTGACGTATGCTTTCTGATACAGGAAAATGGAACCATCAGAGTACCTTTTTATCTCTATTCCTAGAAAGTAGCTTGCGGGTTTTACTGTTATCTTAAAATGTTCAATTCATTTAGGAAACAGTTAGCCATTTTCTCGCTAGTATATGCCAATAGACCGTCGTCAACATAAAGGGCCAGAATAATTTTCTCCTTTCCTTGTCGTCTTACAAACAAACAGGGGTCAGAATTACTCTGCTTGAATCCTGCCTTTACAATGTAGTCTGTGATGCATCTGTTCCAGCAGAGTGGGGCTTGCTTTAGTCCATACAAGCTCTTCTTTAACTTGAAGACATACCTCTCGTCAGCATAACCTTCAGGCGGTTTCATGTAAATCTCCTCGTCTAACGTGCCATAAAGGAAGGCTGTAGACACATCGAATTGTGATAGCTTGAGTTTCTCCCTTGCAGCTACGCTTAAGACGGCTCTTATCGTGCTGCTTCTAGCTACAGGACTAAAAGTTTCGTGGAAATCAATATCTTTCTTCTGCGAATATCCCTTTATCACCAGCCGAGCCTTGTATTTATCAATAGAGCCATCCGGATTGGTCTTTATTTTGAAGATCCACTTGCATGGGATGGCTTTTCTACCTTTTGGTAGTTCGACTAGTTCCCATGTTTCGTTCTCTCTTAACGAGTTTATTTCGCTCTCGATAGCATTTGTCCACTTTTCTTTGTCTTTACATGACATTGCCTGCTTATATGTTTGGGGCTCGTATAGATTGTTGGCTTCCAGAGCCATAATATGATCATTAAACCTAACAGGAGGCTTTAGGTTTGCTCTATCTCTGAGAACCATGCGGTTTTCATCAGAATTGTGGCTTTCGTTTTCTTCAGCTAGGTTTTCGTTTTCTTCTTCAGAAGGCAAGGACTCGAAATCTGATTCATTCATACATCTACCATTTCTTCATTGGTTTTGATATGTGCCCTTGATGAAGAAGGTCTTGAAATTATTTCGATTTCATCCTCTAAATCATCTCGTTCTCCAATCTCTTTATTAACATTCATTTCATGTTCACTCTCGAGACTTGGGAAATTATGATTGAAGTTTCTCTGAAGAACAGGAGTCGGCTGTTTCGGTTTCTGTACATCCTCTTTTGATTTTCCCAGTAAAGGTACCTCTTCAAAAGTGACGTCTCTGGATCTAATCAATTTAAATGCTTCTTTGTCCCAGATCCTATAGCCTTCATCTCCTTCATAACCAATAAGTATCCCTTTTTGTGCCTTTTTGTGCAGCTTCTTCCGATTAGCTTTAGGAACATGGGCATAGCAGGTGCAACCAAGTATTCTAAGATGTTTTATCGCTGGCTTCTGTCCGTACCACAACTCATGTGGAGACTTGCTTGGCACGTTCGTTGGCCCTGTGCGATTCAACACGTAGACTGTCGCATTTACTATCTCTGCCCACAAGTCATCAGGAATTTTATCATGTGCGTGCATGATGGCGCGTGCGGCTTCTACAACCGTTCGATTTTCACGCTCTACGCAGCCTGCTTGCTCTGGGGTGTGGGGCATTGTGAGTCTTTGCTTGATTCCGTTTTCAGTTAGGATATTTTTGAATTCCGCACTAACGAATTCTCCTCCGTTGTCACTTAACATTTCTTTAATGACATGTCCTGCTGCTTTAGCTTCATTTAAGAATATCTTAAGCTTTGAAGCTGCTTCAGACTTTTGTCGAAGAAAGTAGATATGACGATAACGTGTGAAGTCGTCTTTGAACAGGATGTAATATCGAAACTTCGAAATCGAATAAGGAAATGGCCCGCATAAATCTGCATGGATTAGTTCTCCAGATTTAGTAGCTCTAACCCTTGTTCCAAATGAATGCCTGTGCGCCTTTCCATAGACACAGCCTTCACAAATGTTGGATTGGTTGTTCTCCATTTTTAATCCTAGCTCTTTTTCGATGACCTGACAAACATGTCTTTTGTTCTGATGTACCAGCCTTTCATGATATACTTGTAAAGGGTTTGTCAGTAATTGATTGACTTCCTGATTTTTAGGCGCGACACATTTCAACTCCAGCTTGAATAGTCCCCCTTTAATCGTTCTAGTTCCAATTACTTTTGCTTCTCCATTTACTTTAACTACACATTGCTTAGGTTTAGATTCGAACGTACTTGTGACCAAATTATCATGCACAGACAGCATTGAGAATAAGTTTCTTTTAATCTTTGGGACATACCAAACGTCTTTCAAAAGTATTTGCTCAACTTTTCCATTAACGATGGCTTCAGCTCTAATGTTGCCTTTACCAATTGCTTCAATGGTTTCTCCATTTGCCGCAGTCACCGTATGTGTTCCTTTGAAGTGCTCGAAGCTATCGAAGAAGTCACCTCTGTTAGTAACATGACTTGTCGCTCCGTTATCAACGTACCAGTTAACTTTATCTATTGGCAATCCATTCTCAATAGCTAACACATTCATATTTACAGACACATTTGGGTCTTGTCTAGCGTTTGACGGCTTTGGCGGTCTACCATCTTTTATCCATTTTTGGCATTTCCGCACAACATGGCCTGCTTCTCCACAATAATTACATTTGAAAACTGTATTCTTCATCTTCTTCCGAGTCTTCACGGCTAATACTTCCTCGGTATTCTCAGTTTCTTTAGTAGTCAATGCTTTTTCATAAGCGCTCAGTTGCGACGTCAGATTCTCCACTGTCCGATCCTTTTTTGTTATTAAAAGCCAACTTGACTTAAAAGCAAAATATTCTTGTGGCAAAGTTCCAAGTATCTTACAAATCAGTAATATCTCAGGCAGATTTGCTTCGATTTGGCTATTTAGCTCGTGCCAAATATTCTTCAACGCAGAGATGTGCTTCCTTATGTCATGTTCAGGATCCTTTTTATAATCAAAGAATTTCAGACAGAGATCGTAACTTTTGTCTTCGCTACTTCCACTGTATAGGCGTTCTAGTTCGTCCCATACCTCTTTTGCGCTTTTGTAACGCATGACTTGCTCCAGTAACTCGTCTGTCATATTCGTTGTCATCAGAGTCAATACTATACAATCAATCTTTATAAATTGTTGCAAATCGTTCTCATATTTTACTTTCGCAACAGCATCAGCAGTCTTTGCTAGTTCTCCGGGCTTAATTATTTTTCCTTTCAAAATTTGTTCAGCTCCGGGAATGGCTCTGCATACCATTTCGATCCTATATCTCCAGTGCTTGTAGTTGTTTCCGTTTAGGTGCACTATTTGTACCTTTGAGGCTTCAGCTATAGCCTTATCCATTTTCGATGGATTTGTCTAGGTACACTTTCTGCTAGAATAATTTTATTTTTCTTAATTATTCTTTCCTACTAGGAAAAAACTTTTGCAGCTTCTCTCACAACCACGCTCTGCTACCATGTTAAAGTTAGGTGGCGAGGATATAGGAAAACAGTTAAGAGAAACGAGAAAAGTATATTTTATATCTTACTAGAAAAAACGAATGAATCGGATGACATTTTTATCAATAGTCAGTATTGCTAGGCAACACAACCATAGAGTACTAACTAAGGAGTATACATTCCTCAACATTTAATCATAGTATACATTATCTAAGTATCAAAACTTAACCTTTTTGGTAAGATTCTCCAAAATATTTGAATGCACTGACCTCTATCATACCTTGTATAATACAGGCATTACAGGTCAGTGTTTGAATGTGACACTGAAAAAAATTATGTCAGTGTGATACCCACTTCAAAGAGCTTGAAACACAAAGTAGAATAATTGAAGGAGGCTTGAAAGTGAAACTTGGTGATCGGCATAAAGTTTAGTGAAACACAAACAATATAAAACTGTGAAACATTTGAAAATAAATCAAAGACTGGAAATTTTGAGGAGTTTCTGCTTTATATTTTACACTAAACAAAAGATAATAAAAACCCTATCACAGAATGGCGAAGATGGACATCACCAAACCGGAAATTATATTGCTTCTTACCGAAGCGTATGAGAAAGAGAAACGTTTGCGTTCATTTTGGGTTAGCAAAAATACAGAAAAGATACATTTAGCGGCCACACTAACTAGGGAACCTACTAATTATTACGAGCAAGATGTCATCAAGAACACCATGTCCGAAGGTATGGCTACAATCACTCGAGACCATGCAGTTTCTGTTCGCAACAGGAGGAAAGTACCAATCCGCGACTCAAAATCCATACCAGGCATTGAGAGTATACGACATGAGAATTCACTCATCAACCTTGGAGTGGGAGACGCCGAAGAGGACCCTCGACTAGCGCGACCAGACACTGACTTGTCACCTGAACCATTAATGCGCCCCGTAGATCCAGAGACCAAAAGAATATTATACGAACCAAAGCCGGAATTTGGTAGGCTGCAGTATCTAAACAAGAGGGCCAAGATTATACCAGAGAAGAGGTACTATTTTCCGGAATGCAAAAGTTGGGATCATGGTTGGCGTATATGTGACATTAGTTTTAGACGTCAAATAGCTAGGCTATTATCACTTATTATTAACCCAGACATAATTAGTATGTCGAAGTCATCTATAATTAGCACCACATTTAGTAATAGTACTAATGTTAAGGTGGTTAGCTCAGATAATTTAAACTAGTTTGTAAGACAACAGAAGGTACCACTAACAGTATAGTTACACTTAATAACAATAAGGTATTTTCTAGCAATAAAATAGTAAACTCTAGAATAGGGGCTAAGAGGAAATCCTTGAAATTATTTCATCAAAATATTCAAGGTTTTTCTTCCAAACAATTGGAAATTGAGTTGTTTTTAGAAAAAACAATGTTTGACATTATTTGTATAACTGAGCATTGGTTAAAAGATTCTGAAATGTTAATTAACTATGACAATTATAGTGTGGCCAGTTGTTTTAATCGATATTCGATGCTGCGTGGTGGTTCACTAATCCTAATTAAAAGTTGTATTAAATTCAAACCTCGTAAAGACATAGTTGAACTATCAGTTGAACATAGCATTGAACTGTCTTGTGTTGAGCTAGATAAGCATGTTATAGTGTGCGTTTACAGACCCCCAAATTATCAAAACTATTCTATATTTGAGTCAGTAATGGAAGATGTTTTGGCAAAACTTGCAACTAGTAATAGGTCAATAATTATCTGTGGTGACTTTAATATTAATATTTTAGAAAATAATTTAAATACCAGTAGATTATTAAATTTGTTTAAATCGTTCAATTTGTCAAATGTGTTTGTAGAACCAACCCGAACAACTACGACTACTGCTACATGTATTGATAATGTTTTTTGTTGCTGCGACTATTTAGATAAAGCCGTTGTTAATTATCTCCCTTCTGATCACAGTGGTCAAACTGTAACTTTTGAGTCCAACATGCCAATACAAAAAGTGCAGATTCAATCCAGACCAATAACATCAAGTAATTTAAATAAATTTAATAGCAATTTAATTTGTAAATTAAGTAATCAGAACCTTACAGTGAGCAATGTTAATATTTTGTATAATGAATTCTTTTCGTTAGTCCAAGCCGAGTTCAATAATTCTTTTAAGATGAACACTAAAAGTATCAGCCCTAAGTTTTTATTTTGTGACTGGGCAACTAAAGGACTCAGAAAAAGTAGGGAAAGACTTTTCGAGCTGTATGGCCTTAAGCCTTATATTAACACTGAAACTTTTAATAAGCATGTTGCTACTTACTCTAGAACTTTTAAGAACGCTTGTAAGGCAGCTAAAGCCTTATACATTAGCAACAAGGTAAAATCAGCAGACAATAAAATAAAGACGGTTTGGAAAATTATAAATAATGAAACGAACAGGAATAAGAAGCATAATTCTGAGTACACACTGCAGACGTCAAGCGGTCTCATTTGCGATAGCAAAGAAGTGGCTCAAGAATTTGTAAATTTCTTTACTAGTATCCCACTCAAAACAACTGAAACCTTAAATTCCTCGCCCTCGCTCGCTTTTGATTTAGTAAGGGCGAACGTTTCAGCCTGCCCGATTGAATTTAACTTTAGGCATATTAACCCCATAACAGTAATTAAAGCTTTTAAGCAAATTAAGATCAAATTGACCGAAGATCTTTGGGGAATGTCCATTAAGGTCTGTACCTCCATAATTGAGACTATTGCGCCCTACTTAGCCTTAGTATTTAATTCGTGCGTGGATCAAGGAGTCTTCCCCGACTTAATGAAATACAGTAAGGTAATACCACTTTACAAATCCGGGGACAGTAAAGACACCAATAATTATAGACCCGTATCCGTTTTGCCGGTTTTCAGCAAAGTGTTTGAAAAGATAATGCTTAATCAGATGCTTAATCATTTTAACATGAATAAGATCCTACACGATCAACAGTATGGTTTCACCAAAGGACGTTGTACGACCGACGCCGGTGTAACTTTATTAAAACACATTTTTAACGCGTGGGAAGAGGCCCAAGACGCCATAGGAATCTTTTGTGACCTCTCCAAGGCATTTGATTGCGTCGATCACGAAACCTTGGTTTTGAAACTTGAGCATTACGGACTTGGAAAACTTGCGCTCAGTTTAGTTAGTTCTTATTTAAAGGATAGACAACAACAAGTTCAAATAAATGGTGTCAATTCACTTGGTTTAATAGTAAAAATTGGTGTGCCACAAGGCTCGATATTGGGTCCTTTCCTCTTTTTAGTGTATATAAATGATCTACTCCATTTATTAAAAAATCAACCACAAATGGTGTTATTTGCTGATGACACTTCCTTAATTTTTAAGGTAAATAGACATGCTACAAATTTTGACGACGTAAATAACGCCCTACTGCAGGTCCAAAATTGGTTCACTGCTAATAATTTAGTATTAAATGGAAAAAAAACTAAGTGCATAAGATTTTCTTTACCAAATGTCAAGGGTAGTGATTGTGAGATAATATTGAATCAAGAGAAACTAGAATTCGTCGATAAAACTGTTTTCCTAGGGATCACGCTCGACTCAAGGCTACAATGGGGTCCTCATTTAACATCTCTTGCAGGACGGCTGAGTTCAGCAGCTTATGCTGTCAGAAAAATCCGTCAATTTACTGATGTAGATACCGCGAGACTAGTCTATTTTAGTTATTTTCATAGTATCATGTCTTACGGTATTTTACTTTGGGGACGGGCTGCAGACATCGATTCTATTTTTATTCTGCAGAAAAGAGCTATCAGAGCCATATATAATCTCCGCAGGCGCGATTCTCTAAGGGAACGGTTTAAGGAAATTAACATCATGACGGTACCTTGTCAATACATCTATGAAAACATCATGTATGTAAGGAAAAATTTACATCTTTTTAGTAAAAGAGGTGAAAGACATAATTATAGTACTAGAAATAGGGACCTATTAGTTCAACCAGGTTTCAGACTGGCTAAAGTAGACTCATCTTTTATGGGGTACTGTTTAAAATGTTATAATAAAATACCTCCCCACATTCTTCAACTGAATGAGACAAAATTCAAGTCTTGTATAAAACGCACACTATGCAGTCAGGCATATTATAAGTTAGGGGATTACATTGCTGATAAAAATGCCTGGCTCAATGCTGGTCCTGCTCCACAACCACAACTAATTTATTAACACATGAAAATACTGTTGGAGCTGCTGAAGATTGTAAGACTATCTTTGCATTGTATAAAATCAATTTCCTTTGTTTTGTATAATTGCATAGCACAGATGTGAGTTCTATGTACCCTATAGCTACCATTTACCGGGTAATAATATGTCTTTCATTGACTCGAATGTGCCCTGGCAGCTGATGGTGTGTCATGCTCACTCAAATGTCTCGCTGACGGTGGCGTGTGTGTTGGGTCATTTAGCTCCCTTCAAAATGGTTGAGCTGAATGGTGCTGATTTATGCGTCATGTTCGTGAACGGGCGCCGTCAGTTGGGGTTGGTCATCACTTAGCTGCCTCGGCTTATTTTTAATTATTTTAATTTTGGATTGTTGTTAGTTAAGTACTATTTCTTGTACTCTGGACGCTTTTAACGCGTACGTCTTTTTTAATTTTTTACATCGTTCTCACATTATATAATTTTAATATCAAAAGTAATGATGTAACTAATATTTTTGTAAAATATGATTTAAAAAGAGTGTCCATGGAGTTTCTTGCCCGTTCTTCTCCATAGGTACCTACGCTTTGGAATGGGCAACTAGCTTCATATTTTCTGACTGACCGACTTCTTGACAATTCAAAAGTGCCTGTAAATGGTTTAATTGAAATAAATGCTTTGAGTTTGAGTTTGAGTTTGAGTTTGAGTAAAATGCCACAGGGGAGCCAGTATGGTCGAAACTGGATCTTGCAAAAGACCTTGAGGAATCGTGTTGGGCCGACACGGGATCCAGATCATTACAAGCAAGCCACGCAGGTTACCTTCGAAAAGTGTTGAAGTACCTAAAGCAATTGCTTAACTAAGTATAGTCGTGATTTTGTTACAGGTATTATTGATATAGGTTTTATTGTTATAGGTATTATTATAGTTAGTTATGGTTTGATTTAGCTAATAACGCCAAACATGTTAAAAGTTTTACCTTAGTTACTTAGTTAATTTTATTTTAATGATTTATTGTGTGTTCTTCTTTCTTTTCTAAGTTTCAATATACGGGTTAAATTTGTACTTATTTAGTGGATAATTAGGTATAATAATATAATGTTTCAATATAATGTGTAATTTTATTGTATAATATCCAGGTTATGGTCTATCCCTGTGCCAAATTTCATTAGCGTGAAAGCGTAACAATCAAAACATACATAAATTATAATATTTTCTCTTTATAATTCTTAATATAGTTTAGGATGTCGTGTTGCGCTCCTGCTTTCTGATTATGACTGGGACCCCCGGTTTGAAATCACCAAAATTGCTTCCTTCCTTCTCTTATTGAAAAAAAAAGTTTAAAAATAAAAACTAAAACCCGACTACTGAAAAGGATCGGCTAGTCGGGCTTTAGTTTTTAAACTTTTTTTTATTTAATTATTTTGGGGCTTATTTCGGTAATATTTATATTTTTGAAATGTGCTAATTAAGCCGAAAGGGCTTAATTAGCCCCCACTTTAAATTAATTTGATACCCCACAAGGCAACGGAGGACAACGCAGTGATCTTATAGGTAAAGATTCCGTTTTTCCTTTTGGAGTACGGAACCCTAAAAACTCATTAGCTGCATAATATCGATAATAAAAAAGGCACTTAGGTAAGTTACCTATAGTTATAAATATAAGTACTTATAAATCCCTAACCTCTGCCTAATCTAGAAAACCGGCGTGATGTTATGTTATCTGTAACACTAATATGTTATTGATTTAAATTAAACTATGGTAACTAACCACCATACTTACAATAAATGTATCCGTGTACAGTACAGAATCATCTATTGCTTGTTTTATATCCTTCAGCGAAAAAGCTATCGCATAAAAGCGGTAGCTTTAATGCATGACGTTGCTTACTAACATTCAGCCAATCAGGTGAGGTGACGCCAAAGGATCACCTCAGATGGCGTGTTTTCCCGCCAAAATTTTCATCAATAACACTGCGCATGTTGCTCTAGTAAACACCTGTCTCTTTCCCGTAACAAGGAAAGTGAGAGGGAAAGTAGATAACCTCCAAAAATACACGCATGCGCGGGAAGAAGCCTTTTAGAAAAAAAATGTTGGCTAGACAGCGCGTTTTCGTTTCGTTTTCCGCGACTACTCACATCACTGGAAATGCTGTGTGTATAAAATAGCGCAGTGAAATTGTACATTATTGTAAATTTTACTAGAATGTTGTAAATAAATATTAGTTTACTGCTTGTAGTGTACGTAAGTAGGTAAAATATATAGGGATAGTGAGTAATTATTAATATACATTAGTGCTATAAATCAATTGAGCTGAAATTGCATTACATCTAGAGTTAATTATTCGGAATGGGACCGTGTGTTTGGATATAGATGATCAAAATTTACATTTGGTGAGTATATTGTGCTACAATTGTTTTTTTACTGCCGTATGGAATAATGTGGCACCTAATAATATAACCTGTGTACCCAGTCAATTAACATGTACGAAGCTGGAATACGTCTGACCTTCTTAGCTTTGTTTATTATGAATACCGTTATTTTTATATCAAACATGTGCTCCACTTCTCGATACTCTGCAGAACTAAATAAAATCGGCCCGATCGATACGTTCACTATCAGTGAATTTTGTAGGACACCGTGATACAAAGCATGGTGTAACAGTAACCTCATGGCTTTTTAATGATTTCGTGAATAGGTCTGGACACATTACTCATTTATGTGAACAGTTTTGTGAAATATTAGTAATAAATATTTTATTAAATAAGGTTATGCAAATACGCCATGATTTCAGTTGAGAAAGAAAAAAGTAAAAAAGTGCTGTGAAAAATATAGCAACAAAGTTTTCCTCAAAAAAGTATTTACACTAAAGTTCAAACTTCTTTTCGACCTAATGTTTTAAAAATTAATGTTGGTTGCATTTTTTTTGCACTTCATGTCAAAATTATGATTAAATAAAAATAAATCTGCATTCACGATGTTTGATGATAATTTAATTTGTAAAATATTTGCTTCTAATAATGGATAATTGAACATCATTTCTATAACAAAAATAGTGACTGGATAAATGTGAAAATTCGAAGGTTCAGCAAATTTTGTTAAGTACATCGGTTTCAATTTCAAGGTAAAATTATAGTATTGTTTTACAGTAATTACTAGTTTATAGCGGCTCATTATTATATGCTGTATTTGCGGAGTAAAAGTAGATGGAATGTCGTAAAATTTCAGATATAGGGTTAGAAATACTGCTGAATTATTAATTGGTCGTCATTGGTCTATCAACGACCCACGAAAACAATTATGAAGTTACATTCCCTACTACTCTACGATATTGGAGTTATTTTCGTCAGAAGTCATGGGTAACTTAGAAATTTGAATTATACTAAGCCTATAATGTTTCCACTGATGAGACACAGCACGCCTCTTTTCAAGAGGGAGTGGGCTGTAATATACCACGCGGGCCCGGTGCGGATTGTTAGATGTCACATGTCTTCGAATTTTGGTTTCTAAGACATGCCGGTTTCCTCACGATGTTTTCCTTCACCGGCATTATACTCTGGCATGGTTCTAAATCTCATGCTTGTCATGGCTTACAATTTTCACAGAAGTAAGAATGATGTACTCACAATACCCAACTCATAAAATGTTGCAATAGCAAAACAATATTTTTCTCTATGGCAAGTGCCATACTTTTTGGTTGTATAGGAAATTATTACCTATGTTAAGAGTTGTTATACCTATTTCGTATGTATCTTATACCTGCCTAAGTAGCTACTAGAATTTTCATGTACAAGATAACTTTGACAAAGGTAGACATGAATTGTTTACTTACAGAGGGAACAGTTTGAATAGAAACTTCACGGTCTACGGAGCTCTACGGTTCTACATCTGTAACGATCTGTACACCTTATTTAAAATAGAGGGTAAGCAGACCGTCCAATAATTTTTATTAGGGAAGATAAAATACAGAAAGTTATAAAAAACAGCTAGTTATAAAAGTACTAATAGCACGCACTCTCGGAAGTTTATAGTTCACACACGCGCGCACTCACTGGAGTTTTATAGTTCACGTTATGGAATCAGCTCAGCACTGTAGGAACGGGTATCAGGCGTCAGGGTAGCAAGTTATACGAGGTTAGCTCGCGAAGATTAGAAGTAGAAGGTCCCAGGTGGAATCTTTAGCTGGATCCCCTGGGTTAGTCAAAGATGTCGCAGCAGAACCAAGCAGTTCAAGTTGACACAGCAAAACCAAGCAGTTTTCTGATGCTTAATGTCTCAGTCCCAAGACTCGAATGCCCGCAGCCTCCAGCTGTTCATGAGCTCGTTTCTAAGTAGTCTTCCTTTTTCAAATATCAGTTTTCTTCTATGTGGCCATCATCTAATCTGACAAGTGTATCCGGCCAAGACATATCCACGAGTGCGTAAAGAATATTATAAATCTAATTTAAAATTAAGTTATTTAGACTAAACAATCGTAATAATCTTAATAATACAAAAGCTAAACATATTGATAAAAATAATTTAAGTTATTTAGACCAAAGAGTAATTACCATAGACTAAGCCAGAAAGACATTTAAAAAGTAATTGACAGTTTGACAATTGACGTGTCACAACATGAAAATTGAGTAAAAGTATAATGTAAACATATAAACAAATAAAAAGGATGATAAATAGTATTAAAGTGTAAGTAATGATAAATAGTATTATGCGTGATGAAAGTAAAGTGTAAGTAAGCATAAATACTATATTTCCCCAACAACCCCGAGAAAATTTTTGGCCTAGAACAAAAATTTTGCTAAGGTTAAAATATTACAACATTCACAAAACTTACATAACTCATTCAAACACACCGACATCTTACGAAGTTAGGTCAGGTAGGATTCACATTCAATGATCACTACTCAACCTGATAAGTCATAACTTTAAGGCTTATTTAAGGAGTTGTAATCCGCTCGCGTCTAAAACCACTAATGAGATGAAAATATAAAGATTTAACAAAGGCTTATTTTTAAAGGAGTTGTCATCCGCTCCTAATCAACTTTTAGAGTCGATAGACAGAAAATCAACTTTTAGAGTCGATAGTCAGAAAATCAACTTTTAGAGTCGATAGTCAACAAGGGCTTATTTTTATGGAGTTGTCAACCGCTCCAATCAACTTTTAGAGTTGATAGAAATAGACAAGTTATCATATTAACTTGTAGAAAAGAATAGATAATTATATAGGAAAGATTAAAATTAATCTTTT
The DNA here is from genome assembly GCA_963855955.1 of Luperina nickerlii. Taxonomy (NCBI): domain Eukaryota; kingdom Metazoa; phylum Arthropoda; class Insecta; order Lepidoptera; family Noctuidae; genus Luperina; species Luperina nickerlii. The sequence goes on along the minus strand of OY979681.1, from coordinate 11,488,795 downwards.
ATTGGTTTAAGAACCGATGAATGAATTAAAAAAACAAATAGAGTTTTAATAAATCAAAAGGAACTCTATTATAGAGGAAGGAAAGAAGAAAGGGATGAGTTATGAATATAGTAAAAAGAATTTTTTTACATATAATTGAATAAATTATATTTTAAAGTCTTTAATATGGTATTTAGCTCGGTTGCCTAGTTGATCTTCTAGTATATATACTAATGGTGATAATTTTTGTAAAATAGTTGATTTTACATATTTCGGCGCTAGTTTAGAGCTAAAATAAGTACCCGCTTGACTAATTGTATAGTTTTTACGCCAGACTGTATCTCCAACGTTATATTCTTTAAAGGTATGTGTTTCATTGTAACGAGAAGAGTTACGAGCATGAGCAATATGAAGGGCTATCTGAACTTTATCGAAAGTTGCAGACAATAAACCTATGTTAGTAGCATAGATGTCCCTAGGTAGAAAAACGATTTCGTCAAGATTATTAGTTGGTGTATAAAGTGAGCCAGAAGTAACTGTTTCACGTCCGAAGAGCAAAAAGTTAGGAGAGAAACCAGTAGTAATATTAGTTGTGCTGTTCATAGCGTATTGGACTTTAGGAAGATGGATGTCCCAAGATCTATGGTCATCACCAACCAAAGATGACAAAGCTGTGATTATAGTGCGATTGTACCTTTCAGTGGGATTAACTTGGGGGCAATAGTGAGGAGAGAAAAATATAAATGGTATATTATATCTGCTCAGAAAGTTGTGAAGTGTCTCAATCCCCTAACTTGGTAGTGACCACGAGGTGGTTTTAAAAACACGCCAAGCGAAGAATGAGTACGATTACCAATGGGTAAACGCTGTAGTGTGCAAGTATGTGGGGTGCAGTGTAGTGATGTATTGGTAAAGAGTTAAGTGTAGGAGGAAACGACTACGGGATATTGTCCAATAGTACGTCGTAGAGTAAGCCAAACCCCAACTTGTAAGTGACCACGAATGGTTTTAAAAACACTGACAAGCGAAGAATGGATGCCAACTACCTTTCGGTAGTGGGATGTATGAGAATGAAGTATAAGATGATGTTCAGTATGAAGAAGTGTTGAATCGAATATAGGAGTCTTCAAGAAGAGAGCTGAAGAAGAAAAATAAGTTAGTTAGTATTCAAAAGACTAAGCCAAATAAGGAGTTCAAAAATAGATACCTAGTGCTAGTTTTTTTTAGAATTTAGAAAAAGGGGGTGAGTTCGAGTTATTTTAACGTTGTGGCGCCAAACTGTAACGATCTGTACACCTTATTTAAAATAGAGGGTAAGCAGACCGTCCAATAATTTTTATTAGGGAAGATAAAATACAGAAAGTTATAAAAAACAGCTAGTTATAAAAGTACTAATAGCACGCACTCTCGGAAGTTTATAGTTCACACACGCGCGCACTCACTGGAGTTTTATAGTTCACGTTATGGAATCAGCTCAGCACTGTAGGAACGGGTATCAGGCGTCAGGGTAGCAAGTTATACGAGGTTAGCTCGCGAAGATTAGAAGTAGAAGGTCCCAGGTGGAATCTTTAGCTGGATCCCCTGGGTTAGTCAAAGATGTCGCAGCAGAACCAAGCAGTTCAAGTTGACACAGCAAAACCAAGCAGTTTTCTGATGCTTAATGTCTCAGTCCCAAGACTCGAATGCCCGCAGCCTCCAGCTGTTCATGAGCTCGTTTCTAAGTAGTCTTCCTTTTTCAAATATCAGTTTTCTTCTATGTGGCCATCATCTAATCTGACAAGTGTATCCGGCCAAGACATATCCACGAGTGCGTAAAGAATATTATAAATCTAATTTAAAATTAAGTTATTTAGACTAAACAATCGTAATAATCTTAATAATACAAAAGCTAAACATATTGATAAAAATAATTTAAGTTATTTAGACCAAAGAGTAATTACCATAGACTAAGCCAGAAAGACATTTAAAAAGTAATTGACAGTTTGACAATTGACGTGTCACAACATGAAAATTGAGTAAAAGTATAATGTAAACATATAAACAAATAAAAAGGATGATAAATAGTATTAAAGTGTAAGTAATGATAAATAGTATTATGCGTGATGAAAGTAAAGTGTAAGTAAGCATAAATACTATACATCCTGTAAAGTATTATAGAAATATAATATTAATACAAATATGATATCTATATCTGTACATAGTAATAACAAAGTCGATTTTCGCGTCTGTCTGGGCTGCTACCACTATAAAGATCTTCTAAACTAGGTAGATACACAATAGATTTTCACGATCATAAATATGCGGTTTTCGCCATCATTTAGAGCATTTATTTCGGAATGTTTTGGAACGAAATTCCTTATAGCACGTTATACTCTGCACATTTGATAAAATGTTAGCTAGACCGAAATTTTGACCGTCACGACACTTTTGTTTATTAATTTCGTTCTGTGATTTAGTTACTCTTAAACGTTGTTAATTTATTTCATTGTGCCTGTTATTTATTTAATACATAATAAACAGCGAAAGAAACTACGTTCCAACCGACTTTACTTCGACTTATTATTTGTGTATTTTATATTATTACTAACTCAGATCATTTCGATGTTTTAAAGTATTTGTTGTCACTATTTGGTGACACTATACAGTATTGGGTGACACTAGTAGTCCTGCCTAAGTAACCATAACTTTTTAGGCATTGCAGATATTTTTTGTCGCATTCACGTCAGACTCTGAGTCACCATCCTCATCCTTCTTTCCCTTCTACCTCTATCCCGACTTGTTTGGGATCGACTCAGCATGTTTTTCTTCTTCCATAGTCTTATTTGCAGTATATCGAGTAACTCCTAGTTTTCTTAACATAATCGGCCTGTAATGTTTTCACTGTTGGGACAGAGGCATCCTCTCTGTGAGAGGGAGTGAGCCCAGTGCGTGTTGGTGGATGTTATGTCTTGGATTTTTTGGTTGTACATACACGTGCCGGTTTACTCACGACGTTCATGTTTTCATAGCATATTAATTAAAATACACTAAAGACAGTTTCGTAATCTAACTGCTTAGTGAAATGCAACTACAAACGCATTTAAATAATAACACTGTTCTTGAAATAACGGCCATTAATAGATTAATATGTGACGCTGTTACCAAAATGACAATATACCTTTTTGGCATCATATAATAATGATAAGAACTTGATAAGGAAAACAGAACGTTTAACTGTGTCAGAATAAATTTAAAACTTTAGTTTGCTTCCTTTTGACTGTGGTCGTTTATAATATTCCTGCATAATACCTAATGGTACACAGTCCTAAATTATCTTGATCTATATCAGTAATGATAGCATCTGTTTGCGCAATAGGCAGCCATATTTTGAACTGAACAAGAATTATTTTCGCTGCATCCATCCAGTATTCGCTAGTTAAATTAATATTATCAAACGCACTAGGTCAGTTCGTTGAAACAGTCGTAAGTACAATAATTATTCTACGAAAATAAAAGGTTTATGTGTTATTTTTATTTATTTTGTTTTGATTTTTTTTTTGTTTCCAGGTTCCGTGTTGAATAAGTTGTATCCGGTCCAGAAAGATGTCGAAACGTGAGTTTTTTTTTATCTCGATTGTAATATGGTTTCAAATCCCACTGTAATTCAATTTTTTTTATTTAAGCGTTGATAGAAGCTTTTACCTACTAAACTTATGAAAATTTCTGTTCGAATCTCAACGTATAATTGGTTGCTTGTGGAATTCTCATACTTACCAATTTTTGCTCTGTATAGCAGCAAAAAACCTAGGTACTTGTATTTGTTGAAAATTCTTCCGATTGTGCATTCGACTGATACAAGGGTCCGCCTTCAAACAATAGCTATCCAATTACTTTATTTACTTAGAAATAACTTTAATAATGACTCTTATCACTGTGTAAGGAAGTGTCATGTTTAAATAGTAATTATAATGACTGTTAATTGCACAATAAAGCGAGCTATCCGGTAAAATAGGCAACGAGGACATAGATAAATATTAAATATTTTCTTTAGACACTTATCATTTTATGTGTCGATAGTATACACTTACTTATAAATCTCTCGTTATTCTAGTTATCACACTAATATTATAAAGGCGAATGTTTGTGAGTGTGTTTGTATGCATGTTACTCTTTCACGCAAAAACTACCGAACGGATTTGGATGAAATTTGGCGCACAGATAGTTTATATAGGATACTTTTTATCCCGATATTCCCCCGGGATCGACACATGTGCAGGTGAAACCGTGGGATGCATCTAGTTTGGTTTATAAATATTAATAATATAAGAAAAAAAAGGTTAAGTAAACGAGGCATAAGGAGTATCTAAGGATAATAGCAGGTGGTGTTCTGTAGTCTTTGCCTATCCTATCCCCATGGGAAGAAAGTGTCAGTTTATGTTACATGTGTTTTTTTCATTGATTTTGTAATTATCAAGACTTGTTGTAAGTAGCTATATTCCATCTGGCATTTCTCAGTAGCAGTCCATAGTCGGGACTTGTGACTGTGATGACTATAATATTGCCATCAACCAATTATAATAATGATATTTGATAAAAATAAAATCAATTTTATTTGGTTTCATTTTGATATTATTATTGATTATAATTGCTTATACTGTTCTATTGCGCAGTATAATAAATTATACTGTGGCAATAGGCTCGCCCCGTATTACATGAGATTTTAACATTATTGGCAAAATGTGGGTGTACGATGTGTAGATACGACTCTGCCTCACCCTTCGGGGAATACAAGCGTTATGTTATGCTGTTGTATTATAATTTTTTCAATCAATCAAATGAATAGCTATCCTATCCACCACAAACAATGCCATTCTTCTCCACTCATCACATCCCATTTACAAAAATGTAGGACCAACTGAAAACTCCGTTAATCATACCTTTAATGGAACGTGATGATCGTTCTAAAGATTTCTCCATCATTATTCAAACAACTCAAGCTGTTACTGACAGCTTCAAATTATTCTAATAACACATCTTAACCACTATGCTAATTGCTTTTCTATTTGTAATTTATTTAGCATCCATAATACACGTTAGTCAGTGATGACCTCGGGCGAAACAAATGTAGATACAAAATGAATACCACAGTAGCAGATCGATGATAAATGAGCAACTCACTTGCGGCGAAATGTCGATATTGTATAGTCGATCACTTAATCAGTTTACCACCCTAAGCTTTAATGATGTCTCTTGCAGATAATAAAATGATAAGATCTAATTGTCGATTTGACAGTTAGGTAGATAGTTTTAATTAGGGATGCATCCGATACCGATACCGATATATCGGCGATACTTCAGGTTTGCCGATATATCGGTATCGGCGATATTTTTATGGCCGATTCAACGATACTTTTCAAATTATGTAATGTAAACGCGCGTGTTGACCCGTCTATTTCGTTGCAAACGAGGCACGAACTAACTATAGTAACTATGCTCGAGGAAACCCCGCGCTTTATTCAGTGTTTTGTTTCGCCCGCCCGCTTTGGCCTCGCACTCGCACATCTATCCCATTTCGTTAGGTTGAATGTTGTTGCGCGTAGTATTTTTCCATGAAAATAAGATTAAGAATTACATATCGTAATTGTTTGTGTATTGTATGTCATTTATAACTAGTCGTTTGAGTCAAATAAAATAAATAGTAGTCATATCAACTTCAAAACACAAAAGTGCTATATGGAATAACTTTATTTCGACAATTGATAATTCCATAAAAATCTTATAAATGTTAATTTTGATTACTAAAACTATTAATTAATTGTGTTTTATTAAATCTACCTTCCTTTTTGAATTCAGTAAGCGTATCGGTATCGGTATCGCCGATATTTTTATTAGAGTATCGGTATCGGTATCGTATCGGCAAAAAGGCGTATCGAGGCATCCCTAGTTTTAATCATATACCGGGTTCACACGGTTCGATTTTCGTTGATCAACTGCTAAGTCAAAAGCAATTTAAGTAAACCGTCTGTACAGACTTTCAATCAAATTAAATTTCAAATTCAAGGTATTTTGTTCAACAACAAAAGTTGTTCAACGGAAATCGAACTGTGTGAACCCGGTATTAGTGAAGTCAAATTCAAATTCAAAATATTTTATGTCACATAAACCTATATGGGCAGTTGGGCACTTATGAAACGTCAGAAGCTAGGTGCTAAGCGTCAGAAGCTCAGTTTTTATTTACTGGGATTGTTTGTCAAAAATGCTAAACAATTACGAGGTCGGCTATACAATACCAACTGTCTACCGCTGCCCCACTATTATAATAATTATTTCACAGTCAACGTTTATGAAGCATGAAATTGCCGCACTTGCATAAATATAATCGCTATATAATTATTGTGTTATTATTCCTATTGTTAATATAATAATACTAGAATGGTTTAAAACACTGTTGAACAGGTACAATTTTACAATATTATGTAAGTACTTACTTAAGGTGATATATTAAAAAAACTGGTTTTTCTATTTCGTGTAACTTGTATGTGGAATAGGGATTTAACCTTTTTGTATATGTATTTGACTCTTTGGTCTAGTATATTGTAAAAGGAATACACGATTCAATGAATTGTACTTGTTACAAAAATGCTAATTGCAAAGTTTATCTATTTTTTTACTTTTTTCGACATCACGGCGGGCGTAACGCTTAAGAGTTATTCAATGGAATTTACTTTAAAACATAGAGAATTATCATATCAAAGTTTACTCAAAGTAGTTTTAAATTTAATTAATTTATTGTGTTAATAAAGGAGTAGGTAAATTTGTTTTGGCACATATGTCATTTTATCCCGAGCGTACGCACACTACTCGTATAGCCGTCAGTCACTCTTCTTTTGCGTTTCAAAAGTAATTGCATCACTTTCGCTCGCTAAGTAGGTTTTCGAGAATTTTAGATTTTTGAGGTAGTTAAAATAGAACTGGTCATTGGTCTGGCATGTACAGTCACCTTCAAAATAAGTTTGTCACCTTAAGGGCTATTTTTGTATGCTCGTTGCACGATATAATCTGCTTTACCGACTTAGCACTGTAATATTCTGTTGTAATGTCAATACTTAAGGCGAAAGCGACAGGGTAGCCCGCGAAATTCAATTTTTTTTTAGGTATTTTGGAATTTGCTGGTCAGTATTAAGTTGTACGTTGTTTAATACATATATGAATCGCGGCCGTAAGAAATATGTGTTTACAGAATTATAATCATTGAAGTCATCAACACAACTCTCTGAGACCACGTAAGTCCAAAGAATAACTGTTTCATGAAATCATCATTCTTTGGACTTACGTGGTCTTAGAGAGTTGTGTTGATGACTTTCATGATTATAATTCTGTAAACACATATTTCTTACGGCCGCGATTCATATATTAATCAACATACAACTTAATACTGACCAGCAAATTGCAAAAAACGTAAGGAAATTTGAATTTCGCGGGCTACCTTAGCGCTTCCCCCTTAATGAGTAATGACAATTAGCTCAGTTTTAATTCGGTCTGACATGTAAAGAAGATGTCTTTACATGTCAGAGCGAATGAAAACTATGAAACTGACAGTTGTTTATGTAAAAAGAAAACCAAAAAAAATGGTCATTAAATAGTTTTATGTTGACTCGACATTGATTTTTTGATCCTTGTCATCAAGAACTTAAATAATACAGTTTTCTATGCAATAGTCTGCTCACTGCCGTAGCTTCAAAAAGCATTATGTGTCCTGATTTGATAAAGCAAAGAATACGGAAACGACGAAGATATAAAAACTTCACTGTACAGTCAATAACGAATGCAACGTTGAAATACGACACCTTACACAAACCTATGGGTTCAGCAATAGGTACTTTGTTCGTGATAACATAAAATTTCATTCAAAACTAAAGGAAAAAATCGTCTTTGAATAAAGCCAAGTGTATACAATATACATACTTATGCTCGTGACTGTACCTAGGTAGGTTTAACTTAATTTAGGGTGAGTTAGCACTCCCACTTCCTTCAAGAATTTTAGTTTGTTCCAATAGGACTTAATTTCTCTTACTTAAAGCTCCACAAACAACAATATAGCGAAAGGTCCAAGTTCTTGTTACTAAGTGACTGGAAGGGTCGCAAACTGGCAAACTCGCGCTGCATACCGAGAAGTCGTAAATCCGATTCTTATGTCGAGAAAAGCGCTGTAAGTTGGATTTTGACTTTGGAATAGTTCAATAAGCCCGTCACCTATCATTATCACCTACTTAATACCGTTATTAGCTGATTTTAGGTGAGAAACAGCAGCTAAATTCTTCACTATTGAAATATAGGTATTTATTAATATTTACAACTTGATTTGGCCACTCTAAGCTGCCTATATCAGTTCGAAAGTTTTACATAAATCCACAAATAAACTAATATTTTCAATATAACATAATTAGTAGTTCATTGTCCTACGTAAGTTACGAGAGTCAACTACATACTAGAAACGGGTTATTATGGCATTCGTGAACGATAGGTTGGCAACCTCACGGGCTATTTGCGGATTTGAATTGAGATTTCAATCGGTTTCATTCATAATATGGGGCTGCAGAGAAAGAACATTGTTTTATTTGCTGACTCTGCGACTCTGCTTTCGATTAACTACTTTGTTTCTGTTTTACATGAATAGGCTATTGAACTAAGTTATTTTCCTTAAGCCAAAAAATATACTGTAGTATTTATGTGGGTCATGTTTCGTAATTTGATACCGATAGGCCCCAGGTACTCGAATGCCTAATCAGACCTGTCATTCATATCAAATTAACTGTTGTGATTGGTTGTTTAATATAATAGCATTCAATCAGTTGAATTGAATAGCCTTTTAGAAACTGGCGCATAGGTCATCTTCCTTCCTGCCCTTGTCCACGCATGCATGGAGCACACGTACTTGGGGTCGGCGTAACACGTTTTTTTCTTCCATTCTCTCCTGTCAACCGTCAACGCTTTTATTCACTGCCTTCTCTTTCATAGCATTTTTTTAAATCAACCCGTATGGTTCCACTGCTGGCCAAAGGTCTTCCCCACAGCTTTCCACTTCCTTCACCACAGCGTTCCCTGTGTGTTGCCTTCTTCGGCGAATCTTTTTTTTTTTTTTTTTTTTTTTATTTATTAATCAAAAACAAAACATAATAATGTTGAACAAATTTAACATACCACACAAACCATCGCGGGTTTAACAGTGGTATGGCCAGACTTGGCAACTCGGTGCAATTAGGTACATAGATAATTTTTTTTATTTATTTTTCTAGATCGTACTACAATCTATATAGTATCTTTTTAATACCTTTGAGCAGTTTTTTGCATTTAATACATTGCAGATTTCCATAGGTAAATCATTCATATACGACGGCAACATGCTACACAACTCCTATAATGCTTCTACGCTAGCTTTTCCTAGGTCGTCCTCGGCGACGACCTCCGTATTACTAGACAAGGATAACAATGAATATATCTATTCCTCCCGAAAACTGATTGAAATTTAGACATAACGGTAAAAATATAAATTCAACCTTCAATATGTATCACTTTGACTTCTGCTCACCCCAAAACTAAATTGTAAAAAATGAAAGCAAAAAAAAAAAAAGCTATGTTGAGTCATGGTTTCGTCCGCTCCGAGGTTTATCGCCCTCCCCACATAGATAATGTTTAGGTGCGGAAAGTGGGGGACACAGTCCCTTGATTGCGGAGAAAGGGGAAACGTTGACTTCCACCTATTATGTTAGTATTATTACCGATAAGTACTTATGTACCAACAGTGCAATGTATCAAAGCAACTGGCATTGGCAGGCCGACGAAATAAACCGTTTAGATTCTGTTATCAAAACGTGCTAAGAGCAATTTTTTGCAATATAGGTCACAATTACTTTGATTTGGGAGGTCTAGGTTTAGGGATTAGGAGTAGGTAGGAGTAGGTATCCAAAATTCTAGAGGTTACAAAATCACATCGTTCATCAAATTGAAAAATACGTACTTAACTATGGATGCTCCTGATTCTGTTGTGCCGTTTTTACAAGCTTTTATTTAACCAGCACTGTTCGTATGTAAGTTGTCCGTCAAAATTTGCAAACCATTTTTCCACCATTTGTTGGTATCCGATTAAGCTGAAATTTTACATACACCTTTAGTTCAGGGGGCCTAAATAGGCCACTTTGGCAGAATCATAGAAGTATAACGTTATGAATCATAAATCAAAGCTTGAGACACTGATGTACGGTATCCGTTATACAGGTGTACCCATTAAAAATATCTGTGCCTCAAGTGTTCAAAATGTATATATGTATATATTTAAAAATTTAACTTAAATTTAATTATGTTCGCGTTATTCTTTCTTTTTTAGGTTACGTTTTTATTTAAATAGAAGCTTATTTTTAAAAACTTTTTTAATTTTATTTGTGGTGTGATTTTGTCAACGTTTACAAATAAGAGATCTTCCTTACCGTAATAAGGAAGATACCTTATTTATAAACGTTGCTCTTAAAGTTAAGAGCAGACGTTTATCATTGCTTAACTTTAAGCAACGTTTATAAATAAGTCACTTAACTTAATGTTGTTAATTCAGTTCTTAATAGGGAAAACAAGATAATAAACTTAAATGGCTTTTTTTCTGCTTTGCTGACAGTTATTTGCGTAGTATCAAAAATATGTTCTCAATATTCTGAATGAGGATAACTACAAAACAAAATTCCATTTTATTACAATAGAGTATAAAGTTTTTATTATACCATAGAGCAATTGAAAAACTTATGAATAGATGCATAATAAGGTGGGCGTTCTTTTATTTATGATTAAAATTGTCGGTGCTAGCTGATGGCTGAGTTGATGTTACTTGTTCAAGCATTCGCAGTTCAAGCATACGAAATTCAAACAAGAGATAAAATTTGCATTCGTACTGTCGGTCTTTTGCTGCCAAATGGAAAGTATCAGGTGTCCTAAGCAAGGGATGACTTTAGGAAAGATAACAATAATTCTATACGCATTTTCTGTCGCGAATGTATTTACGTAAAACTTTTAAAACTATTTATAATAACGCAATAGCGGCTGTACCAAAAGAAAACAGCTCTATTCAGTTTACACCATAAACATTTCAAAACGGCAAAAACAATTTAGAAAAGCACCGTACTGGATAAAAGTACTGTAATCATGAAACGGTGGCCACAAGGTGACGCAAGAAATCACGATACAATTCCTCTTTTAACCGTAAACTACGGCTCTACTAAAGTTGACTCTGCACCGACTGAATACCCGTTTTGAAACGTACCCGAAATAATTCGGGAATAAATGTCAACAAAAGCATCCGTATAAAAATACCTGCTGGTACTAGGTAACCGCAAGACAAAACGTATGCAAGAAACTCCGATATAATTCTTCATTTAAGCGTAAACCACGGCTCAAAAGTTGACTCAGCACCAGCTAATTCCCCTTTCGTAACGTGCACGAAGTAATTCGGGGACTGTTTGTTTTCGCGATCGTCGACGAAGATTGCCGGTCGTTGCACCCGCTGCAATTATAGTGAGAGCTCTGTCGGTCAGTGCGGACCGTGCACCAGGTTTCTGTGTCAGCGCAACCGGACCTGCAGTTGGCAGCCTCCGATACCACCTACATCATTGTTAATAGCTCGACGTATTGATGTAGCAGGTGATTTTAATTGAGTACGGTAAAAATGAGCGAGGTCGCCGATACAGCTATCTTCTAACGAGTGAAAATGTCAGAATTTTGGTTGGGGAAAGAAAAACTGACGAAAATACTATTTATTGAACTAGCTAGTTAAAGTACTAAGTGTTTGCTGAATTATTCATTCGTTTCAAAATATCAAAATTATGAAAATCTCACAACACTACAGATTTTCCCCGTTCTGTAAAATGTAATTCTACAAAGTTTTACTAATTAATTGAATTGGTTATCTAAGATATCCCAGCTCAAATAAACAACTTTTCAAGATTTTATATTTTATTGGTTTTTATTATTCTGTTGAGAACGTGACTTTTATAATGTATTTCTTTGATTGCCATATAATAATCCAACATCTATCAAAGTACAGTTTAGCGGGTTGAGGTAGGTATTCGTAGGGCAATAGTAATTCAATTCTTCATTCACAAACTCAATTAAACCAATCAGATTCATTAATTTCATCATAATTCCATTCATTCGTAATGTACTCATGTTCTTACAATGACATGATTGAATTAGAATGAGTAGTTACTTCCACTATTCCACCTTGAGCTTTATCTCATTAACTCACTATTTGTCTTTCGCTCAATCTCATACATTGTTTGCTATGAAAATTGTTCGCGAAATCGTTTCTCATATGGAACAATGTGCTACTTTCTAAACTTATAAATCAAACTACGAGTAAGTTTTGTCAGTGTATGATAAGTGTTACCCACGGTCACGCTGTGAACCATAATTTTACATCTAACTATACATAATCCTAACTCCTTTTCTTTGTCATTTTAGAAGTTAAGTAACACATTCAATTTGGTCATACAAAACCAGTTCATCATTCGTATTATCTTCAGAATTATTTATTTTCTGCCACTTCGAGTTTATCTAATTCTATAAAGCAAAGCGTCAAACCGAAAACATCAGATGCTGCGGTCGTCGACCTCGGCTCTCCGGTCCTGCCTCACAGATGATATGATTCGATAGATAACTGTATAGATTTTTTATTGCTTCCAAATCTAGGTTATGCATTTGATTCGTGATAATTTTTTTGCCCGCAAATAGAGTCTCTTATACTTTGTAACTGTTTGGATATGTGACGTCGGACATTGTAATTTTATAGTTGATCGTTTTTGTAGTGTAATGAGAAATACACGTCATCCTATTGAATTGGGCGCAAACTATAGGTTGTAGAGGTTTTGAACAATTTCATCTTGAAATACTTTGCTGGGAAAATTCATATTTTTTACCACAATTTTCGAAATTGGTGTGTGCGCCATTATACAGCACTAGTGAAAGGAATGGCATCTAACGGATCGGTGCAATTACTATAATGGTTTCAACTCTAAAAGAAAGGAAATACTTTACATAATTTTCGACTATTTTCAGTAGAAAGCTTTGGAATTTATTTTAATTCCATAATTTAAAATTTGTGAAACTTTGAAATTCTAACGTCTTTTCTGGTAGGTTTTCTATTTTATTTAATCTTTGTTAATGTGTTGGGACTTTACACCTCTTATACTTGTTGATGACGCCATTAACAATTAATAGCATAAAAGATAAAAGCGAAGTTCAGCAACAAAAAAAGATTACCAGACAGTATTATTTATTAGTCAGTCCAATCTGACAGTGTGAACAATGGTCAATAAGGTTTTTTGTGTGATTTACAATGAAGTGGGTCACAGGCATCTCATAACTGCTCATGACACAACACTCCCGCGCAAGTTCAACACTTTGGCAGCGAATGCGTATGCACACAGACTTTATTGACGTTTTGCAGACATGCAATTAGGTACAAAGCTATTTTCGCTATGAAGTGTGAATTGAATAAACATTAAAAAAAACCGGTCAAGAGCGAGTCGGACTCGCGCACCGATGGTTCCGTACCATCATGTTTTTAATTTTTCAACGGCGAGGCCTATATTCGTCAGAGAATTTTAACACTGTGCACTGCGGTGTAGAATATTGTAGTTTTATGTCAGCGCCATCTCTTGACCGATAGTGGAACTAATGTAACTTTTGTTGATGATTTCTGAAAAAGTGTGCTATTTAGAGACTTGTTTTATTTTTCCTGTAATCTTTACATACACTTCTATTACATAGAATAATTTCAGATTTTTCTCTTTGTAAACTTCGGAGATAAGGGACGGTATTTATTTTGAATTTTTCATCAAAAGTCGTAAAAAAAAGGAAAAATGTTTGAGAATGTGCAAACTGCGCTCTTTCATATGATACCCCACATGCCCTAGTAGCCCCACTTCGAATTTGTCAGACCTCATTTCAGTCCCTGTTGCAAAAAATATACATATATTTTTATTTCTTTCTTATTTGCAAAATAGTTGGGCAAACGTCATCTAAAACTGTTCCTTTCAAGTTCATAGCATTAGAAGTTCTTGAGATATCCAGCTGTGACAGACAGACAGACTGAGTCTCACCATAAGAGTTCCGTTTTACCATTTTGGTACGGAACCCTAATAGTTTGTGATTTGTTTTGCACTTTCGGAAGATTAAACTACGATAAAGCTGATGCTTAAACCGTTCTTGCCTGCATTTGAAAATATACTTACCAGCTAAAATTCTTGTTCAAGTCCGCAATTCCGTTTATCCAAGAACAGTTTGATCATACATTTGCAACACGTGTTCAAGATACATCGCCTCTACAAAGGCTGATGATCTATGTTTCGGTGTAGGCGCGTTGCCTCCATCTGCTGTTGTACCGTTACTCGACACACTAACCGCAAACCGGGAGATTAATGTAACCAGTCTGTTCTGGCGCATAGAGGGCGGCTGCGAAGGTTCATAGTTCCATTCCGACACGAAATAGGTCGAAGATAGATGTGCAGCTCTATGATTATAATCATGACTTGGCTTTCTTTGTCATTGTCGAACAAGAAACGAAACTTTCAAAGGGCCGCCATGATTTTGCTTGGTTCATGTATCGCGAATGGTTAAGGTTACCAATGGGAGGTTGGTGTTATCTATACTTCTATACTAATATTATAAAGACGTAAGGTTTGTGAGGTTGTAGGTACCCCCTACAACCTCACAAACTTTATCTTCGGAACTGCTGATTCGATCCCGAAAATTCTTTCACTAATGCTAAGGATACACATGCCAGTAGCTAGCACAAAAGTATGCAAGTAGCTTGCATGTTATTATGGTATTCACCAACCAGCTTGCAAGCTGATTGGTATACGGCATGCATGCCGTGTGCCATAACAACTCCTGATTGGTGAATACCATACTGTTATGCCAGCTACTTGCATACTTTTCTGCAGGTTACAGACATGTGTGTGGGGGAGCCCTAATGAGAAGCTGCATTATCTCTGAGTGTCATAGAGTATGTTTAATGTTAAAACGAGAAACTTCTCGCGAACGAAGTCGCGGGCAGAAGCTAGTCGACAAATAAAGAGACACGTAACGTAAGTGAATACTTTTTATCTTTCACGGTAGGTAGAGTGGGTCTTCTCATTATTTTATTACATTAATTTTAAGAAAACTTACAGGTAGTAGTAATATATTCGAGTAGTCAGAAGTAATATGTAGAAGAAGGCTAATTGCAAGTTTCCACTTTCATAACTTATGTATAAAATTGACAAAACGGTACAAACAGCGTATGAGTTGAACATAGAAACAACTGAAGAGAATAAACAAAAATAAAATATATTTCACAACAAAGTTACTCTGCAAAAAAAAGTTACAAGACTTAACATTTTTTTAAATTTCTAGTCACTATTTCGTCGCTCGCATGACTGAAAGTCCTATCTCATTTTTTGGCTGATTTGGGTTGGGACAGCTACATTTTTCTATTCGTGATTCTTTACACTTTTCACTAACCGTCGTACCTCTTTGTATCTCAAAATATAACCATTCTGAAAGGCAATAAAATGTAAAGAATCACGAATGGAAGAGTGTAGTTGTCCTGACTCAAATCGGCTAAAAAATGACTTTTAGTCATGCGAGCGACGATTTGTAAATAAATCAAGCTCAACATCCCGCACATATTGAACATTCGACATGCTCTTAAAATATATGTATTTTACCTATGCAAAGTTATGGGGATTTATTCAAATTCAAAATTCATATTCTTTATTTCAGACATAAGTCCATTTTATACTTTATATTTTGCACAGAGATGAGCGCAATGTACATTCATAAGCATATTATAACCGAAATGCTGGTACAGTTGGTTGCTTCTTCTTTTAATTGTCTTGACTACCAGATCCGATATTACTAGGCATAGTAGGCATAATATGTTTAAATGCTTGTACATGTAATTTTATATCCATCTCCATACATGCGTTTCCTATGACTGTTCGCTGCCTTTCAACAAAAGAAACTTGTAGCGCTGTATTACTAAGATTACAAGTAGGTGAATAAATTAGGTACAATTATTTCAGTATAGTTTCAATAATTGTGCAATGTTAATAAAATTGTCAATATTAATCATAATGTTTAATTATCAGGTAATTTTCATCTTTAATGGCAAAGGCAGAGAGAGGTGGAATGAGGGTAGGGAGATTATTGCCTAGCAGTTGGATAATAATGACCAATAAGAAATAAAAAAAAAGAAAGCACTAGCCCAGCTCATTAGGCACAGACTGCTGAGTAGGTACTTAGTCGTTCATAACGCAGCATTAAGCGATTAATAGGAATACTACTAATGTGCAAGCCATACAAAGAGTTATTGCCGACTCGTCACTGTTCCAATTGGAACAACGAGGCCTATTCCTTTATAAATTCTTTAAAGAATAAAATGTTTACTGGGTGCTGTTTATAGGTATCTGTTCTAAAAACCCATACCCCATACTAAATTCCACATGTAAATTAGAAAATAGTTTCCGTCCTGACTTCACAGAGCCTTGCTTTCAGGCTGATGCAATAACAATAAATCTGTTTACGACGCACAAACGCTTCGCCGGGAAATTAGCACATTATCTCTTCTCTTTCGAGCGACTAAGCTTGAAGTATATATCAAAGCCTTTGAACCGACTACAAAGTAATAAACTTTAGAGAAACTCGACGATACAGATCTACATACTTTGTTTTCTAAACGGTTGATCTAACTTTTGAGTTGGTTTTTACTTGTACCTATGTGTTTTTTCAAAAGACTACGACGTAGAGCTACGAGATTTGCTTAGCGTTTGCTACGATAATAACAAATTGATTAATGGGATTTTTTTTTAAGAAATACACGCATATTTTTTTCCAGATAATCAGGCTCAGCGCCGAAAGATGATAGCTCACCAGCGAGAATTTATTTAATATCATTAATTTATGTGTCGCTTAGCGTTAGTGAAAACAGGTAAGAGAAGAGACACAAGACCTCTTGAACTAACATCGTGATATGTAATATTAAATTTATAACGTAGCTAATTTGCGGGAAGTAGGCGGTTTCAATCGACGACGGTGTAACAGAAATCTGGGATTTGGCAACACCTCGTTTGAAAATCACAAGGTATCATCTCGGGTGTTTATTGAAAGCTGTTATTAGTTATTTACTGAAAGCGGGTATTACCTAGTCGTTTAACGACAGCCAAAAACACGAGGGGTTCCCTGCCAAGCCTATCTTTATCGCTAAATAGAGTAAAACCGCATGATAAAATAAAGAGTTCTAATGCATTGCAGTTATCATTCTTCTATTAGCGTACTTTGCGTTAAATTATTTTAAGAGGTCTCCTACAGTTCACCTTAATGGTTCATAAAATTTATTTGAAACGTCTAAATAGTGAAATCGGGCTTTAAATTAGATTTAATTGCCTATTACACCCAGCATAAATAGATTATAAAAAATATGAGATAATAAAAAAGAACTATTTAGAGAACTATTTATATACAGTTTTAAAAATATTTTATAGCTTGGAGTAAAACATTGATACAGTTTATTATATCGTAGGAAATTTTTGTGTATTTGGTTACGGTAACATCAAATAAAGGGTGGTTAAATTTTAAGGGCCGATGTTGATTTTGAATAAAACACAAATTATTTAGGAAATTATTGTCATTTCTTTTTATTATGATAATATGGTATGATTCAATTATGTAAGCAACAAAATATCGGTCAAATGGCCGCCGCGACCTCGGCGGCACACTTCCATCCGATGGTTCAAATTTTCGATGACGCTGAGGCATAATTGAGGTTCTATGCCGTTAATGTGCCGAATTATCTCATCCTTTAGCTCTTGAATTGTTGCTGGCTTATCGACGTACACCTTTTTTTTCAAATAACCCCAAAGAAAGAAGTCCAACGGTGTCAAATCACATGATCTTGGCGGCCAATTGACATCGCCACCACGTGAGATAACACGGCCATTGAATTTGTCGCGCAAAAGAGCCATTGTTTCGTTAGCTGTGTGGCAAGTGGCACCGTCCTGTTGAAACCACATATCGTCCACATCCATATCTTCCTGTAAATGCAAGTCTATGCATAATATTCATTAACGACGAGCGTGAGAGGTGCAATAGGGATGTTGCCTGGGTAAAAATAAATCGATTCGATTTAGTCCCTCAGTAAGATTATTAAAAAATATTGAACACGTATTTTTTGTTTTATCAATTAGATAAAAAATTACAAAGATATATCACATCAAAGTTCAGGAGTGGGGGGCTTTGACGTAATAACGTGCTAAAATTTGTAGCACGGCGTGACGTCATACGAAATTTCCAAGCGCTGTATCTTCGTAATTTTTTGTTTGCCAGACAAAAGAAAAAATACGTATATAATATTTTTTAGTAATCTAACTGATGGACTAAATATATTTTCTTAGTCAACTACCCTATTGTTGGGCACGACGCCGAGTTGAGGTGGACGGCTCTTCAGCCACACTATCGCGAACAGCAGCAATATTTTCTGCAGTACGAGCTGTACGAGCATGCACTGGTGTTTTCACATCTCCTCCAGACCTCAAATTTTTGCACGATTTTTTCTATTGTACGCACATTTGGACGATTAAATTGACCGAAAAAATCACGAAGTGCACGATATGCATTTTGATTTGAACGACCATTTTCATAATAAGCCTGAATAACTTTAACGCGTTGCTCGGATGTGTATCTTTCCATGGTTCAAATTGAGTTAGTCTGAAATTGAGAAATATCAAATGAAATGCAGAAAAAATCTTGACGTTTAGGTGTGGTTCACATTCAACATCGGCCCTTTAAATTTAACCACCCGTTATTATAAAGCTGGTAGAACACACGCCACGCAATGCAATGTTTGTGCACAATTTTGCGTTGCATTGTACGTCACCTTGTAGAATGCCTATACATACGTTCACACATGATTGTAGGTACCTACCTTAAAATTCTTGTTCACCAGCACCTTCATATTATCCTGCAGACCCCTATCCCGATCATCAGACATCTTTCAGGCTGTTTGTTATAGACATAATGTTATTTCCAAAGCACTATAGAACTTACTACTACACTTTTTTTCACCTGAACAGACAGCTGTGCTTCTGGTGAGTTTGTTGCGCCACTTCTTCTTAGCGAAAGCACTAGGTGAAGCACTAAGTGGCGAAGGGCGGGTGTTTTGGGGGTAGTGTTGCCCAAAATCGGTCTTGGTCTTGCAGTCTTGGTCTTGTTCTTGCATTTTTGCAAGACCAAGACCAAGACCAAGACCGACTTATTATAGCAAGACCAAGACCAAGACTGAACCCTGCAAGACTTGAGCAAGAACAAGACTAAGCCTGCAAGACTCTTGCGTCTCGCAGTTAAGTCAAACTAAGATTTGGGCGTTATAGTAGGTATTTGGTTTCAATCCCGAATTTGATAGACGTTCCCCAGTATCAAAACCGTATCGTCATAACACTAAAAGGTATTGTATTGATTATTATATGTTTCGACTATTTATTAAGTAGGTAGGTAGCGTGTTACTTACAAATTTGTTCCCATATGTGATAAAAATGTACCTAGTATAACTTTCTAGAAAAGTTCATTTCATACCTTGTAGGTATATCTACTTAGAGTATTATATTATACTTGTATAAGGGCCTGTTTCACAATCGCTGAGTAAAGTTCTAAGTAAGCTACTTCGAACTTATCTGCTCAGTAAACAATTTTTTACGTTTCACAATCCCTGAGTAGGGTTAATCACCACTTTATCTGCTCATTAAATTAATCATCGGATGCACCGCCAAGTAACCGTTTACTTGACAAGTAAATGTAAGAAAACATAACCTCAAATACGACATTTCCAGATTTTCGTCAACAACAACAAAATTTTTTAATTTAAAATGGACATTTTTGATCTTATTGAAGATGAATTTGATGATTTTTTCCAACGCATGACGGGACCGCGTAGAGAACCAATATTTCGGTATCGTATAAATAATATGGAAACATATGACGATACCGACTTCAAGATGAGATTCCGACTTTCTAAAGAGGCTGTTAATCATGTTTTTTCTCTAATAGAGCAATCGATAACTACTCCTACGACAAGGTAAGTTGTTATTTATACTAGGTATTCCTACATCTATGTAATGTAAATTTAAAAATACATTTCAATATCTTATGCATCTACTTACTCTCTTTTATGTATTATGTCTTGTTCCAGGAATTATGCAGTTAAACCTATGGATCGACTATTATTAACACTAAGATATTATGCAACAGGAAGTTTCCTTAGCGTAGTTGCTGACTTCACTGGTGTAAGCAAGGCATCTGCTTGTCGAATTGTTAAATTAGTTTCATATGCGATTGCACAGCTACGGCCACAATTTATAAAATTTCCTACAAACAAGGATCAACTGCAGGAAGATTTCTATGAAATCGCAAGATTTCCTAGAGTTATAGCTGCTATTGATTGTACACACATACCTATCAAGTCTCCAGGTAAAAAAAATATAGTTTTTGCATTTCTTTATGGTAGATAACCAATGATATTATGATAATTCAAATTCAATTCAAATAGTTTAATTTTCTCTTCACAAAACAATGGTATCATAAAAATTAGACAAGCTTAGAATCTAGTTTATGAGAGACTGGTGTCTGCACTAGGAATACCTGTACCTATAGCAGATCACCAGGATAATGATAGGTATAGTTAGGTTCATACCTAATTAATAAAAATCTGTTTTGATTATTCGTACCTGTTCCTATTAGATAGCAAGTCCCTCTCAATCAGGTAAATTGAAATTGAGTAATGTAATTAAACCTACTTATTTTTATTTTTAGGTGGAGAAAATGCAGAAAATTTTAGAAATAGAAAGTCATTTTTTTCATTTAATGTTCAAGCCATGGTAACTGCAAAATTGAAAATAATTGATATTGTGGCTAGATGGCCCGGGGCAAGTCATGACCAAACTATATTTAATAACTCATATATTAAGCAAAGATTGATGAGCAGAGAATTTGGTTCTGGTGTAGTTCTTGGTGATAATGGATATGAAAATAATTCATATCTTTTAACACCACTCTCAAATCCAAGAACACATGCAGAGCAATTGTACAATGAATCCCAGATAAGAACCAGGAATGTTGTAGAGAGAACATTCGGTGTTTGGAAAAATCGGTTCCCAGTTTTGTCTAAAAAATAATATTGCATGTGTCTCGAGTTCAGGTTGTGATAGTGGCATGTGCAGTATTGCACAACATTGCTATTGACATGGGAGATCAACAATTTGATGATGAATACATACAAGAAGAGTCTGATGGCGGGGAAGAAGACCACAGCGCCACACAGAACACACAGAATAATAGTGTACGCAACAATTTAATAAATGATTATTTTGCTTCACTAATACAATAAATAGTTTGATAAGAAATTTATTGAAATAAAAATGTTTACAAATTTTTATCTATTTTATTTTGTAACCATTGCTTCTCTAAAACCCACATTGCTCTTTTGTGTTCCCGTTCTTCTTCTTCAAACAACCACTGTTTCCGTTTATTTTCTAATTCCTCTTCAATTAATTGTTTTTGAATGCCTGCAATTTCTAATTTGCTTTCTGCCACCTTTTCAAAAGGTGTCTTTGGTTTTTGTTTACCTGGAACAAGTAAGAAATGAATTTATTTAAAGCATGTGTGACCTCGCTCACATGTAAAAACAAACCTTACATTTGGATAAAATATATTTACATAATTACAAAAAACTCACATAAAGCAGGATGCTTCTTTGCACGTAAAGAAGTTGGATTCCATTGTGACCATTTTGTAATTGTTTCGGCAGTATCAGCATCTTCAGAATGAATAAGTTTTCTTATTTTTGTCTTTTGCTCATTATCACCTGAATAAAAAAATGATTTAAATTTTACACTATTTATTGTATGACAGAGGTAATAAGGATAGCTAATGGATATTGAAAATACTCACATGATACATTTGATGTTGAGGTATGTGAAGACATCACTTTTTTGGGTTCTTTGTATAACAGAAATGTTTCATCCGGCTTTTCAATAGCTTCAACAATTACTGGTGTGTCTGTAAAAATTCTAGAATCTTGAGGTATGTTGGGGATCATCTCGAGCTCAGGAGATTCTGTAAAATATATTAAATGCAATTTCCAGATTAAAGGTAAACATTCAAGCTATGTTGAACTTAGCCTATGTATTTGCAGTAGTAGAAAAATGTTTTTTTTTTTACCTATTTCTGGTATTTTGTCAGAGTCAATTATACTGTTCATTCCTTCCACTGAAAGTAAAATCATGCTTTTTACTTTTTCTTCGCTCGGTGTTAATATTGGAGCAGTGCTTGGACCGCCCCCTGTACGATATAGTTCTGCCCGGATTACTGCGGATTTCTTCCTCGTATCCCTCTTGATTCCATCGTATTTGATTTTTAAAGCTTTCGCACTACGAAATCGAACACTGCTTATACTGTTAAATTTTGATTCTATTCTTTGCCAACATTGTTCTTTTTCCGCCCAAGTAACGGCATCACTTTTTTTGTTTTCCAACACGTGTTTATTTTCATTTACAAGTTGAATTAACGTGTCACTTTCTTCTCGCGTAAAATTACTACCTCTTTCCCGTTTTGCAGTCATTTTTTAATAACGCAATGTTCGTAAAATATAAATTCTATTTTTGTGAAAGAGTAATAAAATAAATTCAATTTCAGACTAATTATTTACCAAACACCGGCAATTTTTTGACGTTTACTGACTGACCGACGTTTGTGTTGTTGACAACTCGTTGCGTTCCATTCTTGCAGAAACATTGCCTTTTTAAAAGGTGGAATTACTCTTTTACATTTCATTGTACTATTTTTTTTGTATGTATTTATCTTTATTATACTTGATAATCATATCGAAAAATATTTTTAATGATAATTCTGTGATTACTATACTTTATAGAAACACATAAATTACTCTTGCCTTGAAACGAAACGTTAAACTCTAAAGTTGCCAGCACACTCATTTGTAAGTATTAATTAGTTAATCATGACTTTAGTTTACTGATTGGATGATTGTGAAACGCAAAGAAAACTAACGAAAGGATTTAACCTCTATGTAATTAACTCGTTGAGTAACTACTTATACCTTTACTCAGCGATTGTGAAACAGGCCCTTAGTCTAATGTACAGATCTAACGTTAGTAGGTTGGTAAAAATTATGTAGGTATTTATGTTTTAAAGTTTATAATTATTATTCTTCTATTCAGCAAAATTTAGGAAAACTAACAGCGAGTCGAGTAGGTCTAGTACTAGTAGCAGTTTTTAAGCCAGCCGATGTTATGGTACAGACGCCAGCACATCAAGCTACTACAGTCTGCCATATTTCTTTAACAGATTTTCAACTTTATCGCTAAAGCATTAAGGTCCATGGTTGATTCGTAAAATATGACGTTCCGCGAATAAACTGTTGGTCGGTCAGTGTATTACGTACCTACTTATTTGATAATTTACCGACAAAGACGCCGCCGCCGCGCGGGGATTCCCGCAATCTTCCGCATTTTTTGTCAGGTTCAAGCATTTATGCACTTTATTGTAATAATTTTAAAGTTTATTTTCAAGTGCGTTAATAATACGAGGAGACCGCTTGGTGCTGCGGTCCCTTTGTCGCGGCATTTGAAAGCAAATAGCGTAGGTACGAAGACAGTGTTGACCTCGTAAATGAACTTTAGCAATACAGCTGATCAGGTAGCCCTTTCATGTTTTATTTACATTGCTGTTTTAAGTGAAACAAGTGAATTTACTATTTTTTTATTAAAAATCTCATTGGGTCAGATAGAAATAATGATTTTATACAGTTTACAGTAAAAAAAATTGCAGAAAAAATCGTAAAAATTAAGAAAAAGCCGACGAAAAATTTCAACGCAGGGGGGTCCAGAATCATGTACCTACTGAATCCATGGTAAGCGGTTGCGCGTCGATGTCCCTGCCACCCTGAGCAATAGGCTAATAGGTATTTGAATGTAGTCTAGTCTAAGTAGTAGAGTCTCGCAAGACTTGCGAGACTCTTGCTGCAAGACCAAGACCAAGACCAAGACTGAGAGCGCAATACCAAGACCAAGACCAAGACCAGGTGTATTGACGCAAGACCAAGACCAAGACTGGCTAAGGTCTTGTCTTGGTCTTGCATTTGGGCAACACTATTTGGGGGACTGCCTTATGCAATTTTGACGTTCGAAAAGTGCTGTTTCTCAGCCTTTTGAATAAATTACTTTAGATTATTTTTTTACTCTAGTTTTCGTGTCCGATGTTGACGGGACAACGTTTTTCAGTAATACCAGAGTCATCACACTAATATTATAAATAACTAGCGACCCGCCCCGGCTTCGCACGGAAACATTATTATTATTATACATATAAACCTTCCTCTTGAATCACTCTATCTATTAAAAAAAACCGCATCAAAATCCGTTGCGTAGTTTCAAAGATTTAAGCATACAAAGGGACATAGGGACATAGGGACAGAGAAAGCGACTTTGTTTTATACTATGTAGTGAAGGCGAAAGTTTGTGAGCGTGTTTGTATGTTTGTTACTTCTTCACGCAAAAACTACTGAACGGATTTTGATGAAACTTCAAAGTAACATAGCTTATACACCAAAATAACGCATAGGATACTTTTTATTCCGATATTTCCACTGGATCGAAACTTATGAGGGGGACATAATAATAACGCTTGTATTCTCCGAAGGATTAGGGAGAGGTGTGCTTATAGTATAACCACATTTCGCCATGTATGTATGTTTAAGTCCCAATAGGAACGAGCCTATTGCCATCAATTGGGTACAAATCTAGACTTCGGGCTGCTACTGAGAAATTCCAGATGGGAAACCCAACAATTTGGCCGACCCGGGAATCGAACCCAGGACCTTATATTCAGCAGTAGCTCTTGCAACCACTAAACCAACGAGGCAGTATAAGCAGCACTTTATCTAAACCCATGATATGAATCCTCTAACATGGTAAGAAGGCTCTGAAACTGAAACCATAGGATGTTGTACAGTGTTGCAAGAACTATGTAAATTCATGGAAGTGTGCTGAGTATCAAAGCTTGTATCACTTATTTTTGTAAACAGCAAAGTAATAATCTTTTGCAATACTAATATCGAACAAAAATGGCGGGATACGACGTGAATTCGAATAACCTATAAGTTTTTTTTTTAAATTACGGCGCTGTGGTTGCGAGACGCGCGTGCATGACAATGTTCTTTTTTTTAAACGACTTCTAAAAAGGAGGAGGTTATCAATTAGGATGTTTATATATATATATTTTTTAATGTGTGTTCGGGCATAATTAATTCATAAAGATACCACGAATTGAATAGGGAGAATGTGGCTGTTTGATGATTAAGGAAGGGATCGAAAAAGCAAAGGAGTTGCATAATGAAATTTAGTACAACATTATAACACTCGTTTGGATGATGTTATGGTTACTATGTATGATACTGGTTGTTTTAATGTTGGCAATAAGGTAACTGTATCAGAAACTTTTATAGAGGATTTATAACAGTTGATAATCCTACACATCATAAACCATTAATATTGACACCTACAACACTGTAATGTCCCTCAAAGAAAACTTATGTAAATGAGTCAACCAAACCTACCTACTTCCTGACAGCAAAATCACATACTTTTTCACCCAACAAGAATTATTTCTGAGAAATAAACTATGCAATACGTATATTATCCTTAACAAAGTTATTAACAAGAGAATATATTCTCCAATGACACGTAAAAGGTTGGAACTACCATAATCCGTTATAATATCATTAAAATTGTTTATGGAGTTTGGTTGGAAGCTTTTCAGTGTTGCAAATTAATAAAAGTCGATGACGAAGCGAACAAGGAAATAATGAGAAAAGTGCTGGCTCTATTATAATAATGAATTTATTACGAGGCCGGAGATGTGTCACGGCAGATTTTTCGTACACTTCTATAAACTAACAATAAAAAGAAGTAATTTGTATGTAGGAGTAATCTTCGGAATAGTAGTTCCGAAGATAACTCCTACATTAAATTTTTTTAGCA
The DNA here is from genome assembly GCA_963855955.1 of Luperina nickerlii. Lineage (NCBI taxonomy): Eukaryota > Metazoa > Arthropoda > Insecta > Lepidoptera > Noctuidae > Luperina > Luperina nickerlii. The sequence goes on along the minus strand of OY979681.1, from coordinate 11,462,711 downwards.
ATAGTATTGCCGAATATCATAGTCATAGGATATATTTTATGGAAAAACAAGAAATTTCAAGCGGAGTTAGTCGCGGGCAGAAACTATTCTAAACTAATATTATAAAGAGAAAATATTTGTTGTTTTGTATGTTTGTTTGTTACGCTTTCACGATAAAATTTCTGAACGGATTTGCATGAAATTTGGCACACGCTCAGACCATGACCTGGACTAGGACGTAGGTTACATAGGGTACTTTTATCCCGATATTCCCATGGCATCGAGACTTAAGGCTCGTGCACACAGGCGCGACGCGACACGCGACACAAAGGCACCGCTCGTTGCGCAACTTGCGGTGCCTTTGTGTCGCCTGTCGCGTCGCGCCTGTGTGTACGAGCCTTTATGCGGGTGAAACCGCGGGGCGCAGCTAATCTATATTAATATTTTAAAGAGGTAAAGTTTGTGAGGTTGTAGGGAGTAATCTTCGGAACTACTGAGTCGATCCCGAAAATTCTTTCACTAATGAGTAGCTACATTATCTCTGAGTGTCATAGGCTATGTGTTATGTTAAAACGAGAAACTTCACGCGAACGAAGTCGCGGGCAGAAGCTAGTTGTATATAAAATACAAAGTCGGTTAAAAATCGAACAAACTGTGACATATGTCAGTGTATGTGATAAGCCTGCTGGTAGTATGAAAATAGTTTTATAGTAGATACTCGCGGTCTATTTTAATTGAATGTCACTTTTGACGTAGACGGTAGGTTCTAGAGAAACTGGATGTATTTCAATATCCTTTTTATGTAGATTCAAGTATGGCATGTAAAATGATTGGCATTTCATTTTCTTTTCATGTGATGTAAAGAAACACACAGCTATATTATATAGTAACCAAATGAGATATTTTAGAATTAGCATAACGAAATGATCTGTAACAACTCCGTGCCGATATAAGGAAAAGACTTTACCAATGCAGTGGGACAAATATACAGGCCATTGTTTTTATTTGTAGCGAGGCGGAGGTGCTGTTTTTACTTTTTTACCTTTGTTTTTTAGCTGAAAACAATCGTAGCACAACAATGCCTAGATGCAGCCTTAGCACGCTCCGAAATCAGACAATGGTTAATCCGGGATCTCTCACGTTCTCCTACACATTTATACCAGTTGTAATAGCTTTGAAATGTGGGCCAAGTTTGTCTCACTATGTCCGCTCGGCAAAGCTTTAAGCCCGACCGGTTGGCGGGTCGTTGACCCCGCAACCTACTGGCTGTTTACCCCGTACAATTCGCGAGATCGTTGGAAAATTACTAAACTATCCTTTACTTAACTCTCAGAACGCGATACCGTGTATTTAATGGCTACCGAGTATGTATTACATACCTACAGTGCCCTCCAAAAGTTAGTTGACATTTTTCCATTTCAGCTGTGATACGGCATTATGATATAAAATAAAAAATAACCAGGGAATCCTAGTTATTTTTTACGATAAGTCACAGGTAGAGTCAATAAAATGTTATACAGTGTGTACGCTATAGCAAAAAAACAGTGGTACTCCAGGAGTGCCGACAGAAGTGAAACAAAACAATCAGAATACTTTGCCATCACTCACTGACATATCGGATATAAATTAAAACCGAGTACATCACGAGGACAGCCGAGAAGCGGGTATTTTTTGAATCGTCTTATAAACAAAACACGCGCGGTGTCGCTTACGGTAACAGTGGCGCGAGTTCAATGGTTTTCCCATCTTAAAAATAGGCCAACGCGCCTAATGAGGTCTAACTTTTGAAGGGCACTGTATGTAACTATATGGAAAAATGTCAATTAACTTTTGAAGGGCACTGTATGTGTAACCTACCAAGCACTTTATATCCACAGTTCCTTCAAAAATATTGCTAACAATTTAGGCGTTGTTAATATTAGTCGACATGTAAATAGATGTTAATGACGATGTAGATACTGAACCTCCAATAAATAAACATGGTCAATTTCATAATTAAACCACGATAGCTTAAGAATATAAAAAAGTAAACGCATAAACATAAATCGCTAAATGTCATTTCTTTAGAAGCAGTGAAGCACTAGTGAAAATATCTTTAAAACCGACTATAACTTACCATGACTTTGACATTTATGTATTTACTAAGATTAGTATAAAGCATGAGTATTTAAGTGTATAGTTTTATTATTACCAACTGCTTGGCTCCTACCATTTGTTAGATGGACTTGCAAGATGAAATTGCTATTTCACTTCAAGATGGCGAAATGTAGGTGGCACGTAGAGGCTATCTATGCAGCCTTACCTTTTATAGTGCAGGCTGGTTATAATTGAGCGCGTGTTCCATTAGAACGTTCAAGCCAGTGTCAAATATTCTTCAAAGGGATAGGCACTCGTGTGCCTAACCCTTTGAAGAATACAGGCGTGATTTTATGTCATGTTATTATGTTTAGATACAGAATAGTATGCGTAGAGATTTTTAGCTACCTACTCATGTTATATAATAGTAGATTGTTGCATCGATCGCAAAGTGACTTATTAATGCATGAGTGTCATGTGGGGGCACCACATGACTCTCATGCATTAATAACTCACAGCGCAAGCGAGGGCACTAAATTGACATTACTTTAGCAAGGTGCGTAATCTACTTGTCTTACAACTACTAATCTACCTACCATGATAAAATATACCTACGTTACTCAAAATAAAAACTCAAGGTAATGAAAAGAAAGTTTTCTTAAGCTTTTAAATATTAATCCCGAGACTTTTGCGGCAAAAGATGATTAACAGTTTCATTTGCAGCTGTTTTTATACTTTCTGAAGTTGCATTCATATTGCTATCGCTATTTCCATTTTTTAATCTTGTCTTGCTAAATATGAAGTATCAAAGTTTTACAATGGTAAAAAATGCGCGCCATTTGATTTTTTTTTTCCACTGAGTCGGTTTTATTCAGCCGATTTTTATTTTCAGCCAGTATCTTTGATCTAATGCATACATTTTATATTAAACTTAATGGGAGACATTAATCCTCTGTGGTAAATTTATACCTATCTAAATAAAAAACAGTGCATTAATGAAAAACTGTGCAACCATGAGACACCAACACAACAACATTTCTGCACTGTTTTGGTTCTAAGCAAAAAATACGTCCTTTGTGATCGGTTTTGTAGTGATTAATGATAACATTACTACGTAGTTGAAAGAAAAATCTATTTACTTAAACATATTTTATAATCTAGCGTGACAACAACTAGCGTTATAACATGTTGTATCATGTCAGTCGGATGAGATATCATCTGCCATCACCTGCTTAGCCTTTTCCCTACTATGTTGGGGTCGGCTTTCAATCTAACCGGATTCAGCTAAATACCAGTATTTTACATGGAGCGACTGCCTATCTGACTTCCACAACCCAGTTACTGGTTAAGGGGCTTACAGGACCTAAACACAAAAAACGCAAGTTTTAGAAACAATAAATCGACTACAGTAAACAAAATCAGAAAAATATATGATATTCTTCAGGATATTATGCTAGGCAGATAGTGTGTTGCAATTGCAAACATAATACAACTAATTAGATACGATAGAAAAAAATCATGAAGATATCTCTAAAAACTTTCTTTTTACAATAAAAACCATACTTATTTATATACAAGCATTCTGTTTTCTTTTGTCAGATTATTCTACAAGCAACATACTGAAATACTAGTGTTTTAGTTTTTTTAGTCCAAACAATAGATTTTTTGTAATTAAATAATTGCTTCATATTTTGCAATAAATTACCAGCGTTGTGTCATCGCGCTTCTCTTTCTTTTCTATGCAGTCCGGCAGTGACCGCGCTTTAGGTCATGTAAGCCCCTTAATACACCTTGGTAAGACTGGTTGTCAGACTTTCGGGCTTCTGACGACCCGTAACGATTACCACAGATCCACGATTGACGGCCGGGATCAACGGCTTAACGTGCTTACCGAGGCACGGAGGGGTTTTGATTTGTAAAGATGGTCACCTATCCACGGATCAACCGCGGCAAGCGTAGCTTAACCTGATCGATCGACCCGCGCAGCTGTTATTACTTATCCACAACAGCGAAAATACACGTTTTTGAATTTAAATTAAGTTTTATGAGGTATTCTACAGTTATGATCTACCTATGTATTATTGAAATAGAGGATTATATTTATCTGACGAGTGCACTTAGATACAGCGTCGTCAACGCTTAATTAACATATTTCAGTGTTATCGGCCGGCGCACACAGTGTTACACAGATGAAAGCACGGAGTGCACTCAGTCCAGTGCAGTGGGAGCGACGCGTAGGTGCGTTCTGTGTCCGGCTAGTTGGAAAATGCCGCGTGTCGGCTTTTACGTACGCGTTACATGACGTGCCGACTAGAAATGGCGACTGCTTTCGCATTCATCGCTTGCATAGAAGTGCATGCACAAGTTCAAGGCTGGTCGAGTCCCGCTTCCCATTGCATGTGCATACGCATTAATTCAGCTCACAAACACGACTACCACCATTGTCTATCACTCGAGAACCGGGGTCGAGGAACCCATAAAGGATTAATGACACTATTGTGGGGAGTTATAATCGTGTCTTTCATTTTTCTGCTACCACCTGCGGGTATGCTTATTTCCCGCGGTATGGGTTTATTGCTGAACTGTAATTTCAGTGTACCTTACTAAGTGTGTGGGTAGCCTGCCAATAAAATTCGATTATATACAATTTAATATTGCCATTTCTTTAAAGCTGGCTGTACACCTTGCAATTTATCGTGATTCGTCAGGTAAATCGTGATTGGCTTAAGGAAAATTGCAGTCTGAAAAGGATTCGTAGTTTGTGCAGAGGTTTTTTTGTTGTCCTTTTTTAAAGCCTTTACATTACCTACTAGTCTCGGGTCTACTGAATTTGTCGTCCATTGATTAAGAAATCACAATATAAATTGACGATTGACCGCTCTGGTGTGTGAAAGGCTTAAGTCGTCGGAACAAAGGGTGTCTGGGCATTTTCATTTTTAAAGACCACCCCCGCATTTTGACTGTCCCTCGTATTAAATTAATTATTATATGATTTCGGTAGGATAATTATCAAAATGATTTTAATCCTGAGGATACCGCTACATCCTTAGCTTAAGATAGTAACATAATATTTTAACACTTAGTCAAGAAAATAATAATAAAATAGATTACTTTTCGAAATTACCCCCTATATTTCACTGTCCACGACCAACTATTGACTAAACTTGTATTTTTTTTCAACATTTTTATTCCACTTGGGGTAATGTTTTTTCACTTAATTAGAAGCATACAATATAAACTAACAATTATGCAAATAAAAAATCTGCTTTTTAAGTAATTTATACTTTTTTTTAAATAAATTGAAACACCCATTTTATCGGCATTCCGACAGTGTCCGTTTAGTTACCGTGTTTTTGCCTTTCCAAATTTTCCGAGTGGTATCGAAATATTTTTTAAATGCAACATTGTTCGTATAATGTCGAATCTGTGTTAGAGTGTCGGCCATTTCGTCCAGACAGCGTCAGTGAGGTTGCATCAGCCGTGTGACAAGAGTGTGTGCTAAAACATGTCCGGGTTAGTTACTACAATTTTACCTTTATAAATCTAAACTTGTAGCTAACAGATCGTTTTAATATTTTCTTAATTAGATTATGAAGTGATTTGCAAAGAAATACATACTATCTAAGAATTAGTTAAATTACAAGAAATAATTTTATTTATGAAAGTAGTTGTCCATCATTTCGGTTTCGTTACTTTGCTTATAGTAACGTACAAGCCGAACATCAAAAGTAACGAAACCGAATCATAAAGCTGTGGTTATAACTAAATATTTTTTGAAGTGAAAACTTCTTTAGCGACGTTGTACACTTTTTTTGTAATGGGTAGAAAATGTTAAACTCGCGTCAGGACACGTGATCCTGATCGAAAATTCGTAAGACAGATGGAGAGTAGACAGCCGGCGCGGCGCGGCGTAGGAAAGGAAGTATCCACACCTCTCTTTCTACGGCGCGGTGAAAATGTATGCCTGCGCCTGCTGTTTCGTTGAGGCGGCGCCGGCGCAGGGAGCTTGCGCGAATGTTCGTGTGTGTTCTTAATTTTAATAATTCATTTATTAATTAATATAATTCTTTAATAATTAATAAAAAAATTATCGATTATCTCATTAAAATAATAAGGTAATGTTTAAAATTTATTGTAATTTAAGAACAAATTCAATTTTTGATAATCTTTAAGGACTTTGTAGACACTGCCTTATGTTTCGGTTTCGTTACTGTCCTCGAAACCACACATATAATAATTTTAATTTTAAAATAATTTCCCAAACGTTCTGTAATTTATAATTTGGTATGCGAAAGTACGCAAGATTTTCTTTTGTATGCATATTTTAGATTTTTGCTATTTGAATTATTTTAATAAAAAATAAGAAAATGAATGTTGGTTTCACACACAATGGTAACGAAATTGGTTGCAAATCTTTTTTGTAATATTATTTTAAGCCTAACATGCCAAATTAAATTGATTTTTAGAAGAATGTTATTTGTTTAATCGGATAAAAATAAGTAAGACAACAAACAAATGTCTTTTAATTTCCTTTTTCACATTTCAATTTGGTAACGAAATGGATATTATTTTATGACTCAAGTTAACGTTTCATATGCTTTTAGTCTGAAATTGCAGGATTTTAATATAATATAACATCTTTTTAGATAACTTGATAGTTGTTTTATTATTATAAAAAATAAAATAATAAGAAAATCACAATTTATTGTTACACTCAATATTAAGAACGGGTGGCACTTAGAAATGAAAATGCCCGTCTAACAGAATTATCAAACTGCATTTCAGATGTGTTAATCAACAGTTCTAAATTAAGAAATGTTTCGAAGCCCATTTGATTTTTTTATAAAAATATATAGTTTAGTTTTTATCAGATCCTTTTCGATATTTTGCTGTCTTAAGTAGTTCTCGTTTATATTTAACTCATTGAATATTGATCTTATTTATATCGTCCTATTAATACAGGTCTAATAATAAGCTTCATTTGTTTTAACAATATTGAAAAAACTGCTGTAAAACCATTTATTGAAAGGAAGCTCTCAGTTTTACGACTACGAGTATCGATAGAGTATATTCTCGGTATGCAAATGATGTGTCGTCATCGTCATATTATCAATTAGGTGTTTATATAGACTTCCTGTTTATAATAATGTTCTGCATTATTTTGAGTAGGTAGTTGAGGTAGGTCCGTGTTTCTGAACTTGAAAAAACAAAGACGTGACTTGAATCTACGTATGTGTCTCGAATAATGTTTATCTAGATTTAGATGTGACCAATTGCCTTTTTAATAACTACTAGATGGACTAACCCGCACTAGCGCCCGCACCTGTTTGGCACAGTTTTTACGATTTGAAACTTCGACTAATTAATTATATACAACTTTCATACCTACATATACATATAATACATACAACCACATAAACTCTTCGGAATCAATTTTCTAACTGATGCGATCATAAAGACAGACAGAAAAAGGGACTTTATAATATACTAGCAGCGCCCCGCGGTTTTACCCGCATAAGTGTCGATCCCGTGGGAATATCGGGATAAAAATTTCCTATGTCCTTCCCCGGGATGCAATCTATCCCTCCACCAAATTTTATCGAAATCCGTTCAGTGGTTTAGGCGTAGAAAGGTAACATACAGACAGGCAGAGTTACTTTCATATTTATAATATTATAGTATGGATACAGTGTTAAAAAATTAACCCGACAAACTTTAAGAGGTGGTTTGGACCATCGAACTGAACGACTTTCACTATGGGACCAACTCTGAAATCACGAAAAAAAATCTGCTGTTTCATACATTTTGGTCAAGTAGGTATTGAACTTTTGTATTAACAGCTGATTTAAAAAAAATCAGCTGTACCCTACATTTTAAAGAGTTATGCGAACATAAATGTAGGGAACAGCTGATTTTTTTCGCGATTTCTGGTCTTTCGTAATGATGAGTACAAGAAACCCTTCAGATACTTATTTAGTATATGAATATATATTCACATACGAAATATCTAGACCTTATATACATAATTATAGATACTTACCCCATTTGGTTAATTTCTGTGTTCGATTTTTGGCATGAGTTTCTTTCAGGAAACTGTCATAGCATCCGGAGTTGACTTGAGGAGGTTTTGGAGCCGCTAAATTGCAAGGACCGAGGCTTGCCCTATTATTATTTGAAGCCATATTGTGGCTTCTACAAATACAGGCGAGATGTATATTTGTTACTTATTGTGAATAAGGACTAGTAACATTATAAAGCTTTTTCCTCAACTTTACTGCAGATGGATCCGGTCTTATCCTTACGTCTACCTACTTTATAAGCACTGAAGTTTATTAATACACAGATATAAAACCAAATCGAGACCCTAAAGTTATAGGTACAATTTAAATGTAAAACAGTTCTATTTACTTATTTATAAAACGTGAGACAACAATAAATGTGGTGGAGTCTTTGAAAATCGCCGCTCACGCTAGTCTTTCGATTTAGATAGTCACTGTGCATTGCGCCAAACTGTTTACACATACAGCACGAGATTTGCAGAGTTTAGTCTGTACGACCACGAATAGGGCTGGCGTTTCTTGAAACGAAAAGCCAGTTTTGTCTTACCTAATACTTTATCGGATATTAGGTTCAGAATGTTGGCACCATATGCAAAAATATAGGTTTTGGTTCAGCTCAACCTAAGTTGACACTACCCAAAATCCTCTGTGAGAATCTATCGTCGTCTTGGTGAAATACAGCTTTTATTAAGAGCTAGATCATTTTATCCTCCTCTTTTTTCCTTTCTTCTTGAGGAACCACTTCTGGTATTACATTAAGGCTCGATAAAATCGCGCGCGACACAAAGGCACCGCAAGTCGCGCAACGAGCGGTGCCTTTGAGTCGCGCGCTATTCCCGTCGCGCGTCGCGCCTGTTTGCAGGAGCCTTTATTGTTTATATGATTACGTTGCCATAATAAGATAGCTCTGTCAATAAAATTCTGAATGACGTCTCTCTATTTTCACCAATATCATTAGCTGTTTGACTTACTTTATTTTGCCTATAGAGATTGCACGTCCAATTATACCTACCATGAGTACCGGACTGTTGGCAAACCACTGAAGTTCCGCTATATAGTTCCAAGACAATATGTTTTTAATATGCAATGTATTTTTATGTAAATAGGCAATTCATCTTTGTGAAGATTTTATGGCGTACCTTGATCTCTTGGTTGTTTTGTAGGTACTGAAAGAATCAAGAGTTGGTTTATCGGGGTTAAATTCAAGAATAACTGCAGCAATATTAGTTTCATCTGTTTTTCAAAAAAGTTTTAATTGTAGATTTCTACTTGTTCGCCTGTTGCTGGAAAATATAAACGTGAAGAAATTAGTTAATAGCTAAGTTGTTACTTTCTAAAATATCATAGCTCTGATGATTGGAAGTATTTGAAAGCCATGCTGTCATATATATTTTTCTTGTAAAGACTAGATGAGATGTAAAATGAGGATTGAGTGTAATATTGAAACATGCTAAGGGACACTAGGCGAGTTTCCCACCAGCAGATTTATTAATCAAGGCTCTCGGTGTTACATCATCTCTGTCATCCTCCCAATGTTAACTTCTTTTAGCCAGCTCACTGGACTTCAGGATTCTACCTTGAGCAATGTGCATCCGGTAATCGCGTTAACTTCACTATGCCGTCAATCTATCAGGCTGATCTTCTTTGGATAGATATGCTTGTCCCTCAGTCACTTCAGCTTATTGATCCTCAATACTGTCTTGTTAAATCTGGCTCTATTCCAGATTCATCGTAGCAAATCTCATGAATTGATTCAACTTCGTACACAACTCGCTCTACTGAACTACCAGATATAGGCCTTTCGGAAACAAAATGTTAAGACCCGTAGTCACTACGGTAGAAAAGCGGGCCAATGACCCAAGCCGGTCCTTTTGCATCGATGATGCTAGCTGTTCTCCGAACGCGACATACATCACGTTCCTAACATATTCGTCTAAACATTTTCATGTATTTCAAATACAAATTAGCACCGATTCTGCCAATATGTTCGGTCTATTTCGACGCCCTTGCGAACTGTACGTCTGTTTGTTTTACTGCATTGACACGGTTAATGCCTATGTCAATGTTTATATTACGGATTTCGTAAGAGTTGCGTGTACATGTTAACGTTGGCAAAGGAAGTATCAGTCAATAACTTTGATGTCCTTAGGTATTATGTTTATGTAGATATCTGAAATAGGCACGTCTTTAGATACGATTTTGTAAATGTGGCTTCCCACATAATATGAATCAACGATAAAAACAAAGCAGATAATCCTTCGATTATCTGCTTTATTATTATCGTTGATTCAACTCGAATCGAGGACAAATAAAAAAAGCGCAATTTATACTAAAGTCAATATCTAAACGAAATAGGTTAGCTACAATGTTTAGGCAGATCACACAATGTCACAATGCGCCACGCGGCGACGGGGTGCGGGAAACGGAGCCAAATTCCCCGCGATTTTATTGAATTTAAATGTAAGAATCACGGCGTTATCTGCACCCCGTCGCATGACGCGTTGTAGTGTGTAATCCACCTTACCATATGTACCGTATCCTTTGGGTTAAATTAAAAAAAAAATGATAAATAATCCTATTGAGTTCTGAAAAAGACAGACGTGTTGCTGGGGAGAATTTTGCGCCACATCTTCCTAGCTCAAGCTCTATGAAGTATGTAGGTAGTGAAGGGTTGGTTTTTGGCGGCTATCTTTTGTAACTTTTGATGATCAAAAAGAGCTGATTCTTTCATCCTTATTTGAATGAAAGATTTTGATTCATGATTGTATTTTTTTTTATTGAAAAGAAGTCGTCAAATATTTAATATCTGTTGTAACTCCAGTAGTATAAAACGCTTTAGAGAGGTCGATTCTCCCAACTGCAACAGTTTAAAGATTCTGAGTGACAGTGCTTGGCAGTGCTAAGCCATAATTTTTAATGTGCTATTGTAGTCTGAGCCACTGGACTATGCGGTCTCCACTCTATGGTTTCCTTATACTTATTGGAGTCCTGTTTTGCTTTGAAAGGACAACATTCTTAAGTGTAGAATTGCAAAATCTGTTCTTTTGTATACATTATTTATCGCAGTCTCACTGAACATTGACCATTCCCGTAATATCATTATAACAAGGCAAATTGCTGACGTCAGGTTACTGATTGCAAATTGCAATGATGATGATTGAATGAAGTATGAGATTAGCTTCCTACTCTTGTTTGTTTTATTGTACGTTTAATTGTTTGTTGCACGATGCCTATGTCTCATCAATTGATTCAAACTAATGTTCTCATAACTTTGCCAATGTTGAAGCCTTGGTATTCTGTAGAAAAAATTGATTTCAGCTTCTTTACAAAGAAGGATTTACGCTTGTAACAAGTTTGCATTTGAATTCATTTTACTAATTGGAAACCTTAGGTCGTCTCGCATGACGAAGATTTGATATTGGACGTATCGATATGAATCTTCTACGACATATTATTACTAATGCAATACTTATCTGCCTATCAACGTAATATGAGATTTTGTTATCTTCTCCGCTCACATTTAATAAATACAGGAATACAAGGATACAGAAAATTGCACTTCAATTTATATTTAAGTGTTTCCCGAATTCATAACAATTCATAATACCTAAAGCTAGCCAAGTATAACGAAGCACCTAGAACAGCGGTTAAAGATGTGTGGCTACTCTAAATTAAACAAACAAAGCGGTTACAGCGGCTTTATAGTACAACTCGCTGTTGATAGTACCTAAACTAGTTAAATTGGGAATGCTATCGAAGACGTTTTATATCCAGGAAACCATGTTGGTATACCACGAATCAATGTAGGGATATTGGGAAATAAAAATAATTGAAATTTAATTGAAGCTAACAAAACGGTCAATCTTTGATTAGGTAGGGAGTCAACAAATGGTATCAATATTATGTCATAATAATAAATGACGATCATTCAGTTTTTTTTATTCTTTTGTGAACATGGTTAACATTTCAATCGATCCATCTCAATAATGTTAAGCACACGAATTCCGTTCTATTTCACCTCGGATTTCACATGATTCTAAACACGCGATCAAATGGAAACCTGAAATATATTGCTTATTAAATAAAGTCACAACACACAAGACTCATTTTGAAATATAGCTGTTTTATAACACAAAGGATCCACACGCCTTTATAAAGTGTTTCGTGACTCTTCGATTCATATTTCATTATTAATTTCGGATATTAATCAAAGCCATGTTCAGATTTATATGACACCCTTGCAAATACATCAGTCGCTTTCAACACTGATGAAAGATAGCAAAGTGCGGGCCTGAGTGCTTACCGTTGGCCCGACCCGTGACAACTCAAAAGAGAGAGGTGGCTAGGCAATTGGTGAGACTGGGGGAGGCAGCACACGGCAACATGGAAGCGCATTGTCGCAACGGACGGCCGGCGCAACGGCCGCGCGTATAAGCCTGCGCACGCGCTTACCGCGATACTGCCTCAACGGCTTTGACGACCCATACGATACTAGTGACGATTACCGACTCGCGATAACCGAAACTCTGAGTGTTTACAAATTTTATAGGTAAAGTGTACGAGTTAGAGTGTATGTTGTCGCCGCTCGAATGTCGCAATGTTTGTTGTCGTGTTTTCTGTTTTGTGTTTTCCTTTTTTGCATGTTGTTTTAATTTTATCATTGTTTTTAACTGCAACTAAAGACGTCAGGCGGTTTATTACGTCTGCGTGAAGTTTAATATTTTTATTTTTCCCGTTTTTTGTTGCGTTATGCTCGATTGCGGAATCCGATCTAGTACCTTACCTTCAATAAATCAATCATTCAATGAATCATCATAGTACCTTACCTTTCATATTAATATTGTTTTTATTCAAAAATTCAATTACATAATACTTATATGTAACTTATATAGTCAATTCAAAGCCAGCAAATATTCATAAATCATAATAGGCAATACTCAAGCCCATAAATTAATTTTAATACGCAAAAAGTGATCTAATGCAGTCGTGCTTGAGGCGATCACGACTTGCTCTAGCTATGGTAGAAATTCGATAGCCATTGTGCGTTTGTGGGTCACCAGCGCTCTGAAGAGAATCTTTGTTTTGTCTCACTGTAAACTATACCCACATGCACTTAGAGACGTAACGCGAATAACTTTAATCTCTTCGAGGAACACATCGCCAGTGATGACGTAAAATGTCACTTGAACTTAACTGCCTGTACTCATGTTTCGAGTGGCATTTATAAATATATAAATTGCTGCAGTTATATCACTTGACAATGACACTGAACTTGATCGAATTGCTTTTTAATCTAGATTTCTCGAAACTTCTATCGTCGTCGTAGTTTCTCCATAACATGAGTGTGAGTCTGAGCGAGATGGGAAAAGGTCGTTTGATCCGACATTAGGGCCAAATGATACTGGTCGGCTCGTTAGTGCGCACCTGCTTTCTCGAGGAGGAAAACGAGGAGTAAATCCCACTCCTTCTCCATTTGAGGAAAAGGGAATTATAAATACAATGCAACTGACCTATGTTTTCATGTCTAAAGATGGCATGTGAGTAATGAGAGTTCTTGATTGATGGTTCTGTATTAGTCATGCTGTATTTCTTTGAAAGAGTATGGAATGAAAGATCTTATTTTCTATTAATTTATATATAGTCTATTCTTGCGTAACTTTAATGATTGCTTTGTGTTTCAATATGCTTAGGAAACATTTTGTTTCTACTTAGCTTTTGCAGAGACAGACATTGTTTATTATTTCTTACTTATTATAGTATGCCTGAATTTGGCTAGGTCTCGATCTACCTAATTTGACTGATATTTCATAAGCCAATGAATGCTTGCAATCCCTTTTATTATTAGTCACAATTCAGTCCAACTTTCTGTCAATAAAAAATCTGCAAGGTGCGATGACTTTGTACACCACCAAAGCATTGGACTTACACGTTCCCATCAGTAATAATACGGCTTGGCGAGTGAACCGTTCTTATTATTACTAATTATATTCATGTCATAGGCCTTGAGCACTGCCAAAGAAATTGCAACGTATTCAGTCAACACGTCTCACGTCCTGTACAACGAAGATAAATGATCTAAAGTTACCTTGTTGTCGGTACGAGATTCGAAGGTTACTTCATACAAATTGAAGGGAACTACTTCATGTAAACGCCCAACAAAAAGATCAAACCCTTTTCTCGTTTAAGCTCGCCCCTGACAGAAACGTTTGACCTTAAACTTTTAAACGTTGAATTACGTTCTTCGCTTGATGGACCCTTCAAAATATTGTACCTTTTTTATCTGCAGCTGTCTCTATAATTAATTGGCCTTTAATTTTGACAGCGTTTTGCACATTATTGTAAACCTAAGTGAAGATGAGTGAATCGTTATAAAGAAGCCATGCCATACAAAGTTGGAACAACATTTTTAGCCGCGCTAATATTAGCCCTAAACGTTCTAAGAAACAGTAAAGACATCCTGTAGACATTTAATACTTATCGTCATTTGAACGATGAAGTCTGTACAATAAACAACATTATTGTCTTTGCTTGTACATGATGTATGTACAATAGTAAAGTAGGGCCGGAGGCGCGTGTGGACGTGACTCACTTACCGTGGGTGTCTCATTTCGTATGCGCAGGCGCAACGCCTAGGAAGTGCATTCGTGTTCGTACATTGGTACTTGCTTGCGTAAATTCCTGTGCGAAATCATTTTTGATGATATTAATTTGTTTCAAATTATTGACGATTTCATCAACATTACGCATCTCAAGTTTCAATGAACGTGCACATTTAAAAATGGCGCTTACGTAGTGTTTCGTGTTTTATTTGATTTAAATTAAGCCTGAGGTTAATCTAAAAAAATCAAACATGAACCTTGATTGACAACCATAAAAAATAAATGCAGTCATTGACTTTTCAATGTTTCCGGATTGATAGATTCAATCATTTGAAACTGTAATTTTATATCCGATTTTGTTTCTCGACATGTGATGTGACTCGAATTGCCGATTTATCCACTAATATTCCTTCGTAGGTTATTGAACTTTTTTTTAACGTAAAATAAAAGTCTTCTTTTTAGAATATTTTACCTGAAACACTTTAGACTCGAAAGTACATAGTCGGCTGCGAATAGAATGGCGATAGTTCGATTTGCATTTAAACAGTGCCGATCGACACATTAAGTTGTACGGACGGCAATCAAAATGTTAATCAGTTTAATTACGTATTTCACTACGAGGATGTGTTTGTTTTGATTTGGTAAATGCATCGATAAAGTGTTTTTAATAAGGCTGCTTGCCTTGCCTGTTACTACACAAAATTATATAAATTAGAAGAATGCATGATGGCGTATCTGATTGCTACTATATGATATTCCGCGATTCTCAAAAAATGTGGGTCCAATATCGAACAGCGTCCGGTTTGTCATATCACTTTCCATTAACGGTAAAATTTTACTACAAGTACGTGACTATGAAGTAATTAAAACGGTCCGCTTTTGACCGCTAAGCGCTTTTTTAACTGTAACTGCGGTTCTCTCGGAAAAAATCGCGGTTGGCGAATTGACGACCTTATCAAAACACGCTGCGCACTCAGGTCGTTGAACCCGCGTTTTGTTATTGGCCGATCTAATACTACAATAGTACTTGGAATTCCTATCGAAGTATGTATTTGTATTATTGTCGTTGAATTTGTACTGCAATAGTGTACACCACAATGCTATTCCACATACCGATTATGTTCATTGGCCTGAACAACGATGCAGATTATTAAGCTTGTAAATAAATGAGGGTGATGACACTTGAATAGGCCTACGGTATAACAAGTTTCAATGACAGGCATGTAATTTTATTGTTTCGTGAACCAGATCAAAATGTCAGAGTCACCGTTAGGTGTAAATGCGCCGATAGCGGAAATACTTGATAGTTTGATTAGTCCCTATTGAATGGTTTGATGGTTTTCTGTGATGAGGTATTTACGGTAGCTGGCTGACTGCAGAAATTGAGGAAACTGGGACTAGAAACTCTTTTAAAAGAAATTCTAAGTTGGAACTGAACTATTGAACTTTCAAACCATAATCTAATATCAAACAATAATAAATAATGTTTGTTTGGTTTATTTAAATTAACTTATTCATTATCTATTATATTATGACAGCTACCATCTGCTGTAGGTAATTGATATCAATTCTGAGAACTATTGGCATCCGTGGACGATGCATCACTGGTCACAACAAAGATAGAAGATCGAATTTCCCAAGTAAATTATTATATAATGACAATGAACCATTATGTTAAAAGTACTGCTATATTTTTATAGGCTTTCGGTTTTCGCACGGTATGATGAGATTCCTAAAGATAGATATGCATAATTATTATGAAATTTTTAGGTAGGTATTAGGATAAAGAATTAAAAATAAATCCGTTGTGAAGAAAGGCACCCCAGTTAACAGGATGGTCACCCAAGTCCTATCTGATAAATGTGCGTACCCTGGCACTGGCAGTAGCGAAGGGTCAATTTTAGTAAAAGGTAAGCCGGAGTAGATAGATATCTTTAATATGATTATATTATTTGTCTATAGAATACTGACTGTGCCATTTTTCAAAAGGAAGCCGGTAGGAATCGAGTTGTATGGCATTGAGTTATATGTGCTCATATAACTCAATGTTGTATGGAACCTTCGCCACTGGTACCCTGTATAATATTTTTTTTAACCAGCTTAGAGGTGTTTGGCTTGCAATAAAAAAGAACAACAAAATCATAATTTCAGCACAACATAAATAAATAATTTACCAAGAACAAGGCACTGTTACCAAACTCCTGTCACATTCACGCCATAAATGAAGCATAGTACCGACAAATTGTGCGTATAAACCAAACGTTCACTATTTCTAGTTTTAGTGCGACTAGTTAGTGCCAGTTGTTAGATGAAATATGGCTTATAGGCGGACGTAACAACGGGCCAATTAATAACTATAATGCCTGCTTTGTTCCTGTATTATCGGTGTACTGTTGACCGAACTCGTGCCCAAACTCGTGACCGATGTGTTGAAAGGAGCTGAGATCGAATATAACGACTATCGGGGTATTGGAAACAATTAAATTCTTATTGTTTCGAAAATATCAGTGGAGTTTTCAAACTCTTAGTGTCTAAACACACTATGCCGAAGGTACGCGACCGAAGTTCGGCATGATTACTCCTGCAATGCTATTTAACGCAACGGAATTTCGGCATAATGTGTCGTCACTCGTCAGTAATTCAAATAGCATTTGCAGGCGTAATCATGCCAAACTTCGGTCGTGTACCTTCGGCATAGTGTGTCTAGACACTTAGTAATGACAAAGTTATTTTTTTTTAGCCATTATTGTCCCACTGTTAGGGAAAGGCCTCATACTCCTCTCTCTGTCCAGAGATGCCAAGGACCAATCTTTATTAAAGGAGTCCAGCTCATCATGCAGTCTCCGTCTGGGCCTGCCGCAATGTCGTTTGCCACCTTTGTTGTTAGCAAGATAAAATTCAAGACACTAAACAATTCGTAAACCATACTTTATAATTTTAATACAGATTAAATCAAATAGAATAAGTCTGGTCTTCAGTATACGTTAAGTATCTACGAATATGGACGCCGTTATTAGGTCAGCATGCTCCTTGCATCCAATGCATGAATTAGAAGTTTGTTGTCCCGCGCGAATTGAAGTTCGGCATAGGATTAGACACGAACTGTTACAAGTAGTTATATTCTCGCAATTGCTTTTAACAATTCGGAAATTGAAACTTCACCATGGTTGAAAATATCAACTGTCACAAAGACAAATAGACCTTGTCTGGTTTGGAGTGCAAGCGACATTCAACTTTAGGGTGGTAAAGCATTTACGAGGTCGACCATACCTATAATATTTAACAACGTCAAAGGGACTCATTGTATGTCCAAAGTCCTATTTAATTGCTCGCCATAGCCTGAGCAAAACATTGCAGCACTCAATAATCAAAGCTGTTTTCAAGGAAACATTACGATATTCATTGTGATCGATTTTTGTTGGCAAATAAGTAATAAGTACCAGCCACAAAAAGGCAGTCACAAAAAAATACAGTTTATGGCTTATTCAATTTTCGTTCCACGAGCTTGTAAAAGTTAAACTTCTGCCGAGTAAAATCACAATAAATACACTTTTAGGGTTGTCATCATCATAAAATTTAAACAGACTAATAACGGATAACATTAATTTTATTGACTTCACTCCAATACCGCTCTAGTTTTTAAAACGTTGAAATTATGTTAACATAATTTCAACGTTTTAAAAACTAGAGCGGTAAATATTTATGATTCATAATCACATGTCCGTTTTAAAAGTGCACACCATAATTATTTCGCGGATAATCAAAGCAAATAAACTATTTCGAAGTAATCGGCAAGCTAATTTAAATGATCATAAAGTTTTAAAAGCACTGCGCTTATGTATCATTGGTCTTAGGCCGTTTACACATTATGCCGTAGCTGCAGGCAGAGGCACCGCTGGGCCGCCGCCGCGGTGCCGCTGTATTACTTGCCCTTGGATTTGTATGAACCCTTACACGCGGCGCGGCGGCGGCGGCGAGTTTTCATAACGCCTATCAAAACTCGCCGCGGCGGCGGCATAATGTGTAAACGGCCTTATGTGTAATTGAACCGTCAGCCATTAACGTCCATGGGAGTATTCATGGTCATATCCCGAGAGCACCCACTCACAGAGATGACGTTTAATTATGTGGAATGTTTAATTTTTCCGCTTTTATTAACTGCACTGAGCCCATAAACACTATATCAGGCGACGTTAGCTTTATCTTTGTTTTTGCTTATCAATTATTCCGCTCGACAGTGCACCGATGTATTTATTGTAATAAAGATACAATCTTAGAGTCTTTAGTGGTCTCTTCCGTATTCTGTGTGCCTGCATCACTCAGCAATTACTCGTGAATGCAAATAAACATTAATTGTTTATTACCACAGTGCTGTTAATGTTGCACTGTTTTAAACCTACATTTGCCTGAGTGCCTATTAAGTCAATTCTCAGAAGTAACACTAACAATCCAATCACGACCACAACAGAGCATTTGGTACTCCCAACAAAGTTGCAATCACAAAATTAAATGGCGAGCTCTAGATTGATATTTACAACTGGATAATACCTCTGTCGTGCATAAGGGTCGCGCTTCACTGATGTAGAAAATATCGTCAATTATTGGATTTGTAAATGGTTCTTTATCTCGTCTACCTATATCTAGAATCACCGATGCTTAAATACTATGTTAAACGCACCTGATTATCATTCCCCATTAATTTCAATTTCACTACGCACCTAATCGGTTCAATGAGAGTGAATCGAAACTAGATAAGCAACCGACGGAATCAGTTGCTTGATTATATTTTAGTTATCGACTGAATAGTGTTAATGAACCCTGCAAGGCCAAAGCCTCCTCGAGATAACTCTATAAAACCTTTTAGTTTTATGGATTCCGTTTCATTCCGCAACAAAATAATTCGATATCGAATATCTTTACGACACTCGAGTGGCGAACGTATACTTATATAGTACAGTCATAATTTTAACATTTTAAACAATTCAGCCGACGCAGACCATGCCCTAGGCGTCAGTGGAAAGGATAATGTACCTATAAGTGCACACTGTGCTGATGTGAATCGAACGCTATGTGCTAAACTGATCAAGATGGGAAGCGGAAAGTTCGGTTTTCAAGTTAAAAAGGACAAAGTGAACATGGGAGCCCCAAAGACTGAGTTTAGTGTTAAGGAAAAGTGTCAAAAAATACAGAAAAAACTAAAGAAGACTGAAAATAAGAAGACTGAAGAAAATACACGAGAAAAAACTATTTGGTGGAACCAATGCAACAGTTGTAAGTTGAAGTTGATGTTTTGACTTGACTTTTTTGCGCTATTGTTGTTATTTTGTCGCACTATAAACATTCAATTCTTACTGAATTAAACCACTATACGTCTAGACATGTAACATGTGACAATTATCGCGATTATTTGGCTAATCTTGTGAATATTTATTCATTTAGGTAATTGTTGCGATAATGCCTTAATAGTAAACGATTTCCAAGATTATAACAATTTTACACCAGAGAATGGAAATAATGAAAAGAAATATTATAACAATGGAAAAGTATATAATGAAACAATAGAAATCTGTGATTACCGGTTTGTATTAATGTAAGACTAAGGGCCCCTCGAAGGGCCGTCATGCTTGTTACGCCTTTTGAATGCTCAATGAGGGGAAATTAGATCACCAAGGTTCTAACTTTTGAAATCGACGAGTACATTTAGCTGTACAAGCGACAAGGTATCGAGGCCAACAATGTGACCTTAAACGTTGCCTTCAAATAATTTGAGCCCTTCTAATGATTGAAACGGTGATTACGACATTGACTTTTGCGATGTGTATAACCCTGTCCCTAATTTTGTACTTTTGGATTTGGTCTTGCTTTATTTCGACGATAGTTGTAATAGTATCAAACAAAATGATAACAAAAACAATATAATTATGCATTGTTTAGTTTGATATCTATTCCTGAGCATGTTAGGTACTGCTCGCTTGCTAGAAAATATTAAACACTACAATAGCGATGCAGGATGCTTCTTCATAATTTTAGTTACGTGAAAAGTCTTGATAACATACATATATGCATTTATAGTAATGTTGTAAATATCACCGTAAAAGTATGTCAGTGGAAAGCGCGAGAGAATCCCGAGAAATCTATGCGCTAATGCGTCGTCTGTGCACGCTCCCCAGTTTCCACTTTCTAAACTGGCTAGACTGCGCGCGCGGTTTATAGTTCAGGAACTACTAGTCGCTCGGGCGCATGAAAGTTGTTTTATTGACATTTCCTTATGCGGAGGATCATAATGCCGGCGCAGGCGTATGCTAAGAAGCCGCTGCACCAGCAATCATCTAAGAACGAACAACTTACTTACCTTCCCACTTATACGGCGGAATTTATAAAGTTATTAATATTTCTGTAATGTCCAACGGTTATGATTAAAGATGTCCTTCAAGTACTACTTTTTCCGCCAGGTGTCGTTTTTTCTTAAAGAATTCTTCAATCTTCATTAGCGGCGTCGAGATTGACAAGGAAGGCCGTTTGTAGGCAGGTCATTATCGAAAGTACCAGTTGCTCAGATAGCTCTTTTGTTAAGTTTTATTGGGTTGTCATTACCATATCACCATATTTGGCTTTAACGATTTATTAATCGGTGCCCTGACGGATTGTTTGTTCATGTATCAAGCATCTATAAATTTTATTTCTTATGACTTATCAGCAGGTATCACTTTATTATTCTTGAGCAACTTTTTCTCAGTATTTCACCTCGTTATGTCAATGTCTCGTCCGTTTCTGAGGTAATGATTTCGAACAATAAGCTTCCCTAGTACGTACTTATTTTCGAAAGTTTCAAAGATTGTCTCTGTATTAGGTCAAGTTCTATTAGATTTTATGTTGAGTTATATCCCAATAGGATTCAGGACCATTCGGTTTCGTTTAATTCCGTATAACTTACTAACTACTACTTTGTAAAAGAAAATACTTATCTACATGATTAGATTAGCACAGCCCAATCTTCCTGCCTGTTTAAATGATCTAACATCTGTTATTTATTATATGTATATGATACATAATGATATATCAGCAATTTAAGGTTGTCACGATAGGTATCTACATATTATCTACGATGATTAAGGATTAAACTTAGGTCAAAATCTCCGGATTACCTACCTACCTAGAGGTAGGACTTCATACATATTATAAGAAAGGCGGACCCTAGAAAATAAAATAATAACCAGCACGAACATTAGTTCAAGTCTGAATAAATAAATACCTGTAAATGGCCTTTTTTCCAGGCCAGGTTCTTTGTCTATACGATCCACATTGCTTCTAAACTGTCCCAGAATTATAAATATACATAAAATCCAGAAGAACCTTCCTATATCAATTTATTTGTCTAACTGATGTCCTACCTTTTCTTTTGTGCAGTAAGCGAGATCGATCAGTATCTATGGATGGTTGGCGGGTCAGCGGGCGCGCTGGCGCTTACCGGTGTGGCAGCTGCCTCGGCCTTCTACCTCAGCACGAGGCCGAAGCCAGAGAAGCCTCTCGTCACACTTCACGAACAGAGCCTGCTTGAGCCAGTAAGTATGAACCAAGAACCAATTAGATAAGAGAGTATCACGATTCATTACCAAGCCAAACGTTTATCACGCAAAATTCAGAGTGAAGAGAAGAGAATTACATACGAGTATAACTGTAGCAGTTAGAAAGATTTGGAAGTTTGATGGTTAACGTTAACAGTAATTTAACATTCTTTGTTGAAGTGTAGAAGGTAGAAAGTTACATTTACGCATCTTCAATGATGCAATGTCTGAGAAATGCCCTAGGCACCGCACGTATCAAAATGTAGGTACAGGCAATAAACACGCTCCATTAGCAAAGACTGATTAATAAAATCAAATATGTAAAGTGCATTGACGTGGAGTTTCGGACACCAGCCCGTATTACCTAAAGGGTATAGGTCAACTGTAATACAATCCTTGTTAAAATTAGGTATAGCCATGAAACCACAAAAAATGTTACGATTACAAAATATTATTATCTTGGACTATTGTTTCGATGAACGTATTAGTGGGGTCGATGATCGATAAACAAGGCTTACTACAAGCAGATTATAAAATAAAACATACTCTTCTTGCGTGTTGTATAAAATAAGCCGAAATATGTTTAAAGACATATAGCGACATAAATTAAAATTAAGAGACAAGTTAACGTCGATAAAAATATCGTTTCGAAAATTCTCTTAATCTAATGGAAAAATATATTTAAAATTATGATGACAGGGTATTCCTCTTTAATGCGGTATCAAAGTTCGAGTTGTCCTAATACCAACAGCCGACGATCGCGAGTTGGCAGAGCGCATCTTCGAGCGATATTTTTAACTCATTGTACCACGAGCAGCCCAGTCCGCTGCTCTCCTGACAGTATCCAAAAGTCTCTAGCGAAAGTGACGAGATACTCGCAAACTCCGCCAAAGTGTCTCGGCCAAAACTATTAAACGGGACGGACCATTCACACAAGGATACTTAATTGTGAACTCTGAAAAGTGTAGTGAACCTAATGAATAGTTGAAACGCGCTCAGTTTGATTTAGCAATGATTGCGCAATATAAAACGGTTTAATTAAAACAAAACAAACGGTGCATTTTGTTGTGTGATAACATTAAATTGTAAAAATGGCGTGCTGTGATTGCTGTATCGGAGTCCCTCCGATTCGACCTCCGATAAGCGTCAGCGAACAATCGGATGCCCTTAGAGTGAGTGATATAAACGTAGATACCTTCGAAGACGCAATAAAATAAATAGCGTCCATCAAAGAATTTAAAATATGGAGACTTCTAATTAACAATCCTTAATGAGTATTTTGTAATGAATAGAGTTGTTACGAAATAATAACCAGCGTTTATATTGTGAAAATAAAATTAAATGGAGATCAACATTCAGAATTTTCATCGTAATGGTGATTAACAAGTTTTAATAAAGAGAAAAAATATGAAACAAAACGGATCCTTGTAAGAAGTGAATAAAATTGTAGGATGTAGGATGATGTTGTTATATTTGCAAAGTGTTGGATAAAATTGATATTATGTATCGTAGAGGTAGGAACATTGTTAGATGTTGCTCACGCCCCGACAGTTGGCAAAGCTCCGTAACATTTAGATTCAGATCATTTAAAAGTCCCACCGGCTAAGATATATGGTGCTGCTGATTAGAAATAGAAGCAACATTTAATTCAAAATTTTTCATTTCAGATGATCTTAAAGTAACTAAAACTACTCCAATTCAATCAGAATCAGTCTGTAATAAGTCGACTTCCTCGATCATCTGTTAAAATATGGTCAGAATTCCACCTTTTCTGTCATGTTCCTTACCTTAACATATCAAGCCAAATGATGCTAAGTTGAATTGATAACCATTAATTAATGGAAATGGTGCTAAGCAAAGAATTTTTATCATTATGTAATTTATGTATTCCTCTTTCCGAAAATTTTAAGTCTTCCCAAAGTGACGGTATTTAGATAAATCAATTTAAAACTATGATTAAAAAAAACCCAAAATAATTTATTATTATTACTGTAGGTTAAATACTTAAAATATCGTTAACCTGTCTGTCTGTATACGAAAAGGCTCAGTTAATGGATAGTGTTGTTTAGATATTAAGTTATAACAAAATGGTTGTGTTGAACGGATATCTCATTCGTTGTTATTGCCTCAAACAATGATTCACGACTGAAGTATTCTAAATCTACATTTCTAAATCATTGATTTATGAAACATGATAATGTATTGTTTATCTTATTCAGAATATGAATTCCTTTTACATGTTGAATTTTAGATGAAAGGAATACTCATTTCTTAGATATTGCCTTATCTCCTAAACCAATATACCTCAGTTATCTATTCAAGAAGTTTACAATAATGTGGAAGGCATTTATTAAGTATTATGTTAATTTACATAAAAAAAAAAACACTTTTCTCAAAATATTTCTGCTAATTGGTAGATTAACGAGCAAATCCTCTAATATTAAAGTTAATAGCAGCTATAAAACGTAAGACATACGCAGAAGTAATTTGTAGACACTTTACACAAAACAGGCGACCTTAGCTGTTACAAATAGTTTTACTAATGTTCCGAATAAAACGTAATACATTTTGAGAAAGTCGTGACGTTCCCAGTTCTTTGATGTGTCGGAGATTTCTATGGCACTCCTATCTAGTGCTTTTTTATTGCTTTAGAAGTGTTATAAAGGATACTACGGATAGTATTGGTGAATAGGTAGTACCAGCAGCCGGCGTAAATCTTTCTCGACCATGCAACTTTCGGAGGCCTTTATAAAGAACTGTTTATCAGGTCTATGATCACTATCTCTAGAGACTATAGAACTACTTTTTAATATGATATATATGTAGAACAAAGATTAGGTGAAGATTTCCATCAACCAGATGTTAGAATTTAATGTAGAGCAAATGACAGTAAATACAATATGTTTACCTCAGGTGGTATGGAGGCGGCTGTGCAAAATACTGACATTTACCACATCTTGTTAGGCTTACCGAATGCTGGAAATTGTCTAATTAGATAGTGATTCATATAGTAAAGGGAAATTTTGCGTGTACAATTATCTCTTCAAGAACTAGGTACTAACGCTTGGTTATTCCGTTTATCACCCTAAAATAGACACGTTAGTGTGGATACTCGGAAACACGTGTTCCGGGGTGGATAATCGGAAATCGTATATTATTTTTTTCGGATTTTCTCCCACGGCTGTGAACAGTCATTTATAGAAACATAACAGAAACTGGGCCAAGATACCTTTTAGACAAGAGCTTATCATACATTTTTCGCCAATACGTTTGTTGTAGCAAAGAAATTTAGAAAATTATTGTAATTATGATGTACCTACTTTAAAAGAAACGAATTTATCCAGGATACACAATTACGTCTACTCAATAATTAAATTAGTGTTGTTCATTTTCTGGACATTGCAGAATTTATAAATTATATTTTAATATTATTTAAAACGTGGAAGTTCATTTTGATTAATATGATCTTTCTTTAAGTTTGTGGTTATTAAAAATTTATCAATAATTTAGTTAAGTGTGTGAGTATAATTTACAGTTGAAAAAGTTGGAAGAACGATCTGATGTGAATTTATATTATTTATCCCTAACGCTACCTGAACCTTTATGACACCATCACATAATGCGCAGCTTGGATATTTGAGACAATAGATGTATGGGAAAGTTTTTGCAATATCGAGCTTTTCGTGTACTCTAACCTCGGTTGGTCCAAAAGACTATTTTAATCCTTATATGAAACTGCATCAATTGGGACTATAAAAATAAAACATTTTTCTAAAATCTATGAATCTAGTACCTAAACAATTGCTCAAAAAACTAAGGACTTCCAAGAACGTTTTCTTGTACCCCTAACGGATAAGGTACTTGCCTTGACTGCCCCGTCTCAAACACCACCCTATGTAGAACACCTAATGTTAATCAGAAAATTCTTGTATACTTCCTAAGACGTATCTCAATCTACAGTTCTACATACCTCTTTAATAAGAGGTTTTGACGTGCATCCATCGTTCCTACTTCGTGCATCTGTGTAAAATCATTTATTTATTATTTATTTATTTAAATATACTTTACTTACTTACTTACTTACTTACTTACTTTACTTTACTTTTTTTAATCATCGTTGTTATTAATGCTCAAATTTATGAATACTATAAAAAGATCCCCATTTATATTATTACTCGAAGATCTCTAGCGTGCCCAAGTCCTTACAGTATGGCTTGACGGTTAGTTAATTTCATTCATGAAGGAACTGAGATATCGTGTAGATGTATAGCATAATCAGCCTAGAATATGTCCACTCTTGGGACAAAGGCCTCCTCTTTTCGAAAGGGAGTGGGCTGTAATCTACCTCGCGGGCTCAGTGCGGGTTGGTAGATGTCACATTACGTCTTCGAATATTTTGATCTACGACATGCCGGTTTCCTCACCACATTTTCCTTCACCGTTTTGAGAGCATTGGTGACGATATTATTTACACAAAGTAAAGCGCCTGCCTGGGTTCGAACGTTACTACTGCGCCACCACTAAATATACATACTTTTAAACATTTTATTTTCTACGCCGAGTGACAAATCATAAATATTTCTAATGAAGGGTCTGTAGACTATCGAGAATATAGACGAACTATTCTAACTATGTACGTTTATTAACACGCAATCGAGCTTTGTAAACTGTCGTAATGACATCGAAATATGACTTGAAATCAATGTTTTGGCGTTTGATAGAAGAGATAAATACTTAACGTAAAAAAAAATAAAAAAGAAAGGAAAACATAAACTCTGATAATTTCAAAATTTTCTTTGAATGTTGCATCAATGTCAGTACAGCCCACTCCATGTCTATACTTTTATATAGAAGACCTTTGATCAATCTATTCATTTTTGGATATTCAAGCTTTTACATCAACTGTAGCTTACTTTTCATCTTTTGATCCAACAATAACAAAGAACAAATCGAGAAACTGCCTATTATTATATACATCGACAAGATATGCAGTAATACGAGCTTCATCTAAACATTCCATCGTTTCATAATATCAATGGGGATATTATTAACTACTGAATTATCATCTCGAGAGAATTTCGTTGCTATGTCCAGTGCGTAGGGGTAAGAACCTCTCTATGAGATCACAAAACTATACATTTTATCGGTGGTTATAAATGTTCTGAGAAACAGGAATCACTTGACCATGTAATCTACACTAGTCTTTTCGTTAAATTAAAAACGAGGTATAGCAAAATTTGATTTGTGAATATAAACTCGGTGAAATCTGAACGAATGACTGAAATAGTTAGTACTCGTATAGTATTATTATGTGTTAAGCTTTCAATGCTTTCATCTTATACTGATTTGTTGGAAGCCTTTGATTCAAACATCATTTCACAATATACTACTTCTGTAGTCATTGCTATTGTTTGTGAATATTAAATGTAAACATACTATTTTAGAATAGAGTATATAGATTTTTCATCAATATTATTCATAATCTAATTATATTTTAAAGAAATAGTACCCAGAAAGGCGTTATCTCGTGACATGTTTGATCGTGTGCCAAATTTTTCTATCGCTCATCTTTGCTAATGAGTGACATTCCTGTTGATTGATAATTAGTCTTCAGCTGATCTTAGCATCTGTGTCGCTAAAAGATAAAAAAACTTAACACTAGACAAAGTCTTATGTAGAATATATACTAAAAAGAAACAATAAAAACAATATCCTCAGAAAAACATAGTTGGCTGTTTGTAGTGAAGGCCAAATATGTACGCCCGATATAGCTGTTTACGTATTCATGCGTTAAAAAATCGAAAACATAGAACGAAGCACTGCGGTGTGCTTATGACAGTCAACATATTGATTGTTTGAGGAACCTCGATATCTCGTTTGAATTATTAGGTGGGTGACGGACGCGCTAAGTGCACACTATTCCATGGTCTAGAATTCTAGATTTAAAATTTGTGACAGTTTTACTTTCATAATTCTACAAACAATAACATTTAGCACTTACTACTTTGCACCAAATGACATACTTTGAAATATGTGAATTAGTAGATAAATATAACTGAGACAAACATAAAGAGCAGTTGTAACGTTTCACAATCATGTCATGAAGGTGGAAACACGAGAATTTAAAGACCTTAGTTTAGACAGATGGCTTAGTAAATTTAAACTGAAGTTTATAGTGCTTTTTAAAAACTTGAAGATCTTTTTGTATAATCCATTAGTTCGTTTTTATCTTTGTTAATTTGTAGAGGGTTTATCAGTATGTCCTGGTCACCCTCACACGGGCAATCTATAACTGAATGTGTAACTGATGTGCTTGATGTAGCTATAATCTAACATATTGAAAAGGATAACTCCCTCAGAATTTGTTCTCTGTTGTAAAGTTAATAGAATCATCTCGGTCTGTACCTATTAGCCTTTATTCAATGTCCGGTTTCAGTTTACTGCATTTAATGTAGTGTTAACAACTTTACAACTGCTAACGAATTCACGCGGAAATGACTGCCAGCTAAACACGTCGACAATGTCAACTATTTCGGAGACATCATAATTCCACTTGCCAAGAAAACGCGGGTAGTGGCCCGTGACGCCCTCTTCAGGGCTTTCCTAATGGTATTTATAGAAATTTATTGCGTAACATTAATTTTTCTCGCCTATGCAAAACTTTTCGTTGGTCAATGTCACGTTAAACGAAAGAGAACTCTTCGTGTCAATGTTGGCGTTAAAATTGGGATTCACAAATTCAATGAAAGCTTTCTTTCAATATGTGCTGGTCTTGATAAAAGAAACATGACAACTTGTATGAACCTCAAACATTAGAAGTCAATACTAAAAAGAATAATCTTATTTTTGAAGATATAATGTTATTTGAAACACAAAAATGTTTCACGGTGTTCAATTGAGTTTTCAACGTAGAATTACGACAATTCTTATTTCTAAAATTGTCATCATACGAGACTGAACTGAGAATAGCGTGGACAAGAGTCGTATGTGTCACGTATTTTGTTATAAATACTCGGTCACAAAACCGGCACTTTTTCAGTTGGCTTCGCGTGACCAATTTCCTTTTGACCTTGCATACTAAATTCAAGATCAGGTTGCTTGATCTCTCACACATTTTGTTTTTCATAATTTTATTTGAATGGGTTGACATCCGTCATTGCTTTTTCAACCTCGTTTATCATCATTTTCTCCAATATCTTTTTACTGTTGGTTTATAAACTCGAGGATTTTCTGACCGAGGCCTCTTTTAACGACTTTGTTTTCGAATAACAACAATGTTATGTCTACAACTTATTCATGCTTTCATGCGTTCAGTAAACAGCTAGTAGACAATGAGACTTTGAAATGTCAAAACATATAATAAAATCAATAAATTCTATATTTATAATACTTCGTAAACTTTCAGTAGCAACTTTCTGATTTGCGTGACATGGGGATAAAAAAGTTTTGCTTAAATAAAATATTTTTTTATTAAATCTTTTCAAAGTACTCTCCACTAGCCTCTATACAGAGTTTCATGCGTCTGAACCAGTTTTCGAAACACTTTTTCCAGTCCGCCGCAGACACCTCGTTTACAGCCTGCTCGAATGCTGACAGCGCATCTTCCGGCGACGAAATTTGTTTTTTTTTTTGGGAATAAAAGAAGTCCCTTTCGCTCCACCCAGAGCAGGAGGGGATTTGATTTGATGATTTCCCATTCTGAAAAGAAAAAAAAAAGACTACCGTACGATTCGTCCGGTTTCAGGCGATACTTGAAATCGTAAAAAATCCTTGTGCAAAATGTTCCCGGCGCAGATCCACTTTTTAATGAGACACGATAATTTAACATGATATATTTAAAAAAATGTGGTTTATATTTCGTGTTAAACTTGTTATGTATGTGGAATAGGAATTTAACATTTTTTTATGTTTTTGACTCTTTGGTCTAGTATCATGTAAAAGGAATAAACGATTCAATAGATTTTTCTCGATACATATAAATTGCTAAGTTATACAAAGTTGATACGACAGAGGGGCTTTCCTTTAAACTGCCTATACTAGATACCATTTTCAAGCTCTGTACCAAAAATCAATTAAATAGGAGCAGTAGTTTAGTCACAAATGATTTTTGAAGTTTTTGCTACGTTTGAACACGATGTATATTTCCTAACAGCTGATTATCTCATACGCATAGGTCATGCACCTTAAAACGATAATCTGAGTATAAGATACATTGTTGTCGCACAAGTACAACCAAATATTTCACGAAGCAATAAATACACACACACTTGCACTTTCACTATGAGAGTGACAAACATAGCAAAACCCCCGCGCCTTTTTCCCGCGCGTAAAAGGAATAGAAATAGGTCAGTGTGTTGCTATTGTATCCTAGATACTTGCGAATTTGCTAAAAAAACTTGTTCTTTCAGTGGACAGTGCGCAAGCGTCATCCAATCGGGACGTACGTTACGTAACACGGGAGCCCCGGCGCCGCCGCCGCGCCGTTATGTTTTGTCGAACTCGCTAACAATAATTGTGATTTTGTTTTGTTATTGTGATAGACACTAAATAAGTTTAATCCAGTATTTTTTTTTATTGTGACAGGATACGTAACTTGGGAATATTATTATTTAGTGTTAGTGTTTTTTTTTTTGTGATTGACTGTTTTTATTGTGATAGGATACGTAATTAAACGTTGGTTGTATGTGTGTGTAAAATTAAAGTGTTCAGCAATGCCTCGTGTAACTTACACGGCGTCAGAATACACTTACATGATTTTAATTTACGGTGAATGCCGTGGAAACACAGATTTAGCTCTGCGAACATACCGAGAAAGGTATGGTGACCGGCGCAATAGCCCTAGGAACGCCGGCACCATACAATTGGCAGTACAAAGATTACGGGAATTAAAGTGCTTAGCGACGGACAGTGATTTAATTAGAAAAATAAATAACAATATTCTCCGTCGGTATAATTTGTGCATTAATATGAATCGAGGACACATCGAGAACTTAAAAATTTTGTGTTTTTGTGTGTGCGCGTACTTTACAACTTACCTAACATAAAAGCCGCGCGAGCGAGCGGTCTAAACCGCCCGCTCCCCGCCCCCCCCCCCGCCCCCCGCCAAGAGAGATAACACACACACGCGCTCCTGCGCGACTTTGTTACTAGGCATCTAAGGTCAGTCAAATTTATTTATAAAGGGTGGTTGCGTTTCACTCTGACTTTAAGCTATTTAGTTTGTTTGAAAAAAAAAAAATCTCATTTTTGGCGCTTTCTATTTTTGTACTGTATCGAATTAATACTATACACGTATAGTATACGTAGTGTAATTTAATGCCCCTCTGTCATATCAACTCTGTATATCTATATTTTTACTTTTTCGTTATCACGGCGTAACGCTTAAGAATTATTCAATGGAATTTACTTAGTATACTCAAAGTAGTTTTAAATTTAATTTAGGTATTTAGTTAAAAAAAAGAGTAAATTTATTCCGAGCGCACGCATACTATAGCCATCACTCTTCTTTTGCGTGCTTTTGCGTTTCAAAAGTAAGTGCATCACTTTCGTTCGCTTAGTAGGTTTTCGAGGGTTTTAGATTTTCGAGCTAGCGCCTTAAATTCGCTCGCAAACATGAAACAATGTTGAGGAATATTTTGAAATTGGAACGTACCTATTTTTACTAACAAATAATCATATTTTAAAAATAGGTTATGACTGGCCAATCTCTCATAAATAAAAACTTTTTTCGCAATACTTTGAGTGGCTTGGTAAGTACCTACATTTTAGTGACAAAACGCCATAAAGTTCTACACGAAGATCAAGTTAAGATTTTTAGGCTATTAGTTCCAGCCCTATTACCTAAAGAACCTTAAAAAAAAAACAACCGTACCCGTTCCTTGCGGTAATGACATAACATTTTATGGTTTGCCGATTCTATCGCCAAATTATTGTTTTTTTTTTATTTTCCCACAAGTGTCTTTGACCCGTTCATCGTTCCATTTATCATTGTGTAAACTGTAATAATAATATACCGTAACGTGTAAGAGTGCTCCACGTTCCGAGTCGAGATTTGGAGTTAGTGGGCCAACTATGTCATTAGGTTAACGGAGAAGCATTTGCATACGATTTTAGTCACTTTGACACAGTACATTTCTGCGGTATATTCATAAATGAGATCTAAAACGCGTTTTGTATAGAATATGATAATGAAAACGTCCCACAAATTCTGTTCTACGATGAATTCACACACAATGCAAAGCTTCTTGAATTACAAGCTTGCATTGCAACAGAAATTCCTGAACTGCGAAGTCATATTAAATTGCATGTTTAAATATGTATTTCTCATTAGTCAATACTAGGTCGTCGTAATAATCCGATGACTGCGACTTTGTTAATAAGATTACAGCTGATTAGTTCCCCGTATGTTGGAAGGATTCAGTGCGATGACACTAAACTTGTTTACTTCGTTTATTATAAAATCATTATACAATACATTGTTTTGCTCTTTTGTTACTTTTACCTAACTGTTGACAGTTTTGTTAAAATGCTCAGTTTCGCCATTATCGTTGTAGTCATGTTCCAATCTTTGTAGGTTTAGGAATGTTATCATATTATAATCTCTGCTTTTATTACAGGGGCCCGAAATGGTTCGTGTATCAAAATTCTACAAAGAAGCGAAAAACGGTCGTTTCCTTCGCTACCTACATGAAGACACACGCACACTTTACGAAACTTTTCGACGGGGAGTCAAAGAATCAAGTAAGTAACATGTTATTTTGATGTAATTTCCTTACGCTCAATGTATTCATAGAATTCCTTTCAACGCACCGAGATTCTCATTCCATTTAGTAAGATAAGATAGTTGCAACTTGCAAGTTGTGCTGGATCTATTATATATCCTACCTATACGTTTACATATCCAATTGCCTGCACTCGTACTAACAGAATGGTCCGCATACAATTGCAAAGGTAGGGAGTGCCCCAAGGCGTAATTCTAAGACCCACCTCATGTCCCTCCAACATTTCCGCTCGTTAACGATAAATACCCCACTATTACAGAATATTGTTAACATCATTCACGAACTGGTTTACAGGATACAGTTAAACGTAATTTGTGCCACTAGAGTAGCCGGGACAGTAGGTTTTTTAGTTTTATACCACAATACACGGGTGCTTTGTACTCATTGGCTCAATAAAAATAAAACATTGGAAAACTGAAGCGAGTTTATATTGTATGGAATATTCCGCCACTTAACTACTGGTCGAGTTGAGACAGCTTTATGAGATTGAAGATATGATAAATGAAGACTATAATAAATACCTATAATGTTAAATGACAATACGTTAATCTTATTGTAGATAATGGTAACTGCCTCGGTTGGCGCGAGGGACCAAATAAGCCATACGTGTGGCAGACATACAATGAAACTCTACTGCGAGCGAAAAACTTCGGCTCAGGACTTATATGCCAAGGACTTGTCCCTGGCCAGAACACATTTGTGGGTAAGTTTCCTACCAACTTCCAAGAATGACGTAAATAATTTTCCTTATGTTATAATATCATGCTTTGTATTTCCAGGTATATATTCACAGAATTGCCCCGAATGGGTGATGACAGAACAAGCTGCCTACTGTTATTCAATGGTCATTGTTCCACTGTATGATACTCTTGGAGCAAATGCATGTGCCTTCATTGTAAATCAAAGTACGTATATTTTTTATATAATACCTATAATTAAACAGATGTTGATAAATTTTTATTCTGTTATTTTGTAGTAGGCATATAATATAGTTTACGTAAAGCTATAATTAAAGCTGAAAAGATATTAACTTTAGTATACAATTACCTATATATATACAGATAAAAGCTATAACGTCTACGGAATTTCATACATTCCTTTTTTGTCTAGACGATTGGATTCAGATTCCTATTCTCTCTGTTTCTCAGAAAGCTATTAGAAATAAACAAAGTGTTCGAGAAATGTCCTAGATTGGAATCAAACTATTTCCTTTGTTCTTTCCAGCCGAAATGACTGTAGTTATTTGTGAAGACGACAAAAAAGCCAATTTGCTCCTCGACCAGTCGCCGAGATGCTTAAGGAAACTGATCACCATTAAGGAGGTCTCGCCTTCCACGCATCAAAGAGCGAGAAGCCGAGGCGTTGAAATTATTAAGTTTAGCGATGTTGAAGTGCAAGGAGCTCACAGGGACCACCCTTGCCATGTAAGTATTTTTTTGTTTCTTGTTTTGTGTAAAATACTTTCAGCATCGACGTTGTTCGTATGTTTAGGTCTGATCTGTGTTTAGGTCTATGCTGCCTTCTTCATAAATCTTAAGTCATGCAATGTGTTATTTACAATTTGATAAGACTCGAGTCAAAGTCGTAATTCGCACTAGGTCCGAAAATCTCATGGTTAATGATCATGGTTTTCACAGGATTGTCTCTGATGTCAGTGATTAATAATTCTATGTCTGTTCTTCCAGCCACCGAAACCAGAAAGTCTATGCACTATCTGTTACACATCAGGAACCACAGGGATGCCCAAAGGCGTGATGTTGACGCACGAGAACGTGGTCGCATCCATGTGCAGCGTCATCATGCAGCTAGGCGAGCACCGGCCCATGAAACATGACGTCATGATCTCCTTCCTACCCCTCGCGCATATGTTGGAGCGGTGCTGCGAGGTACATTCAATGAGGAATAGGGATGATTACAATATAATAAATTCTAAAAGCTATTTGAAAAAGTTAAACAATAGTACCAAGATTATTGTAATTGAATAATCAAGTTATGATGATTTACAAATAATCTACTAGACAGAGACTATTGGGCAGTTACTTCATAAATTAATAACTCACGCCAGATATTGTCCGTCGCGTCTACCATGGATGGGAAATACCCCTTTATTTTTCCATCGATTTGATTGATTTTAATGGATTAGCACATATATTTAGTACGATGCCTTTTTTAAAATGAAATTATTAGATTTGTTTAGTATTGCCATACTAATTTATATAATATTTACATCCATCTCTTTCTTACGTTCTCTCTCCCTCTCTCTCTGTCTCTGGTACAGCCACACACGACACGTGCGCTCTGCACAATAATTTAAAGAAAAGTGGAAATAATCGACGTATAATATCATTGTGAAGTGTCTATTAGTAAGCAAATTAAATAGAGTGTCTGTGTACTAAAAATGTTTCTCTAAAACAACTCAACACCGTCGGCAATCTCAAACATAAATTTAGTCCTTCGAGCCGGATTTGAACCAGCGACCTATGTATGTTGTAAACATGTTTAGATAGTTAACATCCAAATTAACTGCAAATAAACACGAAAGTGAATCCAGAGATATTTTAGTTCCATCAAATACAGACCGCTCTTCATACAGTGATCTAATTTTGTAATCGTAAGATGTCATCATTCTGTTATTAAATTATCTTTGTGCTTGCCAAGTGCAATGATAATATCATGTACAATTGATGCTGCTAAGATCACTCACTTCGCTCACGCACATTCTTCGTCGTTTGGTCCTGTACTATGATTAAACCATTCTATGGTCCTGGTCTTTTAAGCTAGGAATCACTGCTTTTTGAACGTCAAAATTATATAAGATAGTCCCACAAAATGTTCAGCCTAGGTAAAGGAAAAAGAAAACGCCCGATTTCTCTATTTTCCTTTTAGAATTTTTTTTGGACATCAGATTATATCCATTAATTTGTCTCTTTCCAGAATGCTCTCTACATGGTAGGAGGAGCCGTGGGTTTCTACAGCGGTGACATTAGACGGTTAGGTGATGATTTGACTGCGTTGAAGCCTACCATGATGCCTGCGGTACCCAGACTGTTGAACAGACTCTACGACAAAGCTCAGGCTGAAATATCCAACTCCAAGATAAAGAAGCTGCTGTTCAATATGGCATTATCGGCGAAGGAGTCTGAGTTAAAAAGGTAATTATACAAATCACTTTGTGTCGTGCATGAACATTAAGCAATGCAATTCATCTAAATATTACTTATGGCATAGTAGCTATTCATGTACCGGAAAAGGAGGGCCCCTATTAAAAGTCAATTTAACATGATTAGGTATAGCCTTGGTACTTATTTGCTTGTTGATACTCGGCTAAGCGTGGTAATGTAATTTAATTTTACAAAATGGGATCTTTCGTTGCTCTACTTTGAGTTCCCCTTTGTATTAAATGTAGGACAGGAGTATTGAGCGTGACAGAACCGTAGGTTTTATAATAAAGTCTTATTTTTTTTCTATTTTGTTAGTTCAGTTTAGTTTATATGTGTAAATTATCTTTGCAGGGGTATCGTACGCAGTGACTCCGTCTGGGACAAGCTGGTGTTCCGCAAGGTGCGTGAAGGCATGGGCGGTCGCCTGCGCATCATGGTCGTGGGCTCGGCGCCGCTCGCCGGCAACGTACTCACCTTCGCGAGATGCGCGCTCGGATGCTTGGTACGTAGCAATAACTAGGAAATTGATGACTGTTTAAAGTAATATACATACTGCTTGGTGTCCAGCCAGGCAAACCGCTGTGTGCATGGAACTAATATACTATTCAATGCCCTCATTAATAAATTGTCATACCATCTAGATGTCCAATTTTTAATATTATACGACACAAACACCGTCATACCAATATTCATAGAACATTGATTGCGCTGCTGCAAAAAAATGGTCTTCATACGAAAACGCGAGAATAATGTGATAGTTTGGCTTGAGTGAAAATGTACATTTTCAATCAACGTTCTTTGAATTTTGGTATGACGGTATTCGTGTCGTATAATATTAGAAATTGGCCATCTAGAAGGTATGACAGGCTACTAATGAGGGCATTTAATAGCTCCCATTAAACTTAGTACTATTTGGCAATAAGCCTGACGCGGATGAAAAAGGTTCAAGAATGTTGAAAGCGCTTTCTCGACTTTGGCTTACATCATCGGAGAATACTCTCGATAGTACGTAATTCGTACGTTTTACGTTCTAGAATGAAAATGCTTGTCACTAAAACAGAACTGTTTAATTTTAGAGCACATTATCGTCTGAGAGCCTCAGAGACCATTCTAACAATGTCTCTGACATCAATTACATCTTCGCGCATATTTCAAA
The DNA here is from genome assembly GCA_963855955.1 of Luperina nickerlii. NCBI lineage: Eukaryota > Metazoa > Arthropoda > Insecta > Lepidoptera > Noctuidae > Luperina > Luperina nickerlii. Next base: position 11,425,335 of record OY979681.1, on the reverse strand, counting down.
TACTATCCAGCCGTATGGAATACCGCCAACAGTCCTCTTAGCTATTTCGAGAGCGGTTTTGCTGTTATTTTATATCATAACATTTTGATAGCCACAGGGATTATATCAATGTATTCGTATATTATTTTGATATCCATGTTATGCGCCGGTGCTGTTTGTTTTCTTTTCACCTATATTATGTTCATATCATCAGCTCCTATTAATATTAGACGCAAAACTGTTTGTGCTTTATCTATCAAGACCATCGGAGCCTCTTTAAAAATTTCATTCACATCTATTGTTGTCATATGAGTCACAGTGAGAGACGTTTCTTGATTTGGTTTAATAACCACGCCTACAGCTGCAGTGTGAATGACCGTAAAGTTTCAGGTTGCTGCAAATCTTTTGTTTCTTCAAATGAAGGAAATTAATTTAAATGGCCTTTATTACTTTGTAACAAGACGATTTACGTCACAATTTTTATCGTCATGTACATGTAAGTGCATTTTATTATTCTAGGAGTTGTTATTTTTACTGCCCAGTGCCAGTGACTATATACACAGAAAGGAAAAGATAGATGTTAAGAAAACATTTAAAAACTGTGTTATTTGCCCATTCATGTCCACCCACATATTTAGTCCACTTTGAATTGTTCTTATGTTGAGTGTTTGTCTTCTTTTATATGAGTACCTACGCAAACAAGCTGGTTGCTCCTTATTTATTTAGCGATTATGTTCAAGCTGGTTTGGTTTACTACTTTTAATATGTTCATGATATCATATTTATATCACTAAACCTTATTACTTATTCGTAGCAGTAAACTCATAATTTTCCTTTTTCTTCAGATCGTGGAAGGCTACGGTCAGACGGAGTGCACGGCGCCAGTTACTCTCACAGTTCAGGGCGACCACGTGCCTGAACATGTCGGACCTCCCGTCGCTTGTTGCAAAGTGAAGGTAATTTCAAACCATTGAAGTTTTTATAGCCACCAGTTTTAAAATTGAGAAAAACAGAAGAGGCGTGATGATAACAACAGATGAAAAACTTTGTTGAGAATAAGACAATAAAATGCAGATGTGTAGTGGACACTTGAATTTTATAATCGTAGTTGCGGAGAAGGATATCTATAGGAAACTTTAGGTTAATAGCCGCTACGGATAGACAATACCTAAGTTGAATCATCAAGAATGAATGAATATAATATTATAATAGCACATATTTGATTCACTCCACCAACCGATCGATACACTAAACACCTATCCCAGATATCGGCACCTGCCAAAACATTGTGACTCAAACGCTTGACAAACAGCCGTTAAATCCGGGATTCAGTAAGTGGCCCCGGGATATTTTAGCGGTTCACTCACTGGTTTCGGCTTATTTATATACCTTTGCGTAATTCAAGATATGTCTGTGAATTTCTATATCAAAAATATCCGGGAAATTTACTGCCGCACTGATCGACTTTCGTGCTCTATGGTAAATGTGATGACATCCAGATTTATTCATAGCTGGAATTGTAATCTGTATTTTATTCTAGCCAACTGAGTTATTGCTGCTCTTTTAAAATCATATTTCAGTCTTTGAGATATTACGCATTAGCTGGTCTTAAATGTGTTATTTCATCAAACACTCCAAATGCAATCCATTAAAATTTTATGGGTTGTTTGGTTTGGTTTTACTTAGAAGAAATCATAAAATGCTAGGAAAAATTTAACCATGAGTTAATCTCCTTCGATAGTAATTGATTCTCCCCTAACTCCATCTGTATTACCGCAGGTCACGGCTATATAAAACCTTAGCGGCGCCTTTGTGATATGTAATGGGGCTATTTTATTTTATCGTTGCCATTAACCTATCTTTATTGGGATCTAATTCAGCTATTTCCAGAGGTAATGCAGTAATGATTGCGCCATTATCTAGCCCGTTCGTTAGCTATTTTCGTTGGTTTTCTTCCGTCATTAATTAATGTACTCGTACGTTGTTAGGCTCGTCATGCTTAGTAATGCTATTATCCTTTGTTACCCAACCAAAAAATCAAATCAGCTTATTTCTACTAACAAACGACATAGGTATATCATCGAATAGTTATTCCCGTTCGCCTTTTGAAGGGCGGCGTCCACTCAGTCTTGGCCAAGTAACACTTTTTACCTTCATTCCTCCAGTTAGTGGACGTGCCCGAGATGGAGTACTACGCGTCTCAATGCCAAGGCGAGGTGTGCGTGCAAGGAGCCAACGTATTCAAGGGATACTTCAAGGAGCCAGAGAAGACCAAACAGGTCATCGATCAGGACGGGTGGCACCATACGGGAGATGTTGGCAAGTGGTTGCCGGTGAGTTTAATTTTTTCTTCTATATTCAGAAATGTCTTTATTCGGCTACCTCAGGTTAGACAGGAAGTCGACCTCAACTATGTTGGTAAAGGCTAGCCGATGATGATTCTCAAATGTATTTCTATTGTTACAATAGATTATTTCTAATGTGGCTAATTCCCAAAAGCTGAATCATTGCATCCGCGCATGTGCTTATAAAAGACATGCTTCTAGAAATCTGTCAAAAAATAAGGGTAATGAAGGAAATTCCAGTGGTAAACGAATCTGGAAGAAGGACCCTTGACATATCAAATATTATCTTTGGGTTGTCTTGTTACAAAGTTATTTTTGTAAATTGTACTCTCTCTTTGTTTATTCATTATTGTTGAGGTAGTAACGATTTAATTAATAGCAATATTATTCTCAACGTTATGTGATTGCTATTACTTTATATTCGGAGTATCGCACAGCTCACATCGTTTTAGTTTACATGACAATTTAAGCATCTTTTTATTCTATTTTCAGAACGGCACCCTCAAAATCATCGACAGAAGAAAACACATCTTCAAACTGTCACAAGGCGAATACATAGTTCCTGAAAAAATTGAGAACATTTACATTAGAAGTCAGTACGTCGAGCAAGTTTTCGTACATGGCGAGTCTCTTAAGGTAAACATAACAGGCTTTTTAATCGATTCATTCTTTAGTAGGTATCCATTTTGTTATTCAAAAACGGGAAGCTCGTTTCCTGTTTAGAAGGAATAAAATTCTCATACATCGATTTATTAATGCCAATGAACATGTTTTTGACATACCTACCATCAACAATGGGGTTTGTCCAAGTGACCATTAGATTTTATTTTATTTTTTGAAAATTTGGAGCATTTCGGGAAACTAATTTTAACATTTTGATGATTGGCTCAACAGTTATTAAAAAATATATATTTTAAGTTTTTAAGGTAGGTGGCGTCATCAGTGGCATGAAAGATTAAGTGCCGTTGCCTCGCTAATACATAATTAAAAATTTAAATCTGTCAACACAATGTCATCAATCTCACATCTGTCAAAGTGTCAATAGGTCGAATATTAATATTCGAATCCTATCTTAGCGTATTTATTTACAAATGGTTCTTTTTATGAGTAAGTGTCCTCCAAGGAATATACTACTCTTTGTCGTCACTAGAACAATCCACGCGGTGACTTAGAAATAGAATAATGGGCGACATTATTACTATTATTGCTGCAAGTTGGAACAAAGCACTTCCTGTATTCCATAACTCTTCCAATATATTAAATATTGTCGAGTGTTGTAATGAGATATAAACAAGAATGTTTTTATTTTTGACATTTATTTATAATAATTTGACATTTGTCAGATTGTAGACAATACTTGCCTCTTACTTTTTATTTTCTGAGGTAACGATACAAAACTGTACGGCCAAAGCCGACGTAATTTGAAGGGCAAAGAAGGTCAATCGTATTTTATCAAAAATATCAATAAAATATGAATATGTTTCATAATTAATTAGTCCGTAATGATAGTAACGCTATTCCTCGAAATGGTTTTTCAATTACAACCACTCAGCACAGTTATGCCAAGAATGCCGCCTAACGTTCCTACAAGTTCCCTTTAAAAAAAAATGTACAAAGCAAACAATCTGAGCCATGGTTTGTTGACGCCATCTCATCAAGTAGCTAATGGCTATTTTTATTTATGTACCTTCGCTAAAATATTAAAGTCAACATGAGATATAACAATCGACTTAATTAAATGGGATGACAGAAACTGGGTTTCAAGTTGCACGCTGATATAATTTATTAATTTTAGCTACCTACTATTTTATCTCATCGAAAATTCTTGTGGGACAATTGAGTATTGGCCGTCTTTTAACTGATATGAAGTGTTGATGTTTACATATTATTACGTAACAGTCCACCTATCAGTGTCCTTGTGCCTTGTGCGAGAAAGATACGTTGCTTTACAGGACCAATAGTGCTATCTCTTTTTCGCAACGGAACCGCAATCAATATGTTTGTTTATCACCGTGTAATACTCACACACTCACTCACGTGTATCCCACTTACCCACTGTGGCAGGACACAGAGATATCCTTATAATATTTGTAACAACTTATAACCTGTATACATAATAGGTCTAAATAGGTGGTTTAAGATTATTTATTCTCATAAGAATTACAATGTTCACTTACATGAGAATATTGAAACTAAACACTTAAAAAGATCAAAAAGTTGGGGTATTACAAAAAGACATCAATTATATAATTGTTTTGAGGGTAGATTACAAATCATTACGGACAAAATATTCGTTCGATACATGTAAACAAGTATCCATAAAAAACGGAAACCATAGATAAACGGTAACTGGATGTGGCTCGACACTATTGTAGGGAATGTGAATTTTTTACTATAAATTGTTTAAGTAGCTTTTTAAAAGTGACGACCCACTGACCGTGGTTCTGGATTTAGATTCTTTGAGGTCTCTCGGTAACTTATTAAATATTTTAGATCCTTCATACACGATAGTTTTCCTTCCGTAGTTTGTGCGGGTTGGGTGTAGTTGTAAAAAGTCTTGTTCAAATGTTCACGTCTCAGTTTCATTTTGTGTTTTTTGAAGTGAAAACTTCTTTAGCGGCGCTGTGTACTTTTTTTGGAATGGGTAAAAACTTCTAAACTGGCGTCAGGTCACGTGACTCTGATCGAAAATTCGTAAGACTAAAACGTAAGGCAGCGCCATCTATGCACATCGGGAAGAACTACGAGGGCCTCGCGTACTAACTACGTAGTTCATCCAACAACGACGAGATGGCGCTGAACCACGGATATATAACATTTTGTTAATAAGACGATTCACAAAATACACTCGTAATTGTTCAAGTTTTCACTTCTGTCGGCACTACCGGAGTGCCAGTGTTTTTTTTTATATTTTTGTGAAGGTTATATTTGTGTGTATATTTTTGTTTAGTATTTTTCGAATTAATATGCATGTGTTTTATATGTATGTTTGAGCTATATTCATTACTTTAATTTTTTTGTAGAATTTCTGTTGGAGTAAGATAGTCATAGTTAAATAACTTTTTTAGCAGTTTATTTTGAGCAGTTTGTAGTAGGTTCGTGTGTGATTTGGCAGCGGTATCCCAAATTTCCACTAGGTAGCCAATATGCGGCTTAACAAGGGAAAAGTAGATTAAATAGACGATACCTCGTAGGGTACCCATGAGTGATTGTATTTTTGAATATGTGGAAGCCATGTCAATTTGCTATCCAAAATTAGTTCTAAATATTTTTTCTTCATCTACTTTAATAATACGAGTATGTATTATGAATTTATGATACATGTGTGCTTGTTGATCAGTATACCTGAGGCGGTATTATTCGTGCGAGCCGCAGGCGAGAGCGATAAGGAAGCCGAGTGCACACGCGTTTCATACGACGTTTTTCAACACACTTGTGAGGAAAAAACAGAGTTGTATTGTTAAATTTTAACTTGTAAAATAGCGCGCTGGTTTTGTAGCGCCGCGCTGGCGATGCTCGCGTAAGTGTAAATAAAGGCACTGGCAAAAACCGCTAAACAGCCTATAGGTAGAAAAAATATAATAAACACAAAATAATTTTTAGACCACATTTTGTAGTTTAGTTAGTATGGAATTAGAAAGTATTATTGGCATAGAGAAATATACATTAGTTCAGTTAGAATCCGCAATAAATAACACCAGTCAGTGTCATTTCCGTTTGATTCCGGGAGTAACCACGGACAATTTAAGGTGAATGCGCAGTAGTAGACCGCAAAATTAAATTTTCGTACGTTTTTTGCAATTTGCAGGTCAGTATCAGGTTGTATCTTGATCAAAATAATAATTCGCGACTATAATAGATATGTAATTACAGAATTATAGTCATTACAATCATTAATATATGTTTTTAAGTTAGATTTGTTATAAATGATAAATGATTTTGTTTTTGTAAGTAGGTTTGCACAAACGTAGGTAAGGTAAATTTTTAGTTCATTATGGGACTAAGGACAATTCAGAACTACAGGACTATTAAAAAGAAGTGAAATATGGCTTTCCTTTTCCTCTTTGATGAAATTAAAAAAGCGCACTTCTCCGACTGTAAATACATAGTTTCCTGTAGCGTTATCGCACTAGTGCAGTAACATAAAGTAAAAAGCTCGCGTTTTTAATACACTGCATTATGGACCTAAAAGCGGTTAATTAAGAGCCACTTTACGAGCAAGTGTGTTGAAAATACAATTATTTGATTGAGTTTAAATCGCATTAACCCTTTCAAATATGACCTCAGAGCGTCTTCTTTAAACTTATCATAACAGTAATACCTTTCATTTTATTTCCAGTCATGTGTAGTAGCTGTGGTAGTCCCAGACGTGGACGTAGTAAAGTGCTGGGCTCTTGAGTACGGCATCAAGGGAACATTCTCGGCGCTGTGTGAGGACGAGCGCGTCAAGAAGATCATACTCGAGGACATGCTGCAGTGGGGACGGAATGCTGGACTTAAGAATTTTGAACAGGTGAGCTTGGAAATGATATTTTATGAAGTATCTTGTCGGATCCATCAGATTCGGATGATATCGCGATGCTTGAGGAGGCCTATATGTCTAGCAATGGACGTCTTTATTCTGAAATTATGATAATGTTTTTAAAGGTCCCAAGGGTTATTGTGCAGTAACTGCGTTGTGGAGGTCAGTTAGGCAGTTGCTGCATGTAAATTACTGGTATTTAGCTGCATCCAGATATAATGAAAACAACAAATAATAAAAATTTAGGAAAAGGCTAGGCAGATGATGAATGAGCTCACGAGTCTAAATTCCAAAAGTTACGACTATCATATAATCTTGTAGTACTAGCGATCATAAAGCTGACAACTGTGTAGATAAATCTCAGTTACGTGAAAGAAGAGTAGATACATCTTGTAAGATTAACAAGGAGGATAAATAAGTACCAATCAGCAACATTTTTTTGTGAGCTAAAAATATTTTTCCGCGAAATAGCAGCATTTTCGAAGCAAATTTCCTATTATAGTTATCATTTCAGAAATAAAACTTACAATGACATTGACAAATTCAAAATATGTCGCCAAATACACAGAACTGATCTTGTTATCAACACTTATCTCTGATAATTTATTATCAATATATTATCTGAATTCTATTTCTGTAATGCGATAAGCCTAAATCGATCTTAATAATCTTAACTTATATATAACATTGTATATCATCCGTTAAAATGGCATAAAAATAAAAAACTATTTTAATTTATTTTTAAAACCAGGTTGTAGGTTATTTCAGTCATAATCCAGTGACTAATAGTTTTTAAAATAAAAATTTATTATAATGTTTATAAACTGTTCAAGGATTTTTCGATACTTGAGTGGTAATACTTACGTCTTACACGTGGTTAGATTAGGATGTGGCTTGCCATTTTTTATATACAAACTTTTAATACAGCAATTTGGGAAATTAATTTTGCAACACATTTACAAGATTTTCATTGCATTTAGGATCAGCTGTTTCTTTGCCAAGATTTTTGTACATACCACAGGTCTGAGAATTGAGGAAACTAAATCCGATCACATATAAAATCAGTCTTTAATGTCGATGGATTTATGCCCGATAGTAAAAGTGAACGATAGAAACATTTACAGATTATTGGTATACGTATGGTAACTTCTTAACATTTCCCAACTATGTTGTGGTTGGCTTCCAGTCCACACAGACACAGACTCACGCTACGTTGACACAGACTATATACATATATAGAAAATATTGATTTTATATGACTATCTGGCCTCCACAACCCAGTTGCTGGGTACTACGACTCCTTTTGGTCTTCAGTCTTTGGGCTTCAAACGACCGGTATCGACTTTCAAAGATCTACGAATGACAGCGAGAGACGCGATGGGCAATAAGAGTATCAATAAGTAGAGAATATTATCTTAACAAATGTACATCATCCTCTTCTATGTTCCCCAGGTCAAAGACATCTACCTACACCCTGACCCCTTCTCAGTTCAAAACGGCCTCCTGACTCCAACAATGAAGGCGAAACGGCCAGAAATCAGGAGCTACTTCAAACCACAGATAGAGGACATGTACAACCACCTGGAATAACAGTGGCCCACGTTGTAATGTAGGGAACACGTTCAGATGGTGGACGAAACTTTTGTGCGCGACTGTACGATGACGTGATTGAGGCTTGAGGACTTCGTTGCTTTGATAAGTTTGATGGGTGGGGTATAAACCAGGGTGATTTTCAATAATATTAATAACGGCTACTTATAATATATTGAACAGTTCCCTCAAATCTCTTGGAAATAGCTGGGACTTACCACTTGTGTAATATTGTTGATCGTTGAAAATAATTTAGAGCACTTAGCAATTTATTTTAAGTTTACTGAATAAGTTCATAGAGGCTAACCATGTTAACTAAATACATGATCATATTAAACTGCAGACAAACCTACATGAAACAAAAATGTTACGCATAAACACCATAATTTCCACCCTCTAAATTCGCTGAAATGTATCCTTAAAGCCTAACAAAGCGTTGGTAGGAATGTTAACGCGTTGTCTAATGTGTAGAACAGTTCGCTCTTACTTCCCAATTGGAAAGCGGCCAAGTTCAATAACAAAAACACAACAATGAATTATGAGGTGAAGGAAGTTGGTATAGGTCCAAACAATACAGCGGCGGTCATGCCAATTAGCGCAATCGATGACGCTATACGCGAATACTTTTGGACTCGGTCCGACTCGATTGTATACAGTGTGACGTGAATCGATTTTAAATCGAGTAAATTTTTACTAAACATTCGGTATTACATCAATCTTTAGTTACATCTCCTTGTCATCCATTATTATCTTGTTTGTTTTCTTAGTTTAACCCAAGGTTTAATGCGTACTATTTCATTTTTACTAACCGTAATAACTCCAGAAAGAAACCATTTAGTTCGAAATTCATTGCTATGAAGCATTAAACGTGTAGTTTGCAAAAATTGGATCAACTACTTGAACGTTAGCTTGAATATTTTGACGGAGTTTGTCTTTAAAATCATTTACAGTTTCCATTTCAAGTTTAACAAGTAGTTAGCCCAGATCAACTAACGAAGTCAATAAAAAATCACAAAAAAATAGTCTCATCATGAAGATTAATAGCGACGTTAGTCACTGCAGTTCTACTTATTGAAGCAATGAAGTCACTCCTAACTGTGATGTACAACTTCACACAACTTTGTTATATAGCATTCTATCACAGTACAATGTGTTCGCTATAATTTTAGTCATTTCACTTCGCTAAATGCTAAAATATACACTGTGCTAAATTTCAACAATACTGTTTGATTTCACGCATTTTTTAAATGAAAATAATCTTTGAAACTTCTTTAAATTATTAACTGTAGAATTGACATTGTATATAATCAAATTGAATAGTATGTAGGGAAAAGTTCTGTGCAGAAAGCAGTGTTAGTTGAATAGATTAAAATGCAAGACGGGCTATTGGGTCGTTTGGAGAGATAGTATTAAGAATGAATGGAGATACCGAAAATAAAAGGTGAAATCGAAAATCTCGAATCGCACCACTCTGGATTGCCCCATCCCGTCGAAAATGCGCGATATTGTTATGGCAATAAAATTAACGGAAACTAGTTTCCTCTGCGGTCAATTAACATAAATCCTCATGAAAAACGTATTCGAACACCTAATTATACATTTTCATTTTTAGATAAGAGATTTTACAGCGTTAAGTGAAATTTACGCTACGCTGAACGCGCTGTTAGTAGATTATTCGGTATACGATTTTGAAAATCGATACCTAGATACTGACAATTTTACCGATGACACTGACTTGGTACTTGAAACAATAAATTTTAATTTATCCAGTATTTTTATTTCCCAAAGTGGATTTTAACAACAGTGTAAGCCCTCGAGTGTTACCAAAAACGGAATTGCCTGTAGCAAACATTTTATGGTATTCACTTCAGGGATATTTCAATTTTTATAGAAAATATCTTAAACAATAAATAGAATAAGGTAAAATTGTAAGCAATATGATTTACTTTACAATTGTACTTAGGCACAAGATGGTAGTAAGTGTGAGACAACTTAGAAGAACGGTCATGATTAGCACATGAAATACTTAACTGTTGTTTTATATTGCGTGTCTGATATGAGATTATAGGCAAATATTTTAACTAAACTTAACACATTTTGCTAATTCAGAAAAGCGAGTTAGTCCAGGCAAATTCCTTGAAAAGACGCTTTATAGCCAAATATTGCTGCAAGAGTTCACTTTTCTGAATTCCAAATAAATGTCAATATGGGAAGCTGATCACATGATGATGTAATAAATAGTGAACCAATTTATAAGTTTCGGTATAATCAGGTAAAAGATACACGAGATAGAGGTAAGAAAATATATGTACTTTATACCGTGCCTTCGACCGATGTTTTACTTTTGAGATGCTATTTCTGTTACTTGCTAAGTTCTTTTTAATTTTTTTTGTCTAACTTTTGAGTGCAGAGTTGCTTTCATGTTGGGGCTACACTGGATTGAAGCAAACCATGACTCGTGATGTCATTATACAGTCTTATGTCGGTGTATCTTCAACATTGTCTGAGGGGGAATCTCTGTTTATGTTGTGAATGATAGTGAGTTTTACACGATGAAATAGTATAAAAGTAATTACTTAATCCTAGGTCAAACTATCGCACCGTGTAGTGTATAATTTTTGTATTTCTAGAGCGCAATATTAATAAGTTGATATGCTTTGAGCGAACGTTACGGTTTCATGTTGTTCAAACCAAAATTTTGTTGTTATTGGTGCAATTTGTACTACGATAATTTATTTTTAAATAAAATTTTCAAAAACTATGTTGGTCTTGTTTATTTTAAGTATCCCACTTTACTTTTCCTAAGTTTGCACATCAACACACTAAAATTGTAAATTATAATTAAGTGGCATTAAAAAGTAGGTAGCATCTGCTAGAGTTCGTTTACCAACTCGAAACGCCTTTCGCACAAACAAGGCCATTTTGATTTTGAAATCTTTAAATTATTACCTACAGTAATTCATTAAAATTAATAAATTACCCATTGCATTTCGTGTCTCCTAATCTTAGCTAATTCTATTTGGTAATTGCATTAGTCCATTGAAGTGTTAATAGACGGTTTAAACTATGTTATATTTATAATAATTGTCGAAGCGACTCTTAGTGAATGTTTCGATACTATTGTTTCGTTACTATTTGCAAATTCAGACAAATAATGACTATGCGAAAAACCCCTTAGAGATGGGACCTTGTGTGGGAATGAAGACTGTCATACAAACAGATAAGGAATTCCCCAAGAGATAAGGTTTCAGACATTTATTTCTCAAAAAGAATACAATTCACTTGTCATGAGAAATACAAGTTAATCATACATATTACTCGATACACAAACATGAAAATAGCAGTTACTCGTAAATAAACTAGTAAGTAGTAGATGCGCAGATATTTTTCTTACAAAGCTGTGGGTAACAAGAAAAAGTTAGGGTATCATTACATATCGTTTCTTGATAGCAAGTCAATAGCAATTACACATTGTTAATAGTAGCATAGCAAGCTGATAATATTTTTAATTTTTTGTTAATGTTTCAAAATGATAATGTAGTTTAGTGCCTAAGAGTTTTTTTGTATTTAAATAAGTAATAATTTAATGTAGTTGAAGCAAATAAACAGATCAAAGAAACAATACTGACTTTATAAATAGGTGATTGATTTAAAATCGAGAGAAATCTTTCAAGATGTGGTGCTTTAAGGTTTTTTTGTATAAAGGACTGGATCTCTTTAATGTCGTTAGATAATTTTTTTAGCTTAAATGTTGTTGTTCATATAAAATTACTACTCATGATTATTATAAAGTAATAATAATATCCCGGTTATTACCTCAGGCTGGATGAAAAATGTTCCTGACATCTTAAAGAAGTCCTTCCCTTTCACATGTAAATTCACAGCAACAGCTTCCGAGCAACAGGATAAACGTGCTTCTGATACCTGTTTTAAAGCAAATTTTGAAATTATCAAGCTGTAAGGCAACTCGTTACGTCATGATTTCGGAGAAATTGCTATGTGATTACGGAAAATTCTTCATCCTTGCGATGGTAATGCTTTACTGTCTACCGAGATACTGTTGGTTTCGCACGCCAAATTATTATAATTATGTACTTAAAAACGAACAAAATAATTATTTACTAATGGTTTCAATGAAAAGCACTGAGCAAGCTAGTGAGTGTTGGAGTCAGTTGTGGTATTACTAGAGATCGATGTAATCCGATAATAAATGATGCTGAGAAAATTAGTCTTGATGATACTGATGATTATAGTTTATGTTAACTTTAGAGTACCAGGGGCCTAATAAAAGGTGCTACAAATAAACTGGCAAGTTGCAATCTACAATATGCAGAGTAGACTAAGTAATGATTATTATAATGATCAGGTTGAAGAATGCCAATCTCGTGCTTCACGCAATCCGTAACGGTTGCCATGAACTAAAAATACGCTGATTATTAATTATATATTGTACTATGAAGATAACCGCCAGTACTTATATTGTTTTGTATTGTTATTCTACTTTTCAGACGCTTTGAAGTAAGTAAATGTGGTCAGCGGGATTGTCCGAAAGGGTTACCGCTGACCCGGAACATAAAGGGCGAAGGATGGAACACGGGTGGGTTTTAGTCAGTAAGAGTCTGACATTCCCTTACGCTCCACCCAGAGCGGGAGGAGTCATTTGATGATTTCCCATCCTGAAAAAAAAAAATGTAAGTAAATGTAAGTAAGTACATCAATAGCGAAGGGTAAATTTTTGTAAGAGGTAAGCCGGACTAGATATCTTTAATATGATTATATTATTTGTCTAAATACTGACTGTGTCATTTTTCAAAGGGAAGCCGGTAGAATCGAGTTGTATGGAACCTTCGCCACTGAAGTACAGACGCCAGCGAATCAATCTACCACAATCTGTCAGATTTTCCCAATCAACTTTGAAGCTTATGCTTTAGCGATAAAGTTGAAAATCTATTAAAGAAATCTGACAGATTGTGGTAGGTTGATGTGCTGGCGTCCGTACATACATACATTTCACACAGGACTTAAAGTATTTTTTAAGCTATATGACCTCTTAAGCTCTGCTAATGAGACACAATTGATTTTCTATTATATCGTACTACATACGGTACGCGCGGAGCTTCGGGTCTGATGAAGCTGTTGCGATGTATTGGCCATTGGGTGTCTTCAATGTCTGATTTGCAATAAGTAATGCATTTCTATTTGCTAGGTATCGCTCGCGATGTGGGCTCAAACGATTCAAGATAATATTAGTTGATCGAAGCAAGATTCATTTTGAGATTCCACAAGAGTCAATTCTGGACATGGAATACTGAATGAAATCAGCAGAAACACATTTGATGATACTGTCGAGATTTTTGACAGTCGAGGCCAGAATTCGGTGGCTGGGTAGCGTAAGATATTTTCTAAATCCACAATTTATTTGTCTGCTTCATCTCACCAACTTGTTATGGGTAGCCAGATGATTCTAATATAGGATCCACGTGGATGTAAATGCGTGGGATTACGGCTGTTAAAAAGTCAGTGCAGACACGTGTTTAGATTGAAATTATTGCACGTATAAATACATGAAGTACCTATTCCGTTCGACGCACATCTCATAACTAGTCAATAGAGCTGACGGCCTGTCGGCATACATTTTTCATTCATTGCATATTAATTTTAGATAGGTACGTATTTTACACGTGGCACACAAGTATGCAGACTCGCTATGATAATTTTTAGAAAAGTCACTACTCACTACTGTCACGTGATTGTTCTTTGAAAGGTTTGCAAAACAAGCTGTACCTATGCAAAGTACTCCCGATTGCAGATAAAAATATTGAGACTAAAGCAAAGGAGAGTTTAAAGCGTGGATGAGCTTTTACTGATACTTACACACTTTTTACTAATTTCTTTGTAAGTATACAAAGACGAAAGTATCTGTGCAATGAAGTATCTGAAACTGTCTCTTGTTGTGGTGCATCATGGCAGAGAAAAAGAAATTATTATTTCGGTAGTCTAATTATAAAATCCTGAGAGAAGAGATGGATATATTGGTATTAGGCTTGATAATAAAAGATCTACTAAGACTACTAGATAGAACAGTCAAGATTAATATCTGTCAGATTTATAATAATAATAACCCCACCGCCGTATCTCTACGTTGACGTCGTGTTGGGGCTTGCGCGTTCCGAACTCTAGGCCTATGCCGGAAGAGTTTACTTTGCACGAACAGGTCTAAGGTGAGGAGCCAGACCAAGAGGGATACAGAAACACGCAGGGCAGTATGTGGCGAGCTGTTGGGCAGTAGCAACCCCACGGACCCTATCTCCCGGGAGAAGTGTTGTTTTTCACCTGTGGCTTGCCTTTATTAACCGGCTAGAGTGAACAATGACGAGGAACAGAGCTCCCACCTCATTCTTGCCTTTATTGGCCGGCTTGAGTGAAGATTCGCAAGAGCAAACGTGCTCGGAGGAAGTATTCCAGTAAGATGCTGGTAGGGATCTTGACCGTACTTCCGGGATTGTCCTGATAGCCGTGAAATAACTCTCCACTCCTCATAAACACCTCAGGATATGTTGTCTCCTTATCGCTACGTCACTATGTGCTAGCGACCGTATCCGAAGGCCCATTATTGCATGTGCAAGTAAACTCCTGCCATTTCATCCGTGTATATATAAAACATTGGTCAGGCACTTCTATAGTTTTTGGTAACCAGTCCACTTTAGCCACCCAAACCCATAGTCCAACTTTTTATTTTTCCATATCCTGCAATAGTCCTACACCAACCGGGGGTTATCCTTAGGTGCACTTGCATAGTGCATACAGGGATAATCGTCGGTTGGTGCCGCATTTCATTTAACCAACTTGCAGAGGCCCTTTAGGAAATCCTAAAGGGCCTCTGCGAGTTGGCTTCGGCCCCTCGTACGCCTTCCAAAGGACCGGCCCCATGGTCCCAAGATATGTAAAATCAAAGTAATAATAACTTTATTTTAGAGCAGATCATCCATATTTGTGTTAGTAAATACTTAAGAACTAAGGAAATCATAAAAAGACAAAACAAAATAAACGATATTAAATAGGCACGTGGAGTGCGATCCAGTATCTAAGAAAAGGACCGTCTAAACCAGGGGTTCCCAACCTATTACCCTATGCGCCTCCCTAAAGTTTACGCTAAAATACTACGCCCCCCCTATCCCAACTCAACTACAATGGACAAAAAAAAACGATGAAAACTTTAATGGACTTTATTAATCGTGTACACTGTACAACGTATAATAATGACCATTAGTGAGAACATTGGGCCTGCACTTTATTAACCAAATTATCAATTCTAGGCCTCATGTTGGTCAGTGCACAGCGTAGATCATTTTCGACATGAAGTCTATTTCTTTGCTTCGTTTTTATACCCACCAGCGTCGAAAAACCCCGTTCACAAAGATAGGTAGTCGAAAACGGTACTTAAAAGAATACGCAGTGCTTGCTTGCCGACAACAGTGTAAATGGCCTTATATTTTATCCAAAATTCAGTCAAATCCATGTGGCTGAAATTATCGTTAGCAGACGAATCATTTTTCACGTCCAAAGCTTATGCAATATTTCGGGCAATTGCTCGACAATAATCACGAATGGATTTCTTATTAATTTATGAATTGGGTTTTCAGAAAAGTTTTCGGGAAAATATCTACGAAATTCAGCAGCAAGGCTTTTCAAATGACACATTGTGTGTACAGACAAATTTGCAATTTCTTGATTATCATCCAGCATTGAGGATAGTTTAGGAAACGCTGAGTAAGCTTTATAAGCCGCTTGTCGCGCCCCCCTTTGGATCACCCTACGCCCCCCAAGTGGGGCGCGCCCCACTGGTTGGGAACCCATGGTCTAAACGGTCCGCTATTACTTTCAGAAAGCTGTTGGAGCTTGCTCGGATACGGTGCAATATGGAGGCCGCTCGCTTTCTCATGATGGCATTAAATCCATCAATCCGAGCCAAAATCAAGATTCCTGACTGATCATAATCATCAGGTCTATCAATAAATTTCGGCTTTGGTCAAGTTAACTTTACTTCTTAGCCTAACCAAAAGATCGAAATAAGGAGCGAAAAATTCTCAAGACACGTTTTGTGACATAGGTAATTCCGATCCAGCTATACTCGTACTTACCTAGTTACGTTATCTCAGGCTGTTACTTTACCGTCAAAGCACGTAGACACACTGCCACGGACAGTCCATGTACAGTCGTAGACAGACTAGATAATTGTGAATCCTATTTCAATAAACTAGTTTTGGTCAGACAGAATACCTTTTATCTATTAGGTATTAGAACATCTTCAAACCGCACCTACGGGCGCTTTAACTCCGCCGCCGCGTACAACTGTTTCTAATTCTTTATATTGTGGATGGTACTGTGTGTAAATATTATTGGCTTGTTCTTTACTTTGTTCTGCTATCGTATCTACGGGTATATCTTTAGTTATTTTATGGTCCATAGAAGCATCGCTAATACCGGGCGTGCAGCACGCAAGTTGTACAGTTAGGATGATGGCAAATCTCATATTAACATAAATATAATAATATTATAACATACATTTAATAAATATATAATATTATAGTCCTCAAAATTGGAGCTACAAAGTGCCGTTCAATACAGCTTTTAGTCAAAAGCATCTCGGTGTTGTTTGTAGTTCGCAATCCTAACTAACAGTATACGAGTAAAGATAATGATGTTTGTGGTTGTATTCATAAAGAATAGATTTTGTTTTGTTGAGGGTAGACGGCATGGTCATCAATTTCTTTAATCGAGTTTTTAAAGGTACTACTGCCATCTAGCGTCGAGTAGCGAGAGGGTTTCAATGGTTCTCTATAAATAAATTGTAAATATTACCTGTTCTCTGATATTTTATTAGGTTTATTAAATTACATTTTATTAAAAAAATCACAAAGAGCATTTGTTAACCAAGATCAGTGTTGGCCTAAAAAAATACGACGTTATAAAGACTGATAAGACCCATGGGCCCTTGATAAGATTTTATCTTTTTTATCTACGTCTTAAATAAATTAAGAGCTACTAATAATGCCACATCAAAAATTTGAAGTATGTCAGCGATTGCCTATTTTTAGGAAAAGTAGGTATGAAGTATGAGACGAGGAGACGAACCTTCGGCTTCAGATATTTAGTATCAAAATCCTGGCAACTTCTCTTTGAAGTACCTACTCGTGAAACTAGTAGTAGTAGGTAGGTACATACGGCCGGTAATTAGCAGTGACGACATTGTGGGCAATTTTCGTACATCCATTGTTTGAAAACAAATTGTGATTCAATGAAGGCATTTAGCGAATAACTTGCTCACTTGCTGTCATACGCCATTGTATTTCGATAGAAAGTACTCAATGTTACATCCAAGTAGGTATTAAAAAGACAATGAATAAAATGACGTAAAGTTGGCTGCACATTCATTCACATTCAGAACGCGTTGCGTTTTTATTTATTCCATAATACCGCTTATCGGCGCATCATGCCGGGCCATACGTAGGTACAGTGTTTCTGTTTAGTTGCCATACGGGCAGCAACCAAGCTGCTCGTATTGTGTACCTGTTCGCTCGCGCCGCGTGCTGCCCTCTGCCGGAGCTGCGAGCTGCCGGTTTTGCCTCCAGTGACCTTGGCGCATCGGGCCGTGCCGTTCATTGGCCGCGAGAAGCTAAGACGAGTTACGCTCCTCCGACTGCTTCACTCCCTAAACTATGTCATTCGACAACAGAATACACCACCGCTCGGGGAACTCTCCCGTGAATTCCTAGCCGCGCGAGCTGGCGGTCACAGCGCGCGTCACCTGTCAAAATGACGTGACGTTAACAGACAATCGTGTTTATAACCTCACTGTGAATCTTATTACTTTTTTTATTAGTGTAATTATGAAGGTTGGCAGAATGACGACGGTTCTAAAAGACGAACTAGGTGAGTTACATTTTGTTGTGTCAGTTTTAGGTTATGTAACGTTTTGTTTTGATCGGCGGCGCAAACAGATTCTGTGAGACATGGAATGGTTGATAGTCATTTACATTACAGCAGACAAAGACGTGATCTCTGTGCGGATTCTAAAAATAGCTCGTTCTGTAATGGCGGTTAATCAGCAGTTTACTCTTAGATTCAAACCCTAGTGTTAGTATTTGGTATAACGTTTCTTGTTTACTGTAGTTCGCTACAACAATCATGCATTAATTCCGTGCTAACTTGGGTAGTCATGTTATCGTAAACAAACTCAGGTCGGATAATAACTATGCAAATAAGTTTAATTTCAAATAAACATCGATAAGTGAGTCAATTGTTAACTTGCAAATTGTTTGTTGAACATTACTCAGTTTAGAAACTGTTAAAACTGAATTTGTGACTTTCTAAAAGTTAACTTGAACTGGGACACTGATTGATCGATACTATTACTATAACAAAATTGGCACCTGCCAAGCCTAATAAATGTGTGTACCTACTGTCGGGACAGGATTAAAATAAAATCGTTAGCATTTGTTTATTCAAAAACTCACACACAGTACATAGTCCATTTACATTCTTATGTTCGTTGAACCATCTTGCTAGAAATCCTCAAATATAATTGAGACTTGATTCTCTTAAAACCTAATATAAAAGTAGATTTATCAGCAATAAGAGTAACATAACTAAAACTATTAACTTTTTTGTACACATTCAAGGAGTACCTATTATGTAATGGTAAATATTTCCGAGAGATAAAAGACACGCTAGATAATAGCGCGTATTAAAATTAATCTAATATAATGATTTTTATTATGGCCGGCAATGGCTATCAGGAGTGTCAGGGCCTTGTAGACATCAATATCTGCTGTTTCTTCGTTCTGACTTCCAAACTGGATGAAACTTATAAAAAAGTGGATGAAGATACCTGTATCTTCATCCACTTTTTTATTCATCTACCTTCACAAAGAAAAGTTTAGTCTTAACATCGCCAGTACGACTGTACGAGCCATTCACGTTAGGCTAACACTTGAGTTTAGAGAAAACAGAAGATAATAATAGAAGGAAGATGGACTACAAGATTAGTGCAATGGGGATGCCTAAGCATAAGATCAGCCATTATCTGAAACTACAATACCCACCTATCACAGAGGACTTGATGGAGATAGGTAAGTAGGTACTTGCTTAATACTAGATGATTAAAAAAAGTTTGTAACTGTTGTAAAATCCTTTGATGGTGCTGGAATAGAAAAAGTATCTATGAACGATATTGAATGCCTAAGTGGATGATATAATTAGTAGACATTAATGTGAACACTGGAATTACGGCTGATGGGGATGTTTGAAGAAAGAAGACTTGCTGCACTTATAGAAGTTGGAATAAGGGCATGAAGATAATTACTGCTTTAGTTTTGATACCTACCAACTCTTAAAAGGATATATTATTTACACCAAGATGGTAATTTCAACCTTTATTTATTTCACTGCTTTCAATCAGATCACTGATATTACATGTATAAATACTGATATTAACATTTATGTCCTTCAAAGATCCCATTAAAAACTCCGAATAAAATTACGAGTATATCTCGACGGCGGACTCTTTGAAAGCCGTCATTTTAAATTGAATTTGTGATAAACTTAAACGAAAAGTACTAACTTTTTATTTAAGAATTCAATATTATATATAGCTCATTCGTATTCGTATGAGAGAAAAGATGAATAGAAAATATATCGAGTATTCTATTCCTTACTCAGTTTATTAGATTCGCAAAATTCAGGGAGGAATTGCAAGAGCTTTTCCAACAGCGCGCAGCGGGACGCAATAGACTTCGGATTATGATGGTTATGATGAATCTATAAGTTCGCTGTTATTATAATAATTATCTCGTTTGCAATTGTATATGTACTTAGCCGAATGGCCAGTCCATTTTTGACTTTATTTTGTAAATATGGTAATCATAATTATGTATATTTTTTATTTCTATTTCTGTATCTATCCCTTCATCAGCTTCTACTTCATTATTTGCTTTTTACAGAAAGTTATCTACAATCTACGACTGCGCACTCTGGCCTGTCTACCCCCTTATACTATCTTTCTAACAGACTAATATTTTAAGACAGCGTGCACTATTCTCGTATTAATTTGTGCTGATATGAGTGAAGTAAAAGATTAAAAATAAATAAATCTTATGCATACCCAGAAGAAAATTAAGTACTCGTATAAACAGACGTTAAAACCCCATAAACACGCGTCATTAATTAAAATGAAGATAGCGTTTAAAAAAATAAATCATTTCATCATAATTTTGATACTTATGTTTAATTTATTAGTCGGTTTTCAACGTGACTGTGAATTAGTTTCTGCAGAATAAACAGAGATAACATGAAAGCAAGGCCGACTGACCACAGTGACCACTGCCAATTTGTACGTTTTGCAACTGCTTTAGGAATTCGTATAAAATACAGGAAACATTTTCTAGTGTTGAAAATTCCAAGGGATCAAGCTGTGGATTAATATGCGAATCAATGATAAGAGAATCAAACTTTTTAGTCGAATTAAATCGTGTTTAAACATTTTCTAGTGTCTGATTTCATTCCTGGAAAATCAGTAAAGAAGGTCATAAGTTCATAACTTTTAAATCCAATAAAACCGTTATGTGTTACAAATATAACCAAATAATAAAATCAATTAAGTAGATAATAATAATTGTTTATTTAGATACTAATTAACTGGTTATGTTTCAATTTAAATCTTATTATATTAACTGTGCTAATTTCTTATACTGAAATGCATGAAAGATTTCAATTAGAACCGTTCGTGTTGCTCAGTAGTCAGTGATGTATGAATATAATTCATTGCGCATTCTAATGTGAGAATTTAGGTAACTTCGCAATCTGTGGGAGAATATGAGAATTTGTTCCATCTATTTATTTAGCTACGTATTATTTTGAGCATAAATATTGGCTCGATTCTACGTGCCCTGATATTTTGTGGACTCTCAAATTGCGAGAGCAAGATGCTCAAATATTGAGGTATTTTTAGATAAAATCAGCCTCTAGATACCTAATAATCTCATCAGTCATCGGTGTTAACATTGTTATTAATAAAATTTTGATATAATAATATGTTTTTGTGAGACAGACGTTAACCTGTTTAAAAACCGGCTATAGGATACGATGAAATATTTGTAACTGATATTTGAAGATAATCGTATTTAATAAGGTACCTACCTAAGTAAGGTTATTTTAAAGAGAGGCACAATACAATAGTCATGGTTCTGATATTTTTGAAAAATAACATGTCCGACTGTTCGTACAGAAATTTTTATATTTATATTAAACATATAGTCTGTAAAATTGAGACACAGGCCAGTAGACTTGTCTTGAAATCAATCTTCGCACAACCTGTATTTTATTAATTAATTTGCATGATATCAATCGGACTCTGAATTTAATTAATTTCAATGATAATTCTGTCAGCCGGTTCAAGGTTAATTAAACTAAAACAGTAGTTAGATACATTATATATATATATATATATAGTGGTCTGGGTCAAAATATTTGCAGGAGAAGCAAGGCAAAAGGAATTTTAAAAAAAGTTTCGATCTTTTCTCCGTTAAAGTTTTCAAATCTATCCTATATTTTCAGTTTCATTTAAATAGAAGGCCAATTAAAATGAACGCTTATAAATCTATTTGTTGTAAAAGGTCATCTTCACTGCGTTGACCGTTGATACTGGTTATAAAAATAGTTGAGTATTTTCAACTCTTATCAAGGTCTGTGGTCGAGTTAGTGATGCGGTAAAATTTAATGTCTAAAATATAGATGTATGGTCATTTTTTCGATCTTGAATTTCATCATCATATCTTTTTGCCCTCATCTCAATTTATTTATGATTGGCGCATCATGTTTTCACCTTCCATATGTACATCTTTATCAGCCGACATCTCGATACTCACTCTCTTTCTAGTCGTTTCATCAATCTTAAAAACAATATTATATTTATATTGTTAATTATAGTTTCCTTGTTCAAAGCTTATCTCATAAAATTTTATTGCATTCTAAAAATAAACACAGAGCCAGATATAATTATCACCCGATTTAAAATTACAATATAGGGAAATATCGCGAGGAAACCAACGAGTTAAATATAAATACTAAATAGGTAAGTACATATTATGTGTAATATTCTGAGTAACGATCTGTACCCTTACCATGAGTTGGCATAACTTTACGTAACCGTACTCGCTAGCGAGGGCGTAAACAAGTTTCTATGGAGAATTGTACAGCGCCTCTGGCGGTCACTTATAAAACTGTAGAAACTAGTATGAGTCGAACGGTAAATCACCTATCGAAATCTATACGCTAGCGACTAACGTTTTCGATAGCAACTCATGGTAGAGGCACTGATCTGATAACGTCTCGTATTACGACCGACACAAATAACAGGCATAACTTAAACATATTGAGTAGCAAATTCATCATGAATGATTGAATAACTTACGTCAATATGAAACTGAACTCCATAAGGGGCTTACATGATCTAAAGCGGACCTAAGTCGGACTGCATAGAAAAGAAAGAGATAGATGACACAACGCTGGTAATTTATTGTAAAATATAAAGCAATTATTTAATTACAAAATATCTATTGTTTGGACGTAAAAAATTAAAACTAGTATTTTAGTATGTTGCTTATAGAGTAATCTGACAAAAAATCAGAATGATTGTACGTAGGTATATTAGGATGGTTTTTATTGTAAATAGAAAGTGTTTAGAGGTATCTTCATGATTTTCTTCTATCGTATCAAATTAGTTGTATTATATTTTCAACACAATATCTACCTAGAATATATCCTGAAGAATGTCATATATTTTTCAGATTTTGTTTACTGTAGTCGGTCATATACTTTTATTGTTCCTAAAACTTGCGTTTTTTGTGTTTAGGTCCTGTAAGCCCCTTAAATATTTGAACTTAATAAGTGTACTGTTAAGTTGAACGTCGAACTTGAGTCATTTTTGTGATTCCCCAGTAGAAGGTTAAAATGCCCCAAAGTTAAACAGCGGAAATCTTCCAACCTTCTATCCGTTGAAGGTTGAAAAACTTGCACCATACCAACCGCGTCTTAAAATGATGCTTTCAAGAGGATATTCAAATCAATTTTCTATTTTGTAAGGTTACCAACGATAAGTATAGTCTCGTTCAATTATATTAATTCAAAATTATGTAGAAACGCAAATCATCTATAATAATAAATATTGCTGACATTATTGACCAAAGGTCAGTAAATATTATGACAAGAGTTGATGGGGCGATGATACCAATACCATAAACAGATACGTACTTCTTACAAACTGGTCTCAGTATTGGTATTATTATAATAGGAATATGTTCAATGAATGAATACTATATTCTGTCAGTACACGGCCGTATCTGACCGCAATACAAACTCAAAATCATCAGTTGCTATAGGTATAATTATAGGTTAGCACTAGCAGCACCCGACAAAAACTAGCGTTGCTATTTTGAAATAAACGAACCAGACAGTCGTGAAATGTCGTTTCTATGACTAACTAACTAGTTAAACTAGTATACCGACCAGTTTTGTGCTTTTTAACACTTTTTAGTGCAATTCCATTGATACGGCTCGCGACGACATTCGCTTTAAAATCTGTATTATATTCGTATTTTTAAACTCAAACTCAAAAACTCAAACTCAAAACATTTATTTCAATTAAACCATTTACAGGCACTTTTGAATTGTCAAAAAGTCGGTCAGTCAGAAAATATGAAGCTAGTTGCCCATTCCAAAGCGTAGGTACCTATGGAGAAGAACGGGCAAGAAACTCCATGGACACTCTTTTAAATTATAGTTTTACAAAAATATTAGTTACATCAATAATGTGAATTTATAATTATATGTGAGAACGATGTAAAAAAGACGTACGCGTTAAAAGTGTGTGTTTAATCTTAATAATTCCTATGTGTTTTATAGGTGTTTCGCGCGGTTGGAACCCTGAACGGTGTAGAAATAGAAGTAATAATACGAACGTGCTAGGCATAGTCTATTCATCACTTGTAAATCGTTTGGATAGTTTATCAGAGAAACCCAATTTCACTTCTGCCCATCTAAGGATTGAACCAGAGATTCCACCTTCAGCGGTACCAGTGGCGAAGGCTCGTTACAACTCGATTCCTACCGGCTTCCCTTTGAAAAGTGGCACAGTCAGTATTCTATAGAAAAATAATATATACATTTTAAAGATATCTACTCCGGCTTACCTCTTACAAAAATTGACCGTTCGCTACTGAGCGGTACGTTCAATACAAGTACGATGCAGTACTTGCTTCACTAAACCAACGAAGTTAAATTCCTGAGAAAATTGCTGTAAAGGGTAGAAGCAATTGGCATCGAGGTATACATTCGAAGTGTCTAGAATTCAATTTGCACATTATAAAGAGCCTAAACGACATAGAAACTCTAAGCACTGACTTTGTATTCATCAATGTAATGTTTTATAGTCTACTAAGCAATAAACCAACCTAATTTTTCTTTCGTGTAGTACCCATAAGTCGGGGTACGGAATGAATAATGCAACTATGCAAACCATGTAATGTATTACTTCGTCAAAACACGTGACTCGGGTAAATATCAGCCGTTCGAGGTACGGCCGTGGATGGCATAGCAAACAAGACTGCTAAAATATTTCTGAATGTGTTGGCGACGGCCTCTTAGATTCTGCTTTTGCTTCAGGTACACAAAATAGATCTAAAATGTAGATTCTAGTGTGGGTATCAATTACTGTCGTGTCTCGAGAAAATTATTAAAAGGATGAATGTAGGTAGCTGTAAAATTAGAGGCAGACGTGTGACGAGTATGGATTGAGTAAAAGATAATAGTGCTAGAAAGGGGATAAGAGTGAGCTTTGCAGATAGATTCATAATATAAGCATAGAACCATTAATTGTCAGCTTTAGTGCATTTGTTAACGACATCATCCTCAATATTAGCATGTAATATACTAAAAAAAATGCGAATAACAGTCGCTAGACGTTTCACGAAGTTATTATAATCGAGTGAGGCAAATCAATTATCGTAGTGTTCATAGTTGATATATGTATGTGTGTTTATAGTATAGTAGGTATTGCGATTTTAAATCAAACTTTACTGTGGCTGTGGCAAGTACAATCTAGTGAAATAGGGGATTATTGACCCAACCGACACACCCAGTGCGAATGCGGTGTAAACCATGCAATAGGTGTTGGCATGTCCAAAGTGTTTATGCACCTCGTACATTTCTGAGGACCTTAAAAACGCCACTGATGCCAGCCACAATTGACGTGGCCACCTATGGGGCCTAACTCATTTGATATAATGTACCATCGACTCGAAAAGAAGAAGACCAGGGCAAGTGAATTTCAAAAAGCTGAAGGATGGATAGACATGGTCATTCTTGCGAAATAGTAGGTAAGCAATGAGAGAAAGCTTGAAACTGCAAAGAGAAATCCAACGGTCTACATAATTATGCTTTTCCTGAATTTGGGCAAGAAAAGAAACTTGTGGATGCTTCACAGCACAAAACACGGTATTATAGAACCGGTGACTACCACTACACAATTAGTTTTAAAATACCCTAATCGTATTTACGGCACGGAAGAGATAAGTGGACTATTTTTAGCTGCAATTCACATAGATAACCAAAGTAATATCGATGAATCACTAACGACTTAGCTAATAATCTAATAAATAACGAAACATAATCGTTTACATCAATAATCAAATGTATGCACAGTTGCTCACGTGCTTCGATGGATTTTCTAAATATGTCTTTGTCTTCATATGTTCTAGAAATAGCAAGGACTGCCGGCGAAAGGTCGCATCTGGAATCCAACATCATGTTAATGTGAAACCTATTGAGTTAGGAGTAAATCCATCGCGACATTCTTTACAGTTATGAAGTAGCTATTCCCTAAACTATTGCTAGAGCGATGTCTTGTCTTCTCCATATCGAAACTTTGCATGTTGAATCTACAAAATCGATTTGATGTAATGGAAAATTCGGTACGTTGTTGAGTAATCAGATTTCTCGTTTATCATGATCGATGGGAGGCTACTTTATTTTTTTCTCATTATCAATACAAGTTTAGGAGTATTTTCAATATCGGTAGTGAAACGGAACCTTGTCAACTCGGATATTGTTGTAGAAGATCATTTGACCGAAACATTTTAGTCCTTCCGCGTTCTTAGCACAGCGTTACGATGTGCCTTCATTACTTGCTGGAAAGTAGTTCAGAGCTAGGATGTGTAATAAATTACCAGTTATTAATTTCAGGCGAGAAATGTTATTACGGCTTTTACAATATTGTTTAGAGTTGGACAGAAATCATCGTCAAGACAATTTATGACTGCCCGGTGCTGAAGATCTCGGTACCAATCACTACTTGATTTAAATTAGGGATGTAATCACCTCACGTATCAATACAGTTTCTCAATTTGTAGCGATCACGAATGCAGTGTCTACACGTACGCGTTGATGTGACCTTTTATAGTCATTTTTCGTCTAGCGTTACACAACCACAAAATTTCGTGCACGTCCCTACCAAACTTTGCATGGCAACTAGTCACGGTTGATTTTAAAGAGGGGAAATTAACATTCTATCACGAAATTCGAAAATATTTATTATGTAGCCACTGTCGCTGGAAAAACCATCAATGTGAATAGAATGGGTCGTTTCTTAGGACTAATAGCATGTTTAGCTTTTATCTTAGTGTTCTTTTGTTAGCCATGGCGCCTTCGCAGAATGTAGTTCTAACGGGCAATGTGTAGTTGGCAAAAGGTAATATTGAACATGTATTATTGGATTTTAACACCATTATCACATTATAAAAATGACTAATTTTCGATTGAAATTAGTTTAATGGAACTAAACAAGTTTAGTATGTGTGTAGGTTACCACAATTTAATCGAACTGAAAATAATACAAGATGAAAAGTGAAACGATACGACGAAAAAACAATTCGAAGAAAAATATAAAGAACGATTGAATAACGCGGTCAACTAAACCATTAATTGCGTTTCATTGCAGTGGAGAGTTTTACGAAAAATAAAACAGTTGACGACTGCAAAACAATTAAAATGTTACGGAAACATTTTATATTTTGTTATCTTTGGCTCGATACCAACTCAAGTATTAGCTACAAAAAATCTCAATAATGTAAACACAAAATAAACTATGTATATTTTAGAGGGAAGAGGAATATCTGACCAAAATGTAGTTTGATGTGCGAGTAACACTAATATCCTGCAAAACCAGACATTTCGTAATCGTAACTTTATATTGCTTCAATTAATCGTTCTACTGGTTTTATATCCTTTAAATTGCTCTTTGGATTTTTATGTTTCACAATTAAACGTGTGAAACTGGGGGGACCTTAAAACGCATTTGCAATTTTTTTATATGAAGAGATGACCTCAGGAAATTGTTCTCTTATGAGTAAGGCTAATAAAGCATGATGCAGAAAGCCGGTTCTTAACAAGGAATGTCAGTCTTTCACTACGCCTACCACTCCCAAAGTTCATAAGAATGAACAAGTGCAATATCTACACAAAGATATACTCCCAAATTCATTTCATTGTCATAGTGAAACTAAGATAAATGTTATCTGCATTCAAACTTACATCACATATCCTTCATTTGTTTAATATAAGTCGTCTTTTCTCTTTCACTGCTTGGAACGAAACTTGCTCCATCTCTAACTTACCTACACACAGTTATCAATAAAAAAATGCCTTGCGGTTTTCATTATCATTTGTAGTATCTATCGATGGATTTCATATTTTATCTTGCATCGCCATGCCTCAATACACGTGCATTAGTGGCACGAAGCCAATTAACATGTTGTTTATCTACCTGTTACTTTTGGCTGCGTATCAGAAACGCTTCCTATCACTCTATTAATTTCTAAGATTTAACGCCAGCTTAGACTCTCAAGAACGTCATTAATATTGACGTTATTTTGTTTCGGTGTGCGCTATAATTGAAATGGCATTAGCTGGCTAGCAAGTCGTACGTTGGCGAATTTTAGCAGTCATTTAGTAATCGTTAGTTTTGTTCATGGTTGATTCTTTCTACGTTATTGTGAAATTTTCTCTTATTGGTCGCTTACTAACAACATCTTTGTATTCAACATTGTTTTGATTAACTTCAGTAAATAAATGTTCATTCGCTTTCATTATGTTTATCTTATTTTCCAATAAAGTTTTATTTGTTGAGAAGTAAACTACGAGTACCATTCAAAAGTTTACTTGCTACATTTTTTTTAAAAACAATGATTGTTTCTTTCACCCAATCAATAATTAAATTTAAACCGTCCGCGTCACGGCCATTCACCTCAGTTTTATAATAAAGTTCCATACTTATCTTCATTTATTTAAGTTAACTTTTAGAGTGGTGCTAAAATTTTTTACGGTTTATCGTAATAAAGAGGATGTTTTTTCGGCGTTTCTTAAAACAGGTGCAATAAAAGCCTGAAAAGATTTATTTGCCATATAATTTTACTTAGGTACTTACATGTTATCAGAAAAATAATTAACATCATGGAATAAACATTCTCAATCCAGCATTATGACATGGAATACTGACTTTTCGATGTTATCAGCAACTCAATAATCGTTACTTTATGAAAACTGTTTTTGTGCGAGAATAAACACTGAACTTAGTCGTCGATTTATGCCAGAAGCTTATTTTTGTAACACATTTTCGTAGTTTTCCATGATCTTACGCGATGATAACGGGTTTCACTATTGTCATACATTATAATATTAGAGGATATGTAAATGTATATTTTGCATAGCTTTTGGCCGAATCATCATACTGTAACAACCCATAAAACTCGCCACTATCTTTACTCGTAAATAAGCGAGCATCACTCATTATTTCGGCTTGATTTACGATTAGTGCCATAGTGCACAATTTTATTAAAAGATTTAATGTAACTATATGTATAATAAAATAGTAATAAAAGTGCTACATTTTCAAGATTTATATTCATAATTGAATCTTCTTACTTCAATGTATGGTTTTACTGTAATAAAAATGTAACAGGCGATCTTTTTTATATCATTTTTAAAAGTGTGCTAAACCAAATTATTGAGCAGCGATAAGTTTATCCAACTTTATCCACGTCAGTTTTATCTGATACATTATATTTAGAGGCAGGGCGGTATTTTTCCTATAATCAGCACCGTCATACAGATAGTTGGCTGTACCTGTGACGGAATGAAATGAAGAGTTACGTCATGAAATTGCAGAATTGCAATGGGTCTACTTTAGTTAAAGTGCAATAAGAATAATGAAAATTGGCAATAGGCTCACGCCTATTATAAGGGGGTAAAACATAACAAGCATAATTTGGGTGTACCTTTTTTACCCTGATTCAACTTAACTAGTAAAATCCAATTTTCTGTGAGATGCTAAAAATCCACAAGAAGCCCACAATATCAATTTACACCCATGCTATTTGCTTTTGTAATTTGCAATAAATTGCTATATAGTTTTGTAATGTTAACAGACTTAAAAAGGCCAGTTTGGCATAAAAGAATCATAAAAGTATAACATTATGGATCATAATATGGCGAAGACAGGCCGTGTTTTTCTTTTTTTTCGCTGCACTACGTAGGTATAATCAAAGAGATTGGATTTGGATTGGATTGATTGGTACATTAGCACATACAAAAAAAAATTACTGAAAAATCCATCACCAATGGGATTTGATACAATTACCTCAACAGTTAACTGTCCATTATGATTCATAATGTTATCCTTTTATGATTCTGCCAAAGCGGCCTTTTTAGGCCCCTGAGTTAATGGTAACAATAAAAAAATATTAAAATATTAGATATATAAATACACCCGATATTTTGCTGTAGAACCATTTTTTACCTATTGCTTTGTATTACACAAATGAGGAAATATGAATCAAACGAGGAAAGTAGCTTCTAAAAACATTACAAATTGCACGTTATTGTCTATTCATAGGTAAATACGAGGCCTACTCGTAAATATTCTTTGAACAGTTATTAATGATTGTGGGGTTCATTTATAAACGTTGCTTAAAGTTAAGAGACGTTAAAACGTCAAAAATGTGTGGTTAAAACTATTTTTGACGTTTTAACGTCTCTAACGACGTTTAAGCGACTACGCTTATCAGTGCTTAACTTTAAGCAACGCAAAATAAAGGGGATGTTCAGAGGGGTAATTCTCGTAATTTTCAGAACGTTCACAGTCTGAAGGCCAATACCCGTAATTAAAAACGTTCAAAACCAAGTCGCAATCTCATCTCAGCGACAGTCAATGTCAAAAACATGTCAAAAATGCAGGGAAATTAGAGGTATTTTTGACTGATTGAGACTGAGATCAAACTGTGAACGTTCTTAAAATTCCGAGAATTGCCCTTCAGATCTCAGTCTCAATTTGTCAAAAATACCTCTAATTTTCCTACATTTATTGATAAATGATTTTATTTTTGTAAGTAGGTTTGCACAAACACTTTTACACGTCAATCATATATTTTTAAACTAGATGAGGTCGGCGTTTCCTATCTGACTACTCTGAGAAGAAAGGCCGAAACAAACTCAGAGGTCATAGACTCTTTTAAAGTCCAGACATAATCTTGGTCAGGTTATATGAAGACCATAGAGATTGGTGTCTGAGATGGTCTTTTGAGGAAAGAACCACACAGATTATTGACAAGTTTTTGACATTGGCTGTCGCTGAGATCATGAGATGAGACTGCAACTAGATATTGAACTTTTTAAATTACGAGAATTGGTCTTCAGATCGAAACCAAATGTTTGTTTTAAGGAAATATTTTCTCTTTTTAGCGAATAACTGGTCACTCAAGGATTGACCATAGTCAACACACTAAACGAACCGTGTATTCCGCAAACCAACAAGAAACGTGCAAAACAATGCGTTTTAGAAACTACCAAGTTTCCTATTTATTTGTGCTGCTAAGCATTAAAATATGTTGACATTTAGCACCAGAGCACACAACAGCACACACCCGA
Source organism: Luperina nickerlii (assembly GCA_963855955.1). Taxonomy (NCBI): domain Eukaryota; kingdom Metazoa; phylum Arthropoda; class Insecta; order Lepidoptera; family Noctuidae; genus Luperina; species Luperina nickerlii. Next base: position 11,393,865 of record OY979681.1, on the reverse strand, counting down.
TAGTTATAAGCACGGACAAAGCGAGTTAATGCAATATGCATATTCTATTATACATTAACATGTAAGCACATAGTGTTAGCAGAAGCCACAAGTTCAACAACGAAGCGATAACTATTTAAATTTTGTCCCACTTCGCAAATATCCACACTTGATAATATAGTGTTAAATTATTTTCTAGCATCGCTGTTTGTTAGCTTCTATTCGTTTTGTTTTCAGGTAAGTCTTGATGTTTTTTAATCACTATAATAAAATTATTGTAGGTATTTTGTAGACAATTAATTAAACTTCGCATATCTAATGAAGTTCCCAGTCTGCATACCAAAATTCAATAAAATATATCCAATACTAACCGTATTATAGAAACCCGCCAAAGCCGTGAAAGTCTGACAACCAGTCTTACCAAGGGGTATCGTATAACCTAGTAATTGGGTTGTGTAGGTCAGATAGGCAGTCGCTCCATGTAAAATACTAGTATTCCGCTGCATCCGGTTAGACTGGAAGCCGACCCCAACATAAATACATAGTTTGGAAAAGGCTAGGCTAGATGATGAGGTTAGTCATTATAGCTAGTCGGCTGAACGGAAAAATCCATAGTAGGTTCATCACTACTATTTAGTTTGATTGAAAAAATCATTTTTTTAATTTCGATGTTAGGAGTTTTTTGATACTTTCAAGTACTTGTTTGCTTTAGTATTGCCAGTATTTTCATTTATGTCGTATTGTCGTCTCCATATGGTCTAGGAAAGTAGAATAAACAGAAGAACTCTGTGAAGGGATTGTAGCAACTACCAAGTGATGTTCTGTAGTTTTTACCTTCCTTCATGGGAAAAAGGAGAGTTTTCAAGATTGTGTGGATCGTAGTATCGAACATATGAAAAGAGTTAATGAAGGAGTAGGTATTATTAACAATTTAATCTAATTACCGCGTTGATTCATTTAGCAATAAAATAAAGCCTCTGTAATAAATTAACTGGCATTAAGTTTATCATTATTGCACTAAGCAATATTTTTAGATATAAATCTTGAATATCAATGCAATATCATGTCCAATTTATTACAGTTATAAACATATTAAATGTCACCTGTGTCACAAAAACCTTTTAGTTACTGTAGTCCTGTTACTTAACGAATCGCACTTGCAAATCAGACTAATAATGATTTTACTAATTAAATAAAATCATAAACTGAATTGCGAAACTAAAAGCTTTTTGATATCTCAGCTGCCAGTTGAGGCAAATACCCTTTAAATTGAAGCTATTAACTGCAGAGCCATTGCACTATATGACGTAATAAGCATGCCGACTGCGAACCAAAACCCGAAATATGAAATTGCCTTTCAGTCGGATGACTCATTCGCAGTTTTGCACTGACTCGTAGTGAATAAAATCGACCATAACAAACTTCAAGCTACTCGTTCACATAAAGTTTGAACGCAAGAAGCTATAAATAATCACTTCAACGAGTTTCAACATAAAGTCATGTTAAGCGTATTCCGTAACTATTTCCATACCGTGTGAGCTATATTTGGAAGCGACATGGCATAAATATGACTAGTTTGGTCGAGTTAGTCCAGTTATCGCCACACATCCCAGGCGGGGATCTATTTTTAGATCAGTTTAGTCATGCATGACCATTTACATAGAGACATTGCGATGCGTTACGATGGCCGGCAGTTAAACTCGAATAAAAGTTGTGGTACAATGTCACCCCACTTGATCCGACGAGTGGATCATCTGTTTGAATTTTAGGCTTATCGTAGGAGTGAGTTCCGTTGGGCGATTTGTTCCGAGGAAAAGAGCGAATTGCATGTTCACTTACATTATTTTTGTCGAGTTTTATAACCACGTGACTTTATTCTCGCTCAGTATGCGTTATTTCTGCTCCTGTTTGGCTTTATTGCCGAGGTCAGCTTTTAAATGTGCAGTCAGAACAATGCTCCAACTGCCGCTGAGCATTATTAACTTAAATGCCGTTTAAATCTTGTCAACTGATTTCATTGATTCGCTAAGTACTACTACTTGAAGTAGCATCTGTTGACGCATTTCGATTTGATTGGCTGGTTTTGTTACCCTTGATACTTTGCTACGCTCGATGCTCCTGCTATAAAACGACACGTCTGAAATTGGAGAAAGTGCTTCCATGATCTTATCTGTGTTAATAACAAAATTTAAGTTCTCTATACTGTTAATAACTTCTTAATTTTCGGTTACTGTAATACTGGTCCAAAGTTATGCCTTGGATCTGGAAGTATGCTTATGTATTAGCTTTATTCCTTTTCGAAATTCTGTAACATGTGCAGGTGGAGTATTTAACTGACTATTGACCACAATTCTGAACGGCCATCAAACAATCCTCTATATATCTCTTTATGCTAAACTTGTATTGCTAAAACATGTGTGCCTTTACTTCGAGACATGCCCTTTAAGGCATCAGATAAACACGAAAATCTCATTACTTCGACATTACAAAGCACTCGGTACCTACAGTTGTTCAAGGATCATTTCCAAACTAAAGCATTTGACTATGTACTCGTATTTCTTTGAATATCGTCGCATCCTTTATTGGACTTTGCTCAGTTGATGCCAGTTGCTTGCACGTAATAACATATTATCGTAAGTTGTAGATTTATTGTTGGTTTCTGTTTGCGGTCATTACTTTCCATATCAGTACCACATAGTGTTATATGCATTCATGAGATACGTGCTTTAAGTAAATGTGATCTTTAACCCACCGGGACAAATTATAAACTTGATAAGCAAGAATGTCATCGCTTGGATTCCCTTTAGGGATTTATAACTACTGTCGTTCTTCGTCAGCCTATATTGCCGGATGGCGGATACAGGTATCCGCTCTGTTGTGCTACAAAATGTCAAAGTGCCTATTGCATACACTTTCGATTGAACTTTTGATTACTGACTTGTGAAATCAAGGTTTCCTTCAGTGATCTCACTATATATAATATATGTATACAATGGGTGTTCTTTACCTGAAATAAATGAATTATTAAATTATATCGAGAATCTAACTTAAAGAAGAAACAATACTCAAGGCTGTATAAGTCAAACAACATTGCATTACTGCTAAAGTGCCTATTGATTTCACACTGTCTACTTTCTATTACTAAGATTTAAATTCAACTGAATAATCTTTAAATGCAGAATGCTCTCCAGCATCACGTTTCCAAGCACATGAAGCTACATAATCTACGTGGGTAGAATCATTTACCTACTTATTTATGGCCCATATATTAACAAAATGATGTAAGGAAGATTCGCGAAACTGACGGGTGTGACGCGAATATATCTATTATCTTTTGAAATATATTCGAATTTCTATTATAGCGTGATTTTAGCGGATATTGGAGTAGGTGTTCCAAATGTTTTTTCTGAGTGATTGAGGACTGAGGCGTTTTATTGAACAACTTTACTTCGATTTATGGAACATGACGTAGGACTGTTTATGCATTTTATAACTGTAAATTTAGATGTCTTTGTAACGGGGTGTTGCAGAAAATTTATAGCTGTAATATTGCCAATTTGATACTCAAAATGTTTTAGGCGAATAAATATTGTTGGTTTACTTACATTCTCAAATACAAGTCAGACCTAAATAGATAATTATTTTATTGCTTGACGAATAAAATATCACGAAGATTCGTATAGTTACGAAGTAGCTAAACAGTAGACAATCTCATTGTATCACATGCAATTACATAAGAAACTTCCGAAGACATATCATTCATCTTTATCAAAAGATAATTTAATCAATACGATTATCAGTATCGACAATGTCTCAATTTCAAGCGTCTTTCTTCCTTATGTTCAGTAAATAAAACTTATTTACAAAGTCATACATAAAGCCCTTGGCAATGAGAAACAGGTTGTACCGTCAAGTTCAAAATACTGACTAAAGTGCGTTTCACGAAAGTCATCTGTCAACATGGTTTACGGCGCGCGTCCATCGACACCGGTGCAATATCGAACGATACGATGACGTACGTGATGCGGACCCAGGTATGACGGATATGCAAAAGAATAAAAACTTAACGCACAAATGTACGAAAATATATTTTATTTTGTAACTTTAGTACGGACTGGACGACTACCTTTTTGATCTTTGATTTTATTGTCAATATACTATTTTTGTACATACTTATCGAAATCATGATAATTGACTATCGAGTTCCTAATCTACTATAGAAAAAAGTCATTTTATATCTCCGATTACTAAAACTACAGAATAATTAGGACTATTTCACCGTTTTTCTTTATATAATTTGTAGTATCATCAAGATTTTTATTATTCCCCCCCTGAGCTATATACTCCGAAATTGGGCGAATAATTTATTTACATTTTGTCTGGTCCTTGCTTCACGCATACATGTGGGGCCTTTCAATACGATAAGAGAATTCACGATATCATAATATTGTCCGAATCGGGTTCAATTCACATTTGCTCGAAATTTTGAAGAAAACTTACCCAGGTATTTATCAAGAGATTTTATTGCAGTAAAATGTTCTTTTGAATTCACACTACATCAAGTCTCATTTTACTGTAACCGCGGGTTTACGAGCGAATGAGATCACGCATGATGCAGTGTGCGAGAGAGACAGCTTAGTATCTTATCGGACTGGCTCGAATGGCGTAGCCGTTGAGCTAGCTTCCATTACCCTTTTATTCATATATATTTTCATTAAATCTCTTTTTTTTATTGCTAATTCTGGCTATGCCTCTCCGGAAGATTAATCATTCGTATCAATCTTGAGCCATTGAATGCGCTATGGTTATCCTTGTTGGTCTCTTTTCTTAAGTGTTCTAAAAAGCTACTTCTATAATGTTTATCGTCAGTTTCGTCAGCCGCATGCTTAGCGAAGAATAAGGGCTAACATGATCACAAGTATTGTAGGAAGCAGCCATGATGAGGCTAATTAATGCTTAGCTGATGATTAATACATCCGTCGCTTTATAAGAGGATCTTAAGATTAGAACGAAGTTGCGTGACCAATGTCCATCCATCCATATTTGGAGTTGTACTTTGTTCCCTCCGTTTGAATAAGTATTATTTAGAAGGCAAGATGTATCATCCATCATACTATGTATATCATTGTAAGGCTCGTACATATACAATTCAAATAACATGTTTGCACTTTCTTCGCCAATTTCTTAAAACACACATGATTTAGTCACTATCGTCTATTATTCAGCAAGTCGCTTAATCTATTTATTTACATAAGTAGTATGTAATTTTAAAACGATCGCTATCGCCACTGTATAAATTACAACATGTGTAACCCTAGACAGTCTAGAAAACTCTGCGTTATCAAGTGCAATCGTGTTGTTGTTATGTGGTTCCAGACATATAGTCCACAGAGCTACATAGGCGACTAGGTGATTAAGAATTTTAAGAGCATTATTGACATAATACTTTTTACCATCTTCAGTTTTGTCTTCGGTAGTGATTATAATGATATTCCCCCATTTAACAGTTATAGCTTCTGCCCGCAAATTCGTCTGCGTGAAATTTCTTGTTCCCCGACCCACCCCGTCGCGTCGCATCGCCTGTCCGCGCTATTACTTCATTTTCGCTTAGCATTCTTTATGACTCTTTTTCTTTTTGCTCATCTTCAAAAGGTCCTAGCGTGATCTTAGATAGCCTATAGTGTTCCTCAAGAATTTGGCTATAAAATACAAAAACAATTTTTCAAATTCGACTGGTTGTTTCAGAGATTAGCGCGTTCAAACAAACCATCAAAAAAACTCATTTCAATTTTATTATAAGTATAGATTAGTAACGGCTTATGTTCAGCAGTGTACATTTTGAGGCTGATAATTTTTATCCTTGCTAAACTTACTGATATAAATACTATTTCCATTCCTATCGTGTCAATCGTTGAATTCAGATCAAAAAGTTAAGGTACATTCACTCAGACAAAAATGTAGCCATTCCTAACTTCCCATAATCTCTGTACTACCAGAGCTTAATCCACTATATATCTCCCATATGCTGATGGACGGCAAGGCTTAGCCGATGATCCGTTGCGTTATCAATGATATCATTAACAATGGTTACGTGGCGAGTGTGGCGACCAGTTCTGTAGCCACAGGCCTACTCCGCCCAGGTGCCCAAATGACTATGTTATGCATTCTCACCTATTATATGTAGAATATGGTGAACATTCATATATTCGGTTAGAACGTACCAGTTTTGTAACTTGTCCACTGCTTAATAGCCGTCTGATTTACTTACTGTTATTGTTCTTTATATTTCACTAACTTTGCCCGTGTAGAGGTTTGGAAAATACCCCCCGGGAACGCCTATGCGGATAATAATATACTCACTCTCCCTATGTGCTAAACTTCATCGAAATCCGTTTTGCTGTCAAGGCGTGACAAGGTGACATTTAAACAGACAGAATTTTTCAGATTATTATGGAAGTGTGCATACAATGATACTGCCACTATGACGTATTACACGTAGGAATGGTCAATACTTTTTTATTTTGTCATTACAATAAAAATAATCTGTTACTAGAAAAATCAACAGTACCTACCGGATTCAGAACGCCTACTCATTATCTATTGTCTATCTCTTGTCAAGTGGTTTGATTGGATCTTGTTGTTTCTGTCAAAACTCGACAGCTGATGTAAGATTTGACATCTGATTCACTGATCAGCGACTTGATCTGTCTTTCAGGGGTTAGTGTGTCGACAACCTTGGTGGGAGAAGCATTGGTCCATATTAGAATTATATTTATAAGCAATATTCGGATTATCGACGTAATGCATTTTTTTCAACGACAGTCTACTGAAAGTGAAAGATAAACATGCAACTAGTATTTCTAACAACTCGTCTGTAGCTGTAATGGAGAAAGAATTTAGATTATTGTTAACATAAGTGTTATTTTAATTATTTTGCTGTAAATTATGCGTTGTTAAGAAACCATGAATTTCTCAATAGATACAAGAACTACAGGAAAATCTGTTAATAAAGTCTTTTAGCCTTGCCAACGGCGAATCATGATTCAGTTGCGGTAAAAGTTTATTATAATGATTAGGTACAGACCGTCAGATAGCCTTGCCTCCATTGGAGTCCCTAGCACACAACAGCCACATCTGAAAGTTCAAGTAACTAAATATTCGTTATAGAAACTGACACCATTTCAAGCCATTTTCAATCTTTAACACAATTAAGAGAACAACTGACTTAAACAGAAGTTTAAGCGTTAGTTGTTCTCTTAATTGTCGTCATACAACGTGGACGGTGGACGTCAAACGGTAACGTTGTGCGAATACCGCACAATCCTTGGGCGATGGATGAACGCCAGTGCGGTTTTATGTGTGTCAGTGACATTAAAATCTGAGCTAAATTCGTCTGCCAAGTGGAAAGATTATTTCCATATAATTGTTCATTATAATTAGTTTCGTGGTACATTAAACAGAAATCGCCGATGTGGGTAGTAACTTATAAGTCTGCTAGGCTGAAGTGGAATTGGGCGGGCCCTGTATGTAGGAAGAAGACGGGAAGGGAGGTCTAAGTAACGCTGGCGTGATGTCATAGATGCGTTAACGGGAGATTGGCCGGAGAAGGCAACACAGTAGGAACAGTGGAAAGCTATGGGGGAGACCATTGCCCACCAGTGCGACAAAAAAGTTGTAAAAAGAACTTTACAACTTTTTTTGTCGCACTGGTGGTTGACTGGTGGGCTGGTGGGTTTCGTTGTTCGACGTGTAGAAACGGAACTAATCAATTATTTTGTTTAGCTGACAATCGTACAAATACATGTCTGTAACGTTAATCAGGGAAATTTATGGAAAATTGACGCCCTACGTTAATTTGCAGTGCTACAGCCATTTCATACAACCGTCAAAGAATTACAGTTGTGATTTGAAAATAGGGACAATTTCAGTTGGTAGGTACTCAACTTACTTGAAATTTCATTTCCCTGACTTTATCGAAGCATAGGCATCTTGAAATCTTACAGAGAACTAATTTTAATTTTTTGCTATATGTTACCAAAAGTGGCAAAATTTTTGTTTCTACTCTTTTTAGCTAAGTTGTGCATTTGTTTAATACATTAATTTCCTCATTCTTGCCTTTGACGAACGTATTTAAATTAAGGGATAAATATGAAATAATATGTCTTATTTCGAATTAACGGAGCAGCATTTAGAGCACCGAAAACCGTATCTATCAAAGTTAATCTCACTTCAGATTTATGGCCACATAAACGTTATAAGATTATGGAAGGAATGTACAGTCGTAAATTAATTAGGTTACCCCATTAAACAGCCGTAAAGGACGTTACTTAATCAGCTGTGGCGAGGCAAAACAAAGAGCTGAACACTGATTTAGAATATGAAAATCAGGCGTATTTCTTCCTTAAAAATAGCAATGGTATTGCATGTCTCAACGCTGCGCCAACTAGATAAGTGGGTAATACGCAAATCAAAATCAATGAAACCAACAATGATAAACAGCAGTAATTTTTTTGTTCTTAATATTTGGGGGCTTAAGTCGCGGCCCAGGAGGACAACCACTTCACCTAAGCTAAGTATTTACTCTAAACTGAGGTTTGTTTCGACTTGCCTGGTATAACTAGGTCTAGAGAAATGACGAAGATCAGCTTGATTACGTAAAACACAATTACAGTGACAATGCAATTCAATTTGACAATTCAACAATATTCATTGCGTTATTTATGTTGTCGAATAGATGAATTTTTCAAACCTATGAAATAGGTAGAAACATTATATAGATTTCTTACAAAATCTTTTGGATTGGATTTGAAACAGTTTGGGTGCCGTTCTTTTTACGTCTCTCTACGTGTTAGTTAGTTCTTCTTGTTCTATTCGAGTGGATAGCAAAACTAAAAAAATAACAAAAAAAAAAACAGTGGCACTCCGGGATTGCCGACAGAAGTGAAAACAAAACACAAACAGAATACTTTCCCATCACTCACTGATAGATCGGATATACATTAAAACCGAGTACATCCCGAGGACAGCCAAACACATACGAAGCGGGTATTTTTTGAATCCTCTTATAAACAGACCACGCGCGGTGTCGCTTACGGTAACAGTGGCGCGAGTTCAATGGTTTTATCCCACCTCAAAAAATACCCAACGCGTTATAAGAAGTTTTCACTTCAAAAAAATGTTATGTTAGATGAGATAGGCCTAATAACTAGTAAGTGGCCACGCCAATCGCGGCGGATAGTTAGTTTTCAAGACATTGTATATACTATGTTGAATTTGCACCAGATATTTACTGAAGATGAAGACTGTGTCACAAACATTTAAAACGAAATTACATACAAAACATTTGTTGAGCATTTAATCAGAGTGACGCGACGTAGCGATAACAATGAGCGATAACAGTCATTCTTTTTAGTTTATAAAAATATTTGCGTGTGACGTAGAAATAGCATGAAGACATAGGCCTTTCCAATCGCAAGCTATTGTAACTCAATCTTCGGCTATGCATGCAGTTGCTAAAAGTCACCCTTTTAAGACCATCCCTCCCAGCCTAAGTGCGTCCTACACTGTGCTTGTCATTAGCTGGGTCCACAACGGACGATCCAGTGCGCTCCGATCGGGCGCAGAAGGAGCGCGATCCAAACGTGCTGAGGTGTCGCCTGCGATCCGAGCTGATCTTTTTCACCTAGAACCTAAAACGTGGATCGGCACTGGAGCATGCAGTAGGTTCGCTGGTTTCCTAAAAAGGATCGTGCAAAAGAACCTCCAATCCACGATCGGCGCTCCATTGGATCGTATGGATCGTGGAACACCGATCGATATTTGGATCCTCCGGTATGGACCCAGCTATTAGTTCTCCGGCCAATATGGCCGGCATATTGCCACTGTAGCTTGCTAATGCTCTGGGATATGTCGACTACTGTAGATAAACCTAGATTCTTGATTGACCACAATGTGGCTAGGTATTAGGAAAAATATCCCATATTTAGTTATCTTATTTTTTTGCTACTTATAAGATAGTGTTGTACTAAACATATCACTTAAGATTTAATATCGGAAAAAAGATAAATATGTATTATTGCGTCATAAAATCGTAGATGGCAATATTTTAAAGTTATGTTTGCATAATTACTTAATGGCCCTATAAATAGACACTTGATATCGAGAAAAAAAATTGAGGAAAATCTTTTGTAGTTTCTTTTTCCTGTTTTTGATTGAGTTTTACCAGTAGGTATGTGTGAAGTAGACAAATTAAAATAAAATGTATCTGGTGAGTGTTGGTTGGTTGGTTGGTGAGTGTAGTGAATGTTAGGTAGATACCTAAAATGAATATTTTCTTGAAAATTGTCAGCCTGCTATTTATATTGTATCTCGCGACACAAATGGTAAAAGATCACCATAGGCAATTTATATATCAAATCATCCTATATGATAAGATCTACAACCAGACGATTTAAGATTAGCTAATTAATTATAACATATTTAGCTAATTAAAGATCAAATTGTGCTAATCAATTGTGTTTTTTGCTCTGACCGATCTAAGTACCATAACCAGTTTTTGATCAAAATCTATTAAATATTCTTCTTTAAAATAAATATTAGGTAGGCAGTTGCGTCCAATACTGAGTACCTACCCGGGATAATCCGTTGGCTGTCTACTAAATATTTTATATAATTAAATGTTGGATATTTCTATTTAACGGTGTCGTTGAACCACAAACAATTTAAGTGAAATAGAATGTGTCTAACAAAACCAGAATCATTATCATTCAGAATCACGTGAAAAGCAATTTGAAATACATATGTACATTTTATTTAGCAACGCAAGTAGCAATTCGATCATTTTTGATATTTTATGTTACAACAATTAATAACAATAAATAAATAATATAACATATTCTTTGGTCAAGTAAAACCGACTACATTTTATGACAGCGCCATCTATCTGTTAAGAAAATAACCTTTTTACTTTAGTGTTGCTACTCGATACTAGATGGCGTTATCGGACAATCTGACAATCACACGTTGAAAAAAAATCAATGGACTGAAATGTAATGTCAGCTACGCAAGAAACAGCTGTTAATGGTCAATTTAATATCCGAATATTGATTTAATTTAAATTGTGAATATTATTCTACTATTGTTCGTCAGTGATCGAGCTCGGCCATCTAAATATTGGCACGGAAACCGCAACGCTTCAGCGAATACATTGTGAAGTTTTTTGTGAATATTATTGTTAAGAGCACTCTGTCTACGGCAGGCACGTTTTCTATCACGGAACAGTTTACTATTGTAGAGGAACTGACGATACTAATAAATACGTTAACGTTTTGTTTACAAAATCTATCGACAGATGGCGTGACAGTGCAAAGTTACACTAACTTTAATTTTAAATTGAGCTGAATACGGAAACCTTCATATACAGATTATAATGGATGGTGAGGTATTAATATCATAATATTTTTGCTATTTGTAACTTTTTATAAACTAGGTAAGTAAGTAAGTAGGTGTGCTTATTATTTTTAGCGTCAGCAACTAAGATGAATACAGACATGATGCCTTTAGATTCTAAAACAAGTCGATATAACATCACTTTCTAATAAAACATTCGTTTTACAAAAAATCTGAACCTTTGCTAAACATAGATAATAATATTAATATCAAACATAAAAAGGTTGGTAAGTAGGTACTCCAAATGACATAAGATAACATTGTAAACAAATCACTTGATAAATTAAATACTGGCCAGTTACATTCTATTATTCGAATCACTGACTAGTGTTGTGTGTTTGCGAGGCTAGGAATAGTGTTGTCAATTGCCGTTTTCCACGAGCGAGTAGGCGTGGTGTCCTTTGAGTGACTCTGGCAGTCTGGCTCCTCCAACATTTGCGTCGCGTCCCGAGTAGTTCTAACCAGTAAACCTGACCGGCTGCACTTGCCTTAATATAAATTTATTATCCTCCGTGGCTGCGCACGCTTCTCTCTTACGTACATACAACGAAATATTCTATCGGTTTTTTTTTCAAAGATCTAAAACTAGTATCAGCATTGATATAGATTGGCTATCGATTTTTAAATCTGTGAATTGAACTGGCAGAAAATATTGCAACAAGTGCGTGGATAGTGTGAAAACAGAAGTTTTATTTTTTGTTTGTTATTGTTTACTGGGTTTATCAAGATTTATTGGTAAGATTTTATTCAGTTACTTTTGTACCGTTAGATTGTAATCAGGGTAGTATAGGATTTATGAGTATTTTTGAAATCCTTCACTGAAAGGTGCTAAATATTGTTATGTTAATTTCAATTACTAAAAATAGGACAAATTGTGACAGTAACGCTGTCATAATTTATTATTGAGCAAGAATCAGCAAGATGTGTGTGTGATGTCATATCCCTATGTATTTTACTGTGTGTACATACATTATAAAATAAATAAATAAATAAGATGCTCTTCTTTGCGAATTGCATTTTTTTTAATCTTTGTTTTTTATATCACGATCATTCATTTGCCCTAGTTTTTACCTATAGGTATCGCGATTTTGAAAATATTAGTTTGCGGCAGGATTTTTTCAAATCGTTCGTTCAAATAGTTTAATCAAATCAAATCATTTTATTCCTTTGCAAACATGGGTAAAGACACATAGATGTTTCAAATTTATAACCAAGTTCTCTACATTTTAACTTTCAATGGGCATGCTAATAGAGTAGGTACAGACGCCAGCACATCAAGCTACCCGAAACTGTCAAATTTTCCCAATTAACTTGAACCTTACGCTTTAAGGCTCCTGCAAACAGGCGCGACGCGCGACGCGAATCGCGCGCGACACAAAGGCACCGCAAGTCGCGCAACGAACGGTGCCTTTGTGTCGCGCGCGATTATATCGCGTCTCGCGCCTGTTTGTAGGAGCCTTTAGCTATAAAGCTGAATATCTATTTAAGAAATTTGACAGATTGTAGTAGCTTGATGTGCTGGCGTCTGTACATATAGTTTCAGTTTAACATACATACTTAATTGAAAACATTTACAGATAATTAATTCGAATAACATAAGTACTTAGCCACAAAAGCGTGGACTATTAATGAAGTGATAAATTGATTATGTCTAGTTCTATAATTAGAAATAAAATCACGTGATCACTTAAGAAACAATCGGTAAGACAACATGTGACAGTGTTAGCTTAGTCATTGCAATTATTAATAAATTATGTATAATTGTACTAAGTGATTTTATATTGAACTTTACGAGCTTTCGAACTTTACCTACGTTTATATTCATCTGATAGCTACCTTATTGTTTTTAACTGCAAAACGGTGATAACTTGTCTATAAAATATTGGTTTTCTGAAATAACGAATTACTTTTATATTTTTTTTAAGCCTATACATAAAAGAAGTTATGGGAGTGTCCTTAGCAGTGATTGTACTGTCTTAACAGAGCTAAGTTATTTCAATGATAGTTTGATGTTCTAGAGAATAAATGCAGAGAAAAAAAATGATCGTCTAGCAGTAGTGTGACAATCGTTCATTTATTTTCGCATAACCAACAAAAAGTACCTACCTAATGCCTATGAGTTGGTCCCTAAAAGTTGTTCATAATAAAATGATCCCTTTCCAGGTTTTTAGTTATTTCAACAACACCTTGCGTAGGGTTTTTTTTCAGTGTGGGAAATCATCAAATGACCCCTCCCGCTCTGAGTGGAGCGGAAGGGAGTGTCAGACTTACTGACTAAAACCCACCCGTGTTCCTTCCTTAGCCCTTTATGTTCCAGGCCAGCGGTAACCCTTTCGAACAATCCCGCGTAGGGTTTAAATATCCTTTGTTTATAAAGAAAATATGTATTCATTAAAATAAAACAATTAAAATAAATTTAACTTCGTCTAGATATTTAAACATCTTGGCACTCCTTATAACCCTGTTCTCCGTTGGGTCAGTTTTTGTCCTACCTATGTAGTTTCAATTACATTGCCCTTAAAAATGTTTTGATAAGATACAATTAATTACAAACATAGTTTGATCTCGTTGCATTTAATTGTTCTAGAATCTAGATCTGCAGCTGGCGGCTCTTGATAAGTCCATCTAGTCACTACGATAACTGATAACCCCATCTGTGCTTTTGTAATTTAATATAATATGTAAAAGATACTAAATACTAAAACAACTTTGACGCACAAACTAAGCAGTTATTGTTCTTTTTTTCATAACAAATCGTAAGTTTTAAAAATGTTCTCATGGAGGTACTTAATTGAAATGTTTGTAATTTCTAATTGAGAAATAAAATTTCGTTAACCGGAATTACAATTATTGTTATCGCATTATGTATGTAGAGACATTACATACATGAATAAATTCAGCATGTATTTGGATAGATTAGTCTCATGTACTTAAGTGCATCAGAGGAACGAAAATTCATGCATTTCTTTACCGGAATTTCGTAAGTATCTCTCCACTTTGAGAATATTTCTTTAATATAATGCAATCGGTGGTAGTGGTGTGACGATTTGACGATTTGCAGGGCCAACATGGCCAGAGATCGCTCAAGACAGAGATGTTTGGAAGTAAAAAGGGGACGCATTTTCCCAGCAGTGGGACAAAATATAGGTTAACGGTAATCCAATCACAATCAATATTATTGTCTCATGTCATCGAAACGCAAGAAAATTAATTTCAAACATAATTTTCATTCCCATCTTTTTGAATCTCACGAATGACGTTGAGTCGCATGCTTCACATTTTTGATCTGATAGTTCAAAGTTAAGTGCAATGACAGTTATCTTCTTGATTCTATACACAGGGCTTCACGTGCACCTTATTTGCTGGATAGTGGATAGATAACATTTATTTACAAACATAACTAGGTATTAATTAACATTTATCGAACTTCTGTGATTAGTAACGAAATGACCCAGATTTACACGATAGGAAGAAAATTGTAGAACGTGAAGTCTTTTGTTTTAACTAAATTAAAACAAAAGAACGAATAAAAAAAATAAAGATTGACGTTCCGCGGGCATATAAAATTTACAGAAACCAACTATCTCCTTCATCATTTCAGCTGAAATACGTCCACTGCTGGTCATAGACCATCTCCTTAATAGTTCCGTAAATAAAGGTATGATTTATTGAATTATATTTTTGAATAATAATTATGCGAAGAAAAAGTTTTGGATGTATTTTATTAAGTAAAAAGTAAACTACAAGTAGAAATAAGTAGACTTTAAAACAATGACAATAAAAATTCTCTTTGCCTTAAAATAATACTTTTTTAAAGTCTACTTTTTTTTATTTATAATTAATAATATTGTACTAACGTCATATGGTTTTCCGCTTAGGAACAGACGCCAGCACATAAAGCTACTACAATCTGTCAAATTGCTTTAATAGATTTTAAACATTATCGTTAAAACATAAGGTTCAAATTTGATTGGGAAAATTTTACAGTTTCGGGTAGCTCCGTATCCGTGTAACATGCGTAACGTTTTGACATAACCACAGAATTTATAGTTTTCTCGACCATTATTTATTTTTTATGATGTTTTCCTCTAACATATAAATGAGTATGAAAATAAAATTATAACAATATTAAAGTCTTTATCAATCGCGTGGGCTCAAAAAGCACCGATATAATTCTCCTTTCGTGCGCGTGCGCATTATGAATAATAAGCACCTACATAATAATAATAAAATACTATTTTCCGTCACAAAGTAAAGCGTACAGGATGCATGCATGTACTGTTTATAAATATTTATGTACATTGTTATGTATAGAAGTAATGTATCGGTATCACGAGGTTTCAATTACTACAGACTCACTAAACGAACGACCGGCGACATTAATACATCATGTCTCTTCTGAAGTATAACAATTTACGTTTATTGAACTCGATTCTTTTTAGTCGAGTCGTCGTCGATCGATGCATCTTTATTCTGCTCCCGAATTTAAATCGATGAGTGACTGTATTCGCTGAATTAGAAGTGTCAATTGAATGTTAGGGAAATCCCTGCCTGTGACATATCAAAGTTCTAAACTAATCTTTTGATATACTTACCGAATCAGGTGTGACTTTAATACGCATGTTTTCGGCTTCTTAAAAGATAGAAATGATTTTCATTCGATTCATAAGAAAACATTTTTATTTTGGAGTACTTTGGTACCTGTATTCTATTTGAATCTCTTTAAAATTTTAAACGAAAATTATATTTTTAATGGATAAAAAGTCTACATTGTAAGAATGTCATTTCCAGTACAAAGTCTCGAATCAATTTGCCTATTTAAAATTTTTTACAACCTGTATGATTGGAGCAAGTTATTAAAACCGTGACCACGCCCTTTTGATCACGCGCTGTGTTGCCGACACCCGATGAATGAAACCGTCAATCAACCGAGAAACCTTTCCATAATAATAATAATATATAAGCCGATAAAAACCAGATACAAACCTGTTGTTCCAACGATAAAAGATTTATATATACAATTATTATTTTATAAAAAAATAGGTGTTAATTTTATAAAAAATATAATTATAATAAACAATCTTGAGCAGATTAAATAATAAAAGCACGAAAGTTATATAAATCACGAAATTATCCAGTGAAAGTCGTTAAAATTCGGACATAATGCGCCATTAAAATTACCCACAAATGTCAAAAATCGGTATCAGTTTAATAATAAGGAGAATGTTTACTTTAATTTTATTTATAAACTTTATTTTACTAATTAAATCGTTAAAATTTCACGTAAAATGTCAGGAAAAGTTCACCGGACTCTTGTTGCAAGCTTTTATTCATTCTTATTTGAGTAAGTATGCAACTGAGTTCTGAATTGCTAATACCAAATTTTGGGAGCTATTAAAATTGTATTTTAGGATAAAATTAGAAGCCAAGTTATTCTACATTTTGATTCATATAGATCAGTTTTAAAAACACCTAGTTAACACTTTATAAATGTAGCTATAATATGGTGATATTCCTATTTTATCTAAAATTATTTCAAGCGTCTAATTCTCCGTCTGTTGTAATGTCTATTTTTGACAAGTTAAGATTGATCTGTTTTACTGTGCCTTTAGTGATTTACTATGAGCTTTCAATGTCTGATAATATCTTTACGGCTATTAGATTGTTGTGTTAAATTGATTTTGATTTGTTAATAAATGCATAGACCAAGAGTAAGCGAGAGAAAGAGCAGTGGTGGCCCAGTGGTAACAATGGTCGCGACTTACGAGTTGTAGGTCGTAGGTTCGAATCCAGACAGGCACTTTACTTTTTATAAGTTATTTGATCGCCACTGCTCTCAAAACGGTGAAGGAAAACATCGTAAGATCGCCACTGCTCTCAAAACGGTGAAGGAAAACATCGTAAGGAAACAGGCATGTCCTAGAACCAAAAATTCGAAGACATGTGACATGTATAATCTGCACTGGACCCTTTATTATGACCCATTCCCTCTCACAGAGAGGAGGCCTGTGTCCCAGCAGTGGGAACATTATAGGGCTATGTATAGATAAAAATGTGTATGTACGATATCTATCCACTTGAACTTTGCTACAATAACGTTGACATTATTTTCAATTATATCGTTAGTCACTATTAAAAAAAGGCAATTGTTAATACATTAGGTTATATTTTGTTATAATAATCTATGACACATTTTATGCAGGGTGGCAGGGACTTCGACGAGCAACCTGTTTATGGACTTAGGACATCATTCGGCCTCCTTGCGTTGAAATTTTTCATTGGTTTTTTAAAAGAAAACATCAGTGAAAGGGATCCTTCACTGATGATGATTAGGGCCGAAACAGCTGCCGGGTCAGCGGGATTGTCCGAAAGGGTTACCGCTGCCCCGGAAACTAAAGGGCCAAGGAAGGAAAACGGGTGGTTTTTAGTCAGTAAGAGTCTGACACTCCCTTCCGCTCCACCCAGAACGGGAGGGGTGATTTGATGATTTCCCATCCTCAAAAAACAAAGGGGGTCTAGAAACATGTGCTGACTTCATGGGTACAGTTTGAGCGCGTCATGTCACCATGTTTAATAATACTTCTTTTAAAATAGGTATTCAAAGACACAATATATCTTATAGATAGTAAAATATAGCTTTCGGAAATCCAAATATATCTTGACCGCGATTTTTCTAAAACTGGAATCTCGAATAAAATTTTGTTATACAAACTGCGTATATAATATATTTCATAGTCAGCCTACTAATCCATCAGACTAATATTATAAAGGTGTAAGTTTGTGAGTGTGTGTGTGTGTGTTTATATGTTTGTTACTTCTTCACGCTCAAACGGCTGGATCAATTTTGATGAAATTTTGTATGGAGGTAGCCGACACCCTGGATTAACATATAGGCTACTTTTTATCCCGATATTCCCACGGGGTCGAAACTTATGCGGGTGAAACCGCGGGGCGCAGCTAGTAAGTAATAAAAGCAATGATACAATATTTTCAGCATCGTATTTCTGAGTGAGTCGAGAGTCTGCCAAACGAGAATTATTTAATTAAAATTAATTAATTAATTAAATTAAAATTACTTAATTAAATTAAAATTAATTTCATTTTAGAAGTCCATGTTTGCGGCACGTAGGTTCTGTCCAAGAATCTAAACTTGGCTGGATCGATGTTATTAAATGTTTTGGTCAATAATGGAAAATCCATGAACACTAGCAATTTCCTAGAGGAAATTTCGTGTTGGATTTTTTTTACTTTCGGTGTTAGTTGGCTAGATTCCTGAATAGAACACAATGGATAACGCTGTACCTACATTTGTAGTGGTAACTTTTTCAGCAAAGTACCTACGTGTTCTTATTTCTATGAAACATTATTTTGCTATAAAAAAATCCGGAAGTAGGTATGACAAAGAATATTTTTCTCCGTAGTCTGTAGTGCGCGTGAGTTTATTCTGCGCATGACCTCTTTTTATCCCGACACTTCCGATCGATACTTATCTGAAATCACTCAAATGTAACGGCCATCAGATCGACACGAAGCAAGACACCTGACATGGTAAATACGTCTATACATAATATAGAGCGCATGTCTGTTTGCCTATTCTGTGTTTAAAGGTGACTAGAACGATAAGTACTTACTGAGTAATTGAATTTGTTTAATTAAAAAAATACGGCTTACGTAGTACGTACAGTCAACAGCTCATAAGTGTTAACACTTTCCCTTCGAAAATCGTCATCACCCCTACGCCATAAAGTAGCGACTTTATGGCGTAGGGGTGATGCACACAACCGCACACAAAGCAACGATGACAATTTATCATGGATAGCGATCCATGATAAATTGTCATCGTTGCTTTGTGTGCGGTTGACTGTACTCGGTTCTAATGAACTGCCATTATCTTGATTTACGAAAGAATTCCCAATATCAAAAATATTGAATTATTGGTGAAAACACACATATGTAGGTACTGGGTAACCAAAAATAAAGTGCAACAAATACACTTTACACTTGTAAAGTGAAACTTTTATGCATGCAAATGTTGTTACCTAAGCTACCTAAATGATTTCTATTTCTATTTCTATTTCTACCCGCATACCCAAACAAACAATAAACTTTTAATAGAAGCGAATTGCGCATACCATTCAGAAGGTGAAGTACTAACCGTGAACTCCAAAACTATAACTACATACGAATCTGTTTGATAATCGTAATTCACTATGATTAATTGATTCAGCTTTTTGAAAGCGACAAATTGAATGTAAGCAGAAGTAGCCCATATAAATAGTGAATAGTTCGTAATAAGCAATAGTGAATTAGTGACTGAATGGCAGACCTTTCATTTCATTCCTCCAAAGTGCAGACGTAAGAAAATCGTTTGGCTTGCATATGATGAGGAGGGGGGGGGGGGGGGAAACGCGTATGATTAAAATAGATTTGACTATAAATGTTGATGGATGGTGAGGGAGAGGAAAGCCAAAGAAAATATGGATGGATTGTGTGAGGAATGATATGAAAGACAAGGGACTGAATGATAGCGTGACGGTTGACAGCGGAGAAAAGAAGAAGAAAACGTGTTGCGCCGACCCCAAGTAACATGGGATAAAAGCAGGAAGAGGAGGAGGAGCGGGTGACGAAGTACACGATAAATAGATTGTTTTCAAGTAAAAGTCAAATAGTGAAACAGTTTATGCAGGTAAAGACAGGTAAAGACAGGTTAATTCATAGCAAATACCGTGTATTGCATCATCATTCATCACTTACTTATACATCATAACCGAGAGGTGGCTGCTAAAAGGAGAGCTTATTCAATAAAAGAAAAACGAAGTCACAGACAAAAGCTAGTAGTGAACAGTTCAATTAAACAGCGGTCACGCAATTTCATGCACTTTGCTTTGACAGTGCAGCATTGTATCCATTGTGTTACAGTCGACATGTGCCCTAAATAACAGTGATAAATGTGTTTTGTTCGCACGCGAGAGCTTCGACGCTTAGATATCGACATGTATGCGAATGTGAACTTTAGCTTGCATGTTTATAGCTATATAGCAGGGGTGGCCAACTTGGTTAGACCCAAGATCTTCTGTTCATTGACGATACCCTGGGCGATCTACCAATTACATACATAGTTCAGTACAAAATTATGTAAGTAGTATTTTTTATTTTATTAAGAGGGAAAATATAACTCGTAACTACTCGTAACTCCGCTAGTCTGTCGTCAACTGACTGACGGATTGACAACCGCCCGCGCCCCACTCCAGCGTCCCATACGCTTCCCGCTTATTGTTATCGCGCACCGAAAACAAAAGAGAGCTAAATAACGTGACGGAACGGCGATTAAAAAATGATACAAGATGATGCGTGCAGCAGTTAGTGATTAGGTACGTTGCGCAGTCTGTTCTACGTATTTATATTTTTTCCTTGCCTTGATCGACTGGACTAATAGTCGCGATCGACCAGTCGATCGCGATCGACCGGTTGGCCACCCCTGCTATATAGCTTTAGCAAGTCCTGGAGTGACATAGGTTACTAAAATATTTTATTAACGGCGTGAATTCTTTAAATATTATGCAGGAACTTGCTGATTTAGGTAAAGATCTTCTGGCAACACCAGACCAAATGGTTGAATACGTTCTCGTAAAGTTCTTCAGGACCTAGGTAGGTATATGTAACTAGATTTTAGATGAGCAGACTGATAACCTAACCTATGGAATCTGCCATACCATCTGATCTACCTGCCAAGATTTTTCGTTCTGGATTTTATGCAACGGATGTTGTCATAATATTGCATCCACTGCAATTCAAATAAAATCCACTCATATCTCTTTCAAAATAGTATGACGTGACAAATTCCAGACAAGAATCACACAAAGGAGATTAAAAGAACATAAAATTAAAACAATAAATGAATACATATCAATCGATCATGATTTCTTAACACGTTCAATTTAATCATCTCAGCTGTATTAAACCCTAGTACCTAATGTTTATGTAATATTGTTGAGTCTAGCGTAACGTAACCAACGTGCATGTAATAATAAATAGCAGCCACACTATGACTTGCATTCAAGATAAAAGTGGAATATGCCTATAATCTCTTCATCATTTACAAATAACTGCCAGTAACGAATGCAGCACATGTAAAATTACACTATCACCGTGTGTGCGCATATATATAATTATTATATTCTTTATTTTGGATACATGCAGGACTGCAGGTACACACACTCCATATAGTATTAGACTTAAAAACTATGTTAGTGAATTCTACTACCTACAACTAATTACAAAGAGACCCAACACATGTTGGCACGTGCCTGTGTACCCAGGACCTATAAAGGCTCCTACAAACAGGCGTGACACGCGATATAAACGCGCGCGACACAAAGGCACCACTCGTTGCGCAACTTGCGATGCCTTTGTGTCGCGTGTCGTGTCGCGCCTGTTTGAAGGAGCCTTAAATCGTTGGTACACCTTGTCAAATAATGTATTTAGGATACTGTTGGAGCTTCCGCGCAACCTACCCTGTAATGACGCTGTTCTCTTCCTCATAATGGCATTTAACTTACATCGCTTTTCAATTGTAAAAATATGGTCCACGCTAAATGACAAGTTGTTCGTTAGAACTTAACCGTATCGATATCTATGAGTAAGATACTTCATTTAAAAATTATTAGTTAGTAATAGGCACATTAATTTGAACACGTGTTATCAAAACACAAATCAGACGCAAATGATTGATGTAATTAATCCAAAATGTGTTGATATGTTCGTAATTTGTCTACGTATAGTTACGAACAAGAAGATTGATTTAAGATGGATTACTGCGCACGCGCTGAACGTTCGATCAATATACCTACTCGATACAACTCGATTCAGTATCGATTCTTGCTTCATTTTACTTTGGTATCGACGTTAATTTACTGATGCTTTTACTCGATAACGGCGAATGGAGACAAGGGTTATAAAATGTTGAATTTGTTTTTTTTTTGACTAGCGGTCGAAAATGTATCGTCCATTTGTTTGTGAGAAATGCGTTTATCGGTAGGCTGTAGGTACTTTAAGTGCAATGAAATCCCCAGTTCTGTGAAGTTTGATACTTATGACCCGAACCGTTGAAGAAGGACGTGATACGGTAGGTATATATATTGTTCATTCAAAAAACTTATAATTTATAACAAACATTCGTATAAAGGATTTCACAGTAAAAGGAAGCTTTCGTTCAATACTCCAGTACAAATTCTTAATAGAAGGACAACATTAAGATTCTAACCCATTCAAAATTCCTGTCCAAACTCACAGCATACCTACTAACCTGTGCGAGCCAATTATTTAATAACGTAGCTTGTACGGAAGTCCCTTATTCTGACGAATATAATCTAACAGGCGTATTGACACACCGCCGGTGACCCGACTTGGGACATCGTCCAAATAGAAATAGGACAGCGATGTGTCTTAAATAAAATCGGCAAGACGAAAAATTGTCCGGAATATTCTTAATTGATTAAAATGGTGGATATGAAAATATTTACGGCTGAGTCTCCGTCAGCGTACTTTGAAATCAAGAAAATGTTCTACATAAAATAGATTTTAGTACAGATTTTGACTTGAAAATTCTGTTTAAGGATGACTTGGTAGAAGATAATAGGGATATGGTAAATACAGAAGGGAACCGTGTTCAAATCAAATCAAATTAATTATTTGCTAGAATGCAGGTAAGTATACAAATAAGGTCGTGAAGAATTAAAGTTGAGCCATACATTCTGCCCAAAATTCGACATGCAAAATTTAAATGAATGAATACGATTCTTTAATTAATAAAAAAATAAGAACATTTAAACACAATTATCGGATAAAAATTAACAGTTCAATACGATTAATAAATACATAATAGTCAAAATAGGATCGAAATGTCAAAATACGATTAAAATGTCAAAATACAATTCAAATGTCAAAATACAATTCCAATGTCAAAATACAATTAACATGTCAGATAAAATATAATAAAAAAGTAGTTAGTTATTTAATTTATTATTAAAAAAAAGTAATTTTAGTCGAAAATTTTAAATTATTCTATAATCAGTTAGGTATTTAGAAAATCATTAATGGAGTAATAATATTTTTCCACTAGAATTGTGTTTGAAATATTGAATGCGGTGTGTTAATAATAATGTTGTTTCAGCTGGTAAAATGGTTGTTGTAGAAGACAAGGAACCTCAACAAAGCCTGTCGATTAACTGATCAAAACAAAACCACTAAACTGTTATTAAACACTTTGCTTAACAGCCCGCTAAACGATGAAGAACAATTATTCTTAATTCCAAATAAACGCGATTTCACTAAACGCCACGTCACACACACACAGCCGCCTCGTTATTCATAAATCACATAATTGTGCATGTGACAACCCTCCAGCACTGGAGAATTGAATTTAATTGACTCCGTTCTAAAAATAGTTCGGGATTGAAACTAACAGGGCTGTCACGTAGATGGAACGTGATGGCCCTTATGAGTGCATTGTCTTGAGGAGGAGCATTTATATATTGTTGTTTGGTTCTTGACTCTATACACAAACGTTGTTCAAATAAGAATTACGATTGTTAAAACTTGTACAGAGGTTTTCTTAGCAGTGCTATATCACATTAATTGTACAATATGAAATATTTAAAAGCACTGACATGATTTCTTTATCAGTATTCTTAACATGTACACCTACGTTATGAATCTCAATTGGTAAATAACATACGACGAAGACTGGTCGGCCATTGCCTTGTAGAATAATCTATATCTAAGGCACTGCATAGCAAAGTGCTTGGATATGCAATCGTTGATGCAAATGTTTGTAAGTGCATATTAGGTATAACTTTATCATACTATACTATACAACATGCAGTACCTAGATTATTTGCTATCTTGCGGTCGCTGGGTTTAATTAACACGATATTGTAAGTTTGTATTAGAATTTATAGAATTATGAGTGGAACATGTTCAATTAAAAGTGAAGCGTAGATATTTCTGATTAATTTTAACGACTTTATAAAATGCCGTTGGATTTGCGCGAAAAAATATTAATGTAATAATCGTATATTATGATGACAGTTCTAAAATAAAGAATAACATTATTATTGCAACATAGACATTCATATGTTTAATATAGATCTTGATGAAACTTCGGAGCCCATTGAAGATTTCAATGGTTTGGACAAGACGAATATACAATGAATATGTGCATATGAGCAATGGTATTCTAAAAAACATAAATTGATACCAAGATATTATAGCTATTTCTGTGTGAGACCCATGTCTAGCAAACGAAGCCCACTGAGTGATACCAACACGACTGTGGATGTAGCATTAAAATAAGCGAGCTTACCTGCAGCTCTGACGCATGCTATTAAAAATGTTGCTTTTACGCCGTCTGCGGTAAGACGGGCGTTAATAACTGACCAGCAAAGGCCACTTTCGACTTCTAGCAATGAAATATTACTCAGAAAGCGGTTGCCTACATAATTTGTACGTAATATAAAAGTGATTTATGTTTAGATTTAAAGTCAGTAAACTAAGAAACTGGTATTTAAAACTAGCCACTTGTAGATCGTAGACTAGATAAAGTTGAACAGATATAGGTTTTAAAGATAATATTGACTCAAGTGAGCGTGTTACGTTCTGCAAACTCAGTAGTCAGCAGTAATCCTATCAAAGTGATTTGAACAAGATCATGAGTCACCATTTCACCAATCTTGTTGTTTATTGTAAGAAATTAAGCCGAAGTTACCGAGAAACATTTGCAATTGTAGAAAATGATGATTATGGTCAATTCGGGAACCAGACTTTAGATTCTGCAACCATTTAGGAAATCACGTGAAAGAGTTTCAGGCGGAGTATCTTTGCGACGAAATTTCTAAAAATAAACTATCATAGCACTTCTCTGTTTGCCTGAGCTACAACTAAAATTAGGCAAAACATACACAGCAGGTGTGAAAACGCTGGCGACGCTCTCTTTAGATTTGAAATGATAATTATGAGTGAAATTATTAATGCCGAAATGTGATAGCAAAACCATCAAGTGCTGTGAAATTATTGTAGAAATTTATGGACAATTATGAGCATCGCTTAGGCTAGCCAGGGGCGATGGACTCGGGACGTCGGTCGCCCCCCACACATCAGGCACCGAGGTGGCGGCGCATAGTGTTCTACGTGCGCCCCTCTTAGACGTCGCGGGGAGAGTCAAACACCTCATTCCTCCCCTGATCCGAGGAGGTCCGCGGTGGCTGGCCGGCACCACTCGGGGGTTGCGGAAGAATCGTACATACCCGCGACCCCCGGCGTAGGTGTGAGATGGAACATCGGGGTGGGTTTTAGTCAGACAGACTTCCGTGAGGATTTTCCACCACAGAAACAAAAAAAGGCACACATGCAGTGACTTAAATCGCCGGCGACTCGCAGACAATTTCAAAATCTCACGTCCACACACAGATGTTGTCGTTAAGTGTGTAGGTACCTAGTATTAGGAACGATAAACTACTTAGGTTGTGTCATAAATAAGTGTATCTTTCACGTGCCCTTTACGGTTTTTCTTATACCCATAATTGAGAAAATTGCAGAAAAGTAAATATTTACCAATCGAACATTTATTTTTAAACCCGTTCAATTAACGGTTAAGAAAATAAATAACATTTTAAGTAACACACGCAACATGAATAAGCAATACCTTACATTGGAACTCGATAAACAATGTTTTATGTTTACATAAAGCTTGTTAAACAGATTTTAACAAGTAGATACGCAAATAAACACTTTATTTGGAACTTGGTAACCAGCTGAAACGGGTTCTGAATTATCTCGCAAGACGATATCGAAGGGCATGTCAATCTCACGAGATTATCTAGACATCCTTAGAGACTTCAAATTGGTGACAATGTCTGGGGCGTATTTTTCACTGTCTGGCTGAAGTTTCTCGTGTCAATTATTTGTTTCTTTTTGGTAATTGACCAATTATAACGGTATTTTAGATGTTTATTTTTTACCGAGTAATTTTGTTCTTACAGCATTCATTGACTCTTAGACCATCTATTCATTTATTCCACCATCAAGTGTTCAATTGTTTCTTGGTCAACAAAGTTACATGTTCCATTGCTCTCTTAACAACAGATTTACATAATAAGTAAGACAACCAGAACATTACAATGCAGTAGTTAGTAATAAAGATAAACATAAAGCTAGACAATAAAGTATTCAGATTACGGTAAGTGATCACCCAGGCCACGGCATTTCAATAAATATAGCTGCTATGACGGGCGTGGCATTTCGAACTATGTATATTAAGCAACATAGCGACATTGTGTGCATATGAGCCGCCCTTTACCTGTGATGATATTTTATGTACGCCCACCGGAACTGAACAATTAAATACGGAACAAGAACACCCACTAACTAAACCGGAGTAAGGCCGTTTAAGATTAACATTTCATTACGTCAATGCCTTGGCTCGTCCTTAAGGATATTGAGAATGTTGCTTCGGAAATTTCTAATGCACTTGTTATATTCATTACTGGTTTTATTGATGACACGTATGAAGTAAAAAATGTAGGAAAGGACAAATGAAAATAAATGAAATGGTCTTGATTTGTAAGAAAGGGGACCAAATGTTACTGTGTATACACTAATGGCAAAAGTACGGTACAATAGACCTTCTTTTTGTGTCTGGTGTGCACTGAAGCTCGGTTGTTGCCAGGACTGTTGTTAACGTTTCGGTCTTATTTTGTCTGCCGATTAATATGCGGTACCTACGAATGTCACTGGTTCAACCTTGTTATGAATGGTTACAAATTGCATGGCGCGATAGAAATTATACAAAACGTAAACATTTTCTGTATAAATTCATTTCCCATCTTTGGTGTATGCTTGGTCACAATTAGCTTTTGAATATTTATGTTTATTTCAATTTCATATTTTCATAAATTTATTAGTATTGGCGACTTGCCCCAAGTCGCCACATCCTCCTTATTTTCTTTGCTAAAACTGTATTATTTATACAGTTGAGAGTATGCCTTACTATTTAAAATCTCGTCTAAACATAGCTTCCCTTTCTTTGAATAAAGTTAAAAAAATATAATATTATCCTTTACTTATTCAACATGATTTATCTAAACATTTACCATATTCTATACGATACGACGCCTATCTGTCTAAGTTTTTGTTTATCTTGAATATTATTACATTTTAATCTCTTAAATGTCATGTGTCGAGCTTGCAACTGATTTCTTAATATAGTAAGTAGTCCAGTTACTAGCTCAATTTACTTATCTAGTTTGATACACATGTATGTATGTTTATGACTTGTGATTTTTAATAACCGGTTTCTTACCCCTTTCGAGCTGTTATATATTATGTTATATCTACCATTTAAGCTTAATTTTATTATAATACTTCGGCAGAATTTCCATTACGGAAAATTTGTGTCATACCACGTGCTTCGTATCGTAAACAGCCATTAGTTTTGAGGCCAGCATCAGCAATGACATTTTCTTGCATATTATCAAAGAGGCAATTAACAAACGTCGCTACCTACGTATGTTTCTTATCAAACATCCGTTTAGTGTTTCGCCGCGCGCTAAAATGAACACTTTTATGTCATTCGGTAATTATATTTTAAAACTACATAATATATTTCAATATCATATGGTAGGCTCAGAAAGAGATGGCGGGTTTAGTTGGACTTCTTCCTAAAAGATTAGCTCGTAATCGCAGTAGACGGGAGGCCTTTGTTCTGCAGTGGGAAGCATGGGTTTATAATCACACAAATTTTATAAAGGCGGAAGTTTGTGAGTGTGTGTGTGTGTGCATATATGTTTGTTACTTCTTCACGCTCAAACGGCTGGACCAAATTTGATAAAATTTTGTATGGAGGTAGCTGACACCCTGGATTAACATATAGACTCCTTATTATGCCGATATTCCCACGGAATCGACACTTATGCGGGTGAAACCGCGGGGCGTAGCTAGTAAATAATAATATCATGTCAGAAATGTCTCGTCGTCGTGTTGTGTCAAATAAGATGTCCGATAAGATACAACATTGTCATGTGGTTGTATTGTTGCGTATCAATCAGGTGATCAATGATCTTTTCTACCAGATGTAAACAGATACAGTGTTTATCGCCCCTTAACTAGGTATGTTGATAAGCCCACAATAAGAAATTGTATTGTAAAATCACTTTAGAAGCAGTGAGTTAAAATATATTTTGATAAAGCAAGGTGTTCGTCCTACAAGTGAGTAGATGTTGAAAATTTTCCTTTTAGTTAATCTGTCTATTCTTCATCTGAGCGGCGTTCGTCCAAATGTGTTTTCCAAGAAAATGTTAGGCTTCAGAAAAAAAATTCATTCATAAAAACTCTTACAAAAAATTGGTATTTCTAAAAATGGGTGATAACAGTATTAAGATAGTGATGATACGAAGTCTTATCGATGATTAGACTTTAATTTCATTGCAACCGACATTCATTATTATCTACTTCATAAAATTGTTAACTAATTAAAATTTGGGTCTTGTTCTCCACAATAATGTCCTAGTTCTTTTTGTACTGGAATTTTTATGTCAAGAAGTTGTTTCTTGTAACATAAGATCCTACGTGTCTTGGTACTTAAGTTATGATTAAGACTGACAAGTAATGACCGTAGTAAAGCAAGAAAACTATATTTTTCAGGGCGGTGCCGAGGCACGCGGGGCTGACTCCACGGCAGCGGACAGGCGGCGCGCGCGTATCTGATCTACACTACTCCGCTCGTCCGCGCCCGCGCCGCACGGCTCGTACAACCCACACGCATCCTGCACCTCCCCGACCCGTGTTCGACCACCCAAACGAAAAAACAGTGACAGTGAACGTTTACACACTATTACAACAATAAACAAGTGAAATCCCTAGTGATTCTGTTCAGTGCTCGGTAGCCGAGTGAATGCGCGTGTGTTTCGACACCCTCTGCTTTGGATCGTCACAGCGAACAGCTGCTGACGATGAGCCGAGGGCCCTAGTGAACACAGGTGGAGGAGCGCTTACCGTGGCGCCTACAGTGAACGGCGATAGGCGTGCTTTAAACGAAACGTATAGAGAGATTGAATTAAATGGTATAATGGGGACTCCAAGCGCAATGAACGCTGATTCAGAGAATTGTGTTGCTAACGCGACGATGACGAACGACATGCAGCCTCTCATAGAGAGGATACGTGAACTGGAGGCGTTGCTCAAGCAACGGGACCAGGAGATGTTGGAATTGCGCTCGCAACTGGATAAGTTGCAGAGCGTGTTCCCATACCAACAGTATGCCCGAGGATCGAGAGCTCCGCGTAAGCAGAGAGCTCAGGGTATCTCTGCCGAGCCACAGACCAGCTCATCGCTGCAGGACTTGACTCACCAGACTTTCCCAACGTTCGACAAGAGCGAAATGTAAGTACTTACTATGATGTTATCAATTCTCGATAAAATATACAAATTCACATTCATGAGATATTAGATAAATTAGGTGACGTTTTTGTCGCAGTTGTATTATGTTTTAATAATGCATTTGTAGTAAGTGAAGCAGAACACTTTAGACAGCTGCCTAGCTGGTCGTTTATGTCAGGTAAATTCTTGAGTTGGCAGATAATAGTTCATACCTTTTCTGACGGGTGGGAGTGAACGGAGATATACGGAGTGTTAATTAACTTGCACCTGTTGCGTGCAAAGCAATACTTTAAATAATACTTCACATAAAGTACAACGCAGTCGTAAAATCTTGCGTAATCTCATGACAGATCACCCGATCTATTCTAGAATTATTATTATAGGTAACCCTATTGAAGTATTCCACTGCTGACAGTCCTTTTATATCGCAGATTTATCACTAAATAATACAAATACAGGAAAGCGTAGGTACTAAACTCATACATGTCTACTTATTTGGTCAATACAAATAATTTGAATAATTTTGACGAACATGCTAAGGAAAAATATGTAGTACTTTCTGGGAAATTAAATTAGCGATGGACTGTTTATGTAAAATTACAAACACTAATGATTAAAATGGGTTTAACACATTTTAGTTTGTTATTTTAGGTCAATAACACTTAAAACGGGGCAGACAACAAAAGGGCTCTAATTATAGAGGGAAAAATAAAATATTTAATACCAAACGCCAAAAAAGAACGCCAAAAACATAGTCCAAATGCTAAACTTGAGGCCCCTCATACTATAAAATTATAATAAAACTTCCATTCTTCCAAAGTTAACGTAATAATGTCACATATTCATATGTGACGCCTATAATATCAACAATGATTTCGAAATGAATCACAATATAAAATGTATACAAAACGAGATAATTCGCGTCGTCTCGTCACCAATAGGTACAGACGACGGCGTTAATAGACAAGTCGTGACAATCCAATACAAAATTTGTACAGACGCCAGCACGACAAGCTACTACAATCTGTCAAATTTCTTTAATAGATTTTCAACTTTATCGCTAAAGCATAAGGTTCAAAGATGATTGGGAAAATTTTACAGTTTCGGGTAGCTTAATGTGCTGGCGTCTGTACATAGAATTTACACTGAGAGTATATCTCATGATAAACTTTATTATACATACGTTAATACTTTGACATATTTTTTTATAAATATTGCCTGAAGTCGGTCAGTCTAATGCTCATTGGATATTTTCCTTGTCAAGGCTAAAGAGTAAATTGACTAAAATATGCCTTACATACGCAAATAGTTAATCATGAAGATTAGGTGAAACACTCATAAAATGTTCCCATGGTCATTTGACTCATTAAAAATACGTTAATTTTAATCAATAAAATAATAAATTAATTTTTTTATAAAACATGGAAGAATTCCAACAAATGTTACGATTCAATTAGGCAACAACTGACGTTTCAATAACTGGTAGTAATAATTTTAATGATGTCTCTGGTTTGCTTAATGCTTTATCATACAAAATTAGAATTATGTTAACCCCACATAATACCACCACCAAACCACACTGTAGTAATGTTGATAACAAACGAATGTGCAAGGCCTTCAGTATATTATCCTTATTATGTTAAAAAAATATTAATGGGATTTGATAAGAGTTACGTAAGAAGTGCAATTAGTTAGAAATGGAGTTTTCAACGAAGGGTTGGAATTTCTAAAAGTGGACAAGAACGCAATTCAGTGTGAAACACATATGTATATAATCACTTAAAGCATACCTGAATTAATTACACCTGCTAAAATACAATTGCAAAATTTTTAATGTTTTCGTGTTTTTATAAACAATGAGAGGAGGCCTGTGTCCCAGCAGTGGGAATATTATAGGCTGATTATATATGTATGTTATGTTTATAAACAACAATATTCGCCATTAATTCCATTATTTCACGCTCAATTGAGTTATCAGAAATATCAGTTTCATTTCAAAATTAGTATTCCTAATCTGACACCGTTTAACTGATTAATGCAACAAAATGAGACATAATAGTGTGAACGATAGCGTGAATTTTAATATGCCCATTAGTATTCTCTCCGATGTCATGTGGGAAGGAATCGATAGCTTGTGTCATATATCCTTCGTGTTTACCTTCATTAACAACATCCATGTTGCAAAAACAAACTGCAAATTAAATTGCATTTACGCATAATATCGCAGTTACTTTAATTAATTTGACATTTTATAGCCCTCCTTCTGATCTTAATTTAGTCGTTGTAAATAAGTTTATAGTTTTATTTGATTTCAAATGGAAATTGTTATCTAGCTCTATTTGTAGATCGTTTTCCGCTACAGGCAGGTTTTGATCTTTTATAATCTCGTACGATTTCCGTGTACTTGAATAAGGTACCAGATGATCTAGATAAAATCCTACGGGTTTTTCATTAGCATTTATTAGCAGTTTAAAAATACAGTCAAAAAGTGGCGGTTCAAGGAGACTAGATAACCTTTCTGATTGTCCTTATCATTGTCCCATCACACTCGTATGCTTCAAACGTTGTGTTTCACAATGTCATTATTGAAATTAGTTTGTTTTGACTACATTCTGTTGTTTTTATAAAACTCTTCATATTACCGACATTTCTTCTCTTCTAAAACGAACGTAAAAGTTCAACCTTTCAATGTAGGTAAAACCGTTACCATGACGGTTGACATTTACTGAGACAGATTTGTATTGACCACAAGGGCTAACAGAATATAAATGGATACTCGGTATTCTGAGAAAAACTGCAAAGGAATCAAAATAATTATACCTATGTGCTAGTAGGGTTAAAATTAATTTTATGTATCATACAATGACCTATGGTAATGGGATACCAAAATAAGAAAAAGCTTCATTTGACTTTCAATGGAAGTTTATTAAATGCCTATAAATATTTTTTTAAATGCCACGTTTACTCTTGTTCTAATATATGTATATCATGTCAAGGCTTAAGTCTAACGCCTTTGTTTTGTTTATGCTAGATAATTGAGTCTATGGTGTTCAAAAGGTTGGGCCATTCAAGGTTGAGTCCTCATACAACAAGTTGGGACGTATTCCAATTAATAATGTAGAACAAGAAACTTGCTATACTAATTAACAATAATTTATTATCACTCCGTTCTATGCCCTCTTTTGATGAAATACATACGTGGGTTAAAACGTCTATGTACACAATTTATCTCTACTGTCTGTCTTTTCATTTACATACATATCGGTTCACTGGATACTAAATAATGTTACTGTATCACTTGTCTCAGTCAAGTCTAATGCAGATTGTTGGAATTTTGCGTCCCTATGCAGTCAGTGAGTTAATAAATTACATAGATCTGACATCCATTGATACGAACATGATAATTTGTTGCTGTTTTAACAGCAATACGTTTGAAATAATGAAAAATTTGATTAAATAGAGATAACACGTGATAAAATTGGTTTATGATGAGAACTATAAACGTCTTGGCATACAAGTGAATGCGATAAAGAACGTAATTTCTTTGACGCTTAATGTCAAGGAGATGAATAAAGGCATTGACTTTGTAAATTAAACTATAAATATCGTTGATCATAGAAGAATCCACTTTTTTCAATCATACAAATTCAAACCTATCGTTGTTTCTTAAAATAAATCTTACAACAAGACTAATACGTGAATATAAACTAAACGTAAACGTAAATATTTATATTCACTTATATAAAATTATTTTTTAACCAAATCTAAAGAATTTATTTCTGCCTTTGAACTTTTTAACTGAATCATGAAAAGCCAGAATAAATAAACTCAACGAGGTGGAAACTCTGCTCGAAATATGACCAGTTATTGTACCCAAAAACGGCGGCGAGAAATCTCGTTTCCTAAAGCGGTCTTTATAGTGTATTGTTATAGCATTTTAATTAAACAATATTTCCAAGTGTATATTTCGATTAATTAATGTGAATATAATCGGCTTCTCACTTACGCATGCAATCTAAATTTTTATTATTATCCTCATGTGTCATTTAGCAATAAGTGATCATTATTATTATTTTATCATTACTTTCAAAGTGAATAATTCTATTCCTGTATATCACATGTTTGACAAAAAAAAAAAATAAAACTCAACGTAGCGATTGCTAAATCTTCATACTCGAAAATGCTGTTGCATACAGTTTTTTGTACATCCAATTATTCAGAATATGCAAAGGAACGGTGCTATTTAAGTACATCTCCATATATTTTAGGGCCTCTAGAACGCGACAAACCGCAGATTTAATGGTCGGATTGCAGCATCCGAATGTTCCATTGAACAAAATATTACTAGAATTGTTTAACATATTATTATTTGGTTCATTATGTGTAGGACTATGTCCCGGTTTGAGATCATCAATAATTTTTTGCATGAGTTCAGAATATACGGTGGCCTGCTTTTTTTAGATTTTCTGATAATTGGATTCTTCCGCTGAAATGTTTTGAAGCTTCACGTAAGAATTTCTCTTCTCACAAATGTATGTCAAGTGATTCAACGACTATCTGACTTCGTTTTATTGTTCAAGTAGGTCTGTCTGAGTGCCGAAGAAGGACATCATGGCTGTAACTTTTAATGAAATTGTAAGGATATCAACAGCATTACGTGTTTATTACAGATGCTTTATTATTGCTAATTGTGGCTAAATTAGGTCGGTGATAAATGAATTGAGTTTTAAAAGTACGCTAGTTAGTCAAAAATTCACTTGACGATTAAAATGTTTTATTGGCTTATTATTATGCGAATTGCTTTGGTATGTTTATTTGGCGTGATATCCGTTTTGTATCATTGGTTTAAGTGTTTTGTTTATTTATGGAATTGCGAGGGAACCTTCGTGGTGTCCTCGATCACATTGTCTAATTTATTCAGAATAAATTAGACTTTCGCAACGTCGTAAAGATCTGTCGTCTGGTTGTCATTGTATTACTGTATATAAAGTCGAGTCCCTGTATAAGGTTGTTGTACGTAACCACAACTTTACAAGGTTGCGGATGTCTATTAACTGGTGCTCCGAGTTCAGAAGTTCGCCTTCGTTAACGTATAACGTAAAATATTCTTTAGCAATGACTTTTCGTTTTTATTCGTTTTTTTCTGACGCGCCTTTATTTAAATGTTAAATATGCTTTTCTTGGGTAATCATTACTTTTATTTTCGGCTCGTGTATTATATTCAGCACTTAAATAATTGTCAAATTGAAATTTAATTTTAGCGTCATGTCATGATCTACGATTAAACTTTAAAGTCATATGTTCAACAGATTCCTTACGACATACATTAACGACGTAAAGGGACTCGACGTAAAGGGAACCATCCATTTATGAATAACTTACTTAAAATAAGAGTAGATTTACTAGTATTTTAAAACACGTAGTCTTTAACCTAACCCTTATCTTTGTAACGAATGTAATGCACGCTATTTAGTCAAGAACATCGAACCAGTTTTAATTTCTTTGTGGCAGCGGTTACTACCAGTTGCGCACGGGTTGATCTCGTCTCGTGACCACTAGAGGTATGACCTATATTAGATTGTCATACGTTCAGACACGATGCAGCTTGCTGTTTTATTTTTAACTGTCACTTACGTTGTTAGACATTTTAAGAGAGAAGCAAACTTTTGCTAACCGAGACTTGTAGATTTAAACTGAATAGGTATGTTGTTACGTACTGATGGGGTGTCGACCTCTAGACCTATGGTTTTATTGTTCATACCCCAAAAATGATTCATGTATCTGATCCATAGGACTTTTATACAGCCGGCTCTCGGACTATAATATAAATATTTCAAAGGAGACATACAGAAGTAGACATTTCAATTTTATTTTCTCCCATAACATTTTCCAGTTTCATTATTATCGATGACCTTGAATGATACAAGATTAATAATATTTTTGACATCAAAGATTTATGTAATAGATTACCCACAATCAGAATCGACGTTTATCATGAAGAAACAAGAAAGAATGATCATACGTCCCGCCCATTATTTTTTACGACTCCGTATCAGAAAAGCGACCAGTAAACGCAAGGATTTATCGGCACTAAAGCTCTGAAACACTGAATTAACTTACGACCTGATAACACTGGCCGATAAGTGTACAATTATCAAGACGCATTAATAAAAAAAGAAAAAGAAAACGAAAGTTGATTCACTTCTGGAACTGTCACTTTTGTTCCAATTTATTTTCAACTTACTGCAAATGATAACACTGCGGTTCCCTTTTAATTGCTCCAT
The DNA here is from genome assembly GCA_963855955.1 of Luperina nickerlii. Classification (NCBI taxonomy): domain Eukaryota; kingdom Metazoa; phylum Arthropoda; class Insecta; order Lepidoptera; family Noctuidae; genus Luperina; species Luperina nickerlii. The sequence continues at coordinate 11,357,722 of OY979681.1, read as the reverse complement.
CAATTTTCGGTAAGAATTCACAAGGTACAGATTACATACTAAGTGACAACTTGGGACGTTGATGTCTGATGTGTTTTTTTTTATTCGTCAACCAAAAAAAAAGCCGTGTGCACCTTCTTCCCTGCTCAACCAACAGGAACTGGTGAAGGCATTTTTTCCCTACCCTTTATAACTTTTCACGTTCAAAAGTACTGATGTTAAAATAAAAGCCTTTGAATAAAAACTGATCTTTGTAGTTGAACACCTGATTAATCCTAATCAGAAGTAAAGCATAGTTCCATTCTGAAACTTGTTGTAACATCGAATGTGATGCTCCCATTGTTGCATTGTGTGTGTTGATGTGACCCATAGGAAAATATCAATCTCCTTTTAAAATATGTATCTATTAAAATATGTACAACGAGATTATTGGTAACCGAACTAACAATTTTTGAGGTAAAACAAATACTTACATAATTCTATCATCTGCCTAGCCTTTTCCCAACTATAGGGGTCGGCTTCCAGTCTAACCGGATGCAGCTGATTACCAGTATTTTACATGGAGGGACTGCCTATTTGACCTCCACAACCCAGTTACTAGGCAATACGATACCCCTTGGTAAGACTGGTTGTCAGACTTTCGGGCTTCTGACGACCCGTAACGACTGTCAAAGATCCACGAATGACAGCCGGGACCAACGGCTTAACGTGCTTTCCGAGGCATGGAGGGGTCTCGGTATATGAAGATGGATGGTCACCCATCTACGGACCAACCGCGGCAAGCGTAGCTTAACCTGTGAAAGAAATTTGACAGATTGTAGTTAACTTGGCAATAAATTCATAATTCAGTATTTTTCTCTATACGAATTTCTGCTATTAAACATAATTATTGGTTTTTCCCGGGATGGCACTAAAGGTGACTATGGGATTTTAGTGCTGACTCCACGTCGTCTTTTAAATAATTAGCTACGACTAAGTTTTCGATGTACCTATGCATTCTCCACAGACTGGCTTAAGATCTGATCTAGTCCATTCATATTCTGTGGCTACGTGTACGATCTACAGGTCATTTGTTTTTCTGGTGGAAACTTCTTTTCTCATTTCTCGATTTCCCTATCCCGAACGTTCTACGCCTCATCTCCATCTTATATACCTTACTCCACTTATTCATCTTACAGCCCCCATCATCAAACTTGCTCTGAAGGTTTTCTGGTATTTTTCATTCTGATAGTGCCAATGTTGTATTTAGATATGTAAGTTCTGCGTTCGTAAGTCTTCAAAGCAATGTGTCAATTTATTCCTGATCACAACCACCGTCAAGCGTTGTATAAACTTCTCATTTCATACCATTTACGTACATTTTAATTCAACTCCTTACGTTTAAGCGTCATACCTCAAACAGATATAGATATATGTGTATCTCAACCTTTATCCGTAGAGTTGGTTAATTAATTAATTTCAATTATCTCACTTATTTGTGATGACAGCATTGTTTCTAATGAATTCGGCGTTTTATTTAGTGGAATATGTTCCAAGATTCTTTACCTTTTCCAAGTTTACATTACCATTAGAAAAACTTTAAACTGCAGATAATTAATTATTTCAATAAACACAAATTCAGCATCAAGTTCGTACAGGAACTTTGGGATGAAAATAACAAATCACAATAGTAAAATTGTATTTTTATTGTAGTCACTTTTCTTGTTACAATATTATTTAAAACAATGTAACTATTTTAAAATATCATGTTGTTATTTAATAAAGTGATATAAAATTTAAGTTAATTATAGGTACTACGTCGAGTGCATACGGTTATACGAATAAAGATAGGGGTGTTTTCCCTCTAAAAACAACAGCATCACGAATAAAAAATGCAATAAACAGAATGTTTCCTCAAGAATGTTTATCTGATAATGCATCATCCAATACGGAGCCGAGATCGGTATATGAAAAGAGATGAATTACACCTTTAATGAGGCAATTTCTTTGTCAGTAATGATGATAAAGTGATCAACCTGCTGCACCTTACAACTACGTAGTTTTATTTATCCACTTGATGGTATTTTGTTCTCCTTTGCATGAGACAAGAAATCGTGGGTATGATATAATGATATTTATCATGCACAAAATTGTAGGATGGATTTTATTGATGGCTTTCTGATGGTAGGTACTAGGTAGTATTGGTACCAACTTGCTGAGAACGTCAGTTTAACAATTTCTGTTCTTTTTCCATTTCACTTTCACAAATTCTAGCCCAGTGATTTGTTTATTATTTAACGGCTCCTACACACAGGCGCGACGCGCGACGCGAATCGCGCGCGACACAAAGGCACCGCTCGTCGCGCGACTTGCTGTGCCTTTGTGTCGCGTGTCGCGTCGCGCCAGTGTGTACGAGCCTTAAAACATTTTTCTCAGGATATTTTCCACTAACGGAACAATGGAACAGTACCTAATTCTAGTCCATTTTTTTTGCATTGGTTATTTATTAATCACAGCTGCAGGGTTGTCCAACTCTCCAAAAGCATTTTCTTTTGAATGATTAGGTTCATTGTCCACATTATTAGTCAGACATTCCATTTACCCTTGAATAGAAAATATAATTTATTACAAAATATTTTTTAAGAACACCGTACCTATCGATAAAAATCCCATGACGGGTGGAGTTCGTTTTTTTTTCTTCTATGAATAAAATTACTATAGGTACCTAATTTTATACAGCTTAATGTTTTCTTTAATGCGTTTTGCCTACGATTAATGACGTAAGTCAAAATATTCTAAAAAAAGTAACAGCATAATTATCATGTCATATGACTTTCGGTCATTATTACATATACTGTTTATTTTGTTAGTCTGCATCATCTGCGACTATTCTTCAAAGATGACACGACACAAATATTTGTCATCTAAAAATACATCCTTAATTGCCTGTACTTATGGTTTGAAATTCAATGGGAAGAAAGGATTACTGTTCTGTTTTGTTAACATCTTTTGTTAATGAATCGCGCGACTCAACAGCTTGTAATTAAAAATAATTGAGCGCTATTTAACTTCTTGTTAAGCGCATACAACTTATGATTGCGCTATAAAAATTCTTCTCAGACTTTTATAAAATAGGATTTGACGTAGATTCAAATCGTGTAGCTATAGAAAGAGATCATTTCACAAGTTTTGCTTACATTAGTATTAGTTTTTTAACCCCCAAAACGTTCGAATTTTTAAATTAACAATTATCGGACACTGATCGAAGATACGTCATTTCAAAGGAATGTCTTATCGTACACATAAATGCACATGAAGTGCATTATAAATTATATAATACGCAACACAAGAGCGCCCTTGTATACATACCTACTTATGTTATACCTAGGTTTCTTTGAAATAAGACGTATCTACCTAACTGATACGGCAAATAAGCGTCGTGAATCGTGAATTCGATCCATCAGATCAGACGCATTCTGGTATAAAAAAACGCCAAAATGATTTCCCATAATTTACGGACAGCCCTATATGACGTGACCGTGACGAATGGAACTTTAATAAGTGACGGAAGCGCTCCGGTGGACGTGAACTGGCGACTTCCGACAATGGCGGGAACGAACGAAAGCGGCCGTCTTCACTACGCCTCATGTATTTTCTTACGGGAACTGGGTCCCTCTAAGTTCCTTATCATTTCCTCTGGATCGAATTGAGGGGCAAGCGCACACTCGTGTGAATTTGCGTACATGGTCCATTCTCCCTGTTTACCACTTCCGACAGTCAGCGGGTAAATTACGACAGTAAATACCATGTTTGAGAGATGGGTCGGCGACCGTAGATGTTAATTATGATGACGTCCGTGTGAAACTGTGACGCTTATCCACTTGACGTTATCCCTTTACGTTTCCAAAAAGCACATAATTATTTAAATGATTTGTTTTTTCTTATTCTTTGAAATCATTTCGTTGGACACGTGCACATCCAAATGAAGAGCTGATTAACTGATTATTTGTAGTTCGGAGCCAATTTCTATATGTAATTTTGGACTGGTCTATCTGAAAGCTTTCTCCTCTCTAAAATATAATTTAAATCTCCTGTGAAGCTATTTAATTAAATATTACGTTTTCCATGTCAGTCCAGTCATTTCATAAATGATTCTTAGCACATTTAGAATTTTATAAATTAGTGTGCTTAGTGTGCACACGAACGACACGCGTCGACGAAAGGGGCAACTGCAACCGTCGACGCGTGTTGGTGCCGCTCGTACTCCAATACACGAGCGACACGTTGTTGACGTCTCTGTCGTCAACGCGTGTCGCCCGAACGTGTGTATGTACACTTATGCTCGGTTCCTATAAACAAAAACGATGGTTTTGCTTACCAATAGTAGCATTTTCTTGTTGCCAAACTGGGAATATAAATAGATCCGTAAGCTAATTGTACCTGTGATAGCTGCTTCCATAGTTATGGGTCTACTAGGGTCTACTATGCAAAGCTCTGAGGTCTTTGCTTCATTATTGGTAAAGATAAAAGAGTCTTAATTTTAACCGTTAACTGTCCATATGTTATAGGAATCGGCCACTAGACGGAGTGAAATGTCTTCACTTCAAAATTGGTTTAGTGGTTTGGTTGCCAGTTTGAACTAAACTGACATTGACTATCACTTTAGCTATAAAATATTATTATTTATTAATAATTCTTTCAAAAATTAAATGAGTTACGTACTTAGTTTTTGTCCGGCGTAGGTACAGAAGCCAGCATATCAAGCTACCCGAAACTGTCAAATTTGCCCAATCCACTTTAAACCTTATACTTTTAGCAATAAACTTAAAAATTTAAAGAAATTTGACAGATTGTAGTAGCTTGATATGCTGGCGTCTGTACCTACATATATCCTACAAATATTAAAATTATATAAATTTTATTGGTGTCTTATAATAACGTCGTGCTCATGTAAATTATGTTTTAAAATATTCCGTGATAATTTATACAATTTTGCACCGTAGTTAATAATCTACAGAAAAATAAACTAAATCACGAACATCTTAGTATGATTCTATCGTTAGCAAAATACTCATAACGAGGATGAAGTCGTGCTGAAATTAAAATTAATAAGGTCAAGCAATTTCGGAACGTTTGATCTTATCCATTGTTTGTATCGTTTTGTCCAAAATTAAATGCAAAACAATCGTAACTTATTCACTCAAATAAAGGCTCGTACACACAGGCGCGACGCGACACGCGACACAAAGGCACCGCTCGTCGCGCGACGAGCGGTGCCTTTGTGTCGCGCGCGATTCGCGTCGCGGTCGCGCCTGTGTGTACGAGCCTTAAAGGTCAAAAACAAACTCTTTTTGTTTATCCAGATTACAATTTAAACAGTAAAAAAATACTTCATGGGGAAACTACTTTATAAAGTAGATTTTACTATACAGAATCAAATTAAATTAGCAAGTGAAACTACAGGCGAGATGGGCGTTAATATCTAAATTCTAAATACGATATACACGAATAGGCAGTACATATTCCGTATAATTTGCCTTGGTATGGGCATGTGACGAGGAAGGATGAAACGCATGTACTTAACAAAGAAGAGGAATCATAAAAAGAAGTTATGAATGAAAATGTTTATGGATTAAGATGGATGACGTGTGCAAAGAATGATATGAAAGAAAATGGAGTAAATGATAGCGTGTCGGCTGACAGGGAGAATGGACAAAGAGACGTGTTGCGTCGACCCCAAGTACAGACGCCAGCACATCAAGCTACCCGAAAATGTCATTTTTTTCCAATCAACTTTGAACCTTATGCTTTAGCGATAAAGTTGAAAATTTATTAAAGAAATTTGACAGATTGTAGTAACTTGATGTGCTGGCGTCTGTACCATGGGACAAGGGCAGGAAAATGATGAGTACATGTTGATATTTAACCACCTACTGCCATTGTATGATTATGTACGATAATCATTCGTAATCATTTCGTAATCACTGCACATTGTGATGACCCATAACGACAGAAATGATCCTGCACAGATACAGCTAGTGATTCTGTATCTGTAATCAAAGATTACGTAATTCATTGCTTCAAATGTAAATTACTCTGATCACTGTTTACTAATATATATATCTTACGTGGCTTGATTAAGAAACTTCTTTGAACACCTACTTGTGCCCACTAAGCAACAATTTACGGCCGATTACAAAAGATCTATGGACCAATAACTCCTTTATTTATAATAAATAAAAAAGTTAATAAGCTAATCTGTCTGTAGACAACTTTATTATTGTGTTGTAAATTTATCTCGAGAGCTATAAACGTTACTAAGTAAGTATATACTTTGACTAAGCGTTATTCCTAAACTCTCAAAGTACAAAATACGTAAGACTGAGACGAGAACATGTATGAGCCGAAGCACTATGTAAATCTTGGCATTAGCCTATTTTTTAGACACAGGTCGACCATGTGTTTAACGCACGTTCCATCCAATTATTGTGAAAACACCGATTGGTTCCTCTATAAATGTTGTTAAACAATTTACTTTGATTGGCACGCTTTGGAGATATTATTTTTGCAAGACAAAATCGACAAGAGACAGTTTCAAATTTTCAATAGATATAACTGTTTATGAATATCATTAAGCTTTATGAGACGTAATGAACGCGCACCAATCAGCGTAGGTCGCGCACAGACGCGCGAATTCCGTCGAATTCGCGCGTCTTCATTTTATCTCAGAAGAAATATGTGCATTAAATTGTGGAGATAAGAGTGAATTTGCTATATATGTTAAGTTTCAGATTAACGCTTCGATGCGCTTCGACTCTGCGCTAGTATGACTATGAATTGACCCTTAGGGTAACCCTAGACTATGCAGGTGTCAGAACCATTAGCTCTGCGCTTTGTTTGCTTTTCCACACAAATGCTAAATGCGTATATCTTTAGTTGTGACTTGTCCCATTGTTAAGCAAAGGCCAGTCTTTCACTGCCCGCCATTGTTAGCCAATTGGGCACATGTATCGTCCGCTACAACGCTAAGAGCATAGATGTACATAGATCTAAATGTTTCCGCAACCTCTTTTAAAATAAAGTTTAGTTTCGACTGCCGTAGTGGTCGCTAGTGCGACTGCTGATGGGGGTTATGGGGTCCTGGATCCGATCAACAGGTCCAGCACAATGTTGTTGGATTTATATATTTCAAATTTCCCAGTAGCAGTCCAGAGTCTGGTTTTGGTTAAAGGCTCGTACACACAGGCGCGACGCGACACGCGACACAAAGGCACCGCAAGTCGCGCAACGAGCGGTGCCTTTGTGTCCCACGCGATTCGTGTCGCGCGTCGCGCCTGTTTGCACGAGCCTTAATGCGATACGCTCGCCCTATATTCAATAAGACAACTAGTGAACGTGTCCAAACTGCCACCATGTGGTCAAACTGTTGGTTTGTCTATACCAATCCTTATTTTTTCTTCACAACTACTTGGCAAAGATTCTTTTTGGATGTTGATCTCAAGTAAAATAAGCTTCTCTAGTCCGTAAAAGGCAACCCATGGAATATACATATCAAGAGCGCAATAGCCTCTCGACCACTGATCCGTTTGCCAAGCATTGTGAATAGAACAATTTCCCTCACGACCGTTAGTGGAAATATGCATTTTGTGAAATTTAAAGATTATTCACAGTATCCATAATGTGCCTATGTTGCGGTCTATGTGGATCGTAGTCAGGCGTTGTGGTCAGCACTGGATTTCTAACAACTTTATGCGATGTTGCATGCATTTGCAGCATTTTATGTAAGTAGGTATGTTGCAGTTGTTATTGAGTACTCGTTACCTACATATAGACATTCAACTGTTTGCATGAAGCGATTACCTATATTTTGTTATAATAAAGACATCGCCAGTAGTATTTTAGTTATAGTTTTTTTTTTAAGCTTTTGGAGCAAATTTTTCAGCCAGTAGAGAAATTGCTGAAAACTATTAATTTCTAATTGTCTCAACGCTAAAATGATTCGCCCGATTGCATTTGACGATTTCAAAATCGGTGCTCATTTCTGCGGACAAATAATTTAACTAGGTTAGTGTTCTACTTTTGTTAGTTTACAAAAGCGTAGAGACTTTTTAAACATTCTGAACAAATAATAAATTAACTCTATTTATAAAACCCACGTAATGCATATCCGAAAAGTGGGCAAGATACGTTTTAAGACAAATTAAAGTGCATTTAAAAGGGGGCGGCATACTTCAGTGTGAAAAAACCGCAAGTAAAAAGTAATCTTATGTCACATGTGTTTGAGTCCAATTTTTTTCGCACTTCATCAATTTCACGGCTATATTGACAGATTAACGTGCTCCGGCGCTATGTACCGTACACAAATAAATCACTTTCTGACAAAGCTGTACAACTTTATAAAACTGATAATATCTACGATCGACAATCTTATTTCGGTCGCACAAAGTTTTACGATGTTGCACAATACTCGCTCTTATTCTTAAAGAAATTATTGCATCGGTAAATTATCGAGTTGTCAACCGGCCTTTGTTCAGAAAACGTATAAAAATTTCGGACCACCAAATAAGTGCCCATGGGACGATTACTCTGCAAGCATAAATAAAATTATATGTAATTATCGGGAAAAATGCCACGTTAAACCTCGAGTGAAGTTGCAAATCTTAAGAGCTGGTTTATTGAATTCTTTAATTATTGTGATACGCCCAAAACTGGCTCGTTTGTTGCGGTGATATTTTAACAAAAATAATACGAGCACCTTGGAATTTTAAAAGGTTATTTAAAGTGATTACGGGATTGATTGAAAAATTGCCCCGATGTTACTTAAGTAAACTTAAAAGGTAATCAACCGTAACAATTTGTTCAGACCATAAAAGAAGACCTTTGCCAGTCTTTCTTTATTATTTCTATCATATCTAATTACTGGAATATTCCTTTACTCTTCAGACAAATAACATAACATAACATTATGCTTGTTATACAGAAGGGTGACGCAGAGGTCCTAGGAGGAGGAGGAGGGAGGGAATTCCTAGTGTGGGACAACGTTTAATTAAAAAAAAAAAATGTAAGAAAGAGGTGCTATAGTACACCCGAGTTTCGCCAGTTATCTTTATGTCCCATGTAGTTAATAGGGGGCGAGACTATTACCATTAACTGAGCACAAATCCAGACTCCTGGCTGCCACTTAGAAATTCCAGATAGTAAACCCTACAACGCTCGACCCGGGAATTGAACCCAAGACGTCATGTTCAGCACTAGCGTTAGCGCCCATTACACTAACGAGGCCGTTTAGCTGATGGTCAAACTCTCTTGCGATTACCTTTTGAAAGTGAATGTAGTACAGCTAGATAATGTAAGTACTTACTTACCATATAATTATATTCAAATCAATATCCTGCTTCATATATTCAGATAATCACCTTATTAAAAGCTAAATATAATCGCAAAAAAAAAAACTAATTTGATTTACATGGTAATTACTATGTTACGTCAACACTTCAAGTTTGTTACATATTTTATTCCGCGTTTCACGTAATCGGTAAACGGAATCGTAATTCGTAATGCAAGATTTATTTATGTGCATTTGTCAAGTCACTTGTCTTCAAAGTGTACATTTAAGGCTCCTGCAAACAGGCGCGACGCGCGACGCGAATCGCGCGCGACACAAAGGCTCCGCTCGTTGCGCGACTTGCGGTGCCTTTGTGTCGCATATCGCGTCGCGCCTGTTTGTACGAGCCTTTATTTTTGAAACGTAGAGCAGCACTGCCTTCAAAGAAAAATGTCAAAAAAAAAGTCCAACAGAAGACAAAATATTGTGAGTTCCTTCTTTAATGCAAAAGCTCTTCGACTACCAATGGATGTTTGAAAGCTCATCAGAGATGACATGGGTATAAGGAACTTTGTAGGGAACAGGATGAAAAATATATATTTCAGTGTTGGTCCCATAGCAAAAGTTGTCGATTATCATGAGTACTACACTCCCTAAAAGTATGTCCCTCGTTTAACCTAACAACCTGTATAAAGTGATGCTCTAATCTAGAAGAAATCACCTCGATATTTTATTGACTCCTTTCAGAGAATCTAGAGGTGTTAATCTAATTGATTAAAGGCTTCTAGTTTTGTTATTACGTCAAGTCTAGAAAGGCAATACTTATTATAAACTAGCTTCCGGTGGTAGTGGTATGTCGATAAAAACCAGTAGCCAGTAGGGAAGGCCCCAGGGCTCAAAGTATTCCCATACCTTTCATCAAAATCGGTCTACCCGTTTCGGACATAAAACGGAACAAACAGACAAACAAAACAATATAAAAAAAACACTGGCACTCCGGTAGTGCCGACAGAAGTGAAAACTTGAACAATTACGAGTGTATTTTGTGAATCGTCTTATAAACAAAATGTTATATATCCGTGGTTCAGCGCCATCTCGTCGTTGTTGGATGAACTACGTAGTAAGTACGCGAGGCCCTCGTAGTTCTTCCCGATGTGCATAGATGGCGCTGTCTTACGTTTTACGTCTTACGAATTTTCGATCAGGGTCACGTGACCTGACGCCAGTTTAGAAGTTTTTACCCATTCCAAAAAAAGTACACAGCGCCGCTAAAGAAACTTCAAAAATATATACAAAAAGTCACTTCCATTTTATTTATTTGCATAAACCTAAGTAAATGTATATAGATTATGTAAGATATTTATTTCATGAAGACTTTCAAATTTCATTTCAATATTGGTAGCAATCTAAATTTTGTCACCCCCCAGCACTTTGCTACGAGTAGGTACTGCATTATTACTACTTACCTACCAAGGTATGAGTACTGTAATAGCATTCATTCATTCTTTAAGGCTCCTTCAAACAGGTCCGACTCGCGATAAAATCGCGCGCGACACAAAGACACCGCACGTCTGCCTTTGTGTCACGCGCGTGTCGCGCCTGTTTGTAGAAGCCTTTACTGTGATGTCCTATAATATGTTAGATAATTGATATCATCAGTCATCAGTCACTATAAGCTCATGAACTTAATATTCCAATCTTGGCATTGCTACATTTAATTAGTTTGATGTTATTTAGTCTAAATATTAATATTCTTGACAGAAGTATAAACTGATTTAACTAACTTTAATTAAATATTGAAGCAAATGTCAAGTGAAACCAATTCCAACTATCTTTCCTTGATTAGTTTGCGAGTTAAATTGACTAATGTGACATATTACGTGTCATTTTCATTGCAATCAACATACGGATGTGTTTACTTCCTAATTAAACAGTGCGGATATATTGTATTGATGATTATGATAGACTATTGTTAGCTGTTACAGTTTTGCTGTCAGACGGCAAGAGGGCTGCATACTCACGGCAAATGTCACCAATGAAACTGAACGCGTTCAACACACCTAAACCGCGTTCAAGAACTGTCATCAGTGTCAAAATTGTTGTGGAATATTGAGCTCTTAAATATGTTTTAGGAATGCTGATCGCGCTCAGTTTCATTGGTGAATTCCGCACCTAGTAGGTACAGTAGCGGAAGAAATACGTCTTGTCGAAACCTATTTGATAACTATGAGAGATAAACTGGCAATAAAAATAAATGGTTTCATAAGATGCGGTTGGTCGAAATAGATTCCAACAAGAACTTAGAATACGCCATTCAAACTTGACAGACATATGAAAAGTTTATTCTAGTTGATGTTGCTACTCAATACAGAGCTTTCATGATAAACTATGAATATGTTAAATTAAAACCCTGCATTGATAAACATGCATAAAACATAACTTATCAAAGGACCTACTTCCTCAAAAATTTGCACAAAAATCGATCCATACGTTCCTAATGATGTATTAAAGGTTCGCGTTACGTACGCTCTCGATATACAAATATATAATATATGTGTCAACGAGTTATGTTATCGATACTTTAATCGGATTATGACGCGCCTAAAGTATCCGGTCCAGCCAGTTCGGACACGATATTAGGGCTGGAATACATGAACCTTTTTATTAGAATGCTAATATTTTAATTGTGGTGATTTAAAAAAAAATCATTTTCATTACACGATTGACAAATATGAGACAGCCTAAGTAGAAGAATTTGCTTCTCCAAAGGTTGCAATTATCAATGAAAACCGTTGCCACCATGTTCAAAAAAGGTGTCGATAGCCTGTAATAACTTTGCATACCTAATATATCAAGATTGGCATTTAATAACAGTCAAGGAATAGGATAGAGCTGCAATGGGATAAAATAGTTGTCGGTGATGATGATTATGATGATGATTATATTATGATTAATTTTTCTAAGCCTCAGTCATAGAAAAGTCGAAGAAAACCTTATAAAATAACATTAAGTTTCCCAGTAACTATAAAACTACTAGAGAGCATTTTAATAGTCTTCTAAACCAAATGAAGAAAACCGGTGTACGGTCTTTCTTCACCCAAAGACATTCTACAGCATTCCCTAAGGGCTCCTACAAATTACGTGGGACAACAAGTGATAATAAAATGTTCCTTTTTATACTTTCCCCATATAGCGAGGAAAAATAGTTTAACCGACTGACCAATTAAACAATCGAGTCGTAATTATGAGTTATTCGAGTGTAGCATTAATGTTATATCTCATGTTCATCTTTCATTAACATCATTTTAGCTTTGAACATGAAAGTATTTCATAAGTAGTCTTTAACTGTATGAAGTTGGCTTTAACTGCTTGGAACTAGTCTGCGCTAAGGAATAGCACGACTTGATTTTCATGAACGTTTATTTCTTTTGTAATTTTTATGATGAGTTACGACTAAATTAGGTATATTAACAGTGTCAATTTCAATTGACAGTCTTGTCTTTTTTATTTGGTATTGCGCTCCTTCTTTAACCAAAATATGCTTTTTGTTTATTTTTGTACCATACTTTTTCTCCCAATTGTTTTCAAATATAATATCTACTCAGTTGCGCAATAGTGTTCGCAAAATAATTTTACGCAAATATGTTCGTAAAAATTACTGAGCTGTCTACCCGGGGCTTAAGATTCTATGCATGACACCTAGTAACACTTCATTAGATAGAAATAAATCTTACATTATATCTTATTCGACAATCAGTCAAGGGGAGTCGGTAAATAAGTAGTTTCTTTTCGCTTCAGGGCATATTAAGCTCATATGATTTGTACCATTTGATTCTTTGCTTTGATTGCATTAAGACACGCGATGGGTTAAACAGTGAGCATGCTACAAAAAAAAACGACTATATATTGTCATAAGTCGTTTGTTTCTCGGTAGATTTTGACAACTTTGACTATGCAATTATTTTGTTGCATTCCATTTTTGTTTTGTAGGGCTACACAGTACAGTCGGTCCTTTCACAGTTATTTTACCTCTGATTTTGCATCACTGCTCACAGTGATTTTTTCCTCATTTCTTTATTCTATTTCTAATTAGTTTACTGTTGGTTTGCTGTCACTGACAGGTCTGTCAAAATCACTGTGATCTTTATTGTCGGTACTATAAGGTACCTAGCTGTTAAGTTACTGCTGTCAGAGATAAAGTGACTGTGAATCTTTACATAGTATAAAACAAAGTCGCTCCATTCTTTTAAACTCCACAACGGATTTTGATGCAGTTTTAATTTTAAGCAATAGATAGTGTTTCAAGAGGAAGGTTTATATGTATAATACATGCATATTATAGTAGAGAAAAGCCGAGGAATTCAATGATTTCTAATGTGATGTCGTCGTAACAAACATATTTTTGTGCGCTTACATTGCAAATACTGGAGACTGCAAACACCTTACGAGATAGATCAAATTAATGTACTACGGAATTGTATATCTTAAAAATATCGATAAAAAAGTCCGCGATGGTAGGTATATGTTTATCTCCTAAGGATAACCCACAGTAACCATTTTTATCTTATACATAATTTACAAAAAAAATATGGGTTATTTACCAAGCTATTTTAAACTACTTACAGTATTTTTCCTTATCCAATAAAATACATTCAATACGTTGTGCATTTCATGGAGATCAAAATTGCTCTGTACAAGCATATCATTAAAACGAGTATCTTAGAAGATATCAGAGATTTATAAAGCGGGGGCAAAGCGGCTGGCGGGGCGGTACAAAGTTCACTGGGTCAGCTAGTGATAAACACGGTAATGTTGTCAAATTGGATTGATAAACAAGATGGCGACGTTAGTTCCGATATTGGCCGCGCGCTAAAAGCTCCTTGTACGCACGGCTACCCACAAGCTATACATAACCAGTATAAGCTGACTTCTGATTGTACGAAAAACCCTATACAATGCGAGGTCAACTAAAACAGTAAACGTGTAGCTTGATGTGTAGCAGTTTGTAGGTACAACTTTATTCCGTCAAATCGGTCTTTAATCAGGCGCGACACGCGATAAAATTGCGCGCAACACAAAGGCACCGCAAGTCGCGCAACGAGCGGTGACTTTGTGTCGCGTGTCGCGCCTGTTTGTAGGAGCCTTTAGGCCGAGATCTATAAACGTTGCTTAGCACGTACATTGGCTAAGAATTATTCCTGTCACTATCGCAAAACTGTCAGGACAAGAATTGCAGGATAAAGGCTCCTGCAAACAGGCGCGACGCACGACGCGAATCGCGCGCGACACAAAGGCACCGCTCGTTGCGCGACTTGCGGTGCCTTTGTGTCGCGTGTCGCGTCGCGCCTGTTTGAAGGAGGCTTAAAGATGGGAACATGTCTAAACCAAAGCATCTGCTTTATGTAACGTCTTAGTATTGTAAGTGTAGCTTATTCATAAGCCTGTTGAGCCTGCTTGGAATGCTTGTTTATTTTTTCTTCTATTACTATTTACATATTTCTGTGCTACACCGTAAAGGCGGTCTCCAACTGTGTTTGTCGCTTCTCTGCTTACAAAAAAAGTGTAAAGTATTTCATCTGGCAGCAATGTTTATCGCTATCGTAACTTAGTTGTTAGCCTTATATCGTCACAAATCACAATAATGCTTAAGCCTAATATAGACAGGATTTATTGGGACTGTCTCGTTGGTTAAGCAGTTGCAAGCGCTACTGCTGAACATGAGGTCTTGGGTTCCGTTCCCAACTCGGGCGAAAGGTTTTTCCATATGGAATCTCTCGGTTTTGTGTTAATGGCTATAGGCTCCCTATTACATCTACATGGGACTTTATATAACTGGTTAAATCTGGGTTTGCCATAGATACATTTCTGCCTTACCCGTCGCGAAAGACAGGCGTCTTGTAACGTTATTGTATTTATTGAGATACATCGAGATGGCTATCAACGCCTATTTTGAGCTTGTATAAATTATCATAAGAATAGATTGAAACCGGCTTTTGAGCTTATGCAAGTTTAACTCGTAAGCCGTGTCTATAAAATTCATACCAGAGATATTCTAAGGTGATAGGAATTGTTTATGTAAGCATCTGATTTTAGAGCTTATAATAATGAAATTATATCAGCCTGAGCCAGTAGACAAAGTAACTAGGGCTTTGCTGTAGTAGCTTTACGAGCGATGAAAAGTTATTGTATTACGATGCTTGGCAGTAATATAGTAATACAATAAACCACGATCACCTTCGTGGTTTATTGTATACCCCACCTTAATCACCATCATCCAACCATTCAAATTTAAAAATATTTTATTTTAACTGAACCTACATGGGCATATACATATAAAACATTAGAAGCTTGGTGCACGGTTCAAGTCATTTACTATGAAGAAGAGCCGGCAAGAATCTTTATGGTAAAGGGTCTTACAAACAGGCGCGACACGCAATAAAATCGCGCGCGACGCAATTTCACCGCTCGTTGCGCGACTTGCGGTGCCTTTGTGTCGCGTGTCGTGTCGCGCCTGTTTGAAGGAGACTTAACTCTTTTAAAATATTTGGTTTTTAAAATATTTTCATATTTCATATTCATCATCATCATCTGCCTAGCTTTTTCCCAAGTATGTTAGGATCGGCTCCCAGTTTAAACGGAATATCAGTACTTATTTTACATGGAGCGGCTGCCTATCGTCACGATAATAATATGCATACAGTAGGTCGTCTTCATACAAACGGACGAAACGCGGGCTATACCTACGCGCTTCGATCTCCGTGTGCGGTCAGGCGGCTCGGAGTCGCGACTGTGCCGCAGTGACGAACGGACGGTGTGTTGTTTTTTTAACAATAACCGCGCGATTTTTTCACTAAAAATAAGTTCAAGTACATATTTAATATGACGAGTAGGCTATATTGTGCTGTTTTTGGTTGCATGAATTCGTCAATAACGCATCCAGAGATAACTTTTTTTAGATTACCTGGAAACTCTGAAAGGTAAGACTATAAAATAATTTTACTTACTTGTAGGTAGGTACATAATGTGTGTCTTTTTAATGGATAAGTATTTCATTTTATCTCCCGAAAAAAAGATGTCTGGATTAATAAATGAAGTGAATAGAGTAAAGTGATAAACACGAGTGAGGTAGGTAGTTATAGGCGGTTCATGAATCATTAAACGGTAGGTACGCTGGTGTTAAAACCTCGGGGCATGTGTGTTTTGTTAGTTTGTATAATTCCAAGTAAAGACGTGGTTTTTATTATTAATAATAGTTGTTTATTGTACTGTGTGTATGAATAATACTAGAAAAAAATTGGTTGTCTGTAAAGTCGATTTACGGACGATAGTTTAACGTGACAACATCATAACAAAACATTAATGAAATGATTGCATACTTTTATGAATAAAATTTAATTATTTTTATTGAATTATTAATATTTTGTATGAATGAAGGAGAAGGAGGAAAGAAGGAGGAAAGAAAGGAGGAAGGAGTGAAATGAAATCTACAATTTAATTGATAAATTTGCTTTTATTTGCACTCATTAATTTAAATACATATGTTTATTACTTCAATGAACAGATTATTTTAATTATAATTTTTATATTATACATGTTTGCTATTTAACTTCCAATCTGTGTTATTCTGTTAAGGATAAGACGATGATAGGAAAGATTAAAAAAAACATTAATATACAAATTTTGAATTTTATTTGTAGTTCTTGAACGTTTGATTTAACTATAATAATAATAATAATTTAACATAATTTGTTTAAAAATACACATGAACAAGTTTTCATAGAAATAAACTGTAATCAGATTAATGTTAAATAAATGGTTAATTCGAAATGACGAATTATTTTATTATATATGTACACACAGTAAAATACAATAACAAAACTAAATGGAAACACAAAGTAGGCAAATGTAATTAAAATGCTGGAGGCGGGCAGCCCTATCGCATGTTTACGTACCGCGCGGCTGTAGGCATTTAATTCAAGGTTACGGCCGAGATACAATACTGTATGTCTTTATACTGTGCTATCGTCCTTCATATTTCATATTTTTATATCATTTTTCATTTACAGTGTTATAGGTAAAGAAGGTACCTATATCACTTTCTTCGTCAGTCCTTTGCCGAATATCACACGGTGTTGGGATCATAGGAATGTAAAAAACAGTAAGTAAACAGTGTACAGTGCGTGCCACGTAAGAAGAGACTTGACCCTGCCACCCCCGCCTCTTTCCGCCGCCCCGATGACGCCCGGTGCGGGACGGGGACCGGGCGTCATCGGAGCGGCGGAAAGAGGCGGGGAGGCGGGGTCAAGTCTCTTCTTACGTGGCACGCACTGTAGTAGTGGCGCGGTGGTGGGACCAACCTAGCGACACTGGGTTCTTTATACATTTTCAACTACCGGGCATAATTATCTCCTTCTTTCTTATATCTATGGTTGGGATAATCAAGATAAAAATCAAGTGTCTAAAGAATGTTCAAATAGACCCTTTATACTACATCAAAGAATAAAAAATAAATCAATTCCACTACAAATCTCAAATACAAAATGCCTTGTAAATGGTTATTCAAGTAGTAATAAAATCTGGGTTCGCGCAGTGGGTGTAAACTATGTAATGGAAAACATCTGTAACACTTCGTTGAAGTGACGAGCCGTCGACGTTCAGACTTCAGACGACGTTTCAAGTTCGCACTCGAGCAAATTGTATTTCAATTACAGACGTCGCGTAGGTGATTGCTAAATGCATTAGAGACTTTTAAAAGGAAATGCTAAACTGATTTCATTCTATGGTTTAGTTATCTACGTTTCAGTTTTTTTTGTTTGATGTTCTGCGAATTTTGAACTCTTCCGTCAAATCTTTTCGAATTTTGAACTCTGTTTTACCAAGGGTTTAAAACAGACTAAGTTTATCTCATTCATTCGGTCATTAATTAATTATTATGATTCAGTCAGTGTACATTAATCGCTGATTTATTTTGTGGTTTGTGGTGAGCTTTATGCCGCTTTACCAGGTTCAATTTATTTCTATGTAGCCTACCTACTTACCTATTTGGTAATATGTACTTGTCTTTTCTAGACCTAGGGGTCGAACGCAGGACGACTGGTATGACAGCCGCTAAATTTACCTCGATGCATTACAAACAAAACACAAATCTCCACTAAACGAAAGCAATTGAAGCGCATGACTCTTTTACAATTGGAATATTCATGAAACTTCTAAAGATGATCAAATGATAAAGCACAATAAGTTGTCATTGAGTGGCTACTCTATTTTTAGACCACACAACAAGCCACAAGGCACTCACTGTGAACTGTTCATCATAAAACACTACGCAATCAATTTGACCCGTTCCTCACATTGTTAGTCTATAAATTAAGTATAGCCGCCGTCGTGAGTAAAATAGGATGTTGTAAGATCTTATTTACCTTTATACTAAGCAAATAATTGGCAAAATTTAATATAGGTAATGTCGAAGTTGTGCTCGTAAATAGTTAGCGCCATCTATGTTCTTGCGTTGAAGCTTGACAGCGCCATCTGTTGTCGAATAGGACGCACCAATATGGTTTGTATTTATAAAGCTAGATGGCGCTGTTTTTAAATTCTGTTAATAATGAAAACAGGAAAATAAAATAATTTTTATTTTCACTGTTAATTGGTTGTTTATTTTAGTGGTATATTTATTTTCTTAAATATTTTTTATGAATGTTATACTGATGTAGGTCCTCACTACTAAACTTTAGTACCTCTCTACCTACATAGAGTTGGTATACATAACCATCTTTCACAATAATATTTAAAGTTATTGTGTTTGGAATAAACATGACTGAAATTATTTTTTTAATTATTTTCAAGCTGTTGACTACAGTGATAAACCACAAAACGTCGACTCACTCGCACAGGTTTTTTATTATCCATTAGGTAGGTAGCAGGATTTATTTATGATGCCATATCGCCTAAAATACCAAATATTATTATACCTACATATCTAATTGTAGTAACAAAACAAAGTGAAAACTTTTATTGAGATTTGTTCATTACCTACTTTGAATTGAAATTGAGTGATTTTTTTACTGTTATTTTCTTTTACGAGTGGTTTGACATTCAAATGAGTCTTCGCTGGATGCAGAGGTGGACGGGTAAATTGAATTATTATTAATACATCATTAAAATTTAAAGTATGTTTCACTATGAAGGTTTATCATTTCTTTGAGCTTATTTTTTCTTGGCAATCTGTTTACGTGATCTTGAAAATTCGCATAGTCATCTCGAAAAGTTATTATTAGATCAGATGCGTTGATAATGACTACCCATTACTAACGCATAACGACTATGATGATAAATTATTTAGATATTTTATATTATTAATAGATATATGATGCACTGCAAAGTTTAAGGTTATTTTTTGGACCCTAATTCACATCCACCATTATATTATGTAGGTAGGTATGTCAGATCTATTACCTAATGAGGTAACTAGAATGATAAATTCGTTTCTTCATGTGTGCACGTCATAATTCCTACCTACATTTTGTTGTTAGGTACGGCAGGTAACTGAATGTACAGACGCCAGCACACCAAGCTATCCGAAACTGTCAAATTTTCTCAATCAACCTTGAACCTTATGTTGTAGCGATAAAGTTGAAAATCTATTAAAGTTTGACAGATTATAGTAGCTTGATGTGCTGGCGTCTGTACATTGCCAATTTTCGGTAATCCTTATTGAAGTTCAATTTAATTTCCGTTACAATTTCATTGAAATTATTTTTTATTTCCAATAAGTACCTACCTATAAAAACAAACATACTTAGTGAAGTTTGGAATTTAGAGGGCAAACGCTGTTGCAGGTCGATTCTGTAAAAATCTCACCGTGAAAACTTAGGTGATGTGAGTTTGTTTTTGCTAGGGATTGACACTATTGACAGCTCACTCCACGCTCACTTCACCTAAGTTTTCACGGTGAGATGGCTACAGAATCGCACTGCTGGTGAGAAAATAGACTCTTTTATGTAGGTAACATAACAACTATTTACAAGACAGTATATTTCCCACTAGCTTTGTAAAAGGAAAAACCAGCCAAGTCCGAGTCGGCCTCGCACGCAAAGGGTTCCGTACCACCTTACAATATTTAACAATACACGTTTCTTGTAGGGTTACTCCTTTAATCTATAACTAGGTATAAGTATTTTATTTTTCTTATTTGTGATTATAGCGGCAATAGAAATACGAACTCTATGAAATTTTCAATTGTCTACCTATAAGTAGTCATGAGATGCAACCCGCTTACAGACAGGCCGACGAACGGACGGACGGATAGCGGAGGGTAATAGGGTAGTAGGCCCGTTGGCACTCATTACGGTACGGAACTCAAAAAAATTTGCACGTGCCCATTTCATCACATACCAAAACATATTATTACCTACTTACTACTTACTATGATGCATTTATTGCTAACATACATAATTAATCGTTTTGATTATTATATTATGACTATATGAGCCAATATCAATTTGCATATTAAGTAGGTACTAATAACCTAACACATAATTACTACTCTCCCACAAATTGCTTTGACCCTACAATTTTATGGTCAAAACAGTTTGCAAGGTTGAACACCAAGTTCATAAAAAAATTAAAATGCACAGAATTGGTGATTCTAGTACAGTCGGCCGCGCGACAGTGGTAACGAAACTAAAAGAGAATATTTGGGTAAGTTCAGCGTTAGGATAAGACCGTACGAATCAAACTCCCAGCTAATTTGGCAATATTATGTGTTGATGCTGACAACATTGTGGTTTGCGCCATTTTATTCCACCTCAACCACGTCGGGGCAGAATAAAATGGCGTCAACTTTGATTCGTAGTTTTTTCCCAGCGCCGAACTTATTTCAATATACTACACATTTGCTACCCCTTCATACGCTAGCCTAGTATTCTATTGAAACTCCGTATATGGTAGCCCTTTGACCTTGAGCTAGCTTAGTGTAAAGGCTACTTCAAGGTCAAGGTGATACCAGTGACTTGCAGTTGACTGTACCAATTTTGCATAATACTAATTATCTTTGATGTATTACATGTGCTGCTTTGGAATAAGGCTATAAATAAAACGATCGCCAAATTCTTGTCATGGTAATTTTTTTACTGCGTAAGCCAATGACGGTACTGGCAGATAGCCCATCCTTAGCTACACCTATGGCCATTAAAACTATGCTACGTAGGAGACTTTTAATAAGGATACCTCATAGTACCTACTAGGCCACTACTTAGGATACCTCATGCTCTAGTGTGGCCTTCTTGCATATCTTAACCTATAGGCTGGCATTAGCCTTTAGCCGCGAATTTTGGTATAGAAATCTGGTAGCTAGAGAGTTTTAAGGAGCTTACATGACCTAAAGCGCGGTCACTGTCGAACTGCATAGAAAAGAAAGAGAAGCGCGATGACACAAAGCTGGTAATTTATTGCTAAATATGAAGCCGTTATTTAATTACAAAAAATCTATTGTTTGGACAAATAAATTAAAACACTAGTATTTTAGTATGTTGCTTGTAGAAAACTGTGACAAAAATAAGAATGATTGTATGTATACTATACTCCTGGGACATAAGTAAATGGAGCGCAGTATTGTTCACTATGAATGAGTGAATTTTTTTAGTGATGATCGGCGAATTAGCGTATGAAGACGAGAAGGTGAGCGATTTTTGGATGCTTATATCCATGAAAGTGCCAGATTTGTGATCCCAATGTTATGGTCATGGAGGAATCTCTCTATCAGGTCGAACCGAACTCGTAATACTCAGCGGAGGCACGGTAACGGCTGTGCGATACATTGAGGAGATCATAAGACCTCATGTGGTGCCATTTGCACAAAGTATTGGTGCAAGTCACATTAATGCACGACAATGCCCGCGCTCATACAGCTAGAACCACTAGGGAAGCCCTAGAAGACGCTGGTATACGTATCTTGCCATGGCCTGCCAACAGTCCGGACCTTAACCCCATCGAACACATGTGGGATTTGTTAAAAAGAAGTGTCCGGGACACAAATTAACCCGTACATTATGAACCACAGCTCATTACGTGCCCAAGGCAAGCTGGGAACAAATTTCAAAAGAGACAGTGCGACATCTGGTTGGGAGTGTGCCATCCAGGCTTCAAGAATGTGTTCGAAAAAGAGGAGGACACACACGGTACTAAAGAAGTGCAAAAAAGTGCTCTTTTTTCATTAAGTGTATTTTTTTGCTGAAATTGCATTCTTTACAAAAAACCTAATCAGATGTTCTTTTATCTATCAATAAATTTAATTTTAAGGTTTTTGCATTAAAAATTAGTTAGCTAATTCAATATTAGTACTAGCTGACCCGGCCACGCGTTGCTGTGGCTAACGTTTTTGTGCAATAAAATAATATTGCGATTATAAATGGAGATGTGAGCTATCCTATCTTTCAAGTTGGATCAAACTGCACACGGTGTATTTAATTAAAATCGGTTAAGTAGTTTAGGAGTCCATCGCGGACAAACATCGTGACACGTAATTTATATATATTAAGAAGATGGTTTTTATTGTAAAAAGAAAGTTTTTAGAGGTATCTTCATGATTTTTTTCTATCGTATCAAATAAGTTGTATTATGTTTTCAACACACTATCTACCTAGCATATATCCTGAAGAATATATATTATTTTTCTGATTTTGTTTACTGTAGTCAATCATATATTTTATTGTTTCTAAAACTTGCGTTTTTTGTGTTTAGGTCCTGTAAGCCAAGGGGCTTACAAGACCTAAACACAAAAAAACGCACGTTAAAGGAAACGTGCGTGCGTGCGTGCGTACGTGTGTTACGTGTGTTTCAGCATGTTTTAAGGATGCCCATTTTCATATTAGGTTTTGGTGAATCTAAAAGATTAGAGCTTAAAAATGGAATTTTGTAAGGTCAACGTGAATGAATGAATGAATCTTTAACGATACAAAGAACCAACTGCAGTAATTTCCAAATCTTTTTTTCTTTTCGTTTCGAGGGTAGATCTATGTTGCTTATACTGCTTGGATGACGTTTACTGCAGCGTCGGAGGCGCTGTTCAGATCGCCAAGGGTGCAGGTGAACGGGAATTTCAAAATCAAAAAAACATAGTCATTTATTAAAATTAGGCTGAGACACGGGCTGAGTGAGGGTTTTAGAACTTTTCGAACGTTAAAATTACATAAGACAAAATGCCCGCCCTGTCACACTTTAGATGATTTCTACATGATAATCATGCAATGTCTTAATAGTAAGACTTTCATGATTATCATGTAGAAATTAACTAGAGTAATACAACCGCATGCATAAGCTAAACAGTTATATCCTGAAATATAATATGTCGTGGATTTTCTATGAGGAATAAATTCGCTAAATGTCAAAGTAAAATACGTATTAAAATGCCAGCGGAATAAAACTTCACTGGAATACACCTGGTTTACCTGTTACATCGCGACATTTAAAGTGTACGCACGTAGGAGGATCTATTCTGGCAAGGTTGTTGACAGAATTTTGGTGACCAGTTTAGTCATGACTGGTATAGCTGCTAAAATAATATTTAAATGTATCATATGTTCACAGTTCATGGTGTTTGTATCTACTTTGTTTAAAGGAGGTGATAATAAATGATGATAAATGATAAATGATGATGATAAATGATTTTATTTTCTGTAAATAGGTTTGCACAAACACTTTTACACGTCAATCATAATTTTTTTAAACTAGATGAGGTCGGCGTTTCCTATCTGACTACTCTGAGAAGAAAGGCCGAAACAAACTCAGAGGTCATAGTCTCTTTTAAAGTCCAGGCATAATCTTGGTCAAGTTATATGAAGATCATGTAGGTCGATATCTGAGATGGTCTTTTGAGGAAAGAACCACACAGATTGAGAGGACCTGTCCAGTCAGTGCACGCGAAAAATATCAGCTGTTCCCTACATTTTGACGACTCGTACGAACATAAATGTAGGGAACAGCTGATTTTTTTTTCGCGTTTTCAGGTTTGGTCCCATAGTAAAAGTTGTTCATAATGATGAGTACAATGACCCCTTAAAAGGATGCCCATGAATTTAATTTCACCCTGTATACGTATCATGGAAGAATTAGAGCTTAGACAAAGTTCACACAGCTGAAAGATAGCTATCTCCCGTATCAATAATTCACATAAAAAATTACTCATACAATCGAATTCAAAAATTATTTTTTCTTAATTTTTGATGAAACAAAGAGTTATGTAATGTAAAATTTGAATTTGTCACAGTCATAATGTATCCAATCTTTTTTTTTGTAATTTTCTTTACATAACTAAATCTGGTGCTATAGTTATTTTTAGAACTATGACCACGTCACAGTGTAATGTATCAATTTGTCCTCATGATGATGTCAAAGATAACATCAAAGCACATTGTTTCATTGTACAGACTGGTAGAATTATAATAAATTATAGCCATGTTCAATTGTCTATGACTTTGACAGTGTTGACTCTTACTGGGACTTAGGCCCTATTCACATGATGATTCTTAGCATGCGAATATTTACATGAACCGGAACTAATGATAGGTACAGTATGTTAGGTGCTCTCTTACTAAAAAGTATCGAAAATGGAACTTGTGTTATGAGTAAAAAGCAAACTAGTTTTAGTACTCAAAAACTTACCGACTGATATCTTTATATTATTTATAACGACTGATGAAAACATACATCAAATAAGAATCTTTTAATATGAATCTTTTGCCAAGTTAGAGTTGAATAGCCTCCGAATCATAATTATTGCGTAACCATCAAGATAGAACAATTTTTTGCTTCAACGTGCTGCTTACAATTAACAAAAAAAAAGTACCGACAAAAGCTCAAATATATCGTTCATTCATTCATTTGTTTTTATTGTATCTGCAAATAGGGATTGAAGAGAATCGGTCCGTTAAAAGTCGGTGAAAATGGAACACATTATATCTAATACTTTGACATAGACTTCCCACTAAAATCAGTCATACAAAAAACAACGCAAAAAATCTGTCATCGAGAAAAAGCGGTCGTCTTCATTCACACTAAGTCGATCTTGAATATATTCGTCCTTGGAATGTACTTAAAGCGTTAGAGATACCTACACAAACATACAGCCCAATTGTCCGAAACAGCTGGTCAATTTCTATGTCAATGAATTCATCAGCGACAATCAAGTTTAAAATGAGAATGTAGTGAGCGACGACCGATTGTGAACGTTTTGCGAAGCTGAAGTGGAAATACGCGTCGATCTCAACTCTAGTACCCACGCGACGTTCAAGCCGGTATAACGTTACCAGCTGTCAGTACGCGCCTGTGATTTTCGTAAATCGAACGCTGATCGAACATCAAATGTTATTTGAATTTTATTTTCGTATTTTAAATATTTTCTATGACATTAGTTTAAAATTTCTACGAAACGCTAGCCAGTGTCATTCCATGCAGTTTTAAGAATAAATGAGTCTAATTTTAAAAGTGTAAACAAAGTCAAGTTTAATTTAAATGTGACTTATTATTCACGTGAAACGACCATATTTGTTTGGAAAAATCTTAGTGACACCCAATAACAAACCAGTAACGACTAATAAGGCGCGGGGTATTTATGGTCATATTCTTGATCGTGTTCAACAAAATATATACATTGTGTGTGATATGACAGCTAAGTGTTATATAACGTAAACGATTCTAACATTGGTCCAATCAAAATTCATGAAATTAAACTAAGTATAAAAGAGAAAAATGAAATAATAATAATACTTAGCTAGCGATGCAAAACAAAAAATATAATATAATATCAATGACTAAGAATAAGATACTATAACAAACAGTTCTTAGGAATTCTCTAAAGCTACAATAAACAAGGAAAGGAAAAATTCAGCTTGAAATGTTGCTAAAACTATTCAGAACACGAAGTTAGTCTAAATAGCTGTGTGTTATCTTGTTGAAGTGAAGGTAACAGAAGTTAAACAAGAATATAAATGTTGTTCTGTTACATTTACAATTTGGTCATGGTGAATTTCTGGAAAATTCAGAGTAACATAAACAGTTCACACTCTAGTTTTAGCATTCACCGCGATAGAAATCTTACCCGAGTATAATAATGGTAGTGAGCAAAAATAAATAACTAAAGTGAGATACATTTCCGATAAAAGCTTTTTTGTAGAGACAGACTTGAAAATAATATTTCGTTTGACGTCAAATCAAAGGCAAAGGCGTCGAGTTGAAGACCAGTCATATGATGCTATACAATTGACCAATTATCACCTATTGTTACTATGATCACTTCTATTTCAGTACTTGTTTTAATGTTTACTTTATCTAGTAGAGTAGCTAGTACGTTTATGCATGGTCGATTTGCAACGAGACCAACCTTCGATATCGTCTTCCTGATCACAAAGATTTTCCTCTAAATCCGTCCTTTTGTTCAAGTTTTACGACTTTTCCAAAGACATCATTCTTATTAATAAACACTGAAGTACTCTCACGGTTATTCTGAGTCCTTTTATTGCCATTTCTATGATATTTTATCGCGTTGTAAAATTTTAGTGTACGTCATTAAAAAGCAGTAGACGTGTCCATCTAAAGAGCTCGGGATAATCACAAAGGTTTCCGGTTCATTTGCATTCAATAGTATTGTGGTGATAATAAACCGATCTGAGAATCAACAATACAAATGGTTGATACTACAGATCCACCTATAGGTCTTCCTAAAATGTTCCTGCTAAAGAACGCAGTTCGTCATTATGTTTCGAAATATCTGCAATATTGAAAATTAATTAATACTTACTGAAATTTTACACTTATTACACTATTGAGTTTTGACTAGCTTCCGTTTTCAATGTAAGATCTGAACTATCTTTTTGCAAAGCTAACCTTATTACCAAAGGCCATGAACGTATAGTTTACAGTATAATTAACACGACCAAACTTGCACCGACAGAGAAAAATTAAATGCCTTGTCACAAGGTATTTTTAGCTACCGTGATTGAAAGATGGACATTTCCAAGCGTCTCTTGACAGTGTCTATCAACATTGAAATCGGTACGTCTGGAATACGAAAATAACCAACATCTATTTTTCTACCGCCGCCGTGACACCAACCTGAAAGCTGGTAATTTTTAACGATTGGGACACATGCAAAAGTTCTCAAAGCACAATGTGTGTCAAGGACCCGCAAATTCCTTCTACAATTTCTGTTAATTGGGATCGACTAAATGAGAGGACAACTAAAAGATATTATTTTAAAACTTCACAAATATTTGTAACTAAAATACTGCATATTTGACCTTAGATTATTTCGGACACAGATCCTCCATCTAGATCGCTCTCATAAATATTTGTTTAGACTGAACCAAATATAGGGAGCATAAAGATTTGTTTGTGTTTTCTTTGGAAATTTAGCTGAGTTTGCTCATGATTGATGATTTAGTCGAGATCTGTACGTGGAAATATTTTGTTGTCTAAATTCGATTTGAGTTTTGACGATAGTCCATATTTCATCCGATGATGTAGTCTTTGGTCAAAGATGAAACGAGACAGGTCAGGAAAATCATTAATTGTCTGTCATAAACATAGAATTTTTTGGCAAAATTATTTTATCACACCAAGAACTAAAAAACATATAAATCCAAGAATAATAAGGTTAATTTCTGCGGTATATATTAGATATACCGCAGAATTGACTAAGTATAGAGTCAATTTCAAACGTAGGCGTTAGGTGCTCGATGAACAAATCGGCTAGTATTTTGTCAAATTTTCATAAACTGCATAAAATGAAGTTCATTTTTCTAAACGACTCTTACGCATTTGACCACTGACGTAAATCTGTCAACAAGTTTAAAGTATTTTGCAGGATTTTAGACGAGATTATGATAAACATAAAATCAACAAAAGAATCGTTCGCCATGTCGCATGATGTTATGCTATAAACATAATGCAATTACGCCATCAGGCCACGCTTAATCTAATGCTTTCGTTAGGTTCACCTCTGTCGCGATAACGTCAACCACCGTAAATAGCATTAGCCTGTAGTTTGTCAACTTTAGCTGAACATGCGTAAGGGTTTTGGCACACTATTGATTTTCTGTGGAAAAACTGTTTGAGCGAAAGTTACACATTGGGTCATCTGAAGACGTTCATCCCAACAGACGCATTTTATTGAACATGTTTTTCAAGCTACTTATAAATTCTTTCACCTGCATTCAGGTTTTTCCAATTACCATATTTTTATCAAACTCATTGCTTTGATCTTGTTTTTGTAATCGTTTCATCTTTTACCACAAATGCGTTTCCAGCGGTTCATCTGACTATAGGTAACCCTAACCGACTGTAGTGACGTAAATGCTCTGATGAAGATTATCGGCCTTTAGATAAAATTAAATAACTCTTACCTAATGACGCTCGTTACAGTATTTCCATTATATTAATAGTTACCTCATTTGCATCAATAACCATAATTCTTGTTCGTGATAGCTGAAATCAAAACTGTAGTACATCTGCTTCTTGTAATGGTCCTTCTTATCTAGACAACCTTCCATTTGCTTGGAATACTAAGTTTAGTATTGCCATTCTGAGGTCAAGTTTGACAAATTCCTATTCTAGATGAAGTCATGCATTTTAGCTACATATTTATTTTTATTTCAATTACTACATTAACGACGGTATTTTTGCTAATAGTAAAGTTGGTTATTATTAGTCCAAGGAAAATGTATGCAAAAACAGAATCGATGGTTGATATGTTTTGAATACTTATGTTTTTCCCGTTTCCAGTTCTATGTGTGGGCTGTGTTTATCGCTTTGTCAGTCAAAGAAACAAAGCATTTGATGCACATTCAGATATTAAATTGATTGAGAAGCAAATCAGTATGAACAGTTCATTCATTATAAGTAGGGCTCGGATAAATATGTACTAAAAATCCCAAAATATGTACATATAATATGGGTCTAAAAAACGGAAATATGGAAAAATATGGACTAAAAAGAAAACTATTACCAAACATAAAGCACTTTATTGTAACATAATTGTTTGAAAAAATATATAAAAGATCAACGAAATTAAATTGTTTAGCTAAAATTTAGTCTGCCTCGTTATTCTAGCTGTTGCAGTATACAACGATAAGTTTCTTCAAATTTTGAAAATTGAAGCTCCTTCTGTTTAATCGGAAAAACGCTTTATATTGACTGAATGATCTCTGTACGTCACAGGAAGTAACTGGCGCAAACTTAATTTGCACAACTCTGTAGGCGAATATATCTGGATTGCCGTTTGGTGTTCCATTGAGAATATTGTTAATTTTTTGTAGCGTCGTAAATTCTTTATTTTTTTCGAGGACAGACCTTATTTTCGATTTTACACTTCAGCAACAGGGCCTTCTACCTCCATTATTTTCTTTTCAATAGTTGAAATGATTTTAATATTGTCTTTTAATGGTGTTGTCGGATTTTCCAGCGCTTTGATGTGGCGGGTAAAAAAGCAATAATTGCTTTAATAATTAAATCATTTCGCAGAGTACCGTTTTCGAAAATTTCTTTTGCATTTAAAATACTAGCGGATTCGTTTTCTAATGCAAAAACAATAGTTGCGGGTGGCGGGCGGCGCGCATCGATAGAAAAATAGCGCACGAGTCCCGCACGACCTACCTACATTCGTATATGTCGCGCAACGACAATTTATTCCCGCGACGCGGCGCTATGGAAACAAAAATTAAGCAGTTTCTGCTAGTTTAATTATTAAAGATAGGAAATATGGACTAATGTAATTAAATTCTAAAAATATGGTCTTAACCATGAAATATGGAAAAATATGGATTCTAAAACCCTCATTTCCCAGCTCAAAACATCTTAATTTATGGAGAAAAACAAATAATGAATGAAAATGATTCAAATAAAAATGTATGTGTTTACATATTTATCCGAGCCCTAATTATAAGAAATGTGTATCATGATATGATTATATGCGCAGTGTGTGTTTTGCTAAACAACCTGAAATATTACGTCATTTATCATTCAGTCAAGCTTTTACTAGTGATTGATGTTAAAAGTCTTAGCCAAGAATGTTATAAGGTAATTTATTTATTCGAGCATAGCTGAGGCAGATGTTTATGTATAAAATGTCTTCGTTCCAGGGTTACGCAGTGATTACCATAAAGTGCCTGAATTTATATGAAATCCGTAGATTAACAAATGGGTGATAATATTATACGCAACAGACTAATAATACCAAACTTTAATAAATATACTCAACAAGTTTAGAATCTATTAATAAAACGAATGATAATAAAGTTATTAACAGGTGTATTCGTTCCACTTACATTATTATGATAAGGGACAATTAAAATGAAGTGTAACTGCAAAAATATTTATTGATATTAGGCTTTATGTAGCAGAACGCACTGGGCTTTCGTCCAAAATCAAAGAAAACGGGTCTAGGCCAACTTTTGTAGTCCGAAATTATATACTGTCGCATGTTTACACAAACTATGTAGTAGACATACACAATTGATGTGGGACAAGTAATGTAATTGGTGATATAACGATATCTTATCAGGCAATAAAGATGTTAATAAATTGTTTAAATGTTTCATTACGAAAAGAATTATTGCTATTTCTGTTCGATGAAAATTGTAGATATGTCCTACAGATAAAGATGGTGTCACTTGTCAGTTTTCTTTGTTCCTGCTTTCGGGCTTCCAGCATTACTTCACTTTTATTTTTCAACTCCGTTGAAGCCAACATTAGTTTATTAGATGTTTGGTAATAAAATATCAGTTGATGACAAACGATGCCAAGACCAAAAAATCTATTTCTCACACGTTCGTTCTTTAACCCCTAGTTGTTCAACACTTCCGAATTCTTCATTCAATGATGTAAGCTCGAAATAAACTCACGCTTGATATGACCTGAGACACTGATCGATGAGTTAGTTAGCAACATTCGGCAAAATACTAATAGGTGTACCACGATTAGAACTTCACATGGTTACAATGATGTCATGGTCCAAATACTTGAAGTCAGGAGTACCACTGCTGCTGCATTGACCTTATGTGACTTAGAAAGGCGTGATTAGTTGAACGACCTTTACCTACGAAAATATACATGATATATATCACCTACACACAGCAACTGTCGCAATGTTATAACTACCTCATTGTGCACTTGTGTTGCTAAATCATTCGGTCATTCAAAGTGTTAATGAGTAGGCCGACACAATGGCTGAGTGAGAAATGTCAAGCATTAAAATTAATAGATGCACGAACACATGTCTAAACAACTTGTCAATATTTATCATGTGGTCATACTTCAATTAGTGGTGAAGTGTCAAGAATATTTTAGACTTCAATTATAATAAGTTTCTTACAAAAGATATCTTGGTTCAGTATGTTTTGCAATTTTTTTTAGTAGATACAATTCGTGGGATATTTGGTGTAGTTAGACAGTAGTGTGAATTTAATATTCCGTGCGTGTAGCTAAATAAAATGTAGCTTTGTATTTATAAATAAAATTCCAATTACTTTCGTGTCAATATAGCTGCTGTGAATACAAATGTTATCTGTGCTAATCGTACGAAAATTAAGCGCAATTACGTGACAAGAATAATTGAAAATCGCGTCAGACCTCAATTAATCAAACTTGTTTCTCTTTTACTAATGAAACACTAAATTTCATTCAAGGAGATAATGATTCTAAGTCACAAATTTTTACTACACAATGTCCTCCTTGGTTGAGGCAGTGTGTGTATCAATTTAATCTATAATCTTGAATTATGCTTATTAATCTGCACCATTAATCATGTTTAATGAAAAACACTCAAAGCTAAGTCTGCCTGACGGGCAGCATGCACATTATACTGAAACACATTTCAATATGTCTGGTGCAAGTCATTGAGAGGTTGACTCACCGACAGAATGACACACTTGGGATTCGGACAATCAGTCGTCGCTACAATTTATATGGCAACGCTTGACATCGACGTCACTATAGTAGTTGTAATGTATTTATTTTTGACACTGGCTAGAAAAAATATATCAAATAAATGACAAAGGTGGATTTAAAATTTCATAGATCTACTACACAAAATATTTTATCTTTCCAATGATATAGGTATTGATAACACGTCAACGCAGTTAAACAGTTCCGTTCAAAGTAACGCGATAGGAAATTATAAATATTCGATAATACGATGTGGAATTTTATAAAGTAATTTTTTAGAGAGTTTAAGTGTTAAAGTGAGAAAAACAGCGTCAAAATGTCGCAAACACACACGAAACAATGCCAACTGGATCACAACTACAAACTGGAGAAGAAGTATTTGGAAATGAAACGCTTGGTATTAGAGAAGACAGAAGAATTGAAACGAAGAGATAAAATAATAGCGTTGCTAGAACATGAGATCGACGAAAAAGATGGGACCATAAGATATCTCAAAAATGAAATAGACAAGTTTAGACAAGTAGTGAAGCCTCTGACGAGACAATTGATAGACAGTCGCAGGAATGGCTTAGAGAACGAGGAAGAATGCTTCGCGATGCAGACACCGGGCATCGAGAATACCAGAGTCTACCAGGTTGGTGAACCAAGGCTGAAGAGGACCGCTATCTCCGCGGAGCCGCTGTCTTCGCTGTCTCAGGGTTATGAAATGAAATTAGTGAAAATACCGAAAATTCAAAAGTGAGTATTGCGCCATGTAAAATTGTATAACAATGTCATCGTTAGCAGTTTAATTTTCAATGTAAACATAATAAAATTAAATGTTATTTTATTAGTGTGACTAATGCTTACAATATTTACTATTCATTTTCTTAAAATAAATAACAATGTTATAAAGAAAAACAAGTTTTGTGGTTGCAAGTGCAATTTCGAAGGATATTGGGTTTTTTCATCAGGCGGAAAATTATCAGCAGACTGTATTTTGTGCTCTTGCAAATAGCTCGTTCGAGCGTTTTTATGGAATTTCATAGTTGCTAGTAAAATGCGGTTTCCAACGCTGCTTATATACAGTGCTAGAATAAATAACTTGTTAAAGATATTATAGTAATAATACTAATGAGTGTACTGGCAATGTCAATGATGGTTCAAATTAAGTTATTTTTTCTTATCGCTACTGTAGAAACTCTGTTGCAAAGATCGATATTACTGATACAAAAATTGTTCTTGGCCTTCAGACTAGCAAAAAATCCCAAGATAATAATACCAACAGGTCAGTCGCACCAACTACAGAACTGATTTACATAAAATAAGTCATGTCGTCTTTTGAATCTAGAAACATTTGTGGGACTTCACTTATGAACAAAAAACAACATAAACTTTCAGAACGTCATCGCGTCACCGTCATTATTTTTAGGTAACTATCGTCGTCTCATGAATACTAATCGCATTCACGGTTTCCTTTGTAAATACTTTATTTGCTTTTTTAATTTAAGTCCGTTTATTGGTCACGAAAAGGTACCTAACGACTGTGTTTTAACATCAATGTTTCTTCATCCTTACCATGCTCTCACGTTTTGTGTCGACAAATTTGTCTAACTATAAACCGTGACTTTGTGACCTTACTCAGTTTTAGAATCATCTGCATCTGAATCTGCTTCAATGTTTTAATGTAATTCTTTTTCATCTATCTCGTCTACTTAAAGTTTGATTTCATCAGTGCGATAAATTGTTTCTTATTTGTATACGCACACATTGTTTCATAGAATTTTATACGATTTATGGATACGGAAACTTTTATGTTTAAAAGCTTGGGTTCGATCTTATCATGCCAGTGTGCTGCGAAATAATGATTTACCTGCTGCTGCTGATCATCCTTTAAATCGTTACTTCGATCAATTTGTAGGGGCATATCGACACCTAACGTCATCGATCAATCATTCAAGGTAGTGATTGAATTTCTTCTCAGTACAGGCATCGCAAGGCACCGTGGCGAGGTCGACGTGTGTTAGCTCGTGTGCCTTCGTTGATCCAATTTGGTATAATTACGTTCGAACTTTATGTGACAACTGTCCTCGCCGACGGCTCTGTCATCATTAGATCTTTTGAGACATTATAAATTTATAGCACTGGTTTGGATTTTGGGTGGGTACAGTGAAAGTTCGACACGCGCCATTTCAAGGAATGTTCGCGTTTCGCAATATGTTGAATTGTTATTGGTTATAAAGATGAAAACATTTCGTCAGTAGATTGTATACTTAGCTTTCTTGAAGTCGTAAAGTTGTGTAATAATAAGTCTTTCCTACATCGCCATGGACTGGGTACTAGGTACCATTATGACGTCTATGCTAAGATTCTGCGTGACACGACGGCACACAGCGTGTGTGCGCTATGCTTAAATGGATTGTAAAGACGATTAACATGTTTTATAGTACTCTCTTAGTTCCATTATAAAACACAATTAAATTACAATATTGTTATAAATAATATCTGTCGATTAATGGAAAAATAAATAAATTATCTTTAAGAGCGTTTACGCCGTACGGTATTTCATACAAACTTTCAAGCCCTTATTTTTCGAAATGAATGAACCGATTTTAATGAAACTTCATACGCATAAGCAGGATACAAAGGTCTAAAAAGTTCGGAATAATTTCGAAGGATATAACTAATCCATTGGTTCATAATTATGTTCGAAAGAATTGTATGCTCAACAACGTAAATAAAGTAATGAATGTCGTTGAACTCTCAAAATGGTGTTACACAATTACTCCGCTGGACTTACACTTAATATAAGTCTGAAAACGAAAACCCGTCTTGAGCAAGCGTGGTGATCAATGCTCGTGCCTTCTCTTATTTACAACTATCTGTGCCCCGCGGTTTCACCCGCATAAGTGTTGAACCCGTGGGAATATCGAGATAAAAACTATACTATGTCCTTTCCCGAGACTCAAACTATCTCTATACCAAATTTCATCGAAATCGGTTCAGCGGTGTAAGCGTGACGAAGAGGTAACAGCCGATCGATTCTGTAAAAATCTCACCGTGAAAACTTAGGTGAAGTGAGTTTGTTTTTGCTAGGAATTGAGACAATTGACAGCTCACTCCACGCTCCCTTCACCTAAGTTTTCACGGTGAGATTTTTACAGAATAGCCTCGCAGATATACACTTTCGCATTTATACTATAAATGTTGCATGAAATAGTGAAATATGGCTGAGCTTAACTCCTATTCTGTATTACCCCATATTTGCAAAATAAATGTCTATTTTGTTCTATGAGACTATTCTCATAGAATAAAATAGACCTTACCCTGCAGTGGGAACAGTAATGTAATAGGCTGGTGCCTATAATTATTTACCTATTTGGATGCCGACATGATTCTGTTATTTATTTACTAACAAACAACATTTATTATTGTTAGGTAGGTAGTTAGGTTAATTAGTTTCTATTTAAATTTTAAAAAAAACCAACTAGAAGCTTGTGAAAGAGGTTTTCACGCAATTTGAATATTTATGTCTGTTCAAAATGAACATATTTCATCATTCGTTGAACCGCTATGCGGGTCATATCATAGGTGACTACATAGGTAAGTAGTTGTAGGTCATAACATGTAAACACGTGATTCACAATCAAATTATATACTTAAATACTGTTTTTTTTTCTTTTGTTTTTCTAGTGGTCGCAAGTTCTATATCCAGGTCGGACAAGGCGTTATTGAATTCTTATGTATGTAGTTATGTAGGGGTGTGAGGAACAGGCTGTAAAGTTCACTCATACTCTGTAGAAAAGAGAGGATCCTTCGACCAGAAGGGTGTTGTGTCTGGCGGGCAACTGCCCGATGATTCATGTCGGGCCGTTGTATCTATGCTAGTTGCGCGGTAAACTCTGCTTGCGAGATGCAGGATTTTGCGTGACGTCAGTATGACGCGTTGTTCGCATGTGGCGTTGTAGATCGGTACGCTTACATCTGGAATTTCTCAGTAGCAGCCCAGAGTCTGGATTTCTGCTCGGTTGATGGCAATAGGCTCGCTTATTTAGGACTTGAACATAAAACTGGCGAAATGAGGTACACTTCTGCCTATACTTCAAGGATTATAGGCGTGATCTTATGTATGTGGTGGTCTGGTGGTTTCACGCGCAGCTATTTAGCGTGACATCCTAGGTAATCCCGGTTTTTAGGGTACCGTGTCTCAAAAGGAAAAACGGAACCCTTACAAGATCACTTCGTTGTCCGTCTGTCTGTCTGTCTGTCGGTCAAGACCCTTTTTCTCACAAACGCGTGGAGTAATCAAGTTGAAATTCATATCAAAAACTCAGGGCTGCAACCCTTTGAAAAAATCAAACTTCAAAGTCAATGCAATCAAAAGTTACGGGCGTGTGTGTTCCGGAATCAAAACCTATAGGGTTCTTCTCGTTGACCTACAATCATGAAATTTGGCAAGATGCAATGTCATGCAGCAAAAGTAAAGAAAAAAATACGAAAACCATAAAATTGTAGTTACATTAAAAAAATATATATATATTCCGTGATAAACTATTTACATACCTACTTTTTGTACGGAACCTTCGGCGCGCGATTCCGACTCGCACTCGACCGTTTTTTTTGTATAAAGCTCGCTCTCGACCTAATAGTGGGTATAAATCACTGCCTTTAGGGTATACAAACATGACGATATGTTATGCTAAGGATACACATGCCAGTAGCTGCCACAAAAGTATGCAAGTAGCTTGCATGTCATTAGGTATTCACCAATCAAAAGTTGTTATGGCACACGCCATGCAAGCTACTTGCAGACTACTGGCATGTGTATCCTTAGCTTTAGTGACAGTAGGTAACTTTAATGTTCCTATGTAAAACCTACCATAGATTATTACCTACTATGGACGTGCCTTTCAGCATAAGACCATAAACAATGATAATATGCATGTCCTTCCTTCCTCTAGTAATGGTATTAGTTTCAACATAGACAGGTCTAAGCCGTGGTTTATGACACTAATTTTCCGTAATAATTTAAAGGTTATTGTCATTAAAGTTGATAGGGCACTTTGAAATTGCCTTGAGCGTAGGTACGGGAAGTAGTTGTTCTTTAATGATATAGAAAATTAAGATATTGTTTTGATCCAAGTCTACATAGGTAGGTACAGACGCCAGCACACCAAGTTACTACAATCTGTCAAATTTCAAGGTTCAAGGTTGATTGGGAAAATTTGACAGTATCGGATAGTTTGATGTGCTGGCGTCTGTACATTCATCACAGCTAAGAAAAAAATTAAAATAAGCTTGCTTGCTTGCTTGTATTTTGACTTATCTAATGTGGCTATACTGTCGTGCTAAGCTCAAAAGCGGTATCTCAAAAAAAATTGTAAAGTTGATTTTTGTGGCTTCGGATAGCTTAAAGAAATATGCATCCAATGAGCTAAGCCAAATAGCGGCATCTTAATAAAAAGGCCTTAGAAAGGTGTTCCCTACCTCAGCTTTACCTCAAATCACTGAGAGAATAAAAGCAAAACTTAAATTTTCTCGAAACTAGCTTTTCCTGAGATACCGCTTTTGCGTTTAGCACGGCAGTATACCGACATAACGTCGTAACCGACATAGCCCGAAAAATTGCCAAATTTAAGTGGCAGTGGGCACACATTGCTCGCAGAACAGATGGCCGATGGGGCTGAAAGGTTCTGGAGTGGCGACCGCGTACCGGAAGATGTAGCGTTGGAAGGCCTCCCACAAGGTGGTCCGACGACCATGTGAAGGCCGCAGGAACCCGTTGGATGCGAGAAGGACAGGACCGGTCGCAGTGGAGGTGCTTGGGGGAGGCCTATGTCCAGCAGTGGATGTCATCCGGCTGAAATTATGAATATACTGCCCATGTATGATCTAAGTCATGTGAAAATAAAATATCTAACAGTGGTCATTAGTAAAGGTATAAGCAGATTGAAAAATATGTACTTCTATTACTTGTATACGCGTTTTCCATAGCTACAATTGAGTAAGTAGGTACATAATGTATGGCTACAAATTGATATAATATTATGGAAGAAACATAGGCGACAATTACTTGAATGAATTCCTGATAAACTATACATCCTTTTGAGGCTGACAACATTGTTATAAACATATAATTATGTGTATATAAATGAAAACTTGAACAGGTACAGGTGATGAACAGGACTGGTAGGTACAGACGCCAGCACATCAAGCTACCCGAAACTGTCAAATTTTCCCAATCAACTTTGAACCTTATGCTTTAGCGATAAAGTTGAAAATCTATTAAAGAAATTTGACAGATTGTAGTAGCTTGATGTGCTGGCGTCTGTACCTACTGTCTTGTTATATTTTTATGTGTAGGAACATCTATTTACAACCCCAAGTTACACCTCTGCCTAAACTTTTGGGGCATAATGTTGTTCTATATGCTCGTGAGATTCTATTTCTACGATGCCAATTAAAATTACTTTATCAACTAATTATAATTATGAAAATATGTATCAGCCTCTTACGCCAGAGGTGGAGGCAAAAGTTATAATAAAAAACAAGCACAAAACAACAAACAAAATATCCTTTAAATTCTAGTCTACGAAAACACAGTACCTACACGGCACATTTAATAGTACGGTAGCTACAGATTACGGATCGTGATCAGTAATGCTTTCCACCCTTACGAAAGTGTTTAATTTTCAATCCATTCTTACCAACTTGTGATTTTCTCATTACAGATCACGGGAGCTGATCAAAGGTGCAATACTGGACAATGACTTTATGAAGAATCTTGAGATGACGCAGATCCGCGAAATCGTGGACTGCATGTATCCTGTCGAATATGCAGCTGGCAGCCTCATCATCAAGGAAGGAGATGTTGGCAGCATCGTATATGTTATGGAAGGTAAGTTCATACTTTATTACCATCTGCCTCATTGCATACCAGAATACCGCTCAAATTTTATTCTGTACTCATTCAAGTTATCACTCCCATCTTGTGCCAAGTAGCCACTTTCGCCATCTAGCGACGAATAGCTAAAGCACTTATGTTTATTGGTTATAAAAATGAAGATAGATGGCGCTGTATGTATGGTTCGTCTATTCGACAATAGATGGCGCTGTATGTCTGGTTTATCTATTCGACAACAGGTGTGCTACCTGTCAATAGTTATTCAATTACATACTAGATGGCGCTAATTACTTTTTCTACTCACTATTAGATGGCGATTAAAAGTTAAACCAAAACATTCTTGTTTTTTGTAATAATAATGTAGCAATAGGGCTTTGATCCATCTATCATAATTATTTAGTGTAATGTTTTCAATCTTCCATCGTTACTTTTATTTCCTTTCTAGATTATTTTAGAGCAAAATTTGTAGATTGGCCGTCTATAAAAATATTACAGGGGGGCCTAAAAAGGTCACTTTGGCAGAATCATAAAAGGATTACGTTATGAATCAAAATATGGCGAAGACAGTCTGTGTTTTTCTTTTTTTTTCGCTGCACTACGTAGGTATAATCAAAGAGATAGGAATTGGATTTGGATTGGATTGTATTTAAGCACAGACAAAAAAAAAACTGATAAATCCTTCATCAATGGGATTTGATTCGATTAACTTAACAGTTAACTGTTCATTACGATTCATAATGTTATCCTTTTATGATTCTGCCAAAGTGGCCTTTTTAGGCCCCCAGTTAGGGCCAATTTTTCCATCGCTGGATAACTTTTATTCGAGGAATAAAATTGACGTCTGACAGTTTTTGTATGAAATAACTGTCAAAATTTCAAATTTATTCCTCGAATAAAGTTATCAGATGATTGAAAAATCAGCCCTTAGTGAAACAAGTTCTATATATATAATATACTGGACTGTCTAAAACTACAAAAAAAATAAAAATAAACTTAAACAAGTCACAAAAGTATACACATCATGATATTCAACCAACAGATTTCACCTGACGGCAATTTTCCAAACCATAATTTTTCTTGCATGTGTCTAATTCGCGAGTATCCTTCGTTTACAACAAGTATCCGGCGATATCTGCTAAATAGCAACCTCACATAGTGTTTAGAAACAAACATTAAACATAGTCATATTCATAGCGATACTATGCTCAAGCGAGTGGATACTTTCCCTAAGCGCGTTCGAGAAAGCGGAAAAGCAGCTGCCGTGACACCCGCGACTTTTCCTGCCAAGTAAAGTTAAGCGCACATCCATGATAACTTTGACAGAGCCTTCACTACGTTGCAATAAGGGCTGTTGTCTTAGTGCAATAGTAGTGGTTAACCTTACCTCTCTTACGACTGCATACTTCTGTCTGTGGACTAACAGTATAGAAAAACTAAACAAGTTAGGTAGGTACTATTAAATATACCCACCCACCTTACGTATGATTTTCTCTGTGTTTCTACTTTTCTAGACATAAAATCTTGTAGAGATTACTTTGGGTTGTGCTATCGACACGAAGACGAAGAATTGAAATAAAAAAAATGGTAGTTATCTCATTTTTTGTTTTTAAATATAAAATAAAATACAAATTAATTACCTGGTTATTAATAAAATATGAGAAAATTTTTTTTCTCATATTTTAATAATATTATTTTATTTTTACCTAATAATATCTAAGGAAAACTCACTTGCTTAGTAACTGAAGTTACTAAGCTAATATTATTTTATTTTTACCTAATAATAAGGAAAACTCAATTGCTTAGTAACTGAAGTTACTAAGCAATTAAGTTTTCCTTATTATTTCAATTTAATGCGGTTTTGAAAACAATCAAACATTTTTCCTTCCTGAAAATAATTTTGTTACTGCATCTCCTGTAATTTATTGTTTATTGCCGATTGATAAATTTAAATCATTCTTACCTAC
Organism: Luperina nickerlii; assembly: GCA_963855955.1. Taxonomy (NCBI): domain Eukaryota; kingdom Metazoa; phylum Arthropoda; class Insecta; order Lepidoptera; family Noctuidae; genus Luperina; species Luperina nickerlii. Next base: position 11,316,657 of record OY979681.1, on the reverse strand, counting down.
CTTAGAAGTTTGAACTGACTTCAAAGTCCTCACCTTTAACATAAGTAGGTATTTAACTATGTACAGTCAAGAAAATTAATTGTTAAGCTAATGGATACTACGTTTTCACCCAACGTCATCAATTTGACGTGGTATACCTAGTCATTTTATACAACTGCCAAAGAATGTTATGATTTGTTTATACGGACAAGTTTCCCTGACTTTACCTACTAGCTGAACTTTCACATTATTGTTTTGTCAATAAAACATATTTTATCCTTCGTTTACTCTGTTTTTAGCGTGACCAACTCAAACCACGTTGTTAATTCAAATATTTCAAATATTTAGTACCTTAAACACACTATAATCTACCTTAACATTCTAATAGTTGTTCCTTTCGCATTAACATATTTTTTTCTTTAGGAATTTAATCGAAATCATAAAAAGCATATAAAATTGCAGCATGTTTTTTGGTGACCAATGACTTTGCAAGGTGACGTCTGTCACGCTGTGCGGCGGTAAAACAATTCACATCATATCCCCAACAGGATCTTATTACTAAGTTTTACTAGTGCTAAGCTTTATAGCTTGCAAGACTAAAAGACAAGCAAGACTAAAATAACTACTTTTTTTGCTATTATTAGCAAAAAAAGTAGTTATTTTAGTCTTGCTAACTATTTCAATACTCATTTTACCTTTAGTGAGGGGCCCGTGGCTAAATAATAACAGCCGCATAGGTCGATCGATCAGGTTAAGCTACGCTTGCCGCGGTTGGTCTATGGATTGGTGATCATCTTTACATACCGTGGCCCCTCCGTGCTTCGGAAAGCACGTTAAGCCGTTGGTCCCGGCTGTCATTCGTGGATCTTTGACAGTCGTTACGGGTAGTCAGAAGCCCGAAAGTCTGACAAGCAGTCTTACCAAGGGGTATCGTATTACCCAGTAACTGGGTTGTGGAGGTCAGATAGGTAGTCGCTCCATGTAAAATACTGGTATTCAGCTGCATCCGGTTAGACTGGAAGCCGACCCCAACATATTTGGGAAAAGGCTAGGCAGATGATGACTCATTTTACCTTTAATTATGATAAAGTTTCAATAACAGCTTATGCGATCTCATAATTAAATACGTATGTTAATATTTAACATTTTTATATAATCAAAATACAATGTTGGCAATTACGTTACATAAATTTAATAACGGTAATTATCTGTACGTAACCGCACCGAAATATAACATTTATATGATAAATAATATTAACTACCTACTGTTGGTATATTTTTTATTGTTACTCGTTCGGCGCAAAACGTGAGAGGGACAAAAAATGTTTATAAATAGACACAATAAACTTTTTTTAGATAATTTATGAGCAAAAAATGCTTCGTCAAATAAATGGAACGCGTTTCTGTAACTTAGTGAAACTTAATAAACGGGAGCATAAGGTCAAACTAATGAGGGCGGATGTGAACACGTAACAACGATATTCCATTATATTATTATGTATTTATGTAAATATTTCTTGGTTTGTTAAATAAATTAATAAGTTATTTATTATTTCGATAGCTTTAGCTAGGTAGGTATTTTGCTTGCTAAAGAAGTGCAGTCTTTATTAGATAAAAGAACTAACTAAGCCTTAATAAGCCTTAGTAAGCATTCTAGAGGAAAAATATTAGTTTAAATTCTGTACGTTTTGAATACTTCAAGCGTTTTTTTTTTCATTCCATTATATGGGTACCTTGCACGAGGCGATGCATCGATAAACAATCACGCAATAAATGCGTCTTGTCAAGCAAAAAAACCTGGATATTTATCATAATTATCACCTCCGAGAGAGAACACAACAACGCGACAACCACGCGATTATTGACATCGAAGGCACCGTTAATAAAGCGTTTGTACTACACTGCGCAAACGCAACACTAAAGCCGCGTCAAAACAAACGTCGTACAGTCCTTTCTGTGGTGCTTTAAAGTTATTTCACCTCTGAGAGCAGCAACTCAACAGTAACCATGTTTTAACGACAATAAGAGATAGTGATGCAATATCAGAGGTATATAATGAATGTGAAAGGACTACCTATAGTTTCTATGCAGTCACATCTATACGAGCGACGCTTCCACAGCGTGTACGCGGCGGCCGGCGTCACCGCGACGTCAATTAACGCTAATGTGAAGGCACCCTAAGCAGTAAACCACTCAGAGTGTTCAACCGTGCATGCAGATACTGTGGACTGCGGTGTATTCAACGTCTTTCTATAATTTTAAATAATTTTCTAAATGTTTCTGAGTCTGACACTTTTGCGGTTTTTAAGGAGAGGGAAAGTGTCAGACAACTTGTAGTCAATTTTAACTGTCAAAGCATTTATTTCAAATAGGCACATAAAAGGCACTTTTGAACGTCAGAAATTACAACAAATAAAATTGATTCTAGTCGCTCATTCCAAAAGGTAGTTTTCGTATGGGGAAGAATGGGCAAGAAACTCCACCGTTACTCTTTTAAAATGTTTTTCATTATTTTGCATACATTAATTATATAATAATAATATGTGAAGACGATGCACCTAAAATAAAATTACTGTTATTGTGGTGGTTTTTCCGCAAAAGCCATTAAACGAAGAGAAGAAGAAGAAGAAAATTACTATTCCCCATTTAGGTAAGAGAATAAAAAAATGAAACCATGACATATATATATTAATTATCTGATACTTAGATATATGGTGCTCACGTATTTACAAATATGGTAAAAGTAAACTATTTTCATTTAAATAAAGAAACATTACAAGTAATAAGTTAGGGTGCGAGTTGAAGTAGTTATAGAATGTAAATCAATGTAAATAAAAAATAAATAAATTTACAATTCACTTAGCAACCAGTTTGATTTTGTCTAGACTCTAGATTGCCCTATGGAGCAGGACCAGCATGTTTCCAAGCGTTCTTATCTTGGATATAATCTTCTAATTTATAGTACTCGTAGTGTCAATACTAATCAATACTAATGTAACTGTCAATGTCACGTCTGTCTAATGTAACTTAGGTAGTATTACACTATTTGCGCTGTAGCATGGTGCGGGTGACAGTTTCAGTAACATTTCGTTTCACTCTTGAAAGTTGCCGCGATTTACAATTTATGACTTAATATTTCAGTTGTACCACATTCGTAATATATTAAATAATTAATAACTGTAGTAAATTAAATTAAACCCAACCAGAATGTTCTAATCAAGAAATAAAATCAAATTGAATGAAAAATTAAGCAAAGTGTTATGCGTATAACGTAACGCCATAGACGTATTTAGTGATGGGATGTACTGCTACGATGGATAGTCGATATTTTTTATAATAAAAAACGTATATTGTGCGTAGGTCAATTTTTATTTTTAAAAGGTCTAATTATACAACAGAACATTTATAGGGTAAGGTTGCTTAAAAGGTTGCTAAAAAAAATACATGTTATTCGTCTAAACTCATATCAGAGTCAGGAACATCTGAATTGTCACTCAATTCATCATCTGAATCTGTGACGGATATTATTAACGATGACTCAATTATGTTGTCAATATGTATGTCACGATCCCAATCAGACATAATGTCCCTTTTTGTTTTATTCACAACCTTCGACCAGTCTTCAGGTTGAACATTGTTGATGGCCTCTTGTAATAGGGCCAACATCTTATTTGCCGTAAATGGCGGCGAAGTATTATTTCTTGCGGCGTAACCTAAAAATAAACGAACTTATAAAAAAAAGTATTCAAATAATCATCAATCAGCCTAATCTAGTATCTGGTAATGTTTTTAAACTAGGTACATGCTACGATCGGAAAGATGATTTTTTTATAAAGCTTCAAAATGGGAATTGAAATTAAAAGCATACCTTTTATTTGGGCCCAAATCAGCTCAATAGCGTTATACTGGCAATGGTAGGGTGGTAGTCGAAGGACCTGGTGGCCTTTTTCTTTTGCCATCTCGTCCAGAGCATAGGTAGGAGTTGGTGGCTTATGGCGTCGGACTAAGGCAATAAGCTCCGTCTTTAACATTTTTATATCTGCTGTAACTCCGTTTTCACTCAGCCACTTCACCAACTCGCTTTTGCGGTTGGATTGGTTTGGGGGTTTATTAACTTGCACCGAATGGTAGGGTGCGTTGTCCATTATTATGGTCATAGGCTCTTTTAAATTGTTTAATAGACCTATGAACCAATCTTTAAATTTTTCGTAATTCATCTCCTCATGATACTCCGTAGTTTTTTTTGACTTAAAAGCCAGCAAACAATCAGGGACGAATCCACTTGCTGTACCTGCGTGACAAATAATAAGGCGTTCGCCTTTGCCTTCCGGCACTTTGGTACACGATTGTGCCGTATCGTCGGTCCAACTTTTACCCACTGTGTGGTTGGCGTTTAGCCACGTTTCATCCAAAAAGACAACTTTGCTCTAATCACTTATGTTTTTGGCCTTCCTTAAAAATCTACATCTTGCTAGGGCAATGTCAGTCCTATCCATAATAATCTTTCTTTTGTTAACTTTTTTGTAAACAAAGCCAATATCTTTTATAACTTGCCGTAGCGAAGTAATACCTCCTTTGAACAAGTCAGCTTCTTTTAATGATTTTAGAAGCTTGAGCAATGTGGGTAGCTCCATTCTTCTATAATAATCATAAATATGATTTCTAATAGCAACCTTAGCAAAATCATCCAAATCTGTGATTGGCTTCACCTTGGTCCGCTTTTTGTTGGGTGTCGATAATTTATTTTCAAACATCCCATCTTGGCCAATTTTCTCACGTGTTATACGCGAAACAGTATTGCGGCCAATATCAAGAGCTTCGGCTACTCGTTCTACAATATGATTCAATGGTAACAACGGTCCATTATTTTGTTGTTCTCTTTCAAAGTAGTCTCGGAGGCGAACAACAAGCTCCCTGGCCTGACTACCCAAAACAGTTTTTTTTGTATGCTTAGGCATGGTAATAACAACAAACTCAACAAACTTATAACAAATAACAATTTAACAAAAATGAAAACAAACAATGAAATCGTAATACGTGTCACATTAAGTCACAATATAACGCGCTTGCACTCGTACTCGCACTCACAGCATCGCACGGGTAAACAACATGGCCGCCGCGCCGATGCACCATAGAGCAAAAATGTTGTCACGAAAAAAAAAACATAAACCCGATTTTGATTATTTTATATAAGTACAAAGATAATTATGTAGCCATAAAACATTTATATTGACAAGTTTATACACGTAGCACACACGTAGTTACACTGCACAACTGAATAATACACTAATTTTCATAACAATATTAAAGAGAACTAGATTCACGCTGCGAGTATCGTTAGCGATAAAAATGAATTGCATAACCTCACATCCCTACGTGGTACTGACAAATGTCAACGTCATACGGGCAACTGTCACCCGCACCATGCTACAGCGCAAATAGTGTAGATATCAATTAAAGCATAATACTTCGTGATAGTAGGTAGTATTTTGTTGGATGACATGGGTAAATGTAATCAACAATCGTATCCAAGCGACACGCATTTAGTCTATGACACGCCTCCGCCGTGATTCCCAGGAATCAAAGGCGCCGGGAGTAGCTGATCCAGGTGGCGTTGGTGGCGCATCCATGGGCGTCCACTGTCGGTCTCTATTTCATAGTGGAGGTTTCCCAGTCGACGGGTCACTGTACCAAATTCCGACGTATATATTATAATATTATACCTATTAGAATATTAATATATATATATATATATATATATATATATATATATATATATATATATAATATTTATATATTATAGTAGAATATTTCGTGATAGCAGTATTTTATTGAATGACATAAATGTAATCAACAACCGTAACCAAGCGACACGTATTAAAATTTAGTTTAAGACTGGTACCTAAGAAAATGTTGAGCAGATCCGGGTTATGTAGTTATGATAAAACCTTGTTTATTACGATGAAGGTAATAAAGTTTTCTAAATATTTTCCTCCCATTGAGTTTTCAGTCACACCTTGATGGTTTCAAAAATAAACTTTTACGAATGAAATATAATTAAATATTTTATCGTGTCTGTACGCTGAAAAAATCTATTCAAGATGTACCTACTGTTTTCACACTGTGATGAATCTAAACTAAGTTAATGACGCATTTAACTTAATGCAATTCTTGGGAAATACCGTAGTCACTATTAAAAGTAGCTACGTGCTCAGAAATAATGCTCTTGATTAAGTAGATACCGAATTTTGTGACCATACCTGTAATGTCAGAACCCTGACATAATAAAAATGATACAAATGACAAACTAAGACTAACTTCATTTTAAAGATGGAAACTATGAGGTCTCTTAAAATGTTACTTGTACCTAAATTTTATTGAATGCCAGACGAAACAAGGTAACTTGTGATAAATATTCAGTAGATTTGGCGTAATTAGTGTTACCGAATACGTAATGAGTTTGTATATTTATTAGCTTCATGATAAAATAACAATAAAATTTTAGTACCTAAAACATTGACTTTCTTATAATATTTTATTGTTGATGAAACACGAAGGAAATATAAAAAAATAAGAAATACACGTTCCAAGTTACAAAAGGAGCGACGAAGACTTGAGATGCCGAATGAATATACAACACATAATACATTCAATAATGTAAAGATAAAAATAAAGCACAGTAAACTTAGAAAGGTCAATTTTAAAATAAATGTCACTATTCCAAGAACAATAACAAAAGAAAACGCTCCAGAACGGAAACTAGATAAAGAGGGCAAATAGAGTCTTGGTACTATTACGAAATGTACAAAAAGTTCTGTCAGTACAGACAATGCGTGATCGGACCGCGGCCTTGGGAGGCGGAGATCGACATTCGAGACCTTGTCGACTTTTTGTAAGACATAATGGGTGACGTTGTAGGCCCCTGGCTACTGGTCGTGTTCTAAGTGAAAGTAAAGAGCGTCCGTGTGTTATTTGGTGTGCGATGTTGATAGAACTCGACGGTGATAGCTGGATTGCAGGGTTCACAATCAGTGTTCCGTTGGATAGTTTCAATTGTATAGTGTTATATCGATTTCCTAAGTTCCTGATTGAAAACGTAATTTCCCGTTGACACTTATTGTAGTAGTCTAGAATTGTAGGTTGTTGCTTCCAACATTGTACTATCTTAGAAAACAGTTCTTTCACTGGTTGACTAAAACTATGCTACACGTACACTACTGAAGGTACACACACAAGAAAGAAAGACAAATATTCCAAATAGGTAGATGGTGTGGCTATGCACTAGGAAATTTTAACACACAACCTTTCACCTTTGAGCTCAAGATAAACATAAAAATCTTTACATGTTAAATTATTGGAACTGATGAACCTAATGAAAGCTTTATTGACAATATGTGACAGCCCTGAATTATAGAGCAAGTAACATGTATGATTTACCATAAATGAAGTAGTGAGACTTGGCAAGTATTTGTAGACAAGTTGTACCAGAACTTGTAGCCACTTAAGTTGAATTGATGACAGACAACAGACAATATTGAAGACACTGGCAATCTTATTACTGTCTAAGGTCCATATTCTAGAACGGTGCTCAAGACTTAATGAATCTCAACTCGAATACAGAATGACCTTTAACTTTCAATTCAATTTGAACCGAGATGCTTACATAGAGATTCAAGTACGACAGTACTAGAATATTCGGTCCTATTCAAGAAGAAAATAACGATATTATTATTGAAGCCCCAGCATCTTCTTAGTAAAAATATTTATGAAAAAAAAAAACATCGCAGACTATTGTGTTCTGTTCATACCACGGTTGATACACATCGATTGATTTATCCGAGAGAATAATAGCATTGTTAAAGAAAAAATAACTTGACCTGTGAGATTCTTCAGTAGCAACATCTGCCACAAAGGAATAAAAGCAGTCAATTAATTATTGATTCCCGTTCTAATAGTATCAATATGAGCTGGACCTACGTGCTATGATAGCCAAAGATTAGAGCACGTTTGCTTCTATTGCCCAATTGTCGAACACTTGTGTCAAAAGATAATGCAGCTGGTACAGTACCTAGTCTATTTATGTGTCTATGCATGCAGTGCCTAGCCAGATAATAACAATAATACTAGCCCATTATTGTACCACTTTGCAGGGCAAAGGCTCTTCTCATACAGATATGGCATGAGCATGATAAAAATGAATATCCTGACAAAACCACATCTTGGTCAACCTAAAACATATAGGTACATGTAACATATACATTTATTTCTCAGTGGTAATGACATTTTGTTTTGGACTTTTGATATTATCGTAACGAATGCGTATTGGGTTAATACATCTTAAATAATTAAACTACGGTATTTGAACAGATAACAAACTATGTGACCTTAATTTATAGTTCATTAATGTTAATATTACTATCAAACTATTCCGTGTCTTAACTCGAATATTCATATTCTAAAAATGTATGCATATTCGAATGTCAGGCAAACGGTCGAAAAGTGAACGGCTAACTTCAGAGGAAATAAGTAATAAGTTACTTATAAGTAATTGCATTACGAAATTTTTCCGTCGGAACTATTTTCTGTGATACTAAATTTAAGTTTCACTTAAAATTTCGCCTACGTGCGGTTACGTCTATTAGTTACGAAATAATAGTTTAATCTTTTTATTCCGTGCTGAAACTGGTAAAAAGGAACACATTTCATTTTACAAAACTATTGATGCAACTTTTTATTTTATTTTAAACTAAATAAATTATTATTTTAAAACAAGTTTGACATAACTTTTATAACGGTTTGACCTTCGGAATATAATTTGAGCACAGCAGTTCAATACCAAATTGAAATTTAAATCCTTTAGTCAAAGAAGTTAAGAAGATGAACAAAGAAACAGGAAAAGAAGCCAATATATATAACTTACCCAATGACAAAATGCAGATTTAAAACGTTTGATCTAATCTGCAACAATGTAGAAATACTTTCAGCTAAAAGCTTGTCACGTTCAATTGCAATCACAAATGTGCTTACATTGAGTGCGTATAAAATTGCCTTAATCCGAAATTTTACGACACCAGTCGCATCAAACTTACACCAGACGCAACAAGCAATTTTCCTTTAAGTTCCACTCGCTTAGGCCTGGTCGTTGGCCAACACGACCTTAATGCCTCGAAACATTTGAGCCTATTGTGCGAATAGCCTCAGAATCATGCACCTAGTAATAGTGACCCTAAATTACATTGGGATGTCACAAATTATCTGTTGTTACCATTCTGTGAGGCAATGTAGGTATAAAATGGCGTATAGAACATTTTGTAACATCCGTGATGTTGGTAAATATTGAATTGCCAACTGCTTTAAAACAGTTTCCCAATGACGTATCTATAGCCCCAATTAATGCACATATTAAAACAAACCACAGAGCACCTCTAATATTTTTGTAAAAATATAATTTAAAAGAGTGTCCCTGGAGTTTCTTGCCCGTTCTTCTCCATAGGTACCCACGCTTTGGAATGGGCAACTAGCTTCATATTTTCTGACTGACCGACATTTTGACATTTCAAAAGTGCCTGTAAATGGTTTAATAGAAATAAATGCTTTAAGTTGAGTTGAGTTGAATGGACCTTACATAAAATAAAGAAAAAACTCTTAAGAAGAAAAATGAATACGTTATCTAAAGTATGATAAGATTCACAGTAATAAAGCATAGTCTATGTCTATCTTGCAAGAGACTTGTATTTTATTTACATGTTATAATTGTTTATATTACTTCCCATTAAGTAATACCTAATCCCAAAACATTTTACACCTAGTCTGATTCCAATATCTTTATTAAAAAATTCTTAGTTGCATAAGATAACAAGATCTCCTACTAGACTCTCCAAGATTTAATTAGCAAGAAGTGCATTGTCGGGTCCAGTCATTTATCTCTACGCATGCATTCTCACTGGTTGACCATCCGTGTCAGACGATTTCTCTTAACGATCTGAATAGTTCTCGTCATAAACATTTGCTTTGGCTCGTTATTGTGACCCAATTCTGATATTGGCTCTATTAAAACTTGTTACAACTGTCTTTTGTTACTTAACACATAATTTAGTTGCGTAATAAGTTCAGATTGCTTGAGATATGCATCACTATTAACTGTTAGTGGTCGCTTTAATAATTTTGTATCTAGTTCGGTTTTACTAATTTCAAGATTCTTAATTTGCTCTAAAGATTAAATTTTAATGCAGTCAGACTTATAAGATTTTATATATGTGAAATTATTGTCGCATAGTTCATTTTGTAAAGTTCAATGGTGTTCTCCGAGTATTAGTTTCTTGTTAATAAATAATAAAATACCACTCGATATTCGTCAACTAAATGAGAAGAAATTTAAAACATACATTAAACGCACACTATGTAGACAAGCATATTACAAGTTGGATAATTATATCGTAGATAAAAGTGCTTGGCTTAATGTTGGTCCTGCTCCACGGGTACTTGGGCTCACTAGTTAAAATTTCAATATTTGGAGGAGGTGCTTCCCTTTTTCGTTTTTAGTGTTTCTGACATTATGAACGAATTTTATTTTTTATTTTATTCAATCAAGTTTTAATTGTTGAATATTTCAATATTAAATATCTCTTCCTGTTTGGTAGTAAAATTGTATTAATCTCTCAAATAAATTGCAAACTATAGTTTTGTATAATTAAGAAGCATTTTAAAATTTTGTAAATGTAAGAACCATGTCTCCGTTTATTATGATTTTTTGATGTTGATTTGAAAGAGCATGGTAGTTGAGACTGGTCATCTCTTAACTGCCAAAGCTTATTTTTAATCTTATATTTTGAATTGTTTCTTCATTTGTCTTTTTTTTTTACATTGTTCTCATTTATAGAATCAACAAGAATAATGTACCAAGGATTTTGTAATATGTATCTTGATTTAAAAGAGTGTCCATCGAGTATCTTGCCCGTTTTTCTCCATAGGGATCTACGTTTTGGAATGGGAAACTAGCTTCAACTTTCTGAGTAACTGACAGACTATTTAATTTTGACAATTCAAAAGTGCCAGGTTTAATTGAAATAAATGCTTTGAGTTTGAGTTAAATTACAAATCACAGACGGTGGGATAGCTATGCCACTAAAGGTGTGATTAAATTATTATAGCAATCCTTAGAACATGTCTATACTATAGTATTCTATAGTATTTAGAATGTCAAACATTACACAGCTAACAGTGAACGCCATTCATTCCGCTGATACCTAATGTAAAAAAATGTGAACGTATTCCAATGAATACGTTACCTCAATAGGTACCCTTAAGGACACCCTATCATAAGATACGGGTAGATGACGTCACTCATTGAAAGTGCGTTATTTAAACGAGGGGAAAGAATTGGCTGCATGCCTGTCTTCATTGTTCAATTAGACAAGGCAACAAATGGAGGTAATGCTACGAGCATCTATTCACTCGTTCCATTTGGATGACTGTAAATGAACAAGGCAAGTACTGGGCTTAAAATAAGCGTCGGAATTTCTTTTGAAATTAACAAGGAATTCTGAGATTTTCTGATCCATAATAATGAGTATCTTCTAGACAATTTTGTCTAGGAGATATTCATTAAGGACAAAAATGGGTTAGACGTTAAGTCTCGTAACTCCGAGACGAATACGGGATTCCCTGAAATATTACTTGTAATAAAAACAGCAACTTTAGATAAAGTAGAGGTCAAGAGCAATGTACATCAGGGGGTTTATTTAACGATGATTAAAGTTAAGTGACGTTAAAACGTCAAAAATATATAAGGTTAAACAGTCACTAATCACTACTTAACTTTTAGCAACGTTCATGAATAAACGGGTATCAGTTTCAAATATTTCATCCAATGTCTAAAGTGCCCTTATAAAACTGTTAAGGTAACAGCAGTACATAAAAGTGAAAACATAACATTATCCACAGCCCACAGCCTTGACCGTGGAGTAATTGCGTCACAAATGAAATCCGACTGAACATCTTCACGATTAGCATTTCTACTTTTACTTGAACTTTCGATTCGCCGACGCCAACCATAATTACATGGTGTTTTACCGTTAAATAATCATTCAGTAATACACAACACATTATTATGAAATTTTCCGATATGAAATTGGATGGTGGATAAAGCAGCAATGGTTGTACATGGTACAAAAGAAACGGATAAACTAGACAAATTATAAAGCATAAACCTAATTTATAACTTCAACATGTCTTGTAGAACGGGTTTTATGATCACGAATTCACATGTATAATACTTTTATGATGATATTATCTTTGTGATGACCAACGGAGCGGTTATGTTCTGCACCCATTACTGCACGTTACACTAAGATTTAACTGTAGAATTCAATTCTTTAAAAAATATTGCTCTTCTGAAATCTTAGATCATAATAACACGTTTTGAAGACGAGTTATGTGATTTATAACCAGCGATAGCTTTCATCTTACTGTGGTTTTGTCGGTTTTTGAAGATTTTAGTTCTTATATGATCCATCCTGTCTTGATAAATTGCAAAAATTTCATGCTCTCTTACGCTTCGTTGATTGGAACAATGGCAGGTCGTAATTGTAAATTTTCCCTGTTTGTTTCACCAATTTAATCTATTAACCGCTTTCTTTTCGATTTTATTTGTTCGCTATTAATATTGATTCAACTTTTCTTTTTCTTTTGCAACTCTATTTGCGCAGTCATTCAGAAACTTGGTTGGCGTGTCAATGTATTGATATTATATGCTTATTATTTGTCTTTATCAGAAGAAACTTATTTCTTAACCTTATTTAGTATTTTCGTCCAAAATGTTTTTGGATGAGGTATCAGCAAAGTCCACTCTGAAGCTTCTCGCAATAAGTGTCACTGACTTCACAAATGTGCAAAAAGTTGCTAAACCATCTCTCAATGTATACCAAAGCTGCCCGTTTACTTTAGTTTATATTTTAAATCCATAATGGTACCGTTGTTTTTAGCAGAAATACTGCTGCACTCGTTGATATTTATACGTTGCTAAAGGCACTATTAAAATAGACTAATGACTTTTTCGGTGTCTATATGAAGGTCTACCTTCAACGCATAACATTTGATAGTTATCCGGTCATGGGCGATACCTTGCCGAATCAACTCATTATAACCGTTTGCATTTACTCATTATTAATATATTATAATAATATGCTTAGGTTCTGACGTGATGTTGCTCCAACTTTTGACATCCATACAATTTGATACTGTTCAAAGTAGCTCCATAAATGTGAATATGTATGTGTCAATATTTGCAATATCATAGGTTCTTTCATCATTATTGTGATCACCTTCTTTAATTGTTTCAATGTTATAACAAGTGTTTAGCGTTACATGCGTAATCACAAAACATGTGCTGTTTGTAAGTAAGTAGTAATCCGAAAAGTGCGTTCATCACAGGAACAATTTTTTAGTCGCAGCTTACTTCTCTACAGTATCTCTAGGATCAAAATTAAAAGGTTCACCACCTCGTCCACCTTTTGTGAGCTTGGAGCTTTTATTATTCAGGTACCTAAGTATATGTTTTGTCTTTGTCTGCTGTATAGTCTGTCTCAACCGCACGCGCAGTCAGCCGGCTGCGTTTGCGCAGGAGTTGATCGGATCGGAGTAGAGCAGTAAGCGGAGCGGCGCTGACGTGATTGGTCGCTGTGTCCCCAATGTCTCGCGATCCGAATTTAAAATAGTCGCGATCGACTTTACTGTGAGACAAGCGATGTGATTTGTTTATAGTTTTTGTTTCTCAATTAAGCAGAATTGAAGAGACTTATTCCATTGAACTATGGTAAATAGTGTGAAGTGTTGTTGTGTTAAAATAAAGTGTATTTTCGCGGAAGCAGCAGCTGTCGATGCAGCAGAGAGATTTCGGCGGATATACGCAAATCCGTAGACCGAAAAGGATTTAAAATTAACATGTTACTCACATCATCCTGCAGCAAAATTTTATATGTTCGAGGATATTGCAAAAACAGCTTTAAAGTAAAGTTAAAAACTTCGAAGTCATTGGATTTTATGAGCATATTTTTATAAACATCGTGTCCTTTAGTCCGATTCACAATTTGAAAGTAACGTTTCGGAGGCTCTCGTGCACTACAAGGTTATTGCAAGCCTCTCGTATTTGCGTGCACTACCCGTGTGGCGTGAAAGTATTTTGGAACGTTGTCTTCACAGTGAAGATATTTTAGCATATTAATGTACGAGCAGCCTCGAGCTTTCTATGCCTGCGTTTGACCAAACAGTATGACATCACTGTCTAGTTAGACCTCGTCTTTTTAATTCTACAGCAACATTGACCATTAATTCACTTTAGAGTCGTCCTCGTTGAGTAATAAATTGGTGAAGTTTGATGTTGTGAACTAAATCATTCAATTACAGGTTTCATAATTAATGATATCCCTTGCAAGTATTGCAATACGAATCAGTTCACGCCTCGTTAACTTATTGAAATCATTGTTGCACTAACACACTTTGGAACTTGTTTATCGAGTAATATGAATCGATTTAATATGCGTGTACGAATCATTGTCACGTTTTGTATTCAAACAAAGATTAGAAAGTTTAGATAGTTACTATCCACATACCATAATATGGAGGATTGTCTCCCCTGCGTGTTAACAATAGTGCACATAAATGATGTTATCATAATAATAACTAATCGGATTATTAAAATTATCATCAGACCGTAGAAAGTGTTTGTAAAATACAAATATGTATTTCGAAATAGAAACATTACGACATAGAATTATGTATACAGAAATATTTATAATAATTGCTTAACTGAAGCAAGATAAATTGCTTGATTGATTGCTAAATGTATGATTCCAAATTGCTCTTGTTTGTATAATATTTAATATAATCCTTATAGGATAATGCGTCGCGAATGTCACACTTGAATAGTAAAGTCAGCTGAATAGGAGAAAGGGCTACCATTGTTTATGATTCGAGTAACCTACCGTTAGTTCTAAATAAATTCAGCGCGTGCTATTTACGTATCTGACTAATATATCAATGACTTTGTATTTCATTGATGCATCAATGGTTTTTACTGCTTTCGATGTAGTTTTTGCCAATGTAAAAGCAGATTGCACTGAATGTAGAATGACGAGTCATTTGCATTGTTTTGATCATTATCTATTGTAAACGATAGTGCTAATAACAACAATTGAATAGCCAAATACACAGTCACAGACATTGAATAAATAAAACCATACAAAATAAAGATTTTAGGTGGATGACTGGTCATTGCACTGTCAGTAGTGCACAAAGATATTCTAGGAAACCTTGCAAGCGGAGCTGTAAAGAATTTAATCGAAAAAGGCCTCAGAATTTGTTATGAAAAATCTTTGCAAAGTTTTTGGTCACAACGTCATGCTTCATGAATTCATAATAATTCACTATTAAGAATATTTTTGTCGTTATTTTGATTTTTGATAGTTTTACTGCTGAAGGTAGTGTGCTCCTCTTGGCAATATTTGATTTATTAATGGAAAAGTAGTTAACCATGCATCGGCCACAATTTCTCAACTTCCTGGATATGTTTCTCACGTATCATCGCTGACCAGCCGACTGGATATGTGGACCAATGAACTTGTTTCAACTCTTCTATCGGCTGATGTCTTAGAAATCGTTTCCTACTAACTCGATCAGGCGTTTAATGATTGCTGCTAATTTGCTACTATTTTACACGTATTGTTTGTTATTGTTTTCTTCACCTACATTGTTTTTTTTTTCATTACTTTATCTTTATTTACTAATTGTATTTCTAGTTCATGTCTGACTTTCGATTCCATATCTCTATGCTGATTATTATTCATCTGCTTTAAATTTATATAGTGTTGTTAAGTTTTCCAGTGAAAGTGCGACAGTATTAATAACAATAAACTGGCCGTATGTAGCAGTTGCTTCGCCAGCTGCCACTCGCACTCACTCAGTCCCCATTATCTAATTATTACGTAATGTAATTCCATTTGTATTTGCCTTATGGGCTCGTGAGGCCCAGTTAGCGCTTCCTCGTTGATGCATTGGAGCAAACTACCTTGTGCGCAATGGTCGCGCTTGCATCCCGTGACGCGTCCGTTATTACGAACTTTACTGATCGGTGATAATTTTTTGCCAAATACCTATGAAGCACAGACTTGAAGGTCGTATAATGTAACCCCTCTCATAACCGAAAAACAACGCAATCATTATATAGGTATACGTATGATGTAGTTAAGCAAAGGTCGAATCAGACAGATTTTTTAAAATCACAAGTACGTATGGATAATACAAACTTTTCATTGCTATTCTTGATTAAAATCTGAGATCCACGCATTATGATGCAGGTGCGTCATATATTTTTTATGAATAAAGATATACGCGTAAAGAGTTATGAAACAGTGGCCTGTGCGCATCCATAGTGTAGCTCACAGCTGTTGTTTTATTTTCATAGTTAAACTTTAAAATAGCAGCAATATTCATAAAAGAAAGAGCAGTTACCAACAGGCGGTAAAGTTTAAAACATTCAACGTTCTTTCTCATGTATTTCAATTTCGCATGATTGGTGGGTAGGTGGGTTGTTCCTTAGCAATGCGGTTAACTGAATCTCAAGAAAAATAATTGAGTTCTAGACACGGATAAGTATAATAGTGCTTGCAAAATCCCTCCATTGTAATACATTTATCAATCGAACGCGCCATTCTTAACGCAATCATTTAGTAGGAAAATTGAGAAATTTTCACTCAGCCAATTAGCTATACTTTAGCAAAAACTTAATTATGCCTTGAGATATTGAAAATTTTGCTGCAGCATCAAATTTGAACTTCCACAGATTGACTCGAGTAATTTATGTTCCTGATTATTACGAAGTAACAAAAACAGCGAGTGCGTCACATTAATCTCCCGTCTAATGACGTCCGACCATCGTAACCTTTAACAGCTGGTCGATAACATCCATCCAACGGGAAAATGGAATTAAAATTAATAAGAACGACTCGTCACAGGCAAACGTTTTGGCTCCACAATGATGTAAATGAAGCGACACTAAGCAATTTGACAACATTATGAAAATCAAGCATTATCCAGGAAAAGCGGTCATGGAGGACCCGTGGCTGTCCATCACGGACAGGACTATGGACCTTGTGTACGCGGCTAACTGGGTTGGTGCAAAGAATCTCAGTTCATATAATGAAAACGATGACCACTCAAACAGCGTTAAATTCAATTCAATATCAAGAAGCAAGTCGTGCAGAGACGTTGGTCGTACTAACGACAAAGATTATGATAGCAAAACATATTCATTGGAAGATAATGAATATAGTTATTCTAATGATGTTCCTAATGAAAATATATCTCAATTAGCTAAATACCAACAAAATATAGAGGAGAAAGCGAGAGCGAATAACAATCTACTCGCACAGAATAAATTAAAACATAGTTTTAGTTTTAAGGATATGCCAAATGGATATAGACCGTCGACATTAAGAAGAGTTAAACGTAGGAATTTTACTGAATGGGATATTGAAGCCTTCGCATCTAACAGTAAACAGCCCCCTGTGCCCCCGCAACGTAAGGATTCTTTAAAATATGCATATCGACAGAGAAAAGCAGACTCAAAAAAAAATTATTATCCGTTACCTGATCCCGGAGCGGTCCCACCAGATCCCTCGTCTGAATCATACTACGAGTACTACTCCAGAGTAAGTCAACAGAATAATGACACCGACAGCGATAAGATAAAACAGATGCAGAAGGACACGAAAAAAGAAAAACCTACTCATAGCGAGCCTATAAAACAAAATGGGAATACTATGTATCAATTGATCAACTCTATGGCAACTTTGGACTTAAGCCCAATAAAGTCCAGGAATGGAAAACCGAACCTCGATATGGATTGCGAAGCGGAAGATTTGGGTTTGTACATGCAGCCTATTAACCAGTCGTTATCTGCATGCGATCAACTTCCTAAGCACACAACGCAACCGGTAAACGAACGAAACGGACGCATCGAAGATAACAAACCTAGCTTTCGTTCTAAATCATTAAGAGTAAAAAGCGAAGGAAGAGTGCCTCTTCGAGCTTATCTCGACGCGGCCCAGCCTGAGGAGGTTTACAATGGAGTCACTGTCACTCAACCGAAAAGAAATTTGTCACCTAGCGAACAGCTGACGTTAATGCAGTACGAAATGTTTAACGGAAGTCAAAGTCAACCCGCCCCGCCGATTGCTAATGGGTTACACTCAACTGATCTGAGTAAAGAAAGTGACTATCGGACTATAAACGGTGTTGCAAAACAAATCAAACGTGATAAGTATGGAAAACTATATAATACAGTGAGAGTGAAAAGTGATGATAGGTATGACAGATACAATGACATTATGTCTTTCGGGACACAAAAAGATCGTATTAGTGAAGAACGTGTCACAAGTAGCAATAGTGTGTTTTCTAGAAGTGCGAAAAGTTCGTCTAGTGGATCGGACTCTGATTTCTCGATACCTAGACCTAAGTTAATAGTACCGGTGCACACTTACGGAACCAGAAAGAGGAGGACGGGCAATCTCTGCCAGCGGGACAGTACTGCAACTGAATCGTCATTGGATGCGGGTATATTGTTAGACGTGACGCGTCTGGACCCGAACAACAAGTCCGTTGACAAATACTCCCGAAATGGAGACACAGGTAAATTTTAATAGAATAAGTACACACTTACATAATATAATTTATTTTTATGTTACATAAGTATCTATCTTCACTACGAACGGTTATCGTAGTTGTTATCGGAAAGTTATTTTGATCTCATGTGTGCTGATGTTGATCGATGTATGAACGTGTTTTGGTGACGGGACAACTTCGAGGTCTCACGAATGAAATTTTGATGACGTAATAGGAACCGTGAAATACCTACGCACATGACTCAGTGCTTCATCATAAGGATCTGTTACCTCCTTATGTATAAGTTGCCTCCGCTTTGTTTGGACTAGTAGCTGTTTATGTAGCAATATCTTCAGATATATGTATAGAAATCATCCTTGTAATCAATCGCAAGAACTCACTACAAATTAAATGTTGCATTCTGAACACTGATGCAAATAAGACGACTTTATATTCTATTGCGTTAATCACGCTTAACAAGCGGATTACTAGTCAAAGTGCAATGATGTATGTAAGTACTTGGATGCTGCCCACTCTCTTGATACAATCTCTAAGCTGACTCTTACAACACACACGGGAAATGACGCTCTATATTGGTAGCTGAGACAACACGGCAAATTGATTAATACATTTCCTTTATTGCGACTTCGGCGGGTTTTCCGTTTAATCATGATTATGATTATAAAAGTGACATTAAATGAAGTTAAAATCTAAAGAGGACAGGACATTGCGCCACGCTCAGTCCATTTACGATCGAGGTTTTGAGCGCCTTGGCATATGTAGAAGTAGTTTGCTAAACGCACCGAGACTGGCATATCAATTAAACTTGGCTACGTAATGCCCTACTTTTGGTTAAAGTCAGGCACGAATATGAGAATTCACATTGTTACTTCTAATACAGCAAGTTGAATGATTGATTGCAAAGAATATTAGAGGTAAAGTAAACCCATACCTGTGTAGATTACACAGGTAAAGGTTAAAGTGTAAAATGTTATTAGTAATGGTAATTCTATTGTGTGTGGTATTATTTTTTCATACATACACAGGTTGCGTTTAAAACTTGAAAGCAGCTTGTTTTAATTTAAGAACAGGCGATTCCACGTGAATCGATTTATCACGCTTACGTCGCTCGGCACATTATTTCATATTTTTGGATGCCGTAAGTCTAGTCAGTAGTATTATTTATTAGTAGGTATTTTGATTCTGAGAAGAGTAATATTTCGGCGATTTCTGGTGAATTTATTGTTAGCAAGAAACATTACAGCCGTCTCTATCGTTGTTACTAACGCATTCGGGGTTAAAGAGATTAACTACTTGAAAATACCATGGCCCACCGCTGTACTGTGGTTGTAAATTTTAAATCGACCTAGTTGAATAGTTATGGTAAAGACATTTCAGCATAAATACATTAATGGCAGTTGAAGGACAATAGAAATAACAGGAAACTGGCAATTATTCATAGGTTCTCATTAAGATTAATCGTACGTATAATAGGGAGGAGTGCCCTAGCCTTTCCTTGTGAATCAAGCCTGGCTTTGAATGACACGAATGTGAACGTATGTAATTTTAAAATAACTCCAGTTTTCAAGGGGCTTCCAAGCATAAAACTGAAACAACCAAAGAAAATATAATAGTAATACAACAGATGATGTCCATTACAATAAGAACTACTGAATAAGAACAATATCTTTTCTGTTTGCAAAAACAAGATCCTTGTCTGAAAATAATACCACATCTCCCATTCGAAAGCCGGTATCAGTGTGGTAATCTTAATGTACCAAAGTAAGATAGTTGAACAATAAAGCGGCCATAAGCCTGGACACGTATCCGAACTCCTGACCCCGGCGTTATATTCCAAGCATTATGTTGCTAGTCGCCTTGAAACACTTTCGTTCTTTGAGTATTTAATTTACGTCGTCTAAGACTTGACCAGCAATTCGCATGTCCGATTGGTGAACTAGTATTTTGCATTTGGGCGATAATTATAACATTTGCAAAATGTTCTGCAGCTTGTTTGTAATTGCCGTCGTTTGGGTTCCATTTTGTATCTGTTTTAGCTTGTCAAAACTTCATTAGCAGTGTAAAATCTAAGTTTTGACTTAGAACAAAATCATTTTGACTGTATTTTTCAATAATTTTAAGGGCATTGTGCAACATGTTCTCTTTTATCAAGACACATGATTTTTTGGCAAGTAAATATACTCATTTAATTTGTTCAAGATAGCCTGTTCTAGTCTAGTCTAGTCTAGATTTAAGGTGTTTATACACGTCAAAGGTGCCTTTACTGGTACGAGCAAAACAATGTGTTGTTACGGATATGAATAAATGTGTAGTTCTTATGTTGGGAGTAAACAATTACAGGTAGAAAGTTTAAATCAGTGTAATAAAACGTTACTTCTTCTATTGCACATTACATCCGAAGCTTTTTACATTGTGATCATTTCACACATGATTAAGAAACTTGTAATTTTTACCAAAGAAAGTTGATAAGTAGCATTGTTTCGCTAAATTCGTGGTACACTTCTTTCTTGAATATCGGATTTCGATTGGTTTCTAGAAAACAACAATGCTCATAATAATGATATTTAAATCGTATTTCAAATATTAGCTCATTAAACTAGATAGTGTTACAAAATCACGATTACATAAAAAGATTTGATCATGACTGTAATAAAATTGAGGCTAAACTCTAGATGTCCTTGCCGCGTGACTTCGTTAGCTCTTTGTAAATATTCGTTTATGATATGATAGTACAACAGATGAAAATATTTGTAGCTTCTGTTACTTGATGACTTTCAACTAGATTCAAATAAATATTGATTATATTAAAATAACCACTTTTTTTCCTGTCCCCAATTTATCTGGGATCCACAGCGTGTTTTCTTTGTTCATGGCTACATCTCTATCAACCGTCATCGTGTCACCTCGATATTCACACCCTTTCATGCTATATCATCTTCTACACAATCCATTTAGCATTTATTCAGTCGTCCGTTATTCAAAAGAGTTGAGCCGTTTATTTAAAAGAGTATCCGTGGAGTTTCTTGCCTGTTCTTCTCGATAGGTACCTACTACGCTTTGGAATGGGCAACAGCTTCATCTTTCTGACTGACCGACCCCTTGACAATTCAAAAGTGCCTGTAATTAGTTTATTAGAAATAAATGCTTTGAGTTTGATTCACACTTAAATTATACTTCATTTAAATTTCAGTGTGTAGCTAATCTGAATCATCTTAATTATTAGGTTAACCCATTTATTCAAAAGAGTTGAACCGTTTATTTAAAAGAGTGTCCGTGGAGTTTCTTGCCTGTTCTTCTCCATAGGTACCTACTACGCTTTGAATTGGGCAACAGTTTCATCTTTCTGACTGACGGACCTCTTGACAATTCTAAAGTGCCTCTAATTAGTTTATTAGAAATAAATAGGTACTTTGCGTTTGATTCACGCTTAAATTATACTTCATTTAAATCTCAGTGTGTAGCTATTCTGAATCATCTTAATTATTAGGTTAACCCATATATTCTTATTAGGATCAATTGAATACAAATAAAAGGCTTAATGGGAAATTGTGTTCAGAATTAACTTCAGTTTAGTGAACGATTATAACGGGACTAACATTTGAATATATACCCTTTGTACAGTTTCTATATTTATGTCTGTAATTTATATGGTGTAGGTACATAATAAAGAGTATTCTATTCTATTCTATTCTATACAATAGGTAACGTCACGCAGGACAACTGTTCAATAACACACACCGAGTATATATGAACAGTTGTACGAGTTACGACTATATTTATGTATATAGATATATATCTCATCTATTATATGTATATCCATCTATATTGTTATACAATCTATATCCATCAGTCAATAGGTAACTGTTAAAGTTTTGTACTGTGCGACACTACGCTTTGAGTCAACAATAGATAGATATACCAATTTATAAATCAAAACTAATGCCTATCCTCATAATAATGGACTATTATACGGAAAACGATATGAGTGAGATTGACTATAAATGTCGGGAACAGGCATTTCTGGAGACACAAAAAACCTAAATACAGTTATTCGTTAACCTATACTATAATGCAGCATAACATCGAAAAGCAAACACTCTAAGAATAATGCTATTTGGATAAGGCAGTAAATAAAAAATAAAATAATGAGTATATATTAATATACAATTATTAATTATTCAATACATTCTCCATTCTAGAAACAACAGAATGCTGTGATTAACGTTTCAGATTCTCAAATTAGTATCTACCTCAATAATGTGAAATTCCCCTTCGTTTGTCTTCGTATCTTGTTAAAATACTTCGAGCATACATGCACTCACGTTTATTCATTAACCAAGCTGCATTTTCACATGCCTCTCTATATATTCTCACACTTATCTTCTTATGGTCGATAACAACAGCTGCTTACTATTGTAATCTTTCATACTTCACGATAAGAGTCATGAACAATGATTGTTCGTTATTACCACTATACAAATTATTTTAGTACTATGAAGTCCGTTCACTGCAATGAGTCACCAATGACCACCGACAATTTCAATCTTGGCAACCTTGACAGTATTTATTAATTTGTTTGATATCGAAATTATATTCCAATTGGAATAAATATTGTAGTCAAACAAGTTAAACTAGGGCTCGGACATACTTTTGTATATTTGCGCAAAAACAGTTTGGTTTATGATGGAAAAAAACTGCAGTTAAATATTCAAATATGCATACACGTCCGACTTTACTAATAAGTAAGTAATTTATCGATTGGTCAACCAAAAAAGCAGGAAATCGAGTATCAAAAGAGTATTCGACTCTTAACCGGGGTATTTCGTGTGGCGACTAGCCCTAAGTTCTAAAGCCATTAGTCTCAATAACTGATATCTATCCAGCTTTATATTTATTTATGTTTTAGCAAACAATTTAATTGCAGTTGTATATATATATTTTTTTTTTATTTAAAAGACATAATTATTCGACTTTATTGGTATAATTTTTGGACTAGTTCTTTATTCGTGGAACGTTATTCTGTCCAGCGACTTCCCTATGTCAGTTTGTTTTTTTATGATTTTTTTGCTAATCAGTATCGTGGCATATTGAATAGAATAGAATAGAATAGAATAGAATACTCTTTATTATGTACACCATATAAATTACAGACATAAATATAGAAACTGTACAAAGGGTGACAGGGTGGTAGGGTGGGTGGTGATTGAGTGTTTTTTGAACCTCTAGAATATTATGCTATGAAAGTTGCCACACAAAACGAGGCTCAGAAAATAGGTAACTTCATAAATTCTAATAGCAATCATAAACATCAACATATCATATACTAGTGACATGATGTAGTTGTATTTTCTCGATCGATTCTCAAAATGTCGGTTTCTCCTACAGAGGGCCGCGTGGAAGTATCCCGGGAGAACAAATACCTCAGCACGATGGCACCTGGCAAAGTGTTCGGCGAGCTGGCCATCCTCTACAACTGCAAACGTACGGCCACCATCAAGGCGGCCACGGACTGCAGGCTATGGGCCATCGAACGCCAGTGCTTCCAGACCATCATGATGCGCACTGGGCTCATACGCCAAGCTGAATACACTGACTTTCTTAAGAGGTAAGGACCAAATTGGTATATTTTTCTGCTTATCAGTAACAGTCATCTTTATTGCCCCTTTTTCTATTATGTAATGGGTGTCTTTAATAGCTTTAATATTCCATCCTGATACTGGACAAAAGTTTAATCATCTTTATTTGGACGTACAGCTGTGGGTGGCGTCTAGTAAGCCGTTACTTACTCATTTATAGCCCATTTGGCCTCATAAGTCTCTGTCTTCAGGTTTCTAACTTGACATAATTTTAAAGCGAAATATTTATATCGCCATGTTCACTTTATCTTGACTTTAATGCTTTGGAAACAGAACCAATATTTTGTTGGAATAGCAATCATTTATTTCAAACATCTAAGAAAGAACCAATACTTCTGTATCATTCTACTATACAGATAACTTATAACAACATCAGAAGTAGAAATCTTGGGACAGAAATAGCTCACTTTCCAGTGTATTTGTTTTTAATTTAGATAGAACCTAGACAGACTTGTTCACTTCATAAATTGCAATAAGATTGCCATGATGTTCGTTTTATGGCGACATCAATATCTTCTTCGTAAGTCATAGGATGACTTACGAAGAAATTGTGGGAATGGTCTGAGCTACGTCTTTAAATAAAATTGCGGATCATTGACACTTGGCACAGAAGTCTGTATATTAATATTCGCTTTTTTTAAGAGCTTCAGCTTTATTTAGATGAGCTATTTTGGCTTATCCTTCCTAAAAAGACTTGTTGTTTACAATATCGGGGCCAGTAACCCCGCAAAGTGTTGACTTCACTGACAAACGAAATGTTCAATATGTTCACATTATTTTGTTCTAGCTACGATTCTATGACAAGCACTCGCCCTAATTCCCATTTAAACACATGTTGTTTGTAAATCTAACTTCAAAGTTATGTTCTGTAATCACGATATCATTTAAAGCAACTGATTTAGATTAAATCAAGTGAAACTTCCAATTTCAATCTACGTTTACTGCAGCTTTTTATTTTAGTCCATTCTTTAACTCCTCTTACTTTCATTTGTTCTTTGTTACATAACGTATATTTAAAATTATATACATATATCTTTGTATCGTATAAAAAGTGTGTTTCTAACAAAACGTGCTGTGATATTACCTACAATGATTAGAATCGGTAAATATTCACCTTAGTTCATACGTAAAGAATGACAGAGAAAAGGGACAATAATATAATGTATGTTTATACGTTCACTTGCATGAAATCGACTAACAATGATGTATTATTCATGTTCTTGAGACTACTGATACCATACAACACGGAAGTCTTCATTATACCTTCTGAATGGTTTCCATATATCTGTATTAGCCGAGCACAACAATACAGGCTTGCCACTGAGAACATTACCGATGACAGAGAAGGATATTGACCTCAGGACACTTATGCAAATGCAATGGGCGTGCAATGGCCCATTCTTCTGCTTTCGACGGGCTCACACTCTTACAATGCCGTCTACAGAGCGGGCCTTGACACGAGCAGTGTATGTGAACAGATTGCAACGCACGAATGTTAATTTATTAATAACGTGAACGATGTTATTGGAACGAATTTCGCGAGAGTTAAAAACATCAATACATTCTCGTTGGTTGTTAGCCGACATTCAAATGCTTGAAAACCCAATTAAAGTATGTTATGTGAATTTAAAGTTAAGAACTGCTTATAGTATTTAGAAAATACATCGTAAAAATTTTACAGCGACGACATACGCATTAAAACATTTCTGTGCCCTATGGCCATAACAAAAGTTTTATTTGTGTTCGGCTCGGGTATCGTGTAACTCTAGACAGCCTTCCATTTACAATCAAGGGTATAGTGTTGTAGACAGTAGAATGCTTAGCATCAGTTGCTTTATATCCTACGAAGTACCTGTACATGCTCTTAGCACGGTGATCCATCTTAGTTGCAGCCATCATCTTCAAGATTAATGTCTCTATCGCGATGTTAATCTAAGTTGTTGCTTGCGGCTTTATTTTAGAACTTGTCAGGTTGATGTTAAGTATATGGTTGATTTCTCTCGACTAATAAAAAAAAAAGAATACATGAAATATAATCACTGCTGTCAATTTGGGATGCAACCGGTTCGAAATAGTCTAGTTTTATTTTGGAACAAGCGCTTTGGGTCACATTTTTGTAACGCTTTTTTTTTGCTATCAGCATTTGATCCAATTCTTTGGTCCGATGCTATGCCAAACTAACACGCAACGATTGGCTTGCATTGAACGCACGAAAACAATTCAGTATATACGCACAGAGTGCTTACATTTATATTCATCTAGCTATCAACCAGCAATAAAACAAAGCCATTGTTGGCGAAACCAGTGTCAACGCAACATTGCCCAAGCACTCGCGCGCACTTTACGAAATACTCACTAGCCGTCACGTTTGCAAGTTGACATTTTGAGACTGCAATCCTTTCACTGCTCAGACGTAATAATCTATTTTAAGAAAGCAGAACTAGTCGGTACATGAGACATGTATAATTTTTGCCCAACAGGGACGCGACCAAAATGCACGTAATATTTTAGTCTGAACCTCTAGACTGATTTATTATCTTTGTTGCGCCATGTATTGTCATTGACTAAGTAGGAATGTTGAAAATCTAATATGGCGGATGGCGGTTCTATGGTTTCAAATGCATCGCTTATCGTATTTGTATGACAATGAGTGCTTATGCAGGCTTTGTTTTAGAATTCTGGGGATAGGCTTTCAGATTTTAAAGTCCTTTTTATACTATATTACAAATTCTTTCTATTTGACGTAACAGACTCTTTTATTCGGACCCCAGCTGCTTTATCAACATATTCCAATGCCACATTAAAACGATTATTTCCTGTTTATCTTTCCAGACAATTAAATTCGAGCGATAGGTATGTACTTAGTTGTTCCTTCATAGTGACGATAAATGTTACTGTATTGTTTGCCGCCAGTTTGATATCATTGTTAGTTACCAGTCATTTGTACGATTTTTGTGACGATCTTTAGTAAACATTGTCGATAACGTTCACCTTGTTTATTTGTTCGTGTAGTACTCAAATATTTAGTATGGATTTTTATGTACATACAGATTTATAATATCTCACGGTATCCTAGTTTGTTTCACATTTTTAAGTGGTGTCTTCTGTCACTAAACTTTCATTGTTGCGCACATTAGCGATCATTAGACAATTATGTAAGTTGTTTTAGAAACGCTATCCCAAGAAACGATGAAAATCGTTTTGATGAAATATTGAATGGTCTTGTAATACGTGTAGATAATCATTAATGATACTGAGTTTTCCTCTGTCCAAGATACTGATCGTGGAGTAGTAGCTTCTGCCTCGACATACTTTAGTTAATTACCCGCTTGTGCATTAGCATCAAGTTACATGATGTTGCAATATAACAACGCAACAAGATATCAATTTACTTCATGTTATTGTTACTCATTGTTTAGGGAACCTCTGAACAATTGTCAGTAGCTGTCTCGACGACTTCTTATTTCTGTTCAAGTTAATATTGAATTTTCCTTAAACTTTGTTCAATAAATAAGGAAATAAATCTCTGCAGACGCTTAACAAAAAGTCCAACCAGATCAAATATGGTATAATGTGATTTAATATAGCCTAACGTTGCAGAACAAACCACTGTCAAATTGAGCGAGGTCACTGTCAGACCTTGCATTGAGGTCGAAACTGCCAACTAAAAGAAAAATCTGTATTTCTGTTTTTACGTATTTATTTTCAGCGCTATTACACAGTACACACTAACGTGAAATAAGGCTTAATTGGTGGATTTATCAG
Source organism: Luperina nickerlii (assembly GCA_963855955.1). Taxonomy (NCBI): domain Eukaryota; kingdom Metazoa; phylum Arthropoda; class Insecta; order Lepidoptera; family Noctuidae; genus Luperina; species Luperina nickerlii. The sequence continues at coordinate 11,288,599 of OY979681.1, read as the reverse complement.
TTCCTACAAACTTATTTATTCATTTATGTATTAAGAGGAAACACTACGGTCGAGAGAATTGAGAAATAGGTATTTGTAAAATCCCAAGCCTCCCCCGCAGGGCATGAAAGAGACAACTGCATCATGGACCAAAAATACCTATTAAAAGTACATAAAATAAACGTTACGTAGTCCCCCGATTTCTTTTCCAAAACTAGACCGATTTAAATATTTTTTCATTCAAAATTAAAGAAAGGCTTTGGCCGTGTCCCTATGTTTTGCTTTTTTTATAAAATTTAGTCAAATTTATTTTCTGGATGTTTGAACACAGCGGAGAATCTGGCGATTTTTTTAGGTTTTTGAAGGCTCATATCTTTTTAATTTATTTATTTATGAAAAATAGGAAAACATAGAAACATGCCAATAGTGGCCATAGATTTTTGTGATAAAAATTATCGCTTTACTGGCATTATCCAGGGATAAAACAGGGGACTACGTTTGTATGGAAAGAACGGCCCTTGTGTTTCCTCTTAAGGCTCCTACAAACAGGCGCGACGCGCGACGCGAATCGCGCGCGACCCAAAGGCACCGCTCGTTGCGTGACTTGCGGTGCCTTTGTGACGCGCGCGATTTTATCGCGCGTCGCGCCTGTTTGAAGGAGCCTTTATGTTCCAAGAACCATGTTGGCTGTGATAAATAATTCTCAATGTTAGAATGTAGCTCGATATTACGCAAATGTATTTGGTTTTACCAGCCAGTATAATAAATATTGACACACTTTTGGACCAAAGACTATTGACCGTGAAAAATGATATGATTGAAGCAATTTTCACTCGCACTCACTGTGACGCACAGTTACAATAATATTGTACTGTTCTGCTGACTACTCTTTTATGTGGGTTTAATTGTGTGATAAGTGGTGCACTACCATTGCGCAGCTGTATAGACAGACATTAAATTGCAATCAATAAAATTGTTTGAGATTTTTATTCTATTGCAATAACCCGTTCATGATAAAAATACTGTAGAGAAATTGTTTGATCAATTAATAATTTCTGATGCAGCTGATAAATTACTATTCCTTAGAAATATCTATAAAGTAGGTGATATCTATAAAGTAGATAATATACATATCTACAATAATTTAGCTAGGTCAACATAATATTGAAGCAAATATAAAATGCATTCGAAAGAAAATGCCAAAGGAAAAATTCGACAAGATAGATTATCATATTTCTTACTCGCGTCGTTGTGCAAATAAGTAGTACCAAAAGCAAATTCTCAAATTCATATTTGGTTTATCTACCTACATTATAGGTTTACATTACATGACTCACTCAAGGAAACCTCGCAAAAGTTGACCAGCAACCTTTTAGCGTTCCTGTCAACCGAATAGCTTGTTGAATTGATTTAGCATGCACACAACTAGGTGGAAGTAAATTGACTACATGATTGGTAAAGTTACATAAGCACACAATTCAACTATAAATTATTAAAACGACCAGTTTCGTAAATGTAAGATTTGGCTAACAAGCATCTTGGTATTGTGAAAAATATAGATAGCAAAAAACTAAGAAACAGCATAAATAGTTTTTATAAAAACAAGTTACACAAAACATTGTAACATTGAAACCATACTTGTCTATTTTGTAGCGTACACATTCCTTAATACGCCATCGGCCGAACACTTTCTCCTTTCAAACGTAATAGTAAGCCTACTTTTTCTGATGACATAATCTGTGGTCCAGTTTTTAACGGATTTGCTTCTTTTTTCAACAGCGTGCCGATCTTCAAGGACTTGCCTGAAGACACACTGATCAAGATCTCAGATGTATTAGAAGAGACTCACTACCAGAATGGCGATTACATCATTAGGCAAGGTGCCCGCGGTGACACCTTCTTCATCATTTCTAAAGGACAGGTAAGAGTATTCTTCATTTCGTTTTATTACTACATTAGTGACTTTTTCCGGCTTAAATCGGGCTGTTTTAAATATGAGTTGACTTGCTAGTAGTTAGTTAGTAGTACCTTTTACAATAAATACCTGAGCTATGGAGGCAATCGTTTCAAATTCATCAAGCGGTTCCAAAGCGTTATCCGGATACATAGATAGGCGTGGCCGAGTAACTACGTTCACACCATTTTTGAAGTTTATTTAATTCTTTTATCCCGGAACTTCGATTATCCAATTAATAGTTTGATATTTAGAATTATCACAGTATTTTATATTGCGTTTTTGCAATTGGCATAACTACCCTACAGATAGTTAAAGAATTTCATAGCATTTTGTTATTAAGTAACTAATCATTTTTTTTTCTTTTTTTTTAAAACGTTGCCCCACACTAGGAATTACTCCTGTATCGTGGGTGCGTTTACAAACATTTAAATTCACATATACAAACAGCCAGACCCGGAACAACTACCTGTAGGCAATACAAATATTTGTTCCGTGCGGGAATCGAACCCGCGTCACGCAGCGCAGCAGTCGATCGCTCAGCCACTGCGACAACCGAAACGTCAACTAAATTATTTATAACAAATGCAACTTGAAGAAAACTAGAATTATCTTGTTAGAAGTTAATTAGAATAATTATAATAATTTATAATCAAGAATTAATTTTGCAGACGCATTATCATATTTTGTCGTTAATGTGTTTATATATAAATATACACGATTAGTCATAGTTATAAGTTATAACATCGATGAATAATACTGTTTTTTGCAAAACTTATCGATTTTTTATTCTAATATCTACCAAAAATGAACATAATAGAAATTATGACGCTTTTATTTAAATGGGTCTTCTTCAGCTATTGATGTGTTAACGACTTTCTAATTCGATATTTATCATCATACCACAGAAAGATCATTAGTTCGACAATCACTTTGTCATCTACTAATATATTTTCGAGTAAGTGGGTATTTGTCATGTTGTGGTCATTTATTACGATGACATGGAAAGAAATCTGTTCCACACATAAAATGAAGATGTCCACTAAGCTTGAAAATTTCACTTTCGTTGTTTGGACCAACTTTCGAGCGTCTGCCCGGAGCGACGTGACTTTTTTACCTTTGACCACGCCTCCGTGTTTTGTAAACATATCCGTCTTCGGCACTACGTAATTCGATTATATGTAATGAATGATCGTTTCGCTTTCAAAATATTACTTCTGATGACGTAACACTGGTTTAATTATAATATTATTATGTTTGTGTACCTTGATCTTTGTTAGTCATATTTTTCTTTCTTTGTTTACATAAAAAAACATAACTGTTTATTAAGCACATATAATAAAAACACGTACCTAATGTCAACAGAAGCCATGTATGATATCGCTTTTTCGTCAGTAGTATCACCGTCAACATATTTTTTGCACATTATTGAACCAAAAATGGAACCTGATAATAAATTAGTCGCTGTTATATTATGTGAAACACTACCTAAATATTTTAATTTTGAGACTTGTTTGTAAAAGGCAAAGTTTCGAAAGTCATAATAATATTTCCTTTATGTTGTCATGACACTAAATTGTATAAGCTTCGTGCAGTCGACACGGTGACTGTAGAAGAGGTTCACCTTGGCATTTAGCATTACGTCTCTGCAAACACTGATTGTTATTTCTGACCGGTGCAAATCCAGAAATATTTTGATTTCACACATTATCTTTAAATGTTTGCTCAGAGAGTTGAAGATATTGGATACAGTGCAGACAAACAAACATGGGTTATTCAGAGATATAGCAGTAGCACTAGCGACTGTTAATAATGAAAGTATAAATAGCAAAGGAAACTGCAAAATTAGGAATGAAAAAGGTTCATATAAAAGCGAAAGAATAACCGGAACAGGATCCTAATCTTCAAATCAGGAATACTAAATTTAGCAAGTAACGTATAAAAGCCTGAATTAGATTGTAATCGGCATGTAATGATGTTGTTTTAATCTATAAAGGACTAATCATTGCGATCGCAACATTGGACATTAAACAATCACCAGTGTGACTCAATTTTTATATAACACGGAGGTGGTAAAGGCCAAAAGCCCGGCTATTGTGGCAGAGTGGCCCCAAGGTCAGCGCGCTGTGGACAAGCGAGAGGATTGTATGGCATTTTGAGGCCAGATTTTTGAACATTTTGTGGGAAATATTTGGGCACTCCGATCTTATTGTTCTGATAATCTTGGTCTTTGTTTTCTGTACATGGTAATGAGTAGGTACCGGATTATTTAAATTTTAAATAATACGTTGTAGAAATTTGTTAGCAAGGTACCTACATTCATTTTACATCCGATTTGATGAGAGAAAGTTATTTCCATAAACGTGTAGTTAGTGCAAATACATACATGTATTGCCTCGTGCAAATGTATTTTACAATAACTCTTTTTTCGTTTCTGTGCATAAGTTTATTTACATAAAAAAATCGTAGCGAATGAAGCAATTTACCGCAACTCAATTAACAAATATTTCTAGATAAACTGTGAATACATTTGATTGCGGAACCACTCTAATAGTTGCCTATGGCACTCGTTTAGGTTTTTGTTATCTAGTTTTTTAAGATATAAATAAAACGAATTACCTATGTTGATGACATTTACACATTATTTGAATGATGTTTCTAGATATTCGCAGATAAATACACCGTTATAGTTACTAAACCAAACAGAATAATTTTACAAGGAAAATAATACCAGTAACAATTTCTTTTTTGGAACAAAAATTATTGTTATCACTGCGTTGCAAATCCGCAAGGTTGTCTCAACATTAAGAGCATTGTTCTAAAATCTGCGAAATACCAAAGTTAACAATAAAGTTGTAAGAATGAAGTAATGTTCTTATTCTTTTCAAATTTTGATGATTTCATTATTACGACCGAACTGTTCCCAATTTTTGAAGTAATCTTGTTTGGTAACCAGTTGAATATTCACATAGTCAATAGAGTCTTACAACTTGGTAACTTAGTCGAGTGAAAGAGTTACATTACGTGATTAAAGTAGCTATGTCTGTACCAATATGTAAATTATGTTATTTAGAACAAACATTACGGATCGGCGATTATTTGTATTGCTAAAGCATTACTTACCGGTTAGCTAGATGAACATTAAAGCAACTAAACGTAATCACTGATTAGGGCAACTTAAATTAATGTGTATGATGGCAAAAATAATTGTAAAATGCAAGCAAAAGATTCCGACTACTAAGGACTTAAACTTAAGGAGTATATTCTTCAACTTTCTAAAGTGGTATACGTTTGAATGAACCTGCGAACATAAAATTAGACAGTGATAATAACTTATGTCTTGCGTGCTTTGATACCTGCACTGCACAATTCCTGAACGCTAGTCCTAATAAAAATTCTGAACTGGAAGCTAAATTCTGGGTTGACATTAGATTGCCAAGAAAAAGAAGAATTAAATTGAATACCACCCAGGTATGACTGTTTCAAACCAAAAGATTGAATGACCACAGACCATTCGTTACACCAAAGATTAGATAGATCAGTTGTTACACTTCTAAGAAATAAACACTTATAGCGAGCACCTCTCAAACCAGTGAGGTGTGACAACAGTTCCCGTTTTGTTGATCTTGTAAAATTATCCGGATGACTTCATCGTCGTCGTCTGTTACTCAAAGTTACATTATCTCTTCTATTTCCGTTGTTATCTCATCATTGTTTGTATGCTTTTTAGTTTTTACACTCTTTTTCCAAATTTCGTTCTTATTTGCTTTAACTGGGTCGTAAAACAGTTTCCGGTGTACATAGATGGAAGTTGTATAGATAGGGCAGTGTTTACTCTCCTGTCTTTCGTCAAACAGTTTATAGGGTCTTGTACTGTTAACTTATGCACGGTAAAGATAACATTATCGTGCCATGTGTAAACGCATCTACGAGTAGTATAACTTAGGTAGAAATAGCTGTTCCTAAATTAGAAGGGTCTATATTTAAGATTTTAATTCGTCGTGAGGTGTGAACGTTTCGGCTATTAATGTTGAGCGAAACGTGGTTAATGCTCAATGATGCATCAGCATCATTGAGCATTAACCACGTTTCGCTCTATTGTAAACTAGCTTATTTCCTGTTTTATTTTATGATTTATATTCTATTATCTGTATGAACAGTTAGATACATGATTTAGTTTTTCGATACAACCTGATTACACATTGTAACCGTTGGTTGATCCAATTTTTACTGATTTAGCTTGCCTGAGAAACAAAGAATTTATCGTTTCCCTTATCAGTAGCAGAGGCTAATTACTATTTACATAGCGGAACTGGTAATTATATGCTCGCGACTAAATTGCAGAGCATATTATGATGCCTAAACATAAATGCCCGTTAGCCCTGCGTGCCTTACTTCATGTCCATCCGGAGTTTAATGACAACTTTCGATGTTGTCTAAACGTCCGTTTCACGTTTTTATAATAACGGTAATAAGCTCACCTAACCTGTTATTATGTTCAGCATCCACGCTATTACAAAAACGTCAGGCAATTTTGACGTCAAACTAATTATGCTATTTTTCAACAATGGGAAGATTAAGAAATTACAGACTGGACTACTTATATTTTTTTAATTCTGAATGATGCTTATGTCATTATTTTTTTTTCAGGTGAAAGTGACTCAGAAACCACCAAACAGTAACGATGAGAAGTTTATAAGAACTCTCACAAAAGGCGATTTCTTCGGAGAGAAGGCTTTGCAAGGGTAAGCTTAACTTGATAATTAGAATTTTACACGTTTTCATTGTAAATACTTCACAATAATTTATTATAGTGCTCGGTGGGTGTGCTAACGATGAATGTATGACTGTTTAACATGAAGTTATTTCTGTTGAAGACAATATTATTTACCATCATTGTCATTGTTCAGTGCTTAGTCACGAATAGTGACTTTTAAACATACATTAATGTCTTGTAGGAACCTTTTATTTCTTCTTTTTAGATACGTGACAAATATTGCAACATTGTTTTCTGAAATTCCAGGGATGATCTTCGAACGGCCAACATTATCTGCGACTCTCCGGAGGGCACAACTTGCCTCGTCATCGACCGGGAGACCTTCAACCAACTCATCTCGGCTCTCGACGAGATCCGTACTAAGTACAAGGATGAAGGAGACAGCAGACAGCGGTAAGTCATCACTTTTATCTTCATTTGTTCGTTCGTGATCTAAATCTTATTTTGCTAGTTTGATCTTCGTCACCCTTTCAAATGAGTCATTGTTATAATTAGTACAATTCACATGATACATGTCATGTCCTGTTTGTTACAATATTAGTTCTAGTCCGTTCTCATACAAATTGTTACAGTCGGCTTAAGTATTTTTTATAACATATTAACAATCTGAGTTATTCTTATGATTCAGTCTATGTTACAGTAAAGTTGTTTGTAGATAAATGAATGAATAGGTTCTTTTTCACGAGCCAGTTAAGATTAAGGTATACAAAGTAAATTGTATATTGATGGAGTGTTTATATTTAAACATTAATTAAGAAGTAATTAATGCCTGGGAGCCACTAATTCTTCCTATGTCAAGTTCACACCGATCCGAAACTGAGCCGACTACGATAACATCACAAAATATTCTACACAGATGCAGCATAAACCATTGTGTGGCTATTAATCTTTTTTTGACTCTTCAACAATAGGTACGGAATATGACTAGAAATGATAACGATTTGTATCTTTACCGTCTATCATAATTTTTATTTTTTGTTTGATGCAAACAATACGGATTTTGAAAGAATGGTAAGTTATAAAAATTAAGAAGTAATTCTAAAACTTTCTACTCATCAATGTCGAATTTAATTAAAGAGTGGAAGCAAATCGGTTATTAACTTTCCTCTTTGACGTAGAAAATGTGTCTACCATGGCATTGAGCGATAACAATTACGTTTCCCGCGTTTTTGTTGCACAGATTGTGAGGTGCGAATGAAAACAATAGGCGCGAGCGCATCTGGATGACTTAGTAATGGAATCGCTGTAAAAACAAAAGATATATCAATTAACTCTTGAGGAAAGTTATTGTGTTGATGAACTGACATTTTGGGGCCAATAAATTGTAGTTTTAAGAAAACAGATGAAGATTTTGATATGACAAAACGTCTCTTTTTAACACAGATACCAGTTACGTGTCATATCAACACGTGTTTATGTTGACATAATCGTTATCAATAAGCCTCCTGGTTTAACTACTGGTTTTGATTACGTCTCTTGTATCAATAATGTATCGTTTTGCTATGACAACTGTGAGTGAGGAAGTAGCTAGTTGTCCATTTTATTAACAATTTGAAAAGAAATCAAACTTATTCAAAACTGTATGTTTTTGTACTTATTCAATTTCGATTATATTGTCAACTTAGATATTGTCGTGTTATTGTTGGCCAAGACCACCTCCTGAGTCCATTCTTTACCGCGCGTTGTTCGAGGCCATTCATTGTCAAAAACTCCTTTGTTCCGCAGCCGTTAAAAATAGAGTTCGAGGTCAGATTTCTAATAGACCATCTACTTTTCCAGATTAAACGAGGAATTCGCCAATTTGCGTCTCTCAGACCTCCGCATCATTGCGACCCTGGGTATAGGAGGCTTTGGCAGAGTGGAACTTGTCCAGATCCAGAGCGACTCAAGCAGGAGCTTTGCCTTGAAGCAGATGAAGAAAGCCCAGATCGTTGAAACCAGGCAGCAGCAGCATATCATGTCAGAAAAGGAGATTATGTCCGAGATGAACTGCGAATTCATCGTCAAGTTGTATAAGACGTTCAAAGACCGTAAATACTTGTATATGCTGATGGAAACTTGCCTGGGAGGAGAGTTGTGGACAATTTTAAGAGATAGAGGTAAACAAATAAACAAACGCTTGTAAAAGATTTTTTAAAAGTTATAAACATTTCCGAACAGCCCGGCTATAAATATTGATTTGATTTCAGGCCAATTCGATGATGCCACAACGAGATTCTACACGGCTTGTGTAGTTGAAGCCTTTCATTACCTTCATTCGCGGAATATTATTTACAGGTAAGACCTTATCTATGAAAAACAAGTTATTCATTATTACAAAGAAAAGCTGTGACATCTTAGTTAAACTTGAATATTCAGAAATTTCGTTGATCACCTAAGATAATTTTCTTTTATTTTGTTTCCAGGGATCTCAAACCTGAGAATTTGCTATTAGACGGTAAAGGATACGTGAAACTAGTTGATTTCGGTTTCTCTAAGAAGCTGCAAGCTAGCCGTAAGACGTGGACCTTCTGCGGCACGCCAGAATATGTGGCTCCTGAAGTTATCATGAACCGAGGTCACGATATTAGCGCAGACTATTGGTCATTAGGTAAGATATTTTGTTATATTCTTGTAAATATCATTTCCATGAATTGAATGATTTTGTTTTTACCTTTAATTCAAAATATTCTATAACAATTTTAAATTAACTGATGCTGCTGAATACATTTTTGATTAACGAGCCCTTCATTGATTATTCTACCATTTTCTTTGTAGAATTCGTACCCCATAACCTTTTGCTTCATCGTTTCCTTCAATTACATTATCATCATCAAATACTCAAATCCGTTTTGAATTGTTAATTTTACCATCATCTTCATTTATTTATTTATTTTACCATTTATGTACACACACATAATATATATATATATATATGTATATATAAACGGACAAGAAAAAAAAACAGAACGGAAAACTTGGTACAAAATTGATGCTTATTTCATAAGAAAGCTCTTCCAGCATATCTGCGATAGGACAATATATAGAGAGATGTAGACAGCACTACTTCACACAACTAGATAGCATTTACTTAATTGCTAACATCAACATATTTATATTTCCAGGAGTTCTTATGTTTGAGTTGCTTACTGGCTCACCTCCTTTCACCGGAACTGATCCTATGAAAACCTACAACAAGATTCTCAAGGGTATCGATGCCGTGGAGTTCCCTCGCTGCATCACCAGGAATGCTGCTAACCTCATCAAGAAGTTATGCAGAGATAACCCTGCTGAGCGACTTGGCTACCAACGAGGTGGCATTACGGAGATACAGAAACACAAGTAAGTTAAAGAATGATAATAATCCTACCATTATTTTGTTTAATTTTATTACCATTTAATTGAAGAGACTTATCCAACAGTGAGCTGCTATAGGCTGATGATGATGTTTCTTTTTTTTTAACTACCAATTATTTATCTTTTCTATGCACTTTTCAGGTGGTTCGACGGATTCAACTGGGAGGGCCTGGCACAACGTTCTCTGGAACCTCCTATCACCCCTGTAGTGAAGTCTCCAGTCGACACTCACAACTTCGACCAATATCCTCCCGATGGCGACGAACCACCACCAGACGACCTCTCCGGATGGGACAATAACTTCTAAATTAGTCGAGTTAACAATTGCAGGAGAAAACCTTACTAGTTTGAGGACATGTGTAACAAACACCAGACTTATCTATACAGAATACAAGAGAAAATCTTAATGGTATGAGGACATGTTTAACAAACACCAGACTTATCTGTACAGAATACAGGAGAAAACCTTACTACATAGTATGAGGTTATGTGTAACAAACACCAGACTTATCTATACAGAATACATGAGAAAACCTTACTAGTATGAGGACATGTGTAACAAACACCAGACTTATCTGTACAGAATCCAAACTGGATTAAAACTCCATTTGTAATTATTGCCTCGACTACAGTAACTTTTTCATTATCAAATCCCGGCACGCGAACCTTTATTTTTATATAGGTTTCAGTATATGCGTAAAGATTTACATTCTTAGAAAAGTCAATATCATTCAGTACGTAACCATTATTAATATGACGTTTCCATCATGCTAGTATATTGTGACAAGTAAACTGTTTTCTCACTTCGCTACGTTAGTTCCACGACAGTTGAAAGTTAATAATGCCATTAATTATTTAGTTGTTAGCTCTTGCCAGTTGCTCGTCAACTGATAGTGATTTTCGGAGTCGAAAAACAAGAAACTCATTGTAAAAATGATTTCTTTATCAAAATTAGTTAAACAATTTTTATGAACGCTCTGAATAGCACTATGAATTGTAAATAGCGTAAATTATAATATATTTTAAATTCTCAACTATTACATTTATTATTATTTTATTTTTAGTATATCGTTGCTTATTAATTCATTTCAATAGTAGTGCAATATCAATAGCAAGCTTTGGTTCTATCACTTTTGTACTTATTTTTGCCTATGTACGTATGGATTACAAATGGTATAAGTTTTATTCGTGTGCTGAATGGTGCAGAAATGTTAGTAAATCTCGGAAATTTATAAGAAATAAATAGTTTTAATAATGCCGAGAATTTGTGCTAAAAACGATATGTACATGATCATTATTATCACTTTGGATGGTCATAAGATTTTTTTATGCAAAGCGCGATTCTAATTCGATCTTCTATTGTAAAATATCTACTATATAGCCCTTTATACTAAGAAAAGGTTGAATCTATATTTATTTATGTTGACTACATGTTGTGCCAATCTTACTGGTCTCCTTTATATAAGTCATACGAATATCTTTATTACCATTATTATAGTATACATCAGGGTGACTGGAATGCCAAAATATTGTGTTACCAGATTAATTTCGACGATTATTTTCGTTGGTTTGGATCATGATATTTAATCATCTTCAGTTTTATTATAAACAAACACTAAAATATGCTAATTTCCTGCTCCATTCGTGATAAAGGCTTCTCCGTCGAAGCAAAATGACCATGCAACTCTAAGCTTGAAAGTATCGACTAAAATGTTATGAAAAGGTACCTTCGTAATTTATTTCTTTTTGGGTTAGTTTGCAAAAAGCAGATAATCAATAAATAAAAATCTTACATCTAACAGAAGAAATTGACATCCCTTTTATAATTCGTAAATGTTGCCTTAATTTATCGTGATCATCTTGAAACAGGTAGGGGAAAGTGGTTACCCTTCGTACACTTTTTAGATTTAATTTATGATTAATTGTCGAATTTATCTAGTTTATGTACCAAGTATATTGTAGTTTGTTACAAAAAAGTCCGAAACTATTATGTCAAAAGGTAAAAGAATTATATTAATTTTTCTACGATAAGATATTTGTACGAATTATGACTGAGAACTTTTCCGACGTAATAAACAACAGAAGTCTTTTTTCAAACTTTACCAAAAGAAAACGATTATCTTTGATTTTCTCTTGTGTCACATTTAAATTATCATTGATACTACGATCATCAGTCTCTTCGTCCGTTTCCAAATCGATTGGTGATGTTGAACTCTCCCGCAAGCTAATTTGCGATCCTTCAGATTCCTCTGAATCTTCATCACTTTCTATTTACTTAGCTTTCTTTTTCTTTTGTCTTGAATTAAGTTCCTTCAAACTACGTTTCACTGCTTTGGCTCTGGCTTTCCTTTCCTGTTCAATTTTTTCAATTCTTTCTGTCTATGTTTCTCTTCTAGTTTATTTTTTTCGGGTGTATCTGTATATATACGGGATTTACCCGGTTTTCTTCCTTTATTGGTTTTCTGTTTCTAACAGCTGTAGGATAAGATCTTATGACTTCATTCTTATGACTGTTCGTGAGGGTCCATCGGTGTTAGAGCCATCTTTAAATTTCTTGACTCTGCTTTCCAACGTCGATGTTATATTTCAACGCGGCTTTCCTATACGACAACCGTCCTTGAATTACGTCATCAATTGCTAATTTCATGGACTCTTCATCCACCTACCCTTCATACCCTTTTTTCTATTTTCAAACCATCATTCTGCAATAAAATATTAGTTATAAGGTTTATATAATAAAAAAAATCATTTTGTTAGAAGTAGAATGCTTCATAAAAGGAAAAATATGTTATTGTGCTGTCTGCACGATAAATTTAAACGATTACTATATTTTATTTCATAAAAATCTAATTTTGGGGTTCTGATGGCTAATACAATCTAAAGGGGAGCATTCGTACGCGTACGACGCATGGTAACCACTTTCCCCTACATGCATATTTTCGGGATGATTGCAATCCGGTTTGCGGCGGACTACAGTAATATTCAAATACAATTTGCTGTTATATTGTTTTAATATCACTAGCTTTGTAAGAAACGGGACGCTTGATAATAAGCTCGGCAGCATTTTAGATAACCTGTAGGAATAATAAACAAATTGAACAATAAACAAATTTTGGTTCTCAGAGTAGTTACCTAATTAAGTGACATTTATAAGTAAACCGATATATATGTAAATTTTAATATTTGAATTGTATTTGTGTAATTGTAATAATAAATGTATTCAAGAGTCCACTAATAGTTACTTTAGTATGTTTAGTTTGTCATGTACTAAACGTTACGGCTTAATCGGTAGCTTTCTCTAAACATGACATAATTTAAGACTTATCATATAATTCATTTATAATAGTCAATTTAATATTAAGAATTCCATTTATAGACGTATTAACGTCATTGTAAATATTCTTTTAGTAAAATTAAACGTAAATATTCAACTGTGTAAGTATGAATAACATTTTAAAGTTTGGGTGATGCAATTGAAGCTATGTAATTAAAAAAATATTTTTTTAAATTGTTATGATAAGAATACTTATTTTTGTAATCCTTAGGATTAAAACAATTAATTAAATAGATATTTTATTGATTTTTTGAAACTGTAAAAATACATTATTTCAACAGAAGAACTCCTGTTTTATTGAACACTCGATATAATTTAGAAATTAACGGAAATAAATTATTAATAATCTACACTAGGACTACCTACAACGACTCATAGCTCTAAGCCTTGTTTTACCTTGTGGAACGCAAACAAATGAATATATCCGCGTTTTCACTAAGGGACATGTCACGGAGACATCGCCCAACATCCACGTGGTGGGTCTTTGCGACTTTGTGGGACAATGTCGCTCGACATTTGTCTCGTTCACACTACCCAGTTGTGAATAATATGTCGTCCGAGAAGGTAGTGTTGCCGACCATACTACTGCTATTTTGGAACACAAAGCGACACACGTCCTCCACGATCGAGACCACGATCGTCCACGACACGGAGGTCGCGCTTGTCGGCGACATCTACTGTCAGGCAGACGCTAGATGCCGCAAGTCCCGCGACCTGTAGATGTCGCAAGCGACGTCGGGCGACATCGCGTGGGACAAATGTCCCCTAGTGAAACTCGGTTTTAGAATACCTAATGATCATAAAGACGATCGCAGATATCAAGATAAGGTGAAAACAATAAAAGCCAAAAGCACGGATTCGGATATCTATGCATAAAACGAATACAGTGAGACGACACGAATTTATAATGAACATCATACCTGGGCCCCAAAGGGTTACGCAAAGGTGCACACCCATGAACGAACTAACTTCTCTCTGCTTTAGTCCGCATAGCCAACAAAGTAACACAAAACACTGACTTGGGGTAGCGATCGACAGAATTACATATTTTGGAACAGTATTAGGCCAGTAAGAGGACAGTATTAGTAGCAGTAGTAATAGGACTGGCATTAACTTCTCATTGAAGTGTTAATCTCAGGTCATTCCTTGTCTAACATGATGAAAGAGAATGTTTCTACTACCTGCTGGAATGCAGGCCTCTTTCTGTGAAAGGGAGCGGGCTATAATCAACCACGCGGGCCCATTGCAGGTTGGTGGACGTCACATATCTTCGAAGTTTTGGTTCTAGGACATGCCGGTTTCCTCACGATATTTGCCTTCACCGTTTTGCGAGCAGTGGTGATGAAAAATGTACACAAAGTAAAGAGCTTGCTTGGGTTCAAAAAGGTGATTATTATCGCATAGCTTAACGTTACTTTGTTGCAAACATATTTGTGCCTAAGAATTTACACAATGTTTCCAGATAGGTACCACTCTGAGATAGTTCCAATCTCCGAATCTGCGATTAATTGAATCAGATAGGGCCAGGCTGGACTTAACATTAAACTACTTGAAATAATTTTATATTGTGAACAGAATTCGAGATTGCGTTTGGCATTTCCAAGTTGACTCCCGCATTTTCTGTTAGGGTGTGGTGTAAGTTAGTAGGATTTATGCAATGAGGTTTTATTGACCTATAGAGGTTTAGGTTAAATAAGGGATTTGTTACCGACAAGATTGCCATTGTTGGTCGAGTCCTCGCAAAAGCTCTTTGAAGATTTGAAGGCTATTTTGACACACGCTATTTCCTATATTATCCTTCATCAAGGTCTAATAATAAAGGTTCTCATGCTGGTAATGAATGTGAATCAAATAAGTAGGTTATTGTAAAAAGCGAGGTCACTTTAGTACTTAGCTAAGAGTAAGTATTGAGAGTTTGAGTTCCTAAGCTTATATCAAGAATTATACACATAAACTTAGCCTTCTTCCTATAAGTGTAGGCAGAAACTAAAGACCGCCATCTCTTACGATGCTTTTGCTTCGTTTACGTTTATAAATCGTTTATAAATCTGGCCGGGAGAGGCCCTATAAGTATACCTTAGGTAGGTACTACTTTTTGGTGTCTTTCTTCAGAAAGATCAGGTTCGTAGTACACACGATGACACATCAAACTATACATTTCCAGCCTTAGCTGACCTCGCATTGTATAGGATTTTCGTACAATCAGAAGTCAGCTTATACTGGTTATGTATAGCTTGGTGTGTAGCCGTGCGTACCAAGAATTATATTTTATAAAAAAATGGTTTTCTCTACAAAAGGTCGTGCTGCGTAGTTGGTAGGATGATTCCCACAGACAACAAATATAAGTTTCACAAAATCTAATAAGTCTGTACGTTGCGGCATACGCCAATTACATCCCGATCCGGAATTCCGCAGCCAGGGTCCGCTATCTGCAAGTTGTCCTGCCCTGTCCTGTCCGCAACTGCGGCGCAATAAAGTT
Organism: Luperina nickerlii; assembly: GCA_963855955.1. Lineage (NCBI taxonomy): Eukaryota > Metazoa > Arthropoda > Insecta > Lepidoptera > Noctuidae > Luperina > Luperina nickerlii. Next base: position 11,272,740 of record OY979681.1, on the reverse strand, counting down.
GTGGCCGGCACACTTCTGACCGGACATAGGGGTTCCATAAATAGCTTGCAGGCTCAACTATTTTATACAAATGTAATTAGGACCAAAGTGCTTTGTAGGCTAAAGGTAAATGGGAGTTTTGAAAGAAGTTCTGTTTCAGTTGTTGACTCTCGTTAACGGAGTTGGAATACTTGGAATTCGTAGTTTGTTGGAATGAAAAATACTGAACAGGTACTGTCTTTTTTGTGACATAGATGGTCAAATTAATTTAGTTGGCAAAATGGGGTATTACTCGAAGCGCACCAACTTTGAAACGCACCAAATGAAACGTCTATCGATACCATTTATTACGAATCATTCATGCTCTTCTCTATGTTTCATCGTTGATGCATTTCGAGGAATAAAGTAAAAGAAAAAACATTAAATATTAATAAAAATATTATAATATTTTTATTAATATTTAATGTTTTTTCTTTCTGGGAATACTTTTGGTGCGTTTCTAGGAATACCTACCCCGGTGAAACTTCGCAGACGTGGGTATAGTGCTGATTCTCAGCCTAGTTTAAATAAATGACTTTTTATTTTGATTGATTAGTAAACGGTATTAATATTTCGATCGAACTTGGTAAACTTTTACTTTTTACCAGCTAAGTTTGTATACCTTATCGCTACCTACCAAATAATACTATGAAAATCACTATAGTACACTTACAAAATGCTATTAACAGTTGCTAATTGCAACCTACCGCACAATGATTGTCTGTTAGCAACCGTGTAGCGAGGAAGCAACGTATTTTCGCGCGTTGATCACTCCATTCCTGTGGTTAATAGGATAATTTGGTTCCGCAGTGCAGGGGCCCGACCCTCGGGTATTGGCAATTTAATACGAATGATTAGGTGTATTGAAAAATAAACATACAATCATGGTTAGTGTGAATTATTGAGGATTTACTTCAAATTGCTTTTTGTATTCTTCAGACACGTTGCAGCCCACTGCAACTACTGCTGCTTTTATAGTATGTTTACTGCATGGGTGCAGTAAACAGAATATAAAACCTAAATTCCTCGAAGGAATAGGAGAAATATTGTATGTCCAGTACCTACATCAACATTTCTTCAGGTGGCAGAGCCTAAATTGCTAAATATTTTGGCAACTATAGAAAAAGTTTAAACTAATACCTACTCTGGTAATGCGTGGCTTGTTGATCACGTAGTTGAAGTTACTAGCCATTACGATTGAGGCAAATCTACGGATTCTAGAGTCCCGTGTTTTTAAATACTGATGTGGTTCTCATGACTTTTGGTAGGGACGTAGCTACTTCCGTATCAGGCTTATAAACAACCTCAAACTCTTATTGATAATAAAAAGGCCCGGAAAATAACTTAATTTGTTTATGGCTTACAAAGGTTTCAATCTACAGGCACTGTCTAATTCTCAAGCTCTTGCATTCTCTTAGTAAAATCACAATAACAGCTTAACCTATTCGATACATTTTTCAGAACTTACAGCGTTGTCACTAGATTTTGAACCTTGAGACTTATTTAAAGCTTTTTAAGGCCTTCTGTCAGTCGCTTTAAACGTGCAGCCTGTGGACCAAGTATACCCAGCGGGCATACAGCGACCTGCGCGTACAGTACAATAACGGATTCAGGGTGCTTTTGGGGTTGCCGTGGCGATGTAGCGCGTCAGGGATGTTCGCGGAAGCGTGCGTCGACTGGTTCGCCGCGATCATGCGGAAGCGATGTGCTTCCATGATGGCGCGCTTGCGCTCCTCCTCCAATGGCATCCTGAATGTGTGTGTGTGTTACAGGCTGGTGGGACTCTCCCCTCCTACGAAGGTGGGTAAGTGTTCAGACACACTTAGTTCGATGGTTCACTACTTGTTTATTATTGTAAATTTAATTTAATACTAATATTAGGCTAAGTTATACCTGTAGTAGGTATAAATAACAACATAAGGATGTCATTCTGAAATAAAATGTTTTAATTAGAATTTGAATTAGGTCATGTGCGGGTTGTTTACTCTTGTCCGAAGTCTTTTCCTTCTGAATGCTGTTTTAACCAAGGCCTCATTATACAGAAATATTTATTTATCACCATCCAAATTTTTGTAGGGCGTTCTACCCATGAAATTGAAAACTTTTCTAAAAAAAAAATCTGCTGTAAAAATTTGGATGGTGATAAAAAATCTTTCTATAGAGGAAATGGTCATCAAACAGTGGAACAAAGATAAAATTTCATATTGCTAAAGTTCAAGGTTTGATCAATTTACAATCTTCTTCTAATGGTATTCCGTTGGTTTGTTCCATAGACGTTCTTATATCTATGGTTTCTTCCCTTACAAATTAAGCCATTATGTATTATTATTTTTTGGTATTTACCTAATCGTTGATGCATATTATACTTATTGATATTTGTTATAAGTTTTTCTCAATGTTTTCAATTCCTTTTACTTACTTAGTTTTTGTGGATAAAGTTTACATAAATGCTCCATCAAATAGGCGCGACACGTGATAAAATCGCGCGTGACATAAAGGTACCGCAAGTCGCGCTACGAGCGGTGCCTTAGTGTCGGGCGCGATTATATCGCTTGTCGCGCCTGTTCATACATGGAAAGATTAATCTAAACAGCACTTAGCATAGGTAATCGTAGCGTAATCAGCCTACAGTGTTCCCACTACTGCGACACAGGCATCCTCTCTGCGAGAGCTAATGGGCCGTATATATAAGTTATTCCGTTTGTGATCCCATATAGTCCACCAACCCGCAGTGGGGTGGGGTGGGGGTTTCCTTCATCATTTTTGAGAACTGTAGTGACGAAATAAAAATACACGAAGCAAAACGCCTGTTTCGGCTCGAACCCACGATTTATAACTCGTAAGTCAGGGTCAGTGCCACAGGGCCACTTCTGCTCTCACTATATTTAACAATTTGCACAACTATTTACACTAAGTACTAAATTAAATGACTACCTATACAAATAAATACAAAAACAACGGACACTTAGAGGTCGAAGGACTCGTCCGCATTGCTGTCATCCGGAAACGTGCCCAGAAGACTGGCAGCATTTCCAGGTTGAATGCAATGCTAATTCTTTGTGTCTAATACGGCATTAGATAAAAATCAATTTTCATCAGTTCAATCTGACCGCACATAACTATGAGAGTACTTAATAAATACGATTACCGATTCTAAGTAGTAAGTAATTGCTCCGGCCGTCGCTTGTTGGCGTCGTCGTAGGCAATCAATTTTGAGCCCATATGGTGAAGGTTTGAGCCATAGGGCTTTTCCCGCTCGCTGATTTGAAGTTAGAACTGACCATCTAGGCATCTTAAGGTGTCTTTGATTGGAGTCGGCTAAATGAGGAGACAAGATGATCGCAAAATATTGTGAATGCCCAAAAAGGACCTATTGGGTACCTCATGACCTTTCTGACAGTCAGGTGCGTGGCGGCAAGGACATATACGCACTCCAATGGTGAGTATAGTGGTACTCGCTATCAGTTAGTACACTGGCGTGCGTGTAATAACCAGATGTATGAACGTAAACGAAGCAAAAGTAATTTAAGGATCGTTGCAGGTTTTGCCTATCACCATTGGAAGAAGGCTTGAGTATATGTATGTATAAGTCTTTTTTACATCGTTCTCACATACAATTATAAATTGACATTAATGATGTACAGTGCGTGCCACGTAAGAAGAGACTTGACCCCGCCTCCCCCGCTCTTTCCGCCGCCCCTATGACGTCCGGTTTCGTCCCGCACTCCGACCTCATACCGCTAAAGATACCTAAAATCGTGTACTGCGCATGTCAAACCACGTGGTGTGTCAAGTCTCTTCTTACGTGGCACGCACTGTAACTAATATTTTTGTAAAACTATAATTTAAAAGAGTGTCCATGGAGTTTCTTGCCCGTTCTTCTCCATAGGTACCTATGCTTTGGAATGGGCAACTAGCTTCATATTTTCTGATTGACCGACTTTTTGACAATTCAAAAGTGCCTGTAAATGGTTTAATTGAAATAAATTCATTGAGTTTGAGTTTGAGTTTGAGTATGTGTAAATCTAATTTTCAGGCTGTCTCCTTGTTTTGAGAAAAAGTCATAGCAACGGACACATCTTATATTTTAGTTTTATCGTCACTCTCAAGGCTTTAAAACAAACTTCATATACCATACCTCCTTTTCTTTCAGATAACATGTCCCGCTTTCTTCAAGAACAAGATTGAAATAGCTCGGTCAACTTTCCTGTGGGTAATAATTAAAGCAGGCCTACGCAATTGGGAGAGAACAAGGGACCTTTGTTTACGTAAACGACGAAACCGCTGAATTACTTTTCTTTTTTCCTTGAGTTATACAACTCAGGGAGTATGATCCGTTTTCCCTTCATAAGTACTCCAAAGCTGGCTTAGGAGGGTTAAATATACTTACTTGTAGGTACCAAACAATACAATTTATTTTAATGTAATTTAGAATGTGAACCACAAACGCAAAACAACATTACATTGCACTTTAAAATGTTGACGGAAAGCTCGAATGATTAATAACTTAATTTCAAACAAAAAGTGATACTGATCTTTGGTCCAAAATACATACTTAACTCTTCAAATTGGAATAGGAATTCCGATTTGAAGAGTTAAGAAAATCAAGACAAGAGTCAAGAAAATTTCCGGGTTACAAATAGGAATTTGTAACCAGAAAATTTTCTTGACTATATTCATTTAGGTTAAATACGACCAAGGCCATGACGGATATTAATTTTCCGATAGTCGGGCAAAAGTCCCTACAATATATTGTACTGTGCGTAGGTAAGTTTACCAACCTGGGGTGGATAAGCATATACTCGCATATCTGTGACGCCTGTGATTGGTGGAGGGTTAACTCACTTAGCACGCTACGTTCCATCGCGCTTAGGTGAATCTTGAGTCAAGATTCTTGACTAGGAAACTGTACGATGGTCTTGTCAGTTTTCGGAGCGCACCTTCTTCTTAGTTGTCCCTGACCTGATGCATTCTTCATTCGAAAAAAATTGAACGATTTAGGGTTCTAGTGAGGTCGAGATCGTTTTTCGAAAATACTCATTTACAATTTATAGGTAAAAAGATATACCTAATACGGTGAGTTATCTTTTTATACTAATCAACATATTATATTGTTCTCACTGCTGCGACACAAGCCTGTTGTGATCCACCACGCGAATTAGGGACGGCTCGCTAGTACCTTTTATAAATACAAGTTTACTGTTAGCCTTACTGTTTTTTACCTACAATGGTACTCCGTCTCCAGGATGCAATGTCAATACTCAGGGATTCCATATAGCCTGTCCATTGGCAGTTTAGATAATGATATAATAAGCACCACTCTTAGATACAACAGATAAAAACCAGCATAACACGTAGAAAACGGGAACTAAAAGTGATAATGACCAATTTGCAGCCAGCGATAATCGTGCAATTATTTTGTAATCATTGCACTCGCAATTTCATCGAATATGGCATTGTAGGTGGTGTGTTGGTACGTTGGTACGTTCCTATACATATTTAGCAGTAGGTATAAATACTAGAGATCAGTGGTGGGCCAGTGGTAACGACATGCGAGTTGTAGATCGTGGGTTCAAACCCACGAGTGAAACAAAGCGCCTTGGTTCAAACCAAGGCGCTTTGTTTCACTTAGGTACTTTGTGTAATTTATTCCATCATCATTGCTTTCAAAAACGGTGAAGGAGAACATTGTGAGGAAACCAGCAGGTCCTGGGAACAAAAGTTCAAAGACATGTAACAACATCTACCAATCCGCACTGAGCCCGCGTGGTAGATTACGGCCCATTCCCTCTCACAGAGAGGAGGCCTATGTATGACCCAACAGTGGGAATGTTATAGGTTGATTGATACATACATAGTATTCGTTATGATATCAGAAAGAACGATTTAAGTCTTTGGAGCAAGAACGCAAGTACAGTACCCGGCGATAAATATTGCACATCGACCTTTGGTGATTGGTGTATTTTATACAAAGAATAAAAATAATTATCAAAAGAAGCAAATCATAATTGTTTCAACAGCTCCTAATAGATACCGGACTATTTGTATTTCGTGCGACAGAGATAACGCTCTACGAAGCCGAAATTAGCCGATTGTCTATTTCCAAAGGTCGATGTGCAATATTTATTGCCGGGTACTGTAATGTTTTTGCCTTTCCATTCATAAGTAACGTATGTAGAAGATATATAACCTATGTAGGTATAGTGTATGCCTGGTTACCAAGGAGTGAGTAGTTACCTACCTACTAACCTAATAATATTGTTTTGTCAAAGGGACACTTCTGACGAATGTAATCAACCCCAAGACAAGCCTTACAAGGGTCTGGTTTATTTTAACTTAAGTCTTTACAACCCAAAAAACCTGTGTTGTTTTGGGTTGAAATAAAAAGTACAATGTGTCGTAACATTCCATTGTGATTGATGGTAGCCATACTCAAAATCCAGTTACTGGATAATACGATACCTACCCCTTGGTAATACTGGTTGTCAGATTTTCTGGCTTCTGACTACCCGTAACGACTGGCAAAGATCTACAAATAACAACCGGGACCAACGGCTTAACGTGCTTCCCAAAGCACGGAGGGGTCTTGGTATGTAAAGATGGTCACCCATCCTCGGACCAACCGCGGCAAGCGTAGCTTAACTTGATCGATCGACCTGTGCGGCTGGTATTAGTACTGGTACTTAGCCACAAGCCCCTCGTTAAGTGTCTTTTACACCCGTTAAAACAAGCGACCGCACCGTTCCGTTCCGTTCGCAACGTTTTTACGACATGACAATAAACCGAAATTTCTGTATTACATAATAAGTTTATATTATACCCATAAACCTTCTGGAATAAATTCTCTAAATGATGGTGAAAATCACGTCAAAATCCTTTGCGTAGTTTAGAAGAACAACGCGCAACACACACAAAATGTATTATAATAAGTATACATTATATGTTTTATAGTATTTTATAATCAGTGCTTTACAAAATTACTATCACAATAATTACCTATATCTAGGTCAATTCAATTTAAATTCAAACGATCTTAGGTATTCACAAAATTAAATATCGTTGTAATGTATTTCTAGTTTAACTACTGCAAAAGTAAAATGGACCATTGAAATCAATTAATTGCTTTTTAAATTGATTCTGAAAAGGGAAACAAAAAATATTGGAATGTACTTTAGTACCCTTTTCCTTGGAATCAAAAAGAAATTCTCGACTAAAATCCAATAGATCCGCCCAGGTGAACATGCCGTCAATCATGAGGTACCTACATTAGAGTGTTTTATTTGATGCTAAAATGCCTTCAGTAGTTCTATTGTGACCTATGTATTGTAGGGCAGGTGTCTTGATCAACACTCCTTTAAATTTACAGACTATGCAACTTTTACAATATTCAAATAAAGCTGAAGCTCTCTAGACAGTCAGCTTCGCTCTACATCTTGTTAACTGGTTTTTACCAGGTCTTGAGATATTCTTATACACATAAACGTGTGATTCTGGCTTTTCAAGAAAAGTAGACAGTGCTGGGTGTCCAGAAAGGCGATATTCAAATCAATAGAAAGAGAAGCAACGATTTACAATTGTATCTTCTAATTTCATACATATTGCTATCACTGTCGCACCGCGCAGCGGGTTTAGATATCGCTGATAATTCAAATTCTCTATGAGCGATCTTTCATCTGGCGGTCATTAAGAGGCTCATTTTCAGCAGCGTGTTGTTATGGGTGGATATGTACCTACACATCTGTGAAAAACCTACAAAGTACGATTAAGAAAGTTTCACTATTTAGTGACACAAAGAAATCCATTCTCATTAGTTGAATCTCGCTCTTGAAAGACAAGTAATTAAACAATCCAACTTCGGATAAGCAGTTCCCCAAGATAGCGAAGGCTCACTGAGCAGACTATGCTAGTAATTTAATATCGATGAAGAAGAATTCTTCGTCGCATTCGCCAACATTACGTGTATGTACAGAGTTAGCATTTTTAGTATTGAGAGCAGTTGTCAGCATTGAGGGGCTCGTAACTAAGAGCAGGCTACGCATGCCGCGGTCAGTCCGTGGATGGGGATTTACATATCGAGACACCTCTGTGCTTCCAAAAGCATGTTAAGCTGTTGGTCCCGGCTGTCATTCGTGGATCTTTGACATCGTTACGAGTCGTTAGAAGCCCAGAAGTCTGACTACCGGTCCTACCAAGGGGTATTGTGTTACCCAGTTGCTGAGTTGTATAGGTCAGATATATAGAGGTATGAGGAACAGGGTGTAAAGTTCACTCATACTCTATAGAAAAGGGAGGATCCTCCGACCAGACGGGTGTTGTGTCTGGCGGGCAACTGCCCGTTGATTCATGTCGGGCCGTTGTATCTATGCTAGTTGCGCGGTAAACTCTGCTTGCGCGATGCAGGATTTGCGTGACGTCAGTATGACGCGTTGTTTGTATGTGGCGTTGTAGATACCGCTACAGATATAAGGCATTCGGTTAGACTGGAAGCCGACCCCAAAAATAGTTGGGAAAAGGCTAGACAGATGATGACAGAGTTAGCATTTATGATTTTCATTGAGACGGACGAAAGCTTTAAAATCGTAATTACTATAGACACCAGCTAAAACATAAGCACGCGGAATTTCCAGCGCGTAATTTTCGCTAGTTGTGTCGCTACGCTTAACTACATTGGGCTTCTGAAGAGCATATTTTCGGCACACTTTTGTAATAAAAGTGGCAGATTCAAAAAGAGTTCCATTCCCGGATAAAATAAGTACCTACCTAATTAAAGCCAGGAGAGGCTCGTACATTTCCACTAAAGCGTGGCTCAACCCTATCTCTGTGACAGTAAAGCCACGCGACTAGGTAATTTAATTTTCATAGCGTGAACTTCTCGGCTCACGTATGCATGCGAGGGTGACAGGCTATTTACATTTCACAGAGAGACCTCTTGATGCTTTTCTAATTAATTATTAATAATTAAAACAAAATGCGCGACTACGCGTCTCGTGTAACGTGGTTTTGAGGGTGGAGTAATAATGCAGGAGATCTACTTAATCATTATTTTAAGTTAGAATTGTTTATGATAGCAGAAACACTGGTGTAGGGTCGACGACACTTACCATAGCTAAGTATAGATTCTGTTTACATTGCATTTATATTTCATGCACAAGAGAGAGCACGCTGAAGTGGCAGTGGGCTGGCTATGTTTGTCGAAAGACCGAAGACCGTTTGGGACACGAGACCGAGATGGAGAAGGCGGATGATAGGATGTTGTGACCCTGCCTGGGGGATGCCTATGTCCGGCAGTAGACTGCGACAATCTTTGGATTGTAGACAAACAAACAAACACAACAAAACAAACAAACAAACAAAAAAAAAAACAAAACAAAACAAATTCCATAATAATAATATTGTATCCACAGTAATATTAATTCTTGTCGAAGTAAACATCTGTTTGAGGCTGTCTTTACTAAGTATATAGATATATATATATAATATGATATATACTAAGGCTACAGACGTTAATCTCTTTACTTTAATTGAAATTGTTGCCACATTACCATTGTAAAGTAGTACTAAGTTTTTGGAAATAAAATTATTATTATTATTATTATTATTATATAGCTAGTAACTTCTTTTTCAAAATTAGCTAAAGTTCATGTCAATAAATACAAGCCCTTACGAATTTGTCTCGAATGATAAGTCATCTGAGACAAAACGTCTTAAGGCTCCTTCAAACAGCGCGCGACACAAAGGCACCGCAAGTCGCGCTACGAGCGGTGCCATTGTGTTGCGCGCGATTATATCGCGTGTCGCGCCCGTTTGTAGGGGCCTTTACGATTATTTCTATGGTCTGCTGTATCAGATAAGAGTGTAAAGAAACCGTGTTCACGATAAATTCTTACGCAATCACTCGCTGGAGGATATAAGTACATATATTGTATCTCATCAACAATTTCTTGTTTGAATAACATTATTGAATTATGAAATAATTGAAAAATCCTTGAAAAAAAAAATTGAGGTTGTAAAAATAACCTCAATTGTCCAAAATTTCGGATTTATATGGTATTCAAATAATCAACCAGAGGGCTGGCTTATTTTTTGGTCAAAGAATCAGCATTGCCATACAACGTGGTAATGCAGCCTTTTGGGCACGTTTCCTGTTGATAGCGATGCGGACGAATTTTCTGATGCCCTTTGATTATTTCCCCTCTTTTTTATATATCTTGTACCTAATAGGTAATAGTAAAACGGGCTGTTGTCCGCAACTCCACGTCAATGCGCGTATTTTGCGTACTAATTACAATATTGTACCTATTATTATTTTAAGACTGTTAGCTTTTAAAATTATGTAAACACTTTAAATAAATAAATAATCAAATCAAAGAACTAATTTATAAGTGGCATAAAAAAATGGCATCCACAGCACAAGTCCATTTTCTGATCCATTTGTTTACATTTTCATCAGACACTTTTGGAATAGACTATACCATATCGTCGATCGCACGATATTTCCTCCTATACAAACACTGTTACCGATACCGTAACCGACTCACGTCGATACCGTAAGCGGTAAGCACGAGCGCGCAGATAAGATTAAAAAATAAACATAATTGCTAAGTAATTACTATGAATAATTTAATTTAATACTGGAACGGTTGTGTAAATACTAGTGTTCAGCTGCATCTGGTAAGACTGGAAGCCGACCCCAACATAGCTGGGAAAAGGCGAGGCAGATGATGAACTGTTGTGTAGATACACACATTTATTACTATGGTGTAAATCAGTAAATAAAACTAGAGGTATATAAACCGCGCTTGCTGCGCATGGGGTGTTGGATTTATGCTCCTCATCGGGTAAAATGTAAAGTTCATTATTATTTCATTATTAGCTATTAAATTCCCATAGCTGGGCAAACGCCTCCTAATTCCCTTTCCACCTCTCTCTGTCCAGAGCTGCCAGGGACCAATCTTTATTAAAGGAATTCAGCTCATGCTGCCATCTCCGTCTGGGCCTGCATCCGTCTCAAAATGTACAGTAAAAAAAAAAACATCAACATTAATAAATGTCATAGAGGTTTACCAAAAGTAGCCCGATAACTGGAATTGTAGCCAATAAAGAGGTGGTGGAATGAAACATTTAATTTTACTATATTTTTTTATTGAAGTATTGCCAAATGCCAATCGAAGAGTACTTGATAAAAAATACATAAAAAAGAAGCTTTAACTTAGAAAAGACATACAAACTTACACAACATGCACATTAAATTATAAGCATAGCTTACATAATTGGCAAAATGTGTTTGCGAAATGAAAAAAATGAATGAATGTGTGAAATGGATGCGCGTGGGCGTGTGTGCCTGTCCACCTCAACCTCTCCCATCGTTCTTCAATGGAAGAGGCTGTGGTGCTACAGACGTGATGGCCTAAACGTGGCATCAACTTTCATGACAATAAATATAGTGTTTTACACTATAGTACAGTTTGCTTGAGACATATATAATAAAACCTCTACGAATAAGGACTATAATGCAGCAAGTTAAGTTATTAAGTGCATTAAACCCTTTAGTGGTTTAGCAATTACCATCTTAAAGGCATTACGTATGCTGTCGGGCCATAATAAAACTCGGCTGCACTTGCAGGCTATAAATAAAGTCCCACTAAATAGTTTATAACAATGCCCAGTACCATGTTAGTCAAAACATTAAACTGTCTTTTGGCAACCAACTCGTTCGTTGCCCTCTCTAGCAAGCAAACCCCGCGGTATACTATATTTCAAAAGTGAGACTTTCGTTCAATTTGTTTTTTGGTTTTTTGGTTCATTTACCTTACTACAGCGCCCGAAAGAAAATTAATGTAGCCTGAAAGAAAATTCAACCTTATTAAGAAAAAAAAAACATTTTTCCGCAACAATTTTCGTACGACAGAAAAATATTGGCTGAGATATATTTATAAAAAAATATAAGTACCTCAGTCAACATTTTTCCGTAACATTTCGAAAACATCTTTTTATTTGATAGCCATTTGCTAAACACATCAATTAACGCTGCATTATCAGACTTTGTTAGCCTAACAGGCACTAAAAAGCATTTTCCTTGAACTTTCCAGCGCCGCGGTAACTTTCCTTTTCCCCTTTCCCTTACTAGACATTGTGCATACATTTCCCTCCACACTGCATACAATCAACGCAACCCACGAGTCAACAAAATGATAACCTACTTGTTGCTCTATTCAATTTCTTGAAACGTAATTTTCCTTCGCATCGAAGCCTCATCAAAGGCTGACACGTTGCTATCAGCTGATACATTACTTAGACGGGTAGAGTTTCTTCAAAGAAGCCTTAGAGAGCCCCTATTCTTGTCAGACAGTGCCTTAATAATACCGCCGAAATGCGAAGGTACTTAGGAAGTAAGTACTTAAGAAGGTACACTGTAATTAATCCGATTAAGTCCACATTTAGTTGGGCTAGCATGAAAAAGGGCCGATTTTCCAATCACAAGGTAACTTTTGTTTGAAGAATTAATACAATGGCTTGACATACCTACTTATTTCCTTAAGCTGTCAAACCGTTATATTTATTTCTTAAAAATTATAAGACGGTTGAAAAATCGGCCCTAAAGGTAATAAATTCGATGCAAGCAAAATACTGATTAATCTATCAATGTTCATAGTTTTTGATAAGTGATTTATGCTGAGAAGAAAAAATCACTTGGTCAAATGCGCGGAGATCAAATTGAATGATTGCGAAACCAATTATCACTATTGAATAAAACTAACTCAATAAAACTGCCTATTGGATATGACACTAACTTAATTCTCTAAAGACCCTTTTGTTTTCAATTTTAGATTTAGATTTCAATAGATCTTCCTTCTATGTCTTTAGTAGTATAATAATGAAGTTTCTCGTAAATGCTTACCCGTTACCAAGACTTATTACACGGATTATTAAAGTTTGATAATGATATCATTACTTTTATTACGAGCTTTTGTCACGAAAATAAAAGCAGAGATTAGGTAAAATAAAACGGTAAAAACTGCAAATGTAATAGAACACTGTATCGTTTTTAGTATATCTCTGTCTATATTGCAGTGTTTAATTAAATTAAAGTGGGTGGTATGGTGCTGAGATGAGTCAATCTATGCTCCATAAAGTAATGTCGGTTCAGATAGCTGCCAATTCAGATTATAATTAAAACAAACACGCAATCATTAACTACGCAAAATACTATATTCCATGTCTGATCATTACTCTTTAACAAGGAGATCTCTACAACAAGGAGATCGAGACAAAAAGAGTCCTAACTCCTAAATGCGGCGTGTCTATGGGCAAAATGAAAGCATTTTCCACAGCACAATTTTCATCGCTCCGGGAGTCGGGTACCTAGTACCTACTGCTACTGCTACGCCAGTTCCGAACGTACATGCAGAGAGGCCGCACGCGCGCGCCGTGTCCACTCACACTCGATTTACGAATTAAATGTAAACAAAACGGAACGCAATAAAAATAAAAATTTGGAAACAAAAAAAAATTGAATGACTCAAATTATGGATTTCTAGTGTTCGTTGACGTAGTGCAAGCAAAAGTGGTTTTGAAAAACGTATTTTTCAGTTATTGTTTTAGTTGTGTGTGTTTTCAGTGGGATTTTTAAACTGGTGAAAATTGTTTGCGTTCATTGACTTCAGTTTTTCAGGTAATGTACCTATGTTTTAATTTTTCGTTTTTGTTGTAAAAAATATTGTTTTAACCGGTAATGTCTGTTTTCGTGATTGTTTCGATTGACATGCTCGACAGTTTCACTGAACGATTTATTATATTGTTACTGTAATAATTCATGAGCTTACGAAACGAGATTAATTAAATTATTTTTTATGATATAAAAAATAACGAGGCTAACTGTTGAATAATATTCCATTGCAGACGATTACACTAGGCTATTTTATAACCGAGATTTCAATCATATTCAGCTAGACGAGCTACGTCACACGTCGACCTAGTGTATGGACCTAGTCGACCTTAATGGTATGTAAATATTTAATTAATCAGTACCCATGATAGCAAGCTATACATTTTTAAGTTAAAACTTCTTTAGGCGCGTAGGGCATTTTTTGAGATGGGAAAAAACTATTGAACTCGAGCCACTATTACCGTAAGCGACACCGCGCGTGTTTTGTTTATAAGACGATTAAAAAAATACCGGCATCGGATGTGTTCGGCTGTTCTCGGGATGTACTCGGTTTTAATGTATATCCGATATGTCAGTGAGTGATGGCATATTATGTATATTCTGTTTGTGTTTGGTTTTCACTTCTGTCGGCACTACCGGAGTGCCACTGTTTTTTTTTACTTACTGATAGATTAACAGATGTCCATGTTGTGCTTTTTCTAAGGTTTTAATGTGTTCTAAGGTAAATTGTATTGAGTGATCAGTAGTTGTAATTGCAAGCATGTTTTACGAGCCACCGGTATTCCAAAGCATGATTCGAATGGCGATTTCACTCGATCCTAATATCCATATCTGGTCGGGCGTTTAAAGGAACTATGCTAGAGCTTTGCCCAAGTTTGGAAATGGGAAAAAGAGAGCCAATAAAATACTATTGATTTACGTGATTGTTGGAAAGATGGATACCCAAAGGTAACTACGAGCGTGCAAACGGTATTTTTTCTAAGTGTATGTAGCTATAATGCTCACCGTCACAACCACAGACAATGCGCAATTTTCCGATTTAGGTGAGCGTTCACTTTAACTTGGAATTTATGATGTGCGTATCTAAGCACCTACATTCAAAGGCACTAGAGGGAACAAACACTGTATAATTAATACCATACGCAGTTATTGTTTTGACAAATTGTAGTTAGCTATCGACTAAATTAGTCACACTACACAATAACTCTGTAAAAATGACACCTTGACTGCAACCATTTCACCCCAAAACTATGCAAAATATAATGCAACCTAAAATAAAAACAAAACACGATGATTCTGAAGACTAAGGGCCGATTTTTCAACCGTCAGATAACTTTTTGATTTGCTTTTTTTCCATACAAAAGCTGTCAAGCCACCATATTTATTCTTAAGATAACAGTTACCCGACGATTGAAAAATCAGCCTTTAGAGTAGTAAGTAGGTACTTACTAACCAGTATTTTTTAAATTCTCCAATATTTTCCTGTGTGTGTCAAAACACGCATTCAGACGCAGAACGCACACAGCGCATTGCCTTTCCGTCTGTATTCATTCGTACTTACGTTCTTATGTTTGTATGTATGTTGGCGACGGAAATTGCTTGACGAGTTCGCGAGCGGAAGCGACCGAGTCGGGATCAGAGATGAGTCACTCCCCAAATATGACGATGAAAGTACCAGTTGCTATATAACTAGATAATAATAATACTAGTTGTGGAATGGAAAGCACGGAAACCAAGGGAAATAAATATCTTGTCGACGTTGACGTAACGTCATTGACTCCATCAGTCGTTTACCAAAGTTTTTAGGATATATAGGGTTATTGGTAAAACATTAACATCCTCTTAAGAGGTCATAGTACTCATCATTATGAACAACTTTTACTATGGGACCAAACCCGAAATCGCTTTACCGATAACCCTGTAGATACACGACTCATTTACTTTATCAGAATCTTCTAGTTCACCTTTTTTTTCTATTAAAATAAATGATTGGATGATCGGATCTGTTGACAATCCCTTATACAACAATCTTTAGGTGGTGGCTTTACATTCAGCCAGCGGGGTAACTGTGTACAATGCGTGCCACGTAAGAAGAGACTTGACCCCGCCTCCCCCGCTCTTTCCGCCGCCCCTATGACGTCCGGTCCCGTCCCGCACTCAGACCTCATACCGCTAAAGATACCTAAAATCGTATTCTGCGCATGTCAGACCACGTGGTGTGTCAAGTCTCTTCTTACGTGGCACGCATTGTAACACACTTATAATGGCAATGTAATTCATATTGACAGTTGAACAACATTCATTACGTTATTTACGTTGTCAAGCCGACGAATTTTTCAAACATATATGAAGCAATGGATTAGGAATTTCCTTCAAAAGTTTAGTGTGTAACACTAATTATGCAAATAGGGTGCAGGCTAAGTCACATGCACAGCCTGCTGATTTGTCAACATTTTAATGAATAGGTATTTACCGCTCATTTATCGCTCAAAGAAAAACATGAATGTTGATGGATGATATGAAATGTTTTCCATTCTCGCGCTAATCAAAAAAGCCGGTTAAATCAAAGGGTGGAAAGCTAGTTCATAACCAGTGAGCTACAGTAGCTTAGTAGTACCACTGAAAACTGCTCGGTATACATATATGTATAAGCGTTGTATAAAGTTAAATAATGATTAGCGTTTGCTTAGCCATACATTTTACGACGTTAAACGTCTGTTATCTTTAAGCATTGTTGATAAATAAACCCTCATTATTACTTGTTACGTAACAATATTGTTTTACACACAACAGTCGCCACAATATATTTAACATAAATAAATTAGAACTTTAGGCTAGCAGAACCAAGTCCTTGGAATCATAAGGCGACTATTTATTTAGGTCTTGAACAAACAGCCATGGCGTGATACTTCTAACAATAGCATTCGTGTCAAACGAAAATAAGAACATCAATCATAGTCAATAAATGGACGATCAGTTCTATTGTTGCTACCAAATTGCCAATGATTGTTAATCAATGACGGAACATATTGTTCCGCTTTTTCCGGGGCGATCGAAGGTTAAGCTACGCTTACCGCGGTCGGTTCGGGGATGGGTGACCATCCATTGATGGTCACCCATCCACGAACCGACCGAAGGGTTTCTATATGTAACAAAAGAAAGAAAATAAAAAAAGAAAGAAAAGAAAATTAAATTATTAAATAATAAATTAAATAAATTAATAATAATAAAATAATAATTAATGATAATTTATTTTAATTATTAAATTATTATTTATTTAATTGCATTAAAGAAAGAAAATTAGTTTATTCTGCACAAACAAAAACGCACATTACAAATAAAAATAAAAAAAATATAAAAAAAATAACATAAAATACACACACATAACGTAGTCAAAAGCCTCGTACTCAATCTTAGAAAATGTTGACAATTTTGTCCATTGTTTGATGTCAGGGCCAGGCACCAAAGACAACACACATTATTATTTGACAACTGACATTGACAATGACAATACATATCACAACAAAACGTGTAAACAACAACAATCAAACAAAAACATATAGAAACCCTTCATGGTCACCCATCCACGAACCGACCGAAGGGTTTCTATATGTAATAGATGGTCTCTATATGTAATGACATATAAGAGACCATCTATTACATATAGAAACCCTTCATGGTGACCCATCCACGAACCGACCGAAGGGTTTCTATATGTAATAGATGGTCTCTATATGTAATGACATATAGAGACCATCTATTACATATAGAAACCCAGCTTCGAAAAGCACGTTAAGCCGATGAGCCCGGCTGTCATTCGTAGATCTTTGACAGTCGTTGCGGGTCGACAGAAGCCCGAAAGTCTGACAACCAGACCTACCAAGGCGTATCGGGTTACCCAGTAACTGGGTTGAGGAGTTTAGATAAGCAGTCGCTCCATGTAAAATATTGGTATTTAGATACACTTCTGTTTAAGATGTCCTCTTCGAGTAGACTGCCAATTAACTTTCGGTTCCTATATTATGAGTATCTAACTAGCAGTGCCCCATGGTTTCACCCGCATAAGTGTCTATTGAATATTGGGATAAAAACTATCCTATGTCCTTCCCCGGGATGCAATCTCTCTGCCAAATTTTATCGAACATTTTTTCATTCATCTGTGTCACGTTGGCAGTGGCAGTTGAAAGAGGAGATCCGCAGGAGAACCAAGGTAACCGACATAGCCCGAAGAATTGCCAAACTTAAGTGGTAGTGGGCAGGGCACATTGCTCGCAGAACAGATGGCCGATGGGGCCGAAAGGTTCTGGAGTGGCGACCGCATACCGGAAGACGTAGCGTTGGAAGGCCTCCCTTAAGGTGGTCCGAGGACCTTGTGAAGGCCGCAAGAACCCGCTGGATGCGAGAAGCACAAAACCTGTCGAAGTGAAGGTGTTTGTGGGAGGCCTATGTCCAGCAGTGGACGTCTTTCGGCTGAAATGATGATGATGATGTTGACGTGGGCAGTTGTATGGAATACTGAAGCCATTAAAATCCTACTAATATTATAATGATGGATGGATAGATGGATGGAGATGGATGATTGTTATTCTTTCACGCAAAAAGTACTGAGCGGATTTGGATGAAGTTTGGCACTGGCACACAGATAGTTTATAACCAGGATTAACACATAGAAAACTTTTTATCCCGATATTCCCACGGGATTGACACTTGTGCGGGTGACACCGCGGGGCGCTGCTAGTTAACAATTTTATACATATTTCGACCTTTAGACACCAGTGACCTTTAGACCTTTTACTATACAGGTTGACACGGATATCGAAGCGCAACCTGAAGGCCAATTCTCGTAATTTAAAATGTTCAAAATCTAGTCGCAGTCTCATCTCAGCGACAAAGAAATGTCAAAAACTTGTCAAAATGTAGGGAAATTTGAAGTATTTTTTGACAGATTGAGACTGAGATCAGACTGTGAACGTTGTTAAAATTAGTAGAATTGCCCCTCTGTTGTCATTGGATTCAGTTCTGTGATTCTGAACAGCCCAGGGTAGTAATTTGTCGTCGGTTATAAAAAAAAAATCGATGTTCCATACATTTTGACCACGTATGTATTGTACTTTTCTATGAAACAGCAGTTTTTTTTTCTGATAACCTATGAAAAATTCGTATTTTTCATGTGCTGAATAATATGTGCTGCCACCATTTATTACGTTCAATAATAACGCTACATTTAATTTAGTTTTAAACGGAAATTATTAGCCTTCTTTAAATAGGTACTAAATATTTTCCTGAAGCCAACTGATCTGTCTAGTAATCGGTATTTATCATAATATATCCGACGGCGACGCTTGATATATTTGACGGCGACGCTTGATGTTGATAGGTACAAAGTACTGAAGGAAAATCGCAAAACCGCAATTTATGAGCACTTTAACCGTCAAATAAGAAAATCCACACGAATTTTCGATATTGGAGGATCAGGGGCAAAGACGGCAAATAGAGGATATTTTTCTTAGTACCGCTACTCTAGCGACGTAGTTAAAATTATTCATTGAAGTGTGAGATAACAGCATCTATTTAT
Source organism: Luperina nickerlii (assembly GCA_963855955.1). Lineage (NCBI taxonomy): Eukaryota > Metazoa > Arthropoda > Insecta > Lepidoptera > Noctuidae > Luperina > Luperina nickerlii. The sequence goes on along the minus strand of OY979681.1, from coordinate 11,253,481 downwards.
TTATTGTAATACTTTAATATTGTTGAAACCAAAAATATCTAGCAGCCTACCTGAATTTAAATTGGACGAATCCACTCAATAGTTCTAAATAACGAACTCCCGATTAAAGGCTCGCTCGTTGCGCGACTTGCGGTGCCTTTGTGTCGCGTGTCGCGTCGCGCCTGTGTGTACGAGCCTTAAGGAATTAATAACATCCGTTCAAATAGATTTTGTTTATAAATAAAGATATTCTACATCGTTTGACAAATAAATAATTACAATTTAGTCAAAGTAACTTCCCCGAACTTTAGTTATGAATACAAAATAGGTTTCATAACTTTGATTAAGATTGTCATTCAGACCATTTTCCCATAGTAATAAAAATTATTTATATCTATATTACAATTGTAATATATACTTGTTATTATTTATTTTGGACTGAAGGATCTTCATAACACTAATAACTATCAGTTTAATTATTATTTATTTACACAAATCTATGCAAATACACAATTTTACCAACCCATGATACACGGTTTCATCCTTCCTTGTCGGTTAACACATTCGCGCGCGGTGGTCACTTTTTCGAAACTTGTGAAGGAGCACTGTTTTCCCCCATACATTTTTTTTGACGTTTATAAACGTTCTTTAATACCTCTATTTATTTCAGTAATTAACTATGATTAGAACGACATTATACGTCGACGATGGTGACGTTCCGCAACATATGTAGGTATAGTTGTAACTAGTCAAACAACTTGTGTATCTTATATAAACAACGTCTAGTCCTTATTTTTATGCCCGAAGAACTATGGTTGTGATGGATCCTTGCTTGTATTGTCACCTTTTTTATTACTTTTCTTTCTTCTCACTCGCTTTGTTTTGTTCATCTAAAACAATGGAATTTCTATAATTAGTACTAAAAACAAACTACTTTTATTGCTTAACCTTCAAGCGGGCGCGCGTAGTCGAATCGACCGCGCTTAGTACATTTTCGTTCATATTATTATTATTACCCATCACATTTATTTCTCATTTCTAGTAGCCTGTCGCTATGTCATTAGGAGTAAAATAATGAGTAAACCGTTGCTCGGGGCGCTCCCCCCACGCCACAGATCGCAATTGTTTTAGTCCCGGTGCAGTCGTCGAAAAGACTACACGCGCCTGTCGTCGAAAAGGTTACGCGCGACGCTCAACGCGACATACCCTCGTTCACGCTCGTAGTAGTTCTTCGGCCATCATTCAATATTATCGAATTAAGCTTGGATTTTTTTATATAAAACACACTACTACACTCATATCTTACGTGCCTAAAAAGAAAAGATCTGTAATTCTTATATCATCACTTCATTGTGCTGCAGAAATTGATGAAAGTACAAATAAAAAGCGCAAACCCAGCATCGTTACTTTTTACAATAAAACAAAGGGGGGTGTCGATGAAGTCGATAAAAAAGCAAAAATATATTCGGTTTCAAGAAAGAATAATAGATGGCCATTGACACTCTTCTTTCGTCTTCTGGAAATATCCAGAAGACGAATGAAGAGTGTCAATGGCCATCTATTCCTGCAATAGCAGGAATAAATAGTAAACTAGTCTGAGACATGTAAAAGGGTTTTGTGTTCCTAATTTTTGTTTTGATTCAAAGAATATTTGAGTTATGTTAATTAATTTAATAATTATTTCTTTTTCATACTTTTAATTACTTTTTTTGACAAATCAGACTTTAAAGACAATGATAATATATCTGAGTACAAATAAATAAATATTTAATAATTAGTGCTTTATTTCTCTTATTGATCCCATAGGTCTTTTCGGTTACGCGCGCCCGCTCCCGTTACAAATGACCGCGCGCCCGCTTGAGGGTTAAATGTGAAAATAATTATTTTATTCCATATAATACACACACTATTATTTAAATTCAGTAAAAAATATGTGATAACTTACGATTTAAAAGTTTTGTAACTCGGGAACTCACTTCACTGTGCACGTGTGTCACGTAACGGTGCACAGCCCGACTGACAGTATGGCGGCGCATACGCAAGTTGACGTCTGTGCACGTTCTGCGTTTGCGGGTAGGTGTCTTTGTATGTGTGAGAAGCACCCACAAAACGCCTAAAATGTCGATGCAGTGTGACACTACGAATTCAAGATTTTGATATGTTGTGGCACTGTGACGTCACTATAGGAGTTTTATATGAGAAACGGACGTTTCCTTACGTACTGATGGATAGGGTAATATAAAATTTGACGTATCGATACGTTGTGCGACATTGTATCTCGATTTTTTACGTATCCATACGTTGTGCACGCGAACGTGTTAAAAGGAAAAAATGGTCGCCAACTCACAATCATTTCCATGCTTAGAAAAAGAATGCGTCCCCGTGGCATTATTCTCCCATGCAATTGTAAGTGGATTGAGAGGAAGGCTCTATTTACCATGGTGTTTGCTATGGGGTGGAAAATCATTAGGGCATTAGACTAGACATCCATTGTCTTCTCATCCACAATTAAGTTGCGATCGATTTCATGTGCTCGCGTAACCGAGTTCCAAACTTACTCCTTAATTACTGCCGCGCAAGTAACTGTATCGTTACTATCTACAGGTTCTGTCTACATCAAAGTAAGTATCAGTGTAACTTTAATAAGCTGACTTCACTAAGGGTGATTGAAAACATCTTTCCAATAGAAAAACCTAATACTCATAATATGTAACATAATTATAAACATACCTACTGAAATTAAATATTTATCGTGTTCCAGACTTCGTATTTCTTATTACATATTTCGCCTTTTTGCCATTCCAATTTTATATATATTCCCTTTATGATACTTAGAGAAGAAAATTCTGTGTGTTATCTAACTTTTCGACTTTCGTTACGTAGTTACAGCCGAAGTCCATTTTCCTAATTGTTTGAGATTGCTCTTGTTCGTTGGATATTGGATGTTTTCATTAGTTATTATTCTTAATATTAATAAGACGCGGGTATATATTATCACAAAGCTAATATTGCTAGGTCCCGGCGTAAAATGAGAAACAGAATTCATTATAGAACCAATTCTCGGAATATTAATGTAGATTTAAAAGCCTTTATCTACATAATAATAAAAGATATTTTAGTTTCTGTGTTGTTAAGGATTAATCAGCCGACTTCTGAGATAATTTCGAAACTATTTTGGAAAATCCTACTACATCTAGATTCATGGAAGCTAATTTAGAAGAAAGTGTTAAAACAAGAAGTATAAACAAACCAAATGTTTCTATTCTCTAGTCTCAATACTTCTGAGGAAATAACAGCTGTTACAAATCTAGATCCACTTCCTGAAGCATAAACAACTTTTAGTGTCTGTCCGTTCATTTTATTATACTCTTTAACTAACATCAATGAGCTCTCATCGAGTTTTGTTTCTATTTCGATACGAAATTCGACCTACTCCTATACCACCTGAAACAAAGCATACCAAATAAATATTTTTTTATTACAGTTGTAAATTTTGTAGCATTCACCTCGTCTTTTTTTTTTTCACCACGTCTTACGTAACAACGTTATTATATGACTGTTATAAATATTATAATTTGTATTCATTACTTTTGCTGTTAAGTATCACACTTTCATGTTGCTAGATAAGGTACCAATAGATTTACAATTTTTTCTTGTAAATTGTTCGAGCGTTTTTCGTGTTTGTATCACGCCAGAATGTTGTGAACTTTTATATCAGAATTCACCGTCAAAAACCTCTCAAATACTTTGTAAATTCTGGTGCTTGGTTTGTAAATTAAAATCCCGCTTATTTGAAATAAAATGTGAACGAAGAACGAAAAATATTGTACAAAAAATGTCATGTTTATGCACAGCCATTCAAAAATTTGCATTGCCGTTTTTTTATGACCGGCTTAATGCTTGCTGGACTTAATTTGACATTCCAATGTAGAAGATCGAATCAGAGCTGATTCCTGGCCATCAAATCTCCTGATATAACCAGTTTGTTGGACCACACATTGCACTAAGAAGTAATAATCCATTCACATGCAAGTTTATATCATTAACTAATATTTGTGCATCCTCAATGTTGTATGTATTTTGATCCAAATCAGTAGGTATATTACGGGATACTACAGAACGGCACCCAAATTTATTTATTTATTTCTCAACTTACATCTATCCTTACAGGGAAACCTATTGCGATAGTGTACATTTATCTAAACTCTTATCCTAACTTATTACTAACTCCTTATTATAATTAATTTTTGTAACTTATTACAAACAATGCATTCTTTGTGAACTCACTCAGAGAACAACAGAATAGGTCCGTGTCACTAGCTATGAGGTTGAGAGTGCGGAGTGCACGCGTCAGTGGCGCCTCACTTAAAAGATTGGTCCGAGCGCGCGGCTCCGCCAACAGCCGTTGCGGAGTAACATAATAATATTATCAATCTCAACTCGAATCATTTTGAAGGATATTTATTTTGCTTCATAAATGTTTGAAATTTTGTCACCCTTAACGTAAATAGCGCAATCAATGTTGTTGAACTGTCAAAATGAAAGCCATTCCTACTGTAAGTGTTTGGCCACACTGGGGCGCGGGCGCGGGCGGGCGCGGCGCGGCCAACTCAAACATATGAACTTCCTTCGAAGTGTCCATAGTGGGCACGCGGGCGCGGTGAGCGGCGCGGGCAGCGCGCGGGGTGCGCGCGCTTATATTTTGACAAACACTGGACCAGTGTGACCAGATTCAGTATTTTAATACTTTTTCGGTATATTTTATCGACTTTTCCGAGCATCAGTAATTCAGTATTTTTGTAGGTATATTTGCGGAAGTATTTTTGGGTATACTTTGGATAAAAAGCTATGGTAACACGGTAGCGATCGCCCCCGCGAACATTGATGTTCAGGGAATTACCTGGATTTAGTTTATACTAGCTGCGCCCCGCGGTTTCACCCGCGTAAATGTCAATCTCGTGGGAATATCGGGATAAAAAGTAGCCTATAATTATGTTAATCGAGGGTGTGAACTACCTCCAAAATTTTTGTTATCAAAATCGGTCCAGCCGTTTGAGCGTGAAGAAGTAACAAACATAATAACATACAAACACACTCACAAACTTTCGCCTTTATAATCTTAGTGTGATTTTATTCAGATATTTAGTATTGTTTTGAGGTGCTTCGGTTTTTTCGTAAAATTTAATCTGGTCACACTGTACTGGACACTACAATATGCAGAACGCAGCCGCGCTCCAGTGTGGACAGGAAGCCCGCGCGCGTTCCCGCTCCCGCGCCCGCCCCGCGCCATCGCCCGCCCCGCGCCAGCGCCCGCCTCGCGCCAGTGCCCGCTCCTCTCCCCAGTCTAGACGGACACTTAGTGCTTGGCTAGACTGGCAGCGCGTGGCGGGGAGCGGCGCAAATGCGGGAACACGCGCGATCTGAGTGTTGTCATGTCCAGTGTTTGTCAAAATATAATAATTATGTATGAAGAAGACTTATTTTTACTAGAAAAAAGCTTGAACTAACTTGAAAACCCCGGTCCCCGGTCCCCGCGCACTCACTGCGGCCAATTGTATGAACGAGCTATGGCGTGAGTTGCCCGCGCGCTCCCCGCGCGCTCCCTGCGCCGCTCACCGTGCCCGCGTGCCCACTATGGACGCTCAAATTAAGTTCTTATGTTTGAGTACGCCGCACCGCGCCCGCCTCGCGCCCGATTTTCAGTCTGGCCAAGCACCTAGTGTGCCAGTAGCCAAAATATAAAGTTTCTAGTGGTTAAGTTTTTATTCCACCTAGTTTTGTTATAAGATAACTTCAGATATAGCAGAGCAATACTGTGTCACATAACCTAGACATACATGTATACATGTCATAAAACATAAGAAATACCTAGGAATACGAGCAATTAAAGCGGCGTCTACACTCAGAAATCATAATAACCACCTCCCAAGATAAAGTCATACATAGTCTTGGATAACTTATTTAATAAGAAAGGCTGCTGAATATCCCTTTAAAATATTCAGACAGAAAACTCATGAGAAGAAACAAAATGCGTCGTTATAAATTCATCAATTCACGAAGTTATGTAAGGCTTTGTTGAACATGTATGATATTTATAAAATATAATTATTACAAAGAAGCTTTATTCAATGTTTAAGATTACAACGCTTTTGAATTCAATTTTGTTTTGAATTTAAAGGATGTCTCACCGCAGCTCTTAAAATGTTTGCTTCCATTATAAAACGTTGAGAATATACAGTGCGTGCCACGTAAGAAGAGACTTGACCCCGCCTCCCCCGCTCTTTCCGCCGCCCCTATGACGTCCGGTCCCGTCCCGCACTCAGACCTCATACCGCTAAAGATACCTAAAATCGTGTTCTGCGCATGTCAGACCACGTGGTGTGTCAAGTCTCTTCTTACGTGGCACGCACTGTACATATTATAGTATTTATAATATATTATTATTATTTATTATATGAAAGTAATTAGACATTCGCGGAGGGGCTTGTGGCTAAGTAATAACAGCCGCACGGGTAGATTGATCAGGTTAAGCTACGCTTGCCGCGGTTGGTCCGTGGATGGGTGACCATCTTTACATACCAAGACTAGGGGTCTTGATTACCATGACCCCTCCATGCCTCGGAAAGCACGTTAAGCCGTCGGTGCCGGCTGTCATTCGTGGATCTTTGACAGTCGTTACGGGTCGTCAGAAGCTCGAAAGTCTGACAATCAGTCTTACCAAGGGGTAGATATCGTATTACCCAGTAACTGGGTTGTGGATGTCAGATAGGCAGTCGGTCCATATGTAAACTACTAGTATTCAGCTGCATCCAGTTAGACAAGAAGCCGACCCCAACATTGTTGGGAAAAGGCCCGTCAGACGATGATGAAGTAGACTTTCGCGGTTTAAGATTAGTATACTATGCTCTAAGTTACATACATATTTAAGGCTCCTACAAGCAGGCGCGACACGCGATAAAATCGCTCGCGACTCAAAGGCACCGCAAGTTGCGCAATGAGTATTATTACATAGTATTACATATATATTTATATGGTATACCACAGACTACCTACATTTTTGTCTGTCCTTCCCCTTTTTAATCCATCCAAAGGTTGTCTTTAAAAGATCGCTCTAAGCGATGAGACCGCCCATTGTGTCACCCTTTGTAAAATTTCTACATTTATATCTGTAATTTATGTGGTGGTATGATAAAGAGTATTCTATTCGTATAGTTTACTGTCATATTAGCTATTTTGGGAATAAGTTCTTTACTGTTTAAGTTTTTACTGTACGTATTATAGGCGCTTTGATACCTAATCGACGTGATAACATCTATATTAATACCTCATACAGACGCAAGCTAAGTAGTATTCCGCAATACTAGGGCAAACCCCGCAACTGCGATTGCGTTCTCGTTTGCGAGTACCAAAGTAAACATAATCGAGTACCAAAGGTACCGATGCGAAGATACGTATCGATCGATTCGCGAACATGTCTGTTTATGCCGAATGTTGTGAATTTACGACGTGACAAAACATGCCTAGTTGGGCAAATCCTTGTTCGACATCTCTGGCATAGAGATGTTCGAAATTCAAATAAAAACTTTGAGCAATGATTGGTTGCTCGTGCCTGAGTGGGACTATAAATCCTGTTCAAAGATCAGTCATATATTTAAGAATAAATCACACCGTGGCACAGTTGTGTCGTTCAAATAATATGAGAAGTATAAAACACATTTTTGATCATAGAGTTTTCATAAAGGTTTAATTTTGCTCTTCAGATGTCATAGTTTAAAACATTATTTTAATCTTAACGAACAATTTTGACGATGAAAAGTATTTTCCTTTAAGAATTTCTTGTTTTCAAACCGTACATTATGGGAATTCCTTATATTTTTATAAGTATAGGTAAGGAATTTCTTTCACACCCTGCAATCCTTTCACGGTTATGGAGAGCGTGTGCTTCGAATACAGAGTTAAGGTAAACGAATTTACTCTTCTTTTTATGGTTTATCTACTCCTATTTAGGATACGAGATAGTACATTTCGTGGAGAGAGCTTTCAAAGGAAATGTTTTTTTTAAGGAAATGCTATGAATTTGATTCGTTTTCATGGCGGTGTAGATTATTTTTAGTTATTTATTATTTTGAGTTCATGTTTTTGTTATGGTAACCTATTTTTTGTACTTTTGTGGCGAACCGAATTAACAGCTGCTATGCAGTAATATCAAAGATTTTGGCCTTTTTTTTGACAGTTATTATTTATAAGTGTTTTAACGTAAGCGAAAGATTTACCTTAATAAAGTTAAGAAGAAGGATTTTAGAAATAAGTAAAGATTTTACGCAGATACAGTTTCGACTAATTATAAATTTTATGGCCTTGGCTTCTGCAACCACTTAAGTACAGAAACGCTGTCACAAGTCATTATCAATTAACGTAGAAAAGAGATTAATTTATGCTACAATATCTATTTAAATAATTGCTAATCGTCGTTGCGCCTGCTAAAGTCGCTATGTGTTTTTAGTGAACTTATTTGAGCTATTATATGAATTATAACATTTAGCGTGTTTATACGGAATTTTCGATGTATGAATATCACATAGGTATATTTCTTAACTCTTTAAATATTGCACTTATCACATAGCTGTTTATACAGTATGTGTGTATTGAAATAACGACTAATAATATCCGAAAATTCCTTCAGAATGACAATGAAGCCCAAATATCACACCTACAAACATCACCAACAACACAAAGTCTAAACATATCACCACATCATAATATTTTATCATCTATCGCTTAGGGTAGGACTTGGCTTAGGCCCGTGTTATCCTATAAAACCGGCAAATCAATGCTGAGATACAAAAATGTATACCAACAAATAATAATAATAATCATCATTTTATTATCAGGCAACAAGGCCCATAGATAAAATACACAAAATAATCTTATACAATAATAAACTAATACATATTAAAGAAACTTAAAACTATGATTATACACGTAATGTTGTCGGCGTCGTGTTTCGCTGCGTGGTGTCGCGTAACCGTCCTCGGAAACGTCGATATACGACACCTTTCGGCCAAAAGTCCTCTTACAGACAGGTAAAACTGCATAAAGAACCGAAAATAACTAAATAACACATAGCGGCTTTTGCACGCGCAACGACGTAATTTTATTTCTGACGTTACTCTATTTATTTAAGGCTCCTTCAAATAGGCGCGACACGCGATAAAATCGTGCGCGACACAAAAGGCACCGCAAGTTGCGCAATGAGCGGTGCCTTTGTGTCGCGCGCGATCATATCGCGTGTCGTGCCTGTTTGTAGGAGCCTTTAAACGGGTTGTCCTAACGACCTAAAAGAATTACCCTTTTACGAGTATTCTTCCTCTTAAAACAAGGACATTTCCTAATACTTTCTTTGGACATACACATACAAACTTGAATTGCTTGTTCAGTTGAGTTGTTGAATTAATAAATACTTTTTGTATCGAAGCTGTTGAATAAATGATTGAATTTACATATTTTTCTTTCCGTTTTGTAGTCAGTGAGTTTTTATTGATTGAATTTAAGGGCAATGTAGACATCACACTAATATTAAAAAGGTGAAAGTTTGTGAGCGTGTGTGTGTTTATGTTTGTTGCTTCTTCACGCTCAAACGGCTAGACCAATTTTGATAAAATTTTGCATGGAGGTAGGTGACACCCTAGATTAATATATAGGCTATTTTGTATCCCGATATTCCCACGGGATCGACATTTACGCGGGTGAAACCGCGTGGCGCAGCTAGTATTGTATAATTTATCAAATATGGGTGTGCATTGAAAAGCGTTTTCGGATTTATTTATGTAGTAAGCAAGTATGTATACTGTGTCATATTTGCCTTGCCGGATGTAGCTGAAAACTAGTATTTTACATGGAGCGACAGCCTATCAGACCTTTACAACCCAGTTACTGGGTAACAAGATACCCCTTGTCAGACCTTTTGCTTATGAGTAAGTAGATACCTACTTATAGTATCAGAGATATTACCGCGTGGCATCACCTTTTTGTCACTTTGCTATTATCAAAATAATGCCTAGTGACCGTTTTTAGTAGCAGCCTGTTTGATCGGAATGACGTGGATTTACGTGATCTATTTACATATTTTCAAATCAAAAGATCTTTAAATCATTATAACTATAGTACCTACCAGTACGGCAGTAACACATATTGGAACATTTACATACCTACCTATTCATATTGCATAATTAACACGCACTAATTTAAGCCAATATGTACCTATTTAATAACATGATAATTATAATTGTGAGCAACATTTCATACGTTGCGATAATTTTCACCGCATCCCCTCGAGCGATATATATCAATAGCGATATATTTTATCGCAACTCGCCGAATGTACTCAATAGTTCGATATTTCATCAACAGTTTTGATTCGATTCTAGTGCATTCGATAAAGCCGATCTATTTATCATATGGAACGCAATAAATAAGTTCGTGCTGCCCAATTTGTAGTCCAATCCCAAGGGATTGATGTCCGTATCTGCTAACCGTACCGCAGGCCACATTGGTTTTCGTAATACAAATTGGTTTCTGTTGGACATGGATTTGAACTTTACTTGTAGGTATGTGCATCATTTGAGTAGGTAGGAATGCATGTGCTAGGCGACGACACGTTGAATGGATGGTTTCAAATATGATAATACTAGCTGCGTCCCGCGGTTTCACCCGCATAAGATTCAAACCCCTGGGTATATCGGGATAAAAACAATATTTTATCCTTTCCCGGGACTCAAACTGTCTCTACACCAAATTTCATCTAAATCGGTTCAGCGGTTTAAGCGTGAAGAGGTAACATACAAACAGACAGACACACTTTCGCATTTATAACATTAGTATGAATAGTATGGATGGATGGCCAGAAATTAAGTTCCCAATTGGATTGGGATAAGATAGGGCAGGCGAATAATGATTAAAGGCTCCTTTAAACAGGCGCGATATGCACCGCAAGTCGCGCAACGAGCGGTGTCTTTGTGTCGCGCGCGATTATATCGCGTGTCGCGCCTGTTTGTAGGAGCCTTAATATTAGTTGCTGGTTTAAGCTCACCCTACAATCTTTTTATGTATGCTTTATGTTAATCTAATTTATAGTATTTAAGGCACATTTTCATAATTTAAATGTCATCTGTTCACCTAGATTGAAACTTGTGACCTTTGGAGAGAAGATAAAATACCGCCCATTGTATGTTTTGTAGTGATAATTGTATTTTTTGTTATGTATTTTCTGGTGTTCAATAAAGTATATATAAATAAATAAATGTCAGTTCCTATCATCCGTTCTAGTTATCAACAGTAGTTTTTTTATTATATTACAAAGGCTTTAAATACACTCGTTAGCTCATATTACCGTATCAACTAATGACTAAAGTAGATTACGCTCGGCAATTACTCAATCATCTATAATTTTTTTACGTTTATCCATATAATCAGATTTAAATGCCTACGTGCCACCGTTGACACCATTTTTTTACGGGCTTCCAAGCATGGTTATATCGAACAATTCTTTAAACGGTGTTCCCATTTCATTAATTATAATAAAGTACTTAATATGGAAGCTTTAATGAAGGTCGAAGGTACTGTAATCCTGCGATGAAGGATTGCTTCGAGTTTCTTGGCTCATTATTATTCGTAACACGTCTAATGTTGGCTGTGTAAATTAATATTACATAATTATGTATCATGCACTGCTGTTGCGTAAAGGCTCCTACAAACAGGCGCGACACGCGATATAATCGCGCGCGACACAAAGGTTGCGCGACTTGCGGTGCCTTTGTGTCGCGCACGATTTTATCGCTTGTCGCGCCTGTTTGAAGGAGCCTTAATACTGGTGAATGAATTTAATTTTATTTAGTTGACATACATAACCATAATCAGTGTATAATTTCCCACTAATGGGACGCAGGCCTCCTTTCTTCGAGAGGGAGTAATCTGTTATTTACCAAGCGGGCCCAGTGTGGGTTGGTAGGTGTCAAATATCTTCGAATTTTTGATTTTTGGATATGCCGGTTTCCTCACGATGTTTTCCTTCATCGTATTTAGTAGACATAGTTAATAGCTAGGAAGGTATCTATCTACTTGTAACGAGAGTCAGAGACGAAAAAAGGACGAACAAAACCTTTTTAGGCTCGTAATGAATGAACATCATCATATTTTGTTAGATCGTGATTTAAAATCGCGTATTCTACAATATAATTCAGTCATGAAACTGGACTTAAAACTAGCTTTGAATTTAGATTAGTAAGTAATAAATCTGACATTTTAAATTAATACATTATCCGACAACATTTTAGAATAGGGGCTTATTATTTAAAAATGCTATTGCGTTCAACGAAGAGTTTCATATTTGCTCACTGAAACCCATAAATCTTGTTTAACGTCCCCGTTTATTATAACGTTTCTATTTGCCTGTTTTCATATAAATAACAGTCTAAGACGTTACTTTGAACACCCTAGCAATATTTAGAACAAAATTCTTTATTTTATTTTGTACCTATTAAGCGTATAAAAGCTTGGAGATTCTAAAAATATCGATTTTATAACGGCTCGTTAACCAGTAGATGTTCGTAGGTAGCTCGTTAAACCCTATTATGGTGAGTTAACAGTTATTTGGTTCGACTTTAGATGTATTAGTAAAATAGCTACCGGCTACTTATTTAGACGAGATACTTAAAGATCCTACAAAAAGGCGCGACACGCGATATATCGCGCGCGACACAAAGGCACCGCTCGTTGCGCGACTTTCGGTGCCTGTGTGTCGCGTGCGATTTTATCGAGTGACGCGCCTGTTTGAAGGAGCCTTTATGTTGGCACAAAATGAGGGGCGCGCGGCTAAATAATAACAGCCGCACGGTTCGATCGAAGGTTAAGCTACGCTAGCCGAGGTCAGTCGGTGGATGGGTGGACGATCCATTATATAGCGAGGCTACCTCTAAACCTCAGAAAGCACGTTAAACTGTTAGAGTCAGAAGCCTGAAACTCTGACAACCAGTCTTTCCAAGCGGTATGGTTTCAGTTTTAAGGCTCCTTCAAACAGGCGCGACACGCGATAAAATCGCGCGCGACACAAAGGCACCGCAAGTCGCGCAACGAGCGGTGCCTTTGTGTCGCACGCGATTCGCGTCGCGCGTCGCATCCGTTTGCAATAGCCTTTACCCAGTAACTGGTTTGTGGAAGTGAGGTAGGCAGTCGCACTATGGTAATGGTATTCAGCTGTATCCGATTCGACTGGATGTCGACCCCAATATAGATGGGAAAACGCTAGGCAAATTGATTTTGAGTTGGCACAAAATAAATGTTTGGGTTCTTTAACAATTTGTTTCATTATGACGTGTGTCGTAGTATTCGTAGACATGTCCCATCTTTGGATAGGACCAAAAGAGAGTGCAATTTCAAGAGGCTAGAAAACTAAATAATGGTCCCATTGATGGATTACACTAACAGGGTCGAGCTTGCTTTAGTATGTAAATGGTCTGAGTAGGGATAAAGTATTCAAGCAGGTATTTCAATTAAAAAAATATTATCTGTGTATTTTACCATTATAATTTATTGAAGTTAGAGGTAAACCACATTCTACATGAAGTAGGTATAAACTTAAAACTTTGTCAATTTCAGATCCCAAACACCTCCAATTAGACATCTAATCAAGCTTTTGCGTCTTAAGCCATACCTATAACCAGGGGCGTAGCTACCGTCGTATCAGCCATATCAAAGATACTGGGCCCCCTGGCTAAAGAGGCCCCTAACGTGTGTAAGCAAAAATTTGTAAAATGCTATCTACAATGTCACTTAATCTCGTGCTTCTCGGGAAAAAACATATAAAAAAACTGTCATACGTACCTATAGAGTTTTCACTTCAGAAATTACAAAAGTAAAAAAAGCAATCTTTTTTTCGGGGGTTAAGCGTGCGCCCAAAAGTTGGCAACACCCTACATCGGTTATTGCGGGATTCCCAGTAATAAACCACGGAGAGCAATATTTACGCGTTTTATTTCATTCCGGTTCAAACGTTATTTCATTGTAATACAATACAATCATGTTCTTCTGATTATTTATTGGTTAATTAGTTTGATTTGTGAAAAGAATGAGTGAAAGGAAAAGTTAAAACTGATAAAAAATTACCTAAGGACTTCGATGGGGCAGGAACGGCTATCAGATTTGTCATTATTGTCTATAGAGGCAGAAATTTTAGAAAAACTGAAATCGTCTTCAGCTGATTTAATAAATCAATTTACCGAAAAAAGGGAAGAAAAGTGTATATTAAATTTGAATTGTTTGGCTAGCTCAATTTCTAGGAGGAAGCGATAACATAATCAATAAATATTTATTTTAATTTAATGCTTCTTTTGTGAGAAATCTTTACCCTTCATTTGGGCCCCCCAACTAATTTTGATACAGGGCCCTCTAAGGCACGCTACGCCACTGCCTACTACACAACTTTAAACTACTTCAGGAAACTTAGTCCAGATACCAGGTACAATTTACTAAGAACTCAAAATCTAAACTTGAAAGCAATTTAGTTTAGCCATCAATCCCCAACGTAGCTTTGTACCGAATTTATCCTTAACTACATGAAAGCAAGAAACAACTTTGACACTTTGTATAAATTACTGAAGCGCTCTTTTTTTTTGGCTAAATAATTTGCATAGCCATACAACGTGGCAATGCGGCCAGCTTTTTGGGCACTTTTCCCGTTGACAGCGATGCGGACAATTTTTTTTAAATTCTATCACCTTTTATTTTTTTTATATATCTACATGTACTTACATATTATTATTATTTGAAGTTTGTTAGCTTACCTATATTATATAAATATTAAATTGTTTCAAAATAAAGTGCATAAAATGAATAAATTCATAATTTATTTTACGAAACCGAAACAATAATGAACTTGAAATAATTATGAATACGAAAGTTTGATTAAATATTCAGATTCGATTCGACGCTTCGTAATAATTATCAATTTGCACGTCAATTTGTTTTAAATAAGCAATGAGTGAACGGGGCTAATGGGAAACGACTTAAAGAGCTCATATTTTTAACCGACTTCAAAAAAAGAGGTGGTTCTCAATTCGGATGTTTATATATATTTTTTATGTATGTTCGAGCATAACTCCCTCATATATAGACAGATTTGCAATTTTTTTTTATGTTCGAAATTGGTTTATTCCGAAATGGTCCCATTTAAATTTCGTAAAGATCTAATGACGAGTTTCGGAGACAGTCAACGGATCTCTTCAATAAATGCCAGCAAATCAACCGTGATTGCTGCTATAGCATTAGCATATGTATTGTACCTATGCATTGTTTACGCAATCACACAACATAACATCACGCCTGTACCCTTTAAAGGGGTAGGCTAGGGAAAAAAAGAAAAAAAAACCACATTGACAGTCTGAGTTTCTGTTTTGCTATTATATTTTAAAACCCCACAAAATATTAATGTTTTGACAACTAAAATACTAGCTTTGACCTTATATAAACCGATCAATAGAATTAGCATTTAAAATATTACAAAAATCTCGATTATGATTGTAAATGTTTGCTTGGTCAATCCCCAGCATTAGTGGGATGACACTGACAGCTCACTCCACGCAAGTTTTCACGGTGAGATTTTTACAGAATCGACATGCTGTAATGATAGTGGTAGGGAGATTTTATAAATCACTACATAGTATAAAACAAAGTCGCTTCCCGGTGTCTGTCCCTATATTTGCTTAGATCTTTAAAACTACGCAACGGATTTTGATGAGGTTTTTTTTAATAGATAGAGTGATTCAAGAGGAAGGTTTATATGTATAATGCATGCATATTGTAGTAAAGAAAAGCCGAGAAATTCAAAGATGTGTAATGTGATGTCGTAACAAACATATTTTTGTGCGCTTGCATTGCAAACGCTGGCTAAACCTTACACATAGATCAAATTAATGTACTACGGAATTGTATATCTTAAAAATATCGATAAAAAGTCCGCGGTGGTATATGTTTATCTCCTAAGGATAACCCACAGCAATCATTTTTCTCTTATACATATTACAAAAAAAATATGGGTTATTTACCAAGCTATTTTAAACAATACAGTATTATTCCTTATCCAACTAAATAGATACAGCATATTATTAAAATAAATATCTTAGTAGATATCAGAGATTTAAAAAACGAGGACAGAGCGGCTGGTGGGGAGGTACGAAGTTCAACGGATCAGCTAGTAAATATATATTATAAAAAAATAAAAATTAAATTAAATGTAAACAAACTTCCACCACCATCATCTCCTATCCTCTACTTTAAGATTTTCCCTAGTAGTAGTAGCACCTAGTAGTAATAACAAAATGCTGTATTATTACATTTAGGTATTTATTTTCTATTGCTTCCTGTAATTTCTGTAGTGTATACGAACGTTAGTAAATAAAGAAATGTCAGTCAACAATACCCCATAAAGTCAAACTAATAAATTGACAACCAAGTCAGTGCAGAAAGCCGCAATGGAATTTGGGCATCAATCTTGCAAAACCCTTTGACGTTTATACGGTCCTTGTCAACGATTTCACGCCCCTTGCTGTCAATTTGACAGCTCTAAATTCTACGAAAGGCGCCGTACTAGCTAATTTTCGTAACTATTCAGCCAAATTTAAAGGGTAATCAATTCAGAATACAGTGAGTAGTTTTCCTTTCATTATTATTTCATAAGTCTGTCAGGATGGCAGTTATTTAGTGCTAAAGTAAAGGGCAAAAGTCTCTTTAGATTGATTGATTACTTCAACTATCTTATACTATTAAGTTTTGTAGCTAGTTTTTGATGTTTGTGTTTTTTCGTGATATATATTCTTATAGATCTGTTAATATTCAATAAATAGTGGCCTCTTAATAAATTCTCATAAAAGGCTCCTGCAAATAGGCGCGACTCGCGTCGCGAATCGCGCGCGACACAAATGCACCGCTCGATTTTATCGCGAGTCGCGCCTGTTTGAAGGAGCCTTAAATGATGACCATTATTGGCATGCAATATTTACCTATACTTTTCCAAGGCATCCCTTCGTGAAAGAACTCTGTCTCGTAATAGTTAAGACCGTGAGATGCTCGATTGCACGCTATGTCACTGTTAACATTGTCCCACATGATGTATAAAAATATCGCCTCACAGGCTCACACAATAATGCAATACGTCATGTTGTTGCAAGAGGAGATTAAAAAGTGCTCAACTTCACACGACCTGTATGCGCTCACGCACGTGATAATAACATATGCCATGAGAGCTAAAAGTGAGCTAACTCTGCATAATAACATTATAGACACATTAAAGGTCACAAATAATGGACTAATGTATTAAAAAAAAAATCAGCGGCAATGTCCAAAAGGGTTGCCGCTGGCCCGGAACAAAAAGGGCTAAGGAAGGAACACGGGTGGGTTTTAGTCAGTAAGAGTCTGACACTCCCTTCCGCTCCACCCAGAGCGGGAGGGGTCATTTGATGATTTCCCATCCTGAAAAAAAAGGTATTCAAAAATATACCAACCCATAACAAAATATCTCCCATTTTCCGAAGTATTATAATTTTAAGGCTTTTGGTCTATTACAGATGATACATTTTATAGAGGGGCTTGTGGCGAAATAATAGCAGCTGCACAGGTCAATCGAAGGTTAAGCTATGCTTGCCGAGGTCGATACGTGGATGGGTGACCATCCATTACATATCGAGACCCTTTCTCACTTCAGAAAGCATGTTAAACCGTTGGTCCCGGCAACCTTTTGTAAATATTTGACAGTCGTTACGGGTAGTTAGAAGCCCAAGAGACACAACCAGTCTTACTAAGGGGTATAAGTATTACCCTTTTACTGGGTTGTAGAGGTGAGATAGGCAGTCGCTCCATGTAAAATACTGGTATTCAACTGCATTCGTTTTTAAACTGCAAGCCGACCCCAACATATTATAGTTGGGAAAAGGCTTGGCAGATCATCATCAGCCTATAATGTTCCCACTGCTGGGACACAGGCCTCCTCTCAGCGAGAGGGAGTGGGCCGTAATCCACCACGCGGGCCCAGTGCGGGTTGGTAGATGTCACATGTCTTCGAATTTTTGGTTCTAGGACATGCCGGTTTCCTCACGATGTTTTCCTTCACCGTTTTGTGAGCAGTGGTGATGAAATAATTTACACAAAGTAAAGCGCTTGGCAGATGGTGATGATTAATTTAATAATAATTAATTATTTATTTATTTAAAAAAATTACGTAAATAAAACCTTAACAGTGTTAGGTACTCCCACAAAAATACACATACATCTAACTTATATTGACTACCCAAAAATTCAATTAAAATACAATTAAAAATAAAATACAATAAAAAAGACAATCAAAATCCAATTAAAAATACAATCATAAATACAATTAAAAATACAATCAATAATACTAATAAAATACAATATCAATTCCTTTTCTCAATATCTTTTCTTAGCACAGATTTTCCAATTATTCCTGTATCAAATAGATTTTGCCAGATAATATTGGAAAATTGTATTAAAGTAAAGTTATTTGCCTTCTAAATTATTGGAGATTGTGGGTTGGTACGTTTTGGCATAACTGGGACCATTTCATATTAAACTTTTGGGTTACAATTTAGACTTTTACATGTATTTATAATTAGATTGTTAGCGAACTTTTTCCTTGTTAATGATGTTGAAATAGGATTTGGAAGTAAGGGGCCCAGTTTTTCAGGAAGCAATAAAAATAATTGTGCGAGTTTCAAGGATCATGTCTCGAATTCAACACCATCGCTAACGAAACTTTTTAAGACCAAGTAGGTACATAACAGGAATTTTGAAATCCTTTATTGAAACAGTTTAGATTCTTTGAATTTCTTAGAAAGTTAGCTCATTAATTAAAATTTTAAACGCATTCATCGCGCTAAGCATTTTTATTTTTTTTATATGAAATCCCAAATTTTTTGTATCCATCATTTTTACTTACTTAAAGAAAACAAATTACTCTAACTTCAAACTCTTAAATTCATCGAAGTGGTAGTATTTATCTGTTGAACCATTAATAGAACCATTACAACCAAATTCTATCGGTAAATTTGATGTTACAGATTAGTCATGGTGGTCAGTTTTGCAGTATAACCAACTACCCGTCACATCTGCCAATCAATGGATGGACACTCGCACCTACTATGCTAATTACGTTGCTGTCAGTTCCAAAAGAAAATGAAGGAAATGCCTGAAGCCAACAATGAATAAATTAAAAGATTTAATGAAGCTCCCCGAAACTGTCAAACTTTCCCAATAAACTTTGACCAATTTTGATTTAGCCATAAAGTTGAAAATCTATTAAAGAAATTTGATGGATTGTAGTAGCTTGATGTGCTGGCGTCTGTACCTAGGTACCAGATGAACTAGCAGGGGATCGAGGAGGGGCGGGGGGTAGGGGGGGGTTCAGGGGATCAGACCGTAATAAATCTATATTCTTAGCTGTAGTTCCTCAACAGTCGTTTTCATTACCATTTGAAAGTCTAGCGACTGCCGCGTAGGTCTAGTGGCCGCAAGCAAGCATGAGGTCCTCGGTTGGGGTCCAAGGTCGGGCAAAGTTTTATAGGTTTTTTTTCCGTCTGGAATTTCTTAGTAGCAATCCGGAGCCTGGATTTGTGCCCGATTGATAGCAATAGGCTATAGCATGGGACTTAAAAATAACTGGCGAAATATGGGTGTACTATAGGTAAATCTCTGCTTAACCCTTAGGGGATGTCAGCGGGATTGTCCGAAAGGGTTACCGCTGGCCCGGAACATACAAGGCTAAGGAAGGAACACGGGTGAGTTTTAGTCAGTAAGAGTCTGACACTCCCTTCCGCTCCACCCAGAGCGGGAGGGGTCATTTGATGATTACCCATCCAGAAAAAAAAATCCTTAGGGGATTACAGGCATGATGTTACGTTATGTTGAAAGCACACGAATCACTGACATATTATTTACTTATTCTTGACATTTACCAGTAGTAGAATATTATTTAACTGCACTGCTTGATTAACATCTGGAGGGGCTTGTGACTAGTAACAGCTGCACGGATCGATCGATCAGGTTAAGCTACGCTTACCGCGGTTGGTCCATAGATGGGTGACCATCTTCATATACTAAGACCCCTCCGTGCCTCGGAAAGCACGTTAAGCCGTTGGTCCCGGCTGTCATTCGTGGATCTTTGACAGTCGTTACGGCTCGTCAGAAGACCGAAAATCTGACAACCAGTCTTACCAAGGGGTACCGTATTACCCAGTTACTGGGTTGTGGATGTTAGATAGGCAGTCGCTTCATTTAAAATCCTGGTATTCAGCTGCATTCGGTTAGACTGGAAGCCGACCCCAAAATAGTTGGGAAAAGGCTACAGACCATACTGCTTGATTAACTTATGGCATTATTGACTCACTTCACGAAAAATATCTAGAGGACACCTGAATGATTTGAAAGAAAGAAAGAAAAAGTATTTATTGCGACTCGTACAGGAAGATCACAAACTAAGCTAAACATAGTGAAAAAATAAAAGCTTTGTAACTGCCATCATGCAATGAGCACACAAATAGAGACGAATAGTTGTCTTTTCTCTTTAGGAGAATAGGCTTTCGCCTTACATTGCGACAGTTCCAGGCTTATGATAAATTATACCTTTTATTTCCGAGGGGAAATCCTCATGGATATATACCCTCCTTCTGGGAAGAACGGAAAGTTATGTCGGACTCCTACCGACTAAAACCCCACTGTTCCTTTTAGTACCAGAAGTCGGGGGCCCGGGCAGTACATACCTGTACATTCGCCGCACCCCCGACTGGTATCAGCCCGCCATGCTTAGCAGGCCCCATCACCAAGTGCGATCGATCCCACGACCGCATATAGTGCGTGCCACCTCTTTGAGCCTGACTGCTTGAGCGACGACACGGCCCCGATTTCGCCGCGGAGATCAAGTTAAATTATATCTGTAATGCATCGTGGACCGTACCCGATTTGTCACGGCAAGAGGTGCGGGTTGGACCTCATCTAAATTTCATGAGACTGAGGGCGTCCGCTCATCAATTACCTTTATTTGGTACGGAACCTTTTCTATATCTAGTTCTCTAGAGGTGTACCGTTTATAGTTACTCGTATTTCTAGTTTTATTCAGAAGGTTATTTAAGATAATGTGTGATAAATTATATTTATTTCTGTAAATTGGTTTAAAAATACACTATTACACGTGAAAATAAATTATATTCTAAAACTATATTGTAAAACTAAAGTATTAAGTTGCATTAGTGTCTTAAAGTATTAAGTTAGTGTCTTGTGACACATTTCTATAACCTGATTTGCCTTGCTCCCGACAGCAAATAGCTTTTGGAAAAATAGCGGTAAACTGTTAAAATTTTCGGGTTATGGACTTGTGAACAGCGTTTAAAGGACTCCTACGATAACATTGATTGATGTTCGATACGGTACGGAATCGTATCGAATGGTTGTGAATAACTATTCTGTTCGGGGTTTCCTATTCGACTACTCTGAGTATAAAGACTGAAACCAACTCAGAGGTCATATGTGTGATGTTTTTGTCATCTATCTTGATAGTACATAATTACTATTACTACTACTGATAGTTCAGATACAGTAAAGATGTTTAAATTCATTATCGTCATCATAATCATGTAAAGTTGACCTATATAGCCTAAAGGCTAGGCTATCTAACTACGGGTAAAGGTCAGCTTGTAGTCTAACTGGATACAATAGTTTAAAATTATGACAAATGTTGCTGAATACAATAGTTCAAAATTATGATAAATGTTTTATGTATAGCCACTAGCCACGGATGACTAAAGATATTACGATACTTATGTTTTTTAATACTTCAGGCTATTGTAAGCAATATTAAAGCCCAACGTATAAGGTAAAGATATTTCAAAATTGTCCAGAATCTAGGTCGGAGATTCGATGACAGTCGCTGCGTGTAAAATACTGATATTCAGCCGCATCTGGTTACACTAGAAGGGAAACTCAACATATTGGGAAAAGCTTAGGCCGTATTTATGATGTCGTACTTTTAATAGCAAACAGTATACGACGAGTAGGTACCTCATAAAAGAATTGACGAAAATGGCTTATTCTAAATTCTGCTATAGAAGAGTATACGTTTAAGGAAGTATTAAAGTCATCATGTTTCCAGTGCAAGAAAGAGACACACCTAATAGAGGATCCATAACGCCATCTTTATCGCACTGAAACATTATGGCTTTGACATTTCCCTGTTCCAGAATATCCAAATGACCGTTTCAAAGCTCGTCTAGTTAAAATTTCTCTCAGGACATCTCCACGGAAAGGTTTTATTACCACTTGAGAAACGTTTCTCTCCAAATGAGCGCCCAAATCTCAGTTTTATTTGGTAATTACGGTCTAGTTAATTGGTTGGTAAATCCTTTGATTTCTGTGTGGCTCGGCTGTTTCTACGGCATGTTTATCGAACACATCTGGTAAACGAAGTAATTATTAATCAAGATACGTTACTTTGTTAAATAGGACGATGTGTTGCAACTAGTAATTTGTAATGTAAATATTTTAAAAGTAGTTAATAGATTTATTTTCGACTCGATCCCGACTTACGAGAACGACATAAGTCATGGGTTCGAAAAAAAAAGTCATGGTTTCGACCTCAGGCAGGCACTATACTTTGTGTAATTAATTTCATCACCACTGCTCTCAAAACTGCGAAGGAAAACATCGTGAGGAAACCGGCATGTCCTAGAACCAAAAATTCGAAAACATGTGACATCTACCAACCCGCACTGGGCCTGCGTGGGTTACAGCACACTTCCTCTCGAAGATAGGAGATCTCAGTAACAGAAGTGAAACATCATAGACTGATTATGCTTTTGCTAATTATTATTATTATTATCAATTTATTTCAGGCATCAAGGCCCATATAGAACACATTGGTACAGACGCCAGCACATCAAGCTACTACAATCTGTAAAATTTCTTTAATAGATTTTCAACTTTATCGCTAAAGCATAAGGTTCAAAGTAGATTGGGAAATATTGACAGTTTCGGGTAGCTTGATGTGTTGGCCGTCTTTAAAATACAATATTAATATAACTTAAAAGTACTATAAATACATACAACATTATACACTAAAAATTAACAAACTAACGCACGCGAAATGTCTGCGTCGTGTTTCGCTGTCTGGTGTTACGTAGCCGGCCACGAAACTGGCGGTACACAACACCCTTCGGCCAGAACTCTTCCTTGAGGAACTTCTCGAGGTGATGCTGTGTGTGTGTGGTGTGAATAGATTTACGCTCTCTATTACAGTTCCATGTCGAACTTCAGGAAGACGGAGACATAAAAAATAGACTTTGAGACAATGTGGGCACAGTCAAAACATTTTTGTTTGTTGCAGTCATAACAAATTGGTCTACCAAAACAAAACATTTTTGTTGCAAGAGTGCGTGCCATTATTTTTTTCATAGAGCGATAGGTAGTTGGAGCCAAGAAGACAAGCGTGACTCAAACCCCGTTTCTGAATTGAGAATTTGAAATTAAGTGATGCCTTCAATGTAACCTACAAAAATCAAAAATATGATTTTGCTATATTTTGCGACAGTCACCTTAGGTAATGTAATGTCTAAAGTAGAATTTGACAAGTTTTCAACATCAAATTCTCAATTCCGGTCCCCGGTATGCGCGGGGAATCAATTCAGTCATCCATAAAGGGATAAACTGTGACTAAGTACTTATCTAATTGAATCCCTTCATTATCAGTCTAAAGCAGTCCACTGCTGGACATAAGCCTCTCCTATTGTATGCCATTCAACTCGATTTTCTGTAACTCTCATCCAGCTGCTAACGGCCACCCTGCGAAGATCGTCGCTCCACCTAACCTGAGGTTGTCCTATCTTCCGTTTGTCGATTCTCTTCAGCTGTCGTACACAATCTTTGTTTATTCTTAAATAGAAAATAAAGATATCTTGATATGATTAATTTTGAGCAGACCCACCATCAAAACTGTTCTTAAACTCAACACAATATACCCACAATAAAAACTGCAACCAACAAAACATTCTGAATATAAAACAGAAAGTAATTTCACTATAAAACTACCCAGTCCTGACGTACTAACAGCAATTTTCATTTTATATGCCGCTGTTGCACCAACACAACTTCTGATGATGGGTATATAACGTTAACGACACAACTAAAATTGCCTAGTTGAGCTCTGGGATTAATAAAGCTGCGAGCTAAAATCAAATTCAGACGAAAATGCACTATCCTCCTTATTCATAAATGTTGCTTAAAGTTACGATACGTTTAAACGTCAGAAAATATATGATTAAACAGACGCTAATCATCACATGATTTTAAGCAAGCAACGTTTATATATTTATAGGTAAGCCGCTAAATACAGTGCGGCCGACAAGAGAATGCGTTCTTGTCCACCAGCTGTCAGCTTCATACAAACGAATACGTGTTTTGTGAATTTGATCTTTATTTAGTACTAGAATTATCGCACTGACAGGTGTCAGGAACGCATTGTCTCGACGGCCGGACTATAGTAGAGATCGAAATGTAGGTCCATATCAGATGAGAAAGTAGGACGTAGAATAATTTAATTATTGCCATGAGTGATAAGGTGTGAAGTGATGTATGTGTAGGTAAAGACGTATGGTTTTACCAAAGTATTGGACAAGAATAATAAAAATAATAACTGTTTCAGTCTGCCGAGCCTTTTACCAACTATGTTGGAGTCAGCTTCCAGTCTAACCGGATGCAGCTGAATACAAGTATTTTAAATGGAGCGACTGTCTATCTAACCTCCACAACTCAGTAACTGGGTACAAACAAAAGACCGGTAAAAACTTAATTATCTCCATATTTTATTAAGAGTGAAGAGTAGTATCAGTCAGAAAAAATAATTGTTTATGTAATTGACATAATACGTCAATATGCCTGGTTATAGCAATTTCAAAAAACTGTTAAAGAATGACAACTGTAATTTGAATTTACGCAAAATCAAGATTAGTCAATCGTCGGTAGTCAATTTGATAAACAATAAATTTCCACGACTTTACCTTTCTATTGACATGGTGGGTCCACAAGAAACAGACTATCATCAACTTCTATAGAATTTTGTCTATGCAACAAAGCAGTACAGACAAATGTTGGTGTATCAGTAAAGTTTAAAGTCTGTATATATGTCTGCGTACTTCTCGGAGCAAAATTTTGTCCATTTTTGGATACGTTTGTTCTTACCGAGGTTCGCCACGATACTAAATAATTTTTTTCGGAACACTTCAGATTTTCGAAAATCCAAGTCTGAACTAATGAAAAGTCTGCGCAAACAGTCTGTGTAGACGTCCGCAAAAAAATTTTTACTCAGACTTCAAATTCTGTACAGATTACTCCACGACCAAAAGTCTGTATATTAGAACCAGCAGGGGATCCAGGGGGAGCCCGTTCAGGGGATTAGATCGGAATAACTCATAGTGTGGACCCATTATTCTGTTTATTCTATTGCGAAACTGAAAATAGTTTGTTGTCATTATACCTACCTACTAGTTTGACAATGCAGCAATCAATTATGTAGGTATAATTAATGAAATTAAATATTAATAAAACCACCAAAAGATAAGTAACCATGGCTGTCGCTGTCGAGTATTGTTGAAGCTTAGTAAGAAACCGATGGATGTCTTCGAATGAAATTTAGTTGGTTTTAAGGCTCCTTCAAACAGGCGCGACACGACACGCGACACAAAGGCACCGCAAGTCGCGCAACGAGTGGTGCCTTTGTGTCGCGGGATATCGCGTCGCGCGTCGCGCCTGTTTGCAGAGGAGCCTTTATGAACTGTTTCTTTTCTATTAATTGAATTAATCTTATACGAGAACATCCATCGGTTTCTTACTAACCTTCAACTACGACCCTGGTTACTCACTTTTGGTGACTGTACACAAAAACCTTTAACAAAAAGAAAAATCCTAAATTCTTTTATAAATAAAACGGCAGTATCATGAAGTACCTATCAACAATCACTTAGTACGCTTGAGGGCACTCGAAAAATTTGCGTCCCTTAAATTGTCGGAGCGTGTCTTATCAGAGGCACTAAGTACTTGATTAGGACAAAAATGGCTTAGAATATTCGCAAGCTATTCAAATGAAAATTGCTCCTTGAATCTGAAGGGCTTCCGTTCTCTAAACTCGTGAGAGATAATGAACGGCGATTAAAATTTATTAGTCATTAAATATTTTATGCTGATAAGTAGTTATATTAAACGACGACCATTTTATAAGGGAAAAGGAAATCTATCTTTCTATTTAAAATATCTATCTTATGGGGAATGCCCTAAAGTAGCCCGCGAAATTCAAATTTACTTATGTTTTTTGCATTTTGCAGGTTAATTACTAGTTGTATGTTGATTAAAATATGATTCGCGACCGTAACAAGAATGGATTTACAGGATTATAGTTATTAGAATCAGCATTCTACCTCATCTAGTCTTTAATATAAGATTGATGGATCAGACCAGAATAACTCGTAAAAGTGTTTGTACAAACTATGTACTTACAAAAATAAAATCGTTTACCACACTTAGTTCGTAAGTAACGCACAACATAGAAAAAGGTAAAGTTTTTTGAGAAACTAGGACTAATTATAATTTCCTATCCCAATTTAATTCTCGGTTGGAAACAACCACAAAATCAATTTGTCGACAGATAGACAGTAAAATCATTTTTCTTGACCTTAACACAACACGCGATCTGAATACTCAGAAATCTTACAAGTGTGTACCAATTTCTTTTGATGGCAAAATATCGATATAACTTTAACGTTTGTCGTCACTAAACGTAATAAGTTCGGGGTAAACGGGGCAAAAATAAAGCTCTTTTATAGTCTGAGCAGTAATCGAAGGTCTAAACTGTGACATTTTACTTAATGCTTCAGTTTCATAATATCCACTGAAAAACATAACGCCCTTGGCGACTTCTTGAAGCGGTCATAGTCGGGCGACTATGACCGCTTCAAGAAGTCGCCAAGGGGAAATTGTCGTACTCATCGCGCTAAGCTGGTATTTTCAGCGCTTATTAGCAACTGCGGAAGGATACTGCTTCCACCTCTTGACGTAGTTATCCTCCATCACTAGTATAGACATCAACTTCGATTTTTAATTTTAATGAAAGATTTCACCTTTAAAAATGTTATGCCCGTTTGTAAAAGAGAACTAAAGGAATGCCTATTGTGAGTGAAAACGGAAGTTACACTGCGTCAAAATTAACCTGACAAAGAAAACGGAAACCAAAAGAGCGTCAAACACCGACAAAATTAGGAGTATCGAAAACATACCGTACCTATCTAAAAGAACAATTCAATGAAACCATGGCTTTGAACACAGAAAACCATAAAACGTAAAACAAAGCATACCTCGCTATAACACCATTAATAGAGGAAAATCTCTTTTCTTTTCCACCTGGCAAGGCTGCACGATACACAGAGTTAACAATAAAAATATTTATCTGAGCACACAATGCTGTGCGAACATTTCCACATCCTTGTTATACCTGTTTCAATTGTTTGCGTCATGCATTTCGTCCTCGCACACATTTTCTACTGTCCTTCAGGTTTCAGAATTCAGGTAGAATAGCACGTGTTTTGCTGAAACTTATGTATAAACTGAGCTATTTTAGTTTGCGCAGTTCCGTTTTAACAAGTTTTTGCTTGTTAACATTATTATGCTCAGTGATGACAATGTTTAAATAAAGTTTTACATTTAAATGTCATATGTATTTTCAGTTTTGAGTATTGTTGTGCAGCTGCTAATTATTGCGCTGCGCTGTGACATTAAGGCGTACCTATGTTTACGAAACGACTTTCTGAAGATAATTATGTGTCATTGCATTTTCCTGAAATCCTGATAGTATCAAATTACGTTTTGATATGATTTTCTTTCTAAATGCGTCACTATTAAAATATACCTAATTAAAATGTATAGAATCCACTAAGTAAGAATTTTAAATTAGATTCTTGCACTATTGGGACGATAGAATCGATTAGCTGCGCAGGTGCGTTATAGAGTTAACTTTTGAAATTAGAATAAACACGGCTAAGCACGATAACAAACAATTTGACCGCAAACAACTTCGAACAGGTTGGGATAATCAAATCAACCTGAGTATTTCGTTTGTGTTACACTTGCCACAAATTGTGAATGCACCACAGACCCCGCTTCGCCGCATAAAGTCATTTCACATGTTGCCATTTTTATTTTTAATCGAACACGATTGTATTCTCCTTTGTCAATTTTGTCGCTCCATTGTGTCGTATCGAAAGCGATCGATTGTAGCCGTGCCTTTGTAAAATAATAGCAATTTAGTTCTCATATTGGTTTAAAGGCGAAGTAGTAACTTTAACAGTCATGGTAATGGGGAATGCATACTAAGCAGAGAGTCGGAACAAATAAATTTGGTTGCGGAGGTAAACAAGCGAACTGTTGTAACATAATTATGTCCTTGCCATTTGCACGTCAGGTCGTGACCACTCGCCACACGTATTCCAGTTCTCTTGTCACATTTGTGTATGAATGACTGAGCCTCACGGCGCGTCGTACAATGTTGTGTGTTTAGATGTAACAGTTATAACTTAGATAATTGTAGTGCAGTTCGTTGACATGTTCGGTTCATGCGTAGGTTTGTTTGCAATTTATGATGCCATCTGAAGATTTATAATTATGGAGTCAGATATTAGCCGTATTTGAGTGAACCAATTCAGTTCAATTTATTCCACTTAGCTGCTTTTGTAGGATAGGTCAGTTACATTATTATTTATTTGTTTTGTAACGAAATTATTGCTTTTGCTGTAGGTACTTAGCACGCGGCGCTGCAGTTGTGAACTTAGACTTCTATTATATTTTCGTTTGGTTATGTTAGTTAAATAACATGAATTTGTAATGTCTTTAGGTTATAGATCAGTATTCTGCTTGGATCATCAACGGCTTTTACAGCCTCTTCTTTACTTCTGGGCATAACTCGGAGTCGGCATTCTAGTACAACATTGAGTAATCTGCGTAAGTTTACTCACCTCTCATTACAGGCATCTACTTAATACCGTAGCTACATAAAATAATTCGTCCGTCACGGTCCGTTCTCGGCACACATTTGAAACACTAGTTCATGTCTCTGGCTAGTGTTTGTCTTTAAAGTTTGTAGGTACTTAAAGATTTAGCACGTTATTTATGTCGTGTGCAAAATTACTCAATTTCATATTCGCCGAGTTAAAAAAAATTATGTGTGGTAATTTTTCTTTGCTGTCCGCATTCCTGTTCTTTTTTTAAGCGATTTTTTAACATTAATATTTCGTTGGACTTTCTAATCCATAATCTACTTTTTAGCTTTATATACGTCGTTCTTTCTCTTTCATAATACAGATTTCTGTCAATTTCCCTTCAACTTGGTGCTCCTGAGAGTACTCATTAATTCTGAAGGTGCTGCCAATGTTTAAATAATTAAATTGAATGACGTAATTTAAAAGTTTAAATTGTAATGGGACTCCGTTAAGGCCCCATTGCAAATCTCAATCAGTTTGAACTGTTTACAAACTCACAATGAACTTTTAGGAGTAGTATGTTAATTGTCGGCCTCTGGGGGAATAATGAACATACACACGAACAAAGGAACTACTTTTGTATGTAGATGCATACCTATCCATTTTATTAGTGTTTATGTAATATTTATAACCTTCGCGCTGTTCGGTTGGTACATTATTAACCGCAAAATGCAGAGAAATCTACAGTTTTTGTTATAGATATTTGTTATTTTGGTGCTGCTTAGTATAAATCAAATATTTTCATAGCTTTTATTTATTAGTTTTATCCATGTTTGGTATATGACTGTTATCATCTGCCTAGCCTTTTCCCAACTATGTTGTGGTCGGCTTCCAGTCTAACCGAATGCAGCTGAATACCAGTATTTTACATGGAGTGACTGCCTATTGACCTCCACAACCCAGTTACTGGGTAATACGATATCCCTTGGAAAGACTGGTTGTCAGACTTTCGGGCTTCTGACTACCCGTAATGACTGTCAAAGATCCACGAATGACAGCCGGGACCAACGGCTTAACGTTCTTTCCGAGGCACGGAGGGGTCTCGGTATGTAAAGATGGTCACCCATCGACAGATCAACCGCGGCAAGCGTAGCTTAACCTGATCGATCGACCGGTGCGGCTGTTATTATTTAGCCACGGACGCCTGTGACGGACTGTGTGCATACTTATTATACCTACACTGAAAACTTAAATTATTATATTCACCATACTTAAGACTCCTGCAAACAGGCGCGACGCGCGAGGCGAATCGCGCGCGACACAAAGGCACCGCTCGTTGCGCGACTTGCGGTGCCTTTGTGTCGCGCGCGTGTCGCGTCGCGCCTGTGTGTACGAGCCTTTAGTCACCTGAAAAATTGTCAATACTGAGAAGAATGAGCTCACTCAATACCTACTTAATAATGGCATTACTATGAAAGTCATTGCGTAATTGTATATGTATATCTGAGGTGTCAAAACGAAACAGAAACGTGACCATGTTTTGACTCGGTAGGCCGAATCTAACGATTTAAATCTTTAACCTAGGTACACATTCTTGACCACCTATTGCGACGACAGCCATCATGTTTACAGTTCAAAAGCATTAATATGCCTTATTGTATCATCATTAAATTATTCAATGGGCATTGATCATATTCATTCAAGAGTTGTAAATGGCGCACTCGTGCGATTAATTACGTCAAACAATGTACGACCATTCCACATGTGACCATCGAAGCCAACCAATTGTACAAAAGCTATTCCTGTACCTAATGGTCTAAGATTTCATACTTATAAGTAATGCCGTACATAATAATCTATAATACTAATCTTTTTTACATAAGAAAAGGATTACAAATTGTGCGAAGTCCCTGAAACTGTGTTAAGTGGTTAACCTGTATTACAAGAGCCAGAGACCTCTCCCGCGAGGAAATACTATTCCAAAATTATGCAATAAGACATACACAAGAGAAATGAAAATACTAAACTAATACATAAGTACCATTGAAATATTATTTACAAATGGTAATACGGTAATTTGCACTACCCGACACGAAAGGCGTGCAATTTAATTCACGAATAAGCATTTTACGTTAAACGTTAGTGGATGTCTGACTAACGTTTAAAATCGCTCGATTTACTCTATCTAAACGTACGAACGTACGTGCTAATTTTCTTAATTGACATATCTGAGAGGGGAACCAACCAAACCCGCCTTAACATGGATGCACCTATAACTATGTAGGTATGTAGGTGTAAATACTGAATGTTCTCGAACTTAAACAGTTTAAATCGATTTATGCATTTGGCAATATCCATTAGCCAAGCAATTTCTCAGAATCAGCTTGCTTTCCGGGGATTCAACTTAAGAATACTATTTAATTAAAGATTACGTAACTGTTTACGAAGAAAAAAGGCTTCCAAGATTATCCAATTAAGGCTGATTATTTTTTTAAGTGCGATTGTCGGCTCAGGGGTTTGTGAGGGCTCCCATGGCGGTGCAATGACTCCGGCATGTACTTACGGCGACCACAGCAAGAACGGCGTCCCTATATATGGTCTCGGGTAAAGGGTAGCACCACACCAACACGCTTCTAGGCGTGGTGTCGGACAGAGTGGACAGCCAAATCCTGAGGCATTGATCGCTCATATGTCCAAAATAATAATTATTTTAAATTTTACTTACATAGCTATAAGTATCAACCTTCTAACATAATATTGACTTGTGCCAATTACTGTGTGCTTGGTCTGAATTAAATATTTTCAATTTCAATTTAGCATGATGAGGTGTTAAATACAAGGTGGCTGGGACAGCGACGCGCAAACTGTTACCATGAATTCAGCGCATTATTCTAGACCTAAAATTTTTCGTGGGTTATCAAAAAAGAAAAATCAGCTGTTTCATAGAAAAGTGTGAAAAGATCCACGAGGTCAAAATGTAAGGAACAGCAAATTTTTTTATTAACTGACGAAAAATTTCAACGCAGAGGTGTTCAGAATCATGTAGGTAATAAATTTATAGTAATAGGTTGTGCGTGGGTGTACCTGCCACCTTGTTTGTAATAAAAACATTCTCTGAAACTTTCCTCACATTTTTATGTCTCAAAGCATTAAGGTCAATGTTCATTTACCTTACATCATCATGATTTCAGCCGAAAGACGTCCACTGCTGGACATAGGCCGCCCCCAAGCACCTCAACTTCGACCGGTTTTGTGTTTCTCGCATCCAACGGGTTCCTGAGGCAATGTCGTCGGTCCACCTTGTGGGAGGCCTTGCAACGCCACGTCTTCCGGTACGCGGTCGCCGCTACAGAAACTTTCGGCCCCATCAGCCACTTGTTCTGCGAGCAATGTGCGCTGCCCACTGCTACTTAAGTTTGGCAAATCATCGGGTTTTTTTTTCTGGATGGGAAATCATCAAATGACCCCTCTCGCTCTGGGTGGAGCGGAAGGGAGTGTCAGATTCTTACTGACTAAAACCCACTCGTGTTCCTTCCTTAGCCCTTTATGTTCCGGGCCAGCGGTAACCCTTTCGGACAATCCCGCTTACCCGGCAGGCTTCGGCCCTGACGAGCCCCTTCAAATGATGCTGACATCTCTTTGAGGCGCGCGTGGAACACGTACGCGCCGTCCAGCACGGGCCTGGTCCTGATCGGACGGTGAGCTACCCATTACTCTCCGCCCGCAGGCTCGCGCCTACGGTGGCCGGGAGTCGGCGCGCGGCTCCCGACGCCCGGAGCGTCTCCCGCGGCGGCTGGGACGGGATGCTCTCTCCCGCAGCCGTCCCGCCACCTCCTTCGCTAGCATGACTGCTTCGCAGAAGGAGGCGACTGCCCCCCATTCCCTCTCGCCCCGGACCATGGCTTGAACCAGGCCAGGACGCGAGAGGTCGCCGCCGCTGAATTTTTCGGGCTATGTCGGTTACCTTGGTTCTCCTGCGGATGTCTTCATTTCTGATTCGATCACGCAGGCAAACTCCAAGCATAGGCTTCTCCACTGCCCTTTGGGTGACCTTCAGCCTTCTAATAAGGCCCATTTACCTTATACCATTACCTAATTCCGGTAACATTTAGCAAGTTATCACTTCGTTCAATGAGACTAATTGTAGTGACGTAACTAAACAATAGATGCAAGATTTTAATTGTAGTATACAACGTTCACTTTCGACGCAATTCACGAACGCGGAACGTGACGTCCAGCCGTGAAGAAATTGTGAATAGTTGAACGAAATAGTGTTAAAATTCAGTGTAGGATATTGCTACTATTTGACTTTGAGTGTTTTCATTGATGTTGGTATTTGAAAAACTTCAAACGTTATTTCGATACCTATATATTTCTTTCACATGTAATTTTTTCACATTGAGTAGCTTGTGCCTAACTTATAAGAGCCGCACGGTTTGATCGATCCGATTAAACTACGCTTGCCGCGGTTTTTTCGTGGATGGGTAGGTAACCATCTTTACATACCCCTCCGTGTCTCGGAAAGCACTTTAAACCGTTGGTCCTGGCTGTCATTCGTGGATCTATGACAGTTGTTACGAGTCGTCAGAAGCCCGAAAGTCTGACACCCAGCCTTCCCAAGAGGTATCGTTTTACCCAATAACTGGGTTATGGAGGTCAGATAGGCAATCGCTCCATGTAAAATACTGGTATTCAGGTGTATCCGGTTGTCCGGACTTGAAGCCAATCCCAACATAATTGGGAAAAGGCTAGGCAAATGATGACGATTTTTATTTCACATTGGAAAGACTCTCAATCGACCACTTTTTCGTACATAATATACTGAAAGTAGTTATTAGGCAAGAGTGGATTAGATTGATTTGGCAAGCACAATCTAAATTGAACCACTAGTTTGCTTCAACACATACGGGCTGACTTTAAATTCATTGGTATTTAATTTTTTCCAAGGAATTTATGCTACACAAGTCGTGTGCCCGATCCGTTGACATTAGCCACCGACAAAATGTCGAACTTCCATACAAAGTTTTGTCCCCCATTTAACCACTTTAGAGGATGAATTAAAAAAAAAATCCTGATATTATATTATTATACGTTCGGTAGAAAAGGAACTCGTGTGCAAAATGTATGGCCCTCTGATCTAGCAGTTTAGGTTATACGCTGTCAGTCAGTAAAATTTATTAAGTTCATTGTAAAACCCTCTTTTTCATTATTTTTCTTTGTGTTTACAGGTTATCGGCATCAAAAATAGGTAATTACAGTCAGTAAATTAATTGTAAAGAAAATTACACCCTACGTCATTTTGCCGTGTTAAGGCTCCTTGAAACAGGCGCGACACGACACGCGACACAAAGGCACCGCAAGTCGCGCATCGAGCGGTGCCTTTGTGTCGCGCGCGATTATATCGCGTGTCGCGCCTGTTTGTAGGAGCCTTTAAAGCCATTCTATGCGACTTGCAAAGATTGACAGATGTTGTAAATTTAAATATACGGTCAATTTGCGTAACAATTAATTTGCCAGTTACGTTATAAAATGTCTACTAAGATAAAATATTATCTGTGGGTAGACCGGTTCAAGTTTTTAGTACTAACTTAGTCATAACAATCTTGGTAATCCTATTGGGGGAGTTGCCCTGAGGAGTTATCCCTAATGGAAGGGGCGCTAACTTAAATCAGGACCGCGGAAATTATGGTATTTATTTCCGCGGTCCAATTTTTTATAATTGTCATAGTAAATTGAGGAAATAATATCAACTCTTTTATGTGAAAATCAATTTTGGGGCAATTTGTATAATGATGATGTAGTGGCGCTGAAAAAGCTTAATATTTAATTATATTTAACTAAAACTATGTTGTTTTAATTTATCTACGTAGCTGTAGTTGCAGTATGGTATTTCAATTATTAGGCATGGATAGGTGCCTCATTAAATTTTAATAAATAAATATGTGGGTAGGTTACCACCACAACAACGACTAAAGGCTCGTACACACAAGCGCGACGCGACACGCGACACAAAGGCACCGCTCGTTGCGCGACTTGCGGTGCCTTTGTGTCGCGTGTCGCGTCGCGCCTGTGTGTACGAGCCTTAACATGTTTCACGTTATATCTTGTTTAAAAATTGCTTTTCCATGCGTGTTGAAAAAAAATGTTCTAGCGGTAGAATAATCAAATTTAACGAAATACTCTTTTATATAAACTCACCCAGTCGCCCTATAAGGTATTTGAATGTGTCAGTAATACCAAAATAACAAGGCACCTATGTCCTTTCCTTCGTATGGAGTTTTCAAAAGAAAATCCGTTTATAATAAACTCTTACGCATGTAATACCTTGAGCAGGGGATTACAAAGCGTCCCCTGTCATGTTGGGTATAAAATATTGACGAAATGTAGATATATTGAGTATATATATGTATAGGATCAAGGACAAAGTATTGAAAAAGATGAATGACTGACGTCAATTCACACTATAGCCGATACCTGTGGTGGTTTTCTTTTTTTTTCGTAACCTTTTTAAAAAATGAATCGTTATTGATACCGTGTTTTCTCCGAAAAATATGTTATGCGTGAACGTACGTTTTTTGGTGTATGTATTTTTTTAGTCCCGCGCGTACCCCATGTAGTACGGATACAATAGAAAATCAATTGTGTCTCATTAGCGGAGCTTGAGAGGTCATCCAGCTGTATCTTCTTCATGCTCTGTAGCTATTTACGAATGAAAATATTTTCCCAATTTGGCTGACATTCATGAATGAAAGTAAACTATAATATACCTACGGCTAATGTTCCTGAACAGTACATAAAACACAACATAATCGGCCTATAATGTTCCACTGCTGGGTCTCTTTTTTTGAGAGAAAACCACAGAATAATAACAACAGAAGAGTAATAGAAAAAGTATAGGTACAGACGCCAGCACATCAAGATACTGCAATCTGTCAAATTTCTAACTTTATCGCTAAAGCATAAGGTTAAAAGTTGTTTGGGAAAATTTGACAGTTTCGGGTAGGTTGATGTGCTGGCGACTGTACATTAAATTATATTTTAAAAAGTGGACTGGACTTATAAAGAAAATATATAAAAAATATATACATAGAGTTTTTCGTTTACCAAAATTCGACAAAATACTAAGTACTATGTTCCTTGGACAAATAAAAGGAACCATTAAAAGAATAACAAAAATACGCAAATAAAGTTTTATTGGGCATAACGGTGGGTATTATCTAATAACTTTTATTGTGCTCGAAGCGTTTTGTGGTATGTACTTTGTAACAAAAAATTGTACCAAGTAGCCTTACCTATATTATCATCTATATATACGGATAAGTGCTCCTACTTCACACGTTTTTTACGACTTGACAAAACATCGACATTTCTTTATTATTTATATAAGTTAAATAACAATTTATTGTATGCATACACCTCCTGGAATAATTTCTCTAAATGATGGTGAAAACCGAATCAAATCCGTAGTGCAGTTTATTAGAAGAACGTGGTTACACAGACAGACACGAAAAGCGACTTTAATTTATTTATTTATACTTAACTAGCGACCCGCCCCGGCTTCGCACGGAAACATTATTATTATTATACATATAAACCTTCCTCTTGAATCACTCTATCTATTAAAAAAAACCGCATCAAAATCCGTTGCGTAGTTTCAAAGATTTAAGCATACAAAGGGACATAGGGACATAGGGACAGAGAAAGCGACTTTGTTTTATACTATGTAGTGATTGCGTACCACAAAAATACTTAACTAAAAATAATAAGTATAGATAAATAAAAAAATGAATCATTAAAAAAATAAAATAAAATTAATCATTTGATATGGATTACCCGATCATAATTATGTATTTTTTTAAAAGCATTAACTCCCAAAATCTATCTATCGTATGATTTTAAAAATCATATGATAGGTTTTGACGTGACGTCTTTGACGAAAGACGATAATTATTAATACTATGATGATGATGATAATATCAAATATAATTTATTTGATAATATCAAATAAATTATATTTGATATTATCATGGATTACGAATAATTTACCATCCGTCCACATCAGATCAGCTTTGTCACAATAGCATTGTATTGTCATCATGTGTACACGTGTGTGCAAAATTTCAGCGCCATCGGATTTCGCCTCAAGAAATGGGTCATCTCCAATCGATCATTTTATGATTCAACTGTTCGTAGCGAAGGTTATACAGTAGTCAGTTAGAAGGGCGGGAAAGGGAATAAAATCATGCAAGTATTTAAAATTAAAGACAAAGAAGGAGGAAATACGTAAAGATAAAGATAATTTTATTTGTCAAACATGCGTTTACATAAACTGAATAATCAGAATGCAAGATATTGAATTAATTGATGTTGTGTGCGTCCATGTTTTGCCAATAAAGGCGTACAAATTGTGTAGGTATATAAAAAAAATATATTATTACATTTAATTGAATTTTACATGTCATTCTAGATTTCATTACAAAATACAAAAACAAATAAATAATAATTGATGTCCAGATATTATAGTATAAGTACATTATAGTCAAAATAGATTAAATTATGTCCAGAACATGCAGTCAAATAGAATCATTCAGAAGTCAACTGATTTAAGAATCACATTATTCAATTTTTATTCTTAACTAGGTATATTAGAAGTCGAATCAGAAAAGTCCCTTTCATTTAAAAAATCTATAACATTGTAATACACTTTACTAACTAAAAAATTTCTCAGCTTATTTTTGAAAAGTGACAAGGGCAGTTCTCTCCAACTTTTAGGTAATTTATTAAATATATTAGGAGCCATACAGAAGACACTTTTGCGCATGAGGGTTGTTCTCGTAGTATGAGAGCATATCCTGCTGTTGTCGCGCCTATTACGTAGGACTACTTCATCCAATCGTTTAAATCGTTGTGGATTTGTTTTGACAAAAACAGCTACTTCTAAAATGTACAGACATGGCAAAGTAAGTATTTTAGATTTTTTAAAGTAAGGCACGCAACTATCAGTAGGTTTAATTTTATATATTGAACGTACGCATCTCTTTTGAGCCTTGAAAACCGTGTCTTTTTCTGTTGAGTTGCCCCAAAAAATGACCCCATAGCGTAGATGAGATTCAGCTAAACCATAGTAGGCTGTAAGTAATGCCTCCACACTTATTATAGATGATAATGAAAACGTAGGAACTTTTTTTTTCATTTTTCATTAAACATTTAATTTTTTTTTTCAAAGACTTCGTTTTTAACCTTATGTTAAAAACTAAGTCCTAATCAAAAAAAGTTACAGAAAAAAAGCTTTAACAATATAAAAGTCAAAGTTTATTTAAATTTATTTCAGAGTTTTTAAAACGGCGAAGTCTGATTACTTCCTAAGAAAATAATCAAAAGAATAAACTGCACCATTTCTCTTTCCACCCACAATAAGTACTATCTAAAAGAAATAAATGAGATTACTGACGTTTTCCAATAGCAATAATGAGGCTTATTCCACTTCCACCACGACCCATGGAAAATATTTGCCCGCTATTCAATTCTTATCGGGCATTTGGGAACTGAAAGACGTTCAATGAGATGCGCTGAAGCGAAGTTATAAACTTGGTGCTATCACTTCCTTGAGAATTGTTCAGAATAGTTTCGTTATAAGGATAGTTCGATAGAAGTTGAGTTTGGGTGGATAAGAATTTTAGGTGGTCTGATCGTAAGTTATAAGTACCTAGTTACCGATTGCGTTTTAAATGAAATGAAATGATATGACGAATATTTTGAGAATCTGCTGTTGTGAGAATCTGATAATATGCGAAAAAAGGGATGAAATTGTATTAATTTCTGTAAAAAGCTTAAAATATACTTTTACACGTCAAAAATATCGTGTTTTAAAACTAGATGAGTTCGGTGTTTCCTATATGACTACTCTAAGAAGAAAGACCGAAACAAACTCAGAGGTCACAGTCTCTTATAAAGTCCAGACATAATCTTAGTCGGATCATAATTGAGGACTATGCGGATGATGCAGATGTAGTTTTTATAGTGATTACATTATTAGATAATAGTATACCAAAATAAAGATAACAAAAAAAAAAGTAACAGAAAAAAATACCTCAGCACGGAAGTTTCGTATTATGATTTCACAAGAAATGCGTAAATGTTAAGTAGAGATCGTCCTAAATGAGCCGTAAGCAAGTAGTTGATGAATTACTCGAATTTAGATAATAACGATAATGGATTGCTAAAATTGTAGCTCCTCCAAAATAACAAAAGATGTTTAGACTCCATACCTAATGACTGAATCTTGCCAATGCCTATATATATACATTACATCCTCGCCCTTATTACAGATAGGAGAACATTACTCATCATAAATCATACATTCAGGTGAACAATACCCGATAAAGTAACAGAATACCGTACTTACATGCATAGCCTACATTTAGATGTCGGAATATGAATAGAAGAGATAGTAATATCGCGACGAACGCTTCTCGTGGGATCAAATGCCTTCGTATCTCTTTTGATACGGATTATAAAGGTATGAGGAACTGTGTAAAGTTCACTCATACTCTATAGAAAAGGGAGGATCCTCCGACCAGACGGGTGTTGTCTGGCGGGAACTGCCCGATGATCCATGTCGGGCCGTTGCATCTATGCTAGTTGCGCGGTAAACTCTGCTTGCGAGATGCAGGATTTTGCGTGACATGACGTCAGTATGACCCGTTGTTCGCATGTGGCGTTGTAGATACCGCTACAGGATAGTAAAATTGTCATTGAAAGAAAAGGGCTTGATCGATCTGTTTTTTGAGATCTCGCTCTCGTGAAAAGAGTTTTTGATGTGTTGATACAGTTAACCGTGCGTCTGTTGAAAGTAAGGCATTGTTTGTTATCATGTACATGTAAGTGACTGTGCCTGTAATGTGTTTCCGTATTCCAGAACTCACGTGTCAATCAATCAATCGACACAGCCTATCGCTCTCCACTGCTTGGTATAGGCCTCACCCATGCTGCGCCACAGCCACCTTATTGAGGCCATCGGTCCTTTGACAAACATGGCCATGACTGCCACTTCAGCTTTCAGCGTCAGCAGGTTTTTTTCGGATAACTGCGTTTTTGATTTTGTCCTTCAAAGAAACTCCGTAGTCCGCTCACGCATAGAGTTCACATATTTATTTGTACATGAAAGTAAAAATAAATACTGTTCAAAGTACAGTATTTAGTACCAAATAGAATTAATGTCTGAGGCATTCTACTAGTCAACCTTTGCTATATAATCATTCCTGGCTTTGTTTGATGTTTAATTTTGAACACTCACTGTTCAAAATCGTTGCCGTTAACTATTCAAGTCATAACTCACGATTACCACGTCACTCATCCTGTCATCATAAATCTATCTCTGAAATAGCTGTTAACTATAAACAAGCGGTATTTGACGCCGCAGTTATTATCTGTACATCCGCAGTGTTGCCCTCGGGAAATATTCCTAGTGTTCTTCTAACTGAAAATACAAAAAAGTGCTATTTCAGGACTCTATTTGACATTTGCCTAGCTTTTCCCTAATACACCTACAATGTCGGGGTGTGCTTCAAGTTAAACAAGCTGCGGCTCACTATCAATAATTTACATGAAACCACTATCATCTGACCTTTATAACTGAAGTAGGTACTGGGCTTTACTACATATTTTGAATCTGACTACCAATAGCTGTCGTATGACAGCTATTGGTATGACAACAGGTACCGACAGTTTAATGTGTTTTCAATGAGTAATTTACGTTAATAGTGTTATAGAATGATTCACGTAAATTAACTTTGAAGGTTCAAGACCAAACACACATTGAAACTTCATCGAATGAGTAAGTCTAATAATCTCAATAGCGAATGAAATCTTGCCACGCGCACTCTATCTGTGAGCATCCACAATCTAAACCACTCGACTAAGTACAAACCAATATGATTACTCGGGACTTCAAGGGAGGGACTGTGTACCTATATCAGTAGTGTTATGTCGATATTGCCCCTGTTATTACATCGGGCTAAGATCAGCCGTGTTACCAGCGCGGCGGCGGCGGAGTCTGGTTTATTCCACTTAGTAACTTTGAGATGACGCTCTTTTTAAGAAGTTTGTAAAAAAACAAACGATAAAAAAAAAACAAACAAAAAAAAAAACAAACGATAAAAAAACAAACGATAAAAATACATACTGATTATATTGTTTGA
Organism: Luperina nickerlii; assembly: GCA_963855955.1. NCBI lineage: Eukaryota > Metazoa > Arthropoda > Insecta > Lepidoptera > Noctuidae > Luperina > Luperina nickerlii. The sequence goes on along the minus strand of OY979681.1, from coordinate 11,212,236 downwards.
TTCGATTAAAGCAGACTTTTGCAAATTTTTAAAAAGCATTTTCAAAAAACAAAAATAAGTATAATGCACAAAGGTTTAGGTTACTGCCAGAATTAATAATTCTCAATTTAGATTAAATAATTTAAATGTGCTAATTCAGAAATATGTATAGTAACATAATCAAATAGAAAATCTAATATATTGTTGTAACTGTTATGTATTTAACTACTAAAAGCGATATCTCTTTTGAAATATGTATCCGAGTTCAACACACGTAATGCCTTATGAAGAATGAGGAACAATGCCAAAACCTCGGAACATAATCAAATATTTCAGTGGAATTAGCGTGTTATTCTACAACTACTTCATATTGGCTTTTCAAGACGAGACGTGCAATTAAATCGCGTTTTTTATTGTTCCGTAGCACACAATTACATTGCTGAAGACAGATGTGTGTTATGCATGTTATGTTACAAAAAAGAAATAAGTACCTATATTTTACGATGTTGTGAAACAACGGAACTAATACGTATTTTTAAATGGCTTACATTTTTATGATCAGATTCTTTGTTTACCTGAATTATTTTTGTTTGTTATAGACATTTTTTTTTCAAGTAACTATATATAGTCCCAGCGCGGGGCAAAGGACTCCCCCATATGTTTTTAATTTTTTTTATGCTGTTCTCCGCCAGTGTTCTCTAGTTATAGAATTATTATCAAATAATATAATAATAAAAAAAAATGTTCGTGATAAAATAAATAGGTAAAGAACACACACAATAAAATACAGAAAGCTTGCTTGCACAACGACTAACTAAATACAAATAGTGCTAAACATAATTAAAATGTCATTATGTCTGTTTCAATTTTATGCAATTGGCAGCTGAAACGCAATGATGTCAAAAATATATTTATCAATACTAACTACGCGTAATTACTGAATGGTCGAGCAATCACCCTAGTATTTCACAAAATAATGTTCACATTCTTTTTATGTTTCCTGTTATATCTAAAAATATTGTTTTCAATCTTTTCAACCATCTTTTACTTTTTGTGTTAGTAGCAAAGGTTCTCCTTGAAAAGCTCTTTCCATTAGTGTATATTATCTTATGATGTTGAGCGCGGGTAAGTAATATATGATATAATTACAAAACCTCTAAGATTTACAAGATATAACAACTGAATGTATTATTTTAGTTGATATAATGATCAGTTAATATAATAAACGATTGATATAATTTTAAAATAACTAATTAAAATGATAATTAATATAAAATCGTTTGATACCTATACCACTCAAAAGAGATAAAACCTATTTAGTCTAATATGATAAATTTTTTTTTTTGTCAATATAGCTCGGGGCTCCTATTTTTGGGTGGTTATAAAAATAAAACCACAAAGGCTAGCCTTCTAACCTATCACAATCTGAATCGGGGTGTTAAGCAAAACGACACCATGCATGCAAGCGAGCATGCAACATGCAGCAGGCGTGGTTTCTGTCAAGGCTCCGGCGCTGCGGGGCTCCGGCGGTCCCGCGCAAGATTATCATCGCAAATGGTTTTAACGACCACCACAGCGGCTTTGGCTTGCTGGTTGCGGCGGCGAGGGTTACACGCACCTGCTCCTCAACTCGCGGGCCGCCTCGTGCCTCCGCGCCTACGCTGGCTTAAATTACACTCTAGGGGTAGGGCAGACAAGACTAAGTGGAGTCGGTTTTGCAGCGTTTCGTTTCTGTCACTAACTTTTGTAGCACAACATATTTTAATCCACGAAGGCCTACTAACCTAACATATCCGAGTCGGATTGCTCTGAATAAACTGTGTCAACCATAATGGCGGTTACAATATATATTTTAAACGATAGACCTAATGATTTTCGATTAAATAAACGTTATAGGTATCCAATAAGGTTATACGAAATAAGTTTTAGAGTATATAAATGTTATATGTAAAGACATTATATCAACAGTTGGTATATATATAGTCACGTTTATTATATCTTTTAACGTTATTGAAATGAAAATATGTCTACCAAATAACTTTATATGATATTAGACGCACCCGTTGGGCGCCAAGAATTCCTTAACTTCGGTGCCCAAGTAGTCACTTATTTAGGTTATTAACTCTGAAACGACTATCAATTGGCAAAAGACCTGCTTATAGCAAACTTCCTCCTTGAAAAGCTCTTTCCAATGGTATCTATATTATGGTTATTGGGCTTTAGGGCAGAAACCCCTAGTTCGGTGTCCATTCTCTTTTATTATTATTGTTTTCTTTTTGTTTTCGGATCAAAGCAGAACCCAACAAAATAATAGGAAGACCTGCTATAAAAGCCGTTAGAGTGACAATCTATTTTGCGACGGCCGATAACCTATCTTTTAATAGGTCACAGTCGCATCAGGAGTTAAACGTGAGCACCAGCAATGCCACCACGTGACCGAATTGCAAATAAACTGCTAAAGGCTTACATACTGTAGCGAAAATAAAAAAGAATCACTGCATTGTAGATAAAACGAATTTTTGTAAATCAAATTCAAATATAAAATGTATAAAAGAAATCTAAATATAAAACACGCAGGTTTGTTACTTGACAATTATTGTTTGTGTAAAAATATTGTAAAAAAAAACGAGGAATTAGGAGAGTTTATTAAATTCAGGATATTTTTTTGGATAAAATTTTCTATGGAATTTCACTAATTTTTACCTGATGGCAATCGGGTTTGAAGCTTGTTAGAACAGATTTTAAAAATAATTCATTATAAAATACATTAGCTAAGTCGTCCTGAGACAAAAAAAGGTCAGCAGCTTAAGTATTAAAAAGAAAAAAATGGTATTCGATCGTAGTTTCCCGGATACAGGCGAAGGTGGTCACGAAGTTCAGCAGCCAACGCCGCCGCACGGAATTCAAATTACAAGAATACTCTGAATTGCAAACCAGTAGACGATCCGGTTTTCGGGAAAAAAGCAAATCTCCCTTTTTACTGGCTCTACCTACGACAAATAAAATGAACCACCACGAACCAGAACCAGAGACAGAGACAAAGGAGAAAAGTTCGCTGAGGGAGAAGAAGGCTGGAAATTAGAAGAAAAAACATACCAGGTTTGGAGAATAGGTTATATCAGATAGTGTAGTCAGCTTATGATAATTTATAATTTCATTTTAATTTTTTAATTTCTATGACATTATTATTTTTTATTCCTTATTTTGTTGACTGATCTGTATTTACGATAATTTTATTTTCAATGACATTGTACTTTATTGAATAGTGAAATTAACAGTTAAAATTCTTGTTTTATATTTGCACACCTTATGTGGTTATTAACAGTGTACCATTTGACCTTTTGTAACATCCACTGAACCTGTTTTATGCAAATAAATGATTTGATTGATTTGATGCGAAGCTCGACATCAAAACTTTAACCATTACACGCAGGCAGGAATCAGTGCATGGATGTAGAATATCAGCAATTTGGGAACAGATTACCATGAATCTTCAAATTATATCAGGTGAAACCAGGTCAACAATTATGAAGCAACTAAACCAAAGAATTTTTTTCTATACCTATCAAATAAATATGACTTCTTGTCATGACAAAAAAGCGAACCCCGTTTGAACAAAACATTAAAAAAAAGTCATTATTTGGAAAAAAAAATGTTTTAACCTAAGAGGTGAGGTTTTACCCGCAGAGGTAACGCTGCAATACGTAGGGTGTTAATTATTAAGGCGTAATCTCATGAATAGGGATTACTAAGGTTTTCGCTAATGAAAGTTCTCGCTGCGTAGTTTTACAAGAACCTTGCATCTAATTTGTGAATCTATTAGGTTAAAAGCCTTTTTTTCTTGAAAGAATTCCTATTTCATTTAAGATTCTTCTTAGTCATAATCATCATCATCATCTGCCTAGCCTTTTTCCAACTATGTTGGGGTTGGCTTCCAGTCTAACCGGATGCAGCTGAATACCAGTATTCTTCTTATTTCATAATACTATAAACAATAAAATAAATACATTACAAATATGACGACACTCAAAGTCACAATCTTACAATTTGGGGGTCAGTGTTCAGTCATGGGATCTGGGTCCTATAAAGGCAACTTTGGCAGAATCATAAAATTTTCATTATGAATAATAATGGACAGTTAACTGTTAAGTTAATCGTATCAAATCCCATTGGTGAAGGATTATTCAGTAATTTTTTTTGTCTGTTCTAAAATAATAATCAATCCAATCCAAATCCAATCCCAATCTCTTTGATTATACCTACGTAGTGCAGCGAAAAAAAGTAAAACACGGACTGTCTTCGTCATATTATGATTCATAGTGTTATCCTTTTATGATTCTGCCAAAGTGGCCTTTTTAGGCCCCCTGTTAAGACAAGAAAGCATTTTTTATAGAGGCGTGTAGCCACATTATTGACACACTATTTATAAAGGCATGACGGTAGGTGATATGTGGATTTATACAATTAGAACATGCATTTATATTAGACATGTAGTAGAAATAGCACTACGGCTCACAAAACAATACCTACTTCTTAAAATAAGATGGAAAAAATATCTTAAATTCTTATTTTGTAAATGTGAGGACTTTGTAGGCCTTGCAGACTTCAGATCTGTAGACCATTTTTTATTTTATCAAGTACCTGGTACTTGTTGACAGGCCTACGCTGTCCTCCCATACCTACTGTAATTTGAAAACATTGTAGAAGCCAATTATTTTTAAAAAGAGTAACCGTGGAGTTTCTTGCCGGCTCTTCTCCATAGGAAACGACCAATTGGAACCGTGCACTTAGCTTCTGACGTTTCATAAGTGCCCATATACATAGGTTTATGTGAAATAAAATATTTTGATTTTGATCTTGACGAAAAGGTAGAATAATTTTCTAACAGGCGATCAAGAAAGTGTCTACAAAACTACATATAGTATATAAGTAATAACTGCATTTAATTTTTGGAAGCAATTCCAACATACGAGATGAACTTGAGTGTTTTTTTAAAGATCCGTAAAGGCTCCTGAAAATTGCTGCGACGCGCGACGCGAATCTCGCGCGACATAAAGGCACCGCAAGTCGCGCAACGAGCGGTGCCTTTGTGTCGCGCGCGATTGTATCGCGTGTCGTGCCTGTATGTAGGAGCCTTTATCCTACAGAATACATATATTTTACTGCCGTACCCTTAGAATTAGATGATAAGCATAGATTGGCGGTCCTAAGTCGTAGTAAGACCCCTCCACAATGGAAGGTCAAGGTAACTACTCCCGGGGTAATCCTAAGATTTCCATTCACACTTGCGAGTCATTATATATTATTATACACTATTTCCCTAAAGGCTTACCTCCAACGGATTTCAGGTTCAGGTTTATGGGACTCTTTATTGTAACGGAAACCAGGCTAGACATCTGAGAAAGAATCATGAAATCGTTTGCGGTTTTGTCTGACGTCATATGACTGGTTACGTATTGACCAAAGACCCACACCGTCATGCGCGTCATTATTAGAGCTATTGGTATTCATAACAATTATTATACAACCTTCCATTCTAATGAACACCTATTCTAGTGAAAAATTATTACATACCTAATATTGTTGGTAAATGAAAAAAAATTGGCAACAAGAAGAATTTTGAAGAGATATTAACTTTTTCAAAGTTTTTTGACGGTTATACGAGAATAACAAAGATCCATGAAGATAAATTGGTTTTGAAATTTACTAGAGAGACGTGCAAAATTTTGTTTGGGGATTGAATAACCAAAGTTGGAATTAATTAGGTACAAGCCCACAATGGTATACAACCGATCTGTTTGTTTTAGCTGAACTAACATGGTACAGTCAGCGTTGTTGACTCGAATATGTGTCATTACGTAACATCCCTGATAGGCTATCACACAACTTTCCTTTTACGACGACCAACAAACAAACGTGATGTTACAAGTTTTGGTTTATCACCAGCATTATCAGCCGTAAAAAGCGCAAGGGTCGGCCGCGATCCGTCTTCAAAGATATATATCAGCCATGAATTCACCAGAAATCTGATACACTACAAAGGGCACCAGTAAAAGGTCATGGTCATGTACAGTCAGGAAAATTAATCGTTAAGCAAACTGACTGCAGTTTGAGCCGTTTGGGGTCGAAACATTCGAGTCATAGGGCCCGAGTCGCGTCTCCTTTTTAAGGAAATTTCTTGCCATTTTACGTGACAGGGCTGGCTTGTTCTTTGTATAAAGAATTAGTACTGCCATTCAACGTGGCAATGCTGCCAGTCTCTGGGCACGTTTCCGTATGACAGCGATGTGGACGAGTATTCGACGCCTAAGTGTCCTTTTTGTGTTGTATTTAATTGTATAATTAGTTGTGTAATAATTGTATATATGAAAGCAATTTATTGTTAGTTAGTAAAAACGTTTTATTATTTAAAAAAGATGAATAGTAGTCACCTTTTTTAAAAAACTTAAAAATTGCCCGTATATTCAACTCACAACCATTCATTCAACCAGTTATTGACAGTTATGTGAAATGGCTACAACACGGTACATTGAAGTTGCATGTCAATTTACTTAACAATTAATTTCGCTGAATGTACATGCTGACTCACTTGATGACAGTTTATCAACGTCACTATTCTATATACATGAATGGGTAAGGAATAGGCTCTACATTTCGAATTGTTTACGAAGGTGGAATAAATAATGAGCAGTAAACTTAGTAGGATTAACTCAGCTTTTATTGGGGTTAGCCTCGAAATTAATGAGCTTCTATCTGCTATTTCGAATGTAATGCTGGTCGTGAAACAGAAACCTGCTTTGAAAGTACAAATGGGCTTGGACATTAAAATGCTATTTACGTTTGTCCATTGTCGAGTTACGAAGAACTACCCATTTTTCTTTGGCACATTACAAAGTACTTACGTCAAATTCATGATTTAATTCGCTACGGTATCATACAAATAAATACCTAGTTGTTGAGGTAGGTACTTACATTACATTGGTTACCTTTAGATATGGCGCACACAATGCGACAGACATGCGACTGTGACATCTCGGCGACTAGACGCATCGACAGGCTGCGGCCGACAATTTTCATATACATTTTGTTCAAAGCTCCGCACACATGGCGTCGAGTTGCAGAGTCGCAACGACAGGCTATGGAGTCGCACGCAACACGTTACTTGACGCACGGTGCTCGTGCACACACGACGACACGACAGTCGCATGCGACGGGTCAGTGTCAGTCTCGCTGTGACTGCTGAGGAAGATGTGCGTGTGTTTGTATTGCGAATCTAAACTTGGATACATTCGATGTCGATGTTTTCAAATCGGACGTTGAAGTGCGTCGAATATTCAAGGGAAAATGGTCGTTTCCTGCAGGTTTGTAGTAACGACAAGTCGCAGACGCAAACGACAGCTCTGCGTCTTGCTACACCGCCAAGACGTACAGTTTGCGCTGGCACTTACCTCTCATCTTAACATCTCTATTTATAATTTTTCTAATCATTTAACAGACATACTGTTTGTGTAATGTAGACGGTGTATTCACCGTCTACATTTTTCATATTGAAACAGTATGTCAGTGTGTGTGTGTGTGTGTTTGTCTGTGTGTGTGTGTGTGGTGTGTGTGTGTGTGTGTTGTATTGTTGTGTGTGTGTGTGTGTGTGTGTGTCTGTCTGTATGTCTGTCTGTCTGGATTTTATCCGTCTTTGCGACTCTGGGGAATCTGGGCCTAACGTTACACAAATGAAATATTTATCAATATTTTGTTTCAGTTTTTTTGTGGTCAATTATAAAATATTAAGCAGTTTTATCATGGGATAAGAAATTAATTATTTAATCAAATTCATACTGACTTCCCTTATTTTCATATTAAAACAATGTTGCCGTATGATATAGGTAAGTTAGTCGATGTACAATCGATTATTATTATAAAAATAGAATGAATAATTAATTAATTATTTAAAATATTAATAATTATTCTTTATTACATAAATTTAAATAAAACACATGTATTTTTTAAAATAATGGTCGTAAAAATGAATTGATTCATAAATCGATTTCACAATCGATTGTCAATGTTTTAATATACAGGCAACAAAGCGGAACTTAATGTCAATGTCAGGTCAAAAACTCAAACGTCAATCACATCATTCGCTTCCTAGACAAAATCAAACTGGTTGCTAATTTAATTGTAAATTTATACTTTTTTTTTTTGACATTGATTTACATTCTGTAACTACTTTACTACTCACACCCTGACTTATTACTTGTATTTTTTTTTTTCATTTAAGTCGTTTACTTTTACCATGTTTGTAAATATGTGAGCACCATATATCTATCAGATAATTAATTTATATGTCATGGTTTCATTTTTAAGTCTTTTACCTATTGTGGTATAGTAATTTTATTTTAGGTGCATCGTGTTCACATATTATTATTATATAATTAATGTATGCAAAATTTTGTAAAATATTTTAAAAGAGTAACGGTGGAGTTTCTTGCCCGTTCTTCTCCATACGAAAACTACCTTTTGGATTGGGCGACTAGAATCAATTCTATTTGTTGTAATTTCTGACGTTCAAAAGTGCCTTTAATGTGCCTATTTGAAATAAATGCTTTGACTTTGACTTCGTTCATTGAGATAAATATGTCTATGGAAGCCATAAAAAGAAGAAGAAGAAAGTTCGTTGCTGCTACCTCTAGAATCTAGTTGGAAGACGTCTGAATCTTCAATGTGTCCTACAATAAATTCAGGTTAACTCTAGTCAACAATATAGGCAAATAGTTATTTTCTCGAAGTATTACGTGAGAGCTCAGTGTATAACCTTAGGTTAGAGGTTGTTTTCAAACAAACCAATATCATCCTATATTTTCTTTCTCCCATGGAGCAGTCGTAAATAATTTAGTTTTTTTTTAAATGGTATTAGTGTATAAATAAAATAATGCAATAATTGTTACTGTAATATCAGGCCCAACTTTCTAGGAACTTTCGCCCGTCTCCTTTCCTTTCAAGTAATAAAATCATCTTCGCCGTTAATTTATAGTCTGACAATTCCCGCACCGGACGTGCCGACCTTATTGTATACACTCACTTAATGTAACTATTGTTTCACATCCCTAATATATACCTAATGAGAACGAGCTTACACAACAATAAACGTTATTGCAAGAGTGAAAAGTCCAAATTCAATTGTGGAATGATAGTCCTTAGGGTTGCATCACGCGATTCCGTAGTTGACATAGGTCAATTTCGCGTCCGGTCGAAATTAATTAGTGTCCAACATTTCATTATGAACAATATAGAAATATTTAGAGAGAGGCGACACATCGCGAATGAAATACGTGCAGGATTTCTTAATGCAGATAATTAAATAAAACATATTGTCGCGGACGACAATAATAACAGAGAATAAAGGGAATTTATCTATTTGAGAAGAACTTGGAAGAATAGGTACTAAAAACTGGCCAAGTGCGAGTCGGACTCGCACACGAAGGGTTCCGTACCACAATGCAAAAATGCCGAAAAAACACGTTTGTTATATGAGAGCCCCTTAAATATTTATTTTATTCTGTTTTTAGTATTTGTTGTTATAGCGGCAACAGAAATACACCATCAGTGAAAATTTCAAATGTCTAGCTATCACGGTTCATGAGATACAGCCTGGTGACAGACAGACCGACAGACGGACAGTGGAGTTTTAGAAATAGGGTCCCGTATTCACCCTTTGAGTACGGAACCCTAAAAAGGTAGTCAGTTAGTATCCGATGTTTCGTGTAAGCCTACTGACCTAGGTACCTACCATTTCATAAAAGGTCAGATTCCGAAAAAGGTCCTGAATTAGGATCAAAAATGATAGTTGAGGTTGTAGCTATAATTAGTTAACAGATGTGTTTGTGTAAGTGGGGATCAGACCGGAATAAATCGGTAGGTTGAGTGATCCCGTGGGTCCGGTTCGAGTGGGTCCAGTTGACCAGACTCTAAGAAAGCAACGGTGAACACGTCAATCAAGAAAAACAAAAGCAGTAAATATTTTCGCATTAATATTTTCTAAGTGGGTGTACTATAGTTACACCTCTGCCTAACATTTCTGGGATTACAGGCGTGATGTTATGTATATTTATGTGGTGTCTAAGTGACGGCGGATGTGTTTAACTATTTGGAAAATCAAGAAAAGTATAATTTATTAACAATAGCTTTTGACAACAAAAGGAAAATGGTAAAGCTTTTTTATGTTGCTATTTTAATAAATTATTAACCGTTTAAAAGAATTTCAAATTTTCAATTACATTTAAAAACTATAAATGACATTCAACGGGTTCAATTACTGCACTACAGTCCGGCCGTTGAAGAATGCGTTCCTGACACCTGTCAGTGTGACAATTCTAGTAGCTAATAAATATCAAATTCGTAAAACACGTATTCGTTTGTAGCAAACAAAAAACTGACAGGTGTCCATAAAGTATTCTCTCGGCGGCCGAACTATGTGCGTAAATAATTCCCTCAAAGTAAAATAATCGCACTACGCGTCCACTGAGTAAAAGCTGAATAAAATTTCATAATTTTGTCACCACACGAACTTTTACATCGCATTTTGTTAGTCTCACCCTAAAATAACTTACGATTTAGCAAACAACGTGATTGACATAACCGACGTTGCTGTTTATCAAAGAAGTTGAAAGGAACTTTCAAAATGATTGATCGTGATTGGCAGATTCGAAAAATACTTATTAAGGGGGAAGCGCTTAGGTAGCCCGCGAAATTCAAATTTTCTTACGATTTTTGCAATTTGCTGGTCAGTGTTAAGTTGTACGTCGATCAGAATATGATTCGCGGCCGTAACAAATATGTATTTACAGCATTATAATCATTAAAGTCATCAACACAACTCTCTAAGACCACGTAATCAAAGTATGACGATTTCATGAAACAGTTATTCTTTGGGGTTACATGGTCTTAGAGAGTTGTGTTGATGACTTTAATGATTATAGTTCTGTAAATACAGATTTGTTACGGCCGCGAATCATATATTAATCAACGTACAACTTAATACTGACCAGCAAATTGCAAAAAACGTAAGAAAAAATGAATTTCGCGGGCTACCCTGGCGCTTTCGCCTTAAGTAAATTGACAGAAAAATACGTACCTACAGCAAACGTCTGTTTTCATGATATAAGAACAGTAGGTGCAGTATGAAATCCGGGTTCCTCCACAAGACCCAGAAAATTCAATACATTTTTCAGTTTTTCCAAAATATAGAAAACATATTCTTAAACGCGCATTGAACACTGCCAGCATCTCCGAAACTTTGGAACCTGTTTCGAATAAATAATGTTTACTACCGGACATAAAAAGCGAGGAAAATGCCAGTATTTTTTATGCATTTTCAGAAACTGCGAAATAAAACCTGCGTGAGTTGAACGGTGAGTACCTTTCACACTTTTCCTTTAGTATGGAACTCAAAACGGTGGTAATATAACTGCCAGTATTCGTTCCACTGTTTTTATCGTGCAATTTCGGTGCTTGCAGGAAAATATCGTGCATTTTTGTGTTTTAATATTGTTGAATAGTGCTAAACTTCATGGACGAGTTTACTGTGTTTTATCACTACATACCTACTGGTTGTTTTTGGAGAATATACTTTAGCGACCTATTTTAAAAAGAAAATCTTTACATTTTCTTAATAAATTCTTATTTACTGGCAACGGTAAATCGCATAATTGCACAGCACCTTTCCTAGGTCAATACATTATTTGCTAAAGTACCTTGTACTTGACTAATTAGCTAGAAACTTGAGTTGTTTGCTGAAGCCATACATGTTTTACTGGACCTGTTCGTAACCCTTAACCTTAAGGTTGCTGCAAGTATTTCAAGTACGGCCACATAAATACTATAACATAATACTAAACGAATAGTAAAGCTTCCAAAACATCTTGCAGTAGTGTGTTCCCAGAACTTACTAATGTCTTGATACAAGACTTATTCTTTACGCCACAAAACTAAACTCAAAAATTTATCTTTATGAACTTGTGCGCGCTCGGCAAGAGTCACGGTACATGTTTCACAACTTGTACCCGGAACATGTTTTAGACATTTTTTGAGGTGCATGTTCCCGACACATTCTACATACATGGATGGCAGCTTGCGTACTAAAGCGGACTAGGATTTTTATGGATGCTTATCAAATAGCTCATGTTGCTAACAGAATTTCACCGCAGACAAGTTCACCTTGAACTTGTCAATCACTCTTTATTTTCGGCAAAAGTTCGCAACATTTGAAAAATATTGAATTTGCTTATTAAGATGGATACACGACACGGGTTAACACTTCGCCAAAAAAGTTGCTTAAAATTTGAGTAGGTACTTTAGTAGACTATTTTAAGGGTGAAAATTTGCGAATTTTTATAAAGCTTTTGTAAATTAATATGGATATCAGAGTGAGTGTCTTTTTATTCTATTCCAGTTATAAAATAGCAGCTGCAGTAAAATTTAAAAAAACATGCAAGTTTCTGAAATAAAAACTGATAACAATGATGAGTTAATTTATTTTTAATTTTCACATGTCAAATCATGTAACGTAGGTAAGCAATTCATAAGTAGTACTTAAAAATTGTACCAAGGCCTACTCTGAGTATAAAATAGGGTCCGAAAACGAATCCTAAATATATAAGCTAAATTGTAAATTCACCGTCTTACACTTACCTGTAAAACTTCAAAATTATCGCCTCGGGAGAGGTTTATATACGAGCCAACGAGATGTCACCTCAGTATTATAGCTCAGGTCTTAAAGCTTAGCTAAAATCAACCTGTCGCTGCCGTCAGCAGCAAGCGCTTCCCACGGGAAATCACCGGAAGGGGGTTATTTTCATACGCAGTTCGGTAAATGTTGGTTATTTTAGCTCATGTTTGATCGCATAAATGTTGATTTTTGATTTTGGTCTACGTCCACATAGAGTTTCAAGAAAAAGTGACGTGGGATGGTGAACTTAGGATGACGCGTAATTTACGCCGCTTAAAGTGATTCAAAGGAAGTACGTTGCATTTACGTTGATGTTATAATTCGTTTGATACCTACATTAAGTACTACGGTTCACGCTACGAATCGATTTGAATCGGAACAACAAGTTTAATATTAGTCGACTTATTTTGAGAAACGGTCGTCTGGCTCTAAACCTAAAGTTATCTAAATCGCATTTTAATATTGTTTATTTGAAATTGATTAAGATCGATTACCCCTTAGAGAGAACCATTAAAACTTAAAGCTATGATTAGTATTGGAAATCGTGTTTCCTCTATAATAATAGAACAAACTTTTGTCTTTCAAACAAAGTCGATTTCCATTGAAACAAAATATTACCTACACAGGGGAAGTTTAATAACTTTCTGATTGTGCATCGCCTTACGTTGTGACATGAACAAGCTGAACATGCGATATTTTTTCTTGAATCTATCGTTTAATATAGTAACATATTTGTTTAACCTATCCATCATGAGTAGATAATATCCTAGTGGGTACCGATGACTGATGTTCAATAAATATATCTATTAACTAGCACCGCCCCGCGGTTTTATCTGCATACGTGTCGATCCCGTCCGAATATCGGGATAAAAACTATTCTATGTCCTTCCCCGGGATGCAATCTATCTCTCTGCCAAATTTTATCGAAATCCGTTCAGTGGCTTAGGCGTGAAAACAAACAAACAGAGTTACTTTCGAATTTATAATAGAATAGAATAGAATACTCTTTATTATGTACACCATATAAATTACAGACATAAATATAGAAACTGTATAAAGGGTGACACAATGGGCGGTCTTATCGCTAAGAGCGATCTTTTAAAGACAACCTTAGGGTGGATTTGATATTATTAGTAATTAGTATGGATGTAATTTATGCAACACTAAAGGTTTGTCTAGGTGTGATATTTTGGTTGATGATCTGTTTGTTTTACGTTTATAATATTGTCACCTTAATATATAATAAGTACTGCGGACTGGTATCCGAGTTGGGGTTTGAAATGGTTGTGATCTCGTTATGATTTGTCAAAAACACAGAGGCTCTACCCAAATCAAACCATTGAATTGTGGAAAGGATTTGAGCTTTTTTATTTAAACATTGAGATTTGTTTATTATATGTAAGTTTAATATTCATGTATTATTAACATAAACCTTCCGGAATAAATCATTATAATAATTTAATACTATATATGATGGTGCGGTATCAAAATCCGTTGCGTAGTTTAGAAGAACAATGGATACCGTGACAATGCGGTCTCATGGACAGACATGAAAAGATATTTCAATTTATGTAAAGATAAATAAATCTGGGGGCCTAAAAAGGCCACTTTGGTAGAATCATAAAAGGATAACATTATGAATCCTAATATGGCGAAGAGAGTCCGTGTTTTTCTTTTCTCGCTGCACTACGTAGGTATAATCAAAGAGATTGGGATTGGATTTGGATTGGATTGATTTTAGCACAGACAAAAAAAATACGGAAAAATCCTTCTCTATACTCCTCTATAGCCTTGCCGAATAAACTTTTTTTGCACCAATAGATTGATTTCTTTTTTTATACAGCCTTTTCTGTCCGTTTCTAAAGACAGGTAGATTCTTTACCAGATTCGTACCATTGTATGTGTCTTTTTGTCTCGACTGTATCCACGGGTAGCTTTAAACAATAGATGTTCTTCTATGTTTAAATGTGGGTCCAGTTAACCAATAAAAATACTGAAAATAAATGATGTGGTCAACTGGACCCGCAGGTCTAGAAGCGACCGATTAACTTGACAGTTAATTGTCCATTAAGATTCATAATGTTTTCCTTTTATGATTCTTTCAAAGTGACCTTTTTTGGGGGGCCCCATTCTGTTAACATCAACATCTATAACACAAGAAACTAAGTAACAACAAAGACAATAGCATACAAAAACTATAGTAAATTAGTTAGTATGTATTAGTGTATTAGTTAGTATGTGAAGATAAAGATAAAGATAAAGATGAACACATGCGGCTGTTATTACTTAACCACGAGCCCCTCTGGTTAGTATATGTTCCTATTCGAAGCAAAAGAAATTCTAATTAAATCGAGGAAGAAGAACATTATCGGCAGACCCGCAACCAATTTCAGTTTATGACATTTTAATAACGCAAAGTTAAAAGCAAATGAACACAAACCACTTGAGAAATACAATTTGTATACACTTCCACATTGATATACAAAAAACCCCACTTCCAACTTAAACGTACTTACACTTTGTAAACAAGCATAAAGTTATTTTATTTGGAGAAAATTTAACTAACTATTTACACTAGATGCTAAATTAAATGACTAGGCGTCGAAGTACTGTTCCGCATCGCTGTCATCCGAAAACGTGCCCAGAAGATTGGCAGCATTGCCAAGTTGAATGGCAATACAATAATAAATAAATATAATGCTTCCAACTTAATAATATGTAAAGAATTGAAAGCTTTTGTGATGAAAATTAAATTTACATTACGGGAATCACTTGACCCATTGTACGTGACAAGCTTAACTAATATACAAAGATGGATCAGGCATGTAAAGCTAAAACAATTAGAATAATGCAAATACAGTTGTGAATTTTAAATAGATCAATCTTGCTTTGGTGCTCAAGATTCCTTTGGGCTCATCACTTTGGGTAACAACAAAAATTTTCCTCTACGATATCCACCCAATTTTACCATTTTTCTTCCTTTCCAGTATATGAAAGTATGGGAAAGAGATCGTAAACAATATGACTTGTAGATTTTATGATTAATGTATGATGCTCTCAACTTTTTTTATTATAAACTTTTATCTTTGAGTATGCACAAAATATCTTATGAAATTTCCTGGAAGCCAGTGTATAATTAAAACCATGAGGCGATGACGTACAACGACTGACAGAGACGGATGGACAAACAGGTCTGAAGTAATTATAAAAATATTACTTTGAAACTGAGACCGAAAACTGAAACGAACAAGATGATGAAAGTCAAGACTGAAATCAATAAGAGGTACCTAGATTTGAGGTTGAGGGAAGTTCAGATGCATTATAATCTGATCAACGTATTTAATTTGTGTTCTTAGTAAATCAATAACAAAAATGTATTTAAAGAATAAAAGAAACTACATTAATATCAAAATTGTCACTCTATAAAAAACTTCATACCATATTAGGAAAAGTTTTGCCTAGAGCGCTCCAATTTTATTCTGAAGAATAAAAATCGTTGCATAAACTTATGACAGTTGTTTCGGTCTATTCGATTCACACTTCACTCAAATCTGATAAGACTTAAGACACAATGTTAAAGCCGACGTACATGTAAAAGAAAGTCGTTGACCCCTCTCGAGTCAGATGTCAGCTCGTCGCCTGCTGAAGCACTGCACCCTTTCGACACTGCGGCACCGACGAGCGATGTCGCTAGGCACGTTTTATCGATGAATAATGTCGTTAGGTATCGATAAAACGGATTTATTTTGTTGTAAGCACGTCGCCAGTCATATTAAGACTTAACTTGGTTAGCGGCGCGTGGATGTGTGAATGTGGAAAAATGTAACGATATAAATTATTCTGTCTTTTTTACGCTTGTAAACTTTTTTGAATCTTCAATGTAGAACTTCTTGCAAGCCGGGGTTTAAAACTTCGGGGTTTAGAACTTCGACTAAAAATTTACGTAAGTAGGTACAGCTTGATAAGCCGGAAAGCAAACGATATGAATAAATAAACAGCTATTTGTCTGGGAGTGGTAACATTAGAATTAGGAAATCTGTACAAGCTTGGCTACTGATATGTTACTTATTTACAAGGTTATTTACATTAAAATTCATAACAACGTTATTTATAATTTTGATATCATAAGAAACATTACTTCTAATTTTTTTATTTATTTAATATTTTGTATAAATAATCTTAAGCTCCATTCAGTAAAACTTCGATAGCGTTTACCCATTCTGAATGCTTAATATGCAATTAAAATCCTCGATCAACGCAAATAATTCACATAATTCTCTTATCGGCTTAATTATTTCTAATCTCATTTATCGATAGATCGAGTGCGTACCCCTCACTATAGCGCCTTGTTTCATCTCTTGCTATAAATGACCAGATAGTAGCTGAATGACTTCTTTGTAAGGGATATTGCCTACTTTATGTATTATACAGATGCAGTAAAACCACTTTACGATGACGCACAATATTAATAAACATTCCTTGATGCAATCTAAAACAAAATATTACTGCATTATTTGAACGAGCTTAGTCAGTCGTAAGGACGTTTTGTTGTATGAAAGTGGCCTTTAAGAATAAGATATCCAGCTATGTTAGGAAGAATTTAATATTTGTTGACAAGGTGGCGATGGCTTTTATATGATGATGAGTTACCGTATTTTTAGGATTTCATATCCAAAGGAACCCTATTACTAAGGCTCAACTGTCCGTCCGTCCGTCCGTCTATCACAGGTCTGTCACACTTGCAAATTTTCACAGAGTGTGTACTACTATGGACGCTATAACAACAAATAGTACTAATGTTAAATATTGTACACTGGTACGGAACTCCTCGTGTGCGAGTTCGACTCGCACTTGGCCACTTTTTTCAATCCACTTCAACTAATGCCGATATTAATTGTATTAAAAATTATGGTAAAGGAAATATCTATTGGAATTAAGTATGTGAAGTGCTACATTGTATTCTCAATCTAGAGTTCGTGAACGGTAAATGTGTTTTTTGTAATCAAACAGGTTTTATGACCAAAATTAATAATACAACTTTACCGTTCATGCCAAATTGCATCGGCAATTAGGTAGCTATGAGGTTCAAAGGTGCTACAAACGCGGGCCTTTGCATTATGCCGCAGTAATGACCTTAGAAATCAATATTTTTCTAGTGTGTACTAGAATACTTTCTATCGATACAGTTTTTCTTAGACACCCTACACCCGACACCCGACACCCGACACCCGACACCCGACACACCCGACACCCGACACACCCGACACCCGACTCCGACACCCGTCTACGCCCGTCTTCGTCGACACTCGTCTACGCCCGTCGTCGTCGACAACGTGCCGCTCATGTATTTGCGTACGGTGCTAAATACTAACAACCTTACAGGACTGAATTACTAACATCATAAACAACAACTTTTGTTCTATGACTTTTTACAAAGCTATTATAATACATTTACCAAAAACAAACCTTTAAGATCTCGTTGTTCTATCTAACCCCCGCTCCCCTCCGCTGAATTTTATGAATTACAATAAGTCATAGAACAAAAGTTATTGTTTATGGTGTTAGTAATATAGTCCTGAGAAGTTGTTAATGTTTTACCAATAACCCTGTATATGAAAAAACAAATACACGAATATATTAAAACAAATAAGACAAAAAATGGGAAAACATTACCATTGTGATTTCTTAGATAGTAGTAGGCGTAGGACGCGGGATGGGTATAATAATAGTGAATTAAAAATATTGACATTGGCATTAAAAATCCCGAGTAATTATTTAGATTAAAGGGCTTACATGACCTAAAGCGCGGTCGCTGTTGGATTGCATAGAAAAGAAAGAGAAGCGCGATGACACAACGCTGGTAATTTATTGCAAAATATGAAGCAATTATCTATTTCCAAAAAATATATATGCTTATGCTTTAGTATGTTGATTGTAAAATAATCTGACAAAAAATCAGAATGATTGTATGTATATTAGTATGGTTTTTATTGTAAAAAGAAAGTTTTTAGAGGTATCTTCATGATTTTTTCTATCGTATCAAAATAGTTGTATTATGTTTTCAACAGACTATCTACCTAGCATATATCCTGAAGAATATCTTATATTTTTCTGATTTTGTTTACTGTAGTCGATCATGATATACCTACTTTTAGGCATTATAAAACTTGCGTTTTTTAGGCCCTGTAGTCCTCTTAAATTATTTTATCTTCGTACATTGGTCAAAGAAACCATGTTACACGTAATTTTGTTAACTAGGTGGGGTCTGTTATTTTTATGGTGGTTTCTTAAGGCAAGTACCTTCCGTCACTAACTCATCACTATATTTATACTTTATATTTTTTTGCAAATTTAGGTAGGTTATAGAGATCTTTATAATCCATACTTCCATACTAATATTATAAATTCGAAAGTAACTCTGTATGTCTGTTATGTTACCTTTTCACGCCTAAACCACTGAACGGATTTCGATAAAATTTGGCGGATTGCATCCCGGGGAAGGACATAGGATAGTTTTTATCCCGATATTCTCACGGAATCGACACTTATGCGGGTGAAACCGCGAGGCGCTGCAAGTCTCCAATAAATATAACGCTTGAAATTCAGTTGGGAATAAAAAAGATTTGGTACAACTAAAAAAAGATACAATATTCAAATGATGATTGTTATTATACATGTATCATAACAATTATTAGACACGAGTATTTGATATCAAAAGAAATGGCAAAAATTTCAAATATATACGTCTTCAGCTTTTATCTTGATCCGGTGACCTCGTCTACGTCCCAGATTTACATAATCCTATCTTCGCGAGATAACTTTTTCTAAATAATTTATTTACTGCCTCGGCGTTACCGTCTCAGCTCGGTTTAAAAGTGGAAATTATATTTTGACCGAGATGGAAAAAGTTTATATTGTTTAGATCCTTTTTGAATCCTTTCCGCCTCGGAAGTTTTTGCGATATCGCTTCTATTGTTAATGTATATTATAAGTGAGTGCGGTTATTTTTGTTTGTAAATCATTGAAATAAAGAGTTTCGTTTTTACAGTAAAGCAGATTGTAACAAACTTTAATTATAGAAGACGGTTCTTTTCATATCTTCAATGATCTTGATTTGTCATGAGTTGAAAGATGAAATAAACAGATTCGGTCTGCAGCGGAACCATCAAGTTTTAAATATTCCTCGCCATTCTGGAAATCCTTTTCCGACAAAATTTCTTTAGGTAGAACAATATTTCTACCTAAAGAAATTTCTTTGAAGTAATATTCATATTAAAACCAACGCGTCTGTGTAATATTTAAATAATACGCAAGATTTGCTAATACGGAGTGTGCGGGTTTGTTGCCAAGAATTTCGTTGGTTATGAAGTCTGGAGAATAGATTAATAAGTTTACTACGCCGCAAAACTGTAGCAGGAGAGAATAATTTTTGCATATGAACATCACTGGTTACAAATTATTCTGCAAACTTTTAAGAGAAGTAGTCGGTGGTTTGGAAGAATTAAACAGGCAGTTTTATGTATTATAAATATCTATGTAGGGATATTTGTTTATTTATTTATATAAAAGCTTACCATCCAAACACATGCCATGACCAACTACAGTCATAATCAGCCTAAAATGTACTGCTGGCCTCCTCTCCGTGAGAGGGAGTGGGTTGTTATCTACCACGCGGGCTCAATGCGGGTTGGTAGATGTCACATGTTTTTCAATCTTTGGTTCTAGAACATGCCAACTATAGGACATACACAGTAGTAGTCTTTATCATAAGAGATCTCGGGTTTATCTAAATTATTGGAAATCACGGCACTATCAATTAGCGTACCTACTAGAAGAATATTATACAAAAAAAAATGTATATAAACATCAAATAATAATAAAACAAGATGGTAGATAGTTTAGTGGTCTTTTTACCAGTCGGGTTCCACAGTCACTGTAGGGGAAAGTTTGGTGATATTCAAAATTTCCAGAAGGGTAATTCCTGTCATTTTTAAAAATGGCATTCTAATCTCTGTCTCAATTTGTCAAAAAATTTACTAATAAATTTTTTGACATATTTAGCTATTTGCTCACAGTTACACAGTGACATTTGATGATGATTGAAGTTGATCAAGAGCCTTTCAACCTACCTTGTTTGATACTAATAATGTTGTCAGAGATTGTACTCAAATTATAATGTTGTTATTATCAATTATTCTTCATATTTTATCCAACGGGTATTCCCCAATGTAATCTCACGTAATGTCTCAGTCTAATCCCTGGCACTTAACATAAACAACTCGCAAGAATCTCTCTAAACGATCTACACTATTTGCGCTGTAGCATGGTGCGGGTGACAGTTGCCCGTATGACGTTGTCAGTACCACGTAGGGATGTGAGGTTATGCAATTCATTTTTATCGCTAACGATACTCGCAGCGTGAATCTAGTTCTCTTTAATATTGTTATGAAAATTAGTGTATTATTCAGTTGTGCAGTGTAACTACGTGTGTGCTACGTGTATAAACTTGTCAATATAAATGTTTTATGGCTACATAATTATCTTTGTACTTATATAAAATAATCAAAATCGGGTTTATGTTTTTTTTTTCGTGACAACATTTTTGCTCTATGGTGCATCGGCGCGGCGGCCATGTTGTTTACCCGTGCGATGCTGTGAGTGCGAGTACGAGTGCAAGCGCGTTATATTGTGACTTAATGTGACACGTATTACGATTTCATTGTTTGTTTTCATTTTTGTTAAATTGTTATTTGTTATAAGTTTGTTGAGTTTGTTGTTATTACCATGCCTAAGCATACAAAAAAACAAAAAGGGACATTATGTCTGATTGGGATCGTGACATACATATTGACAACATAATTGAGTCATCGTTAATAATATCCGTCACAGATTCAGATGATGAATTGAGTGACAATTCAGATGTTCCTGACTCTGATATGAGTTTAGACGAATAACATGTATTTTTTTTTAGCAACCTTTTAAGCAACCTTACCCTATAAATGTTCTGTTGTATAATTAGACCTTTTAAAAATAAAAATTGACCTACGCACAATATACGTTTTTTATTATAAAAAATATCGACTATCCATCGTAGCAGTACATCCCATCACTAAATACGTCTATGGCGTTACGTTATACGCATAACACTTTGCTTAATTTTTCATTCAATTTGATTTTATTTCTTGATTAGAACATTCTGGTTGGGTTTAATTTAATTTACTACAGTTATTAATTATTTAATATATTACGAATGTGGTACAACTGAAATATTAAGTCATAAATTGTAAATCGCGGCAACTTTCAAGAGTGAAACGAAATGTTACTGAAACTGTCACCCGCACCATGCTACAGCGCAAATAGTGTAAGAAAAATTTCAGCGTGGAATAAAAAACATACTCGTACATCTAAAATATTAAGACGGCCAGGTGAAGATTAACTGTTCACGCTCAATGCCGAGGGAGGTACCTTACAAAGCCCTTGAGATTTATGTACTTCCTTTTCATACAACCGCTGTACCGTTTTGCTTACATTAAGCATTGACGTGTCAAGAGTTACTGACTGATAAACTTCAATTCATAATCTAAGATAATTCACATTTTTTTTATCATCACTTACTTTACTACCGGGTGATCCCCTATCTCACCAAGTTCCAAGTTCCCCAAAAAGATTTTACATACATTCATTCCCAATGTCCCCAAAATGTAAAATTAAATTATTTGTAAAGTTCACACTTGACCAAACCTGGTGCTGACGTGTCCAAAAGTGTAAGAATAAAATAAAATCAGTACCTAGTTAAAAATTAACCTAATTTGTGCTATGTGTTTTCGAGATATATCCAGGGTGTATTAGGAATGTATCCAGGTTGTTCTAGGGAAAAATTTAGAGAAAGGGAAGAATTTAGGCTGTATTGGAGGTGCATGCATCCGACAAGCAATTCTTTAGGCCAGGAAAATTGTAAGTAAACATATCATGTAGACTATCAATCAGCGTCGTTTGCTATCTATCAGATATCAGTATTGGCTTGCATAATGTTAATAATATTTAATTAATTGAGCGTAAATTGCAATGAAAAGATTACGCTTTTTACCCCATTGGTTCTCTCAAGCAATTACACATAACATTACACAATACATACGTAAGCATTGATTCGGCGACTGTACCATTCACAATTTCGGTCAAGACAGAGTCGTACGACTTTTCATCATCTGCCTAACCTTTTCCCAACTATGTTGGGGTCGGCTCTCAGTGTAACCGGATGCAGCTGAATAGCAGTATTTTATATGGAGCGACTGCCTATCTGACCTCCACAACCCAGTTACTGGATAATACCCCTTGGTAAGACTGTTTGTCAGACCTTCGGGCTTCTGACTACCCGTAACGACTGGCATAGATCCACAAATAACAGCCGGGACCAACGGCTTAACGTGCTTTCCGAGGCACGGAGAGGTCTCGGTATGTAAAGATGGTCACCCATCCATAGCCAACCGCGGCAAGCGTAGCTTAACCTGATCGATCGACCTGTGCGGCTGTTATTATTTAGCCACGGGCCCCTCTCATACAACTTTTAGTTAATAATAAAAGCTTCGGGGAACTTGGAACTTGGGGAGATAGGGCATCACTCTTACTACCTACTTTAGCGTTATGTATTCTTAGCTGGTTTTTGAGTGACTATTTCTAATAAATAATACCAGATTGTCCCATTGCGGTGCAAAAGCCTCTTCTCATACAGAGAAGGCACGAACATTAATCACCACGCTTGCTCAAGTTGCCATAAGTCCAGGTTTCCTCACGAAATTTAGGATTAAAAATTTTGGTCGCAGTGGAATTTGAACATAAACGACATCGAGTGTGTTGTTCTAAAACTTGATCATTATTTCAGATTCTGAATTCAAATTATAGTAACTTATGCAAGATGTCTTGTATATCGATGTCTCAGTATCATCTTCATGTGTCATGGTCGATGGCTCTCTGGGGAGTACTTCGGGAAGGAATAACTGTATTGGATGGTATTGTGTCCTACTGGAAGAACTCTTACACGTAATTGCAAAATGTTGTCGGTTCTTTTTCCTAAAGCTTACAACATTTTATATAGCAAAATACCGTCGAAAAGCTTGTGTGAAAAATTCCACGGGAGCTCCATAAAATACAATGAATCTTTTCAAATATTTGTTTGAATGTACGAATAAATATTTTGTTTCGTTAAGTAGTCTTAATGTTACCGATTATATTGAAAATGTACTCCAAAACATGTTTATTTGTTTTTCTTTTTTCCATACTAATGATTTGTTTTCTTTTCCAGGTAAATGCTCTTACTTATCTATGAAGAAATCGTAAGTTTTTTTTTTCAAATATTCAGCTTCATTATAAACTTCAGTTCAACAATGTAAATACCTACATAAATAAACTGTGACTTTATGTAGGTACCTAATGTAATGTTCGAAATATTTCAAGATTACAAGCAAATTAGTCGAAATGTTTATACAGGTATTGACCAAATATTGCTTGTTATAAGTAACCCTTATTTGCGATTAACGACGTTGCCTTGTCGAATTAATGATGTTTACTGCTTTTCCAAGTCTCGAATTGATTGCGTCCCGATGTTTGCCGAGACCAGTTGGACCCATTCAGATAGTGAGGACCCTTCAGAAAACGTTCTGATTGGTTGTTAGTTTGTCGTTGGGTGACCCCTGGAGTCGTGATCATAGGCACTTTAGTGAACGGGCATGCTGCCAAGTTCAGCGAGCTCAGTAGACGAGTAAGATTCGTAGTGAGTATTCAATGAGTGGTTTTCTCTTGAAACGCGAACAAAGCTTGTTCAGATTTACAGTTCAGTCATTGTCAGATGTCCTTTGGCCTTCACATTTAATATTAGCGTGACTTGTTTTGGTCTCCCGAAATAGATATTTCAATTATATTGAACAATGATGACTTATTTCGGAATTAGGATGGAAATTAAATGTCTTAAACAGGGCTTTGATATTATACTAGTAGCTTGATATTTAGAATCTTTGTTATGTACCTATTCTATTTACTTGAAAAATATTGAAAAGAGATGGACGCCCTTCGGAGTCGCAGAAATGGCTCCATGATTTTATCTGATCTGAATAAAAGATTCCAATTTTAATCTAAATGAAAACAAAGTCAATTTAATTCAATTTCAGATAAAGATCAAAGTTGACATTATCTTGAAATCGATAGCTTTTAAATTACAAAACTTAACTAATACAGAATACTTTGCTTTAAAACCTCACTTCTTTGGTATTACTTAAACTTTGCTCATTCCTTTATGCACATATTTCATTACACCCACCATTCATCCACCCATTAACTCGTTTCACTAGACCTTGCTTGATTGAAAGATGTGTACTTTACCTGCCTAAATCAATATTACCCTGTTCGGTGTTGTATAAAGTTAGAAACAAGTTACGTGGATTTACAAGAATATCCTTTGATCAAAACAGACACGGATATTTTTGGACACATTCAATACCCTGTTACATGAAAAGTGGCGCAAGTACTTTATTGCACATCACAATAATACATAACAAAAAATAGATCGACCACTACAAAATATACAATGGGCGGCCTTATAACTTTCTGCGATCTCTTCCAGGCAAACTTGGAATGGACAGTGTCTTAACGTAAATTCTAACAATTTTTGAAACGATAAAGGCTCCTACAAACAGGCGCGACACGCGATATAATCGCGCGCTACACAAAGGCACCGCTCGTTGCGCGACTTGCGGTGCCTTTGTGTCGCGTGTCGTGTCGCGCTTGTTTAAAGGAGTCATAATACAACCATCCTTTAGCATTTTAGTTTGAATGTATGCAGCAAACTTAATTATTATTAGGGCAGGGACTAATAACCGACGAAAACTTTCAACACAGGGAGGTCTAGAAACATGTGCTGAATTTATGGTTTCAGTTTTTGTGCTTCGATGTCCTCGCCACCCTGTATTACCCACAGATATGAATAAAGTTTTAAAACTAACTAAATTATAATGTAGGTATTTAATTTTGTGATTGAAAATTTGCGCTCGGGACTTACTACTTCCGAACTGCTGTCAACGGAACAAGTTTATATAATCTAATTGGTTGCCGAACCACACCCCTAATTTTGTTAATGTATTTACTGCCGTAATTAGACAATCACTCTCTTTTATAAGTGCTTTAAGTCCAGCACTTGACATCATACATACCTACAGTCCTAAAGACATAAAATCACGCCTTTTTCCCATGGAGGTAAGCAAAAATAATAGAATACCACGTTCCACATACAATGAGGAAATCAGACGTTCTATAGAGACTAGAACTAAGTATTTGAGAGGTTGTCATATTCTTGTTTCTTTAATGCTGGCCACTATCATTCCTGCAAGTTTGTTTTCGGTGATCAGGTACAGAAAAATATAAGTTCAAACTTCAAATTGTTCAGCATGATCTCGAAACTTTAATATTAGAAGCCAAGGCCAAGATAGGGCAACGTTTAGGCCAGTTCGTAGCCTAATTTATGGAGGTAGACTTCTAAGCCGTAGGTAGGTACAGCAGGTAAGCAATTAAGAAGATTGGGGTCATCTGTTTCTTCAGTGCCGTGCAGTATGTTTTCGGCTCGATTTATAGTCACGGATCGGTCAAGGTCATTCTGTAGTTGAAACTTTTTGGTACTTCGAAAATAAAAATGAAAAAAAAATTACGGTATTTTAAGACAACCCTACGACGAGGCTCATAATCTCCGCAGTGGATATAAAAGAGAAAGACGATGAAAAAGTCAGCACTCAACCACAAAGAGCGTACTTGGCAATCGAAGACATCCGGGTATTGCCGTGGTCTCAATCCCATCATCGCGCATGGGACATTAAAAAAAAACATTAATTAATTTTGTAAATCATGAAATGTTTATTTTCTCTTGACTGTAATTACCTGTCAAAAAGAGTAACCTAGATAAAGATTAAAACAAAAGACGAACTAGCTAGTTTTTTTTTATTTGAACCCCCCTCCGCGATCCCCTATCGCGGAGGGGGGTTCAAATAAAAAAAACTGAAACTTCCTACTCTATTGGTACCTACTCTCTATCTGAAAGCCTTTGTAGTAAGAAATATTATTAAATAAACACTTGGAAAGATTAACTATTCATATGAACCCAATTTATTTTAATTTCACTGCCAATAACAAACGTATTTTAAAGCAAAGAGACTGTTAATCAATTTGGTTAATTAAGATGAGGTTTTAGTTAGTTTCAGAACATTAATTACGTTTCACATCATAGATAAATGTGTAATATTATAACATTTCCGTGGGCATATTTTCGACGGTCTCAGTATTCTCGAATATTCATTGAATAAATAATTATTATGCTGATGGAACCTCTTGATATGACGCAATACCCGAAGAATCTGATGTAGATGCTATAGTACCCCATGTTAATTAAAGCTGAACCGTTACTAAGAAATTAATTAAAGTTAATTAAATTAAATGAACAGAACACTGATTATTTTTCCTACATTAAAAGGTAATGTTTTAATCAAAGCTGTAATAAATTACGTGAAAATCATTATAATAATTTTATATTCGATTGACAATTTCCCGAACATTTTTCGTTTATGTTGGTAGCAATTATAATAACAGCGAGGACATATAAATCAAATCAGTAATGTTATTTTTACCACATGTACCTAATACTTAATGGATAATGGGGAATAAAGAATGTTGTCCGCAACTCCATGCGCATATTTTTCGTAGCATAATAAGCCTATAATGTTCCCACTTCTGGAACCTCCTCTCTCCTCGAGCGGGAGTGGGCTATAATCTACCACGCGGGCCCAGTGCGAGTTGGTAGATGTCACCATGTCTTCGAATTTGCGTACGGGTGGGAAAATCGATTATTCGATCCACCCCAGCTCCTAAAAGAAGATCAGCAACGCATTCATGTTACTGACCGTCTCACAGAGGTTTATTTAATATTTATTTATTTAATACTTCAAGCACATAAATGTACAGAGGCGGACTTAATGCCATAGGCATTTTCTACCAGTCAACCTTTGGGTGATGCAGAGACAAACAGTGGTAGGTGCAATCAGACCACCCACTGGTAATAATAATTATGAAACCTATAATGAAATAAAATGTCGGTGAGTATTATTTATTACTAAAACATTATAACTAACTTTTATAACATATTTGCTCGTAAAGGGTTTCTTATTTCACCAAATTCAATATCGTAATTGTATCTCATTACGTACTTGTGCGGTAATGTAATGTAAATCGCACGGTTTATCAAGAAGCTCCGTCAAAACGAACGGTACTTTTTTAAATCTTAGCAAAGAGTTTTTACTTCAGAAAAGTAGTCAACATTTTATGAATAAAATTAACTTTGGGAGATAAAATATAATAAATAAACATTTAATTCTTTAGTTTAATTAATTTTGACAATAAATTACAACCATTAATATCAGTAACAAAAACAAAAATATTAACTTACTTTATTAATATTACTGGCTGTTTTGTGCCTTATCGCATCGCTTATTTGTTAAGAAGTAAAAATTATTCCGCGCGCTTTTTCTTTTCGCTGTACTTTTTTTTATTTGAAAATGTCGAAAGTCCGAGTTTTATTTATTTCCTCGCAAATATTATGTTATAAAACGTCGTATGACATACGTGCGCTTTGATAATTACAGCCTCTGCTTTCTTTTAGCCCTCGCCTACGGCTCGGGCAAGCAATATCGCCTCGGCTGTAATTTTCAACTTACCGCACTTATATCATAATGTACTATTATTACATTCATTGGAATATTGATCCATCATCCCTTTTAAGACCCACTCTTTCGGAGGCTCTACTGAGGCCATCGAGAATTGTACTGAGGTCTCTTAGGAGGAAGGTGACTTATGTACCTACTCGCCATTGATGTTAATGCCAGCCCCTTTCCAGTCCAGAACCTTGAAGACAGGGCAACTGTTCACCGCTGCACTGGAAGATCAGTGCAGCGGTGAACAGTTTCGGAGAGATTTATCATGTCAAACGCCCATGTAACACCCACTCTCATCAAGATCGGATACGCTACAGTCGATGTCGTGGACGAGTACCTATCTTTATAGAGGACAAACTGTCCAGGAAGGTAGGTCACTTCGAGAAAGAGGTCAATCGTCAAATCCGACTCGGCTGGGCAGCGTTCGGTAAGCTACGCAATATCTTCTCGTCCCACATACCGCAGTGTCTCAAAACGAAAGTCTTTGAACAGTGCGTATTGCCCGCGATGACATATGGCACTGTAACGTGGTCGCTCACAATGGGCCTTATAAGAAGGCTTAAAGTCACCTAAAAGGTAATGGAGGGCTTATGCTTGGAGTTTCTCTGCGTGATCGAATCAGAAATGAGGAGATCCACAAGAGAACCAAGGTAACCGACATAGCCCGAAGAATTGCCAAACTTAAGTGGCAGTGGGCAGGGCACATTGCTCGCAGAACAGATGGCCGATGGGGCCGAAAGGTTCTGGAATAGGGACCGCGTACCGGAAGACGTAGCGTTGGAAGGCCTCCCACAAGGCGCTCCGACGACCTTGTGAAGGCCGCAGGAACCCGTTGGATGCGAGAAGCACAGAACCGGTCGAAGTGGAGGTGATTGGGGGCCGCACAGCTTTCGGCTGAAATGATGATGATGATGATGATCCCTTTTAAAACTTTTCTCTTAATCAAACAAACTATTAAATCAAAATATTAATTCAGTATAAAATTAAATAGCGTACCTATTCACGACATGAAAGTAAATTAACAGAAATATAATTACGCTTCCGTTTTATACGGAACACATTCGTGGAAGTGGAAACAATATGAACTGTGTGTTGTGTTGTATTATATTGTGTGCGTTACGGTAGTAAGCGTTAATGTGACGGTTTGTGATGGTAATTCCGGTATACGACGGTTATGCCGCATTTAGACCCAATTTCGCCATTGAAACTGAACACGATCAGCGCATCTAAACAGCGTTCAGAAGCTGTCAGTGTCAATACTCCACAACAATAATGACAGTGACAGTTCTTGAACGCGGTTTAGATGTGCTGATCGTGTTCAGCTTCAATGGTGAAATTGACCCTTAGTGACGAGTGATTACGTTGAAATGCTCCGAAAACTTACCGCTGCAGTAAGATGCTGATACAAAGAAAAGCATGTTTCGATATGAGACCTTTGAATTAAAGAATAGTGACTGTGTTGCTTGCAGGTTGTAGAATCTACCGAAGTACTAATGTTTTAGGGTCTTAAACACCACAAATTCCCCACCATATCTAAATTGTTTTAGAGAATCCTATTAAAAAGCAAGAAGGGTACAAATGTAGCAAAGAACGTTAAAGAATTTTTGTGGTTATGATTTACCTACGGTAATTGTAAAATATTGATTCACTGAAGAATTTCGTTTTATATTTGAAGCTCCAATAGAACCAATTTATTCCGTATACCATATTTTCAATATTCGCATTCATCGCTTTTATTCATTTTAATCAAGCTCTGAAACGGTTTTAATATTTTTATTACGCTCGGTGGCGTTGGACACGTGTCATAAGTTGAGATCATACACGACAGGAGACGATGACATATGCCCCGCACCCGCTACGAAAGTTCATCAGCATTTTTAGTTTACCCGCTCTGCTTATTCATTATTTTTTTTAATACATTCTAGGGATAGACATTGCGATCAGAACGCTTGTATTGTGTTAAATGTAATCTACCTACTTTCTGAAATATTGATTTTATTTGATACTAGCTCACCCGAAAGACTTTGTCCTGACCTAATAATTGATACAAAAATCCCATAGAAAAAAGCACTTCCAGTGTTTCCCGAATTCACAATATGCTAGGCAACTTTTTTAATATTTCTTTCCCTAAAAATTCGGTCAATTACGATTAGGTATTTTAAAACAAAAATTAACTTAGGTAATCGGTCCTGCCGTTCCCAAGCGATACACATACCAAACGATCAGCATGTCGTTTTTACTAGAATTTTTGTATAACATAGTTGTACTTTTTGTTTTTGTCAATATTGCGGATTTTCTTTTTTTAGGGTTTCGTACCCAAAGGGTAAAAACGGGACCTTATTACTAAGACCCCACTGCCCGTCTGTCCGTGATAGCTAGACAATTTAAATTTTCACAGATGATGTATTTCTGTTGCCGCTATAACAAAAAATACTAAAAACAGAATAAAATAAATGTTTAATGGGGGCTCCCATACAACAAACGTGTTTTTTTCCGTACCACAAGGCAAAAAGCCTTATGTGGTACGGAACCCTTCGTGTGCGAGTCCGACTCGCACTTGGCCAGTGTTTTATATAATTATGATAGGTACTTTTCTAAGTGCTGGCACTGACCTCAAAAAATTTGTAGGCCCCTAATTTGTTTCGTACCTACTTTTGATTTCGTTTTGTTGGTTAATTTCGTGTTACATAAATTATATAAAAATATAATTTCATATTTTTGAGTTACTTTCTTTTTGAAGTCGGTTTAATTTTTTTTTAATTACTTTTTATTTTTTATATAGATTAGGAATAACTTTTTTTATTAGCTATTAATGACCCCCTGCTGGGCAAAGGCCTCCCTACTCTCTTTCTACCTTTCTCTGTCCAGAGCTGTCAAGGACCAATCTTTATTAAAGGAGTCCAGCTCGGAATAACTAATGAAGAATTAATAATTACCTAATATTTCTATAGTGGTTGCACGTGTAGATTCATGTTTATGGATAGGAAAAAGTAAGCCTTTTTTTTTGTTCTGGTTGGGAAATCATCAAATGACCCCTCCCGCTCTGGGTGGAGCGGAATGGAGTGTCAGACTCTTACTGACTAAAACCCACCCGTGTTCCTTCCTTAGCCCTTTATGTTGAGCCGACTTCCAGTTTACCCAGTTGCAGCTGAACACGAATATTTAACATGGAGCGACTACCGACAACCCAGTTACTGGGAACAAAAAAAAAACAAAAAAATGAGAGATAATACACATCCTATTTTTTCACGCTCGTTTTCCCAGAAGGGTTTGTTATGTTAAAGTCCCATGTGTAATGGGCGAGCTTATTGCTTTCAACCGGCACAGATCCAGACTGGGCTGCTAAAAACACAAATTAAACAAATAACGTGATCGTGATTTAGTCGCTATATACTCGACCTACTGCGAAAACTAGGTTTATTGACCACTCACTACATTATTAACTAAGCAAGGAATCAAACAGAAGATACCCGTATACTAGTAATTTCCAACGCCCACCATGCTTGGTGCTACAGGCAGGCAATTTGCTCGAAAGCCCACCCGTATTTTTACAAAGCTGAGTTCGGATTGGACCCGAGTGCAATAAGAAATTCAGTGGCTTATAATAATATTTCCTACCTGGGGTGAATCTTTTTCTTGAACGTAGCATTTCCTCGGGCTGTTTTCATGGGTTTGCTGCAATGATGCGATTTATTCTATATTTTCAGGAGAGAACCTGAAAAAAACAGACTTCCTGAACTTACACATTATGATATGATTGGTACAATGTAATTTTTCTTGTAAAAAAAAAACGATTTATTAATCGAATTATTATCTAAATTCGCAATTTTAATGCACGTGGACTTTTATTTAAAAAAATGTGCCAGTCTAGGTGCTGCAGCGCCAAACAAAATTCACCTTAAACCAAAGAATGCCCAAGTCTTGACAAAACTTTTAAACTAGATAGCAGAGATAGCGTGCAACACAAGTAATTATTTTCCTGACAGCTGGAAAACGTCAATTACTGTAGCAAGCTGCCCTATAAACAGTCATAACGAACCAACTTGGATGGAAATGCCATGTTCACCGCACACGACACAGAGATTGTAAGGCGCCATGCAATTTTAACGCTATAAAGGAATATAGGCCTTAGGCTTACCTCTTTGTACATACTAATTTGTTTACCTAATCGTTTTTCGTTGTTCAAAAGTCAAGGAGTATATATTTTTTTTACAGAAAATAGGTAGGTACTGAACCCAACTTGTAGTCAACTGCATTAAGCGAGGTCACAATTCTTTCCATGTAGTCAAGCCCCGCAATTGCGAAACACACTTTTTACCATAATCTGGAGGATTTTGAAGGATATTCATAATCCATTGCTTTATATTTTTGAAAAGTTCGTCTGCTGGACAACGTAATTAACACAATAGATATTGTTAAATTGTCAGAATGACTGATGATGATAGCTTTGTTAGTGCGTTTTGCAATTATACTCGTATGAAAAAGCTTGTTTGATTACTGCACTACTGTAATACACTACTGTAATACACTTAAATGGAGTAACCCGAATAATGAGTTTTTACCAGCGTCTGTTAAGTAAGTAGTACTACTTATGTACTTAACATGCAGACGCTGGTAAAAACTCATTATTCGGGTTAATACATTTAAGTTAATGTAGACCTTAATAAACAGGAAATTAAACATATTTTGTATTGTCATGCAATTGAAATAAGGTGTTCCTTTATCGAAAAGGGAAGATATTCTAGTTGCCTACTAAATAGTGAAAATAGACAAGAAACTACATGAGGACCACGACCGCTCTGACAAGAGTGCTACGAAGAAGAAGAGACTGATGTGGTCAACTGGACCCGCGGGTCCAGAAGCGACCGGGTCCAGCTCACCGAAGACTCAAATAGTAAATAGGTTTAAGCCATCCTGAACTCACCCTAGCTCGATATTAAATCTACGCGACTCCCGACCTACTAAGCCTTCTCCGCAATGAAAGTAATCTACAGCCAGTTCACTATGCGACTGCAGTATCCAACACGAAATGATAAAATACGAGTATATGAATAGTAGAGAATGTGAAGACGATGTGGATCATTTAGTTTAGGCATTTTATATTTATTATTATTCTCTCTATGGTCTGGCAGTTTGAGTAATTCATGTGGCCTACCCAAATGTCCTTTCTTTGGTATTGTTCGTCGAATCGTTGAGCTCCTTAAGTCTTGAGTTGAGCTGCATGATTTCTGACAAATGCGTGCACTGACTGGACAGGTCCTCTCAATCTGTGTGGTTCTTTCCTCAAAAGACCATCTCAGACATCGACCTACATGGTCTTCATATAACTTGACCAAGATTATGTCTGGACTTTAAAAGAGACTATGACCTCTGAGTTTGTTTCGGCCTTTCTTCTCAGAGTAGTCAGATAGGAAACGCCGACCTCATCTAGTTTAAAAAAAATTATGATTGACGTGTAAAAGTGTTTGTGCAAACCTACTTACAGAAATAAAATCATTTATCATTTATCATTTATACTACCTACATATTTCTTTAATTACGGTCTTATTTGATTTTCATAATTATGTTTTCCACAATTCAGTATCTGCATCAAAATACTTAAGACAAAGACGATGAAGATGTTGCTATTCTGATTTATGTTTTAAAGCATAGGTACCTGCGTGCTTAATCATAAAACCTGTTGGTATCAAAATGTTATGGCTGTTTAGGCTCATCTGGTCAAAATCCTAATCCTAAAGATTCCTACTTCAAGCAAATTGTTAAAGGCTCGATGCGACTGCGCGACGCGACTCTAGTACAATAAAATCTATGAAAACTTCATGGAATTGTTCTGTCAGAACCGCGTCGCTCCGTCATCGTGACGACGGCAAACGGTCATCGACATCGTGTATGCAGGTACCTTTCCAGCTAGATCCAACTGATGCTTATTTCTCTGTTTAAATTGATCTCTCGCTAATATGTATGCCTGCATCATTCTCCTTAGTTGTACCAACCCTTTGCTGAGTAATCTTTCTCTTCAATCTTATGCCAATGATCCCTGATCCGTACGGTTCAGCATCATCATCATCATTGGCAGCCTTGTTCCAACTCTTCAATCTTATGCCAATCATCCCTGATCCGTATGGTTCATCATCATCATCATCATTGGCAGCCTTGTGCCAACCATTGCTGAGTATAATTTATAGGCCTCCTAACCTTTGGTTTTTATGCCAATCATCCCTAAATCGTACGGTTCATCATCATCATCATCGGGCAGCCTTGTTCAAAATCTTCAATCTTATG
Organism: Luperina nickerlii; assembly: GCA_963855955.1. Classification (NCBI taxonomy): domain Eukaryota; kingdom Metazoa; phylum Arthropoda; class Insecta; order Lepidoptera; family Noctuidae; genus Luperina; species Luperina nickerlii. The sequence continues at coordinate 11,177,514 of OY979681.1, read as the reverse complement.
CCAATCATCACTGATCCGTACGGTTTATCATCATCATTGGCAGCCTTGTGCCAACCACTGCTGAGTATAATTTATAGGCCTCCTTACCTTTGGTTGTTATGCCAATCATCCCTAATACGTACAGTTCATCATCATCATCATCGGCAGCCTTGTTCAAACTCTTCAATCTTATGCCAATCATCCCTGATCCGTACGGTTCATCATCATCATCATCATTGGCAGCCTTGTGCCAACCACTGCTGAGTATAATATTTATAGGCCTCCTAACCTTTGGTTGTTATGCCAATCATCCCTAATCCGTACGGTTCATCATCATCATCATTGGCAGCCTTATTCAAACTCTTCAATCTTATGCCAATCATCCCTGATCCGTACGGTTCATCATCATCATCATCATTAGCAGCCTTGTGCCAACCACTGCTGAGTATAATTTATATGCCTCCTAACCTTTGGTTGTTATGCCAATCATCCCTAAATCGTACGGTTCATCATCATCATCATCGGGCAGCCTTGTTCAAAATCTTCAATCTTATGCCAATCATCACTGATCCGTACGGTTTATCATCATCATTGGCAGCCTTGTGCCAACCACTGCTGAGTATAATTTATAGCCCTCCTTACCTTTGGTTGTTATGCCAATCATCCCTAATACGTACAGTTCATCATCATCATCATCGGCAGCCTTGTTCAAACTCTTCAATCTTATGCCAATCATCCCTGATCCGTACGGTTCATCATCATCATCATCATTGGCAGCCTTGTGCCAACCACTGCTGAGTATAATATTTATAGGCCTCCTAACCTTTGGTTGTTATGCCAATCATCCCTAATCCGTACGGTTCATCATCATCATCATTGGCAGCCTTATTCAAACTCTTCAATCTTATGCCAATCATCCCTGATCCGTACGGTTCATCATCATCATCATCATTAGCAGCCTTGTGCCAACCACTGCTGAGTATAATTTATATGCCTCCTAACCTTTGGTTGTTATGCCAATCATCCCTAATCCGTACGGTTCATCATCATCATCATTGGCAGCATTGTTCCAACTCTTCAATCTTATGCCAATCATCCCTGATCCGTACGGTTCATCATCTTCATTGGCAGCCTTGTGTCAACCACTGCCGAGTATAATTTATAGGCCTCCTAAACTTTGGTTGTTATGCCAATCATCCCTAATCCGTACGGTTCATCATCATCATAATTGGCAGCATTGTTCCAACTCTTCAATCTTATGCCAATCATCCCTGATCCGTACGGTTCATCATCTTCATTGGCAGCCTTGTGCCAACCACTGCTGAGTATAATTTATAGGCCTCCTGTCTTTTGTGCCACACTTCCCTGATCTGTGCGAGATCTGTACGGTTACCACAGAGTTGATACATCAAAGCGGCGATAATTACACCGACCAAAAATGTTAAAGGAAAATAAATAAAATTAATTTATTAAAACATCCAACATCGCTTACGAAATGAATCATGGAATAAACAAAAAACTGTTGTGTTCGGGTAATTCAAATTGGACGTTGTTCTCGAAAGGACATAGATACTTATGTAAATATCCGTACCTGCGTGTTTTTCTTTCTTCCTACTTCATTTTCTTTCGGTTTCTGCTGTTTATTGTACTGGGACACCCACACTGTATAAATCTATCATCATTTCAGCCGAAAGAGGTCCACTGCTGGACATTCTATACTAAAATAATAAAGATGAAGAGTTTGTTTGAACATCCTAATTGCATGATTCATAAGGTAAAGCATTAGAGAGTGCTTTACGATCGAAAAAAAATTTTGCCTCCTTTCCGCAACTGTTTCTATTGTTATTCTCCTGCTAGTACACAGACAGAACCTACAGAAATTATATACCATTGTATAGATAATTTAATGGAGATTAATTCTGTCCTTGTCAAAAATTGATTTAATGCAGTAGATACGAATAAAACATCAAATATTTAAAATAAGTTCCCGTCAATAAAGTGTGAAACCTGAAAACATTGTAGCTTGCGAAAAAATCAATTAATTGAGTATTTTTTTGTTTTAATAGATTCGTTTCACCCATAGGAGTAGTTTAATTATAATTAATAAAAACTTAACTAATATAATATCTATATCTGTTTTTTTTTTTGTTTTTATACGATCAAATGAGCATTAGGAGTCGTGTACTTTTGGATTTTCCAAATTTTCTCTGGAAATACCAGTCGGATCTGAAAAAATCTTTTTGTATTTAATGCTTAAGGATGTTTAGAGGATTTACATCATGCTGGGATTACGAGCCGAGCAAAACGAACAAACGTCAGAAATTACGCAAAGCGAAAACGAAGTTACAGCGCGGGCGGGCGATGCGACGCCAGGCGGGTGGCTCGGGGAACAAAATATGTCACGCGGGCGAAGTCGCTGTGAATTTAGTTATTTTATAAATGCGATAAAAAAAATAAACAATAAAAAAATAAAATCAGGAGTTAATAATTCGGCAACGTAGTTATAAAATAACTAGCAGCGCCCCGCGGTTTCACCCGCGTAAGTTTCGATCCCGTGGGAATATCGGGATAAAAACTATTCTATGTCCTTTCAAATTTTATCTAAATCGGTTTAGCGGTTTAAGTGTGAAGAGGTAACAGACAGACAGACAGACACACTTTCGCATCTATAATATTATACTATGGATAAAATTTCAATTTATTGCTCAAAACATTGTCATTTTTAAGCAAAAATATGTGAGAACATTGATCTTATTTAAAAATGGAGAAAATTAATTCAGAATACAATATCGAGTTCATTACGTTGATGACAATATTTTAATGAACTGTCTTCATTAACCATTTAGCAAGGGAATGAAAAGAAAATCGAGTTTTTTTTTTAAATTCATGTAATTTATTACTCGATCAATATTATTTAAAGATGGAATCGAGCAACATTTGAATTCCAGTAAGTTTTTCTTCTAAAAATAAAATTCTTGGAACTACCTAGTTTGAATTTCGAACTTAAACTCGGTAGGTACTTCAAAGAGGTTTCATTATCCCCAAATAAACCTACTTTTTATTTGTATTTAGGGTCTTCAATTTGTTTGTCCCAATTGATCTAGTTTGGTCTTTGTGACGAAAGCTGTTTTCGTCCAAATAAGCTCTTTGTATATTTCCACGGTCTGAGTGTCCAACAAGATTCTATCTAGTTCAATTATAGCATATCTAAGTACTTTTTGTTTGTTTTCCTTCACAAAATATTTGAGTCTCTTGTGTCAATACTCCAGAATCACCAGAATGTCTATATTTATTTTAATGACAGATATATCCTAACCAGCAATTTAGTCCTATTATTTCAGCTCATAACTCTAAAAAGCTCTATAAACGATTTATTAAGGTTTTAGCGGTGCCAGAGTGTTGTATAAAAGCGTTCAACAGTACATTATTGCTCTAAATGCTTAGAGAGCTAAAAATACCTATAAATAAAGAATGTAAACGTTTACTTCGCCATTTTATACAACCGTTATAGTCAAGTACTATAGCAAGTTCTAAAATAACTAGTACATAAAAATATTGCTCTATGAAATTGTTAACAGGTGCCTTTATTTATCTGATTAGCGTAATAAGGGTTCCAAACGAACTGCAATAGTAGTTTCGTTATAGCAGTGATGAACACTCAACTACAAGGCGATATTGTGATATTGTGGATATTCAGATCGCTGCTATAGTACGTTTGCGTTAGTAGTCACAAAGACTTTACAATAAGAGTGGCTTTGTGATGTAGTCTAATTTCAGAGCACGCTAATAGAACGTAAGTGTATTATAATAGTTTTTAGATGCATATTATAATTTTATCGATAAGCATGTCACACAGACACTATAATAGAGCAGAATTATTGTATAACAACTTTTTTGGTGCCTAGCACTGCGCTTGTTGGTATTATAAATGGGTATCTATCACTATAATGAGGCAAAAGTGGCATATACATGTAGATAAATGTTTCTATTAAATGACAGCTAAGTCCCAAAAAGGATTATTGGCTCGCTTTTACAACAATATTCAGACATTTTGATACGGAATTAATGCGACGTACATTCTGCCCAAAAAACAAAACAAAAGGATTTAAAGAATTGGAAAAGACATAAACGCAGTGGAACATACAGAAGAGAAGTGAATAGACGTTTTGAAAAAGCAGCTTCGCCATCATCAAACAATCAAAGCAGTATAGTAGCCAAAATCAAGTTGGAATCACAATTACGGGAAACGGTTCCGTACAAAATGTGTCTTATAAAGATATTATTTCTAAAGAGAGTCCTTACTCCAGCGAATTTTCTGAATTTTCAAACAATGATTCAACATTAGAAGACCAACAATTTCGTGATGGCGTGAAAAATTTGGCCATTAATTATAATATTTCGCATGAAGACAATATTCAAAGATTATATTCAGAGTTGACGCAATAAAGTGTAAACTTATCTCGATCTCTTATACGTACAACTCAACAACTTATTTTGTGCCATTATTACATACTGTATAATGAAGACATTTTACTAGTGCCTAAGGTTATTTACGCAGATGGTACATAAATAAAGATCTTTATTAATTAAATGGTTCTTTATTTTGAACTAAAAAAGAAAAACCTTACATTTCTCATTATTCTATCAGTCTTGATCTCACGTTAAAATCAACCCACATGATTAACTTAGCTTATACAACATCAGGTACCTAGGTACTCGAAAATATGTCAAAAACATAAAATGTTAGAATATTCACTTCACTTCACTTTTCATATTTACTTATATTCTTCATTTAAAGGTATTATAAAACAGGAGTCTTAGGATTAGTATATAATCCACAGTTTGCACTTAATATAAAATGTGTGATTTTCCACTGTCATTCCGCTGCTGTAAGCAAATAAAAACTGGTTATATGACTAATTCACACTATTCGTCAGTAAACAGTTTATAATTCAGTTCTTTTTTTCATTACCTATGGTCTTCGAAAAATAATAAAAAAAACCATTGTGTACTCGTATTATATATTCAGTCATGCTCACACTGAACCCCAATTTTAGGTTGAATCCACGATGACTGACAGTGAAAACATTGTCACGGCAAGTACTATAATGGCTCTTAGAATATCGAAATCACTTTATATGATAAATATTTTAGTAAAAGCTCAACAATTCAAGGGGGGCACTTTAAATTCATGGTAAACCCATCCCTAGTTTATCAGTAAAGCTGCAGTCGCACATCATTTCCACCGTAATAGACTAATATTATAATAACAAAATAAAATCTTACTCACCTCAGATTGCTTGTATCCTTTTGTAAAATTATTTTTTGCACTCTGCACTCACGAATGTAAAATAATGAATGGTGAAAGAAAAAGGTGAGGTAAAGGAAACTAAACTCTTGTATAGTATGAAAAAGTACTATAAAAGGTCTTACAGTAGCCAGTACATCATTATTTTGAGACCTGCATCACTGTTACATAGATTTTATTGGACCTTTTCGTCATTAGGAACACTGCAATAATAGTAGATTTTACAACAAGTGCACAAAACAAACCATTTTTATCCGAGACTTTTAGCAGCCCGAGCCGAAGGCGAGGGCTGATAGTAATGTCGAGGATAGAAATGGTTTTGTGGACGAGTTATAAACTCTGCTTTTCACTTCGATTGCGAGGAAATAAAACAGTAGTATAACATAACATTTATTTAATTAAAATTCAAAGTAAAATTAGAACAGTTTTGAATACTGAAGGAAATTATTTTTTTTTAAATCTTACGACATTTATATTAGGCTGCAGACCTATACAGCCTACTATTAAATTAATTTTGTAATAATAATTTTCTTAAATCAACTAACCTACCGTACTTGAAATAAAATTTTAATATCTATTATATCTTAAAAAACACATAAGGCAAATAAATTAAAGTAAATATTATATAATAACAAATTCTATCTATGAACTTCTTATTGCATTTGGCTGTATAGCTCATTTTCTTTGCCTTAATATAATACATTTATGAGTAGATACGTTAATGCCCTTGTGCACAAAATTCGATTTTGTGCAGCCTATACCCTGCACAAAGAAGCACTTTCAGAGCATGAGAAGTGAAAAATTATTTTGTCACTGAACAGAGATATAAATGCGCCACTTCCGAATAAAAGATACGTTCTTTGGGGTTTTATAGGACCAAGGACAGTTTTTTACAAAACGTTCTATGGTTTTTTATAGTACTAGTTTTTGCTGCTTGGGATGCAGGATAATTTCTACTACAGAGTCCTTTAATTTCCTCTTACGATAGAGAGTTTCCAGACTTTTCCCCTTTCAACATCCCTTGATATTCTTATTGTAGCACATTGCAATATATAACGGAAATATTAAATATGTTATCTCTATTTGGCAGGAAATGTACAAAAGTCAAAAAATTCACATTAAAAAATGTATGTTCAAAGGAAAGGTAGGCTGTTTGAAGAGAGATCTCAATGAGTTACCATCATTCTGGACACGAGGCTATAAAGGAAGTAGGTCGAGGAATATTTCAATGCGAACGAATGGTACGTCGAGAGGGGCAGATCTGTTTATTTGCACATGGAAAAGGTGGATTTTAATCAGGCGAAGATTTATGACGGTATTTTTTGGACCTATTGATTTTCGTCATCAGTCGCTGCTATCGTAGAATTATAAAGAACTGCTCGAACCTATAATGTGCTTTCTAGTTTGGGATCATCCTTCTCTACACTGAGTAGGTAACCTATTTTATTTCTATTTGCAGTATATTTCGTATTCCTTTTTTTAGCCTAAACTTCGACTACGTAATCTACGTTCCCAATTCTGATATAACGGCAACCATAAAATTCAACCCCAAAATTCTAATGACGTAACAAGCCAAAGGTTTCAGGCAGCATTTCCTAAATTAATCATAGAACAAAATAAACGTAACACGTATGTACGTCAGCAAATGTTATGTAACCAACATATTCAGTTGTTTTCACAGGCGTAGCAGGCAAGCCCTGCTCCTGACATATTAATTTTGATTCAATAATAGAGTATGCTCGGAGTATTAGGGCTCTGAGTACTTTGTATGTAAGTACTTAAATATATTTGGAGCTCCTAATTTATTTTGAAGGCCAAAATAAGTATAAGAAGATGAAATAGAGGTATTTTATGAACTGTGAGCCGTGCCTTTGGCTTCGCTCGCGTCGACTAATACTGTTAGAACTAAAATCTGCGCAGAGGATATTTAATTTTGTAAGAATTAATCAAAAATTGTGTAATGTTTGTAGGTAGGGAAGAAGGCGTGAGATTATTATGGCTTTAAGTGAAGTTTAGATTATTGAGCATACAAATGAAAAATAGATAGAGAGACGTTGAGCTTTGTAATCAAAACATTAGTAGGATTTAAAAATAATATGCTTTCAATGTCAATAATGACGATGATAATTATAATGAAACAATACCCACATTAAGAGGAAATTGTATTCACGTGAATAGAACAAAAAAAGTGTCCTTAGGAATGTAAATTATACGGACATTTACAACGTGATCTCATGGAAATTCTCATCGATGAAAACAATAGGCAAATGAACAGAGATTACACCATCATTGTAACGATTTCTCTCTTTGATGTTAAATATGTTTTTGTATGTTTACAAAACTTTCCGCCACATTATTATTTTGTTTCAATAAAAATACGCGTGTTTGGGTTGAAAACAAATGATCTAGTAGGTACCTGAGGACAATGAATAAGATAAAAATAATGGATCAAGATAATAAAGATCAGAAGATTATAAGGATCAAGATGATAAATAATGAAGAGAGAGAAACTGGGAATAAGAAATAAAATCATTGATGAGAGGATTTATTTACTTACAAGAATCTTTTCTAGAGGTAGTTACTACTGGCTCACATTGTTCTCATCATCTGCTCCTTTAATTCAAATAAGTACATATTTTATATTGCAACACTTAGAAAACCCGTAGCTCTTTTCCAGTTAGGTACTCAGCTCAGTGTCAAATTTCATCATCATTTCAACTGAAAGACGTCCACTGCTGGACGTATGCCTCCCCCAAGCACCTCCACTTCGACCTCCAACCGGTTCTGTGCTTCTCGCATCCAACGAGTTCACAAGGTCGTCGGACCACGTCTTTCAGTACGCGATCGCCACTCCAGAACCTTTCGGCCCCATCGGCAATCTGTTCTGCGAGCAATGTGCCCTGTCCACCGCCACTTAAGTTTGACAATTTTTCGCGCTATGTTGGTTAGTGTCACATTTGCCTTACGTTAACTTACATATCTACTTAGCCAATGTTGATACTGCTCCCAACATCTTAGTCTTCTTTTTCATCGTGTGGATGGTACCGAATCAACGATAAGGAAGAATGAGAAACGATGTATTGGACTGTGTAAAAGATGATATATGTAGTTACAAAGGGGATGACTACTAATAGAGAAGAATAGAAAAAAAGACATGGGCCAACCCTAAATAAATTGGGATGAGGACAGGAGAATGATGATGATGGATGGTACTGAATCCTTTGCCACTTCTACTGCGCTGTCAGTGGCAGGACTAGTGTTGCCCAAATGCAAGACCAAGACAAGACCTTAGCCAGTCTTGGTCTTGGTCTTGCGTCAATACACCTGGTCTTGGTCTTGGTCTTGGTATTGCGCTCTCAGTCTTGGTCTTGGTCTTAGTCTTGCAGCAAGAGTCTCGCAAGTCTTGCGAGACTCTACTACTTAGACTAGACTACATTCAAATACCTATTAGCCTATTGCTCAGGGTGGCAGGGACATCGACGCGCAACCGCTTACCATAGATTCAGTAGGTACAGACGCCAGCACATCAACCTACTACAATCTGTCAAATTTCTTTAATAGATTTTCAACTTTATCGCTAAAGCATAAGGTTCAAAACTGATTGGGAAAATTTGACAGTTTCGGGTAGCTTTATGTGCTGGCGTCTGTACATGATTCTGGACCCCCCTGCGTTGAAATTTTTCGTCGGCTTTTTCTTAATTTTTACGTTTTTTTATGCATTTTTTTTACTGTAAACTGTATAAAATCATTATTTCTATCTGACCCAATGAGATTTTTAATTAAAAAATAGTAAATTCACTTGTTTTACTTAAAACAGCAATGTAAATAAAACTTGAAAGGGCTACCTGACCAGCTGTATTGCTAAAGTGCATTTGCGAGATCAACACTGTCTTCGCGCTCACGCTATTCGCTTTCAAATGCCGCGACAAAGGGACTGCAGCGCCAAGCGGTCTCCTCGTATTATTATTAACGCACTTGAAAATAAACTTTAAAATTATTACAATAAAGTGCATAAATGCTTGAACCTGACAAAAAATGCGGAAGATTGCGGGAATCCCCGCGCGGCGTCGAGTCGGCCATGAATCCCAATGAATCTAACAGACGCGTCACATGAGGCATTTTAATCATCTACATATGTAATTGAATGACCCATTTACTACTTTTATTTTAGATTCGTTATGAGGGGATAATTATTTTTCTAAGGCTTCATCGATTTAAGGGGGAAACGATAAGGTAGCCCGCGAAATTAAAATTTTCTTACGTTTTTTGCAATTTGCTGGTCAGTGAATTTCGCGGGCTACCTAATACCGCTTTCGCCTTAAGTAAAGAAGATTAAAAAAACGTGCAGAAGTGTATTGATAGTCACGTAATTTTTCGATATTTTTTATTATCAACAATAATTTTAGGTTTGAATGCAATTCAACAATGTAATTTACTGTTTCATAAAAAAAATACATCCATTTTCGCATAATCGGGATTGAAACCAAATACCTACTATAACGCCCAAATCTCAGTTTGACTTAACTGCGAGACGCAAGAGTCTTGCAGGCTTAGTCTTGTTCTTGCTGAAGTCTTGCAGGGTTCAGTCTTGGTCTTGGTCTTGCTAAAATAAGTCGGTCTTGGTCTTGGTCTTGGTCTTGCAAAAATGCAAGAACAAGACCAAGACTGCAAGACCAAGACCGATTTTGGGCAACACTAGGCAGGACAGAAGTCGCTTTGATTGCAGCGGTGCTATTCTGTAAAAATCTCACCGTGAAAACTTAGGTGAAGTGAGCGTGGAGTGAGCTGTCAATAGTGTAAATTCTTAGCAAAAACAAACTCACTTCACCTGAGTTTTCACGGTGAGAATTTTACAGAATAGACCGGCAGGTTTGCGGCACGGAGGGCAATATACATAGAAGGCACACCACACGTTCACATCGCACTCTGTAGTCATTTTGCCGAAATAGCTCCACTTTACCAGAATCTAATAATTAATAAGGTTAATTCACAAGTGTCTACAGGTATATCAATTAATATCACAGCCACGTCACAACATATCAGAGACATTGGAACTCCAACAATGGCTCATATCTAGTGGAACGTGAGAACGATTATTTCAATCAACTTTTGAACAAAACAATGGAGAGAATTGTGAAAAAACAACTAACGACTGGTGTTTTGTTAACAAAACGTTAATGTTACTGTTACTGTATCGCTTGTGTAACTGACGGATGACTCTAAACAAATCTTCTTGAGCAAGATATAGGCCGTGCAGATTTTTTTATTGCGTAATGTTATGTTTAAATTATCCGGCGTCACGACACCGTCTGCAAGGGCCTGTTATATCTGATCGTCGTCAGGTTTATTATGAACATGCAATAAGACACTAACGTTTAAAAAAACCTTTCTCCCATTCCTTTCCATCGCAGGATAGAGAGCATCGAAAGCAATAGAACATTTTATCAGGTGTTCTTCGAGCAGAATAAAACTACTCTCGAATGTGAATACCTTGTCGTTCAATCTAGATGTTCTTGACAGCACAGAAGTTGGTAGTGCCATTAACTAGTTTCTAGAGCCAAGCATAGACCGACAATATTTCGGGGAAACCGCTTCGAACGTCGAAGACGATTGAAACTGCCTTACAATTGAATTCTCCTTCAAAACCAGACAATAACAATCTATTAGGCATATTAAAGGCTGTCTTTATTGCAAGCCCGTTCTCAGTGCTGGAGTTCAGCCAAACGGCGTTTGATGGAACAAAGAGCCGCTTATTATTCTCGTAACTCAGATTCGATGAAACTCTGGTAGAATACATTATTACAAAGGTATACCTATTGTTATAAAAAGGTCTGTCTGTAACTATCTGTAATTCTACAAGTATTTTTTAATGTGTCACGGAATGAACCTTTAATCACAGTAATAAAAATCCCATTAAATAAAATCCGGTCAAGTGCGTGTCGGACCACGCATAATGAAGGGTTCCGTAGTTGGAATGAATTTATCCCAAGAACAAACTCAACATTGTAATTGAAAGACATGTTCTCCCATACATTCCAACTCAAAATGTAAGTTTGTACGCACAATATTAACAGATTTACCATCTTTTTTTAAGACCACAGAATTCTTATAGGTTTTCCTGTAATCTATAGGTATAGAACTAATTTCTGTATTTTTTTCAAAATTTTAGGCTGAGTAGTTTCGGAGATAAGGTAGGGGGAATAATAAATTTTCGTCTATTTTCTTAAATAACTTTAATACAATTTACTTTAAAATTATGAAAAAATATATTTGAAATTCTCACTTCCTTTCATTTGATATATCACACGGTACAGATTGTGAAACTTTTTTTTAATTTTCTATTTTCCCCCCAAAAATCACCCCATATTCAAAATTCATTTATTTACGTTACACGTCTGTGTTTAGGTCACAGATTTATATGTGTACCAAATTTCAACTTAATCGGTCCATTAGATTCGGAGCAAATTAGCTGTGACAGACGGACGGACAGACACACGAGTGATCCTATAAGGGTTCCGTTTTTTCCTTTTGAGGAACGGAACCCTAAAAACACCTGATCTGACACAAAAATACCGATCAGAATCTTCCCAGTAATAGCGAGACTTGCGTACGCGGTCCGAATCATCAATGCGTCATTTTACTACCAAATCATAGTTCTCACCTCAAAAACAAATGAACCTATAATGGTGAAGGCCACTATCCCTGACACCGTGAATGGAACACAGAATACCCTGGCGACTTTCTAACGAAATATTTTAACTTTTGACACGTCAAGTGCACGCGGTTAGAATATTCATATGTGTCAACAATGGCGGTGATCGACTATAATTTTAGGAGCAGTACGTTGTTGTGTTGACAATCATTGCCATTATGTAGTGTATTACGTTGATGAAATATAGATTGTTTATTATACCGACACAGAATTCTTTTTGGGATCCTGTAGGTACCAACAAGATTCTGCAGAAATTTTGGGTCATGTATAAACTGACAAACTTTTTATGACTACCAAAACCATAAAAAATAGCGTGATTAATGAATGACCCACTAGTTAATGACAGAACCTAAATACACATTTCCTATAGCTATCGTTTTAGCAATTTCACCTTTATAACATTATACAAAATTTTAAAATGATAAAACCCTATGCGCCGATCAGGATTCCGAACATTTCAAAAGGGGACTTGGCCTGAGGAATTTCGTAATAATGGAAAATGGACGAGAAAGGTCGAAGAAAAATACCTATACTAGGAACTTTTATTAGTATCTTCTTCGTCAATGTCCCTTGAAGGCACGATAAAGGAGACAATAAGACTTTATGCTGAATGCCGATAGGTAGGTCTGGGTGTCAATATTTTCCAATAATGTTTTACGTTTCAGTGATTACGAATAAATCTGTAAACAATATCTGTTCGTTTGAATCTGAGATAAAGAATTTTCTAAATATTTACAATCATTTAAATATTTATTTAGATTCTGGGTTATTTAAACTTAATCATAGCTGTTAATTGTAGAGATTCTCATTCATAAAGGCGAATAAGCCAACAGGGTTAAATTAATCGCTCCGACCCGGCGCGTACCACTGGTGGCACATTACAATAGAAAATCAATTGTGTCTCATTAGCCGGCCTTAAATTGGCTAGCTAAACTCCGCAGACGCGCCGGGGACACTAGATAGCTGAACATGATAAATCAAAAACTTTTTTACAAAAAAAAAACAACCGACTTCCAAAAAAAACACTACAAAGTGAAAAACATCCGAAATGAGAACCCCCTCCTTTTTTGAAGTCGGTTAAAAATTACTAAATTTCGGAAGTCGATGTCGTTGGTTCTGTATTTTCGTTTTTGACATCCACTTTCGACTACTTTCTATGTGAATATCAGCGACAGGAAGCTATTGAACAGATCTGTAAACAATGCATACATATGCTATAGCAGCAATCGCGGTTGATTTGCTGGCATTTATTGAAGAATTCCGTTGTCTGTCTCCGAAACTCATCATCAGATCTTTACGAAATTTAAATGGGACCATTTCGGAATAAACCTCTTTCGAAGAAAAAAAAATTGCAAATCCGTCTATACATATATGAGGAGTTATGCCCGAACATACATAAAAAATATATAAGTACCTATATATATAAACATCCGAATTGAGAACCACCTCTTTTTTTTAAGTCGGATAAAAAAGTTATTACTTTGATGGTTTTTGTTGGGTCACCAACCACAGTTATTGTAGTATCTTGATATATTAATTTTTCAAAAATCGTTTTTTTCTGTGTTAACTTCAAAGACGTGACGGGTATCGATATCAAATACGATAAAACATAGAGAACAGTTTTTCTCAACTCATATTTCAAGTAACAACATTAGTGTTGTTACTTGAAGTACTAGTAATAGTAGTAGTTATTTCTGCGACCATCCAGAAAAAAAAAAACAACAAATCTTTTAATTTAATTTAATTTTATTGCGCTTTGATATCGAAATCCATCTCGTCTGTGAAGTTTAGTTTGCCAGTTAAATTTAACCCAACTTCAAAACACAAAAATATTGTCGTGTTTTCCGACTTCATATAGCAAAGGTGTAAAAACAATAGCTGCTTTTATACATATTTTTTATGACACCAAACAGTCATTTGTTTTTCGCAGACACGTACATAGCAGTAAAACTCAGTTCTATTCTATTACCTACGTTCCGAAGTTGAGTGAAAGGTGAAATTCCGTTCGAATGTTTTAAATCAAAATTGATTGTCTGAAATGTATTTATTCCCTTTACGATGACCATAAAACAGCACAAATTGCAGCCATGAGTTCAAATCAAATTGTAACAATCGCGAAATAAAATAAATTAGCCAATAAAAATGGCATGTGGTAGCTGGTGCCAATAAAAGGGCATTTATGACATTTTATTGTTTTCTAATTTGAACGTGTAAGTGTAGATTTTATGTTCAGTGCACACAATGCGTCGATAATTTTGCACCTGTTCTTACTAGAAAAGAGAACGACCGCCATAAAGATTTTATTTGAATTAATAAAAAGTTACCATCGACAATGGCTAAAACTAAAGGTCAATTCAAAGTTTTGTTTGTCATTTTCTGCCAAGGAAATTCAATACAATACTTTGAAGCAACTATTTGTCGAGCAATGTGTCGCATTTCAGGTGACACCGCAATCCAAAATATAATAACATTCAACGATATATGAATAAATTCTCAGAAAGGACCGGTAAAAAATTCATCCCTCATAGCAGACCCAATCTTTTGCCGCCCATGGACGGCGAAGCCTTGAGGACGCTAGAAAAATTGCAAAATCTCCTCTCACCGTACCCTCAGTAGACACTTAGACCCGGGACACAAAATAGATAGATCCAGAAAGTCGACTCCATACAACGAACCAAAACGGAAGCGCACAAAGACACTCTTCACGTAAAGTGAACGAGTGCATACACACCCGCAACTGGCATCCGTTTAAGACAGTGTAACGTCTCCGTAAGAGGCATTGCACACCTAAATGTGATCTATTCCCATTACACTGAAAGAAATAAGCAGTAAATAAAAATGAAAAAACATTGATCTGAACTGCTTTAAACAGTTCCATGTGAGCCTAACGTTCAAAATGTATTTTTTATTAATCCGAAAACAGTTAAAAGCCTGAGGCAAAATGATCCCGTCATGACAGTAAAACCTTAACGTTTTAAGTACTTAGCTAAAAGGTCACAAAATTAACTGTTTTATTCATATGGTGATATCGTTCAAACCATTGTTTAATTACATTTCAGTAATGGTGGTTTTCCTTTTTTTTTGTTGTTTTTTTAAGTAAATAGTGTGTTCAATCATTAAAAGTTACTGTTTTACAAACATTTCTTCTTACTGTTTAAAGTCAGTAAGTCTTAATGAAATCGCTTTAATGTGCTGTAGTAAGAAATTATTTTTTCAGTGTACTACGATGCACTTTTGAATTATACAGTTCATCGCATATTGCTCTAAAGATCGGATCAGATGATCGCTCTAAGTATATGTCTGTGTGCGTTTGCCCACCTTCGTTTATTATACGGAGCCCTTCTGAGCTCATCTATTGCGCCCGAGACATTCACAGGTACGGCTAGTATTTATGCATAAGAAGCCTTTACGAACGTATCGATGGTAAATTTCTAGGTCAACGAATAAACAAGCGCTCCTTTGAAACTTATAATTGAAAAATGTCACGGTGAGCTAGTGTTTGTAGGTGGTAATGAGGTATTGTGTAAATGTGCACGTTAATTTATTATCTACCTGCTGATATAAACAGCTACCAGTTGTGTATATGTGGTATGTACAGACGCCAGCAAATTAAGCTACCCGAAACTGTCAAATTTTCCCAATCAACTTTGAACCTTACGCTTTGGCGATAAAGTTGAAAATCTATTAAAGAAATTTGACAGATTGTAGTAGCTTGATGTGCTGGCAACTGTACACTAGAAAAAAAATGTAAATGTAACCTTAGGTATATTTATTTTCCAGCTGTTTAATAAATATGTTGTTTTCACGTATGACCTTTATAGAAGACAGTATCACTAGTTCTACTCACAAACCATTTGTTCCAGTATTAATACTGGAACAAATGGTTTGTGAGTAGAACAAAATGTTCTCATCATTCGATGAATCCTACGCCAAAACAAAAGAAAAAAACAGCAGGGTTTCAGCTTCCGTTTGAGAAAAGTCAAAAAAGGAATTTCCGGGTACATCTCAATCTGTGTTACCTAAGGATGAAAATATTCAGTGACAAATATCTGCTCAAAAGTTATTGTCGATTCCTGAAAACGATAACCTTTAGCTTAAAGTGTTTTTACCGCAACCTAAAACCTTTTTTAGGTATATTTTTACGAAATCGCTTTACGGTGACGGTTTTCATGCTTCATTAGTTTCATGTGAACTCCATATTCTTTTAGGATACCGTTTTTGTTTGGTCGGCCGATTTTGTTAAACTTTTTTATAGGTACTAACTACTAGTCCTTATTTAAGGTTACCTACAAACAGGCGCGACGCGCGACGTGAATCGCGCGACACAAAGGCACCACTCTTTGCGCGACTTTGAAGTAGCCTTTAACTTCTGAGATTTAGGTACTTGGTTATAGACTACGTGTAAAAAGTGCAAACGATTTTTTTTGTTATAATTTATTTGCAATGCCCACGCCGTCTGTGAAGTTTCACAAGCAAAATCTGTATAATGGTACTGAATCTGATAGAATAACACACTAAGTCCGGTCAAACTACTCTTTCTGCCTGCAAAACTTAATTACAATTATTTATGGAGCTGCTAATAAAAGTGCCCGAGTCACCATTAAACATAAAATTTAGGAACCATTATATAGCCCAAGTATTCCGCATTTTTTGCTCTATTTCCTTCCGACCATCCGTAATGAAACAATAAAATAAACTCGTAACTCTAAATTAATACAGTCAATGAATATCCTTAACCTTTATGATTTAACCTTGGATACAATTGAATAATGGTCCCCATTGTAGGACGGCCAATATTAATTAATTCGAGAGGGATTTTACCTATAAAATCCCTCTCGAATTATTATCATTGACAATGAAATAATGGAAGCAATCCAAACTAATAGAACGTGACTTGTCAATTTAAACGATAGTATATTTTATGTAGTTATAAAATGCAGAAAACACATCCTAAACTTAAGTATTCGGAAAATAAACTTATGTCCGTTTTCATTAACATCATTATCATCATCTGCCTAGCCTTTTCCCAACTATGTAGGGGTCGGCTTCAAGTCTAACCGGATGCAGCTGAATACCAGTATTTTACATGGAGCGACTGCCTATCTGCCCGTTTTCAGTAACACTAGGTGACATTTAAATGAGTGCCTCAGTGACAGCGCACTGTTGGATGTTCAACATTCAGCTCAGCGCCGAGGGTTAAAAACTGTGTGCTCAATTTTATACATAAAACTTTGAAATAAAGGAGATCTCATTTTTATGCCCAACAGAATTGAACTCAATATTATTATTTACACCCAAAATTAGGTAGGACCTACATGATCCATAATCGTCACGTTACAGTATACCTAAGGGTCCGCTCACACGTAGGTACAACAACGACAACACGTAGACGAGTGCTTATTGGTATGAAAATGAATAGTTCATATACAAGGATCACATTTGACCTATTTGATACTACTCTTCAAGTCCTTTCATTTGATATGGGTATCAAATGAAAGGATATTATTATTATTATTATTATTCGGTTTATTTTTTTTTTTCAACCACTTTAATATGGGTATGAAAGGGGCTGAAAAAAAATAAATAAACCGCCATCTTGGAGCGGCGGCCATATTGAATTTAGTGTGATGTTATTAAATTTATCGCTTTCTACTCTTCAAGCCCTTTCATTTGATACCCATATTAGGGGGGTTGAGAAAAAGTATGTAATCCGCCATCTTGGAGCGGCGGCCATATTGAAATTATTACAATATTGAGTATTGCACATTGTATTGTTACCAGAACTAAAGGTGTATGCAAAATTTCAGCTCAATCGGATACCCACAAATGGTCGAAAAATGGTTTGCAAATTTTGAACGGACAACTTACATACATACATACGAACATTGCAAGCTAAATAAAAGCTTGTAAGAATCAACCGTGGTAGTCATAACGTAACCACGTCGCAACTGGGTACTAGCGATAACGCAACTGTAAAAAGCTTCAGCGATACTATCACACGAAACAACTACGTGCCCATTGACATTTTGTCCCTGCCATGTTGTATGGTTGTGGTACGCGTGATCGGGCCCATAATAGGTCGGTACTAAATGATCAAAATGAAATACTTTAAAACTTATTCATAAACAAACAACATTAATTTCTTTTAGAGAAAAAAGAAAATCGATATTAATGAATTTATTTCAGACTAGCTTCTGCCCGCGACTTCGTCCACGTGAAATTTCACCCTACCCCCATTCACCCTATTAGGGGTGGAATTTCGAAAAAACTTTTCCTATTTGCCTACTCTTCACAAAGAACACAATCACCAAATTTCATGTCTCTAGGATCAGCGGTTTAGGCTGTGCATTGATCTATCACTCAGTCAGGACTTTGAATTTGATATATTTAGATTTCCATAAAGGGCAAGAGAAAATATTCAAACGATGTTCCATTAATTCGATTTAGTCCAAATGCATAATGAATCATCAATTTGTACCTCATCAATCATTCTGAATATTTCTGACCAATTTTCCAGTTGTTTTCCTTATCCGGACAATCTGTTTACATAACGGTAAACAATAAAGTAAATATAAACTCGCCCAAGAAGATTTATTATGTTTCAAACAACTTTGTATAAATACTATTGAAATCGTAGCTTTATCACATATTGTACAAAAATTTAATGCTGTGCGCAGGCTGAATCCATTAGATAAACAATGCAGCTGAATACCAGTATTTTACACGGAGCGGCTGCTTTTCTCACCTTCACAACCCAGTTACAGGGTGATATTATATGATAACATATTTCATAGTAAACAGGCCACACATCTCATGCTAAGCTTGTTCTTATAATTGCCGAAGCATTGGCTAACCCTTTAGACTTGTCAGTACTTTTTATCAGAGAGTCTAGCTGCTCGGCTCGTGCCGATTGCAAACTTCGTTCGGCATCTATCCTCTCTGAGTCATTTTCGGGTTAACTAAGCCATGCAGTTATTTTCCGAGCAATATCTACCGAATCATGCCAACCCGAGTGCTCTTTATGAAAACAATAACACATGCACGCATACTCACGACAATCTCATGATCAAAGTTGGCAGAATGTAAACTAAAACTCAAACTCAAAGCATTTATTTCAATTAAACCTTGTACAGGCACTTTTGAATTGTCAAAATTAAAATAGTCCGTCAGTTAGTCAGAAAGTTGAAGCTAGTTGCCCATTCCAAAACGTAGATCTCTATGGAGAAGAACGGGCAAGAAACTCCATGGACACTCTTTTAAATCAAGATATTACAAATCGTGGGTACATTATTATTGTTGCTTGACACCATGATGACCCAATCATAGTAATTGTGCTGCCTGCCAACAAGGGGTATACAGCTTTGTGATGGGTATGGATCGATAGAATAAAAAATGAGTAGGTATATAAGAGGAAGTTTGAAATTGGCACCGGCGATTAAAAAGTTGCGTGGAAATCGGTTGTCACGGTATGGGCCTGTGATGCGGAGGAATGAGGAAAATGTCGTCAGTAAACCTTCGAGAAACAGAAGAAAATGAAATGTTAATTAGGGAAAGGCCAAAGAAACACTAGATGAACTATGTGTACGATGAAATGGCTAGAAAGGGGGGAACTACCGAGATGGCGACTAATAGAGGAGTATGGTAGAAAACATTATGTTGCGCCGACCCGAAATAAATTGGGCTAAAGGTCAGGAGAATGATGATGATTGGGTGAGTATCTCACCCGGCGCCTGATTGGTTGCTGGGGAGTTGGCTGCGCCACTTCTACTTCCCAGCTGAAACACTAGGAAGTTGTAAGTGTTTGGCCAGACTGGGGCGAGGGCGCGGGGCGACCGCGGGGCGAGCGCGGGTGCTGAGACGCGCGCGGGCTGCTTGTCCGCACTGGAGCGCGGCTGCGTTCTGCGTGTTGTCGTGTCCAGTGTTTATCAAAATATAATATGGATGAAGAAGGCTAATTTTTACTAGAAAAAAGGTCGAAGTAGTTTGAGAACCTCGGACCCATTGTGGCTACTTGTATGAACGAGCTATGGCGTGAGTTGCCCGCGCGCTCCCCGCGCCGAGCAGGCCGCGCCGCTTACCGCGCCCGCGTGCCCACTATGGACACTCAAAGGAAGTTCATATTATGTTTGAGTTCGCCGCGCCGGCCGCGCCCGCCCCGCGATCGCGCTGCTAGTCTGGCCAATCACTAAAGGGCGGTCTTTTTTGTTAATTGTCATATGTAATTGTGACCTTCAAAAACTGTTGATGCGCAGCCTAATTTGAATACATGACCTATGATTTTGATTTTGCTAAGCCCCACATACATTTTTGTAGCAGCGCGCGGTACCATAGTTAACAGCTGTGTAACCACAGTTTGATATTGATACCTACGTCTGGGAAGTTTTACTTATTAATTTCACTTGACTCTGTACCGAGCATATCCTAGCGTCGAAAGTAGGTAACTAACATGAACATACGAGTATAACTTTTCGGTACATGTGTGTCTCTATAGAAGGAAAGCTGGCCTTTTCGCCTATTTAAATACTCATAAAGCCTATCTTTTTCTTTCACATATCACTATACACTATCGACAAATAATTCCTTTGAATCCTATCTACTCGAACGAATACACATAAAAGTTTCAGACATACCTACCTACATGATACCTAAATACATGCGTATATTTATTCGCTCTTCGCTCATACCCCGGGGGCTTCAAGTAAGTTTCCACTTAAGGCCCAACCAAGAGACATTTGGGGGTTTTGTGCAAATGACCCAGAGGCACTTAGCGTTATTTGGGGCATTTTAGGGTACCTACATGTTATGCGCAACTTTGATGCTATTAATGGTATCTGCAGAATCCTTTTTCGAGATATTTTGTAATGAGAGGTTTAGTTAAATATGACGATATTACTGCTTTGTTGGTCAAGTGGTCATAAACGCTAATGCTGACCATGAGGTTTTGAGTTAAATTTCCAGGTTGGACAATGTGTTATTAGGTTTTTCTATCTGGAATTTCTCGGTAGCAGCTCGGAATCTGGATTTGTGCCCGGTTCATGATAATAGGCTCCATATTACAAACTCAAAGCATTTATTTCAATTAAACCATTTACAGGCACTCTTGAATTGTCAAGAAGTCGGTCAGTCAGAAAATATGAAGCTAGTTGCCCATTCCAAAGCATAGGTACCTATGGAGAAGAACGGGCAAGAAACTCCATGGGCACTCTTTTAAATTATATTTTTACAAAAATATTATTAATGTTGAATTTATAATTATATGTGAGAACGATGTAAAAAAACGTACCTACGCGTTAAAAGCGTCCAGAGTACAGCAAATAGTTATAAGACAACAATTCTAAATTAAAATACATGGGACTTAAACATAACTGGTCATATGTGGGTGTACTTAAAGTACACTTCTGCTCAACTCTTCGGGGAAACAAGGCGTGACGTTCTGTTGATTATGATGTTTTTGCGTAAACTCGCGTAGCTCGGTGCGGTAAACTTTATCGACGGTCTTGGATATATGACTTATTCGTGACGTAACTGAGAACCTAATCATATCAAAACTTTTCGGGCAATTACCGCCTAAATATGAGTTCAGCGTGTGTACGTCAAACGGTCCTTTTAAGAAATTAATGTAGCTACCTACATACCCACTAAAAGAATTTCTGAAAGAGAATAAAATATCTTAGATAAAAGAAACAGTCAAGAACTACATTAACACTACAGGGATCCTAAGTAAACCATTTCTGTACACAGAACTAAGTGGAATTAATAGTACAGACACCAGTACATCAAGCTACCCGAAACTGTCAAATTTTCCCAATTAACTTTGAACCTTATGCTTTAGCGATAAAGTTGAAAATCTATTAAAGAAATTTGACAGATTGTAGTAAGTTGAAGTGCTGGCGTCTGTACAACGAAAATTAGTTCCCTCAGTAAATGTGAACGATAGGTACCCACTTTTACGGAGAACAAAAGCTCCATTTGGGAAATCACGGCTAATGTCTTAGAAGATCCCCAACGTAAACTTAAGAGACTATGTAAGACCAACCTGCTAAAAGCTAAAGGTCTCATTACTTTTTCATAACTTAGCTAAGTCCAGTACATGTATCAGGTTTACTTAGAACTTTTAAAATTAGAAGAGAAGGTAAGTTATAAGGCGCTACTTACTTTGTACCTTTATAAAAGCATGGAGAAAAATATTTTTCAATTAGTCAAAATGCTCTTTACAGAATTTGAATAAGATGAAGCGATATCTATTTTGGTTCAAGGTTTTCATTTTCTTCAACAAAGACTTGTTTTGTTTAATAACCTTAAAAATAAGATCAAGAACCGAGGAGTGCTCAGAGAAACAAATAAAAGCATTTTATTTATCTACAGTACCAAATATTTATGAAAGCTTTATTTTCTAAATAAACACTTAGAAGAATTGTGATACCTTTCCAAATAAATTAGTTAAATACTAAGTGTCTTTCTCACTAAGGGTACCTAATTATGCATGTGCGATACCTCGCCGTCGCGGTTTAGCTCGCTACCTACCTCTACGTCACCTCCATGTAAAACAAAATTCATGCTAATAGACACGCACTCACATGCCAGGCAACGAGGTAAGCACGCAAGCAGCTCGCGATCTATTGCAGTGAGGTATTCTTCGGTATGTGCGCGCATGTCTATTAGTATGCATTTGTTTTACATGGAGGTGACGTCGAGGTAGCGAGCTAACCCGCAATCGCAAGCTATCGTAGCAATGAGGCATCTTCGGCATGTACCACCCTAAGATATAAAAGAAAGAAAAAATACAAAAGAATATTCATTTTCCCATCCGGAGCATACATAACATTAACCCACAAAAAATTAGGTGGGTTATTACGTTTTATCCCTAAAACCACGCATGTGATACCTTACGACTGACGATCAAAGAGCCAACTCGCATAGCACCCCAGAGAGCCATCCACCCGGAATTACGTTCAGCCTTCAAAAATAATTAATTCACGTGCTAAGGTGTTCGAAGTTTGAAATAGGCTATAGGATTATTATTAAAATATTTTCAATGGCTACCCGTTTCTGGAATAAGGCGGTGTAAGCAAAGGAAAATGTATTAATAAATTATTTTATTTACCTTTTCAAAAAGTAATTTATAGAAAGAGGGTGAGCGTAAACCAACATTTAAAATCCATTGAATTAGATACCTACTTTTTGTACTTGTTGGAAAGAACCAGTACTTAAATAAAAAACATAACAAAAAAAAACAATAAATTAGAAACCATCCGATTTTTTTTTAAATGTGATCATAGGAACACATTTTCTTTTCTACTGTACTAAATCCTTTACATATAAGATCTGTGAATATCTTCTAAAGTAAAACACGCAGTATCTTACGAGGTTTGAAGATGATACCTACTAAAAAATACACCAAACCTACTTACTTCTTTTCACGACCCGTGCAAACTAACCCCTGTTCTGCTTTTTCGCAACACCGTTTTTATACACTACCAGAAGCGGTCCCGAAATGTTTCGGCGCCCGTTTGTATAAGTACTCAATAGAAAAAAGAAAGTAGGTTGGTACTTATTGGCGTCAACGAGGCACCTTATATTCAACGTTCAACATAAGATCTTCCCCTGTATAAAATAAAAATTTCAACGTTTGTTTTATATTTTTTTAAATCAACAAGGACGACCTTGTCAAACACCAAATACCACCTTTGAATAAACAAGAGACTATTTGAAAATTCATTGCCTCTTTCATAGCAATCACGAAACTCGTGGTTTAATTAAATATGTAAGCTTTCACAGGACAGCGAACGCGCTGATATAGCGAAAAAGCGTTCACTTTCCTAGTTTTGAGGGTTCCGTACCCAAAGGGTAAAAGCGGGCCTATTACTAAGACTCCACTGTCCGTCTGTCTATCTGTCTGTCACCACTGTATCTCATGAACCGTGATCGCTAGACAGTTGAAATTTTCACAGATGATGTATTTCTGTTGCCTCTGTAACAACAGAAAAAAATAATATTAAGCCAAAAACAGAAGAAAATTAATATTTAAGGAGGGCTCCCATACAACAAACGTGTTTTTTTAGGCGTTTTTACCTTGTGGTGCGGAACCCTTCGTGTGCGAGTCCGACTCGCACTTGGCCAGTTTTTTACTTTAGCATAATTTTTTGACACTTTTCTATTAGCCTTTGTTTTTTAAATAGGCTGTGTTCAGACCAAAGCGTATAGTCGGCCGCCGACTGTGAGCCTCCCACTGCTGGGACATGGGACACAGCCATCGTCTGATGTGAGATGGATTGGATCGTAATCCATCATGCGGGCCCAGTGCGGGTTGATGTTTGGTTCCAGGGCATAGCGATACCCCATAACGTTTTCCTTCAATCCGGATCGATTTGTGGATCGATTTCGTTAATTTTATAAATCATATTTATTTTATAAACTTTGCTTGAATAGTTTTTGAGTTAGCTTCAATAATATGTTTTCGACTGCATTAACTATTGTGCGCTTTTATAAATTCGTACATGACGATATAACCGTGGACGTCCACATCCACGTCAATAAAATGTATGGAAATACGTCACATACCCACGTTATAACGTTACCGTAAAAAAAGTGTGTTCATATATTTCCATACATTTTATTTCTCTTTGCTATCGTGATGCCTTGGGGTGGACGTGGATGTCGTTATAAATTATAAAACCGCACAATGGCGGCTAAAATCCACAATATTTTTATGAACAAAATAATACCTCACACATTTACATTCTTAGCCATTAAAACGGGAATGCATTCATACATATGGGCTTAAAACATGACTCTCCTTTTGGGCTTCGCCACAGTCGAGTAAACATTATAAGTCAAACATATTCTGACTGATGACCTTGACCTAAAAGAAAATTTCGAGGACAACTTTCACTTCGAGGAAGCTACAAAAGGATGGAACGACTGCGTGGGTCCGCATACATATTAAAAAGGTTTCGCTTCCTTCCAATATGGTCATGTTTTTGTATTTTTTTTATGATAATCTTCGTTTTCATAGTAGGCTGTCCTACAACTGTTATTCCTGAGAGAAAGTAACTTCATAGTGTGTCTTAGTCTTTCGGAATTTTTCGATCGTGTTCCGCGTATCCACGCGAAAGTTACATTGTTCGAAAGTTAAAAATTACGCACCATACAACGGAACGTGCGGTAAAATAGGTACTCTCACCTAAGTACCTATTTTACGGCATATCCCGTTGTATAGCACCGTGCGTTTTCTTTACGATTTTTTTTTAATTTCCATTAAAAAATATAAGAATTCCACCAAAGAGTTTTACATTATGAGAATAAACAACCTGACTGATCGAACCTCCTTGGAAGCGCTTTTGCTCAATACGTTGTCTCACTTTAATACTAAAGAGTAAATGAGACGAAAGATGTAGTTCTAATTTTCACCACGTGCATGTGGCGCCATTTGCAAATTCGCGCCATTTTCATATTAGAAACTTCAAAAATTGTTGCGACTTTCCCACTATTAAATAAAAATAGTCAAATGAAAAAGTTTGTTTAATTACATACTGTACTGTTTTCTCGCAAATGTGTTGAAAAACATTGTATGACACACGTGCAGAAATTGGTATTTACAAACTCGTGACTATGGTAAGCCCTCGTCTCGGGCTTACATTCGTCTAATCCTTTGTAAAAACCAACTTACCGCACTAGTATCATAAATAACTATTTAATTAGTCGTCATCTCAGTAATCACACCCTTTCTAGTCATTTCATATTTCACCCAGTCCATCCATCATTGGTCTTCCCCTACTCTTCCACACACATTATCGTTCTCAAAACTTTCCTCACGATGCGCGACGCAGGAATGATCAATTAATTAGTAATTTAATTAACCTAAAATACCTGAAGGAATTCTTCTCGTATATTTTAGCACCTAATCTAAGCTCTAAACACGAACCTAATAATTCTCAGTTACTTGTAGGTAACACACATGAGCCTTAGGGTGCGTTCGTAATTCGTATAGGTATACAATTTACAAATATTGCTACCTCGTACAAATTTAACCTGCAGGCATAATAGATAGTAAATTAATAATAATTTAATTTAATATAATTTTAAATATCACAGCATCATGCTGAGATAGGAGCCTTTTGGCCTCGTATAGAACTTTCTGTTACATTTTTCTTTTTGTTACTTTAAAAAAAAATATATAAGTAAATTGGTTTTTTTATTTTTGACTGTGCTTAGTTTAGTTTGTGATCTTCCTGTACGAGTCGCAATAAATACGTTTTCTTTCTTAACTTAGTTTTTGGTACATAATATAAATTTATAGAATTAAGGCTCTCGCAGACAAAGTTGCAAAGTTAAGAAAAATTATCCTAAAAGTTTTTAAAGAAAAATATGAACAAAAGTTGTTTTCCAAAATGGATTTATCATACAACATTGAATCAGAAACTCCTGCAAAAGTTCCAAGCATGACTTCTTTATGATCATCCCGTAACAATTTTACAACTTCTGTAACACCGTAATAAATTATTCCTTCAGGGGCAGTGTTATGCTCCAAGTTCATGGTCTCACCGTCTACATAAAACAACCATTATTATTTTATGGATTATAAAATTCAAATTAGTTTTACATTTGTTAAATTTATGAGCATCAACCATGCGGTATTTAAAGTTAATAATTAAATTAGTAGCTTCATATAAGTGCATAATTAATGTAGAAATTGCGTCTCAACTTTCATAAAATACCGATTTGAGCTTCGAGTAATTTGAGCATGGACCTATCACGTAGTTATTGAAGTGAAAACTTTTAAAGTGAAAACTTCTTTAGGCGCGTTCGGCATTTTTGAGATGGGAAAAAACCATTGAACTTACGCCACTGTTACCGTAAGCGACACCGCGTGTGTTTTGATTAAAAATCGATTAAAAAATACCCGCTTCGGGTGTGTTCGGCTGTCCTCGGGATGTACTCGGTTATAATGTGTATCCGATATGTCAGTGACTGATGACAAAGTATTCTGTTTGTGTTTTGTTTTCACTTCTGTCGGCTCTCCCGGAGTGCCACTGTATTTTTTTATTGAATTCAAATGTATGGATGGTAGTACACTAGATGTTGACACTCACAAATAATGTGGCTTTCTATTGGTAAAAGAATTTTCAAAATCGGTTCAGTAGATCCAGAGATTACCCCCTACCTCACAAACTTTATCTCTTTATAATATTAGTATTATTATAGATAAGTCCAGAATCCTGTCATATCCAAGATAATTTTTGTTGTATTCTATTGTATTCTGTTCTAGTCGCTGGGACCGACTCAAATCAAACTCAAAGCATTTATTTCAAATAAATCAATTGCAGGGACTTTTGAATTGACAAGGGGTCAGTCAGAAAGATGAAGCAAGTTGCCCTTTCCAAAGCGTAGTAGGTACCTATGGAGAAGAACAGGCAAGAAACTCCACGGACAGTCTTTTAAATCATAAAATTGTCACAAAATATTGGTAACATGATTCATGTTAAAATTATACATGTGAGAACGATGTAGTCCGTCATAAAAAAGATAAAAACAATTCCGAAATTAAAATAAGCCGTAGCAGCTAAGAAATTACCAGTCCCTACTGACGGCGCCCGTTCACGAACATGACGTATGAATCATCACCATTCAGCTCAACCATTTTGAAGGGAACGTAATGATCCAACACATACGCTACCACCAGTGAGACATTTGAGTGAGCATGACATACTCTCAGCCACCAGGCCACATTCAAGCCAATGTGACATACCCACCCAGTAAATAGTAACTTTATAGTAAGTACACAGTGCTCATGAATTGCATAGTACACGTGTGTACTATGCAATTCATCATCATAATTTCAGCCGAAAGTCGTCCACTGCTGGACATAGGCGTCCCCCAACAATGCAATTATAAAACACTAAAACATTGAATTTATACAATGCAAAGATGGTTTTTTCATTGTTCAGCAGCTCCTACAATACTTCCGAATGCTAATCAATTAGTTTATGCGCCCTTGTGGAGCAGGACCAGCGTTGAGCTAAGCATTTTTGTCAGCGATGTAATCCCCCAACTTATAATATGCTTGGCTGTATAGTGTGCGTTTAATACAGAATTAAATTTAGTTTCATTCAGTTGTAGATTTGGAGTAATTTTATTGTAACATTTTAAACTGTACTGGAACGACTAAAAACGGAATTCGGGTCAGAGTGTTGTGGTGCAGCATGGGAGAGACCTATCTCTAGCAGTGGACTGCGATAGTCTGCGTTGATTTTTATTGAACAAGCTCAAAGGATGCTCTGTTTCCTTTGTAAGCTAAAGTATGGGCTCTGTAAAAAAAGTGAACATAATAAAAAGTTTGGATAAGACCACCACCTATTCGCTTAAATGTAGTCCTATAGTATGCACTATATTTTTCAATTTGAGCAGTGGCGGAAGAAACGCATACAATAAACGGTAATCTTTCATTACCACAGATTACCAATGACACAAGTAATTAAGATTAGATACCGGCCAATATGAAGTTTCTACTGAGACAAGGTGATCGAAAATTGTGTTTAATTACATGGGTACCTTGAAGACTTTTGAAGCAGTTTGCATATGTATTAACCAACGATCGAGACGTTCATACCTAACTTAAATCGGTGCAAAAATATGTGATTTCGTACCACGGATATTTACCAAATATTAAGACTTGTAAGAGAAAATACACTGTGGAACAACAACAAATAATGATGTATGTAGTGTCACCTTAACACCATATTAATCAAAAAATAAACACGTAAGCCGTCGACGCCTAATCGATTAGAAAAATAATAACAGTGCATCTTAATTGAATTTGAAACAACCAAGCGAAGGCTATGATTAAAACTAGCCCATAGACTTGCGAAGCATTTAGTTGTCTACGTGCCGCGGCTACTAACAGATGGTCCGTGTTTTTTTCTTTGAAACTAGGCTAACTTAGTTTGTCGGGTTAAATATTGTGTTTCTTCTTTATCTTTGAGCTACTTTACGCTTATGGAATAAGCAGAACTCGTTTCGTGTCATTTCCATTATTAGCTTTATAATCTTCCACGTCCGGCGTTCGCAGGATTCCTTGGTTGACATAATTGATTAAGAAGGTTTTGTTTCGTTTTGATTCTCAAGTACAGACCATATTTGGATTGTAATTTTGGGGTTTTTCTATTAGACGTTGAAATAGCCTTCGTTCAGCTCAAGGTCCTAATTTACCTACTACAGAAACGGAGATTGTACGGTCGGCAACAAAACTCCATCAACACTGTCATTAGTGTTAATCGACTTTTGTTGCTGACTATACCTACTAATGTACATATTATATCACCACTCTGTCCATAGGGGAATATACTCATGATGTAGTTCATAGACTCCCTATAGACACAAATAATACACACGCATGCACTCCAGAATACATTATAATACGTAATTGAAATGATAATAATGTCAATAATAATAATATACCCATTGTCATATCAGTGAAATATATGAGTGCCTATTTTTGTGAGCCTCAAATGATTCCAAATTTATTTTCCTAACTTGATAAGTTTATCGAGGTTCAATAAATTAAATACAAAACGTAGGTGAAGTGAGCTGTCAAATGTGTCAATCCCTAACATCGGCCGATCTATAATGTAAAATTTCACCCCGAAAACGTTGGTGAAGTGAGCTGTCAATAGTGTCAATTCCTAACATCGGCCGGTCTATTCTGTAAAATCTCACCCCGAAAACGTAGGTGAAGTGAGCTGTTAATAGTGTCAATCCCTAACATCGGCCGGTCTATTCTGTAAAATCTCACCCCGAAAACGTAGGTGAAGTGAGCTGTCAAAAGTGTCAATCCCTAACATCGGCCGGTCTATTCTGTAAAATCTCACCCCGAAAACGTTGGTGAAGCGAGCTGTCAATAGTGTCAATCCCTAACATCGGCCGGTCTATAATGTAAAATTTCACCCCGAAAACGTTGGTGAAGTGAGCTGTCAATAGTGTCAATTCCTAACATCGGCCGGTCTATTCTCTAAAAATCTCACCCCATAAACGTAGGTGAAGTGAGCTGTCAATAGTGTCAATTCCTAACATCGGCCGGTCTATTCTGTAAAATCTCACCCCGAAAACGTTGGTGAAGTGAGCTGTTAATAGTGTCAATCCCTAATATCGGTCGGTTTATCCTGTAAAAATCTCACCCCAAAAACGTAGGTGAAGTGAGCTGTCAATAGTGTCAATATCTAACTTCGGTCGGTCTATTCTGTAAAATCTCACACCGAAAACGTAGGTGCCGTGAGCTAACAATAGTTGTCTAAGCATTACGCATTGGTGACTCTGTGTCATTACTTTAGTGATCACCTTAAGTAATTGCCAAATATGTATGCATTGCTGTTTGATGTTGCTATTATTAAAGTAATCTGTAACAATTTTACATAAACTACTACTAAACTGCCGGTCGATTCTGTAAAAATCTCACCGTGAAAACTTAGGTGAAGTGAGTTTGTTTTTGCTAGGAATTGACACTATTGACAGCTCACTCCACGCTCACTTCACTTAAGTTTTCACGGTGAGATAGTTACAGAATCGCACTGCTGCTCCTAGTTTTTCATGATTGGATATCGATTCCCATCACATCTGCGAAGTTTCGCTAGCTAATTTAATTTGACCCTGTATTGTCATTAGGTCGTCTCCACCTTGCAATCACATAATTCACGATATTATTGCAGCCTCGATTTTCTAGAACCTAACTAAGAACCGAATATATTTACATTATTATCAAACCGAACCGTGTACCTATCATGCACGTGTGATTTGTGAATGATCTATGAAGTAACCTCGCATGGAGCCGCCGACGCCGGCGCCGCCCCGTTCCGATCGGTATACACCGGTAGTATACCGCCGCCGGTGCATCGAGTTTACATTTTTAAACACTGACGGCAGCCAAGCGTGATCTTTGCTCAGTTAGAAATATGTAGTAGATTGTTTGCCAAGGGAGCAAACAACTATTTTAAAGGCGAGAGTGTTTCTTTGAATTCAGAGCTGAGCGAAGGAGTCTAGAGTAGAATTCCGAGCGCAGCGTGGGGTTCTAAAGTAGAATCCTGAGCGCAGCCAGGGATTCAAAGTACGTCACTCGAGCTTAAAATAGTGTTGCTCCCGAGGTGGACACTATACTTTTATCAACCTCTATGAAGAAATAAGTAAGTGCAACTTATGAATAGGAGTAGTAACTTTCATTATCATTACTTGAGGAAGACATACAATTTTTTTATAAAACTAAGTAAAATCCTAATTTGAGTAAACAATCACGAACGAAGGCAGAATGCTTTTCGCGTGTTTTTTATTTTTTCACAAACTTATTTTTAATTTGGTTCGCGCGCGTTGTTTTATCATACAGCCTGTTACTTGTTCATACAATGTTCGTGATTGATCTCTTTGGTGAATGGAAGTTTTACTAACAATATGCACATTCCAAATTCAAATCACTTTTAGTCCCTGTTTATGAAGAATACACTAGCTCTTTTTGAATAGATGCGATAAAAACAACTTTAAGTAACTTAAGTTGACAATGTGGTACAGTGGGGCAGCCGCAAGTCAGTGGTAACAAAAGTAGTAAAAACCAGTATAAGCTGGCCTCTCGTTCTATTGAAACTCCGTACCACCCTACTGTACTGTACCGCCGAGTGTTTTTATTTGCGTAATACGCTCACAATTCCAATGCCATTAATTTTGACAATCCAACAATATTCATAGCCTTATTTTCGAGCTGTGGTGGGCCAGTGGTACCGGCCTCGACTTACAAGTTGTAGGTCGTAGGTTCGAACCCAGATTGGAGCTTTACTTTGTGTAAATCATTTCGTTTCATCACAAATGCTCTCAAATCAGCGAAGGAAAACATTGCGAGGAAACCGGCATGTCCTAGAACCAAAAATTAGAAGATATGTGACATCTACCAATCCGCAGTGGGTCCGCGTGGTGGATAACGGTCCACTCCCTCTCACTGAGAGGAGGCCTGTCCCCGTAGTGGGAACATTTTAGGCTGATTATCCATTGCCTTATTTTACGTATTCAAGCAGACGAATTGTTTAAACTATGAAGCAATGGATTATGAATTGCCTTCTAAATACTTCTGGTTTTCAATATTTCTAAAGCTACGTTCACATCATCGGATAGGTCGATGTGTTATTCGTGAACGAATATGACCTGTTTACGTAATACCTAATACAATTTGGTATTAGGTATTCTGACCGCAATGATAATAAAAAATCCCGCGGTCGATTGAAACTAATCCTCAACTTGTGTGGTCCTAGCCGCAACATAGTTGTGCAATATAAAAGTATCTTTATTAAAACAGCTATAAAACATACTAAATGGATTTTACTTGTACTAAACAGCTCCCGTGGTTACAACTTGACAAACGGCCCATTATCTTAAAGTATAGGTACATGATTGGCGCTGTAAAATTGTGCATGGGTGGTTTATTGAGTTTCTGTGTACCTATAAGTATATAATGTATACTCGGCTATTGTCGTTAAATCATTTATTTTTTTCTTAATTGTTTTACCTACTACTTTTGACAAAAACTTCCAGTAACTTGAAACTTTAAGTATTTCCGTGTTATTTTGTCATGGCCACGCTAAGAAGAAGAAGATTTACACTATATTATTATCACATTTTTCTTGAAGTAAAAATAGAATTTGTGCTGTGTTATGGGTTTATGATGGTGATTCCAAAGTAAGAGAGTGACGCAGCTATACAATTGACCGATAGAATTATCCCTTTTTCGCATTGAAATCATGATGGCATTAATACTTCGTAATACGGCCTTTGTGGTTTTTTGATGTGTATTGCGTGTGATATTCAACTTTAGAGTGGTTCAGCACTTATGAGGTGGACTCTTACATTATGTTCTGTTGGTAAGTTCACACAACAAAAAAAAAAAAATACAAAAAAAAACAAAACAAACATTGGTGTAAACATTTTTAGATGATTATAAAAAATATCTCTCTATTTATATTTCTTGAAGACACATGTCACCTTTCACAGGAAGAGAAGGCCTGTGTCCCAGCAGTGGGAACAATAAAGGCCGATTATGATTTATATTTTTAAATAAATGTCATTTATTTGATGTATTTAATTAAGTAAATAAACCAGTCACTGATAATGAAATGTCCTGGATTTATTTCTATTACCATATCTTCGATATTAAACCCTTCGTTTAGATAACGGAGTAAGCATACAAACCAAGTCGTGGGAACAGCTATCAGATTAATTATTCTACTTTTTATCGACCTAAGTGGTGACCAGTCTAACCAAATGCGACAGATAATTTTATTAGTGTTTTACATGGAAAGATGCAAAGGTCAAGTGCCACTTGACCTTTGCATTTCGCAATCCAATTATTGAAAGGATGGTAAGTAACTTGAGTTTAGACAAGCTGTCAGTATTTAGGCCTGCGTACCTATAACGAATGTCTGACCTTCAAAATTGGTTGCGCAGTCACGAAAAGCTGGTCACTTTTCACACTGTCCCCTTTATTCATAAACGTTACTTAAAGTTAAGAGCGTTTAAACATAAAAATGTATGGTTAAACAGTTGGTAATCATTACTTAAAAAGCAACGTTTATAAGTAAGCCCCTAAACTTACTACGTAACAAAAAAAAAACAGAAAACATTTTACAACTGCTACTTATGCTCATTAAAAACAACGGCTTATTAATCGATTCGCACGAATTTACTTGCCCGAAACGTGCGAATCGTCACTTTTAAATATAAAAAAAACGTGTGGGTTCGGGGAATCCCCGGTAGGAACGAAGTTCAAAATGATGCCGTCTTGGATTTTTATTTTGACCTCACTAGCTAGCTTTAGTATCATCGAAAACCATGAAAATGACACACATGATGAAACATTTTACAATTTTCGCAGCTGCCACTTGGATTTTCATATTGACCTCACTATTGGTTTCAGCAAACTCGAAAACCATGAAAACTATCTCTCTCTCAGACTCTTTCTATTTTATATAGGCAATAAAATGTCGAAAGGAGGGGGCGTAACGCTATTCCGTTACGTGACGATTTCTATCAGTTTACTCCTACCGCAAGCTCCGTTAAAAAACTTCTTTCCAAAAACGGCAACCGATCGCATGATCAATGTCTTTAATTTTGACAGTTCAGCCACGTTCAATGCGTTATTTACATTGTTGAGGAGACTAATTTTTCGAAACAATGTAGCGATGAATGTCAGATTGAAAGGCATTGTGAACGATTGCCATGTTATCAATTATCCCACAAGTAATGTAAAAATATTTCTTTTTGCCACTATTATTTTGATCATTAGCTACGTTATTTTCAATCCAAAAGTTCTACTTCCAGACATATCATCACATATCACTACTAAAAGATACTCTCCATTTTATACCTTAAAAAACCGTATGAAAAAAAAAAACATAAGAATTACGTCAAAGGCGCTCTCAGTGTAAATAAATCTGCTTATTTCAGTTATGAAAGTAAACTGAAGCTTAGTGCTGAAGTAACTGTGTACACAGATGGTGAAGCAATTAGACTGATTGTTTGTTGATTGATTTATTGCGGCGACATGGCCGAACTAGTTACTCAAAGTTACATAATAATGATATTGTGCAGTAGGCATAATATGCCTATAATGTCCCATTACTGGGACACAGGCCTTCTCTCTCTGAGAAGGAGTGGGTTGTAAACTACCACGCGGGCCATGGTAGAAGTCATGTCTTTGGATTTTAGGTTCTAGGACATGTCGGTTTCCTCACGATGTTTTCCTTCAACGTTTTGAGAGCAGTGGTGATAAAATTCTTTACACAAAGTAAAGCGTCAGCCTGGGTTGGAAGTCAGGGTCGTTACCACTGGGCCACCACTGCGTATAATTATGCTCGAGGCAATATTGCACCTTACAGTCTCACAAAATTCAAAAACGTTTTTCTTGTCAAATGAAAAATGCCACTTTGAAAAAAGACCTATTTCATAATATGTAGTATGGCGTCGTCGTAACTCCATAAAATATATTTATCACATCTATTCAAAAAGAGCTAGTGTATTCTTCGTAAACAGGGACTAAAATAGCTCTTTAATCCCTAGGGAGTAAAAATGATTTGAATTTGGAATGTGGATATTGTTAGAAAATTTTCAATCCCCAAAGAGATCACTCACGAACATTGTATGAACAAGTAACAGGCTGCATGATAAAGTAAAAAGCGCGTGCCAAATTTAAAAAAAAATGTTTATGAATAAATAAAAAAACGCACGAAAAGCATTCTGCCTTCGTTCGTAATTCTTTAAATTAGGATTTTACTTAGTTTTATAAAAAATGAGTAAGTATGTCTTCCTGTCATCATTATCATTTCAGCCGAAAGACGTCCACTGCTGGACATAGGCCTCCCCCAAACACCTCCACTTCGACCGGTTCAGTTCTTCTCGCATCCAACGGGTTCCTGCGGCCTTCACAAGGTCGTCGGACCACCTTGTCGAATGTAGTAACACGTAACAGTGGTAAAGTTCTTCGTCAAGTAATTGTATGTAAATAAATAAACGTCCCATTCTTATTCATAAGTTGCCCGTACTTATTTTTTCATAGAGGGTGATAAAAAGCAGTGTCCACCTCGGGAGCAATTATGACTATGACCCTTGGGAGCTAAGCAAAAAGTCAGAAAGTACGCTAAGCGAAAAATAAGTATAGCGCAGCGTCGCACCACATAACCTGCCCGCAGGTTATGTGGTGCGACGGGGTGGGTCGGGAGAACAAGAAATTCCACGCGGACGAAGTAGCGGGAATAAACGCCTCTGTAGATTGAATTGCTCATTTTTTTGCTGCAGGCCCCAGATATTTAAACTTGTAAAGAGAACTTACGTAGGTAATCGCCATTAACCGCTCGTTAACCTAGTCAGGGACTTGGGATTTAATCTAAAAATAATACCGAACTTACTTTTGTGAAAACTGTCTTGAGCCAAGGTGAAATTTACCTTGAATTAATTGCCGTATTCCGTGACGTAAATGGCGTCCTTCTGTGCTGGAGAACCTTTGTTATCTTCCTGAGACACTGAGTATAATCGCTTTCATAATAGATTTCAGCAAATACTTTTTAGTACTTACAAATTAATAGATACGACATTTTGTATTTGGCGTAATTAGAAGATTTGTATTGTATAATTATTCTTTTTATTGTTGAATTGGCCCGCTATTGACCTCGATCACGCCTGCTGGAAAGCGGTGGATGAGGTCTATGATGGAACGAGCGTGCCCAGAAGATGCCTAAGGCACTGGAACTCCCACGCATCAACGAAACACAGCAGGCTGCTTGACGCTGGACCCCGGTGGGAGGGTGGTCGCAAACCAGGCGGGCGTTAGCCCTACCACCGCAAGGGAAGAATTGGCCAATCAAATAAGGTGTTGGGTATGACTGTCGAGGATGCGCCGAGCGCTCGGTTCAGTTGAGTAACTGGCGGAATATACTGCGCTACACGAGGAGGCTTCTTTATGCACCCTAAGGGCGGCTTCCTCTCAGTGAGAAGGAATGAGCCATAATCTACCACGCGGGCTCAGTGCGGGTTGATTAATGTCACATTCACATGTCTTGATTTTTTGCTTCTAGGACATACCGGTTCCCTCACGATGTTTTTTCGGTCCATGCGCGGGCAGTTCGATTTTCAAATGTATGAAGATTTCACATCCGAACAGAAACAATCCGTATAGTGCACAAGCGGCATAAGGGAAATCATGCTCAATTTGTTCTGGGTATAATTATTGAAGCCGCACTAACATAATTAATAGCATTATTACACACAGATTGCTGATTGATTAAGTACGTACAGTACCTAATTAAGTACACCGAGTAAATAACACTACCAAGGTACTTGGTACTCACGTTGAAGGTAATCGTGACGAAATATTGCAGTAAGCTTGGTGATCCACGTTCCTTTTACCATCTCTTCTTCTTCTTGTGTCGCTATTCTAGTTAGCAACCAGCAGGGTACAATGCGTGCCACGAAAGATGAGACTTGACCCCGCCTCCCCCGCTCTTTTCGCCGCCCCTATGACGTCCGGTCCCGTCCCGCACTCAGACCTCATACCGCTAAAGATACCTAAAATCGTGTTCTACGCAAGTCAAACCACGTGGTGTGTCAAGTCTCATCTTTCGTGGCACGCATTGTAATTGCGTAACACACTAACAGTAGCAATGGCTTTCATTTTGACAGTTCAACAACATTCATTGCGTTCTTTGCGTTGTTGAGCAGACACATTTTTCGAACATACGAAGCAATGGATTAGCAAACTCCTTCAAAATGATTCAGATTGTGATTGAAAGTGTTACGCAATTATTGTGCACTTAGTTCAGAAAACGTTATCTGTAAACCAATTTAATGCAGATACAAACACAATCTATACTAATATTATAAAGCTGAAGAGTTTGTTTGTTTGGTTGAACGCGGTAATCTCTAGAACTACCAGTCGGATTTGAAAAATTCTTTTTGTATTTGATAGCCCAATTCTTGAGGAACGCTATAGGTTATTTACCATCACGCTATGACCTTAGGAGCCGAGCAAAAAGAAAAAAGGCAGAAAGAACGCTAAGCAAAAACGAAGTAATAGCGCGGGCAGGCGATGCGATGCGACGGGGTGGGTCGGAGTAACAAGAAATTTCACGCCGACGATGTCGCGGGCAGAAGCTAGTATAATATACATATAATACAAATTAACTTTCTATTTCTGTGACATTGTGCTTTTAGTCGTCTTCGCGGAGCCCATAGGCCTAAACTCAGCTGTTAACATTTTAGGGCTCCTATGCATTTACCTTTATAAATAATGGGGGTCGTTAAAATTTTATGAACACCATAAACGTAGAAATGTAGCCCCTATTGCCCGTAGCCCGCGGTAGTTGCGCCTGGGTAGACTTGGTTGCTCCACTAAAACATAAGTAAGTAGGAAGTATACTACTGGTGTATGTTTTAATGGACCCTTAATACAAGTGGCATGAACCTCCTCACTTCAAAGAAAATGGAAGTGGGCAGGCCACAGATGGACGAAGAGAGTAATAATTTGGACTGAACCACGAGGCACTAGAAGCAGAGGCAGGCCTAGTGCTAGATACGGAGATGATATAGTAGAGATGGCAGGTCAAAGCTGGCTGGACACAGCCAACAACAAAGATTACCTACTGGCATTCCTTGGAGGAGGCTTTTTGTCGAAGGGGGTCCGTACAAACTACATAATATAGTATTTTATTTTATAATATTTTATTTATTCTCTATATTACTGTATACTTTTATTTTGTATTGTTAAGCCTAATTGTAATATGTGCGGAACTAAATAAAGCTTTATTATTTTAATACTAATGGCAGTCTATTATTGTCCCATTGCAGAGCAAAGGCTTCTTCTCATACAGAGAAGGCACCATGATTGCTCGTCTTGAGCGAGCGTGGTGCTCATTACGTTAATTATATAATACCTTCATGCTTCTTCTTCTTGTCGTTTCGATATTACGTCTATGTTGCTATACTATTCGGGCCCAGTAGATGGTGGCACATTTAGTGCTTGGCCAGACTGGCAGCGTGGGCGTGGGGCGGGCGCGGCGCGGCGTACTCAAACATAAGAACTTCATTTGAGTGT
The DNA here is from genome assembly GCA_963855955.1 of Luperina nickerlii. Classification (NCBI taxonomy): domain Eukaryota; kingdom Metazoa; phylum Arthropoda; class Insecta; order Lepidoptera; family Noctuidae; genus Luperina; species Luperina nickerlii. The sequence continues at coordinate 11,138,907 of OY979681.1, read as the reverse complement.
CTATAACACGCGGGCGCGGTGAGCGGCGCAGGCTACTCGGCGCGCGGCGCAGGGAGCCCGCGAGCAACTCACGCCATAGCTCGGCGGTGATACAAGTGGCCGCAGTGGGTACGCGGGCGGCCCGCACGGGGACCGGGGTTCTCAAACTAGTTCAAGCTTTTTTCTAGTAAAAATAAGTCTTCTTCATCCATATTATATTTTGACAAACACTGTACACCACAACACGCAGAACGCAGCCGCGCTCCACTGCGGAGAGGCAGATGGCGCGCGTTCCCGCACCCGCGCCGCTCCCCGCCCCGCGCTGCCAGTCTGGCCAAGCACTAATTCCACCTTCGTGCTAGAACTAAGCACAAAGAAAAGTTAAATGCTACATGCTACCACGTTCGCTTTGTTTACCTAAGTTATCGAACTGAGGTAAACAAAGCCCTTTCATACAACTTCACATCGGTGAAACGAAATTAAAATTTTAATTTATTTTCAAGTGAAAGCAAAACAATTGCTTCCTAACCCGTCAACTTCGTCGCCGCAGTAAATTATACTTACATTGTATTCTGAAGTCAATTTTGTTGCAAATTTTCCTTCCATTGTGAGTAAATATGAAAACCGCAAGTTTATTAAACCATCGGTAAACCTTAGCCTTGCCACCTCTGCTAGATAGAAAAAATGTCCTTCAGTTTTGGATGTATTTATGTTGGTGATATTAGCTTCCACCCACGACTTTGCTCATGTGGAAACGAGGACCCTTTGAAGTTATAAAGAAAATATCAATAGCTACGACCTATTAGGATATCTAAATAGGCTCAACAGTTAAATAGGAAACTATGTTTGAAAGAAAGAAAGAAAGCAAAATAAATACACCTTAAAGGCTCCTACAAACAGGCGCGACACGCGATATAAACGCGCGCGACACAAAGGCACCGCTCGTTGCGCGACTTGCGGTGCCTTTGTGTCGCGCGCGATTTCATCGCATGTCGCGCCTGTTTGAAGAAGCTATAAAACTATAAAAACAGAAAACAAAGAATCATGTTTATCTCGAAGAATTCTCTGGTGTTTAAAAGGTCAGTTCTGTCCAACTCTTCCAAAGATATTCAAACTCTTTTGGTTCTGATGTTGCATTTATTCATTTGTTTATTTTAATTTTCACTATAAAGGGACGCAGGACGTGACTGCGTGCGTCGATTGTTTTAATGATTATTCGTGACTATTCGCGCCAATTTTGAACACGCCCATAAAAACGAATTTCATCCCATATCCCATCGTGGAATCCCTTCAGTTTGGCCAGAGCTCTAGATTAGACAGTAGTCTTCCAGACCGTATTTCGGTCATGGCGGCCAATCTCAACGGAGACTAAACCTTCGGCGCGAGAGATATTTTAGTGCAAAAGCGTATGCGCAGACACAGGGTGCTCTCCCTCTTCCCTCACTCTCATAAACCGATGGGACGGCATATAATCTGACACCACGGGATCTCTCCCGTGGTGTCAGATTATATGCCGTCCCATCGGTTTCATCGGTTGATCACTCGATCATGCGCTGGACGAACGGCTTAACGTGCTTTCCGTGGTACGGGAGTATCACACCACCAATTTCTAAACTCAGGGCTGTTATTGGTTTTTCTATTAGATTAGATCACTATCTTATGTTTATACGTCCCTATTAAAAAAAGGAAAAAAAGAAGAAGAAAATGTATCTGACAGAAAGACGTAACTTTCCATACCCTTAGAAACACGATAAGGGACAAAATTATTTATCTTAGAATCATATTTTGTTAAAGAAACCCAGAAAATTGTAATGAAGTCCAGGTTTGTGAATAGTCAAAGACACAAGATTGAGATAATACAGACTCAAAACAAACAACTTCTCAGCAGCAGACTAAAATAATTCAATCCTAATGTTCTAATGATGTCATGTGTAATTCTATTCATCCCGGAATAGATCTGCTTGTGGGTGTGAATATATTCGCCATGACCAATAACTGTGATTATGACACATTATGTTTGTTATTGTACTTGGTTTTAAAAGGCTGCCTTGTATTTTGAGAGTGATAATAAAATTGTGTTCGCGGCAAGCTAATGCAGTTTGTCCTACGACCGCGGCAGCTATGCCGTTAGCAGACATTTCATGAGAGTAAAGGTTCGTTTATGTTTCATTCTACGTTCACAAGACACTGAAAAAAATATAAAGCAGTGAACGTCCATAATCTGTTCCTATCATTTCATTTTTCGATCATTCTGTAGGCGAGTGCATTGTTGGACCAGCCGGTCGATTCTGTAAAAATCTCACCGTGAAAACTTAAGTGAAGCGAGTTTGTTTTTATATGGAATTGACACTATTGACAGCTCACTCCGCGCTCACTTCACCTAAGTTTTCACGGTGAAATGGTTATAGAATCGCACTGCTGTTCACTAATAAATTTCTTTTTCACTTTCGATTAATTTTATGTTCAGTTCAGACGTTTCACTTCCGAGTGAAATATGCCCAATGGAAGGTAATAATGAAGATATAGTAAAGCGTCCGATATCGGCTTTGCCGCCACTCGGTACGGTCAGCATCAAAAGTCGATTAACACTTTAGTTTTTTTAATCTTAGTTATTGAGCAAAATATTAACACTTCAGTTTTTTTAAATCTCAGTTATTGAGCAAAATATTTGTTGAAAATTGCATCGTACTTCTGCTGCAATTTTGAATAAATATTTTGCTCAATAACAGATTAAAAAAACTGAAGTGTTAATCGACTTTTGATGCTGACCGTACTAACGCAAGATTTTTTCTTAACATTTGGCTCTGTTATTATATTTATAGCTGTTTTGCTCGGGAAAATGACACTGTACTGTACAGGATAATTATTGTATAGGTACAGTTGTACCTGGGCTCGAGTATATTTCTACTTTATAAATACATAATTCCGAAGAAATGTAAAATTATATTTTTTGTCCTACGTGTGCGTTATTGTGTACATTTCCATATATACGTTTTATAACTGTCCATCGTCTACTTAGCGCCCAGCATCACCCCGGAGGACAGGGCTAGCTAGAGGGGACTATTGGGAATCATTCTATAGAATCATGATCATCACCTGATTTATCCTTATTATTACTGGCTCTGGCCATAAAGGCCTTTATTTCTCAGCTCCCGTTCTTGCGGATAAAATAATGCTGACGTCGGCAATAACTCCGGTTAGAATGGTTATAAATTTTTCAACGAGCATTCTTACTTTGTGTAGATGTCGTAGGTTTTTCATAAAATTAGGTTTTTGATCAAAAACCTAGGCTATTGATCAAGAACCGGAAGAAGACAAAATTATTACTTTATGTTATCATAAACCTGAGAAAATCCAGTTTTTTTATCAAAAACCTAGACTGTATTAGTTTTATGATAAAAACAATGTTGGTTGCTATTTCTTTAAATAAATAAAACAATTAAGAAACAATAAAGAATGATTTATTTGTTATGAAATTACATACCTACATTTAAAAAATAATATGTGTGATGTGTGTGTGAAACGGCGAAAAACGAAACGGTTAAAAACGTGATTTTGTCTATTTTTGTGCTTTTGAACCAGAAGAAGACGGTCGACGTCAGGGGCACCCCGAGGTTCGGTTTGGTTAGGTTCCTTTAAACCCTGAAGACAGAAATAGGAGCCCCGCGCAGCGGGGCTCCGTCGACCTGACGTCGTTAGAAATAATACTGCGCGCTCGTTTTATCATAAAGCCAAACTAGTTCAGGTTTTTGATCAAAAATCTGGATTGTTAGAGGTTTATGATGAAATTGAGTTTAAAATGTGTCATCTTCCGGTTTTTCATCAAAAACCTAGGTTTTTCATCAAAAACCTAATTTTATGAAAAACCTACGACATAGACACTAAATTTTATTGCAACTGTAAGAAGTGTTTAATATTTTGTAATCTTAAGTTCTGTTTACTGTTTAAGTACCTCTACACAAGAGCCAATGGCGAATAAAATGTTTGATTTCATGTTTAATTTTTGATTCTAATTGAAACTAACTGTCTATGTTACAGTTAAAATCAAATCGGATTTCAATTAAAACGTACAACTGATGATTCTGTATATTCACACAGAATTATCAGTTGAAAGTGTTGACAACTTTAATTGTGGTTCCGTTTTTAAAAAGTTTCTGACGTCACAACGGCAATGCAAGTGATGGATGACAATACAGTTAGGGATCGATACCGATGAGACCACAATAGTGAACCCAAAAACTATTCTATTGTCCCAAAAACTAGCAGGTAATAGAACTGCATCGCACAAGTAACTTTTTCCAACGTTTTTGGATAGATACAAATTTTAAAGCCCGTTCTATGGGCGTCCGTTTCTCCGCATTGAATCAGTTGACAGGAGCTGATCTAAGTCCTGCTATTAAACCTTTCTGCTTAAATCCCAGTAAACTACCTCTTAGATGTCAGTCTAGTACTTGGCACTAAGTGCGTACGAGACGATCTTAAAACCAATGACGAAGAATTTTTGACGCCTTTTTGGTGTTAGAAATCGTGGGCAGATTTTTTTTTTGAGTTTTCATTAATGCCTAGAATCTACGCGTTCTAGCACAAGTTACAATCACATTTTCTAACTCAAGGATGGTGCAATAACGTATGTTTTTTATTCAACATGCCTTTTTGTTCGTAATAAGGGCTCATAAATCTCATCAACAGTAAACATATATTCGGCCTACGAAGTGAGTGTTATAAAACAGCAAGCTTTTGCTATAGACTTCAGAGGTCTAATGATTGATTTTCAGGACGGCAAAGCTTTGTCAAGTATTCTCTAGCTAGTTTTCTGTCTTGTCAGTGCAATAGGAGTGATAAAACAAACGCTTGTCAAGGAGTGATAAATGAAACGGTTTTCAAACGAACTAACTACAGTCTGTCCTGACAAACATGTGATGTGTTGCGTTGATATCAGCTCAGTGTATTATCCCAGCGATTGTTGATGCACAGAAAAAAGATTAAAATTTCTAATCGTCATCATTTATAATTTTCTTTATACAAATAGTTTCTTCCTTTACTATAATAACAATTATGCAATGAAGTGTGAGCGGTTAATCTAAGTTACTTCATGAGAATTGTCGGATTGCGTAAAGGCTCCTACAAACAGGCGCGACACGCGATATAATCGCACGCGACACAAAGTCACCGCTCGTTGCGCGACTTGCGGTGCCTTTGTGTCGTATGTTATGTCGTGCCTGTTTGTAGGAGCCTTAGGTCGTGTTACGGGACGGGGCAACTTCGATTCTACATGTGACAGGGATCGATTCTCAATACCAGCAAAACTTTTTGCATTTTTTTTATAATGTTACGTAATTACCAATAGCTAATTATTCAAGCAGTAAAATTTTGAAAGACTATATGTTTGGTCATAAATAAACAACCTTCAAAGATAAATAACACTTAACATAAAAACAAAACACATTAAAATTTGCTTTATACTCAAAAAATCATTCACTAAGCTTGTACACCACACCCTGCGTAAAAGCTCTCGGTAAATATTATACGGAGAGCTTTTGCAAGGGGTCGCCGGTTCGAACCCGACGACGCGCAAATCTTTTTGCATTTATCACAATTTATCTATAAACTATCTACAATGGAATCTCTGCACAATAACAAGCAGTCTTTTATTATTTTTGCATAACTATTATTGATTAATGAGAGTAAAGTCAGGTTTTTTACTATAAAAAAAAATTGTCGACAAAAAGAACCCTGCAGGCAATTTTACTAAAACAATTATAAAAACTATCGTTCACTTTAAACAACTTTGTGCTTTGAAGCAAATGAAAACCTACTGGAATCTAGATAATTCTCAAAAACAAAGATTTGAGAATTTAAAATCAATAATATATTAATAACTTTTATTATTATTGGTCTTTCCGAAACTATAAGAGCAAGCCGCTTTTATATCACAACCGCCAGATCACACAAAAGAGTCCAGCATCGCGCAATTAAAGTTTTCGCGCACAGTTGTATGAATACAGGGACCTTTGTCACTACATCGGAGGTCCGTGTTTACCTGGGGAGCCGCATCGACTCGAGTCGGTCGGAACTCACCTTCACTCGAAACCATTCATTCATTCACAAAAGTGCGCGGTTTGGGAACATATAATAGAGGGACCAAGTTTATTACAGTAATCTACCTGCCTTACATTGCACGGCCTGCTAGTATTATACGAATTGGACCTATACCCAAAAAATCCCTGACCATTGTTCACCATGGTAGACAATCTGACCTCCTTTTTTGGATTTATTACTTGAAAAAAAAATGTTTCCAACAAGTATACCTATAGAAAATTCAATTACATAATATTAAACAACAAAATACCTTTTAGAATTTAGCAGTTAATTAATATCAATTTAATTAAATGTAAGCAGGAAGAATATTGACAGCCATTTAATATATCTACAATACAAAGACATAATTTGCATCGTATCTGTATTCACTACCTATGTTACACAAATGAAAAATGATTATTATGATTATGAAAAAAAAAATGTTGCACGTCGCGTAATTAAAAAAAAAATCGTAATGGCTGTCTAAAAGTTGTCTTGTCTTACCGATAGGTCCTACTTTTGCTGCAAGTGCAAAAGCACATCATTACAGGAAAGCAGTTTAATGATTTTAAAGTCTTTTTATTTTATTTTAGTTAGATCAGCATAGATCATACGTTGATTTAAATTAACTAAGACCCGCTTAGAAAGTATGATTGGTCATAAGAAAACACTGTCCTAATCAAGCTGCTTGGCAGACGGTTTATCGATCACGGTAATGTTGTTATTAGCAGACAGGAAGACGCCTCTGCCCCTACCTATTAATATAAAGGCTGGCGCTCACTAGGCGGCACGATGCGGCACGGCACGGCAAACGAAAAACATTTGTATGGTCCGCCGGCCGATGCCGAATCCTGCCTCGGTATGCTCAAGGACCCCGCGACAATATCAATGAAATGTAAGTGCTAAACGTATCAAAATAAGATTCAAAATCATTTCCGCTTACGAAAATCCTTTGCCATGCCATGCTGCGCCCGCACCGTGCCACCAGCGGAGTAATTACGCGTAACACATAAAAGTAGGAAGGCTTTCATTTTGATAGTACAACAACATTCATTGCGTTTGTTACGTTGCTAAGCACACACATTTTTCGAACATAATGAAGCCTTCAAAATGATTCAGATTGTGATTTATAGTGTGTTATGGAATTAGGGTCCTGGTGAGCGGCCTTAATCCCATCACGCAGCGGTAGATAGGGATGTCCCTATTCTTTGTTAGGAACAAGGTCTTCTGTAGGATCACCCTAAATTAAATTTTAAAAGTGTTTAAGATTCTTTTGCTTTTTCGCTGTTCAGCGCCGGCTCCTATCTCTGTCCTTGTCTATCGGAACTGTAGGTTTGCTACTATGATCACAGACGTGTGAGTTTCGGTGTAAGTAGTCGTGCCAAGTACTATTATGTATTCTGTGGTCGTGCGCCGAGCCCAGATTTAGTGATTTTGATGTTAGTGCGTCACATCAATGCTTATACATTTATAGTTAATTACTTATTAGAAATTATTACTACTCTATATTTTTATTCTTTCTAATTGAAAGCGAGTTTGTTTGTTACGATTTGGGGCCATTCAAGTATTACGTAAGCACTACAGGGGTGCGGGGGGTCTTTGCTTTGCTTATTTTTGTTGACATGGGAGATGGGAGGGGGGGGTCTGGATGGTGATTATGTCAATAGTATTTAAGTTTTTACTTTTTCGTGTTTCTACAAAATTCAGTCGATTTTGGTTTGAACACACAGTCATGGCAACCCTACTTGTCTATGTTTGAAAACGAAACGCATATAACTGCTGCTCGTGAATCAATAACGAAACCAGAACACATTAAAAAATGCATTTACTAATGTCCCAGACGCCGCGGAAGATGCTCCGTGCGTCGGGAGCCGCGCGACGCGGGAGGGGTCATTTGATGATTTCCCATCCTGAAAAAAAAGCATGGGTGGGAGGGGTAAGAGCTTTGCTTACTTTTGCTGACAAGGGGTAGGGGGGATTCATAATTGCAAAAAATCTGCTTAAGTCATACTTGAACGGCGGCCCAGAACGGATTTGGATGTTTGGCACAGGGGTAGACCATGTCCGTAGATAGGACATAGGATACATTTTATCCCAGTAGTACGTTTTCGTGGGATATAAACTGAACTCCACACAGGCGAAGCCGCGGGCAAAAGCTAGCTACTAAAAATATTCGGACTAGCTTGGTTATGATTATTTGCCTGTCAACGTGCTTAGGCTTCATTGTAATCAGCTGTCAATAGTGTCAATCTCTAGCATCAAGTGGAATATCAGCTCCCTTCATATAGGCTCGCTTCACCTAAGTTTTCACAGTGATATTTTTACAGAATAGGCCCCGCAGTTGTTATTTTAGTACCTATCTAGGTAAAACTAAGTACTACGGCATAAATCTCATTATAATAATAATGGGGCTAGGCAGAATCCGCCGCTGCCAAAACTAAGGCTCCTTCAAACAGGCGCGACACGCGATATAAGGCTCCTACAAACAGGCGCGAAGCGCGATGCGAATCGCGCGACACAAAGACACCGCTCGTTGCGCGACTTGAGGTGCCTTTGCGTCGCGCGCGATTTTATCGCGCCTGTCTCGCGCCTGTTTGTAGGAGCCTAAACTGGGTTTCGCGGCTTGTTGTATTTGCATAATCTTTTACAAACATTATTAATTTAGGTAAATATGAGTAAAAGGGTTATTACATTTTATACATGTCCCCCTTACTAATAAACGTTGTGTAGAGTCTGTAGTTACATAACGCTTTGTCTTCTTCTTTCGAAAGTCAAATTACTGACGACTGAAAGAGAGAAATCGGGGTGTAACTATTCATCTGATATGATACGTTTATTAGTAAGGAAGGGTCATATATAAAATGTACCTAATTAGTTAATTACCTTTTCTCTTCAGATACAAAAGACCTTGTTTGTACCTGCCGCTACCTCGAGAATTGTATAGGTACTTGTACCTACATAATATCTTGGTTAGTTTCTGATGACAGCTTTTCACTGCCAATTAAATTATTAGCAAACGTAAATCCATGAAAATCATAACATAATCAAATACATAGATACAATGCGTGCCACGAAAGATGAGACTTGACCCCGCCTCCCCCGCTCTTTCCGCCGCCCCTATGACGTCCGGTTTCGTCCCGCACTCAGACCTCATACCGCTAAAGATACCTAAAATCGTGTACTGCGCATGTCAAACCACGTGGTGTGTCAAGTCTCATTTTTCGTGACGCCAGCACGTCAGACTACCCGAAACTGTCAAATTTTCCCAATCAACTTTGAACCTTATGCTTTAGCGATAAAGTTGAAAATTTATTTAAGAAATTTCACAGATTATATTTCTTATCTTTTGCATAATGTCTGTTATTAGACAATACTGAGGTATCCAGTTACGTGATGTTGGAGCCAGGCGTGTAACTGAAATTAAACAAATTAAAAATGATTCATCATAAGAATTGAATGCCTATGGAATACAAAATTTCAAAGAAATACAAAAACTACCAATTGACGACTAGTCGTAACTTGGATATTACAAAGCATTTATAACTTTAACTAGCTTCTGCCCGTGACTACGTCCGTGTGTAGAAATTACACACGGACGAAGTTCTGTTCCGCACGGACCACTCCGCCGCATCGCATCGTCTCTCGCGCTATTACTTCATTCTCGCTTAGGTTTCTTTCGTTTTTTTTCTTTTTACTCGGCACCTAAGGGTTCTAGCATGATGTCCTCAAGAATTTGATTATCAAATACAGAAAGATTTTTTCCAATCCGTCCGGTACCTAGTTCCAGAGATTAGTGCGCGTTCAAACAACGAACATTTCAGCTTTATTATTAGTAGGTATTGATGAAATAATCTTTAATTAAAATTGAATTATTTTGATATAATATTAAAAGCTAACAGTGTTAAAATAATAATATGTACAAGTATATAAAAAGGAGGGGAAATAATCAAAGGGCATCAAAAAATTCATCCGCATCGCTGTCAACAGGAAACGTGCCCAAAAGACTGGCAGCTTTGCCACGTTGTATGGCAATGCTGATTCTTTGGCCAAAAAATAGGCCAGCCTTCTGGTCACGTGAAGAGTCGACCAACCGGTATAGATAGTTTTACTTTCTGACTAGCATAATCCTTAAAGTACCTGCGTCTGTGTTTCCGAGCGCATACAACCCGAATCTCTTCAAAGTAAGAGTGAACAGGCTTCTTCTGGGTAAGCTCACTCCATCGTAGACTTTGTCTCTGTCACCTCTGACCTAGACTAGAGTCAAGAATAAACCCATTTCAAATAAAATAATAAAGTACTTCAGCAAAACAGTATTGTAAAACGTTTAAAGTTTGTCAAAGTGTTTTCCTTTTGGCAGAATTTTACCCCTTCTTTGTACATGCTCGTATTTATCCAATACTGAAATACCAGTAACTTTTATACCTGTAAAACAATATTCCAAATAACACTTCAGTTGACATTTTCACATTAGATAAGGCAATAGTATAATTCAATTTGCATCACTGATAAATTATATCAGCCACCAAACATCAACGTTTTCTACGAAGGATGAAACTAAAAGACTTACACAACAAAGTTAATTCTCGTTCTAAGAGTGCGAGTATATTCCTCATTAAACACCAATAACATTACCGGGGAAGAGAGCTATTAACGAATTAAACACTGTCTACTTCACTTTAGAGAAGGATATCACTTTGTAACACAATATTACATACTTCCAACCAATTTTCATAAGTACTTTTCCGTTGTTAGTACATAATTTCTTAGCCGTCCTCTGTAATAGTTTTTTTTTATTGTATCGTGTTCTATGGACAACAAAGACTACAATAGTATACTGGCTAATGGACAACGGAAACAAGATAAGAACAAAATGTCAAACTTTCAACAAAAATATACAACTACCCGCAAATAGATTTAATATAAAATTTATTTCAAACTTTTATATTAGATGTCGCCATGACTCGTTTATGTTCTATTTTTGATGAATTTTACCATTATCGCACATAACGGTCCTTTGGAAACCACATTTATCGATGTAAATTGGGAACAAAACTTTTATTGAATATAATATCAACAATAAATGGGATCCAACCATTCTTAAAAATTTTATATTTTTGTTAAGTTTTAAATCGCGATATCGACATTTTCGATACTTTGTAACTTATATTGATAAGAAGATTAAAGTATGTTGGGTGTCCAGCTCTTCTCGGGAAGTTGCATTTATTGTAACATGAGTCAGTAATGTGCGCACACTACTTTGAGTAGTTTCTTGCCTCGGCAGATTTGAAGGGGCCGTGGGAGAGGTTATGCGCCAGACTTTCTCCCATGATCTCAGTAGTCGGAGTTCAGTAGTCTGTTCTCTACTCCACCGCAGAAGAGTGACATTGACACCTTTTTGATAAAGCTACATACATTCCTTATATTTTTTTTTATTTTATTCTATGCTCGTGGGGCTCGTGGCTAAATTATAACAGCCGCTCGGTTAGGTCTTCAAGGCAAACCATTTGCCGAGGTCGGTTCATGTATGGATAACCATCCTTGTTCTCGGTACGTAATGGATGGTCATGGTGGACGTAGCGACTGTTGAAGGTCTAAACTAAGGAGTTTAGACCTTTAACAGTCGCTAGTTCTAGTCATAAACCCAAAAGTTTGACAACAGTCTTGCCAAGGGCCACGTGTTACCCAGTAGCGGGGTTGGTCACAAAGGCTGTCACGCCACGTAAAAAATACAAGCATTCAGCTGTGTACAGTTAGACTGGAAGCCGACCCAAACATAGTTGGGAAAAGGCTAGGCACATGATGATTTTATTCTATTGTCGGTTCGTATTAATAAAACCTTTTATTGACGTAGGCACTCACATAACATGCTTATTTGCATTGCCACACAAGCACACAGCTAAAAACTGTAGGACACAAAACTTTCATCAATGATATGAAAACTTTACCGTAGAACATACGCACTGTGCAAGTTATGCAATGTATTGCCTGAACGGTAATACACTATTTTAGTGCAGTTGGTACCTATGCAACGTGTAGGTAGGTACATTTTTATACTATTATTATAATTTTGCGAAGTGTTCTCTGTGATGAAATTATTAGTTAGAAATAGCTAAAAATATTTCCAGAATTCATTACGAGTTGTGAATTCTTACGTGTTTCAGATGTTATTTGAATTATTGCAACTTTACATAGGTACTTAAAATGTTGATTACAGAAGTACTTACTTAAGTAGGTAAAGAAAAACACAAGTCAACAAGTTCAAGATTTATGACAACTTGTAAAATTGGTATATAACATGACATAACGCTTGTATTACTCGATGGGTTAAGCAGAGGTGCACCCGCATTTCGCCAGTTATGGGGCCGTCTCCACGAGCGAGAGAATCTCGGTGATATTAACGTGGTGCCACGTATTTCTATACACTCTCTTAGAACTTGTCTCCACACGGCGATATCATCCCGGCGAAAATTTGATGGCACGGCGAATTTTCTTCAGTTTTTTGCAATTTGCTGGTCAGTGTCAGATTGTATCTTGATCAAAATATGATTCGCGACCATAATAGATAATGTACATAAATTTACAAAATTATAATATTCATTAGAATCATTAATATATCTCTTTAAGTTAGATTTGTTCCTTTTCCATAAGAGATTTGTTCTTATGGTACAAATCTAACTTAGAAAGATGTATTAAGGATTCTAATGATTATAATTCTGTAAATACGTACCGGTTATAGTCGCGAATTATATTTTGATCAAGATACAATTTGACACTGACCTGAAAATTGGAAAAACGCATGAAAAATTGAATTAAAAAAATATATATATTTTGTATTGCCTACAGGTAGTTGTTCCGGGTCTGGCTGTTTGTGTATGTGAATTTAAATGTTTGTAAACGCACACACGATACAGGAGTAATTAATAGAGTGGGGCAACGTTTTAAAAAAAAAAATTTCGCCAGCTACAACTGCGTATTCACCTTAAGTCCCATGATGACATAGGAATGCCTATTGCCAACAGCATCAAATCCAGACTTCGGGCTGCTACTGAGAAACTCTAGATGAAAAAACCCAAATAACTCTTTGAACCGGGAATCAAACCCAGGGCCTAAGGTTCCTTCATACTTGCGACCACTAGATAAACCTGAAGTCTCTGTTTTATTTTGTAGTCTGGACCGTAACAAAGATATTTCTTGTTATACATTCCTTATCTTGTTCATACTTTTGGCAGATTAGAGTGGTTGTATTATTCAAGTGTTATTAAAGTGCGCACCTGCGACAAACAAACGTCTAAAGTTTATATTTTACTTTTTCATTTCTTTAAGAAAGCTTCAAGTTAGCTATTCATCTAAGTTTGATCTAAGTATACAGGGTGGAAATAGAGTTGTCCAATAGAGATTTTTTGATCCTTAAATTAATGAACAACTTTTTTTTTGTAAAAATGTCCCGTGTTCTTGCTGACTGTACTTTTTTTCAAAATCTGTGAATGTGGATCATTTCTCAAAAACTATTGACAGTCTCCTAAGATCGTTTTTCTGTAAGTAAAACGATTAAAGGACGTACCCTTACTGCCACGTCTCAAAAATTCATCTCTATTATGTTGTTATAGCTAAAGAGAGTTGGTTAATAAGCTGCTATCTTAATATTGGGAACGCTTAAGTATCTACTTTTGTCGGATGCTGAATTCGCGTCAAAGGCTATTATGTTAAAATATAAACTAAGTTTTAGGGCTGATTTTTCAATAGTCCGATAATTATTTTCTGAAAAAATAAATATGACAGTTTGACATATTTTCTATACTTACAAAAGCTGTCAAACCACTGTATTTATTACCCAGATAAAAGTTACTTGACTATTAAGAAATCAGCACTTAGATAAATAATTCTATTAGGTACAGCATTTTGTTTTTATGAAATCGATGACGTAATGTTTGCTCAATCAAATCGAAGCTATATTAAAATCAAAATCAAAATATTTTATTTTACATAAACCTACATGGGCACTTACGAAATGTCAGAAGCTAGGTGCACGGTTCCAATTGGTCGATTGGTTTCCTATGGAAAAGAGCCGGCAAGAAATTCCACGGTTACTCTTTTTAAAAATAATTGGCTTTTACAATGTTTTCAAATTACAGTAGGTTTGGGTGGACAGCGTAGGCCAACAAGTACAAGGTACTTGATAAAATAAAAAATGGTCCACAGATCTAAAGTCTACAAGGTCTACAAAGTCCTCACATTTACAAAATAAGAATTTATCAAAAGGATAAATAAAAAATAAAATAAAAAATCAACTATAACCAAGTGATATGATTACCATCACAACCACTAATAAAAAGTCAACTTTTATCAAATAGTATTACAAAAACCAATTACATATATCAAATTAGAATTTACATCGCAAGTATTATCACAGCATTCAATATTTCTTTAGGTATGTAGATAGGTGCGTATTTAATTTTTCTAATAGACGACTATTTTGAGTCTTCGTATTAAACCTTATATGTTTACCTAATAAAAAAATCAAATTATTTTACAGTGATTGAGAGTGATTTTATCGCCCAAAAATTTATTTAATAAAAAACAAAAAGTAAAAAACAGCAAAACAAAATTCCTCATTTGGGATCGAACTCACGTCGTCGAGCTTACCTCAGCAGCTATCGCAGGCGCTTACACCAATTAGCTATGGGAACTATGTTATCCTAGTCTAAAATGTTGGGTCAAATTCCTTCATTGTGAACCCGTTTATTTTATCTCTAACCGTGAATGTATAATACGTATACGCGCACAATAATAATGACAGTTACCGATGTGTGCGTGATGTAAACTAATTAGCATTGCCGACTGTACTTACATGAAAGTTCTAAGGAACCAACCAAAAATAAAACAATTTTATTTTTATTATGATGTAGCTTTACTAGATATAAAGTTGAAGCAGCCGAAATATCCCTATTCTTAAAAAGAGAAGTCAAATTGTCTACATCGGTGGGGTTGAGTGCTACGCACATCCCTTTCTACATCCAATGCTTCTCGGCTATAGCTGTTGTGCACGGCCTTTTTGCCACTGGCTTAAAGCCACGGACTCAAACCCTCATGGAGGTTTTGAATCACAGGCTTTGAGCCCTTGACTATATCAGCCATAGAGCCTTATCAGCCACAGCCCATCAGCCACAGCCGTTCAGCGTCAGATGCTTCCGCTCCATACTCTAGTATTTCACGTCATTCCAATTGGTCGTGTGCCTTTTCCAAGGACACACTCACCGCGTAGAAACGGACTCCTCTGCATATTACGGCCAAAAATTGTATCCATCCACAAATCCCCAAAAACTTTGCTTGCGAGTTGTAGGATTTCATAGAAAAAAAATCTATTTCTAAGAATTTCTAATGTTCAGAGTATTGTGTACAAAGGGCGGCGCGGGAGCAGGTACTTGGGACCAAAAAAATGGACGCAACCACGTTCGCCAAACGGGATGACGTCTCATTTCTCACCCTATTTGTTGGATTTTTTTCATAAATTGTTAAAAGTTGTTCCATTACTAATTGATAAGTTGATTGATAGTTTGACTGGCAGACAAGACAACGCACAAACTAATCCAATACGAAGATAATACAAACACGAGAAGAATCCGCTGAACACTGTATGCGAATGAAGTGGCAACAATAATAATTTATAACTTATGATAAAATCTCTTAAATTGTACGATTGTTGTGAATTCAACACAACAATCGTAATATTTACAAAATATTGCGTTAGGTACTACAAAACTACTTATTGCTAAAAATAAAGCGTAAATTCAGGCTCTAATTAAAACTTTTCTAACGAAAAGAAATAAAGTTTTAAAGCAATTAGTAATGAAATTCCACGATAATTTTCAAAGCTAAAGTTTAAGATATTTTTGGAAATAAATTCGAAAAAAATATCCTAAATTGAACTAACAATAACTAATATTACTTTTTCTTCTCACTACCAGCACTTCACCAGCGACTTCAATTGTCCCCTTCGAAAAATCTTTATTCCTCGTCAACATCATAAAGGGAACTTCTGAGCAACATTTCAGTTTTCCAAGTCTAGGGCTTACACCCACAGGGCCAGGCGGTCCGACACGGTACCCTATCCTTCGATATCACTACATGCAAACGCAGTCTGACCTGACGGAATGATACCGCGACGTCCTTGATCATCATCATTGAAATTTAAATTTTATTGTCATACTGTTAAGATACATTTCTATTCGTCGCTTAAAAATCCGTTTCCATACCGTGCCGCCTGCAGGCCTTAGGTGATTGGTTCATCAGCCTATGATGAGCTAATCAATGAGTGAGTAGGGACTTTTCTCTTTATATGCATCGATGTTTTGTTTTGACTGAGACGTATGGTCTCGACGACGACACACAAAAAGTAGAATATTTGTAAAGTCACAAAAGTAACAACTTACTAACAAGTTAACTTAAAGATCAAACTCAACTAACACGCCTGTTAAATCGATTGGGCACATCACTATACCAGTAACTGCTCTGCTAATGTTGAGAGTGGAAAAAAGAAAATATGCATATAGATGCTGTTTTCTTTTAAACTGGCGCCAGGGTTTTGGCGAGAATACCGGGAAGTATGAGATTTTTGACCTTAATATAAACCACACTGGTGATCACCATCTGCACATTGAAGGGGGCACCGTTACTTCCCAAAAAACTTATTCGATACCCCCTCTGTGCAACGCCAGTTAGTGCACATGCCTGGGAAGACTGTAAAAGGCTAAACATAAATTAGCTACATTCTAAGTTACTGACAAAAATGAAATCTTCTGAAGAAACTAGTTGGTATTATTCCAGTAACAAAACAAGAACATAACAGTTTCAGTATTTTTTATTGAGAATCAATCTGGGGGCACGGTAGTGCCCCCGCCAAGTCGAGGAAAAAGCGGCCGTACCATCCTTTTCTCGAAACAGTTCAAGCCATTTTCGGTTTTATAACTTCGTTGTGGATAAAATATAAACATATTTTAAACAGAAAAATACCACGTTTTAATTGGTGACATTATGCGTACTTTACATTTATGCAAAAGAAAACTTATTTAGTGGCAAAAAAATGCTACGTGTTGAATTTATGTTAGACCAATATAAAGGCTTGGGTAATATACAGGTAGAACTAGGTCCTGAGTGAAGTACTAATTGCCTTTGCAACGTGTAAGCTTGATTGGCATACACGCTAAATACAATGTACACGTCTCAAGTAATCATGACGTAGATATATGTTCATTTGTTTTATTGCTAAGCCTTTTTAAAGTAGCTAATTACATCAGAGCGTGTCAGTAACGTTGTTAACTAATAAAGTTGTTGTTATACGTCTTCTTTACTTCAGCTATTTACTGAAAATAGGCTGAATTCAGGAGGCACTTTCTGAAACACTCCCATGGATAACGATGACACATGAGCCACAAGAGATCACACATTGGAACGATAGAAAACGATTTTGGAATATTAGACCAGCAGGGTAATTGCGTAAAACACAAACAATTGCAATGCCTTTCGTTTTGATAATAGGGAATATGCATGATTTTTTTTTTATTTAAAAAATTAATCCTCATTCATGTAATAAACAATTTAGTAAAACTGTTTTTCGGATAACTATGAAATTAAAAAAGATATGAGCCATCGAAGATTTGTTTCTATCTCTTTCTCGCAAAACGAAATTTAACACGGAGTTTATATGGCCGTAGTGACATGTGACGTCACAGTCTATGTCGGATCTCTCTGTCTAATTGGTGTGTAATCAATAGTTTTAAATGCTCATATCGGCCGTGTTTCTTGGCCGATTTTAATTTTAATTTCACTTTTTGTCATTTCTACTACGGTATTTTCATATTTTGTTAATAAATGCCATGAAAAAAATTCATGCATATTCCCTATTCAACAATATTCATTCCGTTCTTTACGTTGTCGAGCAGACGAATTTTTCAAATCTCTGACGTTGTGTCTTGAGTAATGATGGTGCAGATTTTTCTTCTCAATAATTTCCTTGAAATCAGCCAAGTTCAGCCCAATTATTTTCTCACTTGAATGCATTTAAAGACCATTAAACATTATTTTTTCAACCCGTTTATACAGTTACAAAGACGTGTTATTAATATCAACTTTTACCGTCACAAAAATAATTATTGGCTTCCGTGTAACATCGCCAATTGACGTGCTCTATTACCGGTGTAAGTAATTGTGGTAATTTGTAGACTCTATTGAAAGCTGTCACTTACACCAGGTATTCAACCTATTTATATTGTAGAAATTAGTTATATACGGCCCCGACGAGCTTTGTCAGTCTCATATTTCACATAATGTAGGAACCTTAAGCTGAAGAGATCCTTGGCTCAAAGGATGACGTTATGGCGTTGAGTAAGGGGCCTGAATGAATAGCACTTGATCTAGCCTAACACTTTAGAATATCGAAGAATAAAAAAAAATAAAAAACCTTACCAAGTCTTTGCCCCGATGCCTGTGATAAACTGATTAGACTTTTTACAGGGTGGCATCCAAAAAGAAACTAGAAAAATTCGAAAATAATTATGTGACATCTACCAACCCGCACTGGGCCCGCGTGGTAGATTATAGCCCACGCCCTCTCGAAGAGATGTGTCCCAGCAGTGGGATTATGACAAGGCAGGGGCATTAACGCGTAAACTGTAACCATAGATTCGGTACATGATTCTGAACCCCTGCGCTGAAAATTTTCGTCGGTAATTAAAAAAAAATTGCGAGAATTACCCCTCTGGTATCGAAATACCAGAGGGGTAATTCTCGTAATTTTAAGAACGTTGGCAGTCTGATCTCAGTCTCAATCTGTCAAAAATACTTCTAGTTTCCCTACATTTTTGACATTTGTTGTCGCCGAGATAAGACTGCGACTAGATTTTGAACGTTTTAAATTACGAGAATTGGCCTTCGGACCGCGTAGGTATTGCACTTTTCTATGAAACAGCTGATTTTTTAGTCTAGGATAATGTCCTGTTTTTTTTCATTGTCACTGTTCGTGGGTCGATGTCCCTGTCACCCTGTATACTGAAATCTGACTCCAGGATTCACTAGAAAAGGCGTTGCTAACAATATTCGAAACACTGTCACTAAGACCAGTTTTAACCTGATTTAATTAATTACAATGATCAAACGATATAATATTTAAATCGAAGAGAGCCAAAAGCTTGAAGTTTCAAAAGGTACAGTAAAGTTGTAAGAACTCTTTAGAATTCTGTATTGTATAGGGTGGTTTTAATTTTCTCACTTGAGCCATTAGTGGTGTAGTTTCCTGCTGGCAGTACAAGTTAGAGCTTGGAACAGACTCTCGCATAACTGAATGGTTGCCTTGAAGAATGTGAGATAATACGAGTGAAATCTTGTGAAGGTAATATAATTATGAAGAGAATTTGAGTTGGAATTGTACAATATCGCCTACTTTTGTTTAATCTATGACAGTAGTTAGAATGTTATCATGCTGATGAGAGCAGTGGTGACCCAGTGGCCACGACTTACGAGTTGTAGGTTGTAGGTTCGAACTCAGACTGGCGCTTTACTTTAAGTAAATTATTTCATCACCACTACACTCGAAACGGTGAAGGAAAACATCGCAAGGAAACCGGTATGTCCTAGAACAAAAATTTAAGACATGTGTCATCTTAACCCACTATTAAGGATTATGGCCCACTTCCTCTCACATAGAAGAGACCTGTGTCCCAGCAGTGCGAAAATTATTGGCAGATTATGCATCATGCTCCTACCTTTACTTCAACGTGCTTGGGGTCGGCACAGAATATCTTCTTCTTCCATACATCTTTAGCTGCTGTTTCATTAGTGTTTGTTGTGCTAGTAAGTCGTATAACCAATAACTCTTCGATTACCTTTACAGTTATAGCGACCAATAACTCTTCGATTTGCTTTACAGTCATAGCGATCATCTACAATGGTGCTGAGCACCATGCATTGCAAAATTAACAAATATTTTTTCATTTGTTTCAGATCATTAACAAAAAACTCCAGAAGAGATCCAATCAGTGTTAAATGTCATTCAAGTAAATCAGTGAATGTTACAAAGTGTTGTTAAGTGTTTTAAGTGCCAAAGAGTGAGTTCACTGTCATGTGACGCACCACAATGTTGAAGATACAGATGTTAGAGTCTATCGTCAGTAATGATGCTGATGAGAGTCAGGAGTCGCAGCAGAATGGGTGAGTTTTATTAGTATCTAAATTTGGGTGAATATCCCAGCAGCAAATTTTACGCGTCCACGTTGAGAATCGAGGTGTTAAATGATAGGATGTTTCCTATTTTTTTTTATAGTAAGCTACGTAACTTGTTTCAATTAGGGCCACATTTTTTTTTATAACTGTGTATTTAAATAAGTAGGGAAAAAATAAATCGCCTTAAAATTCAAGTTAGGTGGCTTGTCCCAGCTCCATTTTTTGATATAATTGCATTCACCAAAGCAACAATTTGCTGTACAATAAAAAATAAATAAATTCGTTAGTATATGCTTAAGACACATTATCTAAAAACAATTAAACCATATTAGAAAATCTAATTTAAAAGCACAGGGTAGTCGATCAAAGTTTGTCCAAGTAAAAATCAAAATTTTGGTGGCACTTTTTCAACATACTATAAAATGAAGCTTCGTGTTCGTGCGTGTGCGATCAATCACATTTTATTATTTCACATCTCTCAGTTGTGCACTTGCGCGTAACAGGTGTGTGATTAGTGCTATGATTTTCCGCCAAAAACGTAAGTATCATCTTGGGTGGCGCGGGGGACAAAAATTGTTCAATTTTTGGTGGATCGATTTGCTGTTAATTTTAAAGTGTTTTAATAGTAAGCTACACATTATAGATAGTGATTTGGGTTACGCATAAATCAGTGATATTAATTTAATTGTAACTAAAAACCCCTATTTTTAGAGATTTTTTTTATATCTGGTTTCAATTTTGGTGGCTCAATTTTGGTGGTTTTGGTGGCGTTTTCACGCCACCGGTCCTTATTTTTCTCGTAAACTGAAGAAAAAATTTCGCCACCAAAATTGAAAAAATATTCAGTTTGTTGATATTGACCCTATTATTCTATTTGACTAGGATTAATAAAAGTTACAGCGTGTTTTTCTCCAAGATGACTTAGTGCAGGTCGCGGGATTCCGATAAATTCGTTATCACATGACAAGGACCGGTCTGTTTCAGTAACTGCCATCTGACCGCCACGTTTACTGGACAAGAACATCTTTCCGGCTTTCGTAAAGACCCTGTAAAGATCGTCACAGATATTCTTACGGCTATCTGGACAAAGAATTTGACGTGTCTGTCTTGGGTCTCGATTTGTGATGCTGCTTATTTTCGCGAATCAGTGGATTCCATGCCTGTGTAGTGTGTATACTGCCTACCTGAGTACTGTGACTCTCTGATTTATCAATATACTGTCAGATGTAATTCGATAACTCCTATAAGCGAGATTAAATTTCACCCGAAATAAATTATGCTTCTGAAAATGGGATGAACACCTACCTCGCGTTTAATTATACCTACGCACAATTTTGTACGTGTACGTAATCACAACCGTTATACAGTTACAGAGGGTAGGTTTAAAAAGAGTTCTACAAAAAACCGGCCAAGTGCGAGTTGAACTCGCACACGTAGGGTTCCGTACCACAAGGCATAAAACGCCGAAAAAAATGTTTCTTTTATACCCCTTTAAATTATAAATTTATTTTATTTTTATTATTTGTTGTTATAGCGGCAACAGAAATACATCATCTGTGAAAATTTCAACTGGCTAGCTATCGCGGTTCGTGAGGTACAGCCTGGTGACAGACAGGCTGAGGGACAGTGGAGTCTTCGTAATAGGGGCCCGTTTTTACCCTTTGGGTACAGAACCCTAAAAAAGAAGAAACTAATCTACATAGGGACGAAGTTGCGATAAGAACATTATCCAATTTGAACCAACAGCTTAACATCACAATACAATCTGTAGATTATAATATTAATATTCAATTAAGGTACCTACTGAGTTAACATTGGCGCCAGCTCAAAATTAAGATTAGGTAGTAATCCAAAATCTACAGAACAGTAAAGTTGATATCAAGGTGAACAATACAAGAGGGGTTTTGTTACTTGATATTCCTGAATTTCATACTGACTAGGGTATAGTATTTCATAACCAGTATATAATATTCCCACTGCTGGGACAAAGGCCTCCTCTAAGTGAGAGGGATGGGCCGTAATCCACCACGCGGGCCCAGTGCGGATTAGTACCTAGATGTCGCATGTCTTCGAATTTTTGATTCTAAATTCGAAATTTTAAATTTTCTAAATTCGAAGTTTCCTCACGAGGTTTTCCTTCACCGTTTTGATTGCTGTGGTGATGAAATTAACCACACAAAGTAAAGCCCTGTCTGGGTCAGTAACTACGGCTTACACTTCGGTAAGTCGCGGTCGTTACCACTAGGCCTCTGCTCTGGTATAGTCTTTATACACTATACACACATAAGCCCCATGAGGATGCTCAAAATTATTCACCGTGACTGATTTGTCTGCAGCCTGGTCATGTATATGAAGCTGCCGGGGAATGGGGAGTAGCCATACATGATATGGTCATGCCCTGCGTAGACACAAGATTGTCATTAACTAATGTCTTGGATTGCCAAGGATGTGTAATCACACATCCTCGGCAATCCAAGACATTAGACCTACTGGGGAATCCCCCAGTAGGTTAAAACAGCAGCGACAGTATGGGTTTATGTGGACCTTAATAAGGACAACCAACCAACCACCACAACCAACCAACGGTGCAAATATTGGTTTGTACGTTAACCTTACGAAATCGACTATGGATTAAAAACATAGAATTTAAATAATCTAAATAAAAGTAGCAATGGTGGCCCAACGGTATCGGCGTCGACTTACGAGTTGTAAGTCGTGAGTTCGAACCCAGGCAGGTAATTTACTTTGTGTAGTTAATTTCATCTCCACTGCTCTCAAAAGGGTGAAGAAAAACATTGTGAGGAAACCGGCATGTCCTCGAACCAAACATTCCAAGACAATATCGGCCAATAATATCCGCCAACCCGCACCGGGGGTCGCGTGGTGAATTATGACCCACTCCCTATCACAGAGAGGAGGCCTGGGTCTCAGCAGTGAGATCATTATAGGTTGACCAGCAGCGCACCGCGATTTCAACCGCATAAGTGTCGATTCCGTAAAGGCTCCTACAAACAGGCGCGACACGCGATGTAATCGCGCGCGACACAAAGGCACCGCTCGTTGCGCGACTTGCCATCTATTATCATAACGTTATTATTGTTTTCCTCGGGAACAACACCTTTTTTCGGAATGAAAGGTACCCTATGTCCGTTTCTGCACACCTGACAATGTAAATACAAGATTTCAGGATGATCGGTTCAGTGGTTTAAGCGTGAAAAGGTAACAAATAAGTAAACAAACTTCCTTTCGCATATATAATATTAGTTAGGAAGTTAGGATTATAATATTATGTTAGTATTATGCTTATGCTAAATAAAAATCTCAATAGCAGTCATAGACAACCTAAAGCTTACTTGTGAATTGTCAGTAGTACTTCTCAAATATTTCTGATGAACCTTGGGAAATAAAATACTCCGTTGAACCGCAAGCAACCCCAAACCAGCTACAAAATAATTTGAGTAGCTTCACCGTTCCGTACAATTCACCTACATTCTATTTCTACAGTATCAAGATATCGATTTCCAGCCAAATAAGCGTCCCGCTGGCGCCGGAATAATTTCGCAAATAACTTTTTATTGGGACATCACAGAACGTTGTTTCCTACCGGGTAATCCGACAGGTTGCGACGACAATTTGTCGCGGACACGACAAACAGATTAATAAAACTTTACCTACTTACTCTGAATAGGAGGACATTTTTAATAGAGGTGTTTTCGTAGTAACACTAAAATATTTAGTTGGTGATTCCTTATTACACGGGCAGTGATTTGCTTCTGGGGAGTTCGAAGGTTTGTCCGCAAGGCTAGCAGCAAATTTATCGTATTTGGGTTCAATCAAAACTTCAAATAAAACCTTGAAACTTCAAGTATAAGGCTGATGTTCTTTTGATCTATAAAATCTCTAACGTGCTTCTTATTCTAATCAGCCTACATTAAGTAACTGCTAAACACTGTCCATTAAGTAACTGCTAATGACTGTCATCTAACCACAGCGTCTTAATTTTAGCCAGATTATCAGCGTTTTTCTCTTGGTCACACACCGATCAATGCAGGCTAAGTCCGCCTTTCCTATTGCTAGCTACTTAATTAGTATCTACTACACTTTTAGTTTAAATGAATGATTTCGTCAAAATAAATAATATCGACCATTCTTTATTTGACAAAACAAAATGTCTGAAGCGATACTCAGTCTAATATTAGCACAAACATTCTATTAGCACGACCATTTTCAGGTGCCACAAAATGTGAAACCAAACCTTCCACTCCATACATTTTCAATTTAACCACGCCCTCACAGCAAGAAGCGAGCGGGAACATTGTTTGCGCTCGTAAAAACTAAATGAAAACATAGCGGCGGGCGACAGGACGACGCGACATCGTCGCCGTGTCGCCCGCGTCGTCGGACAAAACAAATTCAACATCATGTTTTATGGCTCCACCATGAGGGAAAGGCCTCGGGATTATAAGTTATAACGCACTCGGCTAAACACTGGTACCATGTTTTCCTACAAAAGGAAAGCCAGGCATGGCGATAGGCCGAAATACTTTCACGAGACGAATATTAATGTTTAGGGGAAGAACTATGCCTGTAGCAGTTTTATGTGGCAAAAGGTTCTTTTCCATCTTCTTTTATTTTAAGTAAAAATCAATTGCTGTTGGTTAGTATCGCAAAAATTCGAAAATGGCTCGACCGATTGTTATGAAATTTTGGTAAATTGTTGTCTGCGCGTCGGAGAAGGATCCTAACAAAAAAAAAAGTACCATCATGTTTTTTTAATTTTTCATCGGCAAGGCCTATGTTCATCAGAGAATTTTAACACTGCACTGCGGTGTAGAATATAGCAGTTTTATGTCAGCGCCATCTCTTGACCAATTGTGGAATTAATGTAACTTTTTTTGATGATTTCTGAAAAAGTGTACTATTTAGAGACTTCATTTTATTTTCCCTGTAATACTTAAAGCTCGTCTTTATATAATCTTCTATCACATAGAATAATTTCAGATTTTTCTCTTTGCAAACTTCAGAGATAAGGGGGGGGGGGGGCGGTATTTTTTTCTACATTTTTCATCAAAAGAAAAATGTTTTGAGACTGTGCAAACTGCGCTCTTTCGTATGATACCCCACATGCCCTAGTAGCCCCACTTCGATTTTTTCAGACCCCTTTTCAGTCCCTGTTGCAAAAATTATACATAGTTACCTAATTATATTTTTATTTCTTTCTTCTTTGCTTAATAGTTGGGCAAACGTCATCTAAAACCATTCCAAGTTTCAAGTTGATAGCATTAGTAATTCTTGAGATATAGAGACATACAGACTGTCTCACCATAAGGGTTCCGTTTTACCATTTTGGTACGGAAACCTAAAAGCAAGCAACGCATTAGCTAATTGTCAGATAAAAATAAGTAAGTATTATGATTTGATGGATTTATCAAATGGTGAAGGTTTAACTAAAAATACTGAAAATTATAAGAGACACAAAATGTATCATCAATGCTGGGATTCGAACCATACTTGCTTTTATTTACAAATTCGATCTTGGTGCAAGTGCCAAATTACTTGTGCAAATGCGTAAACAAGCAGTATTGGATTCGGATCTCAGGATGTGTTTTAGTTTTTGGTTTCTTTTTCATTGTTGTACATAGTTTTTATTTAGTTTCCATAGACAAAACTTTTTTATTGTATTTATTCGAGAACTAACAATTACAAATTATATATTTAAAAAAATTAACATAAATGTTGTTTTAGTATATTTACATAAATAATAATACAAAATTAAATTCAAAAGTGTCAAATCATATACTCAGTGAGGCGTCCAGCTATCGCACAGCAGAAATATATAAATGTTGCCAGACTTTCGCACAGTCAGAAAGGGTACTATGAACGGGAAGTCCTTTAGAATACCTTTTACTAATAAGTAATGCCTTTCTAAAGAAGCTCATCGGTATAGTACAGGAGATCTCTAACCAGCTCCCCTAACTGGCTTCCTGAGTATACACGGACACTTGATGAAAATAATAAAAAAGTTGCTCATGTATCAAATTCAGAAGAAAACTTTGATTGCGAGATTTAGAACTTATTTATAACAAAAAAATTGATAAAATATTAGTTGCGGGTAGATGGAAATTTAATTTGATATGATTCACTTTTCTTGTGATATCGAATCATTTTGACAGTTCAGTAATTTTATTGTTGATTATTGTGGAAGATAACTATGCTCAAGTCAATTTATGCAAGTGTTAGAAAAATCCATTCGTGTTTAGAGCGTTGTAAACAAATGTGCAACTTGCGGACAGAAAAAGGATATGTTTGGCTTTACATATAGAAAGGTTAGTGAAAAAAAAGCAATTTAAATTCACATTATCTTTGTAGAATGTGATAATGTTTAATAATAAGTGCCTAGAATTCTATTTTGGAAAGTTGTGTGGAAATCTGAGTCATAGTCGCAACCACATTTCAGCGACGATCAATGTCTAAAACTTATCAAAATTTTTTGGGAAATTAGAGGTATTTTTGACCGATTGAGACTTAGATCGGACTGTGAACGTTATCATAATAACGAAAATTGCCCCTGTACTAACCCCACAAGATCTACAAAGTTCAACTGTATCATATTTATATATAAAATGATTATTTTTTTTATACATAATGCACACTTGCTTTTCCAATTCAATTTTGACATTGGCAGAATAGTCAACATCGCCTTTACTTGCCATATTTAAAAATAGAATAGAATAGAACATTGCCCCTGAGTGTGATGCGGGGAAATGTGGAAAATGTCGTCAGGAAAGTTTTGAGTATGAATGTGGATACGAGTAGGGAAAGACCAAAGAAACTATGGATGGACTGTGTGAAAGATGATAGGGCTAGAAAGGGAGTGACTGCCGAGATGATGGCTAATAGAGGAGTATGGAAGAAAAATACATGTTGCGGCAACCCCAAATATATTGGAATAAGGGCAGGAGAATGAAGAAGATGACCTAAAATGAATCAGCATTATTTGAAGTCTGTTCAAAATATAAAGAACCGCTAAGGCTGGGTTTCCACCAGAGATAAGCGAGGAAGGAATGTGTGTGAAACCAACCAATAACATCACTTCATTTTCATAGCTTGAACTAAGTTAGCGTTATTATTGGTTAGTTCTAAATCTTTGATTCCTATGTCTTGTTTCGTCAATATTCTTGCTTAATTTAGTTTTGTTAGGCGTGTGTTGTGTGGTTTGCTTGTGAGTGTATACCATACTAGTTTCTGCCCGCAACTTCGTCCGCGTAAAATTTCGGCCACCGTTTTCGCTATTACTTCGTTTTCGCTCAGCGTTCTTTCTGACTATTTTTTTTGTTTTTGCTCGGCTCCCGAGGGACTATGCGTGATACAAAGTAGCTTATAGCCATTCCTCAAGAATTAGGCTATCCAATATAAAAGCCATTCTTGCAAAAATTGAAAAGGCAAAAATACATTTTCAAATCCGACTGGTAGTTCCAGAGATTAGCGCGTTCAAATAAAAAACAAACAAACTCTTCAGCTTTATGCTTGGATTAGAATAGTTTCCATATTTGAGCTTAAAGTGCCAATTTTACCAATAACTGAATAACGCGCAAAACATTATTCCAACCTTTAAGATTCATTCTCCCTCCGACCTTGCAAAGTCTCATTATAAGTAAAGCGAAACACTCAACCACAATATCAGTTACGTCGAACTCGGGCCGAAGGCTATTGATTTTAATTTTCTATCGACGAACTATTCATTAAACCAGGCATACCATTCACACAATTAAGTCGATTGTACACCAGCGTGCAATTAACTCGCAGTTACCGCTGTTACACAACGGTGTGCCACCGATATTCCGTTCAGGGCAACGGGCCGTGAAATATGACGCTAGAAAAAGCGATCATGATATTGTGTGTACTCAGCCTTAATTCATGTTTCGTACAGGCGAACACGCGTGAAAAAGGAACAATGTCTGGTAATTAGAGTTTGTCTTTACTACTGTTGTTAATTTTAATAGGTTTTTTCAATACTTTGTTGCGATCATTAAATAATAGATAATCGAGTTAAGAATAAGTCAAACAACAATGTTGTTATTTACATTACTTCAGTGCAACGTCAGCGAACAATAGGTTACTCGAGTCATGTCGGTGAAATAAAAGAAATAGGTGATGTTGTGTAAACAAAATGTTGGGTAAGCGTTGAGATCAATGATTGTATCAATATGAGATCACAAATATTTGTTTTATTGTAGTAGGCGTTGTTATATTGTTATTTCATCGCTTGATATCTATTGAGACACCGCGGTTACTTGACAGTGGTCATGAGATGATAACCAGTGTCCAACAGACAGACAGACAGATGCCTAGCTTTTTCCCAACTTTTTTGGAGTCAACTTCCAGTCTAACCAGATGTAGTAGTAGTACCAGTATTTTACATGGAGCGACTAATACCGACATTAAAATATCCAATTAAAATTGGATCTCAATGGTATTACCGGCCGCGAAACAGACACATTAGCAAGATAAGTATTAAAGGGTAAACATGTTGCTGCTCGTACTATATGTATAAGTTTGTTAAGTCATACACAATATCTTCCCACAAGATACAACCAAGTAAAGGATGATTTCCACCAAACGGCTCGCATCGCATCGGATCTGAATGGATACTAACGGATGCGGCGACATCCGATCGCGGCCGGCAGCATGTCGACGCATATGATCGGTTCCGTACCGTCGCTTGCGAACGTATCCGTTTCTGCGCCTAGTCAAATAGTTTCATTCCTACCGTGTTGACGTGTTCTAATTTTTGAAAATGGTTGAATTAGTATTGTTGGCTATTGCATTAGAAGATGAAGAAAATAATCATAAAACACAGAAGAGGGAAAGAAAAATTTGGACGACAGCCATAAGGACTGAATTGGATACGACGATAGGCGAACGGAGCCGTACGCGCGTCGCAGCTTACTTTCGGCTACGATCGCGTGTCGCGGAAGATGCTCGCGGTCAAGCTACTGTGCGCGGCTTGGTAATATAGACTTTAAATACTATATACATGATTTAATATCGCTTCAAGATTGTAAAATCCGTTCCGATCCGATGCGATGCGAGCCGTGGAAATCATCCTTTACACTAAACACATACCACGCAAAGTTTAAACATAACGGAACTCAATTTACTCAGCCCGAGCGCTTATGAACGTTGAAATCTACCACACTAATCCCAAACATGGACCCTTGGAAACAAAACCCCGGGGTTCAGCTGTACCCCGAAATATACTGTTAGGGACCTTAAATAATAACGGTGTGAAACACAAGCTTCATAATGATTTCTACAAAGTAAATATAGAGCAGTGGTGGCCAAGTGGTAACGGCCGCGACTTACGAGTTGTAGGTCGTAGGTTCGAACCCAGACAGGCGCTTTACTTTGTGTAAATTATTTCATCACCACTGCTCACAAAACGGTAAAGGAAAACATCGTGAGGAAACCGGCATGTACTAGAACCAAAAAATTCGAAGACATGTGACATCTACCAACCCGCACTGGGCCCGCGTGGTGGATTACGGCCCACTCCCTCTCACTGAGAGGAGGCCTGTGTCCCAGCAGTGGGAACATTATAGGCTGATGATGATGATGATGATGAAATATAGAGGGAAATCTGTTTTCTAATGGTGAGAAACTGAGAAAAGAAAAGCCGTGGTCTTGATGGCTCTAACTTTATTCCATTTTCTCTCACACGGTGTAATATGTATTATAACTATTACTGTAGAATAATACATTGTTAGATAGTGGGCACTGTCATACATAGGTAAGTGTTTGTGTTGTGATCAGAATTTTCTTTAAGATAGGTGAATTGATAGATTGTTGTAGGAAAGTTGATGGGAAGCATGCAAGAATGTCACGCATATAAACTGTATGAATTGCAATTATGGTTTCTTGGTTAATCCGTTGAATGTTGATTGATTACAGTAGTATTCTGACTACTTGAGTGTTGCCAGCTCAAATCATGTATGATCTGAGGTTGCCAACAGCGGCAACCTTTTTCCCTACCACGACCCTATGATCGTGGTAGGGAAAAGTCGCAATGCAAGGATGACTTAAAGGGCTTACATGACCTAAAGCGCGGTCACTGTCGGACTGCATAGAAAAGAAAGAGAAGCGCGATGACACAACGCTGGTAATTTATTGCAAAATATGAAGCAATTATTTAATTACAAAAATCTATTGTTTGGACTAAAAAACTAAAACAGTATTTTAGTATGTTGCTTGTAGAATAAATCTGACAAAAAAACAGAAAGATTGTATGTATATTAGTATGGTTTTTATTGTAAAAAGAAAGTTTTTAGAGGTTTCTTCATGATTTTTTTTTCTATCGAATCAAATTAGTTGTGTTATGTTTTCAACACACTATCTACCTAGCATAAAAGAAGAATATTATATACACGATATCAACGCTTGATTTGGTAGTAACACAGAGTCAAAATACTGATTCAAAATAGGATGCCCAAAACACATGTTTGCAATGGCGTGCAAATAATGACCGTGAGCTATGCTAACCTGTCCTCTGCAAACACTGGGATGGGCCATGTTTCTCTCCACTGACTTGTACAACATGTACCTACAGACGCCAGCACATCAAGCTACTACAATCTGTCAAATTTCTTTAATAGATTTTCAACTTTGTCGCTAAAACATAAGGTTCAATGTTGATTGGGAAAATTTGACAGTTTCGGGTAGCTTGATGTGCTGGCATCTGTAACTAAAGGGTGATAGATGATATTGCATACTGAAGCTGATCCGAGCCTAAACCGAGGTTTGAACGAAGTACAGTTGCAGAAATGCAAATAACCCATAGCAAACAATATGTTGATCCGAGTTCTTGCGATACCTTCCATTTAAGTTAAAAGATTTCAGAACTATGTGTGTATTTATTATGTATTACACGTAAATATTGTGACTAAAGTTGCTATCTGGTTACGTTCGAAGCATAACTAAATAGTAAAAAGTTGATATAGATACACATTGAAAAGTTGATTGACTCGCGTATTTCTTGAGCTCAGCACGTATGCACATAAATCAGGATAGCTTGCAGATGTAGGTAATACAGCCGTATCGTAAATCCCCATATTGCATTTCAAATTCTAGCAGAGATTGTCAATTCAGTGCCAATCATCTCGGAGAATCTCAAATGTGCACTAAGCTTGAACATGCGAGTGATAGTTAGTTAACATCTAATTTGACAGATGGCGTTGTCTGTGGTAAGGGCTTGATATGACTGAATATACAATATACATACGGATATAAGGTTGATTGACTGCCGTATGGCCGTAGTCAGTTAGTGCATATGTCGTAGTGAAACGATGTAGCTTGTTCATAGACTGGCAAAATCGCAATCACAAAATGGTACGCATTTTTTAATTAACTACGGTATGGATAGATTTGATTTTGTTTAGGTAGACCAATACCCCAGGTTTTACTTGTGTAAATTAATTACCACTGCCCTCAAAACGGTGAAGGAAAACATCGTGATTAAACCGGCATGTCGATCCCTTGGGAATAACGGGATAAAAAGCCTATATGTTAATCCAGGGTGTCAGCTACTTCCATACAAAATTTTATCAAAATTGGTCCAGCCGTTTGAGCGTGAGGAAGTAGCAAACATATAAACACACACACACACACTCACATACTTTCGCCTTTATAATATTAGTGTGGTTACATAACCTATGATATAAAATTATTTCGCATGCAATACATTAATTTCGGAAGTCGGTATCTTTGGATCTGTATTTTTTTTTTGCCACCGATTTCCGAAATTGAAGTTCTTTTTCACTTTGTAGTGTTTTTCTTGGAAGTCGGTTTTTTTGGTTTAAAAGTTTTTTTTGTTTATTTATTTCTAGCTTTTTAGTTGTTTTGTTTATAATGTATCTAAGTTACAAATAGCCTAATGTCAACTTGCCCATCGCCTTTTACAAAATATTGCTGTTCGCGATGCAGGGATGTAAAAACCAGACTTTAACACCTTTATACCATGTTTAAAGTAAATAAAGACTTATCTGTTTCATGCAAATTCGGTTAGGTGCATTCTTTAATTTGTCTCGTAGACCGTGCTTTTGGACAGTAGAAGACAGCCACGTTGTATTCTTTCAAGACTGTGCAAAATATAAGATGTAGCATTGTTGGCTACAATACCTGCCTTCATTTGAATTCAATGTTTATTTCCGAGCTAGTTTTCCGAATCTCGTCGTTTCAATACAGAGTTAACGAGTTAAACGGACGAGCGTACCTTCCTCGACTCTTGACCCAGTTGTATCCCTATTGCTCTGCAGAGCTCCCAAGTGCTCTCCTTCCGCTGAGTAAGACCATCTGCGACCAGCGGTAGTCCTCTTTACGAAAATCTTTTGCTTGTCACTAGTTAGTTGGTTGATATTAACATCAATATTAATCTGTATATTTATCTATTTGACTACTTTTGTAACTGATTTAATAAAGTTCAATTCGCCGTATAGTTTCTTATTAGTTATTGAGGAAAATCCCTCTGGTCGCTAAAATACCTTTTTAAAGTAGTATTCAATATCACCATTTTTGTTCATCACCAAGTTACCGAATTTGTCTGCAAACATTCATGGCCACTATTCATAAGGACTGGCTTCCCGGAAAACAATTTCATAAATCCACGGTGGAAAATACTCAACCATAACTTTTGTTTTCCCATTTATAAACCAAAAGCAAGGGCTTAATAAAAAACCACTGCGTACCTTTATATTACGAGTGGATAGATCATACAGGTATAAAATATATAAAACAAACATGGGTGGAGCACAGGTGGCCCTCCTGTATTTTCATTTTAAGTTGGATACTCCCAAAGGTACACCTTAGAGAGATATCAAGCCTTAATCCTTTCGAAATGATGCAAGTGTGTGTCAACGATGAGTTTAGTAAAGCCTTAGTTTAGGGAAAATTTTAATAATTATGACGAGGGGTCAAGGTAGAAGTACTTCGCTATAATCCTTTGTTGATGGTGTTGAGTGTGTAGATCTTTCTCATAAACCATAATTTATTATGGACTAGCTGCGCCACACGGTTTCACCCGCGTAAATGTCGATCCCGTGGGAATATCGGGATAAAAATGGCCTATCCAGGGTGTCGGCTACCTCCATACAAAATTTTATCAAAATTGGTCCAGCCGTTTGAGCGTGAAAAAGTAACAAACATATAAACACACACACACACACATACACACACCCTTGTTTGTACAGACACCTTTTTTTTCGGGATGGGTAATCATCAATTAATGTGTGTTCCTGCCTTAGCCCTTTATGTTCCGGGCCAGCGGTAACCCTTTCGAACAATCCCGCTGACCGTACAGACACCCTTACGAGGACCTTGTTAGTCCTAGACGGAACCGAGGACCCTCCAAAAACTAGTTTAAATACCTCGTTGGCCTTTTAGAATAAGATAGAAAGAGACAGGTGAGTAAACCTAAAGTGATGAGCTTGTTGGGATAATGCTATCTCAACATTTTTCTGTATGAATTTCGGCTATCATACTAAGGACCTGAAATACACAGCTAAATGTGACCAGCGATGCACATACGAGGACTTTGTGTAAGCCAACCGAGGACCTCTTACGTAAGCCCTGCGACGTCCTTCCGAGGACGTATTTTTACACTTACAACAAACGTGAAATGAGTGTAAAGAGTCTGTATATGAGTCGACAGTGGCACCATCTGGTGGATACACAACGGTTGTGTAAGATTATGAATAATCTTGATCAAACCGAGGTTCAGACAACTTTTTCGTATTAAGTATATAGAAAGACTAAAAATCGCTTGCAGAATACGAATCTTTGGTCAAGTCAAACCGAGGACCTTCGAAAAGGTCCTCGCTTTGAAAAGGTCCTCGGTCGTGCCTGTATTCATACGCACGTCTTCGAATGGTACTTAAAACGAACACACCCTTACACACACACACTCACAAACTTTCGCCTTTATAATATTAGTGTCATCTAGACGAAAACAGTCTAGGAAGGCACACTGTGTACCTAATAGGTATCACTCAGTTCATAGCTTTGGGAAGGGAACTTTAGGAGACTTAACAATGCTAGCTAAGAATATTTAGCCAATAGAGTAATACATTCACAATCATACCTATAAAAATGCCACTGCGTTTGGTGGAAATGATCATCCAACGGAATATACCCACTGTCGCAATTGCCTCAGTAAACCTTACCTACTACAGTAACAAACTCAAAGAAAAGTGGGTCCTTAGGTAATGATTAATCATGGCTACATTATGGGCGTGGTAAAGTAAATTGGATTAAAGGCTCCTACAAACAGGCGCGACACGCGATATAATCGCGCGCGACACAAAGGCACCGCTCGTGCGTTGCGGTGCCTTTGTGTCGCGCCTGTTTGAAGGAGCCTTAATTTGTATATAAGTAACTATTATCAACAAAATTATGATCTCGAAAGCCAAGTAACCGCTCATTCTATTTACATCTACTATGGAGTGGCATAACGCCATATTTTACGTCACGCTTGTAATTTCCTTTGTCACCTGTGACAAAGGTATAACCTGTCAAAGCCAACGTCTCGTTACAGCGTCACTTTATCCCCCTACGGAGGTCGAAAATATCGCTTACCAGAAAATATATCCTAAATCGACCACTTTTACTAGACCTCTGGCCTGAATAGGACTTGGGTTCCTAGCAGTTTATGAATCCTCTAGGGACAGCATGGCTCAAGCAATACTGGTCCTATTATAGCAAAATAAGTTATCAATCTATTGGATATCATGAGATAACTTAGAGGGCTTGTTCTTATAACAGGTGTGCTATTAAATTAAATGTAGGTGGTATGTGCGATGAGTTATAATTCCGATTTGTTGAAATACCTACCATAGGTAACCAAAATTGTGCTGTTCACTGTTTCTGGGTCACTAACGCAAATTTTGTTCGTCCTCTTTCTTTTTGAAAACGAACCTATCAAAAAATCTATCACCCTATACAAAAACCGGTCAATTGCGAGTCGGACTCGCGTACATCGTACAATGCGTGCCACGAAAGATGAGACTTGACCCCGCCTCCCCCGCTCTTTCCGCCGCCCCTATGACGTCCGGTCCCGTCCCGCACTCAGACCTCATACCGCTAAAGATACCTAAAATCGTGTACTGCGCATGTCAAACCACGTGGTGTGTCAAGTCTCATCTTTCGTGGCACGCATTGTACGGTCAGCATCAAAAGTCGATTAACACTTCAGTTTTTTTAATCTCAGTTATTGAGCAAAATATTTGTTCGAAATTGCAGCAGAAGTATAATGCGATTTTGAACAAATATTTTGCTCAATAACTGAGATTTAAAAAACTGGAGGGTTAATATTTTGCTCAATAACCGAGATTAAAAAAACTTAAGTGTTAATCGACTTTTGATGCTGACTGTACCAAGGGGTTCCGTACTTTGTAGGTATGTAAATAGTTTATCACGGGATTTTTTTAAATATGCGGTGCTATTCTGTAAAAATCTCACCGTGAGAACTTAGGTGAAGTGAGTTTGTTTTTGCTAGGAATAGCCACCATTGACAGCTCACTCCACGAGTCCACGCTCACTTTACCTAAGTTTTCACCGTGAGATTTTTACAGAATCGCACCGCTGATCTTGCTTCTTGCCAAACATGATTCTAGGGCAACGGGAAGTACCCTATAAATTTTGATTCCCGTGAGTGTCGAAACACAGGTTTTTTGCGGCATAAACTGCCGTATCTTTTTTTACGTTACCTAAAGTGTTTGATTTTTTCACAGCTTCAAGGGACTGCAGACCTAATAATATGGTTTTAATTTCAACTCGATACCTCTACGCGTGGTCTTGACAGACAGACGGACGGACAACAAAGTGATCGTATAAGGGTTCCGTTTTTTCCTTTTAAGCTACGAAACCCTAAAAAACGTAAAAACGGACCCTTATACAAACCTGGGTGTATACAATTCTCACTTAACCTTTTAACAAAAATTTGGAGAAGAAATACTATCGGCTATTTCTCGTTTTGTGAATAATAGCAACGTTGGCCGCAAGTTCGTTAAAAGTCTACAGTATAGCACTTGGGAGTTTTAATTAAAAGTTCTTACAAAAGATAGCCCCTAACCTATATCGAATACTTTTCAAGGACCGAAAGTATCGAATTGGATCTTTTTGTTGCTGAAAAAAATATAAGTAAGTATTTTGTTAAAATCCAAAGACGTAAGAATAAGTCAGTTATACATGGACGCGCAACCTGTTACCATAGATTTGGTAAGTACAGACCCCAGCACATCAAGCTACCCGAAACTGTCAAATTTTCCCAATCAACTTTGAACCTTATAGTGTAGCGATAAAGTTGAAAATCTATTAAAGAAATTTGACAGATTGTGGTAGCTTGATGTGTTGGCGTCAGTAGGTACATGATTCTGAAAAAAAAATGATGACATATTAAGTCGGTTAAAAAAAATTGCTGTTTCATACATTTTAACCGCGTAGGTATTCCGCTTTTGTATGAAACAGCAGATTTTTAGTAGGTTTGGAATCATGGGCTAAAGTCATGGTTACAATTTGCGTGTCGATGTCGAGATCCCACACTGTAGGTACGCCGGGATGGCCTAGTGGTTATTAAGACCTCGCCTCTCATGCTCGAGGTTTTGGGTTCAAATCCTGGCAAGTACCAATGTCCAATGCCCTAACTCTGCCAGGGACATTAATCGGCTGGTATTATTATATTATTATAAATCCATAATATATTATTATGAGTATCGGCCCCGCCAGCACATCAAGGTACCCGAAAAAGTCAAATTTTCCCAATCAACCTTGAACCTTATACTGAAGCGATAAAGTTGAAAATCTATTAAAGAAATTTGACAGATTGGAGTAGCTTGATGTGCTGGCGTCTGTACCTCAGATTTTTCTAGGAATTGAAAGGTTTCGTTTCCTGTCTTTTGGAAAGTTCTTGATCACATAATTGTGAAGAAACACACGATTATTTTTACAGTGCTATTAAAATTTAAAACCTATTAAGCGCCATTACATTTAATAATTTAATGTAATAGGTAGCGGTTACAAAACATTGCATATTGTTTTCCTTAAGTTTCTTAATAATGGGCTTAATCATATTTTGTTATGTTCACTGATGAAACAAAAGTTCGATTTGCGCAACTCTAGTAATAGCTTCGTGTCATTACGATTTGTATGAAACTGCAGATTGCAGAATCCGCTAATAAAATACTTTTTATAGAGATTTTTAAGACTTTTTTAGGTAACAGACCGTATTTCGGCCATGGCGGCCAATCTCAACCGAGACTAAAGGCTCCTACAAACAGGCGCGACACGCGATATAATCGCGCGCGACACAAAGGCACCGCTCGTTGCGCGATTTGCGGTGCCTTTGTGTCGCGTGTCGTGTCGCGCTTGTTTGAAGGAGCCTTAACCTTCGGCGCGGGAGATATTATTTTGCACAAGTGTGAGCGCAGACACAGGTGCGCTCTTTCTTTCCTCACTCTCGTCATAGTATAAAGAGGGGAAGTAGGCTA
Source organism: Luperina nickerlii (assembly GCA_963855955.1). Classification (NCBI taxonomy): domain Eukaryota; kingdom Metazoa; phylum Arthropoda; class Insecta; order Lepidoptera; family Noctuidae; genus Luperina; species Luperina nickerlii. The sequence continues at coordinate 11,101,102 of OY979681.1, read as the reverse complement.
TCTCCGGCCCAATCCGCGATATAATTGCCTACTGTCTCAGGGTTGTCACTTTTAGCTAAATTTTAATTCAGTGCCTATAAATTGCCAAGGGTGGGCAAGTTGTATTTTTTACTTGTATTGTCTGGGTAAGTACAGGGTTTGTGAGGTCGGTTTTCCCTTAACGATGATCAAACCTTTCACTATGAAAGAAAGAGCGACGGGCCAGCAGACGGGCGGCGCGGAGCGGTGATGAGCACGAGAAAACGGTGGGTTACTGATAGTACTGCCTTCGAACTTTGCTCTATTTATCTGATTCACAATTAGTCAATTACTTTTTTTAATTACGATTTTATAACTGTGAGTAGCTACTTAGTTACTATACCTAGAATACTGAGAAATCGGCATGACTATACGTAAACAAAGCAATAGCGGCAAATCAATTGACAGATCCAAAGTACCTAATGCATTCTAGTGGGAAAGTAGGTCTACCTACTTTCTTTGTCTGATATAAAACTAGTACTTACAACAAAAACTAAGTAAGTAGGTATCTCATCATCAAGTAAAAATTATATGCTAGAATAAGTGACTTGCTTACCTTTCCTGTTCAATAGGTAATCTGAACAGAGACAATTCTGGAATCGATGTATTATTAAGACATCCAAACACACAGCAATACGTTCTCGTGCGATTATCAAACATTTTTCATTCATTTAGCGGTGCCGAAACGCCGTGACGCGCGAATTTCATGCTGTGTTAGCCCTGACTGGCGCACTGAGAAACGGGTCGAGATTTTGTAAGTGTGCGTGCGGCGACGCATAGATACGATGACGCACACATACAAGCCGCGCGCGGTGCGTTTGTATGAAGATAACATACTTCCCCTCTTTATACTATGCTCTCGTAGTCCGATGGGATGGTTCGCATACCGACACCAGAGACCAGGGGGCCTAAAAAGGCACTTTGGCAGAATCATAAAAGGATGACATCGTGAATTATAATATGGCGAAGACAGTCCGTGTTTTTCTTTTTTTTCGCTGCACTACGTAGGTAGGTATAATCAAAGAGATAGGGATTGGATTTGGATTGAATTGATTGGATTTTTAGCACAGACAAAAAAAAAATAACTGAAAAATCCTTCACCAATGGGATTTGATACGATTAACGTAACAGTTAACTGTCCATTACGATTCATAATGTTATCTTTTTATGATTCTGCCAAAGTGGCCTTTTTAGGCCCCCAGGCGCAGAAACAACGGCTTAAGAGGACGCCTTGGAAATATTGGCACCAATGATCTCAATTTTTCTCAGTAAATACAAAACGGATCAAAATATAAGTTGGTGACCTGAAAGTTCATGATAAAAACCTTATTTTGTCAGTTTTCAATACATGATTAGGTAACTTTTTTAACAGAGAAAAATATATCAAACATACATCTTTTTAAAAAGAGATTCACATATGGGCAAACGGGACCGAGGCACGGGGGTATCACACCGCCAACTTCCGAATTCCGGGCTGATGCCTGTGAAATACTTATTATTGAGTAAAACTGACTAGACAACGAAACTGGCGAATTAAATAAACTGACGACTGAGGGAAACTGACCAGCGATACGCGGACTCGTTCCGGTGGCCATCTGTGGTCTTCATCATCAGTTCCATTTCACCAAATGGTGCTTTCCAAGAGCAAATGCACGAGTTACTATAAAAAATGCCTTAAAGGCTCCTAGAAACAGGCGCGACGAGCGACGCGAATCGCGCGCGACATAAAGGCACCGCTCGTTGCGCGACTTGCGGTGCCTTTGTGTCGCGCGCGATTTTATCGCGTATCGCGCCTATTTGTAGGAGCCTTAAATCTTACTGCTATTGTGATTATTAAGGTTCTTTTTTACCAGAATTGTTTCATCATTAGCCTACAGCAGTCCACCGCTGGACCACAGATAATATTATAATACGCTGGACATAGTAATTGTTCGCCATTTAGTTCGATTCTCGGCTACTCTCATCCAGCTGCTACTCTACGAAGAACGTTGCTACACCTAGCCTGATGGCATCCCAACGTACGTTTGCCGATTTGCGTCTCCACTCAAGAACACGTAATGAACACAATGAAGGGTTCCGTAGTTGGAATGAATTTATCCCAAGAACAAACGTAACATTGTATTTGAAAAACATGTTCTTCCATACGTTGCAACTGCAAATGTATGTTCGTCGACTATTACTCGTAAACTTGTAAAGCCTACTTAGCTGTGATAGTTTTCCTTTTAACTTCGATAAATATATTAGGTACTACCGTGATTTTTTTGACATAGCCAAAAACAACCATTTAGCTGGCAGGAGCGCCCAAACACTTGACTCTAACAAAAAATTGCATTTTATAGCTTAATATTTCAGAAACGGATTCCTGAATCGAAAAATTATTTTCACAAACCCAAAATATATTTAAAGACCTATCCAACGATACCCCACACCGTGGGGTAGACCAGAAAAAAAAAACCTAAACCGCTTTACGTGTAGAGGAAGGTACCTACCATACATTTTTTTGTCTAGATTTTATTTTACCACTTTGTCGGCGTGATTAATATGTATATCCATGCCGAATAAAAAAGTAAGTAAGCTTTCTAGTTCTAAGAGTCTCTGAGCTAAGCTGCGGACGGACAGACGGACATGGTGACACAATAAACGGAACCCTAAAATCGATGCTTACCCAGAAACCTTCTTGATGTCTTCTTCCCCCACTGCGTAGATTCGCTAATGCGCCCGACATTATCCTGTCAGTACCATTTTGTATGATTAATAAGACCAGGAAAAGGATATCCATGTCATGGATATTACAAACACTGTCAAAACATATTATTATTGCTCCAATATCAGAAAATGAAGGCAAAAGGTTTCATTATATCACTAAATCCTACCCGTACTTATGTATATGCAGGTATACATTACCTAAAACTACATATTATATAGGTTTGTAGGTGTGGTCGCCCTCGACATTGGCTTACCACCATAAGGTTGAAAATCACTTGCCCGTGATAAAACGACAAGATCTATTTGTCAATGCGACAGTTAGATAGTTGCAACCTCAATGAAGTTTCAATTTGCGGGGAATTGTTCTCAAAAATGGAAAAGCAATTATTACGAGGTCGACTTTACATTAGACACGACCCACATTAATTTGAAATTTGGATCACTCGTAACATCTGAGTCAGAGGTAAGGGCTAAGGGTCAACGATCACAAATCTATCGAGGATACAAACAAATGTAGGCACTGGGAACAATTTAGTCGACCACATATACTCGGGTATTATTGACGTGTTTACGAATTGACGCGCTTCAGTTTTAGGTATTGTGTCCACATAAAGAAGCGGGTTTTGGTTACATACATCTGAGGGGCAATTCTACTAATTTTAACAACGTTCACAGTCTGATCTCAGTCTCAATCTGTCAAAAAATACTTCAAATTTCCCTACATTTTGACAAGTTTTTGACATTTCTTTGTCGCTGAGATGAGACTGCGACTAGATTTTTAACGTTTTAAATTACGAGAATTGGCCTTCTGGTCTCTGCAGGTTGATCTTCGGAAGGAAACGGTTACATGTTTTACCTGTTTCATTATGTGTAAGCGCATAAGATAACACAGGAATATTATACCTGCACCGATCAGTACCGACCCGCACAAACTCCCCTGCACATGTAACCTGTTTCTTTACGTAACCACCCTTAGTCTAGGTGTGGTGTGGCTGTGGTGTGGTGTGTTTGTGGTGTTCTATAGGTATGTTATTCTGTGATATAAGTAAGAGCCAGGAAGGTACAGTTGAAACTCTCCGTAGAGAGGTAAAAGATCAGAGGAAAATTTCGTAACGAAATCAACCTGCCTAGCCTTTTTCCGAACTATGTTGGGGTCGGCTTCCAGTCTAACCGGATGCAGCTGAATACCAGTATTTTACATGGAGCGACTGCCTATCTGACCTCCACCACCGAGTTAGTAATACGATAGTCCTTCCTTGGTGACGGGTTGTCAGACTTTCGGGCTTCCGGCAACCCGTAATGACTGTCAAAGGTTTACGAATGATAGCCGGGATCAACGGCTTAAAACGTGCTTTCCAAGCCACAGAGGGGTTTCAGCTTTCGGTATCAGTTCGGGACAAGCGTAGATTAAGCTGATCGAGCGACCCGTGCGGCTGTTAATACTTTGCCAGCACCTCTTTTCGATTTCAAATCAATGGCCATTACTTTGGTATAATGTAGGTTACATAGCGTAGGTACACTGAAAAAAAAGAATTGTTGAATGTACTAAAGTAGCGTGGGTTGAGTAAGTAATGAACTGCCATAGTCAACCCTTTTCATAGTTAATTTTACCTTTTCATAAGTTAATTTCACTATAACAAGAGTGAATTTGACAAAATCCATTGGTAAAATCAACAATTTCGTGTGTAGGACCTATATAACCCGCGGATTTGATAAAATTTACGCGGAATTTAGTAAAATCAATCATTCTTTTTTTTCAGTGTAATGCAAGAGACAAACACGCTCAGAAGTAGGTACAGTCCGGGGAATTAATTGTTAAGCAGAGAAAATTGATATCCTACGTCAATTTGCCGTGTTATACCTATTTCATACAGTGTTGTCAAAGAATTCTCCTCCTTTATTTCCCTATTTCGTTTGATCCACGACTTTTTGACCACCTGTATATGCTCAGCATTAGATAAATTCGGGCAATGGATAATGATGATGACATACTTACCTAGAAAGAACAAATAAAGAAAATACATTTATTTAGCATAGACTAAGAGACAAACAATACACCAGATAGATAATAGTCGTACATCAGATAAAAACTAAGATAAAAATAAAACGTGCAAAGTCCGATGTAAGAAATTAGCAGGAAAGTGTGACTCACGGCTGCACCAAAAAGGCCCAGTTCAGCAAAAATGCCAGACAACTGGTGCCTGACGCTGGTTTATTGCACACTCTATACACACTCTGTACACCTAGGTATATTGCACACTCTATACACCCTTTCAAATAGTTCTGAAGAGTTTCTATCTCCATAATGTTTACTTTACGGTACCTGTGATAGAAGTCAACGATAATTTAATTATTGGATAAAGCTCAGTTTGTCAGTAGATTAGTCTCAATTAATGTCATGGACGGAGTTCTAGGAACACCTAACTATGTCCTGGATCAGACAGTTAGGCCCTTTGTACACGTCACAGTATCTTTACGGTACTTACAAAAAAAAAAGTCTCTGTCAAGCTTCCATAGTGCTCCATGCAACACTGACGATCGTGCCAACACGCGGCGTATCAACCACGCCGTAGAAGAAACGTGTTTGTCAACCAGCTTCCATAGTGCTCCATGCAGCACTGACAACCGTGCCTACACACGGCGAATAAGCCGTAGTTTTTCACGGCAAGAAAAACGTGTGTCGTTTGTAGTCGCTCGATTTTTCCATCGGACCACGGACCGTGTTTTTCAAATTTGTATAAGTTCAACACCGGTCCGAAGCATGTAGGTACATCACATCACATCACACACTTCCATAGTAACCATAACACTACCGCAAGTCCGGTAAAAAACGGTCCATTATCCGGTGAAAAAATCGGACGTGTACAAGCGGGCTTAGGTGTTCGTAGACCTCTGTCTATAAAAGGAAATAGAGCATGTATCCTTAAATTAGTAGTCACTACGTGATATTCAGGGAACCTTTCCCTAAATCGCGATGGCGTAATAAGAATAAAGGAGTAAGGGTCCCTATTAAAAACACTTCACCTAAATATCGTGTAGTGTAATAGGAGTTTTAGGTACTACCTAGCTGCGCCACGCGGTTTCACCCACGTAAATGTCAATCCCGTAGGAATATCGGGATAAAAAGTAGCCTATATGTCAATCCAGGGTGTCAGCTACTTCCATACAAAATGTTATCAAAATTGGTCGAGCCATTTGAGCGTGAAGAAGTAACAAACATATAAACACACACACAAACTTTCGCCTTTATAATATTAGTGTGATTAGTGAATAAATACTCGTAGGTAAGTATCCATTAATCTAAGAATGTAAACCTACACAAATCGATTCCAAAAGTCCAACAATACGAGAATTAATGAAAACACTGACAATATTAATGAATCGGAGTAGTTTGAAACCATCAAATACTGTAAAATAATAAATATTATTATCATTATTTTGTTTTTTTTTTTGTTTGTGTTTTTTATGTCGTGCGCAAATAAACGTATTTTCATTTTTTTCTTTAAATTCAAATTATTATCGAAATAAATAAATTCAAACTATCCAAATACCTAGTATCTAACTATTGACAGACTGACTATGAGTTTTGCCAATCGCTAGACGCTAGCTAAATAGTGACTAAGTAATTCGATAGGGACCTACTTTGTATTTGATTGAATTTTTGTTTGTAGACTTATAGACTGGGAAAGTTATTGGTTATTTAGATACCTATACGAACAAAAACCCAATACAATAATGCTTTATTCAACCAATGGCCGTTCAACATAATATCTCAAAGTCATCGATCCTTTTACACAGAAAACCATAGCAAGGGGCCTAAAAAAGGCCACTTTGGAAGAATCATAAAAGGATACCTAACATTATGAATCATAATGGACAGTTAGCTGTTAAGATAATCGTATCAAATCCCATTGGTGAAGAATTTTTCAGTTATTTTCTTTTGTCTGTGCTAAAATCCTAATCAATCCAATCCAAATGCAATCCCAATGTCTTTGATTATTCCTACGTAGTGCAGCGAAAAAAGAAAAACACAGACTGACTTCGCCATATTATGATTCATAATGTTATCCTCTTGTGATTCCGCCAAAGTGGCCTTTTCAGATTCCTAGAAAACACTTAGTAGGTAGGTACGTTACTCGGAATCACATAGAAGGTCTTCTATGTGATTCCGAGTGAGGTCTCATTGATGCGTTGTCCAATGTTTGAAACAAAGGAGAATTAGTCCGAAAGTTGCCGTGGCTAATTTTAGACACAGTGAAATCTAAATGGATTATATTGACTCAAAAATTAAATACAAATGAAATTAGCATGTTACAAGCTCAGCTCAGCTTGGTGGGCGCCGAATTAGGTGCAGCCATCTAATAACAGTGCTTGGCCTAGTTATTATAAAGCCTCCCGAGTGAATTACATGACATCCCCGAAGATTAGCTCCCGTAAGCACCCGTTGGAGTTTCTAGCTAAAATTGGAATGGAATAAGCCACCAGAATAAATTCGTGTCAATAAGTAGTAGAACTATAGGTAATAATAATGATATCTATTTGGAATCATATTTTGCACTTTTTGATTACGTACATTAGACATTTTTTTAGGTCTCGTTTTTAGCACCAGCAATATTCAGTCAATGCCATCTACCGGTATTAAGGTACACTCAAGTAGTGTAACATCTAGTACAAACAGCGTGTAGCAGCGTGTTTAGTAAAAGTTACAAAAGAATCGATGTTGGACCATAAAGTTTGAATGGGTTTCGCTAGATGGCGCTATTATAAAATTAATATTAGGTTATTGGAGTTATTGTGCCCTGGCGGCTGATAGTATGTCATGCTCACACAAAATGTCTCGCTGACGGTGGCGTGAGTGTTGAATCATTTAGCTCTCTTCAAAACGGTTGAGCTGAATGGTGCTGATCTGATCTATGCGTCATGTTCGTAAACGGGCGCCGTCAGTTGGGACTGGTCATCACTTAGCTGCCTCGGCTTATTTTTAATTATTTTATTTTTGGATGGTTGTTTGCTTTTAACGCGTACGTCTTTCTTAATTTTTTACATCGTTCTCACATTATATAATTTTAAAATTAAAAGTTATGATGTAAGTAACTAATATTTTTGTAAAAATATAATTTAAAAGAGTGTCCATGGAGTTTCTTGCCCGTTCTTCTCCATAGGTACCTACGCTTTGGAATGGGCAACTAGCTTCATACTTTCTGACTAGGGAATCCAATCCCGCATCAAAATCGCGATCCCGCAAGCATGCGGGATCAAGGACATCAATCCCGCGGATCCCGCGGGATTTGCGGTATTGCTTTTATTTACTATTATTTTTGTTTTGTGTAGTGAAATGAAAGACATAAAGACAAGTATTTTTTTATTATTATTATCAATATGAAGCTAAGTTATTACTCATATTATAAATTTAATATATAGATGTTTAAGAAGCATAAATAATCAACTTCTTTTAAGAAACGATATACTTAATACAATATTTAACTTTTCATTCATGTTTAAATTTGTATTGAAAATAAAAAATATTCCTTTGTTTTAGAGACATAGAGAGGTGAATTAAGTAAACGCCGAATAAAAAGTGAGCTTATTTTTTCTGAAAATGCTTTCGAAGAAACAATAAGATACCTATATAACGTTTCATCTTTTAGATTTGATCTTATCTTGTTGCATAAATAGCCAGCGGCGGAAAAAGCACGCTCGGCTTCCACACTTGTAGGCGGAATTGACTTTACATAAGTATCAACAGTTTCCAAGTACTTCCCTCTATTCCCTCCACATTCAAAAAGTGTCATCTCACGTTTCAATTTTTCAAACCCCGTGCACCGTAGGGAAATCCCTAGTCATAGAGTATTTGAACTGAACTGACATTGATTACGTTCCATTCCGACTTCCGATCATGCGACACAAAATAGAAATTCAAAACTTATTTAGCTGTAAGTTAAGGATATTACATTGCTCGATGACCTTGAAGATTTGATCTCTGTACTAACATTTGTTATTTTGGCGCCCTCTACTGACAAACGAGCATACTAAAAACAAACAAACTGAAGATTAACCAAGAACACAGATGTGTCACAGAGCTGTCATCGTTTTTGCCTATTTTATTCGTTCTCTGAGAGGTCTAATAATTATGTAGATTTAATTCCTCTAGGAGTTTTGTACAAGTACCTACATCAATTATGTAATTTATTTTGTAATAAATAAATGTCTATAATCAACATTTATCTAGTTGAGCACGGGTGCTACTACATGATACATTCTGAAGGTCAGATGATGACCAGGTAAGTGCCTATCGGTTCTCAGTAACGGGAATAGTTAGGATAACCTAGCTTTCAATATTTACCTAATTGAGTACGGGTGCTACTACATGATGCATTCTGAAGGTCAGATGATGACCAGGTAAGTGCTTACCGGTTCTTAGTAACGGGAATAGTTAGGATAACCTAGCTTTCAATATTTATCTAATTGAGTACGGGTGCTACTACATGATACATTCTGAAGGTCAGATGATGACCAGGTAAGTGCTTACCGGTTCTCAGTAACGGGAATAGTTAGGATAACCTAGCTTTCAATATTTATCTAATTGAGTACGGGTGCTACTACATGATACATTCTGAAGGTCAGATGATGACCAGGTAAGTGCTTACCGGTTCTCAGTAACGGGAATAGTTAGGATAACCTAGCTTTCAATATTTACCTAATTGAGTACGGGTGCTACTACATGATGCATTCTGAAGGTCAGATGATGACCAGGTAAGTGCTTACCGGTTCTTAGTAACGGGAATAGTTAGGATAACCTAGCTTTCAAAATTTATCTAATTGAGTACGGGTGCTACTACATGATACATTCTGAAGGTCAGATGAGGACCAGGTAAGTGCTTACCGGTTCTCAGTAACGGGAATAGTTAGGATAACCTAGCTTTCAATATTTATCTAATTGAGTACGGGTGCTACTACATGATACATTCTGAAGGTCAGATGAGGACCAGGTAAGTGCTTACCGGTTCTCAGTAACGGGAATAGTTAGGATAACCTAGCTTTCAATATTTATCTAATTGAGTACGGGTGCAACTACATCATACATTCTGAAGGTCAGATGATGACCAGGTAAGTGCTTACCGGTTCTTAGTAACGGGAATAGTTAGGATAACCTAGCTTTCAATATTTATCTAATTGAGTACGGGTGCTACTACATGATACATTCTGAAGGTCAGATGAGGACCAGGTAAGTGCTTACCGGTTCTCAGTAACGGGAATAGTTAGGATAACCTAGCTTTCAATATTTATCTAATTGAGTACGGGAGCAACTACATGATACATTCTGAAGGTCAGATGAGGACCAGGTAAGTGCTTACCGGTTCTCAGTAACGGGAATAGTTAGGATAACCTAGCTTTCAATATTTATCTAATTGAGTACGGGTGCAACTACATCATACATTCTGAAGGTCAGATGATGACCAGGTAAGTGCTTACCGGTTCTTAGTAACGGGAATAGTTAGGATAACCTAGCTTTCAATATTTATCTAATTGAGTACGGGTGCTACTACATGATACATTCCGAAGGTCAGATGATGACCAGGTAAGTGCTTACCGGTTCTGAGATCCTATACTCCCACCTTCGGAGTCCACCATCAGGTAGGTGACATCGTCAATCATCAAGGTCTCCATGAGACCTTTCAAATGAGTCTAAACACGATGGTTTTACGTAGTGCCGTCACTGAGATCCTATACCCACCTTCGGATTCCACCATCAGGTAGGTGACATCATCAGTCACCAAGGTTTCCATAAGACATTTCAAATGAATACAAACACGATGGTTCTACGTACACCCGTCACTGAGATCCTATACCCCCACCTTCAGAGGTCACCATCAGGTAGGTGACATTATCAGTCACCAAGGTCTCCATAAGACATTTCAAATGAATACAAACACGATGCTTCTACGTACACCCGTCACTGAGATCCTATACCCACCTTCGGAGTCTACCAATAGGTAGGTGAAATCGCCAATCACCAAGGTCTCTATGAGACCTTTCAAATGAGTTCAAACACGATGGTTTTATGTAGTGCCGTTACTGAGATCCTTTACCCCCACCTTCGGAGTCCACCATCAGGTAGGTGACATCGTCAATCACCAAGGTCTCTATAAGACCTTTCAAATGAGTCCAAACACGATGGTTTTACGTAGTGCCGTCACTGAGATCCTATACCCACCTTCGGATTCCACCATCAGGTAGGTGACATCATCAGTCACCAAGGTTTCCATAAGACATTTCAAATGAATACAAACACGATGGTTCTACGTACACCCGTCACTGAGATCCTATACCCCCACCTTCGGAGTCCACCATCAGGTAGGTGACATCGTCAATCACCAAAGTCTCCATGAGACCTCCTTTCAAATGAGTCCAAACACGATGGTTTTATGTAGTGCCGTCACTGAGATCCTATACCCACCTTCGGATTCCACCATCAGGTAGGTGACATGATCAGTCACCAAGGTCTCCATAAGACATTTCAAATGAATACAAACACGATGGTTCTACGTACACCCGTCACTGAGATCCTACATCCACCTTCGGAGTCCACCATCAGGTAGGTGACATCGTCAATCACCAAGGTCTCCATGAGACCTTTCAAATGAGTCCAAACACGATGGTTTTACGTAGTGCCGTCATTGAGATCCTATACCCACCTTCGGATTCCACCATCAGGTAGGTGACATCGTCAATCACCAAGGTCTCCATGAGTCCTTTCAAATGAGTCCAAACACGATGGTTTTACGTAGTGCCGTCACTGAGATCCTATGTATACCCACCTTGGGATTCCACCATCAGGTAGGTGACATCATCAGTCACCAAGGTTTCCATAAGACATTTCAAATGAATACAAACACGATGGTTCTACGTACACCCGTCACTGAGATCCTACATCCACCTTCGGAGTCCACCATCAGGTAGGTGACATCGTCAATCACCAAGGTCTCCATGAGACCTTTCAAATGAGTCCAAACACGATGGTTTTACGAAGTGCCGTCACAGATCCTATTCCCACCTTCGGATTCCACCATCAGGTAGGAGACATCATCAGTCACCAAGGTCTCCATAAGACATTTCAAATGAATACAAACACGATGGTTCTACGTACACCCGTCACTGAGATCCTATACCCCCACCTTCGGAGTCCACCATCAGGTAGGTGACATCGCCAATCACCAATGTCTCCATGAGACCTTTCAAATGAGTCCAAACACGATGGTTTTATGTAGTGCCGTCACTGAGATCCTATACCCACCTTCGGAGTCTACCAACCAAGGTCTCCATCCTCCGTCAAACGAAGTTCTCAAGATATAAAAATATGTATTGTAGCTAAAAACGATAACAAAAATAAACACACTAGAAATAATGTACTCAATAGGGTAGGTAAACCAATAGTTTTGGTGAGCTCGGCCACGCATCACCTTACATTTATTTTTATATTTAGGCATACTCAGGCTTACTCTATGATAGGTGCAAAAAACAAAACGAAATTACAAACTACTTTACATTATATTTACAAACTTAATGTCTATTGTTTTTTTACGAAATATTTATATTTGTACTATTTACAATATGATTTAATTCAAAAATCATTCAAAACGTGAACTTTTAGTTTTTATTTAGAAAAAATAACGCGCGTAAGTCCACCCGTCACAAGAGTCATCGAGACACTGATGTAACGTGTCCCGAGTACGCCTCACAGGCCGTAGCGGGGGTGCTCCAGCGGGGAAGTTTCGGGTTTTTAGGTTTTTAGTCATTATTTTAAAATATTAAAAGAAATATGAAAAAAAAAACAATACAAATTGTGAAATAGGTCATTACATATTTTTTAGTACAAAATTCATGCCGAACTATTCAGCCGTTACAGAGAAAATTTACAATTTAGGTTGAAAAAGGACCTATTTCATAAAAAAAAACCCAAAGTCTGGGAAAGTTTATTAAAATTTTAAACAATACAATGTATTTGTGATGACCCTAAGTATACCATATATTTTTTATACGGAAAACGCACAAAAGGATTCATCTAAAATCTTCTTTAAACTTACAGTGTTTTTGGGATTTGAGCGAGGTAATCCCCTTAAGAACTGAATCAAAATTATTTTCCATACAAATTCTACATAAAAGTCACGAGTTCTATGGGAAAGTTGTTAAATCACTTATTAATAAGCTGTGCTGAGGTGTCTTATAAATAATAAGATAATCGCCTGAGCCCATTTTTCTTAAATATATATTTTTTTCAATCCCGCAAATCTGCGGGATCCCGCGGGTGTAATCCCGCATTTCTGAACCCGCAAAAGAGGTGCGGGATCCCGCATTTGCGGGATCCCGCGTTTGCGGGATTGGATTCCCTATTTCTGACTGACCGACTTCTTGACAATTCAAAAGTGCCTGTAAATGGTTTAATTAAAATAAATGCTTTGATTTTGAGTTTATTTCATAATAATAATTGGTGGGTAGGCGCCATAGGTAGGTATTCATTATTATTATGAAGATAGTTACTCATTCACTTCCGAAGCAATTGCTCGTGTACCTAAATAAGGCTACCTTCGTCCTATAACCGAGATGTCCTATAACCGTGAGTGTAGTTTAAACGCGTTTTAACCACGTAGGTTAGCATTGGATTAATTACCAACATGGGGACTTGGATAATGCTCAAAAGTTTGTTTCTGTCTCGGAGTTTTGTGGGTTTGCGTGAAACGATATGCTCGCGGTTACTTGGGGTTATTTATGAGACATTACTTGGCTGCTTTGTAATTTACTTACAATCCAGCGGCTTAGTAATTAACATTGCGAGATAGTTAGATAAAATCTTCTAGCACTATAACAAGGTTTAACTTTCAAAATCTAAGTACTTAGGTACTTACCGTGGACTTAATAGCATCCGAAGTTATATAAACCTTTCCGAAGTCGGCTAAAACGGCAACTTTTATGTAAGTAAAAAAAATGTTCCCTTTCAATTTTACTAAAATGTAGATTAGATTAGCCGTACGAAGGTACTCGTTTGATTCAAGAAACAAAGTAAATACATGCTATATTATTTAACATAGACACAAAAAATCTTCAAAGCTTCGTCTCTGTACAGTCACGAGCATAAGTATGTATACACTTGTTTTTATTCCAAGACGATTTTCTCCTTTAGTTTTAAATGAAAATTTAAGTTATTACGAACAAAGTACCTATTTTCGAACCCATAGGTTTGTGTAAAGTGTCGTATTTCAACGTTGCATTCGTTATTTCACGAAAAAATCGCAATTGAAAGTTGCCAAGTATTGACATATTAGTGCTCGTGACTGTACCTGTTGTCTCCCAAGCGTAGCAGTCAACTGAGGGAAACGTTTTAATTAATTAACGTGACTTCCCTCTGTTCTACTAAGTGATTTGAACCTTATTCGTTTCTCGTACATTGTATGAAGCTTTAACCTTATCGTACATGGTTTAGATTGTGAGGGAACGGGAAAGGGCTCTGAAGCAGACGAAGACTCCTTACGCTTTGATTTTTAATTACCTATCTTAGTTAACAATTTCATTCCAGGAATATTTCAATTAACGTAAGTATTAATGTAAGTGTATTTAAGTAAGTCTTTGACCAGTGCGTGTTGCCAGTGATGACTTATGGCACTGAAACGTGGTCGCTCACAATGGGCCTTATAAGAATTTAGCCTTCTTATAAGGCCCATTGTGAGCGACCACGTTTCAGGCACCCAAAGGACAATGGAGAGGGCTATGCTTGGAGTTTCCCTACGTGATCGAATAAGAAATGAGGAGATCCGCAGGAGAACCAAGGTAACCGACATAGCCCGAAGAATTGCCAAACTTAAGTGGCAAATGGGCAGGGCATAATGCTCGCAAACAGATGGCCGATGGACTGAAAGGTTCTGGAGTGGCGACCGCGTACCGGAAGACGTAGCGTTGGAAGGCCTCCCACAAGGTGGTCCGATGACCTTGTGAAGGCCGCAGGAACTCGTTGGATGCGAGAAGCACAGAACCGGTCGAAGTGGAGGTGCTTGGGGGAGGCGTATGTCCAGCAGTGGACGTCTTTCGGCTGAAATGATGGAGTATATTATAAATGCAAAGTGAGCTTGATAGTTTGTTACTTAATCACGTAAAAACGGGTGGACAGCATAATCATAATCGGACTATAAAGGCTCCTTCAAACAGGCGCGACACGATACGCGACACAAAGACACCGCAAGTCGCGCAACGAACGATGCCTTTGTGTCGCGCGCGATTATATCGCGTGTCGCGCCTGTTTGTAGGAGCCTTAATGTTCCCACTGCTGGGGCTCAGGCCATCTCTCGGCGAGCGAGAGGTAGCGTACTTAATACTTATCTACCACCACGAGAGCCGAGTGCGGGTTGGTACCTATATGTCACATTATTTTCGAATTTTTGTTTGAACGGTCAAAATGAAGGCCATTGCTGTTAAGGCTCCTACAAACAGGCGCGACACGCGATAAAATCATTCGCGACACAAAGGCACCGCAAGTCGCGCAACGAGCGGTGCCTTTGTGTCGCGCGCGATTATACGCGTGTCGCGCCTGTTTTTTTTTTAGGATGGCAAATCATCGTATGACCCCTCCCGCTCTGGGTGGAGCGGAAGCCAGTGTCAGACTCTTATTGACTAAAACCCAGCCGTGTCCCTTCCTTAGCACTTTATGTTCCGGGCCAGCGGTAACCCTTTCGGACAATCCCGCTGACCCGGCAAGCTTCGGCCCTTACGGGCCCTGGTTACAAAGACTGCTTCTGGTGAAGGCTATCCTGCGTCGATAGATTAATTTTGCCTGATGCAGCAGTGCGGTGCGGGAGGGATGTGGTGACATGATGCGAGAGCTCAGTGATTCGTCAACTTGTGACAACTATCACCTCCTGCACCGCGCAGTTACTTTAGGCAACGTCTCAGTTAAGCGGTCGGCCTATAGATCCGACGCTATCTTAGAATGTGACCCTCCTTCTAACATTTATTTCTGGAGAAGGACCCAACTGTAATTTTATTATACATAATTATAAGGCACTTTAGCTTCATTGAAGTAAGTACTGACCGGGTGTAATATTCTCAAGTCGTTAACTTCAACGTAACGGAACGAAGAAATTCACACGTTATGGCTCATTTAGTTACGAGAATGGATACGGTTTCGGGGAAGCTTGACATCTGCGCGACTGTTTCTTATAATTTCTCATAATAATATTATTGATGGCTCGGTGGTACCGAAGCCACCCTTCAATTTGTCATAAATGCAATTATATGTACAAAAAGGGTTGAATGAACAAAACGCCCTTTTCCCCAAATATCTTTGTTTACTAACTTAAGTAAGTAGGTACTGGTGCCGATTCTGTTGTTCATAAACTAAACGAAATTTAAGTTCAGTGCATCTTTTTCTTTCCAGTTCATTAAAAAAAGGGCAGAAGATAAATTTTAGTTTAGACCTGTCAAATTAATCAGTACATGACGTAAATTGACGTAACTTTAGTAGGCAAGTATATAATCACGTCTAAACTTGTATGGAGTGGTGTCAGGCGCTGATTAATTTGACAGGACTAAACTAAAATTTATTATCTGTCCTTTTCTTAATGAAATAGAAAGAAAAAGATCCACTGAACTTAAATTTAGTTTAGTTTGTGAACAAGGCAATCGGCACCACTACCTACCTAAAAGGACAAGAGAACAAGTCGGAACTCAATTCAAAATTTAAACAGGCATCGTAAATATTTTTCAACCTAAATAATGTTTGTTTCGTGAAATTAGATTTACAAAATAATAAGTACAGCTAGTGAAAGTTGTTTCCATGTTGTTTTTTTTTTCATGAGTAATGATAATTATTTTACATTTTATGTTCTGCCGGTCGATTCTGTAAAAATCTCACCGTGAAAACTTAGATGATGTGAGTTTGTTTTTGCTAGGACACTTGTCAGCTCACTTCATCCAAGTTTTCACGGTGAGATAGTTACAGAATCGCACTGCTGTACTTATTTAAAATTATTGTTGCTCCAGTCAATAACCCAAGTGTTTGCAAATAAATCATTCCTTACATCATGAAATTAGCTAGATAAGTGGCAATTTGAATGAATCAAGAAATTGTGTAAATACTACATTACTGGCCAGTAACATTACAAATCAGGACTTAATAAACAACCGTTTAAAAAAAAGACCTCATTATCTCATGCTTAATTTTTCAAATGAATTAAAACGCCTTTAATTTAGGCCAGTATTTACTCATTCCCAAGATCCTTAAAAGAAATTGGCTTAAAAAGTCATTTCCTTTTTCAATATGAGCGAAGAAAAAAATCACACCCACCTGGTTAAGCGCGTGCGCCATTTCCGATAGCTTCCCCTAGCTATAAATTGACTAAATTGAAAATACTTCAATAAAACAAGATACTGCAGATAAAGACGGGCTCTTGAAAATGGTAGGGTTGTCAACTTTACCGGTTTATTTTCTTTATAATTTAATAAGGAGGCACGTGTCGGATGTCCAATTGTGTGTGTTCAGGTACTGTGACGTCGTTATAACAAGTTTTTGTTGTTTTAAATAATATTGTACGCCGCCGGTGAATTATGTTTAAGTTAGAAGGAACTGGTTGCCAGATGTTTAAAGTTTCATACGTAACGCGTTTTTTTAATTGCATCCAATTTCTCATGATTTTTATTGGAACGGAAATGCGAACTAGTTTTGACAATTGCCAAAAAATAAGAACCGTTTTAGTGATGTTATTGTAAAAAATGTAACAGCCATTATCTAAGCTATGAATAAAGATTCGAAGAGGAAAAAGAACTGGAGCCCAGATTCTACTTTTCTGTACCTACCCACAAAAATAAATAGAAAAGAATAACAAATAGACGTGTTGAAAAAAAATTATTACCATTTCCAATCATACAAAAGTTGGATTGGAAGCAGTTGTTTGAGATACAGTTAAAAGATTTAAAAGCGTGTGTCATTTCAAACGCAGAATTTCTCAGTAAAATAGAAAACCATAAAAAAGTTCCGAGCAGCCATAGAAATTGCACCATAAACTGGAAAATAATATGGAGCATGCGCAACGCGTTTAGTTAACTTTTTATATTTATTTTTTATCGCAACTTTAACGATGAAACTTTTTATCGTTTTGTCATCGGAAGATCCGCAGAATCACGTCAGATTTAGAGCAAGATTTATTGCATCTAATTCAGAGCGAAAAAGGGTTTAAAAAAACACGATGTTATTGTTATAAATGAAGAACTCCTTTGTTGTCAATTCCGTTTCTTTATTTACGATAATGCACAATTTTCACGCACCATTTATATTTTACTATCGGTTTATCGCGTTAGCGTAACTGCTCCTGCGCATTGTGTACAAAAATTAAATTTTGGATGTTTAAAAAGAATAAAGTAATTTTATTTTTAACTTTTGGACTTTTCTCTTTGTAGGTAATTATGAAATGTCATTACAAATTTTGATCAAAAAATCTGTCGGAGTACCGAGTCCGGTACATTTAGTTGTAAATGTACCGGACATTTATAACTATATGTATATCATAGGCAGTACGTACTTTCCGATAGTAAGTAGGTACTTACATAATTCATCATCTTAATGTTCATCATCATCATTTCAACCGAAAGACGTCTACTTCTGGACATGGCCACCAAGCACCGCCACTTAAATTGGTTCATTTGGTTCTGTGATTCTCGCTTCCAGCACATACACATAAATAATATTGGTGTTGATTTGAATATATAATCTAAGGTTACCTAGGAAACAGTCGATTCCGTTTACTACACTATTCTATTAAACAGTCAATTTAAGGCTCCTGCAAACAGTCCCGACGCGCGACGCGAATCACGCGCGACACAAAGGCACCGCTCGTTGCTGCGACTTGCAGTGCCTTTGTGTCGCGTGTCGCGTCGCGCCTGTGTGTACAAGCCTTTAAGCGGAACTAATGTGTTTATTATTAGCACGTTGTTGGTATTGAATATCAATTGCATTGAAAGGTCAACCGTAATAATTTCATTAAATATTATAAGCAGATTTTCCAGCACCCTAATTGCGTGACACACTCTATCAACCACAATCTGAATCATTTTGAAGGACATTGCTAAACCCTGGCTTCATGTTCCAATTTTTTTTTGGTTTAGTAACGTAAATAACGCAATGAATGTTGTTGAACTGTCAAAATGAAAGACATTCCTATTGTTAGTGTGTTAAAGCTCCTGCAAACAGGCGCGACGCGCGACGCGAATCACGCGCGACACAAAGGCACCGCTCGTTGCGCGACTTGCGGTGCCTTTGTGTCGCGTGTCGTGTCGCGCCTGTTTGAAGGAGCCTTTACGCAATTACAATGCGTGCCAAGAAAGAAGAGGTTTGACCCCGCCTCCCCCGCTCTTTCCGCCGCCCCTATGACGTCCGGTCCCGTCCCGAACTCAGACCTCATACCGCTAAAGATACCTAAAATCGTGTTCTGCGCATGTCAAACCACGTGGTGTATCAAGTCTCTTCTTTCGTGGCACGCATTGTACCCCGCTGGAAACGATGATTAGTATATGCCATGTGAGTAGGTTCTTAGCTAAATTAACAAATTATGGATGTAAATCTGAAATAAAATATTTGAATTTGAATTTGAATTTGAATAAACCGGTTAGATGTCAGATCAGTATTTCACATGTCAAAATAATCTGACCACCAAAACCTGAGGAACGTTTTTTAATGGAGTACCAAACCAGTGTATATGTCAATGTGTAGGGAATGGCCCATTCACGCCGTGGCCTCAGCTAGCGATGCTTATCCTAACAGACATTAGCTTTAATTTCGCTACGTGCTTGTTATAAAGGTAAGTACGGTACCTACGTAACAAACACAAAGGTGTAACAGAAAGGTGTGTGGTTATAACAAATATTACATAAGCAATTTTTTATTAAAAATAAATTCGGAACAAACATTGTAACAATGTATGCAAATTGGATGAGCCCAATTTATTCATTAGATGCATAGGTGCGGTCCAAACAAGAAACAGCAAATATTATTTTGGACTCTAAATAACAGGGAGATGTTTTGCATTGCATAGAGTTTTTAATTAGTGGACCCATACATGAACAAAGGGGACTGAGATTAACAAAGGACTAGGTTTATGGTAGGTATTAAGTTACTTAGCGTAACTCGAGGTAGGTAGTTTTTCTT
Organism: Luperina nickerlii; assembly: GCA_963855955.1. Taxonomy (NCBI): domain Eukaryota; kingdom Metazoa; phylum Arthropoda; class Insecta; order Lepidoptera; family Noctuidae; genus Luperina; species Luperina nickerlii. The sequence goes on along the minus strand of OY979681.1, from coordinate 11,081,193 downwards.
TCTTTATCCTTGTTTATGTGTGAGAATACGATTTATTCAGGTCTGATCCACTGAGCCCCCCGCCCCCCACCCCTGGATCCCCTGATAGTTATTCTTCTATTTTAATCTCTGCCTTATCCACCATTTTATCTAGGTCTGATCCCCTTACTCTTTTTGACAGGTAACTACAGTTAAGAGAAACTTAATGAAGCTGTATCTATGGCATTAGAATAGATTTTATTATTTTTGATTATGAACGATGTGTAAAATATGTTTATAATATTTTATGTAAATTTAAGTACAAAATTCATTTCAAGCGTAGCCTGTAGTCTGAAAATTTGAAACAGGTGACTGGTGACTGATGTCTCAGACGTCGAGACGTCGGCGGTTGCCGTCGACAACTTACTGCTCGTGTATTTGGATACGGTCTTCAAATAGGTAAGTACCTAAGCACCGTATCCAAATACACGAGCCAATAAGTAAGTACCTACATGAGCTGCAACGCCCGCCGTCAACGGTAGCCGTAGTCGTTTCGACCGCAGGCGTCGACGGGTGTCGACGGCTGCCGTCGACGGGTGTCGACGGCTGCCGTCGACTCGTATCGACGGCTGCAGTTGTCTCTGCCGTTGACGAGTTCCGCTCGTGTGTATGCACACTTGATAGTAATCAATCGCAAAGTTTTATTCTCTAGTTCTACACTATAAAATTGTAGATAGGCAGGAATACACAATAATTAAGTTGTGGCAGGAGTAGGTAATGTTTTAACTTTTGCGCTGCCATTTTTTTCTTTTCAATAAACTCTTTTCCGATCCGAACCGCTTGCGGAATACTTGGACCGAAAAAATACAATACAAATACAAATAAATGCTAAACCGAGCTCTGTTTGATTTGCCGGCTCACGTACTCGGTACTCCGTCCATAAAAGGGGCTAGTTTTCGATGGCGGCGATAAAAAAAAGAATTTACAAGTTTTTTGCGAACATCAATAGATTTAGCGACCGCAGACAATAGAATTGTTTTCTATTGGTTTTACCTGGTAACGGGCTAAAGTGTCCCGTGCGGTTTTAATAGTTTTTATTTATCTGCAAAGGTTTGTTATTTAAGTTTCCAGGCTGTACAATACCCATATTTCCAGTAACAGAAGCTATAGGATGAGTTTTGGATTAAAAAAAAAACTAGATTAGCTCTAGGTATGTTATTTGCATTAGTTACTTAATTATTTTCCGTTCATAAGAATATTTTTCATGAATGAAATTCGAGCAATAACAGCGGGGTAGTTGCTTAACGCAGTAAAGGCTCGTACACACAGGCGCGACGCGACACGCGACACAAAGGCACCGCAAGTCGCGTAACGAGCGGTGCCTTTGAGTCGCGCGCGATTCGCGTCGCGCGTCGCACCTGTTTGCAGGAGCCTAAATGCACTAAAAATGCACTAGAATGCACTAAATGATTTTAAATATTGAGAAGGTAGCACAAACAAAATCGCATAGCAGTGGCGGCAAAAAACGTCATTTAGATTCTGTACCACTAAGCTGGCATTTAATTTACCCACTAAGTTTAATTGTTGACACGGGTGTAACAAAATGTAAACTATAAAAGCTTGCTAAAAATCAGTTTCACCGCATTGTTTGCTCAAAAAACACAGCATGATGCAGGATGCTTCAAAAACACACAGCTTATAATTACAAAACATGTAACACTTTTCTTTCTGTTACAGTGTTAAAAAAAACCTTCACCTCAAATGCAAATGAGGACAAATTAATAAAGGCCTTTAATTTAGGGGTATTTTTTTCTCACAATCTAAACAAAACTTAGTAAGTCGATTGTAAGGGTTTCTCGACTTATTTTACGTGGAAAGAATAAACGCTGAATAATAATGGGCGAATTGTAAGACTGTACAGTAAGTACAGGCTTTGTCTTTGCTATTGTTGGTTGTAACTTATATTGAAGAATAAAGAAATTACGGTTTCTCTAAATCGTTACCCCATTAATGAAAGAGTACGTTGACTTTTAAAGTAACAAGTCACATGACAATATAAATCTGTAATAATAATTATATAATCTGCCTTTGATTTGTAGTTCCACGTAAACAGATTTTTCTGCACCCTAGTTGTCAAAAGTGTAGACTAAATTATTAATAGGTACCTACGTAAAATAAAATAATACCATACCCAATCAATATTCAACCCTTCATTGAATCTTTTTTAATGTAAATTATTAAACACAAAAATAATACTTTTGACTTTGACACTAGCTGTCAGTCACTGACAACAACAAATGTCATAATGCAAATCAGGTTTTTTTATAAAAGAAGATGCGCCGACATGGCATTGTTATGCCAATTGCGTTCCCGTGCGGCACCAAATGACAATGATAATGAACGTCGGGCCCACAAAATGTTTGTGTTATTCCTACGTTATGGCACTATTACTCATGTACTACCAAAACAATTGCATTTTGGTGAATATTTCTGTAGAAAAACTTCTTTTAATGTGTGTGACGGTTATGTATAAGTACCTCATTTTGATTCTTTTTGTTCATGGCTTAATAATTGGTCGAGACGAGTCTCATCTGTCTCTGCTTTCACTTGGTAACAAGGAGTAGGAGAGGTACATCAATAAAACGATATCTTTCAGTTAAAATAATTGTTACGGAATCGATTCATGCTTTTTACATCTTTTTCCTTCTCACTTGGCTTAACAGCCAAATCTGACGCCTACTGTTTTCTGCCTTCTCAATTCTTATTGAAAGAAAGAAAATGTATTTATTGCGACTCCTACAGGAAGATCACAAACTAAACTAAACACAGTAAAATAAAAATCCAAGTTATATAAAAAAAAGTAACAAAAGGAAAATGAAACAGAAAGTCCTATACGAGGCCAAAAGGCTCCTATCACGTATTGGCATTTATCTCATAATGTTATGCCATTACTTTATAATTACCAAAAAGGTTGCATGCCACAAACCATGCAGATCATAATCTCTACAGTAAGGACTTACATACCTTTTTTTCATTATTTTTCAAAACATGGTATAAATAAAATGGTATAAATTCACTGGCATAATTCAGGTAATATCAAGAAAAATACATGTAAATCCACAATAATATCAAACTCAGGTGTCAGTTACAAATTATTTTATTATTATTTCGCATTATAATAATACTTGCGTGACAACCCTGAAGTTTTCGCCGAACTGATCCGAAATACGTCGAAAGGTCGACAGAGGGCGCACGCGCATTGTCACCGCGCATGATAGATTGCTGTCATATTCAAAGTATCACCTATAGATATGTAAATTATCTTCCCGACGGTCTCGTATCGTAGTCACAAATATATTTTAGAGGGCACGAACCTAACAAAATAATAATATAAAATAATGTTTTATTTAGATACAATTTGTCATAAGGCACGTTGTTCACAAACGAATAACTTGAAACCTACTTAAAAAATAAGCATCTCTAAAGATCAAAGGCAAGGTAACAAGGTCGCCGAACCCGTGAGAGTTCAGAGCTTTCAGTGTCGCATTCATTAAACCATTCAGAAATAACTTTTTACATAGAATTGGCTACGGGTGGTGAAAATTTTAATCTATAGATACGTCTAAACATATAATCAATAAATAATTGATGTGTCTGTTTATAATTTCAAAATAACAACTTTTTACTAAATGCATATTGACATTGGCATATGTCAGTATAAAGCTAAGGTATTTATGTCAAAAAAACAATTACTTAGTTCAATATTTGTCTGTCTGTCTGATTTGTTCCGGCCTAATCTCCGAAACGGCTGAACCGATTTTGATGCAATTTGGTATGGAGACACTTTGAACCATGGGTAAGGAGCGCAGCCGCAGGCGGAAACTAGTTCTAAATAAATTGTAGATATTTATTACTTACAGGATGATGATTTGTTAATTTATTGTAACAAGATTACCTACTGTAAAGTGGAAATTGTGGAAATTCTCTTTATGAAGCTAAAATATCGATAATTCAATTAAAACAAGCAAAAAACAAAATGGTTGCCTATTACGTTCTGCATGGATATGGAAGTAAAATTGTAAAACTTCATCCATTGCACCAACACGTAGTGTACAATCAGGACGGTTGTAAATTTACGTCACTAGAGCGTTCCTAATGAATGTTTTCCAGCAACAAACACTGCAATATTTTGAACCTAATTCTAGCTCTGATGTTGCACAGTGCGACAACTGAGCCGAACGTGTGTGTACTTCAAAACGATCACTAACAAAGCTACGCGACACTGCGGTCGACAAGTCGCTATTTACGCTGTAGCGTCCCGTTCGCTTTGTGAAAAATATGGATATATTTTTTACAGAGAGTACGATAAACTGCAAACGATGTAAATTGACGCCTTTGACGGTGTGAAGTGACTGCCATTGCTATCAGAGTTTCGGTACTTTAGAGAACGACCGACGTTTTCCACAGACCACTTAATTATTACTGCATACGCGTACGTATGCCGAAAATCATTAAAAAATCAGGACATTAACGAATGCAGCATCCATACCAAATGGGCATGCGATACGAATACCCGTTATAGGTACACGATGTGATGTTAATTTAAAATCAGTCACAACCCGACATTTCCAAAGATAATACAATTTATTGTATTGCAGATCTGAACATGCGTCCCGTAAAAAAGGTTCAAAATTAAAATGAAAACTCAAACCTTTTGTACTCATCACAATAGAGGTAAAAATTTCGAATTCAAGTATCCTAAGTTCATTGACAAACACGCGTACGACAAAATTAATTAGTTCCATCAATCATTGGTTGAATGGTGTCAGTCTAACACCGGCCCACTGGTTTGAAAAAGACCAACTATTGAAAAAAATGTAACGTGATTCGACTATTGTGTGTTAATGTTAACCCTTTTATTACTGGGTTGATAAAAAGTTGTGACTTGTGTGGGGCTCGCTAACGCCGGGGCGGAGATATACTGGAACAATATTTTGAATGCGTTCGAGATATGATAAGTGAAGATTTATTTTGGGACAACGTGCTGTGCGATGCGTGTGATCTGGAATGCTGGTCGTCTATTTACATAATTTTGATAAGTAATTACGGGTAATGTGAACTTAAAGATTAGAGGTTTATTTACTACTAATGATGTTGCTAAGTAATTAAACGTCTAGTAACAGATATTTTGTTCATATCTGGAAATAATTTATTATCATTATATTTTGTCTTCTTGTATGTTCGCGTCATCAGCCACCGTCGTTGAGCTAAGTGAATTTTGTGTGCGTGTTTTTGTAACTTCACATCTTTACGATAACGAAGATTTGTGGATTTTTCAGTCTAAAACTTAACAGATTTAACATTCCCATCAATCATCATCAATAAAGTATTATTTTATATCCATAGCTGATAAAAGCACAGCTAACGTCTTGGCGGAACAACGGTGGCGGACTAAGTGATATTTGCTCATTATTTATTATCCATTAAATAGCTTACGCTTCTACCCCTTTTTGATACCGATCAGCCATCAATCACAGAGTGAAGGGAGATGTAACATGTCAATCGACCGAGTCTTTGTGATCTATTTATTGTTAAATCTACGATATGATATGATACGGAATTGATACTCATATTCTGCAAAAAAATATTGGTAGAAATTCTATTTGGTTAATATGTCGTCATGAAGATATTGACTGAGTGATGATGAGAAAAGCTGGGCATGTAATTTTCGACGAGTTTCATTAAACGTTGCTTGGCATATTAAGGGGGTATATATATAATATACATATTCCTCCGACGAGAAAAAGGATCTTGACAGACTGACAGACAGACGACAACGAAGTGATCCTATAAGGGTTCTATTTTTGCTATTGAGGTCTCTAAAAAGCGAACTAAAACGAACTCTAAAAACGAACTCTAAAACGAACTCGAAAGCGAACTCTAAAAAGCGAACTAACTAAAAGCGAACTAAACTTCTCCTCTGGCTGATTATATAAAACTTAGAAACATTTTTCGTATAGAAAGCACATGTGACGAGTGTAAATAAATAGAGAGTATTAAGTAACCTACTAGAGAAACCTTTATCACGTTCGTTATCCACTCCCATCTATTTAAATCCCCGCCTACGTAAAATTTAATACTACCGCAGGAATATTATATTCTTCCACTGTCATTCATTAGACTTGTTGTCCTACCTCTGTTTTTACAGTTCTTTTCCATTTTCCTATCGATTAGCAGGAGTGATCATCTGTATGGCACCTTGAATTAGATAGAAGGTCAGTTACCGCGTCTAAGATATTTTTAGCTGTACCTTTATAAAGTAGGTCAACAATCTAGACTTGTTGTGCTTTTTTTAACACTGATTTAACATATTCTATCATCATTAGCAAAAAGACCTTTTGATTTATTTGCATGTGTTTTACCTTTTTCTACAATTAAGTACTTGTTTTAAGCTCTTTTATTGGCCGACTTTAATCGGCAGCTGTCGGTTATGTTATGATCGAATTTTAAACTATGAACACTATGTCATCCAGCATGCGCAGAATATGTACGTGCATATCCAAAAAACACCCTTCAAGTCACATCACATACTTATTACTTAGCTCATTCGTTTTGAACCCCTGTCTCGCATGTCTGCTTAAGTAAAATAATCTACGGCTTGATTATAATGATGTAGTTTAACCAAATGGGTCACAAAACTGATTAGTTTTTATTATACTCATAGTCATAACGCTTCAAAGTAAAGTTCGTTTGAGCACCGCGCGTGACTTTCCGCTTCGTTACGTCTGACTCTTGTTCTGATTTAATTAAACGGTAACGAATTTTTCAACATTCTTAATTGTTTCCGTCCGAAAAAGCTCTTTTTTTTTCTTTTATCATTTTATCATTCTCCCTTCTATTATCATTTTGCCTTGTTCGGACTTTGGGAGGGCCTGTTAGTTAGGTACGTTTCTTTTAAATTATGTCATATTTTTTGTGTAATGTTTTAAGTCGTAAATTGTATCAAGTTCCTTGTTATATACGCTAGAAATCCATGATTAATTTTATTCGCCACAATAATTATTTTTGTTATAACTTACAACGAGGAAAAATTATAAATATGGATTTATGAAAAAGTTTTATTGCCTTCTCTGTACCACTTTAAGGCTAAGTGTTGCAATATGAAAAACGGTCCATTTATCTTAAGAAAATAAGAGCGAACCCCAAGTTTATACCTCTAACTAAAGCATTATTTATGAGACTAAAAAAACATTTGAGTAAATTCACTTTTTCGTTACCAATGTAATTGAGAAAAATGTTCAGAGTTTTTATGGCTATGCCAAATCCAAGAAAGAATTGTAACAATTTTATAGTCTATTTTTTAGGGTTCCGTAGTCAACAAGGAACCCTTATATCTTTGGCCATGTCCGTCTGTCCGTCCGTCCGTCCGCAGCTTAGCTCACACTACAGAGACTCTTAGTACCTACAAGAAAGCTATAATTTGGCATGGATAAACATATTTATCACGCCGACAAAGTGGTAAAATAAAATCATGAAAAAAATAATTAAATTTTTTTAGGGTTCCTCCTGTGCACGTAAAGGGGGATGTTTATGTTTTTCTCGTCTATCCCAAGTGTGGGGATAGATGGATAGGTCTTTCAAAAATATTGCGGGTTTGTGAACAACTTTTCGATTCAGGGATCCGTTTGTGAAATATTGCCCTGCCAGCTAAATTATGCAGTTGCAATGTATCAACTAAAATGTTAAGTTTGTTATTGGGATAAATTCATTACAACTACGGAATTCTTCATTGTGCGTGGTCCGTCACCCATTTGGCCGATTTTTATAAAGGAAACTAGTTGAGTTTTGATGTTATTCGATTCACATAGGATATTACAAGACATTCGTATCGTAGAAAAGGTGGAGCTTTGATGGATAATAGAAATGGACATCCTTTTTTTTTTGAGTTTGGGAAATCATCAAATGACCCCTCCCGCTCTGGGTGGAGCGGAAGGGAGTGTCAGACTCTTACTGACTAAAACCCACCCGTGTTCCTTCCTTAGCCCTTTATGTTCCGAGCCAGCGGTAACCCTTTCGGACAATCCCGCTGACCCGGCAGGCTTCGGCCCTGACGGGCCCCTTCTGTTGATGCTGACATCTCTTTGAGGCGCGCGTGGAACACGTACGCGCCGTCCGGCACGGGCCTGGTCCTGATCGGGCGGTGAGCTACCCATTACTCACCACCCGCAGGCCCGCGCGTACGGTGGCCGGGAGTCGTCGCGCGGCTCCCGACGCCCGGAGCGTCTCCCGCGACAGCTGGGACGGGAGGCTCTCTCCCTCAGCCGTCCCGCCGCCTTCTTCGCTAGCGTGACTGCTTCGCAGAAGGAGGCGACTGCCCCCCACTCCCTCTCGCCCCGGACCATAGCTTGAACCAGGCCCGGAGAAATGGACATCCTCAGGGTAATATTTGCGTAAGAAACTAACAGTAGCGATGGCTTTCATTTTGACAGTTCAACGATATTCATTGCGTTATTTACGTAGTTGAGCAGACAAATTTTACGACCGTATAAAAAATAAAATAAAAATATTGCAATTTGGAACATACAATGCTTTACACACATGAGTTGGAGGTCACCTTTTTAGCATAGAGACGCTTGTGTTAGTTAGGTGACTCCTGCAATTGAAAAACAAAAAAAATCTAATTATAATAAAACAGAAAAATAAAGTGAAAAGAAAATACAAAAAAGGAGCGCACTTGTGTATTGTATGCGAGTGAGTTTTCGTGTGTGTATGTGTGAGTGTGTATTGTGTTAATGAGTTACTTAGTGTAAGTTGAGTTTTTTTATTTGAGTTGTGTTTATTAGTTTTTAGGTATCAGTTTAGGCTTAGGCTTAGCTTTAGGTTAGCCCTGCGACAATGTCTTGGGATCGGAAGAAGCCAGGCACTGCTTCCTCCACTAACAATTTCGCTACCGCCCGCAGTCCTTTTAATTTATAGGACAGATTATAGAAGCGAAGATACCAAAGCCTCAATGTCGTTGTAGGTTTTATACTTAAGCTAATCAGTCACAAAGTAAAGTACACAAACGCACCGCTCGTTACGCGACTTGCGGTGCCTTTGTGCCGCGCGCGATTTCATCGCGTGTCGCGCCTGTTTGTAGGAGCCTTTACAGTCACGGAGTTTCAGAGGATAGATGTGTAACTCTTTATTGAGAAGGTTGTATAAGCGGGAAGATTGCCTTTTATACTGCCTCTTAGCAAAAACAGACAAATTATTCGAACATTTATGAAGCAAAGCATTAGCAATAAATATTTTTTTAAATGATTCTGATTATAATTGAAAGTGTGTTAGGTACGCAATTTTCGCAGGTTTTCAAATGTCCTTTATAATGCGCACAGCAAAAAAGTGGAACTCTACTTGCGTTTGTGTTTCCGAGTGCATGCAACCCGAATCTCTTCAAAGTAAGAGTGAACAGGCTTCTTCTGGGTAAGCTCACTCCATCGTCGACTTTGTCTCTGTCACCTCTGGCCTAGACTAGAGTCAAGAGCAAACCCATTTCAATTAAAAAAAAATAATAGTGTGCTGGTCATTTTAGTCATACAATAAATAATAATAATAATAATTTATTTCAGAAAATAAACACATTTAAGGTTCACAAAAACAGTTTTCCAACTAAAAATTAACATTACAGAAAAAGTGTATCGTTGGTGCCTGTACTAATGAATGAAAATCATTGTATCACAGACACCAGCGCCTTCCAAGATAGGTTACATAATAAATTAAAAATTCGGACGTGTTATATAGTGAACTCGTAAAAAATATGTGGTAATAAAATAAACAGTGAAAGTAAATTAAAAATAATAAAATCAATTAATATTATAAACTAAAATTAAATTAAAATTAAAATCAAGCTACTTATTTACTTAAGTTAATATTTGTACGTGTACGGGCAAGAGGGCAATAAAATGCAACATTTAACTTAATAATAGATGATTTTATTGCTTTCATTCAAATCCACTTCAAATACACTTTCAATCACAATCTGAATAATTTTTAAGGACATTGCTAATCCATTTGTTCATATTTGTTCGAAAAATTTGTCTGCACTAGAACGTAATTAACGCAATAAATGTTGTTGAACTGTCAAGATTAAAGCAATTGCTACTGTTAGTGTGTTAAAAGAAAGAAAGAAAGAAAGAAAAAGTATTTATTGCGACTCGTACAGGAAGATCACAAACTAAACTAAATACAGCAAAATACAAAACCAAGTTATATAATTATAAAAAAAAATAACAAAAGGAAAATGAAACAGAAAGTCCTATACGAGGCCAAAAGGCTCCTATCTCAGCATGATATGACATTAAAAAAAAACACGTTACGGAATTACCCCGCAGAAAGCAGATGCAGAAATGAGTAAAATAAAATTATTGCAATACGATTATCATTCCTTCGTAACTAAAAACCTTAAAAAATGAAAAGGGGAACTTAGTAATAATTATGTAAACGATAAAAAACGTTAATCTCCAGTAGAGAAATTCAAGGAATATTGACTGCTAGGGGGAAATTCAATTTAAGACTATAAGCCGTCCAGTGGCGACCCACTGCTAGAAAATGCATTACTGAATACCTACTGGCAGTTTCAGGTAAATTTTGCTTGAAGTTTATTTTCGGAGCAATTGTAGACTATTATTTATGCATTTGTAGGGTATAATTATGGTTATTTTTTTCAATAATAATAATGGTGCATATTACGATGATGTGGTGGTGTTGTTTTTTATTTTCGTGTTTAGTTTAGTTTGTGATCTTCCTGTGCGAGTCACAGTAAATCATTTTCTTTGTTTTCTTTCTTTCTTTCATATATTATAGTTACTGGTACTAGCAAAGGATTAATATTATACCAACCAACCCTTTTGTATTGATTTAACGACATGCAGGGATACAGCTGATACAATGAATGTATTTCGTTTACGACCAAATCTCTAAAATAAGAAAAAAAAAAGAAGCCACCGGGTTAATGGAAAAATATTATGTTCCGTAATAAAATTTTGTAAACTGTCCCCAGATAAGAAGCAGATGGGGGCTTAGAGTATTACTGGTGTTAAATAAATTGGTCATTAATGAATGAATCAATTAGCGCTTTAGTACATCGATGATATAATCGTCGAGTCGATAAGATAAACCACTTATGGTAAAACTGCCATCTGTTCCCAAGATCCCATAGCGTGTGTTAATGCGACTGTATTTTTAGTTTCAAAGGATATTGAATTACTAACGATGTCATAGATCATCTGGAACATTAAATTTTAAACTCTATTGTGTAAGGCATAAGATAGACAATTTAATAAATCAATAAAGGTGTTGCTGCAACAGAAGTGTAACTGACAAGTTTGCTAACGATAGACAAACAAAAAGTTTGTTTTTCTAACATCGCAAAAAAGGTCGCAGATAATAAAAGCCATGATGACAATGAATCGCAATTTGAAGTGGGACACTCGTGTTACAATAAAGAACCCCTTGAATAAAATTATATTTTTTGTGTAGGCACACAAAATAAACATAAAGATTTGTGCAAACAGATTCTGTGCAAAACTGGTATTCCTGGACATTGGCAACCATAAAACTAGTCGGCTATAACACAAATAAACGCGAATATTTGGTTGACATTATGCTCTTTTAACTGTTCTGTGACATTATGTACAAATGAATGGTTTGCTTTTTTAATTGAATTAGCGAGATGAGGATCATTTATTGTGCTTGTATGAGCTTTTTTCATTTCACAACGAACCTGACATCTTTTGTTACCGATTCTCGTTATTTGAATATCATCTGAGAATAAATAGTGTCTTTTGCATATTTTATCGGCAAATTCACTTCAGTTGTTTGTTTTATCTTCTTTACTTTCATTTCTCTTGACACCTTTCATAACTTTTCCTCTCATGACAGGTTTTATATCCATTTCTCTGTTTTTATTTTTAAAACGTTTATTTCCATCTTGCTTTTATTTCAAACCACTTGGTACTGGTTCTTGTTAAAGGAAAGTTTATTTTATTTAACTGGCAAAACTTCACACACATGATAAGTCGAACATCTTTTTTTTTTGTTTCATCACTTCAACATATTAGGTATCTATACCCATCACAAGTATGAAGTTTCAGCAATTATGTATAATTACCTATTTCTGCACTAATTGATTCGAGTAGGTACTGTCTGACAATATGTTATGGATTGTTGAAAAGTTAAAACTGCGAAGCTTAATGGCAATCGCCTCGAATCCCTATGATGTAAATACTTCGAGCATATTTTATCGATCTATAAAAATATGGCCCTTTTTCAATTTGGACTCAGTTGTTTTATTATGCACAGGGAAATTATTGCCATTTTTATTGCTAGAGCACGCACAATTTCGGACGCTATTTTACGATGACGAAGTAGAATGGTTTTTGCAATGTCAGTGTACTCAAAAGGAGAAATTGTTCATGGTTGTGGACGATGCTTATATTAAAACTATTTTATGACCCATAAAATACATCCGGCTATACAAACTAGATGTAGCAATTATGTAGTACCGTAAAAATTCGACATTCGCCTTGGATAAGTCTGTAAAGGTTTTATAATTGTGGTTTAAATAAATAAATAAATAAAATAAATAAATAATTATGGCTAAAGATAGCTTAAGGGGACCACATGACCTAAAGCGTGGTCACTGTCGGACTGCATAGAAAAGAAAGAGAAGCGCGATGACACAACGCTGGTAATTTATTGCAAAATATGAAGCAATTATCTATTTACAAAAAATCTATTGTTTGGACTAAAACAGTAGTGCTTTAGTATGTTGCTTGTAGAATAATCTGACAAAAAAATCAGAATGATTGTATGTGTATACATATTAGTATGGTTTTTAATGTAAATTTATTAATTCTTAATAAATTCTGAATTATTGCTTCTAAAACTTGCGTTTTTTACGTTTAGATCTTATAATCCCCTTAATTAAAGTTAGCACAGAATATTCCTCGCTCGTTTATTTTAATTTTTGATCATTTTAAATCACAGGACCACTTAAATCCTAAAACGTCTACAAGTATCAAGTTTACTTACTCTATTTTAAGAAAATCATTATGAACGTTGTGCAAAAGAGGGCTTTCAGAACCATCTACAAGCTTAGCAGCAGCCGCGAATATTTACGGGAACTGTTTAAAAAATTAACATCATAACGGTTCCTTCTCAATATATGTATATATGAAAACATTATGTACGTTCGAATAAATCTAGATCTTTTTAGTAAGATAAGTGACAGGCATAATTTTAACACTAGAAATAGGGACAAATTAGATCAACCGCGTTTCAGATTGTCTAAAGTAAAAACTTCTTTTATGGGTTACTGTGTAAAATGTTATAATAAAATACCACTCGATATTCTTCAACTAAATGAGAAGAAATTTAAAATATGCATTAAACGCACACTATGTAGACAAGCATATTACAAGTTGGATAAAAATGTTTGGCTTAATACTGGTCCTGCTCCACAGGGAACAGGCGCTTTTTCTTTTTTAGTGTTTCTGACATTACGAACATGTGTAATTTATCTTTTATTTTATCCAATCAAGTTTTAATTGTTGAATACTTCATTATTAAATATCTCTTCCTGTTTGGTAGTAAAATTCTATTAATCTCTTAAATAAACTGCAAACTATAGTTTTGTATCACTTAGAAGCATTTTTTTAAATTTTGTGAATGTAAGAACCATGTTTCCGTTTATTATTTTTTTGATGTTGACTTGAAAGAGCATGGCAGTTGAGAACGTGTCATGCTCACTTAAATTTCTCATCAATGGTGGCGCGTGTTGGATCATTCGGTTCCCTACAAAATGGTTGAGCTGGGTGGTGCTGATCCACGCGTCATTTTCGTGAACGGGCGCCGTCGGTTGAGACTGGTCATCTCTTAACTGCCAAAGGCTTATTTTTAATCTTATATTTTGAATTGTTTCTTCATTTGTGTCTTTTTTTTACATTGTTCTCACATATAGAAGCAACAAGAATAATGTACCCAGGATTTTGTAATATCTTGATTTAAAAGAGTGTCCATGGAGTTTCTTGCCCGTTCTTCTCCATAGAGATCTACGTTTTGGAATGGGCAACTAGCTTCAACATTCTGACTAACCAACAGACTATTTAATTGTGACAATTCAAAAGTGCCTGTACAAGGTTTAATTGAAATAAATGCTTTGAGTTTGAGTTTGAACATCCGGTACCTTAGCTCCCTAACATTAAACAAGTCTAACGAGGTCTTCGTGAAGGTAGGGGACTGTTTGAACATTAAAAAAATTGATCAAACCTTCTGATAAAGCAACTAACTCAAATTAACACCTTAAAATGTTATCTCGACACTTCAATCGGGTCATTGAACTAACCCTTTAAATTCTGCATTATATTTACAATACCCGAAAATACTAATATATCACGGGAAATAGTACACAGAAAACTGAACTTTACAGCTTTATGATAAGTTACAAAATTGGTTTCTAGTTTCGTTTTCGTCTAAACACCCTGATTGTTGATTGCCGGCCACCCTTTGGCCTTTCACAATGTCTTTACGGCTGGTTGCTTCGATTATGGTAATTTTTGTAATAACATCTCGAATTAACAAATGTTTCCAATTCGGACAATGGTATGTTGCAAAATTTACCATTGACGGTTTGCAATTGACTTTTGATGCATTAGAAGGCACTAAAGGGTTAGGCGTGTTGTTTTGTCAGCTGCCATAGTGAACACGTCTTAATGCGACTACATGACCTAAAGCGCGGTCTTCGTCGGACTGCATAGAAAAGAAAGAGAAGCGCGATGACACAACGCTGGTAATTTATTGCAAAATATGAAGCAATTATCTATTTACAAAAAATCTATTGTATGGACTAAAAAATTTAAAACACTAGTGCTTTAGTATGTTGCTTGTAGGAAAATCTGACAAAAAATCATAATGATTGTATGTAGGTAGGTATATTAGTATGGTTTTTATTGCAAAAATAAAGTTTTTAGAGGTATCTTCATGATTTTTTTCTATATAGATAGTTGTATTATGTTTTCAACATACTATCTACCTAGCATATATATACTGAAGAATATCATATATTTTTCTGATTTTGTTTACTGTAGTCGATCATATATGTACTTTTATTGTTTCTAAAACTTGCGTTTTTTGTGTTTAGGTCCTGTAAGCCCCTTAATGTTGTTGTAAGCACAGAAAAAACTACTAAATAATTTATGAAAGCATACAGGTAACAGGGCGTTATTAATATTTTGGTGAAACGGTGGGCACAGAAGGAATTTTATAAAAGCGATTTTTTTTTCATTGATATTAAATGCCGATATCTATCACATCTGTATCAAAAAATAATCATCCTATAATGTTCCCACTGCTGGGGCACAGGCCTCCTCTCCGTGAGAGGGAGTGGGCCGTAATCCACCGCGTGGGCCCAGTACGCGTTGGTGTAGCAAACAATATGTACCAATATTCAACTACTTAAATATGTCATAAATCTATTTATCACATCATAGGCATTTTATAACTCCTATAGAAAGCTAGCCTGTCAAATATGCTTTCGATATGCCACCAAATTCAAATGTGTTTTCAACAGAGATGCACATAATAAATTCTCGGTTGTAAACCCTACTAACAACATGCTAATTGCATTAGGAAATCAACGTTATCTCCCCTTTGAATCAGCATTTTAATTACTTCGCGTGATTTATTGCATATTAAGCTTTCATAGTGTTTGCTTGGATCATCCGTTTTTGCTTCATTCACCAGTCAATCATTAAAATCAAAATTGGATTTTATAAGACTTGAACCGCATTGGACTTTCCTTGACACCAATCCCGGCTTTTGAAGTCTTTGCTGAAGAATGAAGGGCGATCAGTCTAAATTCTTATAGTGCCGGTGAAAACTTTAGTGGTTGATATGTAATTAAATCAATGTTTTAATTTAGGTGATAATAATTGATTCGAAATAGGTTTGTGTTTCTAGATAGGATCGATCTAGAAACACACCTATGTTTAATATTGATTATCTATTCATCGAGATTCCTATCCTTACTTATCACACCCCTGCTCCCCAGCACTAAAAAATGTAACGCGAGGATCGAAATAACGCTATAAAATAACTTTAAAACCTCATTACAATTGCAAATACTACTTCTGCATGTTGCATAATTTCACCAAAGGTTTTTTTAAGTTTACACTTAAGCCCGTGTAATCCGGGTTTTAACTTACAATAATGCGACGTAGTACATTGTTTGGATCCGAAGGACGGTATAGGGTGCAACCCTAATTCTAATGCTTATTGTGACGGAAGAGTCCTCGAAAGGTAGGTAATTAGATAGGTACTGGCGATGGTCAGTGTAACATAATACTTTATCAAGAGTATACCGTATAAAAACGTAGGATATGTAAATCTCTGATGGTATTAGCGGTTGGAATCAGTGACTAACTTAACCTTTTCGAACACTTTTCTGCGAATTTAGCCTGCCCTTAGAAGTATAGATGGTACAAGCTGTTTCAATTTTGCTGTTTTACCTCTCGATCTATCTATCTACGGGTAGTTTAGTAAAAATCCGACCGTACTTAAGGCGAAAGCGCAAGGGTAGCCCGCGAAATTCAATTTTTTTGAGGTTTTTTGGAATTTGCTGGTCAGTATTAAGTTGTACGTTGATTAATATATGAATCACGGCCGTAAGAAATATGTGTTTACAGAATTATAATCATTAAAGTCATCAACACAACTCTCTAAGACCACGTAAGTCCAAAGAATGATGATTTCATGAAACAGTTATTCTTTGGACTTACGTGGTCTTAGAGAGTTGTGTTGATGACTTTAATGATTATAATTCTGTAAACACATATTTCTTACGGCCGCGATTCATATATTAATCAACGTACAACTTAATACTGACCAGCAAATTGCAAAAAACGTAAGAAAATTTGAATTTCGCGGGCTACCTTAGCGCTTCCCCCTTAAATGATTGTTGGTAGCTTTTCCTCTGTATTTGACAGACACAGCTTCATAATATTGCTTCTTCGAATTGAATGAGAAAATAAAATTATAGTTATTTAACACCGGAAAAATTTTACTGTAGGTATTTGTTTACATAAAACCGTCCGATTGTAGTATTAATAGCTCCAATTAAAATTTACTCCTAAACTTGAATGTAGAACGTTGCACTAAATTCGTTTCAAGAAATTCAGTTGGCTTGGCAGCGCAATTTGGCCTGACCTGCATTTGGGAATAGAATCAAACCGGTGCACATTCCCTCGAGGGAAAAGATTCAATCACCTTTCCGTTAGTTGAATATACTAACTTTGTCTACAGAAAAATATTTCAATAAGTTAAATACTTTACTTAAAAATAAAATCTTGCAATAGTTATCACATCACCCAGTTTTGTAACGGTCTCATTGGCGTAGCGGTAGTAAATAAGCAGCGTCTTTTGATAACTAAAGCTAAGCTCTTTTGGTTAGCTAAAGTACTTAGTGTAGATTGTCAATACATTATTTGGGTGAGACTAATCCAGAATAACCTGACCTGAGGATGAATTGAAACATAATTTGATTATAGGCGTCAAACTCGCGTAACTTTGTCGAGTTTAATTCGAATTGCGAACAACAGAGGTTTAAAACGAGGGGTTGATATGCGTTTGAAACCTTTGACAACATTTTCGGCTTGATTCGTCATCATCATCATCTGCCTAGCCTTTTCCCAACTATGTTGGGGTCGGATTCCAGTCTAACCGGATGCAGCTGAATACCAGTATTTTACATGGAGCGACTGCTTATCGGACCTCCGGCCCAAAAATAATTTCGTTTCTGTATTTTTCCACTGAAATGTTTTTCCTTCCTGAATATCAAGGTGATAATAATCCTTATATCATTCTACGAACATTTAAGTGGCATCAACAAACTCCTCTTCAAATCGCTTAGAATTTTGTTTGCTTACATTTTCAGAAGGAAACAAGAATATTTGTATTTACTTCGAAGCTTTAAGGTTTATTTTTAATGCAGAAAATACTCGTCTCGTTTTCATTTCGATCATTAATCCGATAGCTCATCCAAGTCTCAGAGAGGTATCCTTCGTTACGTCAATTTCAGATTTATTCTAATTCATTCGCAGACAAGAGTTAACACATAAGATCTCTTAATGGCCGGGCCACACTACTGTGATATGCCAATCATTATTGCCATAACTTCAATAACGCCTAGGTGTAACCACGATTTATGGTCATAATTTTACAATGCCAATCAATATGGCAAATGACGGTAGACAATAGCTCGGTAGACATATCTAGGTAAACTCTAGTGTAACCATACCACTTCACGCAGTAATTTAAACGGTAATTTAATGTCATAATTATTGCGGTAACAACCCGGTAGACGGTAAGGTAGTGTAGCCGTAACATAACAGGATGACCATAAATCATTGAAAAACGAATAAATATCGTGGCCTAAGAGATCTGTATTCATCTCAGCGCAGTCAAATCAGACAAAGGCTTTAAAAGATCTATTGTCGGAGCGTGTCTGGTCTGGTTTAATACCTTCCATTTTCACCTCTCTTTGTGGTCGAGGAATGTCTTTCAAGAGTCGTTTTGGACCAGAGAGATGAAGCTATAGGTAATTGCTTTAGTTATGATGGCTCTTGTATCTTTTTGTGAACTTGTAAGCTTTTTTGATCGACTATTGTGACTAAGTAGGTGATTTAGACGACATTGAAAAGTAGTTATTACTAACTGCACATTTCTGTAAAATACGAATATTGCCAACGAAACGTAAGTATCAAAATTGAGTCGGTCTGAAAAAGTAAAGCATTTGAAGAAGAAACTGCTTAATAGCGAACATTTTCTAAAAGTCCAAGACTCCTGTCGTATGCCAGAAACAGGAAAGGTTACGCATAAACAATATATTCTTTGTAAATTGGCCACTTTTACGTAGGCGATTTTCTATTATGGATAGAATATATTTTGATAACCCAATTGACGCAGCTCCAAGTGTCCGCCTTGTGTGCTAGCGTTGCCGATTCGATACGCATTATTATAAAAATTTGTATGGCTTACAGATGTTAGGGCCGTGACTTCGGGTCAAATTATTTATTTGTGCATAAGACCTATTTAAATTCAAATTTAAAATATTTATTCGCCAGAAAATACATTGTTCAATAAGGGAAGATTATTACATATATTATAGCTAATAGCTAAAGCTTATTGTTTAGTTATGTTTCATATTAGTTTTATACGAGTTAATTATATTAATTTAGTCTTGCTAACATTTATGTATATTTAAGTCATTATTTGCCATCCAACTAATTATAGCTGACGGGTCTCTTCGATAACTGATTTGTAATTGATTTTATCATGACAATTTATAATAACTGTCGTATCATCTGCAAAAATAATACATTTCTGCAGAATGGCCTCCGGAAGATCATATATGTAAAATGAGAAAAGCAAAGGACCAAGAATGCTACCCTGAGGCACACCACACTTATTTATTATTGCTACTGATTTATATTTCTCTTTAGAATATATTCTGTCACGTTTCGTTTAACGGCAACCACGACAAAGAATGAAACAACCGATATGATTGCTAACGAAGGAGTTGAGAAACAAGATTCCTTGAGTAAAAATAACTCTTTCCTTTGGCAACAGAATGTCCGATATGCCCGATATTCCATATGGTAAGAAGAATGCAGTAGGCAAAATGTTATTTAAAGTCTAACAAACATTATTTCTAGACAGAGGCACTAAAAACAAACTCGTGATTATGATAACTACCTATTTTTCTCACAGCTGTTCCGTTTTTATAATCGATATAGAAATTGTTAACGACACAGAGAAACGTAGTCATCATAAAAAACAATAAGTATCAGATATTCCTTCTTACCATAAAATAAAAAGCGATGATAAATATTCTAATACTATGTTAAACCAAATTATAGCCAAGATTGATGTCCCAACATCAATATTCAAACCACAGCGGTATTGTACTGAAAAGAATCTGAAGCAATCAACGGGGTGAATAAGAGCGGGGTCACTGACCTACCTGAGACGTAAGGGTGGTTTCCACACGTCGTTGTTCAGCTCTTTGTCCCTTTATAAGCTTTGTTACACACTTGTAAGTCGTTCCACCTTGCTTTGTGAACTAGATTTTACTACCTACAGGGTGATGTAGTAACCAGTGTGCAGTGTTGCTTTTGCCTTGCGTGTGAGTCGAAACAATTGCAATTCCACAGAGTTAGAAATTGTTTCTCAGTTGCTTATTTAGTAGAATATGTACCTATACCTTCTCTACATATTAGATGAACTATGCTCATAGTCTAATAGAAGGTTGGCACATTGACCAAGTACACTGAATTACTGATCGACGAAACCACTGCAACTTCCCAGGAGAATACCTGTCATGTCACGGTGTAATGCATTCATATACTCGAGATGCGGCCCTATTCCCTTATTCTCGCAAACTTGAAAAGAACCTACCGTCTGTCGACTAATGCAATATGTATTTCAAATGCGGAAAAATCCGCGCAATGTCAAGGTCTGTGTTCTCTTATTGGATAAACCAATTCAATCCCCGAGTGCTTTCGCAATCAAATCGGCTGAATATTGGATTACCTTGACCTACTGCATTTTTTTCTTTCGCTGGTTATTTTGATTGAGTTAAAGTCTTTGTCAACCATTCGAACTCTCAGTAATGGAATCAAAATTATTTTAGAAAAACATCACACTGTACAAAATTTCAAAGCATAGTGGTCCTCACATTAACCAGTAAAATAGTCTAATCTCTAATATAAAGAATTAACTGTGTGAATAACAGCATCCTTTTGTGCTCCATTGTCATTTTGTGAGAATATATTCTTGATGCCACTGGGTCACCTTATAAAAAATCTATTGTTGGCCATATTGTCCAAAACGTATTAAGCAGTCAAATAAGCACCCCTTTTATTAGACGAGTATAAATTGCATCGTAAAAGGTAAACGGTCAGTTTCTCTCTGAATATTTATTCTTTCGTCCCTAATCGTATGCGTAAAGTCGTAAACTTTCTCAGTCCGTATGCAACGCTTCGAACAATTCTGTTTTTATTCCGCTAGACTTCTTCTTTCTCTTTTTCTTAGAGAAATAAACTTGAACAGAAATGTTTAATGTCATGCAGTCATGCTTCACATGAAACCATGATGTATTCAAATAAGTTTTTCCATTTTCTTTATATCATTTCCCAACCGAAAAATAACATCTGCCAACCGGCAGACCATTTTTCCAACGAATTACTTAACCGAAATACGTGTTCTCGATCTACTAAAGATTCTCTGCAGTCAAATAATCAGTATAATCACCAACCGAACTAAAAGCTTCAGCTAAATGAGATTAGTTTTAATCAACGTCCGTAGATAGCACTAAGAGCCGCCACAAAGCCCTGAGGTAACCCAGGAGCCGTTAGAAGGAACGTTAGTCCCATATCCCGGTTTAATTGTAGGCCGAGACACTGTGGAAATCGCTGAAACTGTTGTTATTTATACCTGAAATATAGAGTGCAAAGTTTCGGGTCAGTGGTTTAAATGCAAATTGACTTTATAGCGTGACACAAAATCTGAAATCACTGGTTACAAAGTCCTTAGTTTATAATAATGGCTAAGCTAGAAAATGTTGAGTAAACAAATTGTTGATTTCCAAATTATTCGCAACATGACTATACAAAAACGACATAATGATAACGTTTTGTCTGTCTGCTCCTGAATCCGAATCATTTGTTACCACTTAGATAGATAGATAAATCGTTTATTCAGTGCAACAAAAGACACAAATACAGGTACTTATGTCATCCACTGTACTGTCCTGATTATATCCTATGGGAAGTCTGAAAATAGAAACAAATCAATAGTTTGTCGAGTTCGTTCACTATCAATAAGCTATTGTTTATTTCGAACCATGTTTGCCCTACTTTACCCCTAGAATTTGACCGAAAATCAAAAGTATCAACCATCCAATTTGTTACTTCAGTTCCTAGTTCTTTGTTACCAATCTTACTTGCGGCCAGTATGATCTACCATTTACTTTCTCCTGTATCGTCCATTGCGCATTTCTTAAATATATAATTATTGCGTTTATTGGCTCATTCCATTCCATGAGAGGCGTATACAAAATTGCTGTTTAGCTTCAGGGCAGCTTAGGGCTTACACCAAATTATTGCCCACTTACGTGACTTCGTAAATTGGTTTTAGAAAGTTCGATGCAAGAGTTTATCATGTGATTTATTGTTATTAGCTTCGGTGGTTATTTGTACGGTATGCGGTATGTTGAACTGTAAACTTGCGTTTTTGAATCATGCCAACCACTTATTTGAAATAAGCACATTATCAAAATTACTACTGTTGTAACAACACGCACGAGAAGGAGCTTTCGGCTAAGTTACATGAAGAGTTCCAATTTGTACGACTGTACCATCATAATAAGTAAATATTGTAATGTCAACAAAAGTAATTCACACAGTCGTTCAATTTATTCAATTTGTCAGACCTGCTCCAAAATTTTTAATCCACTTTCCGAACGTCAAATGGCAATCAGATGCAAATTAAAATCGTTCAGGTCAAACTCGATCACGCTCTCATCGGAATCGTGAACCGAAACGAGATTTTGGAACTAGTTGCAGAGATAACAATTGAAGATCACAGGTGTTAGAGGGATGACCTCTTGCAAAAACCGGCTGTGCAACTTGATGCATACCTACCTTGATACTGTATGAATAATTTCTTATGATTATTGTCATGCTGGCGGCTGCATTAGAAACTCAAAGGACTGGGAACTTTGTCATGCCTTAGCATATGGCTTGGCTGTATGAGATAGTAATTTTTGAGATCATTTTATTACTTGTTGATGCTTGCATTTACTAGTTTACTACCTCATAAAACGAAGATTTATGAAGATTCAGGTTCACATACCTAGGGCGGTCGTAAAATGTTTAGAAGATTCTAATAATTTGAACATTTGCAGATAGTACAAAATTTTATAAGATTTTATGCGAATTTATGTATTTTACTTGAATACATAACTAATACCAGTTTCATATTAAAATAAGTCGGTCATTATTTTTATGGCAACAGTAGTTTGTTATACATAATTCTATGGATTTGATTTACATATTTGTAGGTTTGTTTCTTCACAAATAGTAAAATACGACCTAACTATTGCACACTCAATTTTACAAGCCCCATCTTACGTAAGATCACCACGCCGAATGAATGAATTAGGAACAGTCACGCTAAAATAAGTATTTCATCTAGATTGCCAAATCTAGTTTTTCTTCATTCCAAGACTTGTTCTAATTGCCATTTCTCGTTTCAGGTAAGCTGTTATTGAGATCTCCTTACTTCGTGTCAGTAAGTACGCAATGATTGACTTGAAATTGGCCGTTTACGTTATGGGCATAACCTTACAAATATAAGAATGCCAAGAGGACCCGTAACGGTACTTTTAAACGGTTGCCGACATCCGAATGGGTATTTGAAAACGATTGAAGTTCCATGGTGAGTTAATTATGGGTTGGACTGGACCATGACCCTTTGAAATGGACCTTTTGTAAAGGGACTGTAAATGGTTATTTAAGAAACATAGCGAGGTCGATGGCTCCTGCTAATGACAGGCAAAGAATATGAAACTTATTCACAGGAGGATTTTGTGTCGCGAGAAGTAAGTACCGTCATATTTTATGGTGAGTGCATTCTTTTATTATTTGCTTTTTAGGTTTATGAACTTGAAGCGATTCCATGATGGTTACCATAAGGTTTAGCTACCACATAACTTCATTACACTAAATTAAATGCAATAATATTTTAACCTTTATGAAATTTGCAATTGAACTAGGAACTTTTTATGTTTTACTATAGATTAAACATTTATTTCTAACACACTTAACCTATTTTACAATTTAATACTAAAATATACATATTATATACAAGTATAATTATAAAAAAAGGAAAAGAAAAAGGCAGGAGCTCATTGGGCATCAAAAATTCGTTACTAGGTAATACATATACATATACAACAACCAAAGTCAAAGTAAAATTTGCAACACTTGGCTCGAAGCTTCTTCTATGGACACTTGCGTAACAAACACTTGCCTACCAAACAATACAAAGTATTTATCGGCTGTCGTTATTGTTTTGATCTGATATACAAGTCCGTCACGTTCGATATTATCTTTGGATATATATGGATCATCATGTTTATCATAGTTGGTGATCTTCCGGAGCTAACCCATAGGGCTTGTTCCACGGACACGCGCGCTGTTGCATGTCTGATGACGTCTGAGTCAGCCTTGCATACGCGTCGTATCCGCATCGTATCATGTCAGTCTGTTACAACTTTACGTGTTAAGTTTTATGCATTTTATAGGTGCATCGATGACGAATACTATTTAAAGAAATTCAGATGGTGGTGGACATTTATTTTCTATTGTAAAATACATTTAAGGAATAATTTTGTTAAGATGTTTTCTTAGCTTTGTTTAGTAGAAAATCTTGTTTGATTTTGCGCTGCTTACATCAACTGAACTACGACATCTGCATTTAACCATGTCAAAACTAATTTCGACACCAGTTGCAATGATAGTTCTAATATTTATTAGAATTTTATCGTTTATGGTGTCTACGTAAGCTAGTGATTAAATAAGTCGGTCAGTAAGTTGGAAGCGGGACTGACTGTCCAGGGCGAGCTAGACAATCGTTAACATTACATATGCGTCACTCGTGGTCTCGTGAAAGCTCTCATACGCATCCGCACATTTTGTGTAATCAAAGAAGGTTCAAAGAACCTACTTATGGCTTAATTATCTCGTGGAGCAATACTTGTTCCCGAACCACTCCCTAGTTTATTATAGGTGGTTGCATACTAGCACAGTGACCCCGTTTCTCCCACTGCGGGGTCCCCTCTCGTTCATTGTCGATAATCTCTCCATCTCTCTCCTAAATTAGGAAGCTGAGATCGCGATAAAGGCGTGAACAAGTCTTGCTGCAATAAATATTGCGTGAGCTTTTGTCAAGCATAGCGAGAATTGCATAGAACAAAAGAATGAAAGGGATAGGATTGTTCTACTGGCTTTTTGAACGATAAATATTTTGTTGTCAACAGAGGTTAAAATCGGTTGTGATGTTTTTTTTTTTTGTAATGGCATGTCGACTTAGGCGGTTGTCGTCTGCTTAACCGGACTTGCCTGTGGGTGACTCAAAAAATGAAGGCTTCCAACCAGGTCTTAAGAATTGTGATGTTACTTAGTGAGCCCACTGTTATAGTTAATTTATCAGGCAAGCTTGATACAATGCTATATACTTACGCCTAAATGCTAAGTATCCTTTAATACTATCGGTATTTATATAAATACAAGATATAGTAGTTTGGATGAATATTACGTAGTTCACTGCAAGTAACCCGTGTGGTCTTGCAGATGAAAAGACCACCAGCATCCCAACATTTCTTGAGTGAGTCGTAAAATCTGTTAAAATTTCATCTCACATTAAAACGAACTGCAGGCCAGTGAACCAGTGATTGATATATCGATGTGTACAGGACTATGACAGATGAGACTCGAGATTTATTAGATCGTTTCATTAGGTAATCTAATCTGTCGTTTAGTTGAAATAGAAGATAAAGACCGGTATTGGAAAGTGGTTGCTGATTTGTTTAAACCATCTAGGTACTCACAATGACGAATAATGATAATGAATGTAACAGCAGTTTAAGCAACATTAATAGTTAGATACTCCAACCACGTTTCCACTCTGGCAATAATTACAAACGTTTTGTCATAAGCCCTTGCATTAGGTACCTAAACATATTGCCTGCAATTTGTATTGCTGTATGTCTAAATGCACTGTGACGTATACGTCTCGTAGGTATGGTATGTTCCAAAAGTATCTGACAAAAGTGTAAACAAACACTGTTCAGGTTAAATTCCACTCGACTAAAGGGAATTACCTACTAACTCATTCATCTGTATTAAGACGGTTTCAACTATACATCTCATCACAATCTGTTTGGAAAAAACCCGACGAAAATTGAGGTTGACACATGAGAAACTTTAATGTGTTTTATAATGAGAATTTTGGGTTTAAGTAGGTATTCAAGTAATCATATCAAAGCAGAATAAGTGGCACTATAACAAATTGGCATCCACAGGTACGTTTTCTGATCACTTTGTTTACATTTTCATAAAATAGTTTTGGAACAGACTATAGATGATAAGCTACATTTGTATGCGTCGCAGGCCGTGAGTGAAGAGGCTTGTAACATCTATAAGACACAGGTGACTAACACACTGAAAAATGATGCCCTTGTGAACAGTTTGAATACATTATTTAGTATGGCTGGGTAAAAGCTTTTCGTGTTTGTCGCATTTGTATGATTACTAAGGATGTAATCTACTGCTGTGATATTTGCAACGAAAAGCAAAAGTGTCTTCTTAAAATTGGTCGTGTTCCGCGTTATTATGGTATAAATTAAAAGGTTTTAAAACTACGTAATCAGACCTCAATATTTACTCATTAGCCAGTACCTACTTAACTAACTTCCTAACAACTTCAGAAAATAAAAGTTTATCAACCAATTAATCATCCTTGTCTATCCCAAAAAATTACAACGAAAAATAAAGCAAAAAATCACATCCGAAAAGCAAACGAGATTGGATTGGTCGTTCGTGTTCATTTTCGTTTGTTTCAGTGCATGCGCACGCGCAGCGCTGCATCTCCGACGAGCCGAACCGAACACAGCCGAGTTTGATGCGACTGCCGCCGACCAATCAGCGCCTCAGTTGCTATTCGTCACCCGTCGTGTGTGGCAGTGCCGGTGTTCGTGATGTGACCGTTCGAACATCGAACTCAATTTTAAAATTATAAATTCCGAATGTTGACTCGAAAATAATTTGTGCATTTTAGTGAAAATGTGCTCGATTTCTATTGCGACTGTCTTGTGTTAATGGATTTAAACGATAATACTGTTAACAGTATTTGCGGTTGAAAATATAAGTTTGCTGGATTGTTTACTATGGTGATCGTCAGTGTTTTTAACAGGTTAGTTCAAGTTTTGATTTCATTATGATAAAATTATGTGTGGCATGGTTTTGTTTTTTTTTTAACTCATTTATATTACCTACCTATATTTGTGTGTTTTTAATATCGAGAGGCAAGTTCGTACCTGTCTGCTTGATAACAAATCTTAGCACTGTGGTTGCGTTGTCTTGATTCTAGTCAAGTGCAACAAATTACGCTAATAGGTTAGTTAGTTACCTATGTTTTAACATAGGCAATGTGTACCGGAAGACGATGCATTTTTCGTCACGCTCAATCAGCTCTGTAATCTTATTATGTATTGATTGGTATGTACTCGGCAATAGTTAACAATTTGATAGAAACATTAAGTCACGACTACCCACTTTGTTGTGTGGAATGAATTCGATTCTCAACTCCCACGCATAGGTAGATACTAAGGATGTTACGGAGCTTCGATTCCGATTCCGAAAGGTCGGAACTTCCGATTGATATTACACCTCCGGTTCCGACTTCGACTCCGAAACTTTTAAATCGGATGTTTTAATCGGAGGTCGAAGCATATCAGATAGCGGCGGCAGAGCGTGGCGGACGCGGTCAACGTGTACGAACAGGTTTATGCATGTCGCGCGGGGAATCCCACCCCACGTGCTTTCTGTCGTCATTGCTTTCACTTGTTGTTATGCAATCTTGATGGAAGGTTTGTTTTGTTTTGTGCGGCGTTACAATTTAAGTTATCTGGTTTTGATTCACATAATGAAGCCAAAATCAAGTGTTATCTGGAACTACTTCATTGAAGTATGTGCAAATACGGCAAAGTGTAAACTTTGTGAGAAGACATATTCACGAAAAGGAGGTACGACTACATCGTTAAAAAATCATTTAAAGTCTGTGCATGCTACTGAATACGAAGAATTAATTAAATTAGAAACTCAAAAGAAAAATACAGTACAGCCTTCAACTTCAACGCCTCTACAAGAGGCAAAAAAACAAATTACTCTTAAAGAAACTTTGATGAAGAATCAAAAATGGTGTGTTTCTAATGCTAAATCAATGGAAATAGACAGATTGATTTCTGAAATGATTGCTTTGCAAGATCTTCCCTTCAATTTCGTGGAAGGTATTGGATTTCGACGACTGATGCAGTTCCTTGCACCAAATTATCAGTTAAAGGGAAGACAATTTTTTACAGATTATATTTGTGGTGAGCTATATGCAACATTAGCAAAAAAAATTTGTGATTTATTGAAACAATTTGAGAAAATTTCCTTTACAACAGACATTTGGAGCGAACCAAGTTCGAATGTTTCGTTGTTAAGTCTAACAGCGCACGGCATAAATAAAGACTTCAAAAGACTAAAAGTTGTTTTAAAATGCCACACATTCGATGGAAGACATACAGGAGACCTAATTCAAGAAAAAATTAATGGTATGTTGATGGAATGGGGCATACAAAAAGAGAAAATTCACTGTTTTATCCGCGACTCTGGATCTAACATGATACGAGCAATGAGACTCGCCGATATACCTGATGTCAATTGCACCGTACATCAGTTACAACTATGTGTGCGAACTGCGTTAGATTGTGACGAAGAAATCAAAAAATTATTAACGAAATGCAAAAAAATATCGACACATTTTAATCATTCCCAAATTGCTCAAAATGAATTGCATAAAATACAAAAGGAACAACTAAACCAAGAAGTTTTAGGTGTAGTGCAGGAGTGTAGTACGCGGTGAGTTTTTAAATTTAATGTTTTTGTTTTTTATCCAGAAATATTTTCAAATCAAAGACTTAATAATTATTCACACAAATATAATAAATCCGAACGAGTGTCTGTTAAACCTAGCGGTCGAACCATTAAATCGATTTTGATAAAACTTGCTATGGTACAGAACTACAGACGCCAGCGCATCAAGCTACCCAAAACTAATAATTTTCCCAATCAACTTTGAACCTAATACTCTAGCGATAGTGGTGAAAATCAATTAAAGAAATTTGAAAGCGTGATGTGCTGGCGTCTGTTCTGTACATAAACATGAATTAGATTGCGTGTATTTAGATAAAGTTATTTAAATATTGTTTAAAATTAAATTGATTTAGAAATTATTACTGTTAATTAATTAATATTATTTTTTTATAGGTGGAATACTACATTTTATATGATGGAACGAATGATTAAAATACAGGATTCACTGTGCCTGTATGCATGTAAATTCAATATCTCTCAATTAACTCCTGCAGAATGGTTGCAGCTCAAAAAACTCGTGACCATACTGCAACCTTTTGAAGAGATTACTCGAAATATGAGTGAGAATAATACCAGCATCTCATCAGTAATTCCATTAATACACACACTAAAGCATACATTACAAATAGAAGACAGTAAGCCAGACACAAATGATCTATTTAAAACTATAATAAAATGTATCATCGACCAATTAAACTCAAGATTTGGAGACCTTCAATTAAACAGTTTCTTTGCAATAGCTACATATCTGGATCCTCGTTATAAAACAAAATTTTTCAACGAAGTAATTAAGGAGAAGGTGGAAACCGAATTGATGACATTAATTGATGGTGGAGGTAAATCTAAAAATGAAGCTGAAAATATTAAAGTTCCTGCAGAAAAACGGGCAAGAATGGCGTCACCAGCGGCACCTAGCAATAGTAATGTCCAAACAATTTTATCAAATATATTGTTAAGTAGCGATGATGACGATGATAATACCACATCCAACGAACATGCCGTTTTGGACAAATTTCTTATATTGAAAGGTTTACTCAATGAGTACAATAGAGAAAAACGTATACCTATCGGTGACGATCCCTTATTGTGGTGGAAAGTGAACGGGAATACAAAATTCCAATCCCTTAAATCGATTGCCCGCCAATATTTGTCATGTCCACCAGGCTCAGTAGCAAGCGAACAACTTTTTAGTGGTGCTGGCCTAATCTATGACCCGTTAAGAAATAGATTGGACGGCAACAAAGCAGCGAAGCTTTTGTTCATTAAGTATAATTTGTTACTATTAGAGTCAATTCATTTGATTTAATTTGCTAATTGTTATTAAAAACATGATTATTTTTATGTTTCATACCTATGTTGTGGTAGGTTTATCATATTTTTATTGAAATTAAAGAAGCGTGACTGAATAATGTTCGTACTATTTTATTTTATTAGGCCCGCCTTTCTTAACTCATATCTCTTCTGCCACCATCTCGGGCTCCGCCTCCGATTCCGACTCCGATTCCGATTCCGAATCCGGTTCCGCTTTCGACTCCGACAAACCAAATTTAAAAAATCCGATTCCGACTTCGGTTCCGATAAAACCACATCCGTTACATCCCTAGTAGATACCTACCTAGAATTACTGTAGATACTTATCTACAGTAATTCTAGGTGTTAAACAATACATATGATTATTGTAAGTAAGTACCTACTATTGATAGATTTGTGTTAACGAATAGGTTTTATTTTAACAATGTACACTCAATCACAATAATAGTTAATGTGAACCGATACGCTGACCTTGTTCCTTTCTTACTTTTTATGACAGTCATTCGTAACTGGTTTTTTGGAATTCCAAATATTGGTAATCACGACCATGACCTCACACACGAACCCGGTACCTAATAAATAATGATTCATTTGACATTTCCCAATTCAGTATGCCTCTAATTTAAAGTTGCCTTCCAAAAAAACAAACTATCTTCTCGCAAGTAGATATCGTAAGTAAGTAGATGGGTATATCACGAACCTACCCCGTTATTCCCAGGGGTCATCAACGTTCCCCGATTCGACACGGTAGCTCAGTAACCAACATTTACGTAAGCGCACCCGACAGTATCGTGTCGTGTGACATGCATCCATCACGCTCTTCCGCAAAGCGAACCCGTATCACCGTCATACTCTGACGCCTGCAATACTGTGCTATGTTCAATTTGCGCCTTTTTTCTCCCCACACTGCGGCCTACCTCTTCCTCACCAGAGTAATTTAGAAATGAATAAACCATTATCAATGCTTTGTTGTTAAACAATTTGAAAAGTTCAGTGTTCGAATTTAACGCTTCAATTTGACTGGCAGACGAGAAACAAACGTTCCGATGCGTTTCCGATTACGCACGCAAAATGGAAACTGACTGATCTTTGAATATGCATGTGCATGGTCCGACCAGCTGTGCACTTCCACGCATAATCGCAGTACCCTCTCGTCACCGAGTGTTAGTCTATCGGGCGATGCGCGATGTATCGACGACATAGATATCAGCCATTAGTGTGCCAATATAAACATTAATAAGTGGATGATTGATTAGGCACTCGTGACTCGTAGCCGGCCTGAACCGGTATGGGATTTCGTTTAATGTCTCTGCTTATTTAGAAGCCACGACTTTGGCAATAACTTTGAAGATAAGAAATTAAATTAATTTAAGTTGTAATTTAGATAATCCTATGTCGTTAAGCAATAGATAAGTAATGATTTTGATAACAACTAGTCGATTCTATGTTTATGTAGGTAAGTACTTAAATGCTCAGCAGTAGATAACTGATCCAATCGTAAACGGCCTGTTGTTAAACTACAACGTTAGCTTTACATTGGTTACAATCAAACCAACCAATTAACTCACAGCGAATGTCTAGAACAATAAAGCTATTATCATAATTATCAAATATATTAAATATGCGAAATGCCGAAGTTAGTAAAAGTGGGTATTACAAGAGTAGAGAACGGAAAAAAAAACAAAACAGTACAAACCAAAAAGGCGAAATGCGAACACATAAAATAAAATGCCCATTAAAACATTCTCAAGTTTGAACATTAACCTGAAAACAGTAAAATAACTAATCAAAAACATCGCATTTAATTTTTAAAACTTCTGTTTATGGTTGTCTCGTCTTACTTTTCTAGAAACGAACCCCACTTATGCATAATGACTGCTTGCATTGAAATAACGCTATGAGCATCCATAACTTCTGAAGCTTAAGCAAATGGAGTATAATTTGTAAAAATTCCCATAACATTATTTTTTTCTGGACTGTAATCAAGCCAAAATCTTGTTCTCAAGCGACGAAAGTGATCAAAGAAAAATTACCACTTTAAGAAAATAATAAATCATTGCGCTTTTTGTCCCTACTAATATTCGAGAGTGGGACGTCAGTGTGCAATGAATCACGTAGCATGTCCTCGCCCACGGGCATATTTACCTCTCAAAGTGCTCCTAACTCATTTACTGATAAATGACTTCTGGCCTTATAGACCTTATCATCACGAGCATAAGAATCATTTCGTCTTTGCTGAATGTCTTCAACCCCGAGGTCATTCACTGCAACTACTTGACTTGAGATGAATTTTGACTTGATTAAATTGAGAAACAAATAATTCATACTCCCGTATGTTTTGCCACGTAGAATCCAGAGTTAATTGAATTTACCACGAAAGCCGATATCATCTCTAAGAAAAGTAGCTTAATCATCTTCAAGATCTAGACATTAAGGGGGAAGCGCTAAGGTAGCCCGCGAAATTCAAATTTTCTTACGTTTTTTGCAATTTGCTGGTCAGTATTAAGTTGTACGCCGATCAAAATATGATTCGCGGCCGTAACAAATATGTATTTACAGAATTATAATCATTAAAGTCATCAACACAACTCTCTAAGACCACGTAAGTCCAAAGAATGATGATTTCATGAAACACTTATTCTTTGGACTTACGTGGTCTTAGAGTTGTGTTGATGACTTTAATGATTATAATTCTGTAAACACATATTTCTTACGGCCGCGATTCATATATTAATCAACGTACAACTTAATACTGATCAGCAAAGTGAAAATGTTGTATCGTTTGGCAGGAGGAAGTGAGCGGGAGTGGGGAGATAAGTGATGGGGGGTACCCACTCCCCTGGCACCACTGCCATGAAAAGGTAACGCACCGTTCTTGAGAATAACAAATTATTGTAACCTAACCTCAAATACCCTTCGCGTGGCTCAATTGTTTAAAAAGAAATAACCACGAAGGGGATGGCAGGGTCTTAGATCGCTCGCTGTGCTCGCTCACTAGCCCCTTCGAACCTAACCTGTCCGAGTCGGGGTGAGCAAAGTCCCGAGCTCGCTTCGCTCGCTCTTGCATCCTAAGTTCTCCTAGTAACAGTAGTAACATTGCCTTTTGTGATCTTCTCAGCAGAATTTCTAGGTAAAAACAAATAAAACAACAAAACACTACTAATTTTTTTTACACTATTTTTTTCCAATTTTGTTCGACATTTTACACCACGGACAATATACTAGGACATATTTGGTTGTCAATCGCCCATTTTGTTAATTTCTCGAAAAATATGCATTACCTTTTAAATAAGAGTGATAGCGTTATTATCGGTGACCCAACCCCTACCAGCTTTAAAGCCTTTTCCCCCCAACTCCTACCAAACGATACTAGATTCAACCCGACATTAATCTTCTACCGTCCTCGTATTTGCATATTTGAGATGAAATCTTGTTAGTTTGTGATTCATACTGACGACATCACTCCACAAATCAAGTTGACAAATTATGTGACAATTCAAACAACTCTTACTATCTCCTTAACAGTTAAAATGTACTGGCATCCATGTCATCAAGATGGTATAAAAAAGGAAGAGGTACCGCTTCGTTCAACAGGTTTGCAACTAGCACGAATACCGGTTCCTCTATCCTGTTTAGCATTAGAAAATTGTCGAGAATTGGGTCACACACGCGTAATGAGTTTCTCACTCAACATCCTTAGGGATTTGCACCAGTGAAAGTTGCCTGTCCTACTTTGAGAATTGTCGCCAATTAGCATAAGTAATTTACATTTTGTAACTCGTCATCACCATGCACTATCCTAGGTCCCTTGTGGAACATTTCTGTTTCTACATATTTGGCCCTTTTTATGCAAAGTGCTGAAAAGGTCTGTTAATGAATAAAAAGAGGTTTTAGAACATTACGTTTTCTCTTGCACGCTGTAATGACTATTCCAATTAAAAACGGTTTGACTAAAATCCAAGAATTCGCACATGAGCGAAATTAGATTCTCGCACTAGTGGATTCTGATGAAAGTACCGGTTTCACTTTCATAGTGAATCGACGTTGCTTCGACAAATTTAACACGGTCTACCGCAAGATACTTAGAAACTCGCGTTACCGTCACTCATACTTATTTACCACAACATTAAGTATAGTCATTGCCATCGCCTTAATTTGTGTGGAAATGTATTTCCGCCATTCATCAATCATTTTTGACGAGATCATTTTATTATTATTTTCTTCATTAATCTTGTTCTTGTTTTATGTGGTATCTATGCCAGTAAAAGCTGACATTTTTTATACAAATAGGCCGCTATCTTAGCCGCTGTCCTAGAACCAAAAATTCAACATCCGCCAACCCACACTGAGCCCGCCCGCGTGGTGGATTATGGCCCACTCACACTCTCAGAGAGGAGGCCTGTGTCCCAGCAGTGAGGAACATTATAGGCTCAATGTGTTATGATATATAGGTCGTAATTATGTCATTATGATTGTATGTATTCTCAGCAGCACTCCTGGTCAAATTGTTAACACCTTATCACCTCTGGGATAGAACTTTTTCATAAGTGACTGCAGCAAATCAGCAAATAGCTTCATTTAATTGTCTTGTTGACATTAAAATTCAAACGTTGATTCGGTAATTTCAATTCGTATTAATTTCAATTCTGCAGTGGGAAAGTTAGGGCTTATTGTTAGCTCCAATATTGTTTATTGATCATAATATTATGCAAGGTAGCACACATAAGTTCATAAAAAAGCCCTATTCAAAGCATAAAATCAATCATACCTGAATAAGCATTGAAAATAGATATTAATAAAATATTAGTCCTGTATACAATAATTATTCAACGAACATAAAGTTAAGGGAAAGTAACGCATCGTCATCACGCTAACTGTATGGAAATTAGTGTTATGCTATTTGATCTGTGAACGAAGAGTGTTCGTGACTAAATGGTTGTAACGATTTTGTAATCCAAGAGCTATTGACATCACATTTTCATGCAAGACATGGCATTAGAAGTGAATTTGCTTACAGTAAGCCTGAGAAATTGGTGATATTTAAACAGCAGCTTCGGGCGTAGTAATTGTTTTAATTTTTGTTATCAATGTATCATTATTTTATCACAAGGACATGTTCTCGTTAAAATGTATCAGTTTTGCATGGCCGTTTCCATTACGTGTGAATTTAGTACTAGTTGCTCTTCAAACGTCAAATACTAATGCAATATACCTAATTATATCGATGTACACAGTGATAATGTTACAGGATTGATTGTTATTACAATCAGAACCCTTAATTACGTCCGTTGCCAGGCGAAACCCATACCGTATGATAATTGTTCGATATCCCTGTAATTATGAAGCGAAAATTTCTTTATTATTTCTTTTCACTCAATGTTTAACTGTTTTTCATTACATTGTTATAAGTAGAACAATTAATCAACAATTTATCTCTACAACCCATCAATTAGACTAGACCATCATGCAACACTGCTGCCGTGGAGTCGGTATTTTCTTCATTCTCATTGATTTCACCTTAAGAATAGATAGTTATGCTTTCTACGCCGTCTCGATACACTTTGTGCGGCGGTAAAGTGAGACGTGGCAATTAAATGTAATTTGCTATTTGATACGTTCATTAGTTATAGTCTTGTTCCGAATACACGTAATAAATTATAACGACTGTAAACTTTTGCATCCTCGTTTGTTTGGTCTTTATTTGTATCCATCTGAATGTCTTATTTGTTTAGCAATCCCATTAGCAACTACTAGATCTTTATTAGGATTTTCATTAACACCCTTATTAATCATGTCATAATCAACACTATTCAACGTAAATACGGAACTGTCATCGTTGTGTGATGAAATATTATGAATTTCCGCAAACGCCACATGAATACGCAAAAATGCCCCCAATACGAGGACCAATCGAAATTGGCCCAACAATAAGGCATTCTATAGGCCCCATTGTGTTACCATCTGTCATTGAGGGATTCAATCATTACACTCAATAATCGTAGGTTAGCCTCGTTGGTATTCCCGTACACAATTGCACAAACTTCTCCTATTATTATTGGAAATATGAACCGATAAATAGTATTTTTGCGCACGCGCGATAGTAATATAGTTATTATTGAAAGCGTTTTTTTGTTGGACACATCTCCCCACAATCCTATAAGTTTATTTATTAGTCGAGCACTAAAATCGCTTTAAGGGGTTCGGTTAACGACGTAAGTTTATTTTGTCATGAGAGGGGATCTGTCCCCAGCTTGTCAGTCAATGTATCCTTTGTTAGTTGCTCGTTAATCTTAGGGTTGCCGAAATTTTCATACGTCGATAGAGTTATACAAAGAAATCAATTTCGTTGCGTTGAATAAATGCATTATGAACATTTTGACACTTTCAATTGCATTCCCCAGTATTTTTGTTAACATAGATTCTGAATAATATTATAAGAATGGTTATTATATAGGTATATACCGTACATGAATAACTGTTAGCTTTGATAATATTCCTGAAAGAAATAATATTTGAAAAGTTAAGGTTGTAACGGAAATCTTTCAAATTGTATCGTAACAACCATTTTCAATATGGTGCAAGTGCTGTCTAATATGACGACAGAGTCGCCAAACACGTTCACTGGCCATATATCACATCACACACATGTGATTCATTGCGACGTCCGGATGCGGCGATCATGCATCATTTTCGATGCTTCAATACTTCACCAGAACATCCTAAGATCGTGAAATGGGTGCAACAAAAAATTACTTTAAACTCTTTAATTAGTTATTTGATTTTAATGGAAGTTAATGAAATAGAAAATACATAGAGATGGGATAGATTGGAATTCAAATTATTTTACAATCTTTGCCGATAGAAGTCAGCTAATGAAATAAAGATATGCCATAAAAACCAAGACAACGGACGTACAGTGCCCCAATTCTCTAATAATCCCCGCGAAATCTTACAAAGTGCAAACTACATCAATATCGTTTTTTGGATAATATGTATTCTGACAGTTCAAACCACGCCATTTTTTTTTTCATTGTGTCATAGAGAATACTTTACTAGCAGATGTCGTGATTAACTAAAAAAAAAAAATAAAAAAAAATATACAAAATTTTTTTTTTTTTTTTTATTTGCAATGGGTTTGCTCTTGACTCTAGTCCAGGTCAGAGATGACAGAGACAAAGTCTACGATGGAGTGAGCTCACCCAGAAGCCTGTTCACTCTTACTTTGAAGAGATTAAATTCGATTAAATTCTTTGATTCTCTTTGAAAATGCATCATACTGTGTACATACCTAAATTTCACTCAATAAGTGATTAGCGTCTTCGTCGTTTTTTGTTCATTATGTTTGTTATTTACTAACTACCTCACAATTTTTTATAAACAATGTGTTACGAGTATAATAACTAAGTTTTAAGTTAGTTTTTAAGATTGCTTATAGTGTTTCAACATCCGGACAAACCTATTGAGGTTTTTGTGATGTTTAATGTTTGTATTTTGTTTAGTTCCTTAATTAATAAACAATAAAAAAAAAACTAAGGAATTGGCGTAGTTTCGAAGTAAGGAATCGTTAAGTGGTCGTAATGAATTAGGGCCCTGTACTGGTCTGATTTAATATCTAGATTGCTACCGTATACAAAAACAAGAAACAAAAGAACGCGTTTATAGACGAAACAATTTGTTTTTAGCGTGCAAGTGTCACTTGCCATTTCTGGGCCATATTTGACAAGATCACTGTCATCAGCCCACATCTACCTTTTGTTAAACTTGGTTCAGTAACGTGCCAAATCTCCTTATTTTCTTTTGTAGTTACCATTAATCCAAAATATTAAATCACATACCAATGGCCACGTGTTTCGTTTTTATTACAAGTAACAGGCGATTTGTATTTTGGTTACGTTTTTGCTCTAAAGATGACTAGCACGAGATAAAATTAATAGCAGCGAGTTTTTGCTTGGCTTTGAAAAAACTACACTTTGTTCGCTTCAAAATATTGATTGCTCTATATTTTATATGATTTGTGAGATTGGTTATGGTCTCGTTTCCTCGTTATTTCGTAGACGGTTAACCAGGCTTGTTGCAATAAACTTTTATACTTCGCTTTTAATAAGTGTTTTTGATTAAATTTTATGATTGACTGTTGATAGATTCTCACAGGAAGATCAACCTAAAATCTTGGCTAATAGTTTTAGATGTTACAGAAACGTTATTTTAGCGGCTTGCAGCTTCACAGGCGCAGTTTGTACTCATTAGTAAATAATACACACAAACCTTGCTGGTGTTCTGTTCAGTCTTGGGAAATTCCTATACAGCACAAGGCTTTAAGCGGGAAAATCTACATTTAAAATTTCAACCACCTCGTGGGACCAATAAGGATTTTTTTATAGTCTACAAGAAACTTCATGCAAGAATCTTTTAACAACGCTATTCATTTTTTAAACTACATTTTACCCATTCTTTTGTTTTATAACTACACCCAGGCGACCTTAAAGTTTTACCGTTTAAAGGCTCCTTCAAACAGGCGCGACACGACACGCGACACAAAAGCACCGCAAGTCGCGCAACGAGCGGTGCTTTGTGTCGCGCGCGATTATATTGCGTGTTCCGCCTGTTTGTAGGATTTAATGTAAAGCAATATTCTGTTGGAATTGGATTCAATTACTTCGCTTGTCCAGATTAGCATACAGACAGACAGACGCAAACTTCCTTTTAATTAATGATGATGATACATATAGGAATAGCATTTGCAATTAATTACTAGCTACTTCCTTACATGACTGTGTTTAACCTGTATAAATGTGAACAAGTATTGCTATTAGTGCAACGAACCTGATGTACCTACAACTATAAAATCTCGGTTCTCGTTTAATAGTTGGTAATACTGAATTTAAATATGCAATTTATGTAGTGTCTACCTGTATAATTACAAAAAAACAACTAGATGATTCCGATCGGAAAATATCAGTGCCTATATTTAACCAGTTTCTGATCTGTAATAATTTTGAATTGTTATTGGAGATGCATTTTAAATTTTAATACATATAAAGATTATGAGCCGGTATTCCACTGAGGAGTAAGGTGCTCATCTTATGCAGAGATATAAGGGGCCGTCCATTAATCACGTGATGTGTTTTTGGCATTTTTTAACCCCCCCTCCCCCTTGGTGATATATGGTGAGGTTTAAGACTTACCCCCCCCCCCTCATATCACGTGTATTCTTTAGTACCTACAAAGAATCGGACCTTTTTTTATGTTTATAAAATACAGGTATAATCATCTAATTTTATTAGAAAGTTTGCAGGATGTTTTTAAAAAAATAAATACACGTGATATATTACTACACCGCCCGCAAAAAATCACGAAATATCACAAGGGGGGAGCCCTTGTGATATTTCGTGATTTTTTATGGACCCCCTCCTCCCCCTTTCGAGCCTCACGTGATTAATGGACAGCCCCTAACGAGCAGAGAACACCTTCGCGATATTTAGGACTAGCTGCGCCCCGCGGATTCACCCGCGTAAGTGTCGATCCCGTGGGAATATCGGGATAAAAACTATCCTAAGTCCTTCCCCTGGATGCAATCTATCTCTCTGCCAAATTTTATCGAAATCTATTCAGTGGTTTAGGCGTGAAAAGGTACAGATACAGACAGAGTTACTTTTGAATTTATAATATAGTACTAGCTTCCGCCCGCGGCTTCGCCCGCTAGGTATGTGGATAAAAACTATCCTATGTCTTTTTCTAGGACGCAATCTATCTCTCTGCCAAATTTTATCGAAATCCTTTTAGTGGTTTAGGCGTGAAAAGGTAACATACAGACAAACAGAAAGACAGACAGACAGAGTTACTTTCGAATTTATAATATTAGTATGGATGGATAGAAAAAGATGCATTGAATTTTCATAAAAGTTTTATCTTTTGTACGAATTCTAAGCAACTTGTTGAAGAACTTAATTTTTAAGGCCTCTACTCGTAAGTCTTCAGCACGAAAATAGAACCGTTATGTAGTAGGTCAGGAACTCAGTAACTACTTTCTGCTTTATTTAATCTGAAAGAAATAAATTCTAATAACTTTTATAAGTTTAAAGTGACAGCCTTTTTTTAAAATTTATTTTCCGCCGTTGGCAAACAACTTATCTACTATTTATTATCACTTTTGGACTATTTTATCTTTTTTTATTACTTTTTAAATGTAAACAATGTTATTAAGGAACATCTAAATAAACCACGTGTTTATAGGTTAAACAAATAAAATTCAATAAGATATTTATTTTCAAAAGCACAAAAATGCACATTTTATGCTCATTCAAACTGTCCAGTCGATAGCACAATAAATTTTGCGTACAATTAATATTAAAAATAAGGACTCGTGCATAATAGAACACACATTTTTATGGGGTTGTTGCTTTGAACAAAACCTATAATATTATTGTTATTCATTATGTAAGGTGGACTCGTTTTACTGCATTGTGGGGAAAAGTATGAATATTTTTACGAAATCCGCTGTTTTGTGAACGCGGTCATTGTTCGTGATAACGTGGGGTAACGTGGTCAACCGTAGTTACCGGATCATTCCGGTCATCTGGACTCGATAGACCGAGCCTACCTCTTCTTTGTGACGCATCGGAAGCTAAAGGGACATTATTACAATATTATCGAGTATATCGTGTCTTTTTACGACGCTTTGTATTTTTTTTTTTGTACAAAAAGTAATATTCGTTTTTATTATGGACGTTTTAGTATTTTTTTGGTGTTAGGGTGGATTTGGATCCCTTTTTAATAATAATACACGGACAGAGATAAACCCATGCGACAGACAATGTTTTTGCTAAAAATATGTCAAAAGCTCCAACAAAATTGTTAATTTGTCGCTAAGTAAACAAAAATTATTAAAAACTTTCCAATCTATTAAAAATTATCGAAATATTCTGTTCCAATCGTAATCAATCGTTTAAAACCCGAGCGTACCCGAATGACTCGGCGAATTAATTATTTGAAACAAAAAAAGATCGATGAGAGATACTTAAACTAACGAAGTGGTTTCTGATCTTAGCGTGCTACTACCAAAGTTTTTTTTTTAAACGTTAATTAGCCAGTCCATTTTAATTGAGAACTGATGTAAGTCGCGTGATGCATGACTGAATAACAAAAATCATACTGATTGTATATCGTCAGTTTTTAGGCCAATATTGAGAGACGCGATGTGGAATGACAGCCAGCCCTATTGTTGTGATTAGATCGATGCGTTGCACGTTGTTGTAATAGTTCTTTAGGGTTGTCGCTTGTTTTTTTGTTTTTTCTTCGGTACTTAATATTTTTTGTGACTTAGTTACTGTTGGTATTATTGAACTAATTAAGGCTCACACAGGCGCGACTCACGATAAAATCGCGCGCGACACAAAGGCACCGCAAGTTGCGCAACGAGCGGTGCCTTTGTGTCGCGCGAGATTATAGCGCGTGTCGCGCCTGTTTGTAGGAGCCTTTATACACCTAGGTACTAAAGTAGGTACTTATAATAATATACAGCAACATCATCTGCCTAGCCTTTTCCAACTATGCGAGGGTCGGCTTTCATAAATATTCTTACTATTTATGCTGCATAATTTTATAATATACAGTATAAACCAGTAATATTCCTAATATACAAATATTTATGTAAGTATGTCAATTCGTGGTTTTTTTACGCGAGTTATCTACTTGGACATCACCGTAGATTTTGCCCATGGAGCACGTTGATCGAAGCAATTGTTTACAGTAACATCCCTAATATAGATTTTCGATAAATCGGAATTCCTCCGGCTTACGGTATCTTTTTAACGGTAGATGATCGGATTGTTATAAATCGATTTGAAAAAAAAAATATTGTCGATCTCATTCGATTCGAATCAAGTTAATCGGAAGTAATCGTGTTTCGCGTGGAGTTTGTTTGTTGTCCGCACGGTGGGCCACGAGCGGTTTACGCATCACTAAATACTAATTCAACCTTATTGTAATGTATACGGACGCAGCTATTTGTGCTCTAATGATATTTAATTGATTCGTAATCAACCCTGCATGGTGCTAAATGAGTCACGTAATTCCCTAAAATTCTTATTTACTTTCGGATTAACAATCCATTGTGTGACGAACTAGATTTTATTTGGAAATCACAATAGCGCACACGTTTGATTGTATTAAGTTTTTATTATTTTTCTAATATTTATGCGGCAAATGTGGAACAAGGTCAAAGGTTGATATAATACAGGGAAATTATCACAGAGACCCGTTGAGACTTGCATAACAAATGTAGAACAATAACACAAAACTATCATGTTATCAATTATTTTCTTTCACTTTGCCTAACCTATTTTATTATAAGTAACAATTGTGTAACGCCACTATCTTATCGAAACGGAAAGGTCAGCGCGAATCGGGTGTCAAGCTTCCGAACAATAAATAATGATTTGAAGTTACTCTATCTAAACAACGACTTTCATGTGTCCTTTAATTATGTTTTAAATGCTTAAATTGCCGTTAAGATATTACAAGAAATTCCTTTGAAGTTTCCGTCAAGCTTTCCTGAGACCAGTTTATGTCTGCAGAGAAATTCCTGGTCGTGTCAGTCAGTTAGAATGTCTGGCACTCAGTATCTAGCCCAACGGTGAATCGTTAAATGTATGTATGATACATTTCAACCAGTAATCTTAAGTACAGCTTCAAAGATTACCAGGGAGGAATTCCAATGATACTCCTGTCACTTTGGAAATGAATCAGTCTGACTAGGCGCTTGGTGAGCTTAATCAAAGAGTGGTACATATTGAGCTACAGGAAGTTGAATGGTTTCTGGCTTCAATCTATAATGATCAAGCTTCTTTGGACGACTGAACTCCTAACGATATGTCTACAAAACAAATCGAAACGTTTGCGAAGCTCAGGAGCTAAATGGGAAGATACAATGTATATGGTTGTTATCATGATGATACACACGAAATGACTCGATTTTTTATGGATTTCTCATAGTGTTTTCGACAA
The DNA here is from genome assembly GCA_963855955.1 of Luperina nickerlii. Classification (NCBI taxonomy): domain Eukaryota; kingdom Metazoa; phylum Arthropoda; class Insecta; order Lepidoptera; family Noctuidae; genus Luperina; species Luperina nickerlii. The sequence goes on along the minus strand of OY979681.1, from coordinate 11,038,120 downwards.
ATAAAGCATTGGAACATAAAACATTCGAATGAGGTACAAGATCGAGGATGTATGTTTATTGCCTTTTGATCACATATTCACCTTCTTAAAATCTAAAAGCCTGTAATTCAATAACGTTTCTTTCGCAGTAACCTATTACAAAATCAGCTTCACAAATTCCACAATCTGTAATGCGTAGTTACGGTCCCATCCATCAGGCATTGGTGACCCCCTGACCACGACCCGGGAAGTTGGGCCCTATACCTACAGTGCTTTTGTATGGGTACCGCCTGCTTAACCGTGTGGGTTTGACTGAACCGCTATGGAAAATTTTACAGAAGCACAACACCTAACCTCCTTATTTTGTCCCTGCAATGTGTCTATATAATTTTATTGTCCATAGACGACCCGGAAAGTTGTGCCCTATCCACCTTGCTTTTGCATCAGAATCGTGTGGGTTAGCCTGTATAGCAATATGACGTTTAGAGAAGTACAACAGCTTTGTATTAAAGACCCTTTGCGTATGGTCCCATCCATTAGACATCTGAACGACCAGTGAAGTTCGGTCCTACATACCTACCGTGCTTTTGTATGGATGGGTACAGCGTAGGCTTAACATAATAAAATAAAACAACGAAGGTTCACTCACTAGATTGAAAGATGTCGCATAGGTTTAAACGGGACGTTAGAAGGCCTTTTAGAATGATTAAAGACCAAGGCTCGCAAGCCCAGTTACAGAAAGTGACAGAGGACATCTGACATTATTGAGCCTTTCTTAGACCAAGTGTAGGTATAATTCAGCAATCGTATTTTCGCTGAGAACTACGAAGGAAGTTTGTGTGGAAGTGGTTACGCATCTTAAAGTGCATTGGTGGTAGTCAAATTTCTGGTCTTACCTTTATTGTGTCCCTCGTAAAATATTCTGATGTATAATAATATATTCAAGCACAACAGTGCAATGGACATTTTAGTCTAGATTGTTGTAGTAGGACTGCGGTAGGCCAATAAAATACAAATGGATGACTATGAAGGCGGAATGTGGCTCACCTGTACAATATTCTTGCTAGGTGTCATTGGATATGTTTATTTATAAAGAAAGAAGAGAAGAAAGAGAGTCAGAACCTATACAGTCTCGCTCTCCGTAAAATTAAAGCAAGTACTGTTAACAAAGAAAGTGAAAACAATATTTTCTTTAGTTTCAATATTAACATGTCTCTCCATTATCATTCTAACAAAAGCATTGACAGATTCGTTTCGAAAACAAAAGACGCGCTTAATCGAACAAAAGAATAGTAGATAAAAACTGAAGTTGAAACAATTGCCTAACCATTGAAGTTAATCACAACATGCTTGAGGCACTAAACAAGTATCTGTATTCATTTTATCATAAATCGGAAACAATATCATGAAAGTATAAGATGGAAAGCTTGCAATAGCTGGCATGCGCAACTAATAAATGACCACTCATTTAACGACATTAATATATCTAATAAAACAAGATGACCATCTGCACTCCTATAACTCTCTTGTGTTATCGTTTTACGGCCCCAATGACATATCGGTAACTAACACTGCGCCCCACGGCGTTTCCCGTGGTTTTATATAGCTAATCAGCCAATATTATTACCCCATGATTTATGTTCTTCCTTTCAAAACAAACTTGAAACAGAAATTTCTGTTTTTTTTTAGAATTATCATGGTAAAAAAGGAAACGTTTTGAAAAAGGGGTGCGGTGCTGTTAGATAAAGATTTGATTTATATTTTAGCCACAATACTAGACGAGTAGACGAACTTCAGAAAGTAGCAAAAGTTTAGAAAAACAGCGTTCATATTCATACCGTTGTTTCGAGTAAAAAGTTTGCTTCAGCAGGTCGAAAAAATAACCAGCATCGGAATGGGATTTGAAATAGAAAAGTTTTTCAATATCGACAAAAAGGCCGGATTTAGGTACAGTAAGTTAGTTGGATGAATGACCGCCAACATTTGTGTCGGTTGGTCAAACCTTCTGTTTACAAACGAAACAATTTAGTGAGATACGTATACGTAGGCGAATAATAGTCGATGTTAGCCCATATATTTTCGTAGAAAATTATCGTTGTTAATACGAAAGCCTGTTGGATTTTGTCCTGTTTGTCTACCAAGTTTATATCGAAATAGACAATTTGTAGATAAAACTTTAATTTAACAGACTTGTTTTGCTTCCATACATTTCCTTATATTTCGATAGATTGTAGTATGCGTAAAAGCTGATATCAAAATAAGGACATTGGAATATTTGTTCTCGTATCTTTATTTGGAAAGTCGCATACCTGTTGATGCACTCTCTCTTATACTTACTAAGGCTGTTGACTAGGCAGACAATGATTATGTTCCGTAAAAACAGCAAAATTCCATTACAATGAAAGCAATGAAGAATTCTTTGAAATCCTCATTTTAGTTCTCGGCTATGCCTATTAGAGGCGTAAGAGAAGCATGAAATATCTAAATACTATCCTCGATCGCAAAGAATTTTACCGAAGCATCAACCATTGTATCTGAAGCCAGCAGTTGGCACTTCAACTATTCCTGCCCAATAAGGAGCACAATAGAAGTTTCTTTGTTTTCAAAACCGCGAATTTGAATGGATTTCAGATAAAATCTTCGTTGACAGCAACCTGACTAGAACACTGTTAGTAATTTATTGTTATGGGGACTTTAAATATCAAGCGGCTAAAATACCGTCATATTTCGCAGACATATATGCTCATTCAATATTCATTGGTTCTAGCATGTATCCCAGTGGTCGCAGGAGCTCAAAGACCACCTATTTCTCTTCCCTTATTTGTCTGCAATAAATATTGTAACCAGCATAATAGACGAAACCGGATTGGTCACAAGAAATGTACTTAGGAAATGTGTTCCATATTACTTTTTCCTTGTCCAACTGTACTTTCTGACGCAAAAAGTTCAGACACAAGACCTATTAGAACGTTTAAATGTATTCTTAATGAGGTTATTATGTGTAGAGACATTCGTATTTAGCATTTAGTAACGACTTTTTATACGGATTCCATGTTGAATTTCATAGAAATAAATAAGTAATACCTTTACGGTTCATTATGCAGCCCACAAATTCGTCGTTTTAGTACAGAACAAGTGATTAGTTCCGGGGTTTTACTAAAGCAGTTTTGCAATTTCACAGCATGGCCCACGCGATTAATCTATATTTCGTTATGAGTCATCGATGTGTTTTCTAATCGATTCATCGATTTGAATTTATGACTTTACAGACACTGTTTACAGTGTGGATCGTTTATATTTGGATAATCGGATATAGGATTTCACGGACCACCACCAAACTCTTCGGTTCTTAAAGTTAATAAATTCTAAATATAAATTAAAATATTGCATGTCTCTGATTCGTATCGCCATTTTTCTAAAGTTATGGGGATATCAACAAGTTATGGTTGTTAGCGAGTAATAATTTAGCTTATTTCAAACACAAACAAGGTTTGTTATGACCAAAACTTCCTTGAGCACTCCTTTTTTAATCAACTCTCTCTTTACTTATTTTTGATCTCACTTTTGTGTATACACCACATCGGTTAGAGTCGTGAATAATAAAACAGCATTCATAATTTCATCTAAGATATTGACGTAGCTGTAGCGTGCACCAGCAAGGCAAATACATGCAATTGTACGAAAGTGAACTGCGGAACGCATACATATTCATACGATTCGCTCCTTTCGTTCTCAATTCTCGAAAAAAACTATTCCTCATTACATGATACGTCATTCATTACATAAGTGACCACGGTTGTAATGTTGTTATTACCTACTCAACTTAGTAAATCGCAGTTCAATTTTAGATTTTAATTTCTTTCAAGTTGCGCCACACCGTCATCTTTGACCATAGCAATAGATTCATTGTCTTCAGTATCAACTATAGTTTAAACATCTTTGAATATCAAATCAATAAGCTTACAATACAAATCATTCGTGTCAATCGTTTGATTAACAATCTCAAAAGTATCACTACCATTAATTTTAATATGTGTTACCTACTTGTTAGTAGCCAAATGTATCAGTATTTTTTGCAAGATCTATTAAATATACTATATCGGTTACGTCAAGCAATCAAATTGGTTGATAAAATCAGATCAGGAAGTCTCAATCAAGTTAATTGTGATCATTCATCTTTAGTCAAAACAATTACTAATGGTTGATGTCCATGTATGGTGCATGTATGACATATGTATGGTCTGATTTGAACTGGACCGGTTTATCGGAGGCGCCTAAGTTCCGCATCATGATCTAAATAAAATTTACATAATTATAATCGTTTGTCATGCAATTAATGTGTGTCCTACGTGTTTAAACGGGGTTTATTAGTTGTAAACCTAACTTAAATGGAAATAAATTCCATTTAAGCTTTAAATTGGTTTTGCTTTATTGCCATGTGTAATGCAAATAAATTTTGATTTATCATCACACCTTTAATGAGTTATTTTCTCTTTTAATTAGAACGTGATGAGAAAAGTCTAGTTTTATATGTATTGTAGTTTCACTTCTATGTATTTATGAAGCATCAAGAAAATGTTCAATTTAATTCAATGATTTAATAATGAAATGGGTGCTACCAAGTCGCAATTTATTGGAGCGTAATAAAAAAGAAAATTCTACCACTTAAACACGTATAATTTATACTTAATTTTGGATGCGAATTTTAATAATTATAAATTATTTGTGTTTGAGTGGTGGATTTTTTATTTTATTTTATTACTCTACAATAAATAAATGGTAGCACACATTTCATTATAAAATTATGCAAAATAATTAAATTGATTATTTCCTTGTTGTTTCAAAACATACCCAATATCAAAGTTGATTCAATTTCGCCCGCGATTATGTTTTACTAATTTGTATCCAATTCCGAAAACCGTCCCTGGCAACACTGTTCAAACTAATTGCCGTTAAAACTACAAACAGTTGTGTAATAGTAATTAAATGTAGCTTAACCAAGAAGTAATTGCCTGGTCCTACATAAACACGAGCAATAGCTTTTATTCTACCGGTGGGCTATAGATTAGATGTCGGTGCTTAGTAAGATTTATAGGTGGAGAAAATAGTAGGCAACGGACAATGAAATTGGTTTTCAAGAGAAATTTTCTTTTAGATAGACTTGAAACTAGTAGTGATTTGAAAAATATAAAGAATTTAGGATTTCGGTTGACAACGTCAGGCCCTTGAGGGACAACGCAGATTAATGTCTCAATACCACAATTTGCTAATGGCTACTTTCATTTACTACGTTGATTAATTATTCTAGAAATAATGTTCCGTTGTTGAATATGAATTCTTAACCACGCAATAAGAAAAGTGTAGCCAAATTGCCTTAAAATTTGCAGTCTTTAGTTGCACGTTCTGGGCGGTTCTTCGAAAATATTAAATAGCCAACATAAAAGCCGTAATGGTGGCAGGTAATAGTCGGTCCGAGTATGCGGCGGAACTATTTACAAGTGTTATTATTTACAGTGAAACTATTCAAGTTAGAAATGCTTCACTTGACTCGCCTCCCATTGAGAACTTGGACTTACAAGTTGGGAACTGTGTAAGTGCAGCATCTTAGAGGTACGGGCGTCTGAAATACTTTAGGTCTATGTGTAGTTTTTATGAGCAGTCCCAAGGCTACGTTTAAAAATATATAAAAGACATCAATTGAATATTTTGACATAGTATTTGGTATTGGAGATTTTATTTCCCACAGATTTCATTTTCAAGTTCCATGAAATGAGTTTCTTTTTTCCTCATTTTAGTTACTAAAACTACCCACATTTTACTTACTATGTATTACAATCTGTAAAATTGCCGAGTTCACAAATTATTTAATTGTATTATTATGATCCGTCATAATTGTGGTTTTAGTGACGCAACTCATTTATAAAACCTCAGTCCACAAACGATAAAGTTTATTGGAATTGAATCATTTATTACGTACTAATGTATATTATTTCCGTAGAAATCGCAAGCTCTCTAAATTGCAATTATGTTTCAATTACTATGAAAGCAAAGCATTATTCATTGTTTTTGAGCTTAAATAAGTCCACATGTATGAACTTCTGATTTGGGTTTTATTAATTAGTTTGTACGGTTGCCATGTTCTGTCTGTCTTCACTTACATTAACATCGCCGTACACGGCATTTCCATCAGGGGTTATATGACCTTTTACTTTGTTGTTAATTCGATCCTGATTATAAATTTAAATATTCACGAGGAATTTGAAACAGAATAACAATTTAGAAGCGCGTCGTATGTGCCATAGAAATCACGTTAAATTCGCACCTGATAGGCATATATTACATCTGATTGACGCTAATTGGTAACATGAACTACTAGTTTCGTTGAACAGGTTTCAGTGTGATCTGATTGCCCTAAGAAACGGATAAAAGCGTCATTATATCATCCACTTGTGTAATTAAAACGTTAATGATTCTGGTATAGCCAGCAAATACTTTTCAATGACATTCTACAGCCGGAAAGGAAACACCTATCAAGATGCTATCAGATGGCTGGCTCCAGGCTATAATCTGCCCAGGAATCACTGTAAATAAATAATGTCCTCAAATAGTCCTAAGTTCTTGCAAATAAGGCTATGACTGATTATAAAATTATAGCGTAAGCCGCTCCTTCCTCGGACTATGTTGTATTGTAAATTTGTAACTCACGAGTGATGTTGAAGCGACAGCACTAAACAGAGCAAATTTCGCTACGCTAATAGTGGAACTTCTATATTACCTGTTTGTGATTGTGACTAAACTAGCTCTGAACGATGCTAAACGTGACACTGATTTGGTTACGTTGTCTTGTCCAATTACGTGTGATTTTGATTTGCGCCATTGCTTCAGATGCATTGGCCCGGAAGATTGGGCAATGGCCAGAAGTGAGAGCAATATCGGATGGTTGATTTCAAGGACGATTAAGGTATCTTCAAAGAATTATGACAGCAAATATGATATCAAAGATAACCTAATTAAATTTCGTGGTACGATTATCGTAATCAAAGTGTTGTTAAAACACGATCTATTGCAAAACACATAGCTTAAACGCTTGAAAAAAAAGTCGCTAAACATTAAACCTAATCTTGTTGATGTGTTTCTTGTGTCTTCCAAGATTGGCACCTATTGCAAAGTACATACTGTGCAATAGATGCCAGTTTTTTATTTTAAGATAGCTGGTAGCTGAATCTTACATAAGTTGCAGCTATCAGCTATCTTAAAATCGAAAAGCTTGGTGCTACTTATTAAGCTTTGTAATAAGTGTCACAAAGCTTTTCGATTTTAGATAGTAATTGTTCCTTCAGAATTCACATCATCATTGTTTAAGTTCCAAGTTTACCTTTTTATGTCCTAGGTCAAAGTCATACGATCCTTTTTATAGCTGGGCTGTTGCATAATTTTCGATTAGTGTCTTGGCCGCTGCACCCACGGGTCGTTTTGGGCACTTATTACGGTTGTCTAAGTTCGGTCGTTGAATACTGTCTAGACAAGTCCTAGATTTACGATGGTCGCTTCGTGTAGGAGCCGTTAGCCTTGTGCCTGTATATATTCCACTTGGATAATAAATTAGTCAATAAAACCATGAACCGACACGTTTGACAAACAATTTATAACAATTGTAGTTATCCTACGTACCTTATGAAATATCTGCTGATTCAGAATTACCTTGTAACTGTCTGAAGGATGACTGTTCTTGTAGCTTTAGGTGCTCGATTGTGTGCATTTAAATTTTCTTTCTCTATAAATTGTTCTTTTGAATGATTATCGCAATCGCTACACACTTTTTTCCATTCAACGATACCTACCCGTTTCATGCATGTTTCTCTGGTCTTCGAATACCAAGTGGAATCGTGTTCATATTAACAAATCTATAAATATTTATACTGTCTACCTATATTATTCAATATATATACCAAATTGTATTTTATGAGGTAAGTGTCAAACAGCTCATATCGCATTAAGTTAGTCAATTTATGCTGTCAATAAATTTCAACAAGGTGTAAGCTTACCTCTTTTATCGTAATCAATACCGAATGGCATATTGAAAATTATAATGGATAGCATTTTGAATATAAATTTTCTATAGGCCAAACCCTTGGGCGTTACTTTGAAGGAGATAGATTTATTCCTCCGGTTAAATATTGTAGACTGTAATGAAGTTCTAAGTTTGTTTATGGATGCCGTTAAATATTTGGCATCATTTTGTGATGGCGCTAATTTAATGTCGTTTTTCTAGATTATTGGTTTATATGCAAACTAAGACGGTCACTGCAAGAGTGAAAATAGGCATTTTTTTAATGAATCCAATTTATAACCTACGCAGTTAAAATTACTGCTTAGGCATTAATTATAATAATTAATAAATATTTTAATTATTCTGCAGATATCTCATCTCGGGTTTATGCATGCTGATTTTATCTGCATATTCCTATGAGTACTATATAATGAAACATGTTTTTTCATACGCCCGAGTTAGATTATGATATTATGAATGTCGAGTTGGGCAATAAACATACTCTTATTTTGATGGGTTAATTACTTCAGAATTGCTCCAATTATAATAAAGTTAATTTTGTAGAGCAGTTATTAAGAAAGTACGAAAAGAAAGTAACAAATAAAATGCAAAGTAGACGTTCTTGGCTCTAAATCGTAACTTTCACCGAAGCGATGACTTTGTGTGAATTATGATGCACTTAACAGCACTATTTGCAATCGGCTGTGTTGGTACGACGTAATTCTTCATGTCGATTACCATAATAATTTTCTTTCGTGAAACTATTCCCTAGAAGACAAATCTTTATTACCGAGCAAGTTTTATTTCCGGCAAAAAGGTAGTTTGGAATAGGGAATGTTTTATCTTAGAAAATATAATCTATTTAAACACAACAAACACCCGCATCCGAATGGAGCAATATTTAGAAATGCGAATCCACGGATATACCTACGAAACGAGAATTGTTTCCCATTGCAAATATTGTTCAGAACTATTTCTGTTGCCGAGATGCCGTAGATTGTGCTTGGCCAATTATATTGCTGATTACGTTGTAAAACTCGTAAACAGCATTTCCACTTTACGCTACCCTTGGCGTGGGCTTTCTAATGACCTAATCCTGGGGGCGTCAAGAAGTGTGTCAGACTAGAACAACTAGCTAAGTTATGGTTACAGGGCCGATTACCACGGAGAGCTGTGCAGGCGTCATTCGTTGAATAATTGACGTAGGGAAACGCAATAAATAAATATAATGCACCTATCCATATTGTTAATTTGCAGCCGGTAGTTAGTGGCCTGTGGTGGTCATTTAACAACTTCTAGTTCTGTAATTATTCTATAAAAAAAACAGTGCTTGGTTTTCCGAATTGATCTTTCAAAGTCAAAGCAGATATTGAAACTATTTCAAAGCTCTTTTAAAACAATAGGGGCGTGTAAACCGACACGTAACATATTTCAGACTAAAGTAGGAAAAATTCTTAAAAAGTGAAAGTAAACAGTACCTAAAAATAGTCCCTAGTCGTTACTTACACTTAGCTAACGTTTGAGCAGAATTTGCATCAGCGGTGTTAGTTGTGTTTAAAGTTTCTGTGAGCACGAAATGTGCTTATGAAATATGCAACGTATTCGTATGAGACTGGCAGCCTTTAATTACTTCAAAGTAAATAAATACTTAACTTTAACCTTTGAAATGTACAAGGACGTGCATGTCATGCCATGTCTCTCAATTGCGTATGTACATTTTTATCGACTTTTAATGTCTACCTTTCTGCCCATATCATAGGAATACAGTTTATCTACAAAAAAAAATCCCAGATTTAGTTATTTTTAATTTGGTCGCACCTCTACTATTAATCGTATTCAATTCTGCATAGAAACAAGATCATGCAAAGGAAATACATATAAGGAACAAGACCAATGTCCACCGGACAAATCGCGGCCCAGTCCCCTTAGTGACAATATTTGGTGCTAAATGTACGCCAAAATTTTGGCGTCATCGTGGAGTACCTATGTGCATTTAAACAACAAGTGTAGATGTCGACACAGAAAATCTGCACAAGAATGTAAAGCTATCATGACTATGACAACATTCGTTGACTCAATCTGCTAGATTTTATCGTTACAAAAGGCTAACAAGAGAGTTTCGTAACACATCAGCAAACATGTCCTTTTATAGTTTTGTTGTAAATTCAAATTAATCTTGCCTTTACGAATGGTCTACCCACGTTTTATTGTTACAGTTACACTGAACTTGACGTCTCATCGTCGGTAGTCTAATGATTTTATAATGCTATATTAAAGACAATAACTTCCTTATTGATGTTGTTAGCATCGACGTTTTCTTTCAAAATATGATTAGATTCGACCTTTATTGCTTAGTTTGCTTTCGTCACAAACAGGAAGCATTCAAATAAACATCGTTGTTTTATTCGGTTTTTGTTGGTCAATACCAATAATTTCATCATTTGTAATGTTATGGAATCAAACATTGCAGTTGATTTTAATCTCAGTTTTAGCTCCATTGTTAACAAAAGTGTAGATGACCTCATATTAAATTGTATAACCCACATCTCAATTCAAAATGTCTATCAAATAGCCAACATTTGATCTGCCATTAATCACTTGGTTTTTTATGTTCTGTATTAAGTTGTGTGTAGGTGTTAACGAAAGCTTAACAATAGCTACCATTTTCGATAAAGTCGTTAAGAGTGAACACATTGCATCGGTAGCCTGAAGCGAAATGGTATTAGCAGTTGCAACAGTTTTGCTATCTATTCATAATGTGATTAGAAATACGGCTTGGATTGTTGCATTATCTCTACATATAGAGGACTGCTTTATTATTAAAATGATAAATACAACCCCTGTCAATCACTGTTTGCTTAATTATAGTCACATTCTTTGTATCCTTGTAGTGTTGTTAAGTTTTTGCATTCACAACTTCGATATTTTAGTAACGAATATACTTCGTAATTACTGTTTCCATTGTTAACTCTGCTTGGCACTGACTACTAGCATTACCCTGTAGAGATTGATTAAGTGTTACTATTGTGACATAGGTCAGCGATAAGTCATAAGTTAGTGTCAGCTGAAGACTATGAACAGTGAAATATGATATGATGATATGAAATTATTCTAAATACCTACCTCATCAAAATCTTTATCAATCTAGTTAACAAGTACAACAACTTGTTAACTTGCTTCCCCTCTCACGGCTTTAATATACTTTGTATATTGTTTTCTTTTTGTGAATGTACTAACAGTTATATTTTACGATCACGCCTTATTCTCATACAAATTAACTCTACGTCTTTGTTTTGATCCCATTCATTCAAATCTATGGTAAGATTATTCATATTTTCTCTTCATATTACACTTCTGCACTCGTTTTCTTTTATAACTATATCAACCCGATTTTTTACGACCATTAAAATTAAAACAATGAGTTTATTGTCATTTTGGGAACATATTTAATTAAATTTGACTTGGACATTAGACACAACTGAATTAAATGTAATGTTTAAGTTTAAATTTTTTAAGTTTTGATGCAGTCATTTATGATTTAACTCTAATTTATATCTTTCACGGACATTAAAATGAGTATCTGCGGGTAATGAACGCCCTTAGGCTTCCGCTGTTTGAACGAGATTATCTTTTCATATCATGTTTTATAACAGTAGATAATAAATCTGAACTTTATTGTGTTAGCTCTACGATTTAAGCTTCCGACAAAAACTTCCATAATTATTCATTTGTACGAAATGAAAAAATCCAAATGATTGATAAGGTTCAACGGTTGTAAAGAATAACCAGGAATAAAGTAACTAAAGCTACAAAAACAATCAATTCGCAATAGAGATCAAATCAAAAATCTTTGTATGAATCCAAAACTACGACGTTAGATTAGATTAAGAGTATCAAAGTCTTACCGTTACGAGTAGGAGAATTGTGCTTTGTAACGATAGTTAATTATAGCATCGGTTTACCGTTCATTAATACTTCATAAGCACCAATACTTCTTTGAAGGAAGTTACCGTCTGTATTATATCCGCTACAAGCACGGTTTGCTACGATGAAGGAAAGCGAAATGTGTTATCTGCACATTTGTTTTACAATTTCTCCTTATTCCTTGCTTGGCCATTAGATTCTATACATTGTGTTCAGGATTGGATCAAATCCACTGGTAGTTTTCAATTGCTATCGTGAATGACGATATAATGCGATAAACTGTTTCTAGTAAAGGAAGTGGGAAGGAAGCATGTATGACATTAAACTAGGAAATATTCTATTGTAATATTATCATGCTTATTTATATATTCTAGTTTATCAACGTTCGTTACTATTTATTTTTGGGGGCGGCCTATGTCCAGCAGTGGACGTCTTTCGAGTGAAATGATGATGGGTAGGTTCAGATGACAAGCGCTCAACGCGCGTTTTGATAACGCGCGTTTACAACTACATACATTTTATTCAGGCCGTACACATGCTAACGCGCGTTTTAGTAACGCGCGCGTTCAACGCTGCGCTAGCGCTCGACTGTTGTCAGCGCGCGTCAACGCCGCTTTGAGATCATTGGTTTTCTATGTTTCCGTTCAGTTGAGCGCGCGCTTTCGACGCGGATAGACGTATTTTGGTTCGTCAAGTTCGTCCGAAAATCGTCCGAAATGGAAACCGAAGCTTTTAATACGGAATTATTAATTGATGAAATAGAGAAACGTCCTGCGATATGGGACATGACAAGTAGCGATTATTCAGATAAGAATTTGAGAAGACGGGCTTGGGAAGAACTCGTCCTTATATTTTGTGAAGGACATGACAATGAAGAAAAGAAGAAAATATTATGTGAGTATATATATTTATTTACATTTACAATCGGTTTGTGTTACAAGTTAAATATAACGATCCTGCCAATCTACTTTTCCTTCATTAATGAAATAGTTTGTTAAATGTACTCGAACATTATCCGCCTGTCGCACAGCACGTCCGGTATAATGTGAGGCTAGATTTTCCAGGGGTGGCGTATAAAGTGTGTCTTCAAAATTGTAGCCATCCCTGATTCTGACATAATTATTTAGTGTACATATCGCTTTTACGATCTTTTCTGCAAAACCGATGTTAACATCTAACGGCCTGTGTAAAATGCGCCATTTATTGCACATTATGCCAAAAGTACATTCAACATACCGGCGTGCTAATGTCAAAAGGTAATTAAATATTTTTTTAGCATAAGTTAGTGACCTTCCCCCATATGGACGCATTAAATTCTCCATCATGCCAAAAGCTTCATCAGCCACTATCACATATGGCAACGTTGTCGGTCTATTTTGTATTAACAATGCCTTTGGCTCAGGTAGATCTAATGACCTTTCTGTCTTTTTGTACAATGAAGAATTCTTGAATATACCTGAGTCACTGTTTTTACCGTAGGCACCTATGTCAACCCACACAAAACAATAGTTTGCATCCGCTAGCGCCAATAAAACTAGCGAAAAATAATTTTTATAGTTATAATACATAGAACCCGTGTGTTCAGGCTGGATTAACCGTATATGTTTCCCGTCCAAGGCTCCCAAACAATTGGGAAACTTTGAGTTCTTTTCAAATATCGTGGATATTTCACACCACTTTTCTTTCGTTGGTTCACTCATAACAACGGGCCTTAATTTTTTCCAAATAGTTTCACATACATGTGGTATTATAGTAGCCACAGTAGATTTGCCAATTCTATAGTCGTAGCTTAATGTCCCAAATGAACATCCAATGGCCAAATATCTGGAAACAAACATAAACTATTACTAAATACTGTTTTTTTTTCAGCGTCATCCCTGCAAAAAAAGTGGAAGAGTTTACGGGATAATTATATGAGAGAGGTGAAGAAAATAAAGACTGTCAAATCTGGATCAGGAGCTTCCAAAACTTCGACATATATTCATTATAATAGACTACGATTTCTACAGGCATCAATTGCCAACAAAGATACAGATAGTAGTTTCGATGCAGATAATGCATCAACTTCGTCAGAGGTTGCTGAAGTAGAAATAAGTTCTGGCTTTAAGAGTCCTAAATCTACTTCAAGAAAAAAACAAAAATTAAATCCTGCTGATGAAAGATTTGCAAACATATTAGAGCAGAGTTTAGCACAGAAAAATGTGTCTCATCCAAAAGAAGATGACGATGAAGACAAGCTGTTTTGTTTGTCACTCGTTAAAGAGATTAAAAAAATTCCGGAATATAGGCGACTTCAAACTAAAATTGCCATTTATAATTTAATTTTGCAAAACCAAAATGAATTTCAAGGACCACAACAACAGACATATGAAAATCAAAATTACCCGGTATCACAACGAAGAAATTATTCATCACAAGAGCAGCGTCATCAGTCATCAGCTTCTGTTGAAGGCTTTCGTTATCATGATTATAGATCACAGCAGTCTAGTGTGTCAAATAATTTTGCACATTATGGTTATACTACAGCAATGGGGTCTCCATCGCCAGTAACACCTACTCCATCGCCAGCACCAACTAATGTCAGCAATGAATCAGAGTTAGAGTTATTCTGCGAGTAACAAAATGTTATTTTTTCTTTAAAAAAATTGTTCCTAAACAAGTTGATTTGATTTATTTGATTTATAGATTATGTTGATTATTAAAAAACTTACCTCAATGTAATTATGAGTTTTTCTTCCGGTGAAATGCTATATCGCACAGCGTTTTTATCTGCTACGAGTTCATCGTTTATGAGAGTCAGTAAGTCATCAAATGACTTGATGGACATTCTGAAGTAGTTAAAGAATTTGGGCTCAAATTGCCTTAACTTAGGATATAAAATAATGTACTGACTTTCAGTCAGCCTGGTTGACAAAATTGGGTGAACCCAATATCTCCGTCTTCTGTTGTGTCGTTTCTGCCGTCTGTATAAAATCACCGATAAAACTGTTTCTACGTCCATCTTCGACAAATGTAGAACTCAAACTGGCCGCAACAACGCGCGTTTAACGCCTGACAAGCGCGCACCATGTGAACACTATACAAAAATTCAACGCGCGTTCAACGCGCGCTGAGCGCTTGTCATCTGAACCTACCCTTATTTTGCATTATATTATAATGTAACAATGTTGTTTATTCTGTGGTTTCATAATGCTTATTTGGGTCTATCGTCAAGCTTATTTTTCCTTACTTTAGCACGTGAATTATTAATTGCATGATTCATTCGTTAACCAGTTGAACTGTGTTTTGTTGGTTGGCTTCCCTGTTAGTTGCTTGCTGTAGTTCGAAATAGTCGCTTCCCTGTACTGTACATATATTCCTTCAAACATTTTTCTCTATTTTAGGAGCAGTTTGGTTTGGCGAAGACGAGAAAAACACGTGAAAAGAAAATTGTGAACATATCGACGATTAGATTTTTACGATAGTTTAGAACTGTGAGTGGTAAATTGTCGAATGAAGTCGAAGGTTGGAAAGTATTGGCCCACGGGCGGGCAGAAAGAAACGTACACGTTGCTCTCAGCGAGAAGAAGATACATGAAGAAGCTAATGTACGTATGACGACTGCTTTTATATTTTACTTTTAGTTAAAAGACGTAATAGTTTTGAACAAAAGTGTAGTGGGATAAGTTTTTAATTACTACAACAATTGCAAATTAACACTGCGTGTGAACTTCGAGCACGCAAATCATTTCATTTTACTGAATATTTTCGGTGGCGGAATTTAATAACGTAATTTAAAGCATACATATTCATAACTTCGGTCGTTTAATTTTCAGATAAAAATAATATTGTTGTAACTATATTTCGTCGCTCGCATGACTAAAAGTCTTATCTCGTTTTTTGGCTGATTTAAGTTAAGGTGACTAAATTATATATTCGTGATTCTTTACATTTTGTTGCCTTTCAAAATGGTTATATTTTAAGATTCAAATAATACAGAGGTACGACGGTTAGTGAACAATGTAAAGAATCACGAATAGAAGAATGTAGTTTTCCTGGCTCAAAACAGCTGAAAAATGAGAAATATGAGATAGGACTTTTAGTCACGTGTAGCTTTGAAAAAATCAGGAAAAATTCCCGTATATTCCTTCCAATTCCGTTGTTTTTTCAATGTTTCATTCGAAAGTTTCAAGAAAATTTGCCAGTACATATTTCATGTTTTTTTTTTTCAATAAAACCGAAAAACACCGAAGAATATGAAAGAAACGGAAAACCTTACATGTTTTTTTTTTCTAATACTTACGTATGTACCTACCTACGTATATTTAGCTTAGGATATCTATGCTTTAACTCTTTCAATAATAGTACTGTAGGTACTAATAAAATGGAGGGTAAAGTAAAAAAATATATCAGCGCACTAGGCGCGCCGTCTTTCAGAGCGACTTAATAAACTTGTTTACAGGCTCCTGCAAACAGGCGCGATTTTCGACGCGAATCGCGCGCTACTCAAAGGCACCGCTCGTTGCGCGACTTGCGGTGCCTTTGAGTCGCGTGTCGCGCCTGTTTGAAGGAGCCTTAATGCTGCAAGCTAAAAAGTAAACTCGAATTCGAGGACGAGCCTGCACTATAATTGCGTAACACACTATAAATCAAAATCTGAATGACTTTGAAGGATATTGCTAATCCATTGCTTCATAAGTTTGAAAAATTTGTCTGCTCAACAACGTAGGCAATGAATGTTGTTGAACTGTCAAAATCAAAGCTATTTCTACTGATATGACTACTAATAGTGTGTTACGCAATTACCCCGCTGGTGAAGCTGACGATTCTTCGGACAGTGAAATTGAAATTGTGGCCGAGGAGAGCTAGATGGATCTATTATTTTTTACCTATTAGTTCCTTAAGGGGGAAGCGCTAAGGTAGCTCGCGAAATTCAAATTTTCTTACGTTTTTTGCAATTTGCTGGTCAGCATTAAGTTGTACGTTGATTAATATATGAATCGCGGCCGTAAGAAATATGTGTTTACAGAATTATAATCATTAAAGTCATCAACACAACTCTGTAAGACCACGTAAGTCCAAAGAATGATGATTTCATGAAACAGTTATTCTTTGGACTTACGTGGTCTTCGAGAGTTGTGTTGATGACTTTAATGATTATAATTCTGTAAACACATATTTCTTACGGCCGCGATTCATATTATATTAATCAACGTACAACTTAATACTGACCAGCAAATTCCAAAAAACCTAAAAAAATTGAATTTCGCGGGCTACCCTGGCGCTTTCGCCTTAATTCACCTACTTATTAAAAAATATTTCAATAAAACTTGTTTTTTTTTCAACTTTTCAAAACATCAAGCGAAAAATTCAAATGAAATCCTGTTTTTTTCCTTTCTGTTAATGTTTCTATGTAACATGCGAAAAAAACGAAAAAAAAACCGCAATTTGTTTTTTCGTCAAAAACAAACAAATTGTTTTTTTCGGTGTTTTCAACGCTAGTCATGCGAGCGACGATTTATCTGTTTCTTAAACAATTTGGGTTCCCGTTAATAATTATAATATCAGTGTATAGGACCTTATCAAATACACATTATAATGGCTTGAATAACACGATTAATACCACCGTTGGGTCATATGCTTCTGATAGTTTAAATACACCTACTACACAATCATATAGGTTTAATACACATTAATGTGTATCAAACCGTCTATTATTTTATAAATACCTTTTTGCCCGTTACAATTTTAACCATTTCCTCATCAAATTGGACTTCCTCATCAAACAGAACACATTTTACCCGTCTATGAGATATGATGTTCAATAAATTCCTAATCTAAAGCACGCTTTCACAATGATAGTAATGTGGTTCAACAAGTACTGCTAGGCTCCCGTTATGTTCCGATACTCCATCATGATAGATGAAGCCTTTATATCCGTGATATATCACCTTACCATAAGCACGTATTATATTTGCACAGACTTATATTATAAGTCTGTGTATAATTTGCCTGTAGCTTGCAAGCAGCTTGCATGGCATTGTGAATTTGTGACATTTACTAATCAGACGTTGTTACGGCACCTGAAATGAAAGTTACATAACATTATAACATCACGCCTCTAATCCCCGAACGGTTAGACAAAAGTGTACCTATAGCACACCCGCATTTCGCCAGTTGTTTAAAGGCTCCTTCAAACAGGCGCGATACGCGATAAAATCGCGCGCGTCGCGCCTGTTTGCAGGAGTCTTAAGTCCCATGTAATAGAAGACGAGTCTATGGCCATCAACCGGGCACACATTAAGACTCCGGGCTGCTTCTGAGAAATTCTTGATAGAAAAACCAAATAAAGGCTTGTACACATAGGCGCGACGCGACACGCGACAATGCGACATAAAGGCACCGCAAGTCGCGCAACGAGCGGTGCCTGTGTGTCGCACGCGATTCGCGTCGCGCGTCGCGCCTGTTTGCACGCGCCTTAACACTTTACTCGACTTGGTAATCTAACCCAGGATCTCATGCTCAACGGTAGGCCTGCGCTTGCGACCAATAGATCTGGAAGGTAGTCAACATGCAAGTTACTTGCATAAGTTGCATATTTTGTGCATGTTACAGGCTGTTGTACCTGTGGCTTTTATGCCCTCGTCATTTTCAAAATTAACTTGTTTACGATGACGCACGTCACACTTAAAATGCGTACCTACAATGGCGGGCGGCGCAACCAGGAAAAATTTGTGCCATAATGTTATTGTTCTAAATTACAATATTATTTATTACTAATGAAGTAAATATGTAAACATCAGATAGCCTAATTAAAATAATGAATTGCTACTCTTAAAGGCAGAAAGCATTCAGGTGTGCTTAGTACCTAGTGGTGGAGAAATAGCTTTGTTGGTAAACACAGTCATTCTCAAGGCCCGACCTCTTATAAGGTATATTATGGTCTGTGTACCCCTTACAAAGACAAAGTGGTTAAGATTTAAGTCCACTGCGTGATCAATTCCAATATAAAAAATCTAAATAATTACACATTTTATGAAGATTTTAACAACTTTTTTTGATTTATCGTTGTTGTGACATAACAGGGGGGCCTAAAAAGGTCACTTTGGAAGAATCATAAAAGGATAACATTATGAATCATAATGGACAGTTAACTGTTAAGTTAATCGTATCAAATCCCATTGGTGAAGGACTTTTCAGTAATTTTTTTGTTTGTCTGTGTTAAAATACCAATCAATCCAATCCAAACCCAATCTCTTTGATTATACCTACGTAGTGCAGCGAAAAAAAGAAAAACACGGACTGTCTTCGCCATATTATGATTAATAATGTTTTACTTTTATGATTCTGCCAAAGGCCCCCTGATTAATTTCATCAATTCTGCTAATAATGACCTTGTTAGCAAAACTATTATTGCAGCATCCAAAATAGATACATCTAACATACTTCATTTGTGGATAGTAAATCAATCAATTTCAACAAAGATCTTTTTGTTTGGTATTCGGTGTCGTGATCTTGTGGTCTTGAAAGTTTTTATAATTATTGCGTCCTTTGTTTTGCACTATGTTATTAAATATGGCATTATTCCTGACCTTACTAGAACTTAGAAACAGGTGCCTATCATTGTAAAAATAATTTTATATTATCAAAAAGTTTTTATTGCATTCCTAGGTTGTTTAACCTCGTAAGATTAATCAGCGCCCTCACTCGGATGTCAGACTGCAATATCCATTCCAGTTACAGATATTTCACTAATATTACAAATAATGTTTTGATCAACGGGATCCTACCGAAAACCGCATAGCAATCAGTCTAGCGGTTTCATAGGTTATCCCAAACAAACAAACAAACGTGATCCCTATTTCTGTGTAGGTAGATAGACTTAAGCCGTCAATTTGCAATGTGTTGCTGGCGCGTGCACACATCAAAATGCCATCGAGTAACGGTGTCGGCGCACCTGCGATTACGTACTGCCGATTATATCCGATAATACCCGATAATAGCCGATTATACACATAATACATGGTGTTAGAAATATTATGATTATAGCTCTCACAGTATAGAATGTTTTGTATGCTCTCTTGCCTGTTATTAAGATCAATTTTTATTATACTTTTTCTAACGCATGCATAATTAGTCTTTAATATAAGCCGAGGTATTTAGAGCGAATAATGAAGATAGGGGGCTTAATAATAGCTATTATGAAGTATGATTTAGTGGTGAAACGTTGAACAATGATAGTTTGAAATATTAATATAAGCAGGTATTCATATTTCATAGGAATTTGAAATCTGTAGGCCAATAACATATCCATTGTAAATTATTTCTATTGTGCAATACACATTTTCCATAATTGCATTCCGAATGTACAGGTAATGTAAACTTAAATGAAGTCTTATTCCGATTTAAATCGACATTTTATTCAGATGCATAATTTTATCTGCTATAATTTTAATACAATATTATTAGATTTTACTGCTAAATTGACGTTATGAACCCAATAATTTGAAATACTAACATACAACATTTTATATTACGGAGCTACAAATTGAAATAATAATATATCTTAGTCGTATTTTATGTATTTGTCGTATCTGTCTGAATATTTTTAAGCCGATACCATAAGTTGACGATCAATAAAATCTCACGGTAACTTAATACATACCTACCTATATTTTTTATGTTGCTAAGCGACAATCAGGATAAAGTCTGTACGACTTCTATCTGCTGTAGGAAACAATTCACCAATCAATATTTAAAGTGAAAACTTTAGCCGCGTTGGGCATTTTTTGAGATGGTAAAAAACCATTGAACTCGCGACACTGTTACCGTAACCGACACCACGTGTTTTTGTTTATAAGACAATTAAAAAATACACACGTAATTGTTCAAGTTTTCACTTCTGTCTGCACTCCCGGAGTTCCACTTTGTCCATCCATCTGATGGCTCTCTTGATCCCTTGAATTGTGAACTTGTTCCTTTGGAAACAAATTGATAGCAATAAATATGGGGTTATTTCTCAATTCGTTCTCCATTGCCATTACCCCGTTCTCGAACTGTGTACGGAATCTAGGGGGCTATTACACTAAATTTCACCATGACAAGTCCTGGGTGACTTATGTTATGATCCGGTCACGAAACGTTTCTCTCTTGTTAGTGAACTTTGAAATGTAGGTACGGGTTAAGATCCTGAAACCGGAGGGTTTTAGTCTCTAGGATTTGTGACACATTTTGTTTTGTTTTGGGAACTCTAAAGGATGAAGAAAAGCACAAACTTGAATGACCTATAAACAAACATGGTTAAATTATTATAAACATTATGAATTTAATTTATACCCTTTTTGATAATTCATCATCCTCCTGCTTATAATATCAATTTATTTGGGGTTGACGCAGCATGATTGTCTTCCATCCTACTCCTCCCGTCTTCTTATTCTTTCTATCGCTGGCAAGACGACGTATTTCAGATTTTGTTGGCCCAAAACTTCGCCACTTCCACGATGTCGCGTCGGATCACTGCATGTTTTGGCAAGCAGATGCCAGATTGGCAGGATAGGACCATAGTTTGCGACATAGTTCCACATCCACACTCCACTGCCGTTCCATCGATGTAGCTCCACTTTACACCTACTTTAATTAACCGAATGGATCATCCCTTCATTGTGTGAAAATTTTCAATAAAAATCATTTCTTTCTCTCCAACACATTTTGATAATAATATTGTTCAAAGAACTTATCCGAGATGGAATTCAACAAAAATAGAGTGTGAAAATAAAACGATATTGCGAGTTCAGTATTATCCTTTAAAAATATCTCTAAGGCCAAGGGATCAAGTCGTGGCTATTTTTCAAACATTCTCAACTAAAAGACTCGTCGAATGTATAAAAGTGTTAAGATGTTTTAATATTGCTTTCAAAGCTTTTCAAATGGAGTATCTGTACTTATATTTAGAATGGCTTGGTACCTACTCACACTTGTACGATTTAAGTGCGAAATTAGTGATAACTAGCTTGCGTAGGTATTTTAATGAGTACGTACTATAGTCCGCGCGGAACTAGTTGGCCGCGCCTTAGGTAGGTATGTGAGCGGTGGGACGGAGGGGCGGGGGCGCTTTGTCATTACTCAGTACGAGTGTTGCGAACGCTAGGCAACCCCGCCGCCCTCACCCCCGTCCCCACCTAAGGCGCGGCCAACTAGTTTAGCGCGGAATATAGTTGGATTTTTTGTGCTCGGTTGATGACAATATGCTCGCCCCCCTATTATATGGGACTTTAACATAACTGGCTAAGTATGGGTGATCTTTACGGGTATAGTAAGATCACCCACGTCACAACGTTACAATGTTATGTTATGTGTTTGTATAGCCTTGTCTCTTTAAGGCTCCTACAAACAGACGCGACACGCGATAGAATCGCGGGCGACACAAAGGCACCGCTCGTTGCGCGACTTGCGGTGCCTTTGTGTCGCGTGTCGTGTCGCGCCTGTTTGAAGGAGCCTTTAAGCTTCAAAGTCAAAATGAGGCTGGAGGAATTTCAGATCACATTAGGTACCTACTCTAGCAATCAAATTTGACCTAGTCTTAGTCTCATGCCAAATCGTTCTACGGTTTTACCCCAAACCGTATAACTTTACCAATACGGGAAAAATATTAATAAATCAATATATTTTAGGTACCTATATAAATTTATTTTAAACCTACGCGTTTGCATATTGCCTTATGTAAAATAACGTGTACATTTCCCTGTTATGGCATCAGTTATAAAAACAAAAGGGGTTTTTCATAAAATAATTCTCAAACAAGCTTACGGATTAGGCTTTCGGAAAATTCTCGACCGTCCGAAAGTCTGAAACGAGAATTTTAGCGTATGTGTGGTCTCATGAACGTGGGACAATGTAGGTAACTCGGTTACAGGGCTATGGTTGCTTTTGGGATCAAAGGGGTAAATGTGTGCCCCGGGTAAAGCCGTATTTCGTATACGTACATTTTGCTGAAAGGCCTTATTGTTGAACTCGTTTGTTTTCTACTTAGGTTTTCACACTTCCGTTGTATTTCGCCCGGTGCCGGTTATGTGTTTTGAGATATAAGAATTTGTAGAATTATTTCCGAGTACCCATTGTGTCAGGTCAGCAAAGCTTTATTTGAGCTTTTATATTAGGAAAAACTTTTTTTTTCCACGTAGGTAAGGTATTATAGAAAAAGTCACAATATTTGTGGTGTTAGTGCGGTGTTGTCGTATGACTAACTTCAACTAGCCGTGCGTGCTTTCAAATCGCACTCCTTAAAAAATAACTGAAACATTTTAAAACCCCGTTATTGCACATGAAATTGAGTACTTATTATCGTCTTCATATTTCCTTGTATTTCATCATGATACTTAAACACCTGATATCGCAGTTTAATCTAGTTTCCGACGTCACAAAGTTTCCCCAGGTAAACCGCATAGGTAGGTATAGCTTATTGACTTGCCTGGTAATGTTTCAGTTAACTTTCGTGCTTGAGATTTATTGTTTAAGTCTTCGATAAAATGTCGTGTCTGGGTATACATAGAAAAGTAGCACTGTCTGCATATAATATCTTTGGTTGTTTCGATGCAATTGGTTTTCGTTTTGAAAGTTGAATTCAAATAAGTTAATTCGTCTTTGCAGAGAACTGGGTTGACATAATATTTGGGTCAGACGGACCTATTAAAATTTGTTTTTTTTCTCTATTTTTATAAGTTCTTCATCAATACTAAAGAACAGGTGAAATTAAAAACGGTACAATGCAATCCTCAAATATCATCCGGTCTATACTTTCTTAAACATCAAATCTTGAATCATTATCAAAGCAAGTAGTGCTAAGGATAGGATAGTAATGCATTAACAATAATGTCAAACGAATTATTGCTCAGGATAATAATGCATTTCGGCATTCGTAACTTGCTGAACTTACTGCTAATAATATCGAGTGCTATCCAAATAAGCGTCATTTACATGCAGACGAAACTTAACCCAATACTGCGGCAAAGTTGGAACACAACAGGAAAGTTAGAACCGGTCTCAAATTAGACCTAGTTTACAATGACGTCTAGTTATAATTCTACTATCTATCTATCTAGGCCTGTTCTGAAGGACCTCTTTTGTTTTATGGCGTTGTGAAGAGAAATAAATGCACTGTCATTTGTTTTCTTGAACTACCTATGGCACCAATCACATTACGTATCGCCTATGCAATGTAGTACGATATTAGAACTCAGAGAAAGCTTGTGTCATGGATATCTAGCTTTTTTTTTAATAAAACGTGGAATATTGTAATGAAACTTGGAATTATAGCGCAAGTAATAGAAGTCTGAAGTCACCAACTCTTCTTGAGCAAGCAAGGTGATTTATGCTCGTGCCTTCTCGGTCTGAGAAGATATCCATAGGGCAATCCTCATAGAGAGAAAGAGAATGCAGTAACCTTATCTTTCTATGAGCGTCCCACAGCATACCCTGCTTTGGGACACTGATAGGCTGGAATTATTATTATAACTCCTGTGATACATATTCTGTCTTTTGGCCTTGCAATATCACCTTAGAAACATACTGGATTTAATATCTGCAGAGATAAAGGTCTCTACTTAACAATAGGCACGTCGTTCAAATAATTCGTACAAGAAATCTTGAGCAGTCATCTCGTGTCATCGACGAAAATAGCCCCAAGTTCTTATGAGTCGAGAATCGAGATACGGTTGGTTTCAACTCAACTCGGAATACATCAAAGATGACAAGAGTGGCGAAAATTATTCAGTCATTTTGATGTGTAATCATTTTAATTAAAATTTTAAGGCGTGGATTCTAATGACCATGTTTTATGATTGTGTTTTTTTTTGTGAATTCGATAATATAGGTTCTTTTTGGGGGTTTTCTTTAGGTTGATAAACTTTGTTGTCAACGCAATGAGGTAGGTATTAGATTTTCCTTATATGTACCTATTTAAATTATATTAAGTATTGAAATACTAGATTTTATTCTGAAAATCAGACAATTAGTTTGCGAACGAGAATCACAAAAAAAAAAACACAGCGCATCGGTTGATCTCTCGCCTTTGAAAACTGAAGGCAATCTTTCAGGCTTTAATAGAGCTTTTATTGAGCCGTCTTTTAAACCCAATTTCGCGGTACAAAATATTCTTAAACCCAACTTAAGTTACGACTTAGCTCCACCTCTCCAAACTGAATATTCACGGATTCACGGTATTTCACGACAGAAAATCCTTTCAGAAGCATTTCATGGTAAATTATCTCATGTACGGAGACGTCTCCCCTAAAATACCCCACAGCCTCTCCCCGGGGGTGAAGGGGAGTCTGTGCATCAGGAAACCGCTCTTTGTTGTGATTCACACGTTCACCAGACACTTTTTAAAAGGCTTTTGTCGGGCTTTTAAGTGTTACTGTCACTTGTGGCATATAGTGCGTACAGAAGGTAGGCAGACGTTTTATTTCAGTGCCAAGTAGATACTTTTTTTACTTCACACCTCCTCTTTGTGGTGGGTCGTTGTTGGTATCTAGATAGCTTCGTGCTTTTAGGAAGGTAAGTCTTTATCAAAACTTCTTCGGTTTGGAAAAAAATCGTAAGGTCGAATTTATAAGGTTTTCAAGTTTCGATCAAGATTTATTGGTCAATTTTAGAGAGGATTTTTCATATCAACGCTGCCATTATTTCATCTAAAACATGAGTAGTTTTTTTTTAATTCAGCTTCCTTAGTTATTATGTGTAAATTCTGCACGTTAAACACCGACCATCCAGCGTCAAACATCTGAACGATCACCATAATATAACAAGAAAATCTGCGAGAAATCGATTTTCCTTGGACCCAAATCGATAATAGGCTTCAATATCGCATGCATTCATACCTCACTAATTGCTAACTGACCACAAACATATTCATCTCTATGCATTTTGTATTTAAATCGATTATGGGTAATTGATTATTCAATTGTTTGCGAACGACATTTCTCACGCAATCACTCACACATCAGCGGGCAGAGAAGTACTTATATTTTGAAGTAGTAAAGGAGTGATCATTGATCAATCAATGAAGCTATGCAAAAGGGTCACTTGAAACAAACTTCTTGAGAAACAAAAGAATACAACACAGTTTCGAACAATCAATTTGCCTAATCTCGGAAATGGAATTCCAGATCAAAAATGTAAACGAAGGTGTTGCCAACGTAAAATAATTACCTCAATTGTATAGTTGGTCGAAAAGTACTATAATATTATAGTGCTAATTCCAAGCTATCTTATACAGATAAAATATTAACACATTATTCAGCTTTTAAAGTGACCTAAAGTACGATCTAAGAATAAAATATAAATAAAATAAAAAATTAAAATTTAAAAAACCCACGTCACAAAATAAAAATAAAAAAATAGTATGGTCGTAAGACTAAAATAATTTAAAAATACCATGACAAAATAGCCACAAATAGAAAAAAAAGGTAAAAATTAAAAATTATGAAAAAACCCACGTCGGTTAAATGTAATTGGAAAAGGATAAAATAATTTAAAAACGACCCCCGACTTAAAGAATTTATGTAACGAGACTAAAACAGATATACTCATATGGCAGACGAAGGACCTCTTAGAATTGAAGGTGTTCCACAGAACGGCAGAATTTTTTATTTAATTTCATTTCTTTTCTTACGTTTTAGGATTCAAGTAATTTGTTGTTTAATGGTTTTTTATGCGTCAATTTTTTTTGTTGTTTTATTATATCCTTTTTCTAGTTCTTCCTTTAGTTAAATCAACTTTAGTACAAGTATTTCATAGCTTTCACCTTTCAAACAAAAAAACAAAATCAAAATAGGTTCATTCGTTCGGTAGCTACGATGCCACAGTCAGACAGACACACACACACACAGACACGTCAAACTTATAACACCCCGTAGTTTTTGCGTCGGGGGTTGATGAAATCGTAAATAATATTCCATTATCCTAAAATCGATTGAATTAGGCGTACTTACTGGTTACCATTCTGTTTAGTTCATTCGGATTATTTCGGAGTAATACTGACATTCAGTTTCTGACGTTTGACGTGATAAGTATTGTGTTGTGTCTCTCGTAAGTTTTTATTTTATGTTTTTGTTTATTTTATTGTCGTGTAAAATCATTTTACGCGTAATAAAATAGACGTACCTACTATGGATGCTCAACCAAGGCCGTCAACCAATAAGCATATTCTATCACCACCTCAAAAGAGACAATACACTGCTATGTCTATGTCTGAAAAGGTCATGATAATGAATGCCTACAAGCACGTCTACAAGAACTGACCCAAAGATTAATATTGGTCTTTAGGTGATTGTGTCGAGACGGCCCGGCCGCCGAGATTTTGGGCAATATCTGCAGTGACAGTTCGCAGAACAGTAAAGAAAAATAAAAACAGTCAAGAATATATTACGAACGTGGTCAACAGGAACTAAATAATAAACATGAGCAAGTTGTTCATAACAATAGAAATATTTTTTGAAGTGAAAACGTCTTTAGGCGACTTGGGCATTTTTTGAGATGGAAAAAAATAATTGAACTTGCGTTCCGTAACCAACACCTCTGTTTTAAGTTTTGGCCATTATAAAGACATCAACGCGCCGTACATTTTCCTTGGGAAGATTGACCTTCAAACATATTTATAAAATTACTATGCTTTTTCAAGTTTTCACTTCTGTCGGCACTTCTGGAGTGCCACATTTTTTTTTAGTTTACGACGCGGCCTTAGGCTATGAGTAATATGTTTTATTTTGAGACGCCGTTTCAGCATGATTTCAAAAGCTAAAATTAAATAACTATAATGACTAGGGAAATGTTGACTGCCCCTGAAACGTCACTTTGGCAATGACATTTCTTTGTTTACATTTTTGATCTAGAATTCCATTTCCAAGATGAACCGGAAGCAGCTGAATACCAATACCAGTATTTTACATGGAGCGACTGCCTATCTGACTTCCACAACCCAGTAACTGGATAAAGCGATACCCCTTGGTAAGACGAAAATCAAAGTACGTTTGTGTTTTGTTTTTAAAAACTTTATGAAACAAGAGTGAAACTTCTGGAACATCTTATTACGCGTTCGTACTGTCGAGGACATCAGTGTCATGTATCTGTCATGTGCAAACGCATGTGACTGACATCGATCCCGTAACTGAATCTGCCAGGATGGCGTGGATGATGTATAAAATATTCTTATCTTCTTAATTATACATGTGTCCTACATTATGCACGTAAAAATAAAAAAAGGATGTCATTCCAAAAATATAGGTATTCCGAAAACTATGTGATAGAAACAAATACTTAGTTAAATATACACAACTTGATAAAGATTTGACGGTTTATTAATTTATAAACGTTGATTAAAGTTGAGAGATATTTAAACTTCAAAAATGTATGGTTAAATAACCGTTAATCATTACTTAAGTTTAAGAAACGTTTATAAATAAAGAGCTAATGCCTGTAGAGCATTACATTCGTGTTTCGATACTATATCCCGACTTATATTATATTTGCTGAAGGCACTTCCTTTTATGGCACTTCCAATGCCTCTATGACTTCATTATCTGGGGGCCTAAAAAGGCCATTTTGACAGAATCATAGAAGGATAACATTATGAATCATAATGGACAGCTGTTAACTGTTAAGTTAATTGTATCAAATCCCATTGGTGAAGTATTTTTCGGTTATTTTTTTTGTCTGGCTCTACATATTACCAATCATTCTAATCCAAATCCAATCCCAATCTTTCTGATTATACCAACGTAGTGCAGCGAAAAAAAGAAAAACACGGACTGTCTTCGCCATATTATGATTCATAATGTTATCCTTTTATGATTCTACCAAAGTGGCCTTTTTAGGCCCCCTGGTCTCAAGAGAATACTAGGTCAACATAGGATCCCTTTCCGATGCCACCTTGGCAGTTATCTCGCTTGCAGACGCAGAATTGACACCAATTAAAACTATCTGCGTATTTAATTTATTTACACAAGCACTGTTGATAATCTTGTTTAAAATTAAGGATTCATTATTCTTAACTAATCTGAAGTGAAGTAACTTGATGACTTTATCTATTTCGATTAAATTAACATACTGACTCCCTGAGTTTATCTTTGCAAATGTTTGCTATGATAGTGAATTAATTGTAATGAAATAAAATCTAAATACTTAGATACTTTTGCAATACTACTGTGAAAGCCACAAAATGAACCTACACAGCCGAGCGAGCTTTCAAATTACAGCATATTATGAAGTTACGATACGACGTAATAACAGTCTGAGATGAAACAATTCTGTTAACCTTGATAAACATCGTACATAACAATGAAGTAATGTAAGACAGTATTTTACATACGACCCACAAGGTCGGTAACGCATTGATGACCTCAAGGTCAACGCAAAAGGCTGTGTTTTTAAACTATTCAACCAGCAAGCCCTCAGAATATATTTATAGTTGTGTTTTTTCCGAGTCTCCGAAACTGTACTTTAACCACTCTGAAAGTTGGCAATGCGATTTTAGTGCCCACTGCTTCAAAACATCAAAGAAATACGACATTGGACTATGAATATGAATTAACATTCGTAACGTAATACATACTTACGTGCTTTCAAAGACGCTAAATAATGTTTTCAGGTTACTATGTAATAGAATGCTCAGTAGGCCGCAAGTCAGTAGTTGTAACCAAACCAATATTATGGCCGCGTATTCTGTTGTATCTCCGTACTAAGCTAGGCCAGCTCATTAGCTTAAGGTCAAAGGTCGTTTGTACGTGCCTTTGAAGTCACCAAATAATGTTTTTAAGTTATTTTCAGAATGTATTATTTATTTATTTATTTAAACTTTTCGCACAAAAAGGTACAAAGGCAGACTAAATGCCTTGCATGCATTCTCTACCAGTCAACCAAGGTTGGTGAAGAGATTAGATGGTTGGGTGGTGGAATTGTATTCAACACATTTTCGTTTCTACTAAACCTACATAAACATAACAACATGCCTTTTTCCCACGGAGGGTTAGACTGACAGAGGTGTACCTTAGGAGGGACGCCCACATATCGCCAGTTATGTATAAAAGTTCCATGAAATATCAGCATATAATTTTCCCACTGCTGGGCACAGGCTTTCGCTCGGTGAGAGTGAGTGTGCTTTAATGCACCACGCAGGCCCAGTGCGTGTTGGTAGATGTCACATGTCTTCGAATTTTTGGTTCTAGGACATGCCGGTTTCCTCACGATCCTTTACCGTTTTGAGAGCAGTGGCGATGAATAAATATTGACATAACTCAGCCGTTATCACTGGCCCACCACTGCTCCTAAGACTTTTACTTGAGTAAAAGGATTCAGAGCGTTGACGTTAATGGAAAAAGATCACCCGGATCTATAGTAACAATGGGCGTTCCACAAGGCTCAATTCTTGGTTCTTTCTTGTTTCTTATTTATATTAATGACTTGCCGTACCTCATAAAGGATAATCATGATATAGTGTTGTTTGCAGATGACACTTCACTTTTATTTAAACTTAAACGTCAGCTGTTGGTTACTGACGATGTAAATAGCGCGATCTCGAAAGTAGTCCTTTGGTTCAATGTTAATAATTTGCTTCTAAACGAGAAAAAAACCAAATGCAATAAGTTTACGCTACCCCACGTTAGGCAGGTGAAAACGAATGTGTTGATAAAGGGCGAGGAATTGATTTCTGAAGACAACACAGTATTCTTGGGCATAACTTTGGATGCTAAGCTTCAGTGGGGTTCAGATATAGATAAATTGTCAAAAAAGCTAAGTTTTTATTATTCTCTCTGTTCTGTTAGTTTTTTTTCATGGTCTGGCAATTTGAGTAATTTATGTAGCCTACCCAAATGTACTTTCTTTGGTATTGTTCGTCAAATCGTTGAGGTCCTTAAGTCTTGAGTTGAGCTGCACGATTTCTGACAAATGCGTGCACTGACTGGACAGGTCCTCTCAATATTTGTGGTTTTTTCCTCAAAATATCATTTCAGACATCGATCTACATTGTCTTCATATAAGCAGACCAAGATTATGTCTGGACTTTAAAAGAGACTGTGACCTCTGAGTTTGTTTCGGCCTTTCTTCTCAGAGTAGTCAGATAGGAAACGCCGACCTCCTCTAGTTTTAACCTACTTACAAAAATAAAATAATTTGTAATAGAGAATGAGCCAATTGCCATCAACCGGGCACAAATTCAGACTCGCGCTTGCGACCATTAGCGGCCAACAAGGCATAGCAGTCATTAATATTAAACCTCTTTGTAAAGATAGCAAGAGATAATACTTCTGTCACTTCCCACGCATGTTAAATATTCCCGCTGTCATTTGGTATAGGTTTTGCGATTCTTGAATCCGTGTCAGTGACATACATTCCGTGGTGACAAACATAGTAAAGTTAGAATACATTATTTGTATGCTAACTTTACTATCATTTTAACTTTGAGTATCAATATTGATTGACAACTTGTATGTTACACTTCGTTGATTTTGTTACAAAAAGTAATAACATTCCTGACTATTGTCACCTTAAAATTGATCTATTTGGTGGAAGAAAGTTTTTCATTACTTCTGTATAAAATTAACGAATGCTTCCTGTCTTTAGTTTATTTTCTTTGTCAATCTGCCTAGCCTTTTCCCAACTATTTTGGGGTCGGTATCTAATTTAAACTGGATGCAGCTGAATACCAGTATTGTACATGGAGCGACTGCCTATCTAACCTCCACAACCCAGTTACTGGGTAACAAGATAATCCTTGGTGAGACTAGTTGTCAGACTTTTGGGCTTCAGACTACCCGTAACAACTGTCAAAGATCTACGAATGACAGCTGGAACCAACGGCTTAATGTGCTTTCCGAGGCTTTCTTTTTTTGTGTCCGGAAAAACCCACATTGTATACCTACAATGTGGGTTTTTCCGGACAACATACCTGTTGTACGTACTTTTATTTTACCAATATAATTGATTCAGCGAACATGATTAGCTATTATTTACATAGGATTCCCCCTGGGTGATAGCGATAATATTATACGTGTTTAAACATTTGTGACTCATCGGCTTCGTGAAACATGTGTTCATCTCTCCAGATGACATCCCATTAAATAGCTTTCATGTTACAAAAACTTCCCCCGATGATTGGAATGGAAAGGACCTTTCTCAAGTTTCAACTTGGAAGTTGTATTTTGTAGATTAATGTTCTTAGAATCTGGTCCTTTGAGTTGATGATTGAAGTTGTCTAGAAAAGTAGCAACGCCAGTAAAGTTATTTTTGTTTTCTTGTGAGGTAAAAAAGAAGGAAATGAGGTTTTTATGGTGGGTTTTGTCAGGAAATTAGAAAAATAGATTTAAGTATCTCTTAGATTCTGCAAGTAAAATTCTGCAGATAGGTACTTAAAGCTGTG
The DNA here is from genome assembly GCA_963855955.1 of Luperina nickerlii. Taxonomy (NCBI): domain Eukaryota; kingdom Metazoa; phylum Arthropoda; class Insecta; order Lepidoptera; family Noctuidae; genus Luperina; species Luperina nickerlii. The sequence continues at coordinate 11,005,778 of OY979681.1, read as the reverse complement.
ACTTATTCAGGTGATTCCGATATTGATTTTAAAATTGGACCAACTTTCGGATGTTTCTTCTACAAACAAGTAAGTGCTGATCCTGATACACATGATCTGCACGCGTCAACGGTGCTCAAATACACGATCGGCACGTTGTCAAGGGCATCCGCCGTAGACGTGTCGGGGACGGTCGTCGACGACAATGAACGACTGCGGTTGCATCTGCTGTTGACGCGGGCCGCTCTTGTGTATGAACACTTACATACAAACGTCATTGCTTACAACGTCATTTCACATCGTAATAATTATTGTTTTAGATTTGAAATTCCCATTAAGTTCAGTGCCATATACTATCCTTTTATAGATTGTTCCGATTGAAAGAAACAATAAGACACATACAATTATTCACACGTCCCATAGAAGGCAGATGTATGCCATGATACAATTAACTTGATTTATACTGCGGATATGACATATTGCTTATTTCACGGTCCCGTTCGTTGCTTTTACTATTTTTTATTTTACATGCATGAGAAAGTTTCGTTTATTTGAACGAGATCAGTAGGTACTGACTGTTTAATAAATATATCCTAGGGAACAATATTATACATATATAGTGTACCATGTACATTTAAACCCAGGAAAATAAACTACTGATCTATGAGATCTAGGCTTATTCTTTTGTAACTAATATTTATAATATTTTTAGGAATTTAAATCAATTTTATTTAAAAAAAAATAACTAATCAGACGAAACTTTTAATAATTTACAAATAAAATAATTTTTAACAAATATGACACGATAAATCCTAAGATGATGTTTGCGAGCGTGCGCCTGTTGGCCAAAAGAGAACGCGCGCCGGTTTCCGTTGGCTTATATAGGGCTGGTCACTCGTAACTCCCTCCCATCTGAAGTTGCAGCTAACACGGCTTCTCCTGACTGAGCAGCGTCCTCGATGCTCTCCGTAGATGGTCCTTGCTCAGGCTCTGAAGCAGTCTCAACTGAATCTTCATAATCTGGGAAGGTAAACACACACACGTTAGATACAACATACGTCATGTCTATCAATAATTTATGCTTAGATGGGGTAAGATGTCACTATGCGCTTTTATACTTTTCAACACGTCATGTTTCATGTAGTACATAAATGAGCGATGCCACACAAGGCCTTATACGCCGCGTAGGATACTACTCCAATCTCTCACAAGGTTTTTATATGAGATGAATACGACACAGTCTCGATGCCACACCAGGACTTACACGAAAACTACACAGTCTCGATGCCACACAAGGACTTACACGAAAACAACACAGTATCGATGCCACACTAGGACTTACACGAAAACCACACAGTATCGATGCCACACAAGGACTTACACGAAAACAACACAGTATCGATGCCACACAAGGACTTACACGAAAACAACACAGTGCAATGCCTTATGCCGAAGCCATCCAGGTCTTACATGTACACTACAGCACAAACATACTTGTCTGTTCCCAGTCAACTCAACGCCACACAAGGTCTTATAAGAGTTCGATCTAGGTCACCCATATCCACATATGAGTAGGCAAGATAGAAAGTGAGTACCTACAGCGCCATAGTAAACATCTTCTAAGTAAGCATAAACATATAGGAAGCTGAAACTTTGTAATAAGCAAAATAAAACGAATATTCTTACATTCAAAAAGGCTGCACAGGTCTCGGGGATTTGGCTAGTGCATCTATTTTTTGTACGCTCGGCCGGACCTGACCTTTACTGATCGTCCTCCCAAGATACTCCACTAATCACAGCTGTAATGACATCCCTTTTAGTACGGTCGCACGTTATTTCACGACAAAAGTTGATATTAGATTTGTTTCGCGTTTCAGAACGTTGTTTTGCAAAACAAATATCCTCGGTGTGACCTACTTTCTTACAAAATGTACACACGACTTTAGAAACGGATTGTTAGTGGATTCGGGAGTAGTTGCAGATTTATTTATTTTTTATGCTACCGTCATCTGTCTTACTTCGTTTTGTACAATATTGGCTTTTATGTCCGGTTTAGTTACAGTTATAGCAACGTAAACGATCGGTATTTATGGCAGGACGCTTGCGAAATCGTTCGGTGGAGGAATCAGTGGTGGGTCGGCTATTACGTGTCTGATTATTATTAGGTACACTTGCACTTGAACGATCTGATTTCACATAGATTGACAAGAATTCTACGATAGTTTCTGGTGTTAATTTCGCGTTTGTGGCAGCCGCACGTATTTGTGGATCTTTTATGCCGCGCACAATTATGGCGCACAATAATTCATCGCTTAATCCTTTCACTATACGTAGTCGTAATAATGATTTTCGTGCGTAATCTGCATACGTGGAGTACTTATCAGATTCTTTACACATCACATCAAAAAGAATATTCGCGATGTCAATACGTCGCGGGCAAAGTGATTTGAGCTCTAATTTGAAGTTTGACCAAGTACGATTGTCACTAGTCCACTCGCGCAGCCAGGAGCGCGCGTCGCCCTTTAGAGATAGTCCCACACGGGCTAGGCACTCTTTTTCCTCCCACTGGTTTTGCGATTGGGCACGATCTACCTCGTCACACCACGCATAGGCGTCATGAATGCTAGGATCAAAATCCGACACATAATAGTGGTTGGATCTCACCGGGTTTATGGATTTCAGCGCGTCGATGAGACGCTCCGTGATGTCCGTTGAAGCCGTTGTTGATGTAGCTGAGCATCTGGCGTCGCTCGGGGTGCTGCCCACGCTCTCGCCACGTGGCACGCTCCCTGCGGAGGCTGGTACTGGCTCGATGAGGGCAGGCAACAGCGGCGGCGGCGTGGCTGCACGCGATTCGGCGCGCTGCTCTAGCGTCGTCAGGCGGTTGAGGATTGCTTCCATCGTCGATGCTAGGTTACCTAAATTAGGCGAAGACGCACGCTCTCGTGGTGGTGCTCGTTTTCTACTCGACATTATGATGGAACCAGAAATGACTTTGAGCGGCTATAATAGCGTTCAATCCCACTTCTGATTTTAGGAATTTAAATCAATTTTATTTAAAAAAAAATAACTAATCAGACGAAACTTTTAATAATTTACAAATAAAATAATTTTTAACAAATATGACACGATAAATCCTAAGATGATGTTTGCGAGCGTGCGCCTGTTGGCCAAAAGAGAACGCGCGCCGGTTTCCGTTGGCTTATATAGGGCTGGTCACTCGTAACTCCCTCCCATCTGAAGTTGCAGCTAACAATATATTTTTCAGAACTACCTGCATATTAAAATACTGTGAACTACGTGGAAGTAGCTTCGTTCACTGACAATAGCAACGTTTCTTGCCATTGCAAAGTAAACCTTATTACCAAACGTTTTTACCACCAGCTGGACAGCGCAGCAGTAGCTGGACTCATAAACTCCGACTCGGAAGGAACCGAACGCTAAATTACGGCAGTCTCGCGTTGTTTTAGTTGTTTACAGTGTATTGCACCGTTTGTAGAGTAACATCAATAAGCTCGTCGTTATAAACACGCAACGTGTCAGCCATTAGGTTATTTATTGTTTTCGCGTGATAGTTTCTGTGCCGACGAAACATAGACTGCGATAAAGATGATCTGACAGCAAAATCCTGGTTACCCTAATTGTTGCGGATGTCTAGGCGCGATTCTGAGTAAACAGTTAATGTCGGTTTCAATATTGTAGGTGACGAATGGCTGACGGAGCGACTACACGCTTACTGATATTGTAGACCCCAGTATAATTATTATACTTATCATAGTTTGCACCCAAAGACCTGCGGGGTAATTGCGTAACACACTATCATAACAAGAACAATGGCGTTCATTTTGACAGTTCAATAACATTCATCGCATTATTTACGGTGTTGAGCAGCGAAATGATTCGAACATATGAAGCAATGGATTAGCAATATCTTACAAAATGATTCAGATTGTAATTTAAAATGTGTTACGCAATTAGGGTGCAGTTGAATATGTTAGCAAAGAAGAAACACGCTGTAGATAGACCTCTTGTTTATAGACGTTGCCTAAAGCTAAGAGACACTTAATTAAACGCCAAAAAATGTTTTGTTACGGAGACGCTAATCATTACTTGACTTTAAGCAACATTTGTAAGTATGGGGTAAGTATAATGTTTTTGACGTTTTGATATCCATCAGAGGGCCTTTATTGATAGCAATGGAAGACACAAATTTACCTACATAAAAAAAACATAGTAGATACTTATAACTATTTTAGGGCCAAGAAATAGGGCCCTTACAAAAATCAATTGCAATTACATATTATGAAAGCAAGCAATATCATGTATATTTATGGTGGTTTACCGACGCGCCCCCAAGATCACCATACATAAGTACATAATATTGTATTTATAAGCGACATGCCTACAACGGGCGCGCATAAAATATTCCTGACTGAATACAATTGCTGTATGCGAGCACGTGTTTCCATGGGATGAATCATACAGACAAAAATAATCTTACAATAATTATACCTTGATATGGTATCTGATTGCTGATCTGTGCTTGATATGATAGCCGTAGGTACCCCTTACAGCACCATAAAAAAATATGCACTTATGACAGCAAATCGAAAAACAACAAACATTTATTATCAGTCGGAAACATCTGCCAATCAAATTTATTACATGCGCGAACAACAATGCCACCCTTCAACACAGCGAAATTAGGCTAAGTCGAAAAACAAACATTCCTTGATTGAGTCGCTGAATACCGGTTATACCAACGATTTAATTTAGGGGGAGATTTAATTTGGAAAACCATTATCTTGGTCATAAACGCTACGCGAGGGCCGCGAGAAGGGAGCAGAGAATGGTCAGTTAATTGACGCATAAATCACAGACTCGATCCATTATTACTTGCACGGAGTTCCGTTGTCGGACAACGGGGCCATTGTCGCGTGCACTTTTGTTTATATTATTTTGATAGCAGTAAATTGTGCATAACCGGTTCTCTCGAAAATTTAAGTTTTGCTGTCATCGTATATTACACGCTATTGAATTTTTTAAATAAAATTTCTCTCGGGCTCGTGCCATTAAATGACTGTAATCAGAGTACTATTCAATTTGAATAACAGGGGCAGATAGCCAAGCATGATTTATAATTACTTATCATTGTAATACATTTTTGACCTGGTGCAGGCCGCAGGAATCCGCTGGATGCGAGAAGCACAGAAACGGTCGAAGTGGCGGTGCTAGGGAGAAGCCTATGCCGGCTAAATAATTATGAATGACATTTTTATTACCTAAACGTAAAAACGGAGAACAAAGTGTTACGCAGTGACTTTCGGTAATCGTATTATGAAAAGACAAAATGTGGAGTGTGGACATCATCACTTGTAATCAAATTTGTTCTATTTCTTAGTCACAAAAGCAAAAGAATTCGAGCATAGTTCTCAGTGTAGCGATTTATGATACCTTCCCGTCACGCTTCAGCAAAGTTTAGTCTGTAAGAAGAAAAAGGAAAATCTTTGCATAACTTAATCTTGAGTTGGGAGGCCGCAGCTCGCAGTAACGAGCTCTATTGTCGAGCAGTCTATTATAGCGTACTTATGTATGGGCTATATTGCAGTCAAACATAATAAGAACGTCGCAAAAAAATTTAAAAGGCTGGTAGTGATTGATGTTGATTGAGGACATCAACATGAAAGCTTTTAAAAAGGGAAGCTTGATTATTTTTTTCAGTTAATAACGTCTTAGGTATATAAAATTATTGTGATTAATATTGACTCCTTGTCTGTTTATGCGCTAGGATAGTGTTGCCCAAAATCGGTCTTGGTCTTGCAGTCTTGGTCTTGTTCTTGCATTTTTGCAAGACCAAGACCAAGACCAAGACCGACTTATTTTAGCAAGACCAAGACCAAGACTGAACCCTGCAAGACTTGAGCAAGAACAAGACTAAGCCTGCAAGACTCTTGCGTCTCGCAGTTAAGTCAAACTGAGATTTGGGCGTTATAGTAGGTATTTGGTTTCAATCCCGATTATGCGAAAATGGATGTATTTTTTTTATGAAACAGTAAATTACATTGTTGAATTGCATTCAAACCTAAAATTATTGTTGATAATAAAAAAATATCGAAAAATTACGTGACTATCAATACACTTCTGCACGTTTTTTTTTAATCTTCTTTACTTAAGGCGAAAGCGGTATTAGGTAGCCCGCGAAATTCACTGACCAGCAAATTGCAAAAAACGTAAGAAAATTTTAATTTCGCGGGCTACCTTAGCGCTTCCCCCTTAAATCGATGAAGCCTTAGAAAAATAATTATCCCCTCATAACGAATCTAAAATAAAAGTAGTAAATGGGTCATTCAATTATGTAGATGATTAAAATGCCTCATGTGACGCGTCTGTTAGATTCATTGGGATTCATGGCTGACTCGACGCCGCGCGGGGATTCCCGCAATCTTCCGCATTTTTTGTCAGGTTCAAGCATTTATGCACTTTATTGTAATAATTTTAAAGTTTATTTTCAAGTGCGTTAATAATACGAGGAGACCGCTTGGCGCTGTGGTCCCTTTGTCGCGGCATTTGAAAGCGAATAGCGTGAGCGCGAAGACAGTGTTGACCTCGCAAATGAACTTTAGCAATACAGCTGATCAGGTAGCCCTTTCGAGTTTTATTTACATTGCTGTTTTAAGTGAAACAAGTGAATTTACTATTTTTTAATTAAAAATCTCATTGGGTCAGATAGACATAATGATTTTATACAGTTTACAGTAAAAAAATTGCAGAAAAAAACGTAAAAATTAAGAAAAAACCGACGAAAAATTTCAAAGCAGGGGGGTCCAGAATCATGTACAGACGCCAGCACATCAATCTACTTGAAACTGTCAAATTTTCCCAATCAATTTTGAACCTTATGCTTTAGCGATAAAGTTGAAAATCCATTAAAGAAATTTGACAGATTGTAGTAGGTTGATGTGCTGGCGTCTGTACCTACTGAATCTATGGTAAGCGGTTGCGCGTCGATGTCCCTGCCACCCTGAGCAATAGGCTAATAGGTATTTGAATGTAGTCTAGTCTAAGTAGTAGAGTCTCGCAAGACTTGCGAGACTCTTGCTGCAAGACCAAGACCAAGACCAAGACTGAGAGCGCAATACCAAGACCAAGACCAAGACCAGGTGTATTGACGCAAGACCAAGACCAAGACTAGCTAAGGTCTTGTCTTGGTCTTGCATTTGGGCAACACTACGCTAGGATAATACCGTACGAATAGGTCAGCATTAAAAAAATTGCTTAATTATCCGGGAACTTGTATCGTATGGTCATAACCCAGCGCCGAACTTACCCCAATATACTCAACAATTATCTACGAGTTCCACTCAAATTGGCAGCACTCAAGTTTATTTTAACACTTCACAAAGTAATTGTAGCAATCAGTTTCAAGAGCCGCTTGACGTCAACGATCATTATCAACATTATTGAGTTTAAAAATAAAGTATAATTACTACTTAACTATAATACTATTAGCTCGTTTACTCAATTACATACCTACTGTAGGTATTAATCTTGGTAGGTAGGTCATTACCCTAGCAACAGTAGCAATAAACTAAACTAACACCATTGCACTGCACTACGCTGCACTGATCACGACTTTTCTTTTTATTAAATAGTAAATTATGTAAATTATGTTAATTGTTAATTATATTAACTAAAATGGCGCAAAACAGAATCCTAACTAATTAATGTTAGACAGAGCGACTTGACCATTTTTTTCAGCTTACTTATAGTATAAAAAACCCAGCTTTATAGAAAATAAAAATGCATAAGTAGGAACCGCATTTTTAATTATCCTTATTTTAAAGTAGGTACTTACTGACTGATATAATATAAAAACAACATTTGATAAAAGTTTTGTTTGTTTGAAATACTCGCGATTTTATTATTTGAATTAAAATAATTATATACCACCTATAAGTATACAGGTAGGTACTTCAAATGAAAAGAAAAATTGTATTTTATTTTTTAATTCGGTTTATTGTATTAAAAATATGTTTAGCTGCAAATGATGTATTTTTGAAGTATGTTTGTGTAGCAAAACTATTTTTTCTAATTTATGATTGCATTTTCGAGTAGTTCGCAAATACTAGTTCATTAATAAAAATTTCGGTCATAACATCCACATTATCTACATACAGCGCCATCTATATTCAAATGCTTCAGACAGTTACAACGCCATCTATCCAAACGAGTTGAATTAATTCAAAGTCAACTTGATGTAATAGTTCTGTTTGTCCAACAGGCGGCAGCACGTGTCGGCGCCATGGAGCTCCACAGCAACTTCGACAGGGGGCACTCGCGCACAACACGAGTTGTTCGAGTTGCTGGAACGAGTACAATGTTCTCGGTTAGACGACCAGAGGGCAGTATTGCCGCCGTATTTTTCTCAGGTAAGTGGCATGCTTTATCCTCATCGACTTGATGAGCCATTGCGTAAAACAATAATTTTATATGGAGGGTTGGTTTAGTTTATAGATCATACGGCAATTATGTTATAGGTATTTAGGTATACAATGTGCGTACTTACCTATTAGATACGCGTTTTTCAGGTAGGTCTGCGCCTAGGTACTTACATAGTGAAGTTTAGATTACTCATGAATTCTTTTATTGTAATTCTGATTGCCAGATATTACAATTTCTGGCGAGATATTATATCTAATTTAATTAGATACGAATACCTACCTAAGTTAATTAGTGTATGTATGTATACTTACCTAACTATTTATTAAGTAATTAGACTTAAGACTGACAACGTTGCTACTACTACTAATTAGGTGCCTAGATTTCTATTAAATGCATTTCAGGATTATAAAGAAAGAAACTTCATAAAACTGACAAAGTGACAACGTTGCTACTGCTACTAATTAGGTGCCTAGATTTCTATTAAATGCATTTCAGGATATAAAGAAAGAAACTTCATAAAATACCTAATTCTTTAAAAAAAAGTATTTTATGAAGTTCACGACAACGTCAAAAAGCGTAGACCATTACATGTCAAGGGTCAGTGGACAGTCAGTTCGTTACCTCCACCTCCGTACACCGAAGAAAATAATCGACGGAAGCAAGACTATGAAGCGATAAAGAGAAGGCGCCCCAGCCGGATGCCTTGCTGGGGTGGCAAGCAGACCATGTCGGAGAAAAACCACTGGGTCACGGATATGAGCAGCTACACTTGTCGAAACACTGTTTTGTTTTTCGAAAACTTCTCTTTTTTGGTCCGTCTGCTTTAAAACCTATAACATTTTATTTTTGGAACTCTGTCAGCTCAGAATACTTGTGGACTTGGCGGTCATCTATATAATTATGTATATACCTAAATATCTATTATCTATACTGGTATTATAAAGCTGAAGAGTTTGTTTGGTTGAACGCGCTAATATCTGGAACTACAAGTCGGATTTGAAAAATTCTTTTTGCATTTGATAGCCCAATTCTTGAGGAAGACTATAGGTTTTAACATCACGGTATGACCTTTAGAAGCCGAGCAAAAAGAAAAAAGTCAGAAAGAACGCTAAGCAAAATCGAAGTAATAGCGCGGGCAGGCGATGCGATGCGACGGGGTGGGTCGGAGTAACAAGAAATTTCACGCGGACGAAGTCGCGGCAGCAGTCGGGTAGAAGCTAGACTTAAATAAAACAAAAACGGGTTAGTTGCACCATTTACAACTCAAGAACATCTCTGCCCCGAATAGCAGAATAACCACGAGTCGGCGGACTAAAGCACATTTAAGTAAAAAAATTGCTTTATGTTTTCTTTGTACCAAATCATTAATTTTAGAAAGACTAAAGCATATAAGTCATGTTCGCTTGTTCGGGCTTGAATCTAAGTGGCGTCCTTTTTCAACCTCTTGATTCGCATGAATCTTGCGACGTTATAAAAAATACATCATCCGTGAAAATTTCAACCGTCTAACTGGTTCATGAGATACATGCCTGGTGACAGACGGACAGACGAACAGCGGAGTCTTAGTAATAGGGTCCCGTTTTACCCTTTGGGTACCGAATCATAAAAACATAAGTTGAGTTATGTTAAAAGGAACACTTGACGCTCTCAGACTTTATGCATTCAGAACGTGACTTATGTTCGTTCGTCGCGTTAAGGCTCCTTCAAACAAGCGCGACACGCAATAATATCGCGCGCGACACAAAGGCACCGCAAGTCGCGCAACGAGCGTTGCCTTTGTGTCGCGAGCGATTATACCGCATGTCGCGCCTATTTGTTTGGAGCCTTTATCTCGACGTTTAACTTGGGAGTAGGTAGTGTAGATTTGGGTCACTAGTCAAGTTAGTTTTGCTCTGATTTATTAAAAGAACAGTTGTGTGGTGTGTGATAATTTAGTTAAAATATTTAAAATTGCTATGGATTGTTAGCGAGGAAAAAAAATAGTTAAGATGGTGATGAGGGGAAACTTAGATGTTGAAGATAAGTTTGTAATTTGATCGTTTGATTTAAATTAAGAAATTAAGTAGAGAGTTTTAGAAATTAAGTAATTTCATCTTTCATTGCAGTTTTAGTAAAAATCATCAGTTAATTTGTCAATTATAGCAATCAATAAATTAAAAAAAATCAATAATTTAAAATAAATCATTGAAACGATTATTTTATTAGCCTTTACAGTATAGTTTTATTTTTTGGTTAACAAAATGAACAGTACTCTATAGGCACAATGGCTGAAGAAGAACCAATGCCTTCCACATCATCAAGCCACACTGGCATTATGTTTACTAATCGGGAAATGGATTTCTCAAGTGATTATTTTGTCCTGGATCCACATTTGGAACTCCCAGAAACAACAGCAGATTCGTCGATATATCGACTCATCCGGATACTGACCGAAGAGCGGACACGCCGCCACATGCGGTCGAAACATCTCGAAAAAAAAAAAAAATTCGCATTACGAAACAGGATAAGAAAATAAAATGCAACACAGGGCAAACTAATGAAACATTAAAAGGTAAAGTTGTTTCCAGCAGAACAATGAAAGAGCCAAGGACGTGTCAAATGAAATGCAAGCAGCGTATATCATTGAACGATAGACAAGCTATTTTCAGAGAATATTGGCAAATGGGAACATATCTCAAGACATCATCTTAATGGAAATACACGACAAGGCCACTCAAAGACAACGCACACTAGATCCTGACAAACAAAAGATTCGCATGAAAACATATAAATATTTTTTATTAATTCACGGGAAGCGTGAACCCATTTGTCGGGGATGCCTTCTAAAAAGGATAGGCGAAAGCGATAATTTTATAAAAACAGTTGCCATGAAAAAACGGTTTTCTGTAGGTGGCACTCAAACAGATGATAACCGTGGGGAAGACTATGCCCAAACATAAAATGTCTGATGAAAAAAGACAAGAAATTAAGCAACATATTTTGTCATTTCCATGCTATGAGAAAGAAAGAAAGAAAAGAAGAAGAAAAAGAAAAAGTACGTGCCTTCTCATCTAACTATTAACAAAATGTATGAATTATTTTGTGAAAACCGCGATAATCCACCTTCAGTTAAAATTTATAATCAAGAATTCCACAAATTAGGGTTAGGTATCTTTCAAAAAGCCCGTGCTGACACATGCTATACTTGTGATAAATTCAAGATGCAAATTCAACTATGTCAAGAAAACCAAGTCAATCCTGAACTAATTTCTCAACATGAACATCACAAGATTGCCGCAGATCAAGGAAACGAAATGAAAAAAATGCGATACTCAAGTGAATAAAAATGACAGTACACATTTGACTATTTTATTTTGGCTCTTCTGTAGCGTTCTACAAATGCCAGTTGTGGACGTTCAACTTGACTGTCCATGATAACAAAACTGGAAAAGCTGTATGTTTCATATGGATGAAACCATAGCTGCAAGAGGAGCCAATCAAACAGCGTCATGTCTTTTCAAACATAGGTACGTATACGTACCTGTGTATACAAAACATGTACCTACTTGCCTAATATTTAATTCTGATGCTTCTGTCGGTCAGAATTCTCATGTCAGTTCAATGTTGACCTGGACTTGGCAGTAATTAGACATTGATTTCGTAGTTCCTGGTCAAAGCCACTTGGAAGTAGACACGGATCATAGCATCATTGAAAAAAAGAAAAAAAAACGGATTTGCAAATTTATCATCCGCATGATTGGATACAACTTATCAGATCGAGCAGTAAAAATGCGTAGTTTCGAGTTTTTGGATTTTTCTGCATTGTTAAAGGGTCCTTCAGTATTAAGAAACAAAGAATAATTTCTGTTTTAGGTATTTTAGGTTTATAATGAAATGTACGTACTGTTCTCATACACATAAGGAGATTACAAGACCTAAACGCAAGAAACGCAAGTTTTAGAAGCAATAAAAGGATATGATCAACTACAGTAAACACAAGCAGAAAAAATATATGATATTCTTCAGGATTATGCTAGGTAGATTGTGTGATGAAAACATAATAATTTGATACGATAGAAAAAAAAAACAACTTAAAACTAAACGATTTTTACGATTTGTCACTTCGAATTACTTTTAACCATATAAATTGTATATATTTTTGTAATCCCTTTAAAACCCTTTACTTTGGTACCCCAATCGACAGGTTTTGAAATATTTTTTTAAGACAATAATAATATGGCGCCAAAAATCGGCTAAGTATATCATTTTTGTTTTTTTTTTTATATACGCAGTGTCACTCTCACAATTAAGACGAATCTAACGGCACCTCTCAAGCTGAAATCGATCAAGCCGTTTAGGCTACAGAGCGTGCCAAATACATACATACACTCGAAAAACATACATAACCCTCCTTCTGGCGCAGTCGGGTAATAAATAAAATAGTGTCAATTCCTAGCATCATGTGGAATGGCAGCTCACTTCGAGCTCACTTCGTATAAGTTTTCTCGGTGATATTTTTACAGAATAGACCGGTAGATGGGCTACCAGAATTCAAACTATACTGCATTTGAAATCAGATAAGACATTTAAATAAACCTTTTTTACAGTCTGTTCAACCGATTTTGAATTCTATTGCGTTGGTGGCATGACAAATGGCAGCTGCAGTAAACACTTGGTTTTGTAACCACTTTTTTGCTTTTAATGACATCCTTATGCCTAAGGTATACACAGAAGTCAAAATCGGTTGAACGGCCTGTAAAAAAGGTTTATTTAAATGTTTGATCTTATTGCAAATGGAGTATACATAGACAGATACAGACCGGCGATGTAGCGGTTGGAGGAAGTGGAGTTCTTTGGTTTTAGAATAGCGTGTTAATTATGTTGTTGGATTTTTATAGACGTCATAAAAACTTCGGAAAATCATGAAACCAATCATAAATCCGTTGCATAATTCATAATTTTAATAGTACCTACCTATTGCGTAATCGTAATTAACATAGAAAATTGAAAACATAGAAAAATATTTTAAGTGTCTAAACACACTATGCCGAAGGTACGCGACCGAAGTTCCGCGGCTGATTTTATGTTCCGACGTATTCGGCTGATATGACAAACCATAAGGGCCGAACTTACGCGGCAGAAATTCAGTTGCGCACACGCGGGGCGCGGGCATGCCTGCCTCCCGCTGCTTCCCGCCCCCGATCTTCTTCGGCAATCGAACCGAACTTCGGTCGCGTATAATGTGTGCTCTATAGAATACGTTGCCGCCGAATTGCCGCTGAATTTACGCCCGACCGAAGTTCGGATGTGCGCTATAACGCAACGTAATTTCGGCATAAAGTGTCGTTAGTAATTCAAATATAATTGCAGGCGTAATCATGCCGAACTTCCGTCGCGTACCTTCGGCATAGTGTGTTTAGACATTAAGGGTCTAATTTTATAACCTACTCGCGGTGCTATAAAATAGTTGGGTTGTAAAATAATAATCCCACTGTGAAAATATAGTGGAAACTTTATTGCGTGACTAAAAGGTAGCTATTTTATGTTACAAGCACAAAGGAAATTCAATAATACTGTAAAGCACCCAATTTGGTAATCCAGAAGTGAGTTACTTTGAAGTATTTTAAAAAGGTTACCAGTTCAGAAGCTGAAAGTCTGACAACCAGTCACCACCAAGGGGTAATAAGGATTACCCAGTAACTGGGTTGTGGAGGTTAGATGTAAAATACTGGTACTCAGCTGCATCCGGTTAGACTGGAAGCCGACCCTAACATAGTTGGGAAAAGGCTAAGCAGATGATAATGATTCTTCTTCTAGCCAGATCATCGTCATTCATCGAACTGATAGAGTTCTCGAAAGAGGGTTTTAGATTGAATCCAATAAACCCATTTTTTTTTTTTGTAAATGAGTATACTTATGTACCTATAATGTATTATAGGTACATAAGTATACTCATTTACAAAAAAAAGTAGTACATAGGTATGTACCTATGTATATCCATATTATAAATTCGAAGGTAGCTCTGTTAGTCTGTCTGTCTGTCTGTATGATTTCGATTAAATTTGGCAGAGAGATAGATTGCATCCCAGGGAAGGACATAGGATAGTTTTTATCGACGTACCTCGCGGGCGAAGCCGCGGGCTGAAGCTTGTATAGAATATATTAGACATTTAAGTATAGGTAGAATTCTTATTTTTAACCTTGGTCTTTTCCCCCTAAATATTTGAGTCGACTGACAACCGCTTCGCGTAACCAAACACCCGCCCACACTGTTAGAATAAAATAAATGTCGCTTTCACATATTTTTCCCTTACCCCATCACATTTGCATATTATTATTCGAAACATTCAAATCTTTATCTGAAATGTTTCAGTCAATATGGACGCTAGGCTAATCTGTTACGAAATTTTAATTAACCAAGTAATATTAAAACAAAAGCGGTCTCAATATTTTTCTTCCCCTCACATTAACATCTACTGCATATTCATAAAGAACAAACGTTTCTGTTGGCTATTATATTGAATATTTTCTGGTAATTATACTTTTAAAAATATTTGTCTGAATTTTTTATGTAATATTTTACGCAAGTATGAATACTGAGAATGGATTCTGTTTGTACTTACACATTACATAAACCCTTTTAACATATATATTTGAGGAGAAAGACCCTTAGCATAGGCTGAAGTGTCGTAAGTATGTAGTGAGTGTATTGACATCTCTTCTGTTGTCTAATATGAATCGCTTTGGTCCGAGATGCAGGCGACAATGACTCAATATTATTAGTTTGGGTTTCCCTTTAGAAATTACAATATTTTGATTGCGACGCGAATCGCGCACGACACAAAGGCACCGCTCGTTGCGCGACTTGCGGTGCCTTTGTGTCGCGCGCGATTTTATCGCATGTCGCGCCTGTTTGAAGGAGGCTTTATAGTGTTGCGTTCAGTAGTATGGCGGTAAAATGGTCAAGGTTATCCAAACAATTTGTTGATTTAATATCAATCACCTCTTTGTAATAATATAATTTTTCCTAAAGAATTAAGTTATGATGTTACCGCAAATCATTTCCAATATTAATTTCAAGTTATATAGTCTTCAATTTTATTTCGCACAATTTTTCTACTATAACTCATTTGCTGTAATTACTCCTCCTCTTTCAAAGCCAATGAACGTAAGTTCCTTATTTTCAGTCAACTAATTCGAATAATAATAATTCTCGTGTGATATTATTAGTATATTGTATTTACGTTTGTTTCTTTCAAGTAATGTCTTCGGGGCGGAAATGCGCATTAGCTTAGAAATTAGTTTCTATCCTTTGTCTTTAGTTCCGAGAACATGGTTTTAACATCGAGTTATAAAATAAACTAAGATGTTTATGAAGCGACCACAAGCTTTTTATGGATGAAGCTTTCATTTTCTTGATTGAACGATGATATACATATAAATAATTTTGTATATCTCTGTTACAGATTAATGGCCGATTACTATAACTTACGGACTGTTAAAGGTTAAAAATTAGTGGCCGATTCCTATAACATACGGACTGTTAAAGGTTAAAATTAAAGACTCTTTTATCTTTACCAATAATGAAGCAAAGACCTCAGAGCTTTGCATAGTAGACCCATAACTATGGAAGCAGCTATCACAGGTACAATTAGCTTACGGATCTATTTATATTCCCAGTTTGGCAACAAGAAAATGCTACTATTAGTAAGCAAAACCATCGTTTTTGTTTATAGGAACCGAGCATTAGTAAAAATAATATCCAAATAATATCTAGTTGAACAGGGTTACCTCATTTTGCTTACTTGGATATATTAGTATCATTTGTTTTTGTACAGCCTATGCTCAAGATATGGAATAACTAAATCTTAAATATCACACGAATCTAATGTAGACTCCAGCACATCAATCTACCCGAAACTGTCAAACATTCCCAATCAACTTTGAACCATAAGCTTTAGCGATAAAGTTGAAAAACCATTAAAAAGAAATTTGACAGACAATTGGTCATAATATTTACGACGGGATTTCTTATGGTAACGGAAGGCTGGTGAATGGTGAGAATATAATTGAGAAGTAAACAGTTTACTCGAGTAGCAGTTGTTTACTAATTGATATAGTCATAGGTAGGTGCTAGATTGTAGATTCTATTAATACAAATAATTTGAATGGCGACTTAATTGACTGCCACGTTGGTCACAAGCGCGAGTCCCGAGCATGGTGACCTAGGTTCATGTCCTAGGTCGGGTTAGACACTATACTATTAACATCCTGAACGTGGGCGGAGGCGCATCAGCGAGGCCCCTTTCTTTCAGTACCTGTTTCCTAGATCAATGCAGTGATCCTACTATCTTTTTGTGAATACAAAAATGAAAACAATGCATTCACAACTCAACATAGCCTGTACATAATTGCGGATCGATCACTTCTGGAGAAATGAATGCATTGGATGGGTAACTATTAAATAGTAATACCGATGACGAACATATTGTAATCTATATTTTTATTATTGTTCTCAAGTAAGTGACTTATGTCTTTATTGGGAATAAAGTTTCTTTAAACCGAAATACGATTTGGTGGAAAATATTAAAAGTCATAATAAAAAAATGATTTTATTTTGTAACTTGTATGATCTAATCTTTTACAAAAATAATATCTTTTGGCTCTTTGCTTTGCTAAAGTCTTGTAGTATAGATTTGTAGTTGATTTTTGAGGCTAACTCTGCTTCAATTGATAGTATTCTTAAAGCAGGCAATCGGTCCTGATTCATACTATTCCTCAAACTATTTTTATAATCTTTAACTTAGAAAAAGTTCTTTCTGCGGAATCTGTACTTATTTTATTTATTTTTATTTTACTATTTATGTACACACATATATAAACAGATACGAAATAATCAGAACAGAAAAATAGGTACAAAGGTGATGCTTATTTCATAAGAAATCTCTTCCAGCATACCTGCGATAGGACAATAAATAGAGAGATGTAGACAGCGTGTGAAAGAGTAAAGGAGACAAAAAATAATACATACAATCTAATCTAAAAACAATTCACTTAATAAAACTAAACAAATATTATAAGAATATACTTACATAAATACAAATAAACATACATACTTCTATAATAAATATCACTAGAATGTTAATATATTAAAACGTAATCAGAAAAAAAACTTACTGGCATAGTCAGCATAATTCTAATAGCAACATAAACATTAGGGTGAATTTCTTGCATTTCGTTTTTAATTACATATTCTATCAGATTTTTGGCGTCTTTAATAGTCTGGTATGTTAGGAACTAAAAGTTACAGTTCTTCCTATAGTTCATAGAATTCTATATCTTTGTTTTCTCCATGTTGTAGTACTGTACCTAAGTCATAGCAGTGTTTCAAAAGTTCGCTATTTGTCAAGGATTTTAAATTATTTATTTCATGCAAGAATCCAAAATATTTGTAGTATTGAATGAGTGCAGTAAATCTCGTATGAGTGTCTTGTATGACGGCATCAATCATTGTAGTAAAAAAACCAATTCTGAATCTACTTTCAGCAGAATCAATAGGCTTATCTACAGACAGCCTCATAACTGAACATTCTGTTTTTTCTGCGAGACCTTTTCTCTTTAAAAGTGGTCGGAATCTCATAACTGCTCTTTTCTATGAACTCGTAAGCTTCTTCAATACAATCATTGAAGCCTGTTTTCTGAAATTCTTGGATCCAGTCACGAAAATTGCGTAAATTATTTATCAATAGTGACATTCAAATTTATGTTGTCTTTTTGCCAGATTTTACTTATATGTATTATCCACACGGATTCATATTTCATACCACACGTGTATCGAAATAAATTCAACAAGCATAAGAGGCAAGCGTAAGCATTTTAGTATAATTGCTTCGCAATCGCAGAGAGTATCTGCGTCTTCAGATTGAGTTTTCAGATTATTTACGCAATCGATAATTTCATCAAATTGAAATAATATCGCTTTCACGGAAGCGATTCTGCTATCCCATCTTCCCATCTTGTATCAGACAACGATTTCAATTTTATCTTCAATTAATCCTTTAGTAATTCCCATTAAAGCCAAAAAAACACCTTTGTGATAGATGATGTGTTGGCTGCGTCTACTAACATGAGATTCCAACTATGGCAGCGACAAGGAGTACATCATTTTCTTGAATAATAGTCAATGTTCTTGATTTCTCTCCGTTGTTGATTCCGACCATATTTGCGCCATTATCGTAGCCTTGGCCTCTACAGTTTTGTACATTTAATTCATATTTTTCTAGCTCTTTAAGAATTGTGTCAGTCAAAAACTCTCCAGTTGATTCTGAAACTGCCAAAAAACCAAGAAAATGTTCTTCTATTGTACCTACCGGTGCAGCCCAGGTATTCACGAATCTTATTATAACGGACATTTGTTCGACCCTACTGATGTTCCTTGTACAGTCCACGACTTGATTTCTTATGGTAACGGAAGGCTGGTGAATGGTGACAATATAATTGAGAAGTAAACATTTACTGGAGTAGCAGTTGTTTACTAATTGATATAGTCATTAGTCATAAGTAGGTGCTAGATTGGAGATTCTATTAATACAAATAATTAGAATGGCGACATAGTTGACTGCCACGTTGGTCACAATCGCGAGTCCCGACTCCCGAGCATGGTGACCTAGGTTCATGTCCTAGGTCGGGCAAGGCGCTATAATATTAACAATAACGTTTGTTTTTCGATGCGGATTCTCAGTAGCAGCCCAGAGTATGGATGAGGGTGAATGGTACTTATATTAAAATTTAATACCTGACAAAATGTTGATAATTATTACTGCTGGACAAAGGCCTCCCCCAAGCACCTCAACTTCGACCGGTTCTGTGCTTCTCGCATCCAACGGGTTCCCGCGGCGTTTTAAATGTTGATAGTGCCTATAAAATTAGCAATTGATTGGTCAAGGCTTCAATTTATTAATTTCGTTGCACAACATACATAGATATTTCAACTTAACAGAGTAAATGTAGAAGTTCTAGTCTACCTTGAAGCACTGACCGCAGTTATTCAACACTTTGAAAAAACGTATCTACTTTTTTTCAACTAGTATCGTCAGAAAATACCAATACTTATAGGCTATTCTTATTTAGATGCGATGGTGCAACATTTTTTGCAAAGTCAGTTCAGTGTTCTCGGCAAAACTTTTTAGAAAAAAAATCTTATTTTTAAGAAGCCGCCATCCACTTATTTTGACAACCGTAACTTCTAACTTTTTTAGTTTTTTTCTTTATTTAACCTGTATTTACTGTAGGACTTAAATTTATGAAGTTATCATCGATTCAAATAGGTACGTCCATTTACTAATATGTAATAGGTACAAATGACTGGGATATAAACTTCCGAGAAATTTCCAATCAGTGGCGTGGTCAATGACGTAGGTATGACGGAAATAAACATTAACTTGACTCTCGAACTTGGCTTACATTCATACAACAAATGCACTACATTCATTTAAGAAAATATGCAAATATAATGCAGGATGAGCGAGATGTAAAGGAAAACGATACATAAATAAAACAATTCTTAAACATTACGCAAGCAGACAACTTGTAGCAGTATGAAAAACCTATAGAAATGAATAAGCGTTCTAGACTGCTTGCCGACAATAGGCAAGAGGATATACTCATTTGGAAGATATTGACTTCTTAGCGTGGCTTAGAACAACAATAGCGGTTGAAAGATTGCAGTGTTGCAGTGACTACTGCAAACAGATCGTTTACGAGTACAAATAGTGGCTCTTACAATACCAACGCCATATATCTTCATTCTTTTTACTTGCGCAACTGGAACTTCTAACATCTGCAAGAAACATAAAATTTCCATTAATTTCTTCACAGGGCAAATTCACAACTGCTCTTCTAGAAAGAAAACTAATGCATTACTTACGTAAGTATTCTTTGGCATACTAACAACATGAGTTCCATTAAAATTCGTTATTGCAGTGATTGGTTTTGGTTTCTTCAAACTTTCCAGCCGAAGTAGCTTTAACATTTCTTCACACAGAATCAAATTTCATAATGTAGAAGTCATTGAAGATCATTTACATTCAATGTCTCCGTTACTACCCACAAAATAGGCGCATGTTAAATTAAAAACTGTTTAAAACTGTAGTGCTCAATGCAATAGTTAAATTATGTCAGGGACTCATGGGTAAGCTTGATTCGGAACTACTGTTTAATAGAACAATAGCTTATTCAACATTCGAAACTAGTATAGTTAGACCTCATTACTTTTGCACTGACGATCGAATCAAAAGTTGAATAATTGACCGTCCAAATAGGTAGGTAAAAGACCT
This sequence comes from Luperina nickerlii, assembly GCA_963855955.1. Taxonomy (NCBI): domain Eukaryota; kingdom Metazoa; phylum Arthropoda; class Insecta; order Lepidoptera; family Noctuidae; genus Luperina; species Luperina nickerlii. The sequence continues at coordinate 10,985,043 of OY979681.1, read as the reverse complement.
CACAAGAATATACAGTTCAGATGAAGAGCACTATTTTAGCGTAAAATACAAAATTCAGAGTATTAAAGTTAATATAAACGGACGACGTTGTAAATTTTGAAAGTCTTTTTGCTGCTTATATTCATGTAATGAAAGGATTATATTCTCCGAATCCTTTTTTACCGGAACGGAAATTATGAACAGATGACTCATCATCATCTTTAATCATCTTTCTAGCCTTTACCAGCAACGCACAACGAACAGATGACTCGTATTTGAAATTTGTTGTTTTACTTTTATTTACATTAAATTATATTGACTATCATCAGATTTAAATGGCATTTGAGTGATATGACTTTTGAAGAGGTTTCGTGCACGGCATCTATACATAGATCAGACGCCAGCACATCAAGCTACTACAATCTATCGATTTTTTTAAATAGATTTTCACTTTATCACACTTTATCGCTTAAGCAAAAGGTTCAAAGTAGGAAAATTTGACAGTTTCGGGTAGCTTGATGTGCTGGCGTCTGTCTGTAGGCGCGAATTATACAGAAACGGCGGAAGGTGAAGGCGCGGCGCAAGCGCACGTCGCCTTCGTACATTTTGTATGAAAATGTTTTGAAGCGACATCATGCCTGCGCTGCGCCGCGCCTTCACTTTACACCGTCTCTGTATAATTCACGTGGTACTGTTAAAGACGATAGTAATTCCTTTGCGCAGTATCAGGTGCATAATCAGCAGAATTCAACTGTAGCCCATCTAACTGCGGTGGTCAATCCGACTAATTGCTCAGTATGCTGATTAGAGCAATATATACAAGATTGTGCTTTGCATTGCTAGATAGATAATGTCTTACCGTCTTATACAAGCTTGCTGATAGTTAACTTTCTTTTAATTCCAGCTTTTATTTTCAACGTGAAAGAAATATTCTCATGTTTGGACACGAATGTTAGTTCTTTGATATTTTTCTATCAAGTCCGCATACTAAATTTCTTAGTAGGCTGTTCTATTTTCGGCGGGGCTATTTCCGTCGCATGCCTACTATCACGTTTCAAATATATAGCATTGACGATTGTAGTTATTCAAGTTAAAAGGAAGCCATAAATATACTTATCGATTTTACTTTCGATTAACGATTCCTTCGGAAATAGATTATCGATTATTTTTAAATTGTTGGGTTATATTAAATGTAGAATTGTAGCTATCATAATTTTTCCTTACCTATGACGCACATGACTTTATAACTATGGAATTAGAATATTACTGAATATCAGTTTTTATATCTAACCCAAATTGCTTTGACATTTATTTGACCCGTATAATGAATGTAGAGTAGAATTTCTATAACACGAGTAATAAAGCTATACAAACACTCTTGTTGACATTTTGAAATGGTTTGACTAGCAACAATATTAACTTTGTTAACTCAAATGTATTACATTCCTGAAATAGATTAAGAAGTTGTGGATATCAATTTTAAGTTTTAATATTTTATTAACGAATATACAAACTGCTCCAATACTGCTTTAAACTGGTATTCAGCTGCATCCGGTTAGACAGGAAGCCGACCATTACATAGTTTGGAAAAGACTAGGCAGATTGAGAAAAAGTGCTCCAAAGACTAGGCAGATTGAGAAAAAGTGCTGAAAGTTACAAAAGCACTGTCTTTAGATGTTCAAAATATTAAGGTTTCAGACGGCCAACCCGAAGACCAGCGAAATTACGCATTTTCATTTTCGATGCTTTTTGGATATCATTTGAAAACTCTCATAAAATGTCTCGTCCAAATTAGGTTTTACCCAGTTCCCTTTATAGTCTTCCTAAAAAGAGGTCGAATTCCAAATTTTCGTCCATTATGCCTTCTACACAATTACGTCTGGGCTGAATTTCCATGTATTATTTGACCGGTCCATAGAGCTTTGTCGTAACAAGGCTACGCGTTGTGAGCGGCTGCGGTCACATAAAGAGCGACCTTGGATGCTGGAGCAATGAGCAAACCGCTTTATAGCCGCCGACCTGATACCTAATGGAAGAATCGTGAATTTCGATGGAGCAATGTTTACTTTCGGCGCGGTTAAGGGCACCTCATAATGGACATGAGGCTGTATTGTTTAGAGAATTTTCGGTCTCACGTTGCAATTAAAATGGATGCTCGTAGGTGGTAAATTGTGTTGGAGTAATAAGTTCAGAAATAGAGGGTTATTGCCGTTTTTACCACCTACGATGTCTATGAAAATAGATTGTTATTAAGGAGAATTTATCAGGCTTCATACAATTTGCCCAAAAGACATTATTTTATCCATCCAAAACTTTTCTACATGTCGGTGTTGCAATTTTTATTCTACTCTGTCCAGTGCTATTCTTTCAGCTACTTAAAAGCCTCTTAATAATTTCCTTTTCTTGGTCTATGTAATCAAGGTATTTTCTTCTCCAAAGGGGATTAGGATTGCCTGCATAACTTCCATCGGGAGACTGCAGCAGCTTGGAACAATTTACATAAATAAATAAATGAGTTAAATAAATGTTCTAAATACATGTTAAATCTAGTCTAACTGGCATTAATATAACACAATGCGGCTTACCCAAATCCACCAACATTATGCGTTAAAAAGTTGGCAGAAGGAACTCGAATTTTTTGCACGAAGGTAGTGAATTATCTGCTGGCAACCACTACCGATCTGTTTATCAGATTAAAAAGGTTATGTGAGCAAACTAGTTTGTGGCGTACGTGCGCCAAATACAAATGCTAAAGCCAGTAAGGTTTCCAGCTATTTCGAATGCATTCGATATAAAAATGAAATATTATGTCATAAAATCTGATTACTTTATTCTTACTATGTGAATCCTGCTGAAATAGGCTGTGTTTGCTATCCTTTGGGTGTCGTAACACGCGAATATGTAGACTGAAAGTTGTTACCTCTAGAAAAAAGAAACATACTGCAATCATCAATATATCCATGTACTCATAGGTGCGATGACGATGTTGGCAACTAATCTCCAAAAACTTTTTAAACAATGTTACGCACATTTTAAACGATGTAATGTTTTCCAGCCGATGATGGGAGATTAGATAAAATTGTAGAATTAAGTATAGACCATATCAAAAAGTAAAGAATGTACAATCTAACACGCATTTATCAGAAATTCATTCACGTTCCCAAGATTTGAACGATTATTTTAAGTAACTAGTAGGTAGCACTCATGTTCGTCATATCTTTATTACATATCGAGATTAAGCTCTCTCAAGAGCTTTCTACTAATTCAAGGAGCTTGTAGATAAAAGCGGAGTTCATTGAGATCTAAAGTAACAAATTTAAAAAGTCTTTGCTAACGATTTTTTTTGTTCTCTGTGATTGTTTTTTTTTTCTATATTAGGAATTGACGCCAACCTAAATATATTGGCAGATGTGATGGTCTTGTCAAACAGTCGTCAAAGATTTTGATGCCACCGTTAAATTTTTTACGTGGGCTATGGTTTACCGTACCGTAGTAGCTTTTATTCGGATATACCAAGTCTAATATTATTACTGTCGTAGTAAAGCACTTAGAATTACCTTTCCCTCTATACAATATTCTTGACCAAACTTCACACGATATTTGTCGATTTCACAGTACCTTAGTATCGCGAGGTGTATCAAATCGCAGTGTTTTAGCCGTGCCTTCGGGCTGGCTACATTTCAGATCTGCGTGGGCTTTGCTCTAACGACCGTCAAATGAGGCGCATGCACTTGCATAAGTGATGCGCTGCTTACGTAATCATTACAGCGTAGTGATGGACTTATGTTAGCTGCGTTTATTTTTAGTCGACTTATCAAAAGCGTTATGGACTTCTGAGAGTTATTCTGTAGCTGGCTTTATGACGCATTGTTTAAGTTATGAGGATGAAATAGGTGACATAAGATCCTGTTATGATTCCTTCGTTATTATATTAGTTTTTTTTCTTCAACAACCTACGTAGTTTCATGTGAATTGTTTCGTAATACCATGATATAACATTACTTCAGTGTTATACCATAGTATTACATAGACTGATAATGATTGCATTTTACATATTTATTGGAAGGTCACTACCTCTTCTTTCAATATTGTCTTATCGCAACTGCAGTTAGCTAAGAAAGATAACGATAACGAAGAGTAAAACGTAACACTTTAACTGCTTAAAATTTTTCATCGATAAAATTACAGCTCAGCACTATTCAAACGTGATCTTCGGTATGGTTATGCAGAATCGTATCCCTATTCCCCTGGCCCAATCAGTCACGTCTATTCATAGTACTTTAGGTTCGCTTATAAAATATTCTGATATGGAATATTCGCATGATGTTTGTGGTCGAAAAACACGCCTAATGATAATTGATGTTTGAAGATATATGAGTAAGTACGGCCACAGTTTGGCCACTAATGATTTCGCTAGGGAGTTTGTTTGATTAAATCGTTAGGGTGCTAGAATTATCTAATTGGATATTTAAGTACGTCAACTCGTTAAATTCTGATTGGGGATTTAGCATCTGTAATTACTAAATTAGTATTCTTTTGTTTCTATTGACCATTGAATCGTAATTAGAAAAGATTGAGTGGAAACAACGAAACACTATTTGTATTTGTTTATTATGAGTATTTATAGACCGTTTATTCACGATGTCCACCACTTGTTTGGCCACCACTGTTATCAATTGAGCCAGAACATTCAAGTACCCTATCCCAGGGAGTATTGTTTTATCAATATCAAATGAAGTGGTTGTTTCCAGTCACGACCTCGCATTTTGCTCCGTGTTTACCAAAAAACACTTTATTTTCATGTACCGCTATAATATTTCGACCTTTTTTGTGTGACAAATATATTTGTATATCCATTGGGATGCCCCGTGGTTAGCCAAATGTTTAAAACAGGACCACAGGACCACATGAGGTGACATGAAAACGCAATTTTTGCACATGCAGTTTGATTTGAGGTTACAATTATTAACTCTAGGACAGATTTATTGTGTTCCACTCTGGAGTTACTGATAGTAAGTGTTACTCTTTCACCTTTTTTTTTCTATTGATTTGATATATGTATGATCGAGTCTGCCACTGCGCTACATATGCGAACATGCACTGCATACATTAATTATGTGATATAACTCATACATATACTCGTACATCTATGAATTATAAAATACTGGGTTATTTATGTTGCGTCTATATTTTTTCATGTCGGAAAGTGGAAATTTTGTTACATGAAAAAAATACCTTTCGTTGCAAAAATGTGCGATTTAATTGGACCGATAAAACATTGTTTACGCGGATATTTTGCATAGAACTCTAGAACTGCTTATGGGATTTGATTGACCATTATTGTTTCCTTTATTTTATTCTTAATTTGTAACAGTAAACGCAAGGAGTTTACCTATTAAAAGTCACACAACACAGTAAATAGACGTTTTCTAGGAGCGACTTTATGGAGATTTCGATTGATCAAACTAACTTCTATCCTGTGTTACAAAGGTATCAGATTCTTTTTTTTGTCTACGTGAACTTAACGGAAGAAAGAAGTTCAAAAAGTCCCCTTCCTTTGCAAAAGTTACATGTATTGATTAAGAACCAATATTCATACATTTTGGGAGCTTCTATTACTCAACTGACAACACCACAGTCCACATCCTTCCTTTATTTATATGGTATCTGCTTCCGTCTCAATGTCCTTGGCTTATAAGGACCAGAATTGCAAATATTAACTAATAATAATAATAGCATGCCAATAAAATGTATAGGCAAAAAATGCATTTCAAAATTCGCAACATTTATATTCCCAATTTTTTTCTTCCGAAACATTTTTACTGGAAAGCTCAAATTTGATACGATTGATAAAACCACATACTTCCGATACTATTAATAAGGCATCGGCTTCCGTCTCAAAAGCCCTCGCCTTTGGCTTCGGAAGCAAGTGACGAAGGACCAAGTGTAAGGAGCACCTGTTGGTCCTTTGTTTGAAGAGGGAGCTTCGATGTGGACCGTTTGTGCCGGATGTTCCCACGCAAACGCATCCACGCCTAAATTTTTTGGGACTTTTGCAACGTGCACTTTCATGGGAATGGGAAAACCAGGAGTACTTACATAATTGTTTGTTTATAATTGTTTGACTATAAGGATATCAAGATATCTCGAGATAAATCGTGTTTGGTTATAATTTCCTCGTAACGTATGTACCTACAATGTAAATGTATTTAGGGTGAGTCAAATTTTTCCTAGTAATTTAACTTATCTTATTCATAGTAGTTTCCAATCCATTTTCATACTGAAAAGTTTTGACGATAAATTCACATCTCAAATATTTGCGTAAAATCATATAACTATGTAACTTTCAATCGTCACATTAATCTTGTGCTGTACCATTTTTCTACAAGTTGAATGTCGCATTGGCACAATAGAAAATCGTACTAGAAACGTTTGAAAAGTTTTTGTTGTCTTCTCCGGCTGTTACATTCACTGTTTTGTCTCCATTGCATCGAGTGTGAAGGTTCGTTTCGCTACTTGTCCCTTTCTACAATATAGCAATTATGCAGCGAAGAAAGAGACGAGAATTCTTCGTCGCGCCTTTGTCAGCACAAGCATGTGGCACGCGCCGCTCCATTCCATTCGGTTTCCGAACGTAAACCGGTGTGGACGTTGTGCTGTCTTCGATATTTGAATAATCGCGCTACGATCGTGTTTTGACAACTCCAAAATTCGGAACTTCTAATATTTTGGAATAGTATTTGATTTATTGTATTTGCTACCGGACGTGATATAAAAAGTTTTGACTGTGTACTAAGTGTAAAAAAGTTTAAGAACTGCATCTTGAGGAATTTGTGAATGAATTTATTAAACTGCGACAGTGTTGACGTTTTCGTGGATAACCAGCAGCGAAAGACGTCTAACCTACATCCAGGGCGACGAAGAAGCATCCGAAGTGAAAGTTAAAACCTACTGTTTTCGTGCATGACTGCTGTGTTTGGACTCTCAAAGCCATTTAGGGAACAATTTCGTTCAGCAGAAGATCGTTTAAGAGTTTTCTTTTATAGCTAAAGGAATAATTGAAAAACTTCCGGGCGCTTTTGGGAAAGATCGCAGCTGGGTGACCCGAAAACTGTAATAAAAATAAACGATTTACTGGAAGATTTATATATATCGTCTTTGAAGTACGATATCTTAGGATGATTAATAGTGAGTGTCTTGTGAGGATGCGTTTTGGGAAACCTGAATAGAGAGCTGGCGGCGATTTATTTCTCTAGCTTTATGAGGGAAAGAAGGTCGTTGCCTATAAGTAGCGAAGTGGCGCTTAAGAGTGATAAGGATGGAACTGGGAAGTTGGTGGTGAACTCAGTGTTGTGCGGTGTGGTGGATGAACTGTCTAACGGGAGGACTGGCAGACGCGGCTCGTGGGTTCGTCACGCCGTCATGGGGGTGCTTCGGTGGAAGGACCTGACAGGGGTCAGGACCGCCACACCTACTGAACAAAAAGAGGTGAATACATTACACATAAGCAGTTAAGACACTCCATTCCACGCCATTGCGTCATTGGCGATGTTATCTTGGGTAGGCTAACATTTTGTAAATTATAGTTTTATCATTGTGTATACATGTAATCAAAAAATAAATTATTCGATTGAGGGGTTTCGATAACGACTATATCTTTGTGTAGGCTTTGGTGCTATTTTCAGGGTATATGCTGGTCGTAAAACACGATTGTTACACGAATAAATCACTTCAATATTTGATTCTGAGGTAATTGGCCCCTTGTTGCGTTGATAACTTTATATGGAGTTGCTTTGATTAGGCTCCATAACGAAACTAGACAATTATGATAACGAAGGTACCTACTTTGAATCCAGCAACTTTGTTGTTTGATAGGATGAGGAGGTACTTGCGCAGGTATTAGTTGATTGAGTATTACATTGTTTCATTTATGCTGTTTATTTTGTTATGGCAATAAATTATGTTGACCTGCGTTGTAATTGTTCAGATCAAAAAAATGACGACACGGTTGGCGCAGTGGCTGAGCGATCGACTGCTGCGCTGCGTGTCGCGGGTTCGATTCCCGCACGGAACAAATATTTGTATTGCCTACAGGTAGTTGTTCCGGGTCTGGCTGTTTGTGTTTGTGAATTTAAATGTTTGTAAACGCACCCACGATACAGGAGTAATTCCTAGTGTGGGGCAACGTTTTAAAAAAAAATGGCGTAACACTATTAGTAGCAATAGCGTTCATTTTGACATTTCAACAACATTCATTGCGTTATTTACGTTGTTGAGCAGACAAATTTTTCGAACATATAAAGCAATGAATTAGCGATAACCTTCAAAATGATTCAGATTGTGATTGATAGTGTGTTACGAACTAGTGTGCTGTATCATCTGCCATTAAACCCACACACCTACTAGGTTTTATTTAACCCCATTTATAAATTAGGTGACTAATGAGGCCGTAACACACACAGTGTATTCCCATATTGCAATTTATTTTCCGCGGACAGCTGATGACGTTATTTTTTTACAAGATGATAAGCATTCCTAACACTGAATTAACTGGTTGGGCAAGTTGTCTTATGAATCACTCATACATTATGTAAACAGGTGACGAATAGTGAAAATACATAGTCTGGGTCATGTCCGAAAAGTCTTTTTGCTAAATTATCGGCTTAGTGAAAAGTGTCCATTTTGTATTTTTGTGTCATCACTTTTTGGCTAACGGTTGTGTTGTTGCGCAATCCAAAGTGTACTGGGTCAATGTTTAACAGATTTTAAATGTCGAATTGATTAGATTTTTTTTTTGAGTTCTTATACAGCATTTGTGGTTATCCCAAGCCTATTTTTAGAAAAATCATTTTACGTTATTCAGTAAATATGTTATGCACATTTTCCGATCAATAGGTACTTAATTAATCTTGTCACCTTTAGCAAATATAGAATAATTATGTACTTATGTATGGTATAGTCTGGCAGACTACGGGTAAATCCTTTAATCCAATTTTAATTTGCTGCATGTTTCCTCATTTGTTAATACGCAGTGTCCTTTACGTTAATTAGTGTTTATTTAATATGATTTATTATTTTCGCGACACTTGAGGACAGACACCTTATATGCAATAAACTCAGATATAGCCTCGTTGTTATGGTATGTTTATCATTATACTACGGTTTTACCGGCAAATATGTACTTAAGTTCTAACAAAATATAAAAATACATACTAAAGTGGCCAATAAATTTTTCTATAACCAGAAACAACAGAACTATTTTAAGGTCGATTCCAAATAGAACTATCTCCCATTCCACTAAGGCTAATCCCAACATTTCCAAGCCCAACACACTGGACGCTAACTTAAGCCGGTAATAGAAGTATTTATTATTAAAGCGCATAGTTACCAACCATAGATATATGAAATTCCTATGTTACCAACCTATGCCCTGTGGGACCCCATATCGCACCGCTTCGCTTGTCCGGTATGGGTACCTCATTTTTCCCGATGTCGGCTCAAAAGGGGTTTTCTAATGAAAAATTACAGCCTTCCTTGAGACTTAATAAGCGAATGGGCCGCGGGAAGATTTATTGAGCGGAACAACCACTTTGCTTGTAACAATTTGCTTTTTTGGGAAATTGCGTTACGTTCGGGAGCTAATCGAGGGGAAATTAAGGATTTAATTTGACTTGATTGTAAAAGGGAGGGACACACTCTTTTCTAAAACTGTTCCTCCCTTTTCATTAGTTTCGAAACAACTTTAGTTTTTAATGTATAAAGAAACCGCTGTTTTTTTTAAATTAGTGACTAGGTAGGTAGGTAGGTAATTTTTTATATAATTAACTACTTTGTGTAAGTACACAAAGTAGTTAATTATATAAAAAATTGTCATAAACTTTGTGATAACCTAAATAGTATCTAAATAACCTAGGTACCTACTTACTCATTAAATCCTGTGCAATTTAAAGACACAAAACACGACAAAAATGTGCTAAAACTAACATGTCGGCGTCGCAAACTAATGAGAAAGTCAAACATTACTCAAAAAATTCAAACAAATTTAATGATAATAACACTAATCGTGATAAAATAAAGACTATCGTTTCTATTCTGAGAATCTTTAATATAGTCGTAACTAATCACTAACAGAGAGAGATAACTTGCCTTGGAAAAGACTAGGTAGGTATATTAAAACTTCATTTGTTTATCTCATCTTCATTTGTTTTCATGTCTCTCAATTCATTGACTGGCCTTCAGTTAAGTACGCAAGTCAAATACTGGATTCCATGTACCCATTGAGCGAAATCAATGGTGCCGATGTATGTGGATGGGACGGATTAAGTTTTATACATATGCAATCGCGAATCTTCGATACTTCGTCGAGTGAAGCGCTGAAAAAATATATTATTGAGAGCCGATAGGATTTTCTTGGAATATTGGAATGATTGCTGAATAGTGTAAAGATTTACTAGAAGAAGCCGTCGTTGGTTTACATGGAAATGGGTAAAATATTTTACATACTCCTATTTCTGCAAATATATTATGCTCGAGAATACGCAAACATTATCCAAAAATTATTGTGTCATTACCACAAATAAATAACCTACAAAACATTTTCGCACGAAGCCGAAATTTCGGAAACAATTCGTCCGACCCATTTCTGAAGTAATAAGATAAAACATGACATACCTTCTTAATATATTATGCAGATCCTGAAACATCTACGTCTCATGACATCACAGCATTTAGTGAACCGAGGCCGCTAGAAAAATCGGGGTATTAAACGTACAGTCAGCAACAAAAGTCGATTAACACTTCAGTTTTTTTAATCTCAGTTATTGAGCAAAATATTTTTGTTCAAAATTGCAGCAGAAGTACCGTGCAATTTTGAACAAAAATTTTGCTCAATAACTGATATTAAAAATACTGAAGTGTTAAGGCTCCTACAAACAGGCGCGACACGCCATATAATCGCGCGCGACACAAAGGTACCGCTCGTTGCGCGACTTGCGGTGCCTTTCTGTCGCGCACGATTTTATCGCGTTTCGCGGCTGTATGAAGGAGCCTTAGTCGACTTTTCAATCAATCAAGCAATCATTTTGTTTTTATAAATTTTTTTTTTCGAGGAATGCTCTTGATGTGTTTCAAAGTTGGTGCGTTTCGAGGAATACCCCGCAAAATCGCGCCAACTTCATCGCATATCCTGTCAAATATATGATAATATATAAAATATCTTTGAGTATATCTCACTGCTCACTCCAATTACTCCAACTGAGAATATTACTAGGGTCATCACGTACACCTAGAGACAAAAAAGATTCTAATTAAAAAAGGACATTCATGCCGCTTGCAATTAATATGTATTGCCCATTCAAGTGTACGTGTGGTGTGTCCCAATTTAGAATTAGAGTATCTGAGGAATAATTTATTTTATGTTAAGTATTTTCTTAATTAGAAGGCAAATTTTTATTTAATATATTATTTTCTGACAACTGTTTGTCACACATTAGTAGGCCAGACACGACATTTATCCGACAGGAATCTGATAAACAAAAAAGTAAGTATGTACCTAATAATCTCCAATCAATATTCGTCGGGACATGTATAATCAAGTGTAATGATGTCTGATAACAAATGAGTGTCGCTTCTGTATTAACAAGATAACTTTCTTCTTAGATAAAGGCATCACTTTTTGTTACAATACGATTGCCTCATAGATAATTTAATGTTCCATTGATGAAACAAAGATAACAGCAATTGTAGTACAAATTATGGAGAATTTGTATAAGGTTTATGTATGTACGAAAACTTTCAATTTATAATTAAAATTCGTTGATAGCCTTACAATTTACTGTTTTATAAAAAAAATGCTGTACACTCACCATAAAAACAATAAACTCGTGAGGCCATGCCAATTTTTCTTCGAGCCGAGTTTTCGGTAAAGCGAAACTGATATTTTCAACATGACCGACAGTTTCTCTTAACAGAGAACCATTGAACTTTATTCTATTTTGCTCGAACAATATTTTATGTTGTCTAGTTTCCATGAGCCTGTCAACCCTCAAGTTATTACCATAGATGTGACGAGGCTCGACTGACACATTCGAGACGAAATTATATTAGCACAAGCTGAGATTTTCTCCACAAAATCCTAAAGCACACGCTACGATTTGCTTGCATAATACAAAGTGTCTCCTTTTATTAGTAAGCCTGACGTTTATGGTGTATTTCTCCCAGAAACGCCATGATATTTAGTGAGGGGGGTAAATCCTGATGTAATTTTGTCTAGTCCTTGGTAATCATTATGTGTGCGTTCGATTGTATCCAACGATATAAAATCGTGTGGTGTTTATGCAATTGGCTCTTGCTTTGTATTTGTTTTCTCTTCTATACTGATTAAGTCTATTGGTATATTATGTGCATGTGATAGTAGTTTGGTTAAACAAATCGTCTCTCTAATATCTTTCACCGTTCCATTCCGTCCTCTTACAAAAATTGCATACTTTCAGTTATTATATAAAACTGCAGTCTTGTCGCATTTATTTTTTTTGTGTGCGTGCTGTTTATCCGCTTAAGAAATAGCGTTGTTACTGGTACATGAATACAGCTGTATATTTCGAAAATTGGAGTGACAATTCCATTTGTCTGCCATTAATTATTAGGACTAGTTTTGACTGTACTTGTTCACGTTATGACGTTATAAACTAAGATTAAAGTAATTTGTATTCTGATATCATATAAAACGTGCATAATTTTGACATTATACTTAGCTTAACGTCGCTTAACTTCAATATAAACGAGTCGGACTACTTCATTAAGAATTACAAGTATATTGACAAATAACTAACGACATTACCTCATAACAATGTAGTTTGCAACCACAACAACAATAAAGTCAAGTACATAACATTTAAGTACGTTCTATTGTAATTTACCGCTCGCTATTTAATTGCCGAGTCTATGAAATATGTGCCTATTATAAGTCATAATGAATACAAAGGAGCGATATGTGGAACATATTCTTGGTATCTCTCCAGGTCAGTTGGTTAGAGGGTAGTCTGACATTTTCAGTTAGTTCACGACGCCAGCTTATGGCCGTTTTATTATTGCCCCGACGGTCCCGACACTGCATTATGACGACTGCAGTTTCAAAGTGGGTCAAATAGAGGGTTTCAATTTTACAGATATAATTTAGAAGATCTAGGCTTCAGTGTAACTCACGAGTTCACGAGTGTATAACGTGATGTTATCCACAATTGCAAGCTTGATTGCTAGACTACAGGAGTGTACCCACGGGAAAGGATGGGTATGGCTTTTTTCTTTTGGCAAATGGATCGATTAGGGTTGCAAGTTCCGTAAATTGGCTATGTATTTTGAAGTGGGCAATTTTCATGAGTAGCTACGTATTGATCTTCAAAAGAGAACCATTATCATTATGACGTATACCTCGTACGTGTACTCTAGCACTTATCGTTACCGTCCATTTAACTCTGTATATTGAGGGAGCGGCGCCCGCGCATCGTTGCGTAATGTGACCAAACCCTTAGTTGGCACGTTGACAACTATTCTGCGGCATTTGTCCTGTGTTGTCGACCCGGTCAGTAGCTTTATTCCACACATCAAGTTTATAACTAGGAAGAAATTAGTTCAAAACAGAACGATTCCGCTAAACGTAGCTACGTTTAGAGTCGCTGCGTTTGTGCCGATTAATTTTATATACCGATTTCTGGTGAGTTATGTTTCCTCAATAAAGAGTCCCCGGATATATTAGCAGCACATTCTCGTAATACTAACAAAATTACGTTAGATATTAACAAACCAGAGAAATTTTATCGAAGTGTTTCTCGCAATCGTAATAGCTTTCGACACAGTTTGTACGTATTTTCACGGTGCGTTAATGTGGAGAATTTCTTTTGGATTTGTCACGGCTCCTCCATTTGGCATGCAATTTAAATAATGAGGTCATGGAAGCATATTACTTAACTTTAGAAGACCCTCACGTACCTACCGCACGTGTGGTCGGTCATCCGTATCGGAGTTCATGCAAGGAGGTTAACGAACGGGCGTTTAATGGAATAAAAACTCTCAGATAGCATTGAAAGTAAGATGATGAATGGTTCTTAGTTGACGACGCGGTTTTACGGTCTTTCGGCAGTAAATCAAGCGCGTTTCCCAGCCACTTTGTTTTAAGAGTCGTGGGTGCCGTTACTTTCGTGAATAAGGTTGAAAATCACGTGCTGTAATAAAGTAGAATCATTATCGGTGTTAATCCAAAAATAGTTTCTGAATAATAATCGAACAATGGTTACAAATGATGAAAAATATTGATTGGTATGTCGACTCGTGGATGATCATCCGGGCTGCAATTAAAAAATATTGAAATAAAATAAATAATTCTAAAACACAACAAAACTAACAATGCTGGACCTGGTAGTGTTCATGATGATTTACGTTTCCATTTCATAAGTAAGAATAAAGTGAAGTTACTGCCTAGAGACTGCAGACGTGGAATCAGCTATGCCAATTAATTTCATATTACGTTACACTGCATTTGAGGCACCTACCCAATTTTAACTTCTAATTGTGTACTTCCTTACAATTAATCAAATTCTATTGTCTACGCACAATTAAAATCCGTTACGTATGAAAATGTATGTAAGACCATACATACACTTGATATCAAATAAATGGTCCATAACGAGTGTATCAACAACGGTGTCACAAAACAGGTAGGTACAGAAGACTCGGCTTCATACAATGAGCGAAAACGCATGCACGCATAGACACGCTTCACGTACAGCGAGTGCAAGCGCACTGCGACTGGTATTCGTTTGAGATATTCGAACGTGCGCGTCTACGTGTGCATGCGCTAGTTTTCTTTCGTTGTATGGAGCTCGTCTTCTGTAACCTATCTACTCTGTGACGATGTATTGGATGTGATAGTCTGAAAGCATTTATTGGTCGTCACGACTTTCGTGCTATGTGCAGAGTGTACACTGAATCATTGAATACGGACATGTCGTGTCGGCTTAACTGTACTTGTAAGGCACCACGTGTATCCTGTTCTTTATAATGTGTCCTCTTTACATGTATTGCTTCAGATGATACACATTTGTTAATTACGTTTTGATGTCTTGTTTTATTATGAGTTTCAATATAAAGGCTTTTGTGTGATCTTTGTTATAATTTGAAACAAAATTCATAATAAGTTTTGAATTTAAGACTAGAAAATAATAATATTAAAATTAGGACTTGTGAACTTATAAAGTTGTTTTCAATTAAATTCCTACATTTTGAATTATTTAATGATTTAATTAAAATTAGGACTTTGATAAAGTTGTTTTCAATTAAATTCCTACATTTTGAATTAATTAATGATTTAATTTTAAAGTAAACAGTTGGTATTAAATAACTCATGAGATTATTTTCCTGGTGTTAAAGTTATTTTTGGTTGGTCCGTTTTGACGCTTTGCATTTTATCAATTACCTGATGGTTTACCTCTCAGTAGAGCAAAAAATTGGTGTTATGTTCAATTTTATCAGTCATGTAACTAAATTTAGTTATGTCTAGACTGTACATATTTTTAATGGTGTTTGTATGTAGCATATTAGACACACTATAACACACTATAACAGTCACAATAGGGTAGTTGACTAAGAAAATATATTTAGTCCATCAGTTAGATTACTAAAAAATATTGTATACGTATTTTTTCTTTTGTCTGGCAAACAAAAAATTACGAAGATACAGCGCTTGGAAATTTCGTATGACGTCACGCCGTGCTACAAATTTTAGCACGTTATTACGTCAAAGCCCCCCACTCCTGAACTTTGATGTGATATATCTTTGTAATTTTTTATCTAATTGATAAAACAAAAAATACGTGTTCAATATTTTTTAATAATCTTACTGAGGGACTAAATCGAATCGATTTATTTTTACCCAGGCAACATCCCTATTAGTCTATAATATTCTCACTGCTGGGACACAGGCCTCCTCTCTGTGAGAGGGAGTGGGCTGTAATCCACCACCCGAGCCCAGTGCGGGTTGGTGGATGTCACATGTCTTCGAATTTTTGTTTCTAGGACATGCCGGTTTCCTCACGATGTTTTCCTTCACTGTTTTAAGAGCAGTGTGTGTGATGAAAATAACTATAACAGTAATTGTTGTTAACCCTGTCGATGTCTTTCTTATTTTGCACATCGAAATAACTACATACGGCGATAAATATCGCACAAAGACCTTTGGAAAGAGACAATCGGCTAATTTCGGCTTCGTAGAGCGTTATCTCTGTCGCACGAAATACAAACAGTCCGGTATCTATTAGGAGCTGTTAAAACAATTATGATTTGCTTTTTTTGATAATTATTTTTATTCTTTGTGTAAAATGGTTTTGTGTAAAAAGGTCGATGTGCAATATTTATCGCCGGGTACTGTAACATATTTACCTATTCCCCTTACCAATAAACTTCAACAACAGATCAGCATTATCATCCTACAGCAGTTCAATGCTGGACATAGGCCTCTCCAGTTGCACGCCATTCAGCTCGATTCTCGGCAACTCTCATCCAGCTGTTACCAGCCACCCTGTGAAGATCGTAGCTCCACCTAGCCTAAGGGCGTCATACCTTACGTATGCGGATCCACGGTCTACACTCAAGACCACATTTACCCCAAAGGTCATCGGTTCTATGGCTGCTTACTTATTCTGTCAACAACTTTGGTTTAACATGAACAGATAACCATAGTAAAAACAGCCACATCAAAAAAACTCTGAAAAAAATACTAAATAAACTAACAACAAAATGTTTAAAATAAGCTAGTGGACCTCTCAAAGTTGCTGAGCACTCTTGTCGGAGATATTTTGCTGAAAGTTTGACCTAAAAGCAATACTACCTTGTATTTGAGTTTTCCCTCCTTTGTACTGTCACAAAGCAACATTTTCAGATGGTATTATACAACTTTTGATGTTCCCTGATTGTTTGAAAAGTTTTTGATTCCTTAAGACTTTGGTAACGTTTGCGGGCAAGCGTTTGAAGGCCGTGCTTTCATTGATTACTTGAATGGGGAGAAAATTGTTCTTCGTTCGTGATTAATTTTATTAGAAACTAGTAGCGCCTTGCGATTTCACCCGCATAAGAGTGTCGATGCCGTGGGAATATCGGGATAAAAATTTCCTTTCCCGGGACTCAAACTATCTCTACCTGTACCAAATTTCATCTAAATCGGTTCAGCGGCTTAAGCGTGAAGAGGTAACAGACAGACAGACACACTTTCGCAATCATAATATTAGTATGGATAAGCTTTATTTTAACGTTTTTCATAGTTTTAATTTTTACGAGAAAGTGATTTGAAATATAGATTCAGGTAACTACGGGATGTCTCTAACTCAAGATTGTCTCTAAACTACAGTATCAAAATAATTTATCAGATGATAATTATTCCATATTTTCTTTTGTAAACAGAAACACAAATTATTTTTTAGAAGCATAAACAATTTTCTTTTAATCTTCATTCTGTGAGTTACAAAGCTTAAATCCGCGTTATTATGAGCAAGAATTTAATAAAAAGAAATGCAGAGCGGCCATTTTTTATCAAAATTGGGTGTGAAAACTCTTCAGTTTATAATGTTACATAAATCTTGTTAACGGTTACGCAAGTAGAAAAAGCCTTTGAGAATTTAATGGTCTCCCCAATTAAGGTTTCAATACCATTTTTCTTTTGTTAATATTCTCGATAAGTAACGCGTAGAACCGTGTTGTTTATACCCACGTCCCAAAGATTAATAAACTTTATCTTGGGATTTTTAAGGCTGTAATAATTGACCTATTAGTTGCTTTTTAATAACCGGTTACCGGTTGTCTTGTGTGGATCAGAATGTTGGGCCACAATAGAGACGAATGAAAGGCAATTGCATGCAGCTGAGATGAGAATGCTAAGAGGGATGTGTTGTGTTACATGAATGGATAGAATGAGAAATGAGTACATAAGAGGAAGTCTGAAAGTGGCACTGGTAACTGAAAAGTTGTGTGGAAATCGGTTGTCATGGTATGGGCGTGTGATACGGAGGAATGAAAAAAATATCGTGAGGAAAGTTTTAAGTATGAATTTAGGAGAAATAAGGATATGTAAAAATATAAATATATAAGAGTAGGAGAAGACCAAAGAAACGATGGACTGTGTGAATGATGATAATTATGGTTGGAAAGGGGGTGAATATATTGGGATAAGGGTACAAGACTATTAGTTATTCTGTGATAGGGGCAGAAGAATGGTGATCATGATGAAGTGGCTTTAATAAAAACAATCAATATAAAAGTATCCACTCTTGAAGGAAAAGGTTTTAGCAAAACATTCATAATATTTTAAACATTTAAACTTATCTATTAGTAGATAATTTAGTATACAATATACCAACGAATAGATACCTACGGTAAGTACCTACGTTTCATTGGTCACGCATACCGAATAGGTAACACTCAGGGAAAAATTAATGCAATTAGTAGTATATTTTACACAAAACGGATCCTTATTCTACCGTTAAATGTTTTATTATAAAATAATTGCTGTGGCAACTTTCCCTCCCAGCAATAACCCGTTGTTTTTCCAATATTTTTATTCAAATACTCGTATCGAAAGGGTCGTAAAAGGTCAATGGACGATAAAAAATGATTACAAAATATAACAATACTCATTCGATATCAGAACACCTACAATAGAAGTATCTAACAAAACATTATATGGTAATAATGTAGGTCATCACACTAATATTATAAAGGCGAAAGTTTGTGGAGGTATGTTTGTTACTTCTTCACGCACAAACGGCTGAACGGATTTCGATGAAATTTGGCACACAGATTTTATAACCAGAATTAACACATAGGATACTTTTTATCCCGATATTCCCACGGGATCGACACTTATGCGTGTGAAATCGCGGGACGCAGCTAGTGCAGTGTAAACATAATCTCAAATTATAATTTATTCCTCTCTGACTGTCGCGTTAAGGCTCCTACAAACAGGCGCGACACGCGACGCGAATCGCGCGCGTCACAAAGGCACCGCTCGTAGCGCGACTTGCGGTGCCTTTGTGTCGCGTGTCGCGTCGCGCCTGTGTGTACGAGCCTTTAGTCTAGTGGTCGCAAGCGCTACTGCTAAGCATGAGGTCCTGGGTTCAATTGCCAGATCGGTCAAAATTTTTACATCAGGAATTTCCCAGTAGCATCCCGTAATCTGGATTTGTGCCCGGTTGATGGCAATAGGCTCGCTCCCTATTACATGGGGCTTAAATATAAAGGCTCGTACACACAGTCGCGACGCGACACGCGACACAAAGGCACCGCAAGTCGCGCAACGAGCGGTGTCTTTGTGTCGCGCGCGATTCTCGTCGCGCGTCGCGCCTGTTTGAAGGAGCCTTAACTGTCGAAATGTGGGTATACTTGAGTACACTTCTGCTTAACCCTTCGGATAAAACAAGCGTGATGTTATGTTATTTTTATAGATAAGTTTTTCCTTTGTAGCAGCTATTTCATATGCAATGCTTTCGAATGTGAAACCCAGTGGTTTTTATATAGCCGCCTTAGTCATGCAAAACTAATTAGAGAGCTAGCATCTTGCCACGACAAAGAAAAACGACGTGGGATTCAGTTTTCCAATAGTTCTTTTGCTTTTTGTACAAATAACAATTGGGTTTAGAAGCGATCGTCTCTTGTCATGACAGAATTCTCCGCGTGCTTTATTTTTGAATGTTATGCTTATATTTAATGTTACGCTCTGAAAAGTATTGTTATGCAGTATTGTTAAATCGAAAAATACTTATTAGAAGTTGTATTGATTGAGTAATTACACTGTCATGCGCAATATGTATAAGATTTATGAGCTATTTTAATTGGCCGTCATAAACTTAACTGGGCGTACAGAACATGACGTATTGTTAAAAATTGGACTTGATTCGTTTTGCATTACTGCACCGTGTGTCTGTGATATTATAGCAGAAAGTATCCATATATCAAGTTTTCAAATAAACTATATAGTTTATTTGAAAACTTGATATATGGATACTTTCTGTATATACTCCAGTTGATAAATAAACTTCATCATGAGATCATGACCACCAACATACACAAAAAGAAAATTCAATCAATAAAAAATTTATTAGAATAATTTATCAATTATTCTCTCTTCACAAAGCTGACTTAAAGTTAATGGTACAACAATGTCTTAGCTGTAATCAATCAATCATTGCGAATTAATCATTGATTGAATTTTCTTTGATAATATTGCGATGGCCCTATTTATATTTTGCAATACTATCATACCAAATAATATATTATGTAGAATGAAAACCAGTCAAGTTCAAAATTGAATCCTTTTAGCAATATCATATGTGCATGTATGTGGTGTATCATTTGTATGTAGTCTATTTATATTATTATTATCTGGGTTCAAGAAACGTCGCCCTTCAAAATTGCTAATAATATCCAAGAAATGTATCTGAACATTGAACTCCAAGATCTGTAGAGCATCTTCGAACATTATAAATTAAACTAATGCCTAATACAGCTTAAAGGATTCAATAGGTCATAACGTCTGGTCGTTAGTCGAGCATTTAAATCCAGGGTTTAAATCTTTCTTGCAATATCAGTGCATCTTCAGTTTTTGCCATTATAAAATGCTCCTAACGACCCTGCTATCAACGTGGTGTTTGAGTTCAGAAAAGGTCACGAAAGCCAGGGTCAGCGTTCATAGTTTGAAGTTGCTCATTATAAGTTTGACAGCTCTCTATTCACTTCAAAAACCTTTTGGAAAACGTCCAATATAACAGTGTTCGGTGGTTAAACACTTGGTTTGGCGCAGTGTTCAAAATTACTTGTATTTCGAAACTTCAATTGAATGACGAGCGAGTAACTTGTGAATATGTGGTGCCATATATGGACTGGTAAATACAAATACTTTGGTTTTATTGATCAGTACATTTCATTGACTAGGTGTATGGATATTTGCAATTATGTTTCACAATAAATTCATAACTCCATTAGGTGCTACAGCTGTAGTTGATTGAGGACTTATTTTAGTGCGTCTGTTACATAGTCGTGATTAGGTTAGTCATTGTTAAAAATAGACAATTCATCATCAATATTTTCTTGTAAAGCGTAGAATCTAGAACCTTAATGATCATCATACTTATTGGAATTCAAGGTGATACCTCCACTTATTTTAGAGGTAGGAAGTCTGCTTTTGAGAGCGACCAAAGGACCAGCTGCTGTATTAATAGGCTGGACTTTGATTAATTATTGAATACTTCCTATTTAATTTATAATAGTAGGTACCTACTGTACCTGTAAAATGTACACACTGAACAATGTACATATTTTGAAATATTGAGCGCTATCGCATACCTTGAAAATTTTCATTGCAGTGATCATTACAAAACACACACTTTATCAAATAAACTGAAGATCCATTATCACTGCCTACTTACCTTACATCGTACTCGGTAAAACGTGCTTAGTCAGCTAATGCTAATAAAAGAGCGCCGGGGTTGCTCACTGATGCGAAACACATACCTGTGCGGGGTAAGCCATAGTTGTTTAGGAAAATACAAGTGGAAACGGAATTAAACGTCACTACACAGAAACATGACGGCCAATAGTGTGTTCTGTTGAACTTGAGGACGTGTCTTGAATCAATAATAGGACCTCCTGTTCTACTTACATTCTTGGTAAACTTTAACATCAATGGATAGACTACTATATCGAACAAGATTACGTTTTAATCAACCGTCTTTTGTTTAAAATGTGGAGAAAGTTGTGTGACCTGTATCAAAACTATTTGGAACACATTATTATTATGACACAAGGAAAAAAACAAATTTTCTATTTCGAACAACACATACTTTTATGTTGTCGTTAGCTGCAGCTTTAAGGCATGTAGTCTCAAGAGACCCGTTCCACATAATCACATTTTGATGTAAAATAATTATTATAGCTTTAGAGATTATGTTTGACAAATAAGTAGGCCAAAAGTCTCTTCTTTAGTTTCCCTTCCTTACTACATACAGTTAGAATTATATCTACCAAATATCACAGAAAAGCATCCTACGTTTCTACTAAACAATTTAATAAAAATACATATAACCCAGTGCTCACTCCCATAGGTTCCATACAATACATTCTGTGCTGTACAAAATAGACAAGTGCAATACAGATGTACTTTCGTCAAGCATCTCCAAACAATACGTGGTTCCATAGGTTCAGTTCCACTTTCGCAACGGCACCACATTGTCCCATAATATTGTTATGGTAACTTTACGATGTCTGTTTGTTTTTATGACGAAAGTGGGACGACTCGAGATTATGAGGCTTGCGTACAAGTGTTAGTTTTATGGTGGGAAACTTAAATGTTTCATCTTTCGTTTATGTGTAGAAAACAAATTTATGATTTATAAAATTACTAGCTTTTGCCCGCAGCTTCGCCCGCATCGTGGTTGAAATTATCCAACAGAAAATAGGATATAAAGGATAAAAAGCATCCTTTGTCCTAAGCCAGGTCATGGTCTATTATATATGTGTCCCAAATTTTATCCAAATCCGTCCAGTCGTATTTGCGTGATTAAGTAACAAATAAACAAACCCACTTTTTCATTTATAATATTATTTACAATAAAGCTGTCGATTGTGAATTAGTAAACTATCACCATTAAATTATTATACGTATACTTACTCAATTACGCAAAAACGGCTTTGGAGGAATCTAAAGCCATTTTTGCGTGTGTGAACAAACATACAAACTTTCACATTTATAATATTAGTTTTTATGTAATTTTTGGAATGATCCATTTCAAATTATAAATATAGATAAACTTCTCCATTTTAATTTAATATTGTCGAAGCCGTCGTAAAAACGAATAAATCTTCAGTAATACCCGTTCGTTCTTGTTTATCAGTAAATCCTTCAATTGTAACGGAGCCTAAACAAAAATTACTGTTGTTACAGGGGTTCTACTTTCTGTTTCATTCTCGAATTTATTTTACTGTTTGTTTTAAATGTATTTCCATATAAATAACGAAAAAGCTTAACCATTTCTCTTTATTCACAATACCGTATGAATGCAGAGAATTTTAGGATTACATTGCCTACATAAAAATGTACTTATGTTTAGACATATATTTCGGTAGCTGTTCCAGTATTTCTTTTGTTTCAAACAACGATACAGATGTTTTTTTTTTTATTGTAGATACAATATTCCAGTTAGAATAATTCTGAAACTGCATTTGTGAACAGTATTTTCACAAAAGTTGATTCTCACAGGAAATCTTTCCAAGTTCCAGGAATGTCGTTTGGAATTTACACAAGGATAATATAATTTGCAATAATTCTCGTAATTTGATATTGTGGTATGGGTTGATTCTCTTAGCTGTAGTTTATTTCTATCTATTGTTATACATATTTATGGTTCTTTCCGTGGTAGCAAATAGGTTTTTGTGGTTTACCTGAATATAGGTACAGACAGAGATATTTCTAAAATGGGCATATTATACTAAAAAGTAGGTTAGCATTAAAATGAGTTACTTTATTACTAGTAACGTTTTAACTTCAACAAAATTGTAATTTTATCGTTTTTTTGTTTCAGGTATGTTTCTTTCATTTGTCAACAAACTTCAATCAAATTCGATCATTGAAGACTTCAAGGGTATGTCATCTCGTTCTTTCTAAATATTTCCATACATTTAAGCAATATTTCATTTATCTCGATTACTCCTACGAAGTCGTAACCCATTTCAAGCCGACGGATACCGTCTCCCCTTATCACGAATAAAAAATATTTCCATAAAAAATTATGGTCATAAAGATTGTTAAGGGGGAAAAACGAACTTGTATCTCTTCTAGCTCCTCTTGTAAAAGCGTGAGTTCAGGGGACCGTTATATGCAACACAAGTTTATCTATAGATACTCGATACATTACTACACATAGGTACAACTAAATAAAATTGAAGTTGGTACCTGTTTGTAATGTCAAAATAATAGCTTTTTATTTAATGTATAAGAAAGTGTAAAGGCTCGTAGACACAGGCGCGACGCGACACGCGACACAAAGGCACCGCTCGTTGCGCGACATGCGGTGACTTTGTGTCGCGTGTCGCGTCGCGCCTGTGTGTACGAGGCTTAATACGGTAATTTATAACACAATAATATTTTTATAATTTATGTCTGTCTGTCCGTTTGTTCCGGCTAATCTGCGAAACGGCTGGATCGATTTGACAGGACTTTCACTGGCAAATAGCTGATAGCTGAGGAGCGACTTAAGCTGTTTTCATTTTAGGAAAAACAATTAGGGTTCCACGCAAAAGAATTAAACCTATGAAATCCAATTTGTTTTCCACATGTTTTGATACGCACACGAACAAAGTTGCGGGCACAGTTAGTTCTTAATATTATTAACCTTATTTTTTATAATGTCTTTGATAAAATTTCCTTACAACACCAGCAACAGCTTTCTAAATTATTTAAATATAAAAATTCCTGTGTTGTTTATTTCTTGTGTATAATTATAGGTTTTACAACGATGGTAGGAAAGTTGAAAATTGTATGGCTTCTCTTCAGATGCTGTTATATTGTCGAAGACTGAACACACCAATATTCCGGTCAGTAAGACACGCGATATAACGTGCACACATAAAAACACGCAATTTCTTCAGTAGCCATATTACTTGCTACAATCTAGAAATTACTGAGCAATTTTCATGGCAACTATGCTTTATTAGTGTTGTTAAACACATAAGTTTTTGATAAATTGCTGCAAAAAACGAGTAAAAATAACAAACTGTTTTGAATGGTTACAAGTTCCGTGCGTGTCTTTATAGATAGACTAGCTTCTGCCCGCGACTTCGTCCGCGTGAAATTTCACCCTCCCCTCATTCACCCTATTAGGGGTGGAATTTCTAAAAACCCTGTCTTAGTGGATAGGTACCTACTCTTCACAAAGAACACACCCTCAAATTTCATGTCTCTAGGATCAGTGGTTTAGGCTGTGCGCTGATATATCAGACGTTTCACCCGCGGTAATTTCAGGAAAAAACCTACTAAAAACTTTATTACAAAAAAAAAAACAACAGACTTCCAAAAAAATCCAAAATTAAAATTTCGAAAGTCGGTGTCAAAAAACGAAAATACAGAACCAACGACACCGACTTCCGAAATTAAAGTTATTTTTCACTTTGTAGTATTTTTTTGGAAGCCGGTTGTTTTTTTTTTTTTTTGTTAAAACGTTTTTATTTTTCACTTTTTAGTTGTGTTGTACCTGCCTACCCCAAACAAATTCATATAACACTACTTGGTATGTGAATATCAGTGACAGTAAGCTATTGAACACATCTGCCTACCCCTTTAAAAGGTACAGGCGTAATGTTATGTTGTGTGATTGCGTAAACAATGCATACATATGCTATAGCAGCAATCGCGGTTGATTTGCTGGCATTTATTGAAGAGTTTCGTTGTCTGTCTCCGAAACTCATCATCAGATCTTTATGAAATTTAAATGGGACCATTCCGGAATAAACCTATTTCGAACAAAAAAAAAATTTTGCAAATCCAATATGAGGGAGTTATGCCTGAATATACATACAAAATAAAAAATAGAAACATCCGAATTGAGAACCTCCTCCTTTTTTGAAGTCGGTTAAAAATATATTCCATTACTTTAAGAGTATTACTTAAGATTATTACTTATACATGTAAACTATGCAACTATATTACTTGTAAACTATGCAACTCCTAAGATATTCATTGAAATCAAATGATGTCAAGGGCAATTTAATTCAAAATTAAATACTTGTGATGAATAACGTATTTATTTTGATAAGAATTAATATCATGTTTATAAAAAAACCTTCGCAAATAATGCATTAGTTTAGAAGAAATTTGATTACCATAAAAAAGGTTATAGTGAGTAAACCTTAAAAGATAGACATTATGCTGTCGCGGACTTTTTTTTAGAACTTTTAAAGGGAAACAATTCCATCATACATGATTTTTGCGTAACTTCAACCGTTTACGCAGCGTACGCAACGAAAGCTCTCAAAAGGAATATATTTTTCCCGTTTTTGCATCATTTTTCATTGATGCTCCGCTCCTATTGGTCGTAGCGTGATGTTATATAGCCTATAGCCTTCCTCGATAAATGGACTATCCAACACAAAAAAAATTTTTCAAATCGAATCAGTAGTTCCTGAGATTAGCGCGTTCAAACAAACAAACAAACAAACAAACAAACAAACTCTTCAGCTTTATAATATTAGTATAGATAGATAAAACGTTTATTCAGTGCAACAAAAGACACGATACAGGTATTAAAAACATCAAAAATGGTGAAAAAAAAATGAAAAAAAGATAACACTAGAAACTGCTACAGTAAATTCCGTTTTATTGTGATTTATTTCTTCATAATTAATTGCATAACTATAGGAAAAAAGTTATTTCCTGAAGATCCAGCTTGTTGATAGAGCATACTCGTACAATAAAAAAAACTACTGGGCTAACTTAAAAAAAAACTTAAGAAAAAAAAAACAAAAAAAATGTTGCCACGTTCGTGCAATTATTTCCGTCATGTAGCTTCGCTGGGTGAAGGTCGAAGCTATTACGTCAACTTGATGTGTCTGTAGGTTTTATGTCTTATTTTAACTGACGGGTGCATAAAACTGTCCCCTTTGTTTAACAAATTAGTCTGCTGAATGACTTTATTTCTGTACTATTCTCTCTCTATTCTAACCTTTCGTAACTTTTGTGATAACTACTTGTAGTTATCACAAAAGTGTACTGTACGGACTTTAATTTATAAATGTATAGATTCACAATCTATACGTCATATTATAAACAAGCTGCGCCCCGCGGTATCACCCGCATAAGTTTCTATCCCGACCGAATATCGGGATAAAAGGTATCCTATATCCTTTCCCGGGACTCAAACTATCTCTATACCAAATTTCATCTAAATCGGTTCAGCGGTTTAAGCGGACACAATTTCGTATTTATAATATTAGTATCGATTCAACTCCGGAACGTTGATGTAAAATATAAATACAGCATTTGATCGAATAGGTGCCTATCTACTTAAAAAATAAATCAATTTAATAAAATATTACGTTTTCATGTAGTGCATAATCTCATCCTTCGAATATTTAGAGTAAATCTTTAGCTAAGTAACTTCAAAAAATATTATAATACCTACTTACGTAGGTAATTGTTTTTAATATTTTAGTAAAACACTGATAGAAATTATTGAACGTTCACAGTGTGAAAAGGGTTAGTTATATTATTTTATCTAAACTAATATTATAACGAGAAAAGATTTGATTTTTCGTATATATTTTTTTGTTACACTTTCACGCTGAAACGGCTGAACGGTTTTGGATGAAATTTGGCACATGGGTAAACCATGACCTGGATTAGAACGTAGGATAATTACGATATATTTAATTATCACGTTCAATAATATTTAACTGCAGTACCTAGATAATATTGGCAAAGAAAATATTTATGGTTTAACCTACATATTTATGGTTTAACCTACAGACAGACATTTCATAACAACCTCACACACAAATACACAACCTCTACGAAAGACGAAACCCAATATTTCACTTCCTAATGATATAGATTTCTGTTTAAACCATTATGAAATCACTGCACTGATTTATTGAAGTAATAAATTCTCTTTCACGCAAATATTTAGTGCTGAACGCTGTGAAGCATATTGTTTGTGCTTCAAGTCGTTTTCGACCAATTTCGCTATTCATTTCATTAATTAAAACATTTCATTTTCACATGGCAGCTAATTACAGGCAGGTTTTATGTCAATATGCTTAATTATTTGAATTGAATTGTAAGAGATTTTATTTGTTATTAATGACAAAGGTAATTAGATTTTATAATTATAATCAAAGGGAACGTCTCCTTTTTATAAATATTACAGAGGGATAATGCAGGGGGGAATTAAAATAAAAACATATTTGATACAGAGATAAATTTAAAAAAGTTTAACATTGTTTATCTGTTTGTTATGCCATCAAGGCCAAATTCCTGTTTTTCCTAAACATGGCAGATGAATTGAAGTTGAAACCCAAGAATTTCCGAATAATGATAAAATTCTGTAAGATATTTTCGCATGGACAGTCCCACGCCCTATTCTAGATTAAATTGGGCATATCACTTACATCTCACCTTATATCACACGTCATCCATTGAGCACTTTGTTTTTACGAGGTAACAACATCTCTCCATCCTTCCTATATTGATATTGGGATGAGATGAGAGACAGGTAAACATCGTGTCAGCTGTATTGTATCATCTTGTGTAAGTTGTAAAACTCAGCTCAGATAACCGGGAAACAACATGGCTGCCAAACAATTTAATTAAAATATGGCGGGATAAAAAGGAAAAGTAAAAAAAAAGGTTAATTATATTTATTTAATAACGACTCCGCTTACTGTAATTATAATAACTAGAAAGCTTTATAGTCTGACCGTTCTTCATGGTCACATTCTAACATAATGTGTACACATAATGTGTACTGTCACGTACCATTTTCAAACAAAAACGCGCCATTTTCTATGTTTTCTCTTCTCAGTTGGTAACAGCGAAAGTGCAATTTAAACAGTTATTAGAAAGCATACTTGGCAAATATCGAAGCAAATGGATTGTTATCTGCTTATAAACATTGGCTTGTAATAACTTGACCATGATTTAAAAGTATTGCTACTGATTTGTAGACTCGTAACACAGAAGATTGTTTTGAAAAGTAATCGTTATTTAAAAAATAAGAAGTTCCTACCTATGCAAGAAGCATTTAGGGGAATAAAATTGTAAGTATCGGAAAACTTCATAAGTAATGTCAACATATTGTCGGCTAATCAAAGCCTATTTATATACTAAGTTGAACCTTTGGACACTTCATAGATTTGTATCTAGATAAATGGATGAGTTTGCGAACATCGCTAGCTGAATGACATTTCGGCCTTTGACATCCATAAAGTCTGTGACGATGAAAAGGTCACCTATCTACATGCATACAAATAAAATCCTTGGAACCGGCGCTGTCAAAGGGGAGAGCTAGAACAAAGAGAATTGCTGCTGGATCTTTGCTTCATTTCCAAATTCTTCAAGCGAATATACTCTAGTTTTATTTTAATACCCCAACTTATTCGAACCTAATTCTAAATGAAGCATCTGTAAATAAATCACTAATTTGAATTAATACATTTAAGGACACGGTTTCATTTTACGAATTCAGTTGTCTGAAAGACGGGGTCGGTTGCGAAAGAGATCTTTCTTTCTGCCCCTCGCTCGATAAAAGTTCATTCAAGCGTTGTATACTTCTGCGTGATTGAACTTGAAGGAAACGGTACTTTGTTTTGGATGCCGATGTTAATTAATAACATGGAGATACAATTAAAATCTTCTGACAGATTTATTAGAAAATATAGTTCTATTAGCGCCTAATAATTTAAAGTCGAGTTGTCAATACCGGTTCCGTAATCAATTGTATTTTACGATACTTGATTACTGCTGAACAGCCAAGTTATCGGTACAATAGATTACCATTAAACTGTATCTATTAGTAACACTATTGACTTTATAATGAACCTTATGTCGGCCACTAGCCATGCTCTGTTACAAACGTTTGATCTCATAATAATGTTAGAAAAAAGCGGATAATATCCCGCTGTTTACAGCGAACTCGTTTCTTATTAAAGTACGTAGCTCATTAAGAAAACACTTTCTACGTTGTATAGTTTTTTTTTAGTTTAATGAGTCTTATTGAGACATTGTTTGGTAGGTACCTACTGCTACTACAAAAAAAAAAACAATTTCAAGCAAAATAAAATAAATTACATAGAGCGTCTGAAGATATGGAATAAGACAAGAATAAACATAAATCCCCAATCGTCACAACCTGCCCGACACCGAAAGATTCGTAACTTTCGGATAATCTTAGTAAATCTGGGAATGTTCAATCCTATTCTGCTGTGTTCTTGGACCTTCATTAATATGTATGAGACTGGAGTAAAGATTGTGCTGAAATTCGGACTAGAGCGCGTTCCGATGGCAATAACATGACTGACCCTTGTCAGCAAATGGATTCCGTCGAAAAATAGATGGTGTTGTACTCATTTTTAGCTTGCATCAGACCTTACATAAATCCTGGAGTCCCTCATACATCTCTTGAGGTATAAACGTGGTGGAGACACCCAGTCCAGTCCAGTTATTTATGAGTGTGGCAATAGACAACAGAAATACGATTAAGGGCTGATTTTTCAAACATCTGACAACTTTATTCGAGGAATAATTTTGCAATTTTGACAGTTATTTCATATAAAAACTGTCAAACGTCAATTTTATTGATCGAATAAAAGTTATCTGGCGTTGGAAAAATCGGCCCTAAGTTATTTATTTACCTATAACTATATTCTAAAATCACTTCTTTATGTTGTCAACAACTATGGTCAATTTGTAAGAGTTTGATGTGAATAATTTAAAACAAGTCTTGTAAAAAAATATAAATGTGGGACCTTGGACATCGTCGTTTACATAACCTTCAAATAAACGTCAGTTAAGATGACACAACGTTGAATAGATACCTCAACTTTTTTGTTACGCGGTAACAGTCAACAAAGGTGAGCACGACAAAATGAAACTTGTAGGTAGGTACTTGTGAAGCAAAATAGAGCTAGTGTCAGCTAGTTTTTTCCTTTATTCTCACACTGAACGGCATGTATAGTAAAATCACACTAATATTACAAAGGCGAAAGTTTGTGAGTGTGTGTGTTTGTGTTTATATGTTTGTTACTTCTTCACGCTCAAACGGCTGGACCAATTTTGATAAAATTTTGTATGGAGGTAGCTGACACCCTGGATTAACATATAGGCTACTTTTTATCCCGATATTCCCACGGGTTCGACATTTACGCGGGTAAAACCGCGGGGCGCAGCTAGTATAACACAAAATCACGTTTGTATTCCCTGGAGGGTTAGATAGACGTGCCTCCATAGTTCACTCACATTTCGCAGCCCTGAGTCCGGATTTGCACCCGGTTGATGGCAAAATAGGCTCGCCCCGTCTTATGTGGGATTTAAACATAACTGCCGAAATGTAAGTGTATCATAAGCATATAGTAAAAATCTGTACATTTATTGAAAAAATAACCATTTAATAACTACGTGCTATGAGATGTAACTCAGTTAATTACTATGTGTATGTACTATATAGGGTACGTGTATGGACGTCGAATAATTTAACTGTTTATGAGCTAGTATCTAAATTATGGCCCGACGCACGTTCGATCCAATATTTCAGGGAAGGGGGTGTAAAGACTGCGCAAATTGAGATCAGTTTTTGAACGCGGGCCAACTTTGGCCCAAGCCTCATCATTTGAACCTGGTACCTAACTTGGAATACTTTTCTCCTTTTTATTGGAATCTTTAACCAATATTATAATCGATGAAGCAAATTCTTGACAGGGCTTATGACTTATTATGAAAAGGTCGATAAGTTTCTGCTATGTTGGTTTTATATCTACATGGTTGAACTTCGCACTATTAAAAAGGTCTTGGTTCATTTAGCTTATGAGAGTTAGTAAATTAGTGAACCAGACTACCATCCACGTAATTTTATTCACGACACTATGCTTTGAAAGATCAATAAAAATGTAGGTGTTTGTCTTATAAAAGTAATCAATAAAATAAAAACGGTAGCATTATCTGCCTAGTCTTTTCCCAGCTATGTTGGGGTCGGCTTCTAGTCTAACCGGATGCAGCTGAATACCAGTATTTTACATGGAGCGACTGCATATCTGACCTCCACAACCCAGTTACTGGATAAGTAATATGATACCACTCTGTAAGACTGGTTGTCAGACTTTCGGTCTTCTGACTACCCGTAATGACTGTCAAAGATTCACGATTGACAGCCGGGACCAACGGCTTAACGTGCTTTTCGAGACACGGATCTCGGTATGTAAAGATGGTCACCCATCCACAGACCAACCGCGGCAAGCGTAGCTTAACCTGATCGATCGACCTGTGCGGCTGTTATTATTTAGCCACGGGCCCCTCAAAATAAAAACGGTAATGTTCCAGTAAAAACTAAATAGCCATATAAGTCTGATTTATTTGCTAAGGCGCCATTTTCGAACGTTCTTTCTCCGTCGCAATTCAGCTGGCAATTGTTTATTTCCTCTTAGAATGCATCTTCATTCACTTATCATAATTATCTTGTTGGTAACACGACACAACTAATTCTTTTTTTTCTTTTTTTTTAAAACGTTGCCCCACACTAGGAATTACTCCTGTATCGTGGGTGCGTTTACAAACATTTAAATTCACATACACAAACAGCCAGACCCGGAACAACTACCTGTAGGCAATACAAATATTTGTTCCGTGCGGGAATCGAACCCGCGACACGCAGCGCAGCAGTCGATCGCTCAGCCACTGCGCCAACCGTGTCGTCAAATTGATTACTTATCATTATTTTACGATATTTTTTTAAGGGCATGCAATCTTTTTGATCTTAAAAAACAAAAATGTATGAACGTAAAAATACTAAAACAAGTTAAAAGAAGAAAAAAGTTATTTTTTACTGTATCATTATTATTGTTGTTGCTGGTCATGTTGTGCGACTACGCTTTGGGTGATAGTCAGGTCGAAACTTATAATTTGAACCTAGTGATATACTTACTGTGATTATTGCCTGTTGTAGTTGCCTTGTGAATAAATAAATAAATAAAAATTATGTAAAAATTTCCGCAAATAGAACAAAAAATATAAATATTTAAAAAATTGAAAAAACCCGAGACGGTTAAATGTACTAATTGGAAAATGATAAAATAATTTAAAAACCCCCGACTTAAAGAATTTAAGACTAAAACAGATAAACTCATATGGCAGTCGGGGGACCTCTTAGAATAGAAGGTGTTCCACAGAACGGTCACACACACAGACACGTCAAACTTATAACACCCCGTCGTTTTTGCGTCGGGGGTTAAAAATACATATGAATAAGTAAAATAACTTCAATAAATTCGCATGGCTACCGAATTGTTTTGTATTTAACATAACGCTGAGAAAGCAATATATTTATGGTAACGTTTATGTTAAACCTAACAAAACTGGTAACCAATGGTAAATAGGATAAATAAATAATTCCAGTGATATTTATTATTATTTTCTGTTAGTGTACCTACACAGTCGGCTTGCTTCTTATTTAAACAAACCAATCGTCGTCATTGTAATCACTAGAACAGTAAATATTACTGGCGCCGCTTTTGGTATAAAATCAACAAATTAATAATGTTGTCACAATCTTTTGGAAAATTACCAATCACCTCAAACCGTTCTTTATAATTATAATTCTTGTACATTAATCTAATAAGGAACTTAAACAAGTACAAACCGTAGTAAAAGAAATTGATATTGCTAAAAACACTTACGAAAAAACTTTTAAAGTAACTTAAGCAGACTTCGCTCACAAAGATGTCTAAATTAATAAACTTAAACTTGCCTCAGTCTTCTTCATTTTATTTCGTCCCACGATAAAGTGTAATACGTATAAAATGTGAAAAAAAAAAACAAGTGCATCGGAGCACTTGGGCTAAGGGCTTCCGCTTGGCAAACTTTTCAATCGGACCACTTTCCAGTGGGGCAAGTTTATCCTTTGAGACTTTGTACTCCCTCCCTCCCCTATTTTGGTAACCAAATTGCACGAATAACAGCTATGTAGAAACAAAGCTTTGATCTGAACTTTGAAATATTTTTTCGAAACTTTTCACAAAACTATATTCACATTTCTACATGATATTGTAATTTCGATTAAATTCAATGGAAATTCGCCTACATTTGCAGACTAATTAAGCATAGTTGAAATCAAATCTTGCTCGTGTACCTTTATTATTACATTTAAGTACGCCTGATGGACTATTTCGGAGTTTCGGATTCGTAGTTCCAATGACCTTCGATAGTCTGAATTTTGATGCTGATTTAGTAATATTTTATAAAAGAACTTACTTTAATAAATTGAATTTCGAAATGTGCTCTTTTAGTACTTATAGATTATTAAAAATAAAATATAATATATACTTATACGTATATCCAGGAGGCAGTGACCTTTTACACTTGTGCAATGCAATGCTTTGAAACCCATTTTAGATCGTATATTATTCATATGCACAAATAATTAGCAAAATTATTCACAAGAGACTGCTCCGCAGTGTTGTAGTTTAATTTTTATTGCTGTTTCGAAGAACGAGCAATATTCCAGTAATAATTAACGTCTTTTGTATCGAGAATGCCAGTAACACATAATACAATTTATAGAATTCCCATATGTATTGTGTATTGTGGCTAATATAATATGCAGCAACTTACGGTAACTTTGATCTATCTCCGCAAGATCCTGTGGGACTATAATGTGGGCGGAAATAATGAAATGCTATAAGTTCGGTGCCTATGTATCATTACTTTCCTGTCTCGGTCCTGTAATATTGAAAGGGAAATGTGTAAAATAAAAGTACTCCACCGAATGTACCTCTTTATTTCATATTCTGTACGTAGACCCTTATAAACATGAGATCTTTATAGGACTTAAGTATGCATGGTTTTGTCAGTCTCCAGGCATAGTTTGTGAGGGCACATTTATTACAAGGATGGCATAAAATATGAATGGAATTTTGTAACAGTTTCATATTGCTCAGTGCTAAAGTTTTTCATTCGCAACTCATGTATCTTCGACCAATTGAGGACAAATTCAAAAGCATTTCCACATTTTAACGTATATTTACGCGTTTGTATCATCACTTTCATTTATGCTCCATATACTCAAACAGATTAAGAAACTCTTTCAAAGCATTTTTCTCACAGTGAAAGATTTGAAACGTTGTTGTTGCTATGTTGTTAAGTGTAAAAATTTTACTGTTTACAAATGCGTTGTCCGCATTTTTTCACATAGTGTCTACTACTTAAAATCCGACACTTTCTTCTTCACAAACAGTTTGCTCTTTACATTTTTTGTTCGCATTCCGCCAAACAGGTCATTAGGTACAAAACGAAACACTCAACCATTGTTTATTTTTCAACTTGAAACGTTTGTCTTTTGTTTCAAATAACCTCGTGGTCAGACTTTCCTTCATTCATTAACTTTTCTGGAGACAAGTGGAAATTCGTGTGTAGCTTTTCCACTCGAAGTTCCTAGATTGAATCTGAACTCAATTTTTACTCGGCTATGGTTTATTTTGCAATGCGATCGTTCTCAAAGCGGTTCCAGGATGGTTTAAATTGGACAGATAATGAGGGAGTTTCTTTTTACGATGTTTGTGATTGTACTCCGCGTGTATTTAGATGGCACCAGATTGTTTTAAGTTTATTATGAACAAGATTTATTCGAAGTAATTTTTCGAGTGTATTGTTTTTGCTTACAAAAGAAGAGCGGAACGAAGTCAATTACGTACAAACTACAAAGCTAACCAAATAAGTACATATTGTGTTTTGTATATTAAATAATAATAAATTGCAGTGTTAGCCGGAATTTGAGATCCGTACGAACCTCATTCGTGTATGCTTGCATATGCATTACATTTTTTTGCGCTTAATAAAACTTCCAGTTTCTATTATTTCATAGAACAATTAAATTAAAACATATCTGAAGCGACCTAGGTGAGTACTATATGTAAATGTTCCCGTTATCACACCTATTTTCCTGGTACGCATTTGCTATCGGTCGAGTTATATACTCGTCAACACTATGCCACAGTTTTCGTGCCACCATTTTCCTCTGTCAATTCAGTCTGAACGTACGCATTGTTTCAAGAACGTTTTAATTCGGTAGTGCGTTTGTTATTTAATCAGTGTATTTGGAACTTTTTTAGGAAAGTGATTTGACTGAACTTTCAAAAGCAATGGGACTTAAATAGTTTTTTTTTTATTCTGTTTTTGTGCGAATAATGTTTTCAACGCGCAGAAGACTTTCGTTAAATACTTTGGTAGAGAAAGTTCTATCAAAAAGAAGGGACTCAAAGGATTCTCCACTCGCCTCACCTCTGTCCGACGAGGTATTTATTTTTATTATTTTTGTTTTCAATAATCAATATTATTGCGTTAATAATAATGCGTAAAAATGTTCGTTTGGCCTTGAAAATCGCCAATGTTATCGACGCCTGATTACATTCATGATTTAGGCTTTCGAGTATCACGTTACGAAATAGTCTGCATTGGCATTGATGAGATAAAATTCATTTGTTATTGGTATTTAATATGGCCAACGCTAACAGTTTTACGTTTGTTTTGTAACTACTACTCGACTAAATTAAGATGTCGCTTTATCAATAAGTGGTTTGGCAGATGTTGCGGCCACCTGCCAAGAGCATTATTTACTGGCGGCGCTCGCGCATCGTAAATTTGGTTGTTAGACTGCGTCAGGGCTGTCAAATTTGATTTAGAATGTATAATTTTTCGCGATGTTCAGTAGCGTCCTGTGAAGTAGGTATGGTTGAGTATATTTAATTAGGTAACTTCTAAACACCGGAAACTTGTTCGTATTTGTATGCAAACTCTTGCGAAAACGAGTAAGGTTCCGACGCTTATCGCATTCTCAATACATTTTTAAACTGTCGTAAATTAGGTTAAAATACTGCCAACTCGCTCACAGTATTATGAAACTTCGTGATTGTTAATTAAGGAATATGTACTTAGTGTTCAGCGGTGCTATTCTGTAAAAAGATCACAGTGATAACTTAGGGGAAGTGAGCTTAAAGTGAGCTGTCATTCCACCTGATGCTAGTGATTGACACTATTGACCACTCACTTTAAGCTCACTTCAGATTTTTACAGAATAACATTACTGTATGTACTTCTTCTTCTTAATGTAGTTTGTCATAAGTATTAATATCATGGAAAGGAATTAAGGTTTTTGTTGGCTTACATGTGACATTATTAGTAAATGTAAAGTAAATTATGATCACAATCGTAATACTTTTTGGTACAAGGTTGTTTACCTGCCTTTCTATGGCAATACAATACCTACTCAATAATATTTTAATTATTGACGCAGATAGGTACCTACGTATTGTGTGTTGCAGTTGCGTTCTGTTGCGTTAGATGAAAAAACTTATCTTTTCAAGCCACTATCATAGCTAATATATTATTTGGTTTCATTTATTTCATCGTTGGTCTAACTAATAGGTTGGAATAATTAATTTTATTATCTAATAGCTATCTTATCAAATTAATAAGCAATATACACGATGACTCTCCCTTTCAATAGTGTATTAGGAAGTAGTAGGTACATTTAAGGCTTCCGTAGACAGGCGCAACGCATCAGTGTGTCGCGATTCTGGAAGAACAATTTCTATGAAATTTTTGAAGTGAAAACTTCTTTAGGCGTTTTGGGCATTTTTTGAGGTGGGAAAAAACCATTGAACTCGCGCCACTGTTACCGTAAGCGATACTGCGTGTGTTTGGTTTCTAAGACGATTAAAAAAATACCCGTTTCGGATATGTTCAGCTATCTTCAGGATGTACTCGGTTTTAATGTATATCCGATATGTCAGTGAGTGATGGTAAAGTATTCTGTTTGTGTTTTGCTTTCACTTCTGTCGGCACTCCCAGAGTGACACTGTTTCTTATAAAAATTGTCTACTAGACTCGCATAACGCCTGTCTGCGGGAGTCTTTCCCCATGCTATAAATTGGATTGGCAACCGATAACTCTTTTTACTTCACCCACAGAAATGTTCCTGTTTCAAATATTGGCTACAGATAAAAAAAATAGAATAAATTTTCAATGAACTATCTAGTAGGTATCATTTACTCATGATAGTAACTAATAATGAAAAAGTTTAGGAAGCTATCAAAGTACCTGTGATGGAACACGCACATATCCTAAGGTGCGATCGATATACACTGAGTGTCTGAGTCAAAATGTCGAGTTCATCGCCATACGATACGGCTGATGTATTACAAGGTCAGCCAACCTTCATGCTTTCAATGTACAGTCGGTTCAAGAGTTAGGTGTACATAGTACAATAGATAAGTGTAATATCAGGACGAACGAAACTTTTTAGGGTTCTGTACCCAAAGGGTAAAAACGGGACCCTATTACTAAGACCACTGTCCGTCTGTCTGTGTCTGTTACCAGACTGTATCTCATGAACCAT
This sequence comes from Luperina nickerlii, assembly GCA_963855955.1. Taxonomy (NCBI): domain Eukaryota; kingdom Metazoa; phylum Arthropoda; class Insecta; order Lepidoptera; family Noctuidae; genus Luperina; species Luperina nickerlii. Next base: position 10,946,881 of record OY979681.1, on the reverse strand, counting down.
GATAACTAGACAGTTGAAATTTTCACATGTATTTTTGTTGCCGCTATCACAACAAATACTAAAAACAGAATAAAATAAATATTTAAGGGGGGCTCCCATACAACAATAGTGTTTTTTCGGCGTTTTTGCCTTGTGGTCCAGAACCCTTCGTGTGCGAGTCCGACTCGCACTTGGCCAGTATTTAAATTATGATACGCAGAAGAGCAATGACTAATACTGGACAAATTAGCCCACACACCCTCTGGAATAAAAGTAGCTTCACAAGTTAGCTGCCTGTAGACTTATTTATTTTGTTGATTGTACCGAAGTACGATAAAGGGTGCCGGAGTTCTAATCCTTTTGCGTTTACATGTCTATTGGTATTGTCAACACAACAACTGTTACGATGACATCATGCGAATGGAAATGTGTGTTCACCTTGCCATGGACTAGATATATCGGTAGCAATTAAATGAAAAACTATACGACTCGACGGCGTCTTTAAAATAGTCTTTTTTTTTTGTTGATAGCCTATATTATGTTCCACTGCTGAGCAAAGGCGTCTTGTGCGATCTCTGGCCTTGTTAGCCCTGCAATAAAAAATGAAAATTGATTAAGTCTTTAAGGCATTGAAAATTGATAAATAAATTGAATAATTAATGCAAATGTAGATTTTGGCTTCAGTATTTCAGGAGGCGTGCAAAGCATTTTATGTCTATCAAAAAGGACCTATCTACATTAATATGGTTGAAAATTAATTGAAGTAACCTTGACTCCAAGCAGCGACATTTTATTACCATTACAAATCCTCTCGGGTCTTGAACTACACACAACGGCGCGTCAGAATTGATATCGACTCATTTTTATTATGTGGCAGCCTTGACTTAGACTGAATGAATGGTTTATTTTGAAAAATTATGACAATTTTATTAACAACAGCAATATTACTTATAACTTTATGAAGATAATCAATCGTTGATATTGTTTTGATTGTGGGAGATAAGAATTATTAGGTGCTCATTTTCATGGTGCAATATTTAGGAACATTTTGAGCTGAGGACAGATTCAGAAGTCTGAGGCAGTATTGAGAACTGAGAAGAACTAAGAACTTCAGTATATAATTATATACAACGTGTAACCTAATTAACGCAAGACCTCACACACCCCAATTAGAGTATTAAGTTAAAAGCATAATACAAATTATGAAAACATTTTTTTAAAGCGATAGCTATTTAAATTGTCTTGACTCTATCATTACTTTATGCATTTAAAATTGAGTCTTATTGCATTGAAAGAAGATTTAATTTTCTTTGGCTCAATGCTTTGGCATTTGGCGGTCATTATGGCAAAATACATCATTTTTGAAAAAAATACATATCTACAAACTTACCGAAATTGATTCAGTAATCAATTATGAACAAACTACTTTCAGGTCTTGCGTTTATTTTGATACGCCTTGTATATTTAATTCTGAGAACGATGCCCGTGCTCAAGCAGTTATCTCTGCACCATATTGCGTAACGTAACGCACAGTCGATAACAATCTGGACGATTTTGGTGGATATTGCTAATCGATTGCTCCATATGTTAGAAAAAATTGTCAGCTCAACAACGTAAATAACGCAATGAATGTTGTTGAGCTGTCAAATAACCATTGTTACTGTTAGTGTATTTCGCAATTACCCCGCTGTTCATAATTGGCGGAGTTCGTGCTTATCTGAGAGAGAGTGGGCCGTAATTCACCACGCTGGCCTAGTGCGGGTTGGTAGATGTCACAGGTCTTCGAATCACTTGTTTCCGAGAGGGGGTCTATGTCCTAACAGTGGGAACATCACAGACTGATTATGATTCCTTATGCTTATCTGTCCTCAAGTCTAAATTTAAATCCGGTCTAGAATATGCGCCTTAAAATTGTACTCACATTTTTATGCTAGCCTCAGTAACCAATGCACAACTAAAGGCTCCTTCAAACAGGCGCAACACGCGATAAAATGCGCGGAAAAGGCACCGCAAATCGCACAACGAGCGGTGCCTTTGGGTCGCGCGCGATTTGCGTCGCGCGTCGCGCCTGTTTGCAGGAGTCTTAAATCATGATAGTGTTCTTCTACATGGTTGTACCTACTTTCTTTCACTGGGTGTATTCTCCTCTTACAATACAACAGTTTGACATAATATGCTTGTGGCTTTACCATAGTCGTTTTACTTTCTCTATAACGTTCCGGCCATATGGCTTGGTCATTGTTGCTATAACGACAACGACAGTTGCCCACGCGCAGGTGTCAGTAGACAGCTGTTATTGGCTATACGATACTTATCACCCCATTTTGGTTTTTTGGTTTCGTGTCCCGACCGATAAGATTCGAACTCATATTATATGTTTGAGTTGTTTTAGGACACTTATTTTAAATTAATCAGCAGACTTTTCTCGGCTGAAAATGTTGATTTCATCAGTTTCATGTTAGGTGTATTGGCATGTGCGTACGACGACATTTCAAGCCATGCATTAGCATCCAGTATAAGCTGACTGCTCATTTTACGAAAAGCCTATAAAATGCGAGGTCAGCTAAAACCGGAAATGTATAGCTAGATATGTCGTCGTATGTACAGACCCCAGCACATCAAACTACATACTATAATTTGTCAAATTACTTTAATAGATTTTCAACTTTACCGCTAAAGCATAATGTTCAAAGTTGATTAGGATAATTTGACAGTTTCGGGTAGCTTGATGTGCTGGCGTTTGTACATAACATTAATTAATCTAAAATGGTTATTTTGAATGGAAAATATTACAATAATAATTGAATTAATATAATATACCTATTTATAATTTGATTGAATTGACTATCGTATATATTTATTTGTAAAAACATTAAAATATTCCTCTGCTTAACTTAGATCATCGGAAAGCCTATGTTTAGAATTTTTATGATATTATCCTGCTAGAGCACATTATATGACGTCAATTAATGGTAGGTAGTTAAAACATTGTTTTCTTATCACACAAACGGACCATAAACAACATTAATGATTTATTAGTTTTGCAATTTAATGAACCGCAGGGCATAATGGGATCTTGCAAAATATTCAACTCATTAATTAATGAAGACTACCTGGTTGTTATGAACGGAAGTGAGAATTGAAACGTGACCTATCAACTTATTTATTTTTCTTGTTGACATGTTATTCAAAATAATTCAATTAATTTGTATTGACATAACGTCCATACAATGTAGGTATCTAAGAGATAATTGAATGAAAGCCATTGTACAGTCACCAATAGAATTTTACGTAGTGTATGGTCACCAAAGAAGATAAGTAACCCGGGTCGTCGGATATATTTGTAGTATAGTAAGAAACCAATAGATGTCTTCCAATGATATTTAATTTGATAATTCAACTGTTTGTTTTCTATTAATTAATTATATTTTATTCGAAAACATCTATCAGATCAGTTTCATACTAAACTTCAATTATATCCAAAGTAAAGTTATCATAATTCTAACAATAATCTACGGGTAAATAAATAGGTACCTACAGCTAATGTAAAAAATAAGCATGTCGTGGACGTCGACATCGACCTAAAACAGACAAGATAAAGTGTTCGTGACGATAATGAGTCATTATAATAAAAATTACTACCAGTTTTATCGATAGGTATTTTTACGGTAATTGACGTATACAAAATACCTTGATTTTGTACTAGACATTCTTTTTATACGTAGGTATACAATCGCAAGCATTAATGCCTTGCAGTACGCAATATTCAAAGCGTTTTTCTCGTGAAATAAACATAGAAACTTTCAGCAAAGGTCTATTTAATTGATTTAGTTTAGTTTATATTTTCCTGTCAACCAATAATCACTTTATACCTCACTCTGAAAATGTTGCAATTCCAACCCCCAAGATATAGGCAAATGCCTAGTTTGGGGTAACCGTCCAATCTATTCTTGTGCAATGTGATTATTAGTATAAATAAATTTGATATTTCATAATAGTATGGTTTCGACGAGAAAACTATTTTCATATCACCATAGAATATCTACCAATACTTTAGGAGGAAATTGCTTTTAATTGAATCTTGCGTAAATATAAGGTATATATTTAAGCTCGCGACTGTATATATTCAATGTATACTCAAATTCTTGGCGTTAATACTGCCAGCAAATAATTTCAAGAAAACTATATAATATAATAGAATACTCTTTATTGTGTACTACACCATATAAATAACAGATATAAATATAAATTTTACAAAGGGTGACACAAAGCACGGTCTTGTAATGATCTTTTTCACCACACAGTCTCATGACATTTGGCCTAAATGTAAACAATAAGGAAATAATAAATAAAAATCTTCGCCTGTTTCATTCCACCATCGTTCCTTCTACTTCTTACGTGTCAAGAACTCGTTAGTCATACTAAAAACATCTCATTAAATATCCCTGAAATATCATCGCGATCATTCAAATTAACCAAATCGATTATTCCCATGCAAAGTTGTTGAAAAGATTAAAATAAATCAATGACATTATCGGATTTATCGGCGACTTATTGTGAGCAAATTTTATGTGAGAAATATTAATAGTTGGTTGATAAACAATTCAAAGTATTAACATTGAATGGAATTTAAATAGGGTCTGTGGTTTTTCTTATTGTAGGCTATTTTCACGTGCAAGGGACACAATGGTAAGTCTCGCAAAGGACCAGACTGTTGCTTCTTATTGCCTATCTATATATAGTTATGTACAATATGAGGCATTTGCTGTCAGGGCCTGACTCACCGTGGTAATTGAAGTCATGTTTTTGAAGGGTTGGGCAGTTAGATAGGTAGACATATTGCTACATTGGGGTCAGCTTAGAGATTTCCGGTAAAGATAAGAAAATAACAGTGAAAACGTCAAGATTTTTCCGTATTGATTTTTCCTGACTTTATTTATGGATACGATAAACGTTTATTTTAGAACAAAAAATAGTAAAGCACCTACTACTTTCTGGACGTAAACGAACTGTTTATTCAATCAACCTTGGAATAGTTTAATTATCTAAAACCAATCTCAGCGTCTGAAAATCGTTTAGATAAATATTTAAAGTGCAAAAATTAAATTTGTAATTACATGACAAATTTTTCCTTCCGAGGCACACACATTTATGGAAAATATTTTTCATACTGAATTATGGTTTTTAATAATAGTTTAGTAAAGGTATTTTAAGGATCAAACCATACAAAATTTATTTTCGAAATTAACCCAACAAGAACAATTGTACCGATATCAGCAACAAACAATGTTGTGTCCAGGGTTTTCCATATGAACTACGTTGCTATTGTGTTGTAGTTTATAAATGTATTAAAGAATAGTTAGGAAAATACTCACAGAATATAAAAATAATACTGTGATTTTGCGAACATTTTACCCTTTTATGATTTTATTACAGAGGATTTGGTTCAACAGCATTTTTCTGAATATTTTCCCCGAAGCTAGCAGCAAATGTTTTTCGTTTCAATACCATTATTTTGTTCTAGTTGTTATAGGCTCCATACCCAATGCATTTTTATTCCCCATTTGTACTGCAAGAAATGGCATGCCTAATACGGGATCGGAAAAGTCGATTTTCTTTCCATGATGCATGTGAGTACATGTAAGCCGGAGTATATCTGAATATATCGCGCTCTGCTAAGGATATTTCCAACATGCTTATCGCATTCTCAGTGTCGATGTTAAGCATCCAAGGGAATTCTGTCTGAGAGAGGAATTTAAGAGAAATTCTGTGTATTACGTTTCCGTGTTATTGAATTGCATAGCCATGTTTTATTCACTTCAGTGAACTACAAAGGGTTGTTTTGTGAGCTTTATTCTTTCAACAGTCGTTGGTTTAAGATACCTAGTTCTAGAATTGCTGTCGGGTTTTAAGGAAGGTGACCACAGCATCAGATAGTTTTGACTGCGGTTTAGTGACGTGAATCAAAAATTTCAGTACCTACCTACCTGCAGATTCTGCCATGTCTATATTTAATTTTAGAAAGAAAGAAAATATGTAAACGTAACGTGCGTTTATACGTTTTTGTTTTTTTGCTATTTCATTAAAAATGTTTTTATGAATAACGATGAACTCAGTATTCATTAATTAATGGATAACCTAAATTGCCTTATAAGGTTTGTTTGGGTTTATTTAGTCTTTATTTAGAAACATTCTTAAAATGTCCTGTTTGGTCTGGGTCTGCAGTCTTTTACAAAACCTACCTACGTAGTATTTTTCCTGTTTCGGTTGACGGCTTGCGATTTTTTGTAGGGTCATCGACCGCAGTTATTGTACTTACTTGAAATATCAGTTTAGAAAATCTGTAGGTACTTTTTGTGTGAAGTTCACGGAAATGATGGGTAACGAAATCTAAACAAGATAAAACAAGAAAAAAGTTCTTCTCAACTAACAGTACCTAGTCATGTTCCCCAAAAAAAAAAAAACATAAAATCTTCTTTTTATTATTATTAAGTATCGATATCAATCGCGTCTGCGGAGTTTAGCTAGCCAATTTAAAATAACCCTGTATAATTGGTCATGTTTGAATATTTATTACAAAGTATATAATTATAAAACTTATAAAAGTATCTCCACGATGCACTGAACACACAATAATATTATGTTCTTTTCCGTCTCTATTTACTTTGCGACCGCGTTTCAGACTACCTCAGAAGGTCATGCATTACGCCTTAATATGTGCAAATATGAATGATATCATAGCACAAAAAATGGCAAGCGTGGACTTAATATAACTGGAAATAAAGTGTCAATTACCAACACTTGAAATTCTTGATAATAGCACAGCAGATTTACAATAGCACGCATCATTTTGCCTTTTGTGCCTTTCATAGGCATTTATTTCTTTTGTGCCTTTCATAGGCATTTATTTATTTATTTATATATACTTTATTGTACACCACAAAAATACATAACATGAAAAAATGACATCAAACACTACAAAATATACAATGGGCGGCCTTATCGCTTTCTGCAATCTCTTCCAGGCAACCTTGGAATGAACAGTGATTTTCCTGGACTTAAAATGGGGCTGTCGTTGGTGCAAATATATTGTATACAATACACTAAAATAGATACACAGATATACATATACATATCCAAAATTATAGATACATAAATACATACGTACTTAAATATATAAGCAATGAAAATAAAAGAAGATAGTAGATGATTGCAGTTAGGACAACAAGATCACATTATCATTCTATACCGTCTAGAAGGTTATAAACGTGTCGATTAGAAGTGTCTTCACTTTAATCGACACGTTTGGCAAACGTATCAGTGGTCTTACCACACACCACTTAGTACACATTAGTTAGTCTTACCTTGACACAATCTCATAGTCAAATTTTACTACTAAGCAAGGGGAGAGGAGCTATGTATAGGCTAGCTAATATTGCGGTTAATCCATACTAATATTATAAATGCTAAAGTGTGTCTGTCTGGTACCTCTTCACGCTTAAACCGCTGAATCGATTTAGATGAAATTTGATATAGAAATAGTTTGAGTCCCGGGAAAGGACAAAGGATAGTTTTTATTCCGATATTCCCACGGGATCGAAACTTACGCGGGTGTAACCGCGGGGCGCTGCTAGTTTACCATATCATCATCTTCTTCTTGCCCTTAAATCCTAATTTAAGGCTCCTACAAACAGGCGCGACACGCGAAATCGCGCGCGACACAAAGGCTCCGCCTGTTGCGCGACTTGCGGTGCCTTTGTGTCGCGCGCGATTATATCGCGCGTCGCGCTTGTTTGAAGGAGCCTTTATTTGGGGTCGGCGTAACATGTCTTTTCTTCCATACTTCTCTATTAGTCGTCATCTTGGTAGTCACCCCCTTGCTAGCCATATCATCTGTCACAGAACACATCCATCGTTTCTTTGGTCTTCCCCAACATTAAAAGTTAATTGTCATAATCAAAGTGAAATCTCAACCAATCTGCCAGTGTCATTCTACCGTTCAACACGCTTTATAAACAAAATCCATAGAAATCAATAAATAATTTAACAGAGCCGTGCACGCAAAACCACGCATCATAATAACGCAAGTCTTTCATTGCACGTGAATGGGACCGATTAATTTGGTGTCAATGTACTAATCAGGGCAGCAACTGCCAATCAGTGTGTTGATTTGATTCTATAATGGTAGCTTTGTAAAGCTCTGTTTGATGAGCGATCGAAGCGCTTTTGACGCTGTATTTTTATGTATTGACGTAATGTGTACGAGTAATTTGATTGGCATTGGTGGTATAATTTTGGGTGCACTGCAGTTTATTGCTGTAACTTAATCTAATCTGTTTTTTTTACGTGCCACTTTTTTTTAACGGCTTCAAAAAGGAGGTTCTTTAATAAATAATTTGTCTTTCTCTCCCATAACAATACATTACAAATTTACAATATTATATTCGAGAATGCGTCACATTTTATCTTTAGGTTCTTCACACATTTCTAAACATTGTAGGTATTATGAATTTATGAAATACGGAACTAAATAAATTGGTAAGTACTTTTCTATTTACCCATTTCATTTGTATATAAAAGGAGTGAGTCAATAATGACTCAACGAAGTTTCCCTTCATTAAAACAGTCGTGTCTCGTCCAGTTTTGACGTAAATGATCTTTGCGGTTAAGACGATAGAAACTTTGCTCTTTATTGGACCATTGGTTTCAGGCCGTTCTTTTCATTAATTGTACGTTATGCAGACATTCAACCAACATTGAATTGACAAAAAAAAATCCAATCTGTTGCTTCAAAGTTTCTGAATTGAACTTTGTATTTTTGTAAAACTTTGAACGATAACGAACGCAACATATTACCTATGATATAAAATTTCAAAATTATGAATTTATCCGAAAATATGAGATTTTGCTTATTTAGAGGTACAAATTGATGAGATCAGCAAAGAACAAACGTTAACACGACAGGAGGCCCGAGGGGCTGGTAAAGTCTGCCCCAGTCACGGCTCTGACTCATAGGTGTCTCATTGTATCATTGCCAAGAGGCCAAACCAATCATCTTTCTGATCACGCCTCTCACCCACAATCTTATTACAAAGCAATTAGGTTCAGATTTGTTTGTCCACCATTTATCTAACGCCTAATAAGTTTGTAGCCCACGTAATAGTCTTGCAGTCTGAATAAATCGGCGCACGATGGTGTAATACCCTGAGACAGTAGCGTTTGTTTGCAAATAGAATATGCAATGAGACTTTGCAATACTTTTTCTACTGGCATTTTCTAAGCACGTTTTAATAGGCTTCCTTATATTTGAGAGAATTGTCAGTTTAAAATATTGTGAGCCTAAAGTGGTTTGTCAGTTTTCTTGTCACGTTGATCCGACTGCAGTTTAGACAAATGCTTTGGTTCCTGTTCACATCCGTAAGCAAATTAAAGTGTTCATTTGTCTTGTGTATAAAGTGTCAGATTTTTCTAGAACTGGGAGATTGTTCTGTCAAAATAAATCGTTTCCACACAATGTTAATTTCAGCTTAACACCTTCACATTATTTTGAGTTTTATTTCTTAATGTTTGCAAATTAATTAAGTTAATTAAGTGCCTTTTGTTTCATTCAACGTTATGAATTTGTCATTTTGTACGAGTTGTTATGTTACATTTTCTTTTTACTATTTATGCTTTGAATCACTTGTTGAAGAACATGTTTTTTAATATAACAAATTTCCATTGTTTTGTTGACAGCTTACATAAGTATTATGTAGATCTACATACAATATCTGCACTTGAAAAACTCCACATCTGTTCAATATTGTCTGGTATACTCTACATAACAATATTTACGTTAAACTAAATTCTTTCTAGAAAATATTACCTAAGTGGATTAATTTTAAAATTATGTAGTAGCCGTAAATAAAAGTTAACGTAAACACGTTTTAAAAATATGCACCTCTGTAAATCCAGCAGACTAAACTTAGTATGTGTAATATTATTATGCCTCCTAGCCGCAGACATATGCAGTATCAACATTTTATATAATAGAAATATTGGTGCCTTTTAGGCGTGCTAACACACTTTTCGGTAAAATACAGATTGGCAGGGATTTCGATGCTCAGACTGTAACCATGAATTTAGTTCATGATTCTGAACCCCATGAATGTGTTGAAATTTTTTTTTTCAACAGGAGTAAAAAAAAAATAGCTAGTGGTCTAGACTCATATGCTGATTTCATGGTTACAGTCTGAGCGTCGAAGTTGTGCCACCCTGTGCGCATTCGATTCCCGGCCTAACAAGCTGACCGACGACGGCCGAGCAAGTGTGTAGTACCAATTATAATATAATATAAGCATGATATAAAAATTTACAAAACCGGTTACTAAATACCTTCTTTTAAGCTACCAACTGTAAGCATTAAGGCTCCTTCGCGCGAATCGCGCGCGACACAAAGGCACCGCTCGTTGCGCGACTTGCGGTGCCTTTGTGTCGCGTGTCGCGTCGCGCCTGTGTGCACAAGCCTTTAAGGCTCCTACAAACAGGCGCGACACAAAGGCACCGATCGTTGCGCGTCTTGCGGTGACTTTGTGTCGCGCCTGTCTGAAGGAGCGTTTATGATTCAGAATGAAGTTGAGGTATAAATTAATTTAGTAATTACAGATATCAATGATGATTATGATAAAATACGTCATCGACAAAAAAGTACAATGATGTAGACGCTGGAACAGGCTTTTGTCTGACAGCCGACGCTTTTGTCGAGCCAATCGGCATAACAGTACAATCAACGTTCACGCAGTGCAGACATATTTTTGTATTGTTATATTTGTTTTATCATTATTACTAGTGTTAAATGTAATATTTACCTTAAAAAATGTTACATAGTAAACTTCTCTAATACATTTGCTATAATTTGAGTTATTAATGATATAATAACGTTTAAAATAAACCTAACACGCGATATTTTCGACATTTCCTTGTATTATAGCAGTCATGATTCGTGTGTATTATGTGCGAACGTGTTTATAATTAGACATTATTGTTATAAAACTTTTAATAATATTATGGATAAATTGGAAGTTCCAAATGTAAGTGTATTTTTTTTATTGATCTGCGATTTTAATATGTAAACCATAAATCAAAGTTTTTTGAAAAAGTTTTCTGGTTAATTTATATTTGTTATGAAAGGTTATATAACTTCAGTTTATAGGTTATAAAATTACAGTATTTTTCAAATACGTGACTGAACAGTTACAAAACTTCCGCCTAATATCACTGTATATTTTTTTTTTTTCATTCACCCGATCGATTAGACGCGACCGTACTAAAGTCTTCGTGTAGTGACCTACTGGAGGAGTTTGAACGAGTACTTTATTTCTCAACAAGGAAAACCATGGTTTTTAAGTTTAGCTGCGTTATAAAATAGTTGAATGATTGTTGTAATATTTTTAAAATCTCTTTTGCGGCTTAAGTAGGTACACGATTTCCTTATTTTTATTCCATGAACTGTTTTTTTTTATAATTTCAATTAAAAGGTTATTAGGCGTTTATGATCAAGTTGTTATAAACTTCGTTGGTCTGTAGTCGCAAGCGCTATTGATGAGCATGGAGTCCTGGGTTCAATTTCCAGGTTGAGCAAAGTGTTATTTGGTTTTTCCATCAGGAATTTCTCAGTGGCAGCCCTGAGTTTGCCATGGATTTGTGCCCGGTTATGTGCTCTGTGTGACCTTAATTCATTGCTCTCGAGTGTAGTTAGATACTTACTGTATTGGTACTTGGTACGGAACCCTTAGTCCGACTGGCACTTTACAGGTTTTTAATAAATATTCTTCTTCTGTTGACTTAAGTCAAAAAATGTTCTGCACGAGGAATATTATGAACTAGGTATATTGCCATTTGTGTATATGTTTCTCTGAAAATTCTTGAAATACCTATCTGAATTACACAGTTGTTTTTATTCGTGGAAACATAATTTTAAAAGCTAACAGTATTACAATAATAATAATATGTACAAGTATATAAAAAGGAGGGGAAATAATTAATATTATGGACTTATTTAATAATATGTTAATAATATTCTATACCTGTGTACATATACCTACATGTTAACAATTAGAACATTAATATTCTTCGCGCAGAACACGTTTTGACAAAATACTTAAGACAAGAAAAAAAAATGGAATAGGCCCGGCCCCTATTACATGGAGATTTTTTTTTAATTTTTTTAGTTTGGGAAATCATCAAATGACCCCTCGCGCTCTGGGTGGAGCGGAAGGGAAGTGTCAGACTTTTACTGACTAAAACCCACCCGTGTTCCTTCCTTAGCCCTTTATGTTCCGGGGCAGCAGTAACCCTTTCGGACAATCCCACTGACCATTACCACAGATTACTAAATAGTTACCCATTACATGGGGCTTAAACTTAACTGGGGAAATGTGGGTGTACTAGGTGTGCACCTCTGCCTAAAGGCTCCTGCAAACAGGCGCGACACGCAATAAAATCGCGCGCGACATAAAGGCACCGCAAGTCGCGCAACGAGCGGTGCCTTTGTGTCGCGCGCGATTCGCGACGCGCGTCGCGCCTGTTTGCAGGAGCCTTAAAAGTTCTCTACTCTACAGGCCTGATGTTATGTTGTTATAAACCAATAAAGTTTGCGTTTGCGGTTTGTTTAAGTCTGGGTTACGAAATGAAAGAATAGAAACGGAACACATAGGTAGATATCGATTATAGACAATGATATATATTGATTATAGATCGTAATTATTATGAAACGTGTCTATTATTGTGAAATCTGCTTTCCTTGTACATGAAACTTTCCAGTGCATTCACGAGTTATGCGAAATTGATCTTGATAATAATTTAACGATGTTTTGCATAATTTACTTCGAGGTAATGTAGGAGAAAGCAGTATCGTTTTGATAAAAATAGGTATAATGAGTCGAATAAAATCGGTTAGATTTTTCTCTATTTAATCATTTATTGGTCTTCTAACAAGATGAAAAGGGAACGCTATTGACGTGTCTCTCTCTACCTTTCCGTCATTACCTGCACTGCTGCCAAATTTTTGTATACCGTCCTTGTACCAAGAATAATACCAAGGAAAAATATCGGAAATCTTTTTTATCAAGAAACAATTTTAAACTGTTGAGTTATGTCGAATACGTGAATTTCTCGAAGACACTAAGTTTTTTTCCATTGGTTATATTGTGGGTATTCCTAGAAAAGTCTTTTAACCGAAGATTCCGGTCATTGTACAGTGGATTGACATCACTACATGCAATCTGCGATCATTCGAGCGATGAATTGATGAAACATTGCAGAGTTTCTTAAAATGAAACAAGATGAGATCTATGACCGAAGAAAATAATTACAGTAAAATAATTTTCATTCCTTTTGTCTGTTGAACGTTTTCATTATTTGATTAATCCATTTATCGATGTTAATGTATGTAGGTTACATACACACTTTGATACCACTAAGTATTAACAAATAAGGAAAGGAATATGTTATTCTATTCAATTTACATGTGAAACCTCAATGACAATAATTTGAGGATATTAATTATTATTCTTAGTTAATAAATATGTTCATCAGGTAGGTACGTAATATCTAACCAAAACTCATAATTACATGCCGGGAACTCTATTCTAACTGGATTTCAGTAACTACCTTGCTGAAAATGGTGTCATGGCTTCTGAGAGAATACAAAGCAATGCTTTATCTAACGCCGGGCCACAGCCAGCCCCTTGCTATTCAGGACCCAATATATGGTCCAAATCGAGTGTTTTGGGACCAAAGTCGAGTGGCAATTTCCATAGATTTAATCAGGATTTGTATTCAAATACATAATAGGATTAAAACGTTGTAAATCAAGTTACGGATGAGTGAGCATGAATGACGTGTCCGTTCAGTTTCCAATCCAAGTCTATTTAAAGTTACATATCACATGGCCATTGAGAGGCATTCGAACAGAATAATGTAGTAAATTACCTTTTTTGATCACCTCGTTATCCGGATAATGTTGGATTGTGTTGAATGGCATGATTAATAGAACGGCTGAATAACGGTGTATACGTCTTTTTCAACTACCTACAGTACCCGGCGATAAATATTGCACATCGACCTTTACCTTTTTTGTATTTCATACAAAGAATAAAAATAATTATGAAAAGAAGCAAATCATAATTGTTTTAACAGCTCCTAATAGATACCGGACTGTTTGTATTTCGTGCGACAGAGATAACGCTCTACGAAGCCGAAATTAGCCGATTGTCTCTTTCCAAAGGTCGATGTGCAATATTTATCGCCGGGTACTGTACATAAATATTCAGCCTTCGTTTAACACGTTCCCTGCATCAAGAACAGTAGGGCCATACTCGACGCTTGGGTTGGACTTGGATAGTATAATCAGCATATATTGTCCCCGCTGCTGAGACACAGGCCTCCTCTCCTCGAGAGGGAGTGGGTCGTAATAAACCACGCAGGCCCAGTGCGGGTTGGTAGATGTCATGTCTTCGAATTTTTTGTTCTAGGACATGCCGGTTTCCTCACGATGTTTTCCTACACCGTTTTGAGAGCAGTGGTGATTAATTAATTTACTCAGAGTAAAGCGCCTCTCTGGTTTCAAACCCAGGACCGTAAGTCGCGTCCATTACCACTGGGCCACTGCTCTGTTGGACTTAGGTGCAGCGCCTAAAATCGCAGTACTCACCGTAGCGCGTAGTGCGGCGGTGCTTTCTTATTTTTTTTCTTTCTTTCTTGCATAGGATGGTTCATGAGTGCAAGATGCATCCATACGTACATTACCCATGGCAAGCTTGGTATGTTTGATACGGGGGGTCGCGTTAAACGTGTTAAGTAGGTACCTACAAGTCGGATATCGTTGGCGTTTAAATAGCTACACAGGCTACACTCTGCATCTCTTTATACGTGACAATAAGTGATACGTGACTACTTTACGCAGACAGTGTGTACATGACATTATTTCAACGTCTGTCGGACTTCAATGTAATCAATAAAAGTTACCCTCAAATACTTAAACGACACTTAATATTTAAGAGTCTTTCGGTTGCTACAAAACACTTGAAAGTGTTCGACCATAACCGAAAACGAAAAATATACCTACAAACCATCTACATTAAGGCTCCTACAAACAGGCGCGACACGCGATATAATCGCGCACGACATAAAGGCACCGCTCGTTGCGCGACTTGCGGTGCCTTTGTGTCGCGTGTCGTGTCGCGCTTGTTTGAAGAAGCCTTTAGTTCTGGAGTCCTTCACTTTGTAATCATCCAATTTTTTTACCACTTTCTTGTACAAGTTTCTAATCGAATGCAAAGTTTGCGGTTCTAGTGGCTTTCCATCAATACAACACCTAACAAGTATGTAACAAGGCAGTAAAAACGGTGTCTTGCAGCAATTACGTGCGTATTTGAGATCGTTCGACTGCGACGCAGTAAGTTACGCCTTTCTTTCGTTACAGAGTGGACTGGATACTAAATGGTGTAATGTTTCTGTAAGTAGATGAAAAATGCTGTAACTTTAAATTATTATAAAAGAAAAAAAAGTGAATTTTCGACGGAACAGCTCAGCTGTTAACTATAGTTACAACTCAATTAGATCTAAATTCAGTAGGTCGGTAAATATGCATAGTTCACAGCTACAAAGAATCTTTAAAAAATGAATCGTAGGATGGTAGGTGTCTAGGTCTGAAAAGTTTATTTTATCAGACCAGTGGGTGGCAATAGACTGATTGGAACTAATTGGATCTCGACTATCGTACTTACTTTGGAGTAGATACTTGCATAAATAAAATATATTTTGTGTTAAAACATAATATGATTGTATCTTTCATTTTGAATACGATAGCTGTTTTTTGTTTTATTCGTTGCAGTCAAAAATATGCTGTAAACAAAACAGATGAAAAGCGTCAACTGAATAGAAATTCTTATCAAAACTAATGTTGCAGTAGCAACTAACGCTATGCAGAGAAGTGCAAAAATAAATTATGTTTTATTTCGAGTCCCCGGCAGTTTTTCACTAGTAAATGTACAGTTCGCTGGGATTGCACCGACCTTCATGAATGCCCTCGTGTGCCTATGCTCCGCATTCCCTACCTTTACCTCCGCTACCGAACGTTTTACGCCCTCTTAATGTTGGCACGGCACGGTAATTGCTGTTTGTACAAATATTTCACGAACACGAAAGTATTCTCTATGAAACACTTTTTAAGGTTCCGTAGGTGATTAAAGTTTTGTAATATCTGCGCTACAATATGACACTGTCCAGTACATCGTGGAGTTGTACACCGAAATGAAGAAAATTTCCAAGTTGATCTTTAAAGTATATGAAAAATTGAAACGCTTTAATCCAAAGTTATGGGTACAGTTTACACTACAGGAGCACGACGAAATTAAAAACGGCCGCAAACATCCTACAATTTTTTTTTATATTTTATATTATATTCTCTGTGGCACTGTATGCACATTGGCTTAAAAAGTCCCTATACCTACTTAGATACTATCTCCACGGTTTCCAAGATACAGAGGTAAGAGGATTTCCCAAAAATCCATGCTATTTGATTCGCAACTACTAAAATTCTTATCTAACGACAGTTCGGATATAAGTCGGCTTATTGAAAAACCCGCAAAGAATATTCCTATTTTTCGTCGTCAGGTGCACTCGCTGTGAAAATGGGATTTCATTTTTCTGGCGACCGTTACCGGCCTTATCGTCATGGTAAACTATGTTCTAACTTGTGATATCTTGGCGAAGGAGACCATTTAGAATATTATGAAGACGTCGATTTCGGTATTGATTACATACTCCATAAATTTTGGGATGTTTGAACCTATTACAACATCATAGTAACAGCAATATAATGTTAATTTCTGATACAATATTTTTACATTTGATCCGTTGCCAAACTAGTGGCACTATGTTCTTTAACACGCTCATGTAATGAATCAAAAGAGACATCAGTATATTACTGTGTAAAAGTTCTAGTCATTACTGTCTTCATTAGCTAATTAGACCCGAATACTGAAACGAAATTCATTTTCTTAGCCGTTTATCGCTTGTGGATCTACAAATTGGTCTGTAGTACAGTCCTACTCTTTAATGAATGCGCCTCTGCGTCTGCCGTGCAGCACTATGCTTATCAATGCTCACGCCACCTTTTGCCTGAACTTGTTTTATTATGCTCGTAAATTCGCTCGTTTCTAGGTCTCAACTCTTTACATCGTAACAGTTCAAAGGTCTCTTTCATCGTAATAACTGTGGTTATGTTCTTGTTCGTTTTATGTTCTGATTTATTGGATGAGAGTTCATTACTATTATAAAGCAACAAACGTGAGGGAATTGTTGTTATAAAATCACTGTTTTGATTCAAGTCAAAGGCAACATGAACGTATCCAAACAGAACTTCAATGTAAAAAAATCACATATAGCTAGAATAAACGAAAACGTTTTCAAACTAAATAACAGTAACGAAAATCAATAGTTTGCATATAGTGGTTAAAGAAAATAATAACTTTGCAGGGTTTCATTCAGTTATTCTATTCGATACGACTATTGTCATCGGATTTGGTGGTCGCTTGCCGTTTGATATCGCCCGGCACATGCCTTCAATTGTTTTTATTATGCGTAAAAGGATCACAAGCGCCATTCGGTCTGCAATGATCGTGTCGTAACACAAACGTGGCTAATAAATCGCTTTCTTTATCTATTCTTCTTTGCTAAGCTTTCGCTTTCTGGTCAACATCACTATTAGAAATGCCTATTAATATTAAATTATTTCCATCTTTATTTTTAATATTTTCTTTATCAACTATTGAATCAAAAGCCATAAAAGATTTTTCTCTTTCTATTTGGTTGAAACGAAATCTTTTCCCTCCATTTATATTAAAAGGTTCCGCGATGTTATCATGGTAATTGGGAATCCCATTTTCAACGTATTCAGAAAGATTAGCCTCTGATTTGCCTCAAGGGGCGATTCTAATGCCAATAATCGATTTTATCAGTAACTGAGTTTTATCTTTGACAAAAGACAACGGGGTTGGTGTGACACTTTATGTTTGTTTGTGTTTATGTCTAGATTAAGAGAAGACACATGTATAATTTATGTCATTGTTACTTTCACCATCACTAATCGATATGTAGGCATTGTTTGTTTGCATTTCACTTTCAATCTAATCTATTCTTGAGCTACATGTACGGGCTGACGTGACAATGGTGTATCAGCTGACTTGTTGCACTAAAATTGCTGAAACCATTTAAACAAGCTATGTACGAGCAGTAACGTAATATAATTATTTGCGAGCTCGTAAAATCGCGACTGAGTCTAAGCCAATTACTAAAGTAACAAATGCTGTAAAATTGTATATGGCACTGATGGCTTTATGAGGAGGTAATGTGAATTCATTATCTTCTCATAAAGCCATCACACATTTTATCAGAAAGCCGAGCAGTCTAGTATCGTAGTACAATACAAATGCATATATTAATACAGAAATGATAGTACACCATGTTTATTTACTTCTTATCTTGCTGTCTTCGAAGAAATTAATGCATTCGGTCACGTATCAGTAATATGTTTCGTAATACTCGTATTTGATTTACTATGTTGTGTTGTTTAATTACGATATTAAAACCAATATTTCTTAGCAAACATTATTGTGACAGTTTAAACAATAGTCTGGACTAGGAATCCTGTACGTCGAGTTAAAGACTATCATGAAGTCATTATAAAAACTGGTTCTGTAATTAGTTTACACTCTATGCCAAGAGATTATATAAACTTAATGCACGGAGTAATTACTCAGGAGTCTCAGATTCAAGTTCCAAGACCAAAACTTCAAAGACGGAGATTGATATCTTCGCTCTTAGTGCCTTCCATTTATCAAAATAATAAATTAAGAAAGCCTCCGGATTCTACTTACGATCGATAACTTGGTTACGTTTCGTGGAAACTTTGATTTAAGATGTATGGAGTGGCAATTTTGTATCACGGAATAAATAATGTGCCGCTCATATGCTTTCAAGTGTAATTTTTCCATATCGGTTCTCCAGTGCTGCTTCAACGACTCTTATCTATAAAATATGAATTTCTAATTTCACAGTGAACGTTGCTTCGTAAAACTTAGCCTTGCACCTGTGGACAGTAATGGCGAACTTTCCAAAGCATTCTAAATCTATTTTACCGTCATACAAGTATTTTGAACGAGTTCCAAATATACTCTTTCGTATTTCCGATATTTATTGTCCTATTTTAGACTTGCTTAACAGTATATTATCATGAAATCACTGCCAGGAAAGTTATATCATAAGTTGGAGAAGAGAGGAAAATATGTATGTTTTATGATGTTTCTTATTTTAAATTGTTGTTTATGTTCAACAACACCTATTCATTACTTTCACGATTAATGCGATGCTTATATCAGGCGTCCATTTTGAAGTGTTTATGTTCCTTGATAAAACGAATAAGTAATTTTAATGGCTATCCTTAACTACTTCCTACGCAAAAAAGCGGATGTGAAAAGTACCATCGTATCGTATTCCGAGACCACCCATCTAGACCTTTTTATTTCTCTCGCGTAAAGCTATAAATATAGTTTTATAAATATTTTCTTGGTTATCTTCTGAAACAGTACTCGTAGTAGCGAGCATTTCGCGCTTTAGATATTTTATAGTGGCAATATCTCCTGAGATAAGCTACCTTACCTTCATATCTTCGATTTATTCATGTCCCCGCATAAATTTTTCTCGACGGAGATACTGAGATTGTAGAGATTTATTAAAATAGTGCTTTGAAATAAAAAGTACTTGTAATTTAAGATTATTGCATTGCTAGCAAAATAAATGTTTATTGTCTACTGAGTGGTAAATTAAGAGAACATATTAAATATTTTATTAACAACACATTCAAATTATAACGTAAAGTTCCTGACTCGCGTAGGTATTTATGTATAGCGCTACATAAGACATACCATGCAATAGGTAAACACAATTCTACCGTTGCAGGTATTGAGATAGTCTATGTTCGCGGTTTCAGTAATCTGGATAGACCCAGCTTATCGTCTCGCACTGTCTATTGCTTTGAGTCTGAGATTAAAATATTACTGTTGAATATCCTCCTTTATTTTGCGCTTCTGGTACCGCTTTAATTCTTCACGCGCGATAACTCTTGAATATCTTTTATTCCGAGATGTAGCATTCCTTTGTTTTCATCTTTTAACTTTTTCTTTTTTTGTGTTGTATGAAAATTTTACTTGTGGGATTAGATGTTGTAATAACGACGAAGTAAGAGCAGGAAATATTCCTGGTTCTTAATAATCTGCAACTGTATTTTTATTTGTAAGTACAATTTTATAAAAACGGTGAAAATATTATTTTATTATATTTATAATATAAAATGTTTACAAATAACAATAATATAGGCTCATAAGTAATATTAACAATATTGCACCCCACTACATTATCCGCATGTTAACAAAATAAGATAAGGTAAAAAGTGCTACTATATTATTATGTTTCTAACTAGTGATCTCATTTTGTTACAGGTATTTTGGGACAATCAAAAACCGGTAAGGGGATGTGGTGAGGAAAACTTAAACCGTGAGGCGTATTATCATAAAAGTCTCGTTGAATTTCAAACAGCCATTGAAATTCAAATAGTAGCTGAGCCCGGATGAAATCGTCACAGTTTTTCCGAATTGCCCGATATCTGGTTAACATTCTTTTAGAACAAGTAATAAAAGAGCGAAACTTGAGCCGGCCGTGCTCGAGAACTTTCAAGCCGTTTTTGAAAGAAAGCTAGCAGGCGCGTAGCTCGTCATTTGTTACTTGAAACTGTAGCTTTTATGCTACAGATATTCAATTATTCATCTTATGTTAATCTCTCAATAGCTGCAATTCGCTTTGTTGGTGACGCGGTTGATTTCAATATTTCAAAGGCGTCCGGACGTACGACAGGCGTGTTGTTTGTAAAAAATACATTAAAAATATTTAACAAAACCGCCGCTTTATGGAAAAGCGTTTCTTTCTGTTTGGCAAAGTAACCGCTTTCCTGTGTGTTCTGTGAAAAAAAAAAATCGCTATGCGCAGCGTTCTCTCATTCAGTGCCTCGACGCTCCGCACTGCATTTTTCATTCGCAACCTGAAATCGTGCTCGGCATATACATTATATTATCTAGCCGATGTTCCTGACCAAGGACACGTATATCTTAGACCGTTAAGGGTTGGTCTGGAGTATATCTTGTACTTAGGTAATGAGGCAATCGTCTAGGCATAGTATATCGAATCATGAATCAAATATGTGGTGACTTAAAAACATCACTTTGTGTTAAATAATAATTTATGCCCTCAATACTGCACCACAACCGCTGTGACCGCGTCGATTGATTCATGTTTTTCCATACTCGAATATTTTGGTTCACTTTGCTCACTCGTCTGAACATCGGGTGTCGCGTCAAATGAAATGGGAAATAGCAATTCCGTAGATATTTCATAGCCTATCGCTTTTACTACCGCTTGATACCTATACTGTGCAATTTTCGTAAAATGTTGAGGGACATTCTGTCTGAACTATGTTAATATATAATAGCATTAACGAGCCTTGGGCACTTCCAATCATAAATCGTATAAAATAATAACTTTAGATCAGAATCAATTAAGTAAATGATTCAATTAGTAAATGCTTCATGTTTGATAACAACCCTCAAGCTGCACGTTTATGTAGTTTGTTATAATAAAGGCTGCAGATTTAATATATTGGCAAATAAATATCAAGGTCCCGCATTGTTTTGCCAAGCTTTTGTGTTATTTTCTGGCACTGCAGGGCCAATAAACATTGTGCTAGAAACAAATAGCCTCGATATTAGCTACCCTCCGAAGCTTGCGTTAATGTCACAGGTCGCCACCGGCATAACTGGGCCGTTAAAGTTGGCTTCACTAAAAGTGTAATGGCTTGACCTGAATTGTCGTGTAAATCCATGCCTTCGTAATTGCCCCATCAGTCGAGCCCATTTGCTTAATTTCGGGGTATTAGTCTCTCCTAGTTTTGAAAACTTAATGAAGTTTCTTGAGGGTTTGAAATCAGAACTTATTAAATAGATACATAATGAAGGGTTGTATTAACCAAATAAATATGATGACCTACTCAGAACTTATAAATTACCTACTTTTATACACACACTTTGTTGGAAGCTGTTTGTAACGTGAGTGTGTTTAACTAATCTGCGCGGCTCTTCCTAGTCCCCAGTTGCAACGTTACAAGAACAAACAAAAAGTGCAGTAATGCACTATTGTGGAAAATAAATAATACCCTCAAGGCGTACCTAAAACTCGAAGTTATTATAAAACTTTACTTCGGCGCCTATCGTGCTCATTTCTAGTTTAAAATTGGAATTTGAAAGCCCGAAGTTCGCTCGAGCTCGAAACTTGGAGTGCTCGATAACGTCGTCAATTAGTGCGTCGTGGCTCGACGTCGAGCAGTCGAGCACTCGCTCGAACCCGCTAGTGCCTAAGTTTACTAGCTTGAAGATAGGGTTGAGCTTCTTCATGCTAAGTTTTGTATCTTGTGTTTCCACTTCACTTAGCTAATTAATTTCATATATAATATGAAAAACATTTGCAACTTTAAGACTAGAATTTCCATCTTGATTACCTATGAGGACTGATCCAGAATGTACTTACATAGATATACAAAATCACGTACTTACCGAATTTAAAAGCATACAGCACAGATCAGAAAATTTATTCCGTATAGACTTATTCAAGTGTTTTGGAGGGTACCCATTTTACCATCTAGATTTATAAAACATCGTTTTAGGCGCTTAATTTAAATAAAAAGTTAAAATACCATCTAATTACTGCAGGGCCAGCCCTACTGATGTGCATTACTTACAGACGAAATAATCTGCGTGCTTAGTTGGTCGGAACACTAAATCTTAGTAATCGTGTATGTAGTTGTAATGAGACGTTGGTGGGTTCCGTACGGGCAATTATAGTACAATCTTGCCTCAATTGCTCGGTTCCAGACGAGCAGTTTATTTCCTTGTAATGTTAGCTATTTGTTGCTCACATTAAAACTTTATATTCCTTTTTATTTTTAGTTAGATGCTTGGAAAATTTTGCTCGAGCTTTAGAAAACGTTTTATTTAGAAATGGAAATTGACCGACAATGGCAATTGACAATGTCAGAGAAAAATATCCTATTCTGACAAAAGTAAATAAGCTTCGAAAGATAGTAAAACTAAAATGGAAGCTTCTAATCTTTTAAGTAACAAAACTCACAAGAAATTTATTCACGCATGTATAAATAAACCATAATTTATATTCATCATATTTTTATTATTAGAAAACCGTCATAGTTTTCCCAGTTTAACTTTAAAAAACTTAATAGACATCGACTATGTTTGGGCGGGCGCGCGCCGCCGCCCAGTAAGGTCAAAGACCCCGCTAATAACTTCCGCTTACCTGCAAACGCTAGTCGTTAGCCCAGACTTTAGGCTGCGATGACAAAGGAGGCTTTTATGCAAGTAATGAAAAAGAAAGTCGGGATCAAAACAGTGCCAGTATGATGTTTAACATTAAAGAGCGAGGTTTAGTTGCAGATTTTGTTTTGTCACTTGAACTGCAAGTTTAAACTTTTAAAAGTCATCGTTAAGTTTGGTAATGGTTGCGTGAGCTACTTTCTCTATTGATGTTGTGTAATATTTAGCTTAGTTTTCAAATAAGAAATGATGATATAAAATATAATAAGTAATACATGCATTTCATGAAATGCTATTTAAAATTAATTTATGGCACTGTGTGACCTGAACCCGCGCTTAAGTCACTCTTTTCTGTGACTTAAGTAGTCCATTTTTAAACCAAAAAGCGTGACTTTAGTTGATATAAAAAAATGGGTTTTTCCATTTCGTGTAACTTGTTAAGTATGTGGAATAGGAATTTAACATTTAGGTATGTTTTTTGACTCTTTGGTCTAGTACCTATCATCTAAACACGATTCAATGTTTTTTTCTCTATACAAAAAAATGCAAAGTTATATCTATTTTTTTACTTTTTTCGACATTACGGCGTAACGCTTAAAGAGTTATTCAATGGACTTTACTTTAAAACATAGAAAATTATCATATCAAAGTTTATTCAAAGTAGTTTTAAATTTAAATCATTTATTTTGTTAAAAAAGGAATAAATTCTTTTTGGCACATACGTCGTTTTATTCCGAGCGCACGCACATTATAGCCATCTCTTTTCTTTTGCGTTTCAAAAGTAATTGCATCACTTTCGCTCGCTTAGCAGATCAGTCGCTACAATTTATTTTCGAGGGCTATCTCGAAAATGCTTGTGAGACCTAAACCCGCACTTACAAAAAGACCCTGACTGGCGTTCTATTATTGCGGATTCTCACTGAACTAATGAATATTTCTCTATGCCAATAGTACTTTCTAATTCCATACTAACTTAACTACAATTTGACATACGACAACACAAGGGTCAGTCTAACTAAACATTATTTTGTCTTTATTATATTTTTCTATAGGCTGTTTAGCGGTTTTGTCAGTGCTTTTATTTACTCTTGCGCGCGCATCGCTAGTGCTGGCTAGCGCGGTGCGCGAAAAAACAAAACCAGCGCGCAATTTTCCATACAAGTTAATATTTAACAATAAAAGCTTTTTTTTTCTGGCTGCAAAACGTGTAAAATGCTGGAAATGTATCATAATGTACTAATATGATACGTGTGACTTTAGTAAGTCTGTTAACGCATGGCGTTTAGCAAAGCTAATTTCACGCGGTGCAATAATGGACTCTTAAGTCACACTTATTATAATGTACTTTTTTGAACATTCCTGCAAGACACATTTTTTTTAAATAGCAGCTATTAAATAAATGACTACGTTATTTTGAAAGACAGACGTCAACGCTAATTAGGTAAAATATAAACCATGCAAATTCATCTAGCCACGTTAAACGACGTGCAAACTAAACAGTAATTATTTCCCCGAACACTTCGATGTTACCAACCAAGCATATGTTAATATCGTATTCACCAAAGGCCACTAGACTAATCCACAAAGATATTCGAATACAAAAGCGTATTTGAGGCGGTATTTTAGCTAGTAAAAGCGTAATCACACTGATAATTTGCAGCGTGAATCTAGCGAGGCGATTTGTGAACGTGCAAGTAAGAAGCGAGCTCGCTGCGACTACGCGACGTCTTCTCCGCGTTTTCACAAAATTGTTCAGTAGCTTGTCTCTCTCTTTCTTGTACACTCACGTCAATCGCTGTTGTTGTGCACACGTGGCGTTTTCGTTACGCACACGCAGTGAGTGCGTTGTACAATCGCCTCGCTGGAAATACGCTTGCAAATCGCCAGTGTATAAAGCCCTAACTGTCAACGACTGAAAGCTGAAACTTCACCTGTCATTGTTCGTTGAAACTTGGTGGATTTGATCAAACATTCGCTGGCGGCTAGACAATGTCCCACAAAGCTTTGTGTGGCCTCTCGAACGGCTAACTCGTTCCCTGGTGGAGACAATTGACGTTTCGTTGACAGAGTATTGAAGCTAACCCTTGAAGGCAAAGAACGATAGGAAAAATAGAGACTTTGTGGGTTTTAAAGTTATTGCAAATAGAAATAAGTAATTATCATCATAATAGATGGGTAAATGTAGAATGGTAATAAAGCTGTAACACAAACTTTTCAACAAAACTATATAGCTAAAACTTCGGTGATAACAATCAATGATAGATTGTCTAAGTTGCCTGTTTGTAATTGACATAGTTTATCGCTGAAATGAGCTTTCTCCATTTTAAGCCTACTATCAAACAATAGAACATCAGAATTTAAGGTGTGAATTAGAGCGTTAGAAATGTTCGCTTCTCAATTGTTTACAGTACGAGACCAATTTGTTATTGAGGAGATCAGAACACTATACCCGCATAATGAATCGGGCGTTTGATTGAATCCATTGTCGTCCCAAGACTAAGTTCAATCCCACGACCTAGATCCGACCGCAATACGATTCCAATACTTGCGCATCGCCGGGAGCAATGCAATGCAGATTATTTACCCCGAGAACACGCAATATTAGCTATTACACCGATGTTATTAAAGATTAGAATTGCATATTGTATTTACATTGGTGGCTGGTGGCGGACCTCGAAGGATATTGAATGCAGTAATGACTTCGTTTGGATTAATTTCGGAGTTTCAAAGTTTGGACGAGTTACTGCAATATTGTAGTTTCGTGCCAATAATACAAATACCAGAGCGATGTTTATTTGTTTTAATATTGAGTTGTGGATACTATCTGTAAAACGTAGGAGAACATGTTAGGTACAATTCAAATAAATGTTTCGTTCAACATACAGAAGCAAGGGATTCTATGATAAACATGCCATACAACATGAGTAACTTTTAACACGACACGGTATAAAAAGACGTTTAAATTGGAACAAAACTTAATAATAAAGAAAAGAAAACTATGGGAAATTTGTTTGGAACGCAACAGCGAAGTGTTTTACATGCATAATTCCAAACCGTAAATGAATTTAGCGAATGGAAGCAATTTTCACACTTGCCGTGAACAATAAAATCATTTCTCACGAAAATTGCGTCACGGTTAGTAAATCTGATTCTATGCTCAATATAAATTTACGAATATACTAATATTTACAGTTTGTAACATAATTTCTTTTACTGAATCAGAATGATTATGCAAGTTCATTAGCAATGCTTTTCTTTGCAAATAAGTTATATTTGCAAAGAAAAGCAGTGCTTATTAGCAAACAATGTAGCACCTACTTTTCTCTTAAAATTTGCTTTGTAAGTATGATGCATCATGGTGGTAAAGGTAATTGATTCTGTTCCCCTGCATTCATTTCAAAGACAGCTATTTAAAAGAAAAGGTTTACGTCAGCATCTATCTCTTGTTCAATTCCATTCCAAATGAAATTTAAATAAAAAAGAGTGGTCACAATCACTTTTATCGAACTGAACCTTTCATATTTTTTTTCAAGTATATTTTATTCGCAAAGCTGTACGCGGCGCAGGCGTTAGATTGAATTTGGACAATTTACAGCAGATTGATAGCGAATCCATTTGCTAGGTTTGTTTGGAACACACCGCGGAATTTTATCAATTGATTGATTCAACAAAAAAAAAACACAATTTCAACAGCTGCATCGCTCTAATTTTTTTCGCGGTCGTCTGTCAATATTTGCTAGGCTTGCTAGTCCTACACAAATATGATATGATTCTGAATGGATAAATGGATATGGCTTTAAAACTATTCCATTTGATCTGGATTTTCCACTGTTGTTTGGTTCAAACGGTACAGATTTAGCGAATTGAACTAAGCAATGGTCTTTGAGTTAAATTGTAAATCGTTCGCTGTATCTCAGATTAATTAGTACCTACTTGGGTAGATATGTCAACCTAACCCTAAATTATCACATTTCATTTCAAGTGTCCATAAAGTCTTTATCCGAGACTTATGGTAATTGCAATGCAACATCGATATTCACTTTATTCATTTCCGAAATTTAAATCACAATACCGATAACACAGAACGACCATAAACTAAAATTGAATCTGGAACACCACTTTTATAGATTTGGCAATGGTACTACTTGCTCGTAACTTAAGATCAACAACCATAGATTTCTATAGATTTGATCTATTTTATTTGATTTCTCGTACAGTCAACCGCACATCAGTGGTAACAGTTTGACAGCGCCTTTATGTCGTAGCAGTAAGTGCGATTTTTGTAGTCTTATATACATATTATTGCTGCAGTTGACAGTGCTAATTAACTAACACAAACGTTTCGTTATTATGCTTATAATTCGACTGCTAGGTAAATAAAAGTCCTCGTTGCTGGAACGTGTGCAGTTGACAGAATACCAATTTGCGATCAAGGCAATATATTGCAGTTTAGTGTTGTGTTTACTGAAAATCAATTCCAACATGATTTATTTTACTTTATTGAACCTACTAACAAGCCTTGCTAATTACCATAATATCTTCGCTAGATTCGAGAAGCACGGAACCGGTCAAAGTGGCAATGCTTGGGTCCAGCATTGGACGTCTTTCGGGTGAAATGGTGATATTATAATTATCGATGAATAGCTTTTGCTTGCAACTTCGTCTGCGAAAAATTTGTTGTTTCCCCCCGACCCACCCGTTCGCGTCGCATCGCCTGACCGTGCTAGTGCTTCTTTATCGCTTAGCGTTCTTTCTGACTTTTTTTCTTTTTGCCCGGCTCCTTCGGGTCCTAGTGTGATGTTATATAGCCTATAGCCTGCCTCAAAAATTGGGCTATCAACAGCAAAAATATTTTTTCAAATCCGACTATCAGTTCTCGAGATTACCCCCTACACACAAACTAACAAACAAACAAATTTTACCTTCATTTACTTCAAAGTATTTTCTGTCGTATCGTTGCGATATCAAGAAATAAAAAGGACGTGTCTCTTAAAATATCTTGGTAAGTAAATATTGGTACGTTAAGAAGTTAAGTAGTGACGTATAGCGTGGTTGCGTAGCGTGAGGGTAGAGCAGTCTTTAGAATATATTAAATTCCCTAGCTACTCGTAAGTTATACGTGCTTCGCGAACCGTGACGAATGATCGAGCTTCTTACTTGTTACGTTTCAGCCTTCCCATGCTATTAACCCGAATGCGCAACATTTAGACAGTTTTTTTTTGACATCTATATCTATACTAATATTATAAAGAGGTAAAGTTTGTAAGTTTGTATGTAGGGGGTAATCTCTGGAACTACCAGTCAGATTTGAAAAAATCTTTTTGTATTTGATAGCCCAATTCTTGAGGAAGGCTATAGGTTATTTAACATCACGCTATGACCCTTAGGAGCCGAGCAAAAAGAAAAAAGAAAGAACGCTAAGCAAAAACGAAGTTATAGCCCGGGCAGGCGATGCGATGCGACGGGGTGGGTCGGAGTAACAAGAAATTTCACGCGGACGAAGTCGCGGGCAGAAGCTAGTAACATATAATCACGCCTTGTTTCCCGGGTTTGGCGGATGTTTATCTATAGTTTACCCGCATTTCGCCAGTTAGGCCCCCCTTTTAGGGCTCCCAGTAAGCCTATTATTTCCATCAACCGGGCATAAATCCAGACTCCGGGCTACTACTGAGAAATTCCAGATAGAAAAAACCAATATGAACCAATTTCACCAAACCGATGAGAATAAACGAAGGCTTATACAGGGTCAAATTAAATTACTTAAGGAAACTCCGCAGATGGCTATCGATATCTAAACACGATAAAACACAAGAAGGTTTTTTTTACTTAGGTATACTTCAAGTACAGTCGCCAGCACATCAAGTTACTACAATCTGTCAAAATTCTTCAATAGATTTTCAACTTTATCGCTAAAGTATAAGGTTCAAAGTTGATTGGGAAAATTTGACAGTTTCGGGTAGCTTGATGTGCTGGCGTCTGTACCTAACTAAAAGCGTTCGTTGATCCAAAATCATTTTATTTTTGTATTATCATGTTTAGATGCGGAGTTTCGCTAACTAATTTCATTTGA
Source organism: Luperina nickerlii (assembly GCA_963855955.1). NCBI lineage: Eukaryota > Metazoa > Arthropoda > Insecta > Lepidoptera > Noctuidae > Luperina > Luperina nickerlii. Next base: position 10,917,358 of record OY979681.1, on the reverse strand, counting down.
CCCCGTAGTTACCAATTATTTCTTTCTTTCATAATGTAAAGTGGTTTTTAGTTTTTAATTGTCTTCCTATCAAATTATTTTAATTACAGATATTATTTACGAACGTTCCTTTTCGTTATTAAAATGGGAGTGTTATTGAGTTACTCATTATGTAATACAGACAGGAAGTTTCAATGAGCAACGAGCTCAGTCTGTGAATATTAATTTTCATAGCAAAAGTATACCTATATTTTTTTAATCCTTTGGCACATAATATGGGATGTCAAATCCAACACACGGCCAATATGAAAGAACTTTTTCAATAACGATAAACTGGCAGTTTTTTGTTTGTTTTTTAAAAGAGAAAACAATATAATAAAAAAAAAGAATAGTGAACAGGGTAGCAAGCCCTGTAGCCACTGACCTGTATTATTTGTTTAATAGAGGTCAGTGCCTGTAGCACATAACATCACGCCTGTATTCCCGAGAGGGTTAAACAGAGGTGCATCTATAGTAGACCCACATTTCGACAGTTATGTTTAGGTCCCATGTAAAGGTGCATTTTTTTTTTCTGGATAGGAAATCATCAAATGACTCCTCCCGCTCTGGGTGGAGCGGAAGGGATTGTCAGACTCTTACTGACTAAAACCCACCCTTGTTCCTTCCTTCGCCCTTTATGTTCCGGGCCAGCGGTAACCCTTTCGGACAATCCCGCTGAGATGTAAAGGTGCATCCAGACAGCGAGGCATACGCCGCAAATGATTTTTTTATATGTTAGATGCCGCAGCCTGAGGCAACCGTACATATAAAAAAAATAATTTGCGGCGCATGCCTCGCTCTGTCTCTTAATAGGGGCGAGCATTTAGCATCCCTATTTAACACGCATTGCACACAGATTAAACGGCTAATTATGAGTTAGGCTGACGACGCACGCGTTTCCTCACAGAGTGTGCTTATTATTTCGTAATTATCCGTTGCTGTACTGTTTGCCGTGTTTCTCTCGCATCCGCACACCTTGGATGAGTTTTGCCGCATCATTTCTTGCACGCTTTCTCCTGCCGGACCCTGTTCCGTTTTAACACGCTTAGTAGCCAACCGTGTACTGCATTGTCATACTAGGGTATCGCTTTACTGTTACTGTCGTGTTACAGTTATTTTACGTAGTACTGGTAGGTACATCGTTATAGAAGCAGTCTGAGAGTCAGCCCCATGCATTCATCTCGGACGATTATTTAAACATTACTCTTTCACAAACAAAGCTTTTGGGCCAACAATGTGTGTCGTGTAACTGTACCTGTCGTGGACAACATGTTAGTGTCTCGAGCAATGTTTTTTTTGTTTTGCTTTTTCGTGCGTGTATGCAAATTACACACTGTTTTGGTAAACGATAAACGTTAGCATTTAGCACAAGTTGATAATGACTTTATTGACAGTTGTGATTCAAACTTTGAAATTAGATATCCGCATAGATTCGTCCTACTTTATAAAATTAAATGCCGAGCTCGAGAGAACGAAAACTAATTCCCGAAGTAGTTGCAGGAATTCTATTTCGATTCAACAAAATTCGAATTTCGAACACGCTCTATTCCATTTACAAACTTTTTAATTCTCCATTCTGATTTTTTCAACGTCGCGTGGGTTGTTCCAGTGATTTTTACTACTTTGCACTTTTAAATTTCTTTAAAAAGTTTAGCGTGGAAAACGTATTTGTTGTCGTTGTTTTTTGTTTGCGTGTATGTAATGCAGATTTTATTTGGGTACTCATTACAGTAGGTCTAGAGCTTCGTAAGCTCATAATGACATTCACGAGTAGCACGGTGCATGCAAAATTAGCACTGCAGCATTTTTTGTACAGCACAATGATGCAATCCCAGAGCTCAGCATTCGCTTTGTGAGGGAAATACTCTCATTCACGATTGTGAACTTTTTGAATAAAGCCATATTCGCTGGTAGACATGTGTGTACGTCCGTGGAAGTGGTTCATTACGTGACGTTCGCTTTAATGATATACATTCCACTAGATGTGTTTTGTTTTTCTGCTTCTGAACATGAAATCCACACGGTAAAGTTGTGTCGGTGTCAATAATTGGAGAGTGAAGGCCGAGCAGCAAACTGAGAGCTGTATCGATCACAATAGCAGTAATCTATTATTCATATGTCACTAACATGCCATTCAGTACGCACGTTTCACAATGCAAAAATAACAAGCGCATTCGATGTACGCACTTGCGTCACTGCAGACGTTAATATTTAAGTACTTTGTAGCAGCTCATTTGAATTTAGAATGAAATTAATGAGTATGATACATATGGAAGTAGATATTTTTGTACTTGGCTGTCTAAAAAGCCACAAAGACCATGCTAAAGCTGTGTAAAAATGGGTAACTGTGTATGGGACCCGTACAAAAAAAAATTACTGTAGCAATATGAACTATGTCTATATTTAATGCCCTCAGGGAGTAGTTTAATTAACCTAAGAAAGCATATCTGAACTCACTTGGAGAAAAAAGATATTTGAGGAAGTAAGATTGATTTATAAAGGGAAATATTTAACTTATCCTCTAAAAACTTATTGACATGCTGATGATGTACCCTTTTTGCAATTAATGAACCTCCAAAAACATTTGCGCTTCGAGGATATCACATCCCCTGTCTCACTCCCCTGAGTAATTTGATGGGGCTGGTTTTCAAATCCTGGGCCTGGACAGTCATCGTGGCAGAGTCATACAAACACCTCAACACTTCGATGTATTGTCAGTCAATTCGTCATCGTTGCAAAGAGGCCAGAACTGCCCATATTACGATGGAGTCGCAGGCATTCTTGTAGTCCACAAATGTCATACACAGCAGCTGGTTGTACTCCTCGGTCTTCTGCACAATTTTCCGAACAGTATAGATGTGGTCTACGGTAGTGAAGCCTTTTCGAAAACCTGCTTGTATACGTGGCTCAGAAATGAGATGGGTCTCTAGTTCTTCAGCAAGGTTTTGTCACCTTTTTTCTAGGGTACCCCGACCGAACGTGTTAATTGAGGTTGAAACTGACCAACCGCGCAAGCCGAGCGAGCGCTGCATCCAAAAATAGGAATTATTTGAGGTTCACTAAAAGAGGGGCAATCATTATATCAGAGTATTCAATAATATTTTTAACAGCACAAAATGACAGTTATTAAAGGTTTGATTAAATAGATGCTTTCTTTTGTGAACCTCAAATCATTACAGAAAGTTAAAAAGAGGTTTAAATATTTAAAAAAGTGCATCATTAGAAGCGCAAAATGTTTTAAGAGGTTAATTAATTTCGATAAGTGTCCATCATTAGCAGGTCAAGAAGTTTTGAAAGGATAAGTTAAATATTTCCTTTTTCTAAATAAATAATTTCCTTACATAACTTTTTTTCTCCAAGTGAATTCAGACATGCTATCTTAGGATTAATTAAACTACTCCATGAGGGTAATAAAGATCATAATGCTACAATTAACTTTGTGTCTGGGTACGGCCATACACATCATTATCCTTTAAAAACATAATATAGTCTGGTATTTTCTAGTTTCTCGACAGTCGATTCTGAGTGCTAGAATAATATTTTTTCATCTGGATAGTTTTCCTGCCAGCCAACTCTATACAACCGATACAACGCTATCAAAGCATCCCATTCACATATGAAATATGCATTTAAAAGACGATATAAAGTTTCGTTGATAGTATCAGTGCTTCACCTACTTATCTTGAGACAGAATGGGGCGTATTTCTTACACTTTTGAATTGAAAACAATAGCCAATCTTCTAGACGCGTTATTAGCCCAGTTTGTAAACAGTGTTAATAATAGAGCAATGGGAAATATCTGTAACACATAAAGATAGCACACGCCATTCGTATTGTAAATTTCGAAACTACTAGTAGCATACCGATGTGAAAATTATAATTATAAGAATTATTCTTTTATGCCTATATTATATCGTAGAACCATGTTTGTAGTATGAAACTCGATTGAAAATATATAATTTTTAATGACGATTTTGAATTCAACATCATTCTAAATTACGGTCCTGAAAGTTTTCGTTTTGTTATGACAAAAGTGTCGACAACAAACCTTAATGCACCAACAAACCATAGACTAAGATAAAAAAACAACTGTCAAACAAACAGCCAGCCTCGTGCTGTCAAACGAAATTAAAAAAAAAATGGGTACCGAACTGATTAAAGATTGCAACGCTCATTTAACGCTCCGATAAACGCAATTACTCGCTGGGGATCTAGGAAGAGCTCTTTTCGCTCTCATTCACATTTTTAATGCTACCTTCTGCGACTTGAAATTTTTAAATTTGATTTTCTGAATATTCTTGGCTAGTTCATTACCCCATTTTGTTTGTGGAACAAACAGCGAAGCAGAAGTCGACAACTTTAATTTGTTTTCAAAAATGGAAGAAGTCAGTTTAGCCAAGATAATAGGTAATACCCGGGTACAGATATGTGAAACGTAACATGAAATGTAACACATATTGAAACAAATTCGCATAGTTATTGTGTTATATTTCATGTATGCAACATGATGTATAAGTTTGAATGAATCATTTGTGTTAAATTTCACCAATCTGTACCAGTGTGTAAGAGTATTTTTGGTGTTTTTGTTACACACGCAGTAGCAATTTTCCTTTTCTCTTACATGCATTGAACATTCTAATTGAAATATCGTTTCTACGCAGATTGTGTTTATGGATTTATCAAGAATTCTTACACAATAATATTAAGCAAATTCTCAGTGAGTCGTTAAATAACTTTACATATTTTTTTTACATAAAGTGGCGAAGCCAAATAACCAATAACCACGAACTGATGCTATCGGAACGTGTATCCGCACATAAGAGAATGTAATCAAACTTCCGATATAAATATGATAGTCACGATTGCTTTTCACGGAAGTAGTAGATGAAGTTTGCTGAATACCTAATAGAGGTCATATTGGTCTGAACTATCCCGCAGCTTTTCCGGGTTTCTGAGAAAATCATTGGGTGGTGATAAAGTTATTTATATTAGTATGTAATTGCCGGATTATTGACTTTTACCCTCCCCAAATAGTGATCTGTATTTTGTTAACAAAAACAGCTTAAAATTGTTTTTACAAAAAGTTCCGTCTTCAACGTTAACGGAAAACAAACAATTACAAGTTTCCTGTCTCTGCTTTAACACCAAAGCTTAAAATCTCGTGTTAACAAAACAATGCTACTCCGCCAAGTACCTACTCCTTTATCTTTTCATGAAATTCTGAATAGAACCTCTTTAAGGCTTCAGACACACTGCATTCTCTCAAACCACCGCAACCGTCATTCACTGTGAACGTAATGTTTTAGTAATGTTTCCATTTGATATTGTTGGAACCGTGTGAGGCACCTTTATCTCGGAAACGAGAAAATGGCACAGTAATATCGTTAGTATCAGGCGCTGAACAATGGTACCAGTAGACATCCCCTCGCTATTTAATGAACACGAGATATCCCCGTTACACTGTCTAGGTTGATAACGCCTCCCTTTCAAGCTCTTTGGTTCTTTGAATGATGTTTTCGTTGACAGGCTGTACGAGAAACAAACCTTGCCTTTCAAATGACATGTCAAGTGTCAACGATTCATTTTCAAATATTGCTTGCTACGCATAGAACAGTGTTGTCAATTGTCAACGACCTCTCAGTTCAAAAGGGTGGTAATTCCAAAGGACAGACGACAGATGAAAGTTTTACCTGCGTGCTTTTGTTTTATGTTTATTAATTAATTAAATTCACTACAATCGCAGGAACTCGCATTTCTATTTTGCATTTCAATATTTTAAATAAAAAGTTAAAAACCAAATTATTTACTTAATATGGCAAAAGAAAAACAACGAGACTTAAGAATTATGACGTCAAGATACCGGAATCGGAATTAAACTATATAAAACCATTTGCATAATATCTTAATACGCCTAAATCAAAAAGATAAAACAATGATTGGTCAGTTTATGCAGTTGTTAACCTTCGATAATCATTTGCTGACGTCACAAGGATAGAACCACAGAGCTATGTGACGTATAATATCGCTTAGAATTGGAGTGAGTCTCGACAACAATGCTCGAGAATGCAGTTAAGCTTATCTGGTTATCATTGTTTGAAATGAGATAATGCTGTTCAGCTTTAGTGCTGACACGTGTTAACAGGTGAAACAGTTACATGATTCTCTCATTAGCACGTCACCATTGTTTTGAAAATATTGAAACGTTCAACGAACTGCGCGTCATCACTTTTTCTTTCTTTGTTTGTTTTCACTTCTCCAAAAGACAGAGCAGTATAGGTACCTACCTATCAGATAATATGCAGTCTAAGTTTTATGAAGACGTGTCACGAACGTAAGGAAGGATAATAAACTTTTCTTAAGTAGGTACCCACGAAAATCCATCAATAAAATATTATCTCAGCATTTACATGTTGAAAAAATAATAATTAAAACAATATAAATCATTCTAATAACAAACCTCTTTTGTGAAATTAAAAAATATTGCTGGTGAGATTTGAATTCAACGCGTTCTATTTTCATTTCAAATAGCTGTCAGTTTGTTGCGTCTTTTGTTTTAGTGCTATCACGGGATTAAATACGGGCAGATTTTCCATCACAGTTTAGTCAGCATTTCAATAAAGCTGTGCTTTAGGTTTGCTTCAATAGAATTTTCGCTGTTGCCGTCATGTCGTGCCCCGACAATGTAGTGTGAGCGAGGACCACATCGAAGCAATTTACTTTCCAACGCAAACCAATCGTGGGCTATGGCGACACACTTGAATAGTGCTCCCAAGCCACAACAAATCTTCAGTTGGGTTTTAAAAGGTAAACATCCTTTTTCTTTCTCCTTCGAAAGCTTTTTCGTATCAGTATCTAATTTATCGATAGGCGTGGTTTATTTGTCTTTGGGTTATTGTGACAAATAAGTTCGTTATTGATTTTGTAAAGAACAAAACATGGCGGCTAATAAGTTTCTGATAACTTTTTTCACTTACGTTGTAATTGTTTTGGGGCTCATGGCTAAGTAATAACAACCACAGCAACATTGTTTTGTAAACAGAAATAATCTGATTGAAGTGGTCATAAAATTATGATTGAATCACTCATGTAAGTGCTTAATAACAAAAGTACACATAAAACAACCATTAGAGCGAACCAACTAAATTAACACTGTGACGTCACGGGTGACGTCATTCAACATTTCCATTTCACAAATAGATAGTAATAAAGCGTAATATTTATGTGACGAGAATACAACTACATAAAGTTTTCCAATAACTAAATGGAGTCTGCATTTGCCAAATGAAATACTGTAATCCGATGGTTGTTTTGTCTCTATTTAATATTGTAGCTAAGATAAAAGCAGTATTTTAAATACTATTTACTCTTAATACTAACCACTTTATATTACCAACCCGCGTTGGGACCGCGTGGTGGATTACGGCCCCCTACTTCTCACCGAGAGGCCTGTTTTTCCCAGCAGTGGGAACTTGTGTGCTTACTTTATATTATATTTACATCTCCTCGATGGCTGTAAACGTAATGAATATAATTGAATTGGACTGTCACAGAAATTCAACTAATACAGCAGAAGAGCGGTAGCCGCCACAAAGCGTCCGTAATTTACCATCAAATGACGTTACTGAAAGACTCAAATGTTATTTATGCAGGCAAGTTGGTGTGTTTTCCTAGATAGCGTTTTTTGACACCGTAAAGTCAAACCCGCTGCCACATTTTCATGACAGCCGTGACTGCGGCCGTTATATGGCGGCCACCGATTTTCTAGGAAACCGCAACTATAAGCAATAAAGGTGTCAATTCAGAACCATAGTACACTTGGACGCCGCAATACCGACCACTATACTCAATTTGAAATAAGATTAGACATTTAAATAAACCTTTTTACAGTCCGTTCAATCGATTTTGAATTCTATTGCGTTGGTGCCATGACATATGGCAATTGCAGTAAACATTTGGTTTTGTAACCACTTTTTTGCTTTTAATACCATCCTTGTTTGTGCCTACGGTATAGAAGTCAAAATCAGTTGAACGGACTGTAAAAAAGGTTTATTTAAATGTCTAATCTTATTTCAAATGGAGTATAGGTGAATGATATTTTAAAGTAATTTACAGTGATATAAGGAAGTAATATCTAAGTAAAAAGCACGAATGCTTAATGTTACTACATAATGGGTAACGGTGAATGCGATTTTACTAACATAACTGTTACGTTTTGTAACAACTGTATTCTAATTTGGTAAGTACTTACTTTGTGCAATGTTTCGTTTCGGTGATTTAGTTTAGCATCGCATACTAATGCATAAAAAATAGGTAAGACCATAAATTATTGCCAAAATATAAGCGCGCTGTGGGATTTTCAAGTTTCATCGTTAAACCGAGGGTTGAAAGTTCAGCAGCTTTAAGCCTAGTGTTAGTGAAAATGGGCATAATATCTAATGGTTTTATAATATAATATTTCTTGTGTAGGTATTTCATAGACTAGACTTTACTAGCTTAAGCCCGTGTCGTTGCCTGCGTGAAAAGCTATCAGTTTTTCGCGCTGAGAAACAACCTGTTACTTGTCGTTCACGAGGTTGGAGCCACTTTTTGCTCAATTTCGTAAAACCAATAAAGGCTCCTGCAAATAGGCTTTACGCGGGATGCGAATCGCACGCGATGCAAAGGCACCGCTCGCGATTCGCGTCGCGTGTCACTCCTGTTTGTAGGAGCCTTAAAGTAGTTCCGTAATAAAAGCGTATGAATCAGACAATCTCACTTGGACATCGTTACGTCAGCCACCCGCTACGTTGCTCGTATGGGACTTAAATTACCAGATATTTCCCTTAGGGGTTAATTCTTAATGAGCATCCACCAGCCACGGGAAACATATGTATGTGCCGAATTTCGAGTTTGTTTAGTCTTTAATAAATAGATCAGGAGATTTTGTGACTGATGATGGGAAGGTTTTTGCTTTTCCAGTTCTATAGATCGAATGAAAGTATTAAACTTGCAAGTACCTACCGCAGTAGTTCATCACGTCTAATTTTAATTTATTAATCCCAGTACTGAAATTTAATCGTACTGATTCGCCAACTACTTCGTTTAATCAGATTATTTATGTACGGAGAATTTTTATCAAGGAAAAGTATTTTCTTTGAAGTATAAAGAAAATCCTTATGATACTAAAGTGACTGGTAGTGCCCTAATTAGATACCTATGTATAATTAAAGCAATGTTATAAAGAAAATAGACGTAAGAGTTAGATATTTCACTAATAATGGAAAAGAAAATATTTGTTGCAAGAGTCGCTCCTAAAACCAATAGGTAACAATTTTTCTTTATGGTCTCATACCTTTTGCGGACGACATTCTTATATCGTCATAGAAATAGCGTTTCTAAACACATTTCATGCCACGTAGTTTTTGTACCAAAGTGAAACTTGACGTGGTACTGAAATAAAGATTATTTATTGCTGTGTTAAAATAAAAGAAAACTGCAATTAAAAACTATTATTTTAAATATAGCCTTATAATTTATCATAATAAGCATTCCTAAATAATAAAGTGCCAAACAATAAAAAATATTTATAGAGGGGTCACGTTGCCCGGTATACCATATAACTTGTACAAAAGTATGCAAGTAACTGACATGCCAGTATTACCAATCATTCACCAATCAGAAGTTGTTATGGCACATGGCATGCAAGCTACTTGCAAACATTTGTGCAAGTAACAGGCAGCGTGTGTATTTCGGGCTTTATATGTAATAGATTAGACAACACAATTATTTTAAAAATAAACCAATATGTATGCTGAACCGATTTCTAAATATACTTTACCGAAATGTTACGAGCGATCTAAACCTGTGGATGCAGTCCGCCCGGGTTAGATAGACGGATTTAGCGCAAAGCATTTCAGTTTCAGAAGATTATCTTTGTTGTTCCACGCTACACAAATAAATATCTGAGAAATACTTGTAGGCATTTTATGTACGGATTGCCAACACAAGTAAATAAACTACGCTTTTCAAAAGCCAGAAGCGCAAGCACGATATTTAAATCAGCTTTTTTTTTTGTACGCCACTCTTCTTTTAACATGGATGCTATTCACTCGCCAGTGAATTAGCACCTCGCCAACATAATTTTACTTCAAAATGTTTTACACCCCTGTATTTACACATTTCACGGAACGCGTAAACTTAAATGTACAGCACTAAATATGTATAGTCGGTAAGAGCAAGTTTCTTTTACTAACGTAATTAGTTTTTTTGTCTCAACTTCGCGCAATGTATATTTTTTCAACCAGCCGGGCAGGCCGCACTTCGGTTGCCTCATTTCTTACGAGTTTTCTGTAACACTGGTGCTAATGATAACATAATTAAATGTACATTTACCCTTGTCTCCCTACACTAAATAATTACGAGAAAACGATGTTCAAATGTGTTTCAGGTGTGAAAACATTTCGGTTGTTTTATGAAGCTTCCTGAGGTAATGGATTCACATACCCGAGTGAATACGGTGTTTTACGGTTATTCCGCAGAATTTTAACTGTAATTAGAACGAATAAATGTTTCTTGGAACATCTACTTAATGAAATTATGGCATACGGATGTTTGTGCTGTTACAGTATGACATAACATTTTATGCACGGAATTCTTGGGGTAACGTAGAGAAGGAATATAAATTAAATTGTTTTCTACAGCATAAAATTATTTTAAAGTAGGAATGAACTTACTACAAACAGAAATAAATACTGTAATCCAGCGTTACACAATGTAAGGTATCTAAAGTCTTAATGCTTTTCTTTACAGAATCACCCCAAATTCTAACTTTAGTACGTTAATGTTGTGCTACCAAATGATCTTCCGCTGCGGCACTGTTCGTCTCTCGGTTTAAATGAGCCGCAAGAGAGAATTATTCGTGTCATTTGTTCAGTATTAGATGCTGTAATTAAGTGTGGCGGCGCCTAATGGTCCTATAATAGGAGAGAGTAAGATAGCATTTGCTGAAAGACTTCAAAGACGTTTTCAATAAGTCGAGCGAAAAGTTATCTTCAATCAGAAATCTTTGAGGGCTTTTTATAAAGTAATCTTTCATGCAGATTGCGATATTGCTTTTTAATCGATGATAGACGAATTTATTGTCTCTTCTACCTGTTATTTATGACTTTGCGGAAGTAACCACAGTCAAATAAATATTACGTAAAGAATTAAATGACATAAAATTATAAAGGATTTTACTTACGCCAGCCAAGGTACAAAGAAACCTAACAAATGCGGATATCTGATACACAAAATCCGCACTAGTACAGTACATGTCTTCACCAATAGGTAATTATTCCATTTTTTACTTGATTTCATTAGTTTTCTTTCCGTTCCACATTGACTGACTTACTGTAACAATTAACATAAAAAAACAGTTTTAATTGCAATAAACCGTCAATCGAAATTGGATACGGCTTACGTTAGCTTAAAATGATGGATAGTTTCAGTAAATAGTACCTAATAAGCTAGTTAAATCCATCAATTTCATATAAATTCAGCTTTACGAAATTATTTAGGCCAAATAACTGCTGTACGTTTTCATTGTAGATATGTTTATTTGTACAGATAAATGTAAAAGTTCATTCATGCATGCGGCACAGCATGAAAACTAAAATAAATAGCTACTATTTGCAGAACGCTGTTTATAGGTCGCCTAGAGCATTGAAATAGACCGAAATACTTTACATGTTTCCGTTTTGAATAAATATGTTACTGGTATTGCAGTATTTCTGCGATAACTAGGTTCTGTAACTCTCTTTTAACTAAACTTAGAACGATATACTTAGAGTTTTCTGAGAACATAAAAAGTGGTAGGTATTAGAATGCATGGAAATTCAGTTGAGTTCGATCGACACGTAAAGGCTCCTGCAAACAGGCGCGACGCCCGACGCGAATCGCGCGGGACCCAAAGGCACCGCTCGTTGCGCGACTTGCGGTGCCTTTGTGTCGCGCGCGATTTTATCGCTTGTCCCGCCTGTTTGAAGGAGCCTTAAGAGACTGAATGTTTCATCGATTTCCACTACATTCCCGGGTTTCGAAACTTGTTTTTCGCACGGAAATTGTTTATACTTTTAGATTTATGGTGTTAGAATAGTTGAGATGTTTGATTCTCGCGGGTGCGTGCGGGAGAAACATGGCGTCGGTGACGTCAGATTAATTTGATCAAAAGTGGAAATGGCCCGAGCATTCTCCACGCTACTTGTTTCGATTTGCTGTCAACGACTCAGCTAATGCTTTCGTCGGCTTCCAATTTTAAACTTTTGATGGTGTTTACGGGCCCGGCACAATTTATGCCCCCGTCGATATTACAGAATCGATTCGAACACTTCGTGAACGAGTGCGATTCGGTTCAATGAAGACACCTGTTTCTTTTATTGACTAACCGCTCTGGAAACTGTTTTGATTGTCACGTTTTGATCTTATCAATTTGTGGTTTCACAAATTGTAGGTCTCGCTTGGATCTTACTGCGTTCCCAAATAGTTGGGATGGATCTACCACGAAGCAAATTATGCGGATCGTAACAGTTAGCGTGAAAAGCTACAATGACGGGATCCCACGGTGTGAGTTCATTGGACGATGCGTTCGTCACGCTTACTTGCGTAGCGTCATCAAGATTAGAATTATCGCTGCCTTTACTACTTCATCTAAACAGTGAACAGAAATCACGATTCTAGCCTATTTACCGTTTTACATTACGTGTTCAACAAACTAGTCAATTAAATGCCTTTGAACTGCATACGGGTGGTAAATGCTTCTTTTGATTACCAGATTTCGTTGAAAATCTGATGCTGGTCGATAGAAGTTAACGCTCGCAAATAGAAATTCCATGCGTAATTACTTGTTCGAGAACGAGCTTAACTATAATGTGATTTTATTTAGTTAGGTAATGATTTATCTAGTAGATACTGGATAATGGCCATGGGTATAAAAGTGAGGATTCGGAGAATTATATGAAGGGAATACACCTGGATAAATTGACTACTCCATGAACGTACGCGATCGACAAATCGAGACTACAGGTTGCTACTTTAAATTTCCTGATGGAAATTGAGAGTGTAATAAAATTTTGTTCGATCTTAACTCGAGGCACTAATTGTTGATATCTTTACAGGTTGGGCGGCCAGAGAAATGTCGCTCGGTGTCAGCTGGTGGCGCTGGAACTGCCACCCTCGCCGACCGGCACTCCTACGCCGAAGGCCGAGTCCCAGCGCCCCATGGACCTCCGCCCTCTCCCGGCGCGGCGGCTGCGCAGCGGAAAGTAGCTGCTGCCTGCCTCGCTAGCCGGCGCCTTTTGGAGGATACTCTTGCTAAAAATGGTAAGTGTTCTTACTTATATCTACATAATTAACTAGCTTTACCTGACGCAGGTACAGTTAAGCATATTAATTGTTAAGTAAATTAACATACTACATCCATTTTTAAGTTGTTGCCACGGATAATTATTTTGAAGTGGTAGTCAATTCGCTTAACAATTATTTTTCCTGACTTTACCAAGGTATGTAGTGCACGGTGTATGTTACTTGCGTAAAATAAAGGTTCCTACAAACTGGCGTGATACGCGATATAATCGCGCGAAACACAAAGGCACCGCGCGCGATTTTATAGCGTGTCGCGCCTGTTTGAAGGGGCCTTAAGGCTCCTTCAAACAGGCGTGACATGACACGCGACTTGCGATGCCTTTGTGTCGCTCGTGATTATATCGCGTGTATCGCCTGTTTGAAGGAGCCTTTAAGTTCAGCATCTGCGCGGGTTACATGCATTGTGTAAAATTACCGAGTAAATAAAGTTACATGCTAAATTTCATCGAACCATGTACCTACCAGTCTTTAAAGAAGACGAACTACACAATATAGGTAGGTATTGTTTATAATTTTAACTAAACATGCCTGAATATTTCTCAATCATCAGCAACAGAATAACCAAGATTCCTACAACCTCACTATTAGTTATTTGTTACAAAGACTAGATTAGCCCTACTTATAAGGCTTTCCACTTAAAGCAAAAAGTTTAATATACATATTAATATTATACCTTTTAGTCTACTGTCGTCGACACAGGCCGTCACGCCACCACCGCCTATCATAAACTTGCTGGCACCTTGTTAATTATAAATCTTCTTTCAAATTATGTCACACAGCGGACGGTGTCTTGCTCTAATGCCGACACTTATAGCCACTTCCTGGCTCGCGAGTTATTTAGAGAACTCTTGCTAATTATGGCTATGCAGAGCTTTTGGTCATTTTTCAAAGGAATTTCCAAACATGGCCGTCGGTTCTCCTCACTCAAAACACGATACGATACTTTTAATGCTGATCTGTTTTATCTCTTGTAAAGAAATATTTTTTGAACTTGATTTAATTGCTTCACGTATTACACTATATTATACTTACTACAAATTGTCGTTTCACATCAAAGTAGACACCATTAATAGCCTTCAATTTAGGAATCGCTCTTCTGATTACATACACACAAAGCAAAAGGTCTGACCTGCTAACGGTCTAAAGGTCTGACCTTCTAATAGTCTAAAGGTCTGACCTTTAAATGACTGATCATCTGAACACTGACCATTGAAGTGTCTTAACCATAGTGATTTTCTCTCAAACTGAATGCTCCGTTCGCTGAACCGATAGTTATTAGCCGATTTAACTAAATGCCACAATGTAGGTACTAGAACGTTCGTTCTACAAGATCCGATAGAAGATTTTCCCACGCACTTAGGCTTCTAAGCTTTATACGTTTTTCTTTAAAACAGAATATAATGAAGTATAAAAGTAAAGAAATTAGCAATGCATAGCAAAAACTAGGAGTAGAAACTAAATATATACCCTCACCAGACTTGTTATAACTTTGTAAGCAACAAAACTAGCTCTTATCCATAAGTAGGTACCTCTCTAAGTAGTTAGTACCTAGCTAGCTAGTAGCTAGGCAAGTGCCAAGTTGAAACAACAAGTAACTTGAAACAACCCTCTACAATAACATTGTAATTAAGGGAATTAGCTCATCTCTTTCATTTATCTGGGTTCTTGACGATTATTAAAATTCTTTCAAGAACATAATACTTATAAAAGGTCTGTTGACCCGGTCAAAACACAATTAACTACACAACTTGAGGTCTTCTGTGTAAAATTGCTCTAAAAAAACACTTAATTCCAGCCATTTCGTCTTGCAGATACCCCATTTTGTGCCGCGTCATTAAAATGAGTAGTTACAAAGCTTTAAAAATGTAATGATACGTCAAAACTTTTAATTAGTTGGTGTTATTATCAGCCGGTGCTACAGACGTCAAAGAAAGTTGATTCAAAGCACTAGTTTGTGATACAACAAAGTTGTACGAAGCGGTTATGTTCACGAATACAAATAAGTTTTGGAAAGTCAACAACACAAATGCATTTGTATGCAGTTACGATGTTTCACGGCGACTTGAGTGGTTGGTGAAAATATATATGATGAAGAAATTGCTATAATCTTTCGCTTATATATTTGACGACTATTCCGCAAGATACTCGTACAAGAATAAACAAAGTCACGGTATACGAGTATCCTACGTAACTTACGGTATATAGAGATACGTCATAATTAAAAAGTGATTCGCTAAGATTCGCGATTCGTTACAATTTATTATTATTGATTGATGTTCCGTTTCTAATTTCCAAAGACATTTTCAAAAGCCATAGAATACAAAAGCATTTACAATGTAACCTTTTGTAATACAGAATAACTTTCATCATTGTTACAAACCGTTTGGAGAAAGTGAAGGAAATGTTGAGAACAGAGGTGTGAAAGTAAAGTATTCTGCTTAAGATAAACTGCTGATTATTTAAAAGCAAGACGTGCTAATGCTTATGTCGACTCGTTACAGGATTAAGTATTACAGTTTTGGTACAAGAGAGTTTATTCTGTTAAAATTCTGCTTTGTTAAAACAAAAGCTGAAGTTTTAACAATGTTCCAATGTCTGTTCTAATTTGGGAGGTTTTTACTTTACAAACATCGGAAACCATTTATCTCTCTCAGTTCTGTATAGAAAATATTTGTCAATTAATGAATTCCAATAATGGAGTGCCAACAAAAAGCTTTTGAGATATTTTTGTTGAACACGTTTTAGTAGAACTCTTTTGTTTTTCGACAGTGACAAAGGTAAGCCGTAATTCCGTTGAATTTAAAAATAGTTTCCCAGCGCTAGTTAGCTGATTAAAACATTAATTAAATGGCGCAGTGTGCTGCACGGGCTATATCTTGGGAAATCAGGCCAATTGCGGTTTCGCCTCTCGATTCAAAATCGGCTCCAGTGACGACTGTAATTTCCGCTGATAAATGTAATGTGACTTCGTATTGAATTAGTCTGGGATACGTTTTTATAGAGTAGTTTGTTTTAGAGCTGCTTTTTTAATCGACAGATATTTTTTATTCGTAGAATAAAATTGACGTCTGACAGATTTCGTAAGGAAGAACTGTCAAAAATTTAAAATATTTAAGCGGATAAAATTATCTGGCGTTAAAAAAATCAACCCTTAGTTTGGTAATTATATAGTTCATTTTCACTAGGTATTTTTGGTAAATAACCAACAGATAAAATAAAAAACTGTATCCAGCTGCAGAGTTTATTTTATATCCTTTTTACAACCTAAAGAATCCTTTTCAAAAAACTTTTCCTTACATCATTCCGTGCCGTAAGAGCTGAAGGTTTTCGCATACAACTCACAGTAATAGGGACGTCCTTTGAAAGAGGACAGTGGGAACAATGAGGCCCCGCAGGACTATATTGAGAGTCATGTAAAAAAAATCTGGACAAAAGGCGGTCTAGACCAGAATGGCTTGTTTGAAATCAGATGTGGTCCTAAGGACTGGAGGGGAATCCACCCTTTCTTATTTGCGAGGCAGCTAATCATTGATATTGACAACTCTTTATAGCTGAGGTTTTGTTCAATTTTTTGTGATTTCTGCGTTAGTTATGGTCATATCAATTTGGCATAATCTGTAGATACCCACGTCTTATTTTCACGTAACACCGGCTTTAATATTGGATTAAAAAAAAATGAAATAAACATTTTATAAAACAAATAAATGTTTAGCAAATAAGCATTACTTGACGGGTATTATATGGAAAGGTTGACAGGACCTAAATAAAATTACTTCTTAAAAAATTCTTAATTTGACTGCTGTAAATACGGATAAAATACATTCAACGGACAACGGACGCGATGACTAACGAATAGTACTTTCGTATCGAGCAAAAAATATGAAAACATCCTCAATTCCTCACTTATGCTCACGAACAATGTAAAGCTTTGTGCTAAAAAAATATGATATACCCGTTGAGGTAATTAGAACAATTTGTTACAGTAAAATACTTTGCATTCAGTGACAGTTGTAACCTTGGATAAGCACTATTTGGATCTTGAAGGCCTCTTAAAGTTTTCAATGCGTCTAATCGTAATCTAAAAAAA
Organism: Luperina nickerlii; assembly: GCA_963855955.1. Classification (NCBI taxonomy): domain Eukaryota; kingdom Metazoa; phylum Arthropoda; class Insecta; order Lepidoptera; family Noctuidae; genus Luperina; species Luperina nickerlii. The sequence continues at coordinate 10,899,873 of OY979681.1, read as the reverse complement.
ATAATTGGTTTTGTCGTGACTTCCTTAACGTACGAAGAAATATTCCAGCTAAAAGTATACATTCGACTGCGTCAGAAGTTGCAAAAAAAGAATAGGGCGTTCCGTTTACTAAACATATACCTAAATCGAATGAATTATTCTGTAAACAAGCTTTGTTTCACATGTTGATTCCATAAAGTTAACCCATCTTTCTATCTTTACAGGAACTCCACCTACGATAGTTTTACCACCGGTCGGCTACTGGGTGGATGGAATGGAGGATACACCCCCCGAAGGAGAAGATGCCGAACCTCGAGCGCAACCAGGCACCCCTCGACAAGCCACGAGGCGGCATAACATCGACACCGATGACACCGCCAAGTACTACAGGCGATTCTTCCTTGGCAAGGTAATTGAATCCTTATCTTATGTCCCTAAAGAACTTTTCACTTCACGCCAACACAAAGAAAAGGCGATCTCCTTAAGTGCTGTTGTAGAAAATAGCGTATTATTAAGTTAAGGAAGCTCTGGTCCACTTACATCTTTAATTTCTATGAGCTAAAAGCTTTTGCTAGAAGTGTTTACATTTTAGCACAGATCTCGTATGAGAAGATTATTTAAAAACATCACGATTCAATTGTAAAATTATAGAAGACTCGGAATCGGCTTTAAATTTATATGACAACAAGAAGTAAAGAGCATCGGATATCATTGAGTTGAAACGAATGCTCACATCAACCTCTGGGATCTTCGTGCACAAAGTCACGTTCCAAAGGTTACGGCATGACGAGAAGCTGCAATACAACGTAAAAATACACAAATCAAATCACGATTTAATTGCTTTCGTGACCAAAGCGCACTTTCTTCGAGTGGTTGAAATGGACAAAAATAAAAGTGGCATTACAAAACGTGTATTCAGACCATCTGACATTTGCGCGCCACGCTGTCTGCGGCTAGGGAAATAAAACCAGTGCGCGTTGCCAACTGGTGTGTGCCAAATGAGTGCTATACATACTTTGGCTGAACTATTTAAAATGGAACCGAACTCATCGGCATTTGACCCAATCTCTGTCTAAAACTGAACCAGATTAGGATCGGTAGCAATTTTAAGCTTGTAATCACGACTTCTTGACGTTAAGATCCCCCAAAAAGATAACAAGTTTTCGCAACTACTACAATTTCAACACCGCGAACTTTGTTGTAATTCCCGGGACGTGTATAAGGACCACGTGTAACGCGATTCGGGTGCACTTAAGTTAAAAATAGTTTGTTAAAAACATCGCTTCGCTTCCACTTGATCACGTTTCCCTTGACATCGAAAATGAAATAAATATTGCTGTTGTCACGTCAATGTCGATGTCCTTTTATGCCTTGACCTTTCTCGAAAGGTCTTTGTGCGGAAAGGAACAAAATATTAATTAGAATTTCTCTCTCAGTAATTACGTACGAGGAAAAAATGCGGAATTATTCAAGTGTAAAATGTTTATTACTATCAAGTTATTAATATCTTTTTGTCAGTTGTTGCTGATTTAATTCTGATTAAGTTCTTAGTGTTGTAATCGGATTTGAATGAAAAAAGCTATAGAGCCCTTTTTCCAAGATACCCTTCATGCATTTAACGAATTATCCCATTGTTTGAATAGTTTTATTTCACACGGCTGTAATTATTCTCATTCTGTACTAATGTTATCAAAGGCTTTACATCGTGCCGAGCATACGATCTATAATTTCACAGCACGACTGTACAATGTCAGCTAAGGATGCGAACATAGGGCACGCCACGATAGCGGCGGTAAGACCCCTTTTTGAGGAGTGGCTAGAGAGGCGTCACGGCGCCCTCACCTAACGCCTGACGCAGGTCCTCACCGGACACGGAAGTTTCGGGAGGTTCCTGCACATCATCAGGCGGGACGAAACGCCCGGGTGTCACCATTGTCAGGATCGCCCAGAGGACACGGTGGAGCATACGCTGGAGGTCTGCCCCGCTTGGGCGGAGCACCGCCGTGTCCTCGTAGAGTAATCGGCAGCGGCGGCGACCTCTCGCGTCCGGGCCTGGTTCAAGCCATGGTCCGGGGCGAGAGGGAGTGGGGGGCAGTTGCCTCCTTCTGCGAAGCAGTCATGCTAGCGAAGGAGGCGGCGGGACGGCTGAGGGAGAGAGCGTCCCGTCCCAGCCGCCGCGGGTGGCGCTCCGGGCGTCGGGAGCCGCGCGACGACTCCCGGCCACCGTAGGCGCGGGCCTGCGGGCGGAGAGTAAAGGCAATTTTAGACAGGGTCAGTGCACAAGTCAGTTATCGGCGTCAGTGCCCGCGCCTAGACTGGCTTCTAAATATTCGTGTGCGAATTTACAAGCCAGCGCTGACTTCCCGCCACTGGATTGACTTGAAATCAATTTACACGGGTTTTTTTTCGGGTCAGCGCTGGCTTGTCTCGATTTCGGCGCCAGTCACTGGATCTGTCTAAATCTGCCTTAATGGGTAGCTCATCGTCCGATCAGGACCAGGCCCGTGCCGGACGGCGCGTACGTGTTCCACGCGCGCCTCAAAGAGATGTCAGCATCAAGGGAAGGGGCCCGTAAGGGCCGAAGCCTGCCGGGTCAACGGGATTGTCCGAAAGGGTTATCGCTGGCCCGGAATATAAAGGGCTAAGGAAGGAACACGGGTGGGTATTAGTCAGTAAGAGTCTGACACTCCCTTCCGCTCCACCCAGAGCGCGAGAAGTCATTTGATGATTTCCCTCCTGAAAAAAAAAATAAAAAAGGCTGTGCTTTGATATAAAAGCTTGTGCCCTTTTGGCAGATATTTTTTTATAAAGTATCGTATTATTTAGGGGAGGCCTATGTCCAGCAGTAGACTGCTATAGGCTGATGATGATGATGATTATTTAGAAAAGTGTATTATGTGTTATTATTAAAAAAATAAAAAAACAAACAAACTATAGGCGTGATGTTTATTGTACGTATGTATTATAACAAAAGTAACTAACACCTTACCAATCATGTAAATAATGTCTTATTATATGCAAGTTCATTATACAATAAATCAAACTTGTATTTACTCGGTAGAATTAATTGATTTATTCCGGTCTTCCGTTTTTCAAAAGCTCTAGTGCATTTATCGAATTAATTAGTTATAGCTTTTGTCACCGAGTATTTACTTGACCACATGTTTGTTGTCCATTTCTGATATTTAAATAATAACTTCATCAAACTCGCTAATATCTTTCATCCGCTCTTCTTCACTCTCTACCCGCAGTCTAAATCATAACGCGTACCACATCGGTACAGTTACTGCCACGTGTGAACTTTCCCATACCCACGCCCATAGGCTCAATTTTTGTACTGTTTTTTGTAACGTTTCGAATCTTCATAAGTGCTATCTTTCGAATATGCGACACTTTTCGTTTTATATTCTTTTGATCAGTAAAATAATTATAATTAGTTTTTGTGTCTTTTCAATACCTGTTCTTTTATAGTTCTCCCTTGGATATCTTGCCTTCATTGTCAAGTTTTTTTTTCGCAATAATGGTCCCTGGCTTTCATCTCTATTTCTGTATTTTTCTCACACTTGAAAACCATAATGGGCATCAGTACTTACATATTTTTTCGACACCTCATTGGCCTTGAAAAGATGAAAAAAGTCTTATAGTTACTGTCATGACAAGTGTAATTAATTTTGATTGGGCAGAACATACAAAAAGACTAATTGCAACATCTCAGTAAAACCATAGTACCTACAGCTTACCTAATAGTCAGTAGGTACATGAATAGGACGATGACATTAGTAAACAGCATGGAAAATAAATACATGCAACCGAACCAAGGTAGTTGACATGTGGCGACATTTTGTCGGTACTTTCTGCAAGAAAAATCATGCAAAAGCGAAACCGCAAGAGCCTAACCGACGTTGATGTCGAAGTAATATTGGCTGCCTCTATACTTAAGTAATGTACTTACATAAATGTATGATAGAACAACGCAGTACATTAGAGTGCAAATCGTGTAAATGCATAATGTTAGTCGGGAAAGTTAGTGACCACAGCCGATATGGGTACAGGCGACACTTTGTCTACTCATGGAGTTACATGACTAATAAAGAAAACAATGAAGATAGCGGAGCTTGGCGCGTTTTGACGTATTTTTATTCTGTTTCGAAACTTTTTAGCATAAAATTCTCTTAAAATTGTTTGATAACTATGCAGTTACTTCAGCATTTTGCAAAATTATCTCGCTCTAAGTGAACTAAGTTTTATTATTCTGAGATAGTTTATCGCAGACGTGGTGCTTGTAGAAATTGCGAAATGTATTAGACGTAATACGTTCTACATTTTATGTTTCAATGCGAGTACCTATATAAACCTAAAAATAGTACGTCTAATAGAATATAAGATGTGCTCATTCTATTACCAACTGCTCAAGCATGTAACTTTCTAGACTACAATGAATTTATACCAGCTAAGTGGAAACGCTTGGCTGTTCAATATAAAAAGCTTTCCATTCATCTGTACGAACTGGTGAAGCCATGATATGTGTGAGAGAAAATATGCTGCAAATGAGAGTAAAAAACTGTGTCCACCAATTAAAAACAAATGCATCGCCAACCACCGATTAAGGGTCCAACCACACTCATTACATTAAAAAAACCCGTGAACGATAGTGGGAAAAAGCGTTTGGGCTCACCAACGCGGAACGGTTTGGCTTCACGCCCAGTGAGCCAAGTTCTCAGCTACATGTAGATTGAGCCGATTACGGCATTGTAGAGCAATTTAAGTCTCAACCCGCGTGTATACGTTGCCTTATCGTGCGTACGAATCTTAACAGACGCCTCGTTACAGAATTTTGAAAATATTCGTTTGACTTATCTTTTATACATGCCTAATTTAAATTTAATTATGTACTGACACCAACTCAGTTTTGTTGTTTTACCATGTAGTAATTTGAATTCTTTCTTGAGTTATTGCTTGGTAGCTTTAGGGGAAGGAGCGTTAATGTAATACTTTACATTCAGGTTAAGGATTTTTGTAACATTGCGCTGTGGTTAATGCTAGGGTTACTTTTTGTTATACAAAGAAAAATATACATAACGCAACTTGCAAATTACTTGGTTCCCACAGTTTGAATCAGCTTTCATTGTCACTAAGACTCGAAATAGATAAAGACCTAACTAACCCAACTGTGACGGCCGTAACTCCTAACGCAGGTACGCAACAGTATCGTTAAAGTTGTGTTTTGCAATGAAATCACTGCCTCTCACGGTGACATTTAAGATATTTAAAGTTACATTAGATGCTGAAACATTACAATATTTACAACACGTATTAAATAAATACGCTTAAACATAATTTAGCTTAGGGCCAAAGTGCGTATCTCGTACAATTTACATAAAATATTGCAATCGTTACACGTCAACCCGGCAAAGCTGATGGGCCATTGTGACACCGCAAGGGTTAGGCTAGATGAATGCGATGCTCCGATCACTAAGCCGATACCAGTACCACGCTGACGTGTAAATACGTCCTGCCAGGGACCATTATGTCCTAGCATAAAACCTATAGAGGGTTAACACCGGCAATATAAAAAGTTATGCCCATCGTGAAAACGTAAAACACGCTTCAAAATAATTTTAAAGATTTTCGTATGGCTAAACCACCCTAATAGAAGATATAAAAAAACAGAAGTCCTGGACGAAAAGACATTTTAGATTAATCACGAAAACACTTCATTCATCTTTTCATTGAATTGAACGAGTTATTATACGAGTATTTAGATTCATAGTTTGGCAATGACAAACCAGATTTAAAATTCGAAGAATTTTGTTAGCGTAGAACGTTTATCGTAAAACGTTTTATTGAAATTAACTGCTAATACAGCAGTAGAAAATGGAAAAGAAATCGTTAATAACATAATTATCGTTAAATGATAATTTGCTCGCCAATCCATTCGTTCAAATCAGTGACGATGACAGATGCCCGTGCCAAAAGAAAAATGGAAGCAATAAGCAAATGTCTTCTTTCATAACGCAAAATTGGTTTGGGAACAATTCATTCTGGGAAGAAATGATGGGGCACAAAAATTATTACGGTTTTAGGTTAGGTACCCTGTGCGAATTGAAAGACGGTGAAAATGAAAAATATAAGATCTATTTTAGTACGGTTGAGGTGAACAGCTGGACTCCAGCGGGATATTGGCTCATTTTATTGATTCGGAAATTTTCGGGGAAAATCGGTTATGTGAAATTGATTCAGTGAAAATCGAGTACCTACAAAAGCGCGACCAATAGGTTCTTAGACGAAGAGATTTTGATGTGAGCTTTTAAAAATACTTTCTTGGAAAATATTTTGGTACACTTATTGGTAGATCATAAATAGCCCCCATCTTAATAGTCCTATTCATGAAGATTTTAGATTAATATTGATGATTCACACATTTAAATGATCAAAGTACATGTTATGTAGTTATTTACTTGTGGATTTGAGTACACACACGGAAGTATCAATTAGCTAGAAATAGAGATTTTGCCAAGAATACACTGCATTCAAAGAATAATGACAAATAGTTTATTAGTTCCTTACAACTTGACGCTAAGGTCAATCCAAGCCCAAAAGTGAGGGCAAAAAGAGCCAAGGGTTCAAATTAAGTAATTTGTTTCAAACCTTTCAGCACTGTGCTAGTTCTTTTCCAATTTAAGAATATTTTTTCTGCAAAATCAAACCGTGAATCGGCACACTTTCCAACAAATTGAAGTAAAAAAAAAAACTGTTAGATTCCATCTCAGATGACGTGATCCATCAGCGAGTTCGAAAAGGGGCATTAACCCCTCGTCCCTTCAATTACCATCTTTAGCTTTCAATTTGCTTCTTTGTGCCAACGTGAAAAAGGCCATGCAATAAATTCGAGATATTTAGAAAAATGGACGAACGCGTATTTGAACGATGCACGATGGGAGCTTAATGATTTATTATAATCACGCAGAGGCGTATAATCAAACAACGTTTTGCAATTTTATTTTAAAAGTGTTTACAAAATCGCGTGGTAAAAGTATAATAATAAGATTGAAGACTTCTAGCGGTTTTTCGAGACAATGATCTGTGTCCTTTGACTGTTTGCGTGTCACATTGAACTTTTGCAGTGTGTGCGATTGCTGGCAATTAGGAGTTACTTTTATTTCAAAATTAGTATCAGAAGATTAATCGAGTTATCGTAAATCTTCCATTGGTTTTGGAAACATATTTACTTACAGTTTGGCCCAAACTTAGGACGTTGATAGCGTAAATAAATACTCAACAAAGGACAATGCACGATGAGAATATTTTCTTTAAATCTTATTATGTCGACTAGTTTTTCTTTAATTAATACAGTCTATGTCGTAACTTATATAAAGTACTGTGTATTTTTCACTGATTTCATTGAGACATAGCATTTTTTTATTGACAATGGTGTTTATCCTTCGTAAAGGTTGTGTGCTTGGGAATAAAAAATAGGGTCTGACAAGGTTAATAGTGACAGTGTATTGTAGTTTAATTAACATCTCCCATGGAACATGAAGCTTTTGTTCAGACCTTGAGTCGGTTTAAATACAGTGTTTTATGTTGCGTGAACTTTTGTAATTCTATGTTTACATTGTTATATGTAGTTCTCAGTTTCATTATAAAGTATTGTTGCGTGAGGTTTACATTACAATTCGTTCTCGTGTTATCTTAATTAAAAGTTCTGTAACCACACATGGACTAATTAAACGATATTATTATAAATTTTCCTATAATCTAAAATATTTATATGAATAACATGAACTCATTACGCTACCTACAATAACCTGTTATCATCTATTTTGAATTGAAACCTATTTGTTTACCTATATTACATGGAATCTGGTTATAAAATTATTAATTTAAGCGTTGTTTGTGTAACCACCTCATTCTTCTTTCCTTGTGGGTGTGGAAAATCAGTTTATAGCATGTTGATTATGACATCATCGCTAAATGCTCTGATTCAGCCAATAATTGCGGAGAGCACCATTAAGTCAGATGTCATTAGATCAACTTCGTCTTCGGTGTCGTCTCAATCAAGAGTATATTAGGTCACTAGGGCCCTGCATTTATAAACACTATTTATTTCACCTACACCTCATACACTCGTTCACTTCTAGTATGTATATTATTATTGTGCACATTGTGTTACAGAAATAGTTTGCTTTGCTTGCTTCGTGGCTGCTTTTCATACCTTTGTGATCGGATACCTAGTGTACCTACCTCATTCTATAAGCATCTCTAGTAATCTCTACAGTCGTCAAGATAGCCAAGATCGTTCTGAAATAGGTACTAAAGTAATTTATTACTTAAGTTTCTAGATGTCCATTAGCACTACTTCGATAAAGTTTACGTCCAAGATAATAGAAGTAATAATTTTCTGAGTTCTGATCACTTATTGACAAAGGGACATAAAAAAAACCATTAACGAACCGAATCATTACCCTTAAAATAACTACTATAAACATCACTTTCTATAGTATTCCATGGGGTGCGGTTGTGACTGATGCCTATTTTAGTAATACTTTGAAGGCCACTATTGGTTTTGTTATTACATTTGTTTTTGACTACCGCGTTGATAAAACTATTGCTAGCGTTGCTTCGGAAGGTCAAGTTCGGAATCTGTCGATCGGACATAATGTTTTCAGGTTTTCTGTTAGAATATTCTTTTTTACAGCTAATTTTCTGCACATCATGGCTGTCGCCTCCTGTATACTTTTACCGTTAGGTATCCGTAAAATATACATTACCAACAAAAAAACATTATCCGAGTTGCATTATCATATTTATCATAGACTCACTCCGTTTGTTTGTCAAAACTCGTTTTAATCCTATTACTACGTTGGCTTTGTTTGAATCCCACATTATTTGATATTTACCAGAAACACACAATAATTCGTATTCATGGTCTGAATTAATTTCGCTTCAAACGATGCCTGGTGTGTGTTTACGTAAAGCCACAATGATGTCTGTTATTCCACGAAAGATTATGTTCGAGGGTTCCGATGAATATTATATTCCATTCAATGCAATTATATTCTACTTTTATAAATGCGCATCACTCGAAAATACGAAAATCTTTTACAATATTAAAATATTGATTTCGTTTGTTCACAGGAACACATCAATTTGGTTGGATCTGACGAGAATCTCGGCCCAGTAGTGATGTCCCTCAAGAACGAGCACATGGCTAGTCAGGACCATACAAGGATATTGTTGAGGCTTCGCACGGAAACTATGCACGGACTTATACCCACCACTAGTGAGTTAACATTTTACGATATAATATTACAACTGGGAATTATTGGATGGCTGAAGGTGACTGGATTTAAGTACCCAGAAACTTATAAAAGCAAAAAAGGTACCTATATTTTTGGCTGAGTTTGCCACTTTTTCGAAAAGTTGAGTTACTCAGAATAAACAATTGAACGTCATTTTTTTCCAGGATCAGGACTAATGCCACCGCCTCTCAAAATGGCAAAAATGCTGAACGAACAAGTAAACATCGACAACTTCACGGCGGTCATGTGTCTCAACGCGTCATCCCTGATAGCGGCGTACGACGAACATGTTTTAGTGAACTGCTTTAAGTTTGGAGTTCTATACCAGACTCATGGGCAGACGACAGAGGAACAGCTGTTCGGCAACAACGAAATATCACCAGCCTTCGAGGAATTCCTAGACATGCTTGGACAGAAGATCAAGTTGAAGGACCATAAAGGTTAGTTTTCTTTGGCAATGCATTCTTGGACCTAGCGTATATCGCTGGCAGCATGCCTACTTCCGAACCCTAGACTTTCGGCGCTCCGGACTTAATTTCTTGCCAAGAACGGCCATACCAGTTGGATGGAAATAATATGAATTTCGAGGATGCATATTTAAATGCAGGAGCTGCATTGCGCGTTGTTTCACGTTTTATCTAATTTGGTTATTTTGAAATGTTTTACATCTGAATGAAACATTATTGTAATTTGTCAGTGTGAGTAGTTTTGTTTTACCTTAACATCGCGTAGCTCAGCCCTAAACTTATATAAAACCTTGCCCTTCCTCTTCGATATGTAGAAATATTCTCTCTAATAGTCTACTTCTTTCAACACCCAGATTCCCTAACCAAAAATCTCTCTACCAGGCTACCGGGGCGGTCTGGACATAATAAACGGCCACACGGGAACAGAAGCCGTCTACGAGACTTACCATAACCGTGAAATCATGTTCCACGTGGCACCCTTACTGCCGCACACTGCCGGCGACGCTCAGCAACTGCAGAGGAAGAGACACGTCGGCAATGATATCGTGGCGATTGTTTTTCAGGTAAGAATATTGTAAAATGTGTGAATGATGATATGGTTAGAAAGGGGTGACTACCGAGATGACGACTAATGGAGGAGTATGGAAAATGGAGTAGTATGGAAATGAAATGTGAAGGACTAATGGAGGAGTATGGAAATGAAATGTGTAGGACGCCCTCCAGCCAGGTGGGATGACGATCTGCGAAAGACTGCAGGCAGATGCTGGATGCGTCAAGCTGAAGACAGGGCGCTATGGCGCTCATTAGGGGAGGCCTATGTCCAGGAGTGGACTGCTATAGGCTGATGATGATGATGATGGAAGAAATGAACGTCATACTTAACAAAGTTTAAATTCCATTGCAATCAAAAACTTATTAGGACCTTTTTCACTGGTCACTTAAGAATTAACTTACAATACAAATCACTAATTTAAAGTGGATAACTGATTAAGGTAGGCAGGTAAGGTCTTACCCCAATTTATTTGGGTTGTGCACCTGCAATACCCACGTGTTTTTCTTCGATACATCTATCAGTCGTTTTGTCAGTTTTTGTCTGTGCTATGCCTCTTTTCTTTTCTTATCTTTAACGCCTGATTTTCCTAACGCCAAATAACTTTAACGGAGGATTTTTTTTTATTTTTTTTAAGACTTTTCCATACCAAAACTTTCAGACGTCAATTTTACTCCACGAATAAAAATTATCGGTCGATTGAAAAATCAGCCCTTAGTATCGTAATAATGTAAGTTGCGTGGATATGAAATATGTTATTCTATTGTGAAGTCAGGACTCGGCCACATAACAGAAATGCCGAAATGCTTTTCATTGTAGACTGTTTATGACTGTATTATGCGAAGTACTGCAATAAATTAACGACTTTATAGTACAGTTTGCGTAAGTAGTTACAAGAAACTAACAAACGGCCGAAGCTAAATCTTTTATTGCACAATGCAATGAGATCTATTCCGTTTCAATAATCTCTATCAATAAATAGCCCTATATACGTTGTTTGTCTGTCAGCCTATTTGCAATTTGTTTATGTTTACATTGCCAAACCGATATTGTTGAAATTCGAAGATTACCAAGGTATAAGCTGAAAACAGAGAGTCCAAAACCTTTCGCAGTTAAACTCTCGATTATTACCTAGATAGTTCTGATCATGTTTTATATGATTAAAGTATTTTTATTCTTCTTTAGTAGACTGCACGTCGGTTAGAACAGTTTCACCTTGAGCTGGCCTAGCGTGGTATGGAGTTTCAATAGGCTAGGAAGTCGGCATTTGTGGTCTACTCTACGAAACATATAAACTTAGTATGACTAAGTTAACAAGTTCCTGTTGCTTCCATTTACAGGAGAAGGCGACACCTTTCACGCCTGATATGATAGCATCACACTTCCTCCACGCGTTCATCGTGGTCACACATTTGGAATCTGTCGGTGGGGAGACCAGGTAATTATAAATTCTTTTTTATCACATCTATCCAAAAAGAGCTAGTGTATTCTTCGTAAACAAGGACTACAATAGTTCTTTAATCCCTAGGGACTAAAAGTGATTTGAATTTGGAATTTGGATGTTGTTAGTAAAAGTTCCAATCACCAAAGAGATCAATCACGAACATTGTATGAACAAGTAACAGGCTGTATGATAAAGTAAAACGCCCGCGAGACAAATAAAAAAAAATTACGATACACTTCCATAATTGTTCAAATATAAACATTAGCCTCTAATTATTTGTATGTATTGCTTTTAATATTGCACTTACTTATTTTTCCATAGAGGGTGATAAAAAGTAGAGTGTCCACCTCGGGAGCAACACTATTTTAAGCTCGAGTGACGTACTTTGAATCCCTCGCTGCGCTCAGGACTCAAAGAAACACTCTCGCCTTCAAAATAGTTGTTTGCTCCCTTGGCAAAAAATCTACTATAACTAACGCTTATTTTGTTCTATAAATCTTAGATATTTCCCTTCGTAGGAAATCATTATTTTAGTTTCTTTACGATGATGTGAGACAATTAAGGCTATGAACATAACTTTTACGAGACGTTTGTGCATTTTATCGACCACCATCAGACATGTATCACTCTCAAAGCTTCTATTCTCGTCTCAGAGCTACGTGCCAGTTCCTTTGAGAAATAAAATTCAAAAATGTTATATAAATTCACTCGAATGTCTATAGAACTTTATTTCTCTTTTATTCATGCCGTCGAATGTCTTCTATTTTTAATCCAACTTCAGTTTCTGTAACTTTTTTCCTACTTGCCAAGTGACTTGTTTAACATAAAGTTTGTGTTGTTTCTCGACAACGCACAGTGGCATTATTTGCATAGCAAGTCGAGAAAATGGCTCGGAAAGTAGAATGGAAATTTTCTCAGTAATTTATATGCAAACGAATCCAGACTCTGTAATTAGAAGCTTTTTATGTGAACAAATACTAGCTGCACGACTCAGTGAACGTCTTAATGTTTCTCAGATTTGTTAAAGGTTAAATGTTATTTTGATGGAATCTTAGAAATAGCTTCACTAAAGTAAATAGAAAACTTTGTGGGTAGGTAAGGAGCTGTCAGGTACAGATGTCGGTGCCTGTGATAAAGGTCATGAGAAATTTTTTGTGGGAGTTTAATCAAGTACTGATTATTTTATAGATTGGATGAAAATAGATTGATTAATTGGAGCACACGTAAGTTGATATTCGATAGGTACCCACGACAAGTATTCGAATGAACTAGTGTCTTCAAAAGTGTCTTCATTGCGGTTAATCTATTCTCAACTACACTAGATTTAATTACTTATTTGATGATAGGTATTAAGTAGCAGTGAAATAGTTTTAGAAGGTGCCTATTTGAATAATGTCATTCAATATCACAAAAGAATATCTTACGGGTGTATGGTGTTCATTGTGTTATAATGTGTGTACTAAACATAATCATGGGACCGATGACCTTGTGACGGCCGCAGGAATCCGCTGGATGGGAGTAGCACAGGACCGGTCGATGTAGCAAAGCTTGGGGGAGGCTTATGTCCAGTAGTGAACGTCTTTCGGTTGAAATGATGTCTATATATAATGGGGTAAATAAATAAATTAATCCTTAATTCCATTCCTTTTCCAGGTACAAAGTGGCCGTCACCGCTCGTGATGACGTACCATTCTTCGGGCCGACTCTCCCTCAGCCGTCCGTGTTCCGCAAGGGGCGAGAGTTCAAAGAATTCCTCCTTACGAAGCTCATCAACGCAGAGAACGCGTGCTACAAAGCAGAGAAGTTTGCTCAACTGGAGTTAAGAACCAGAGCGTCATTGCTGCAGAACTTGGTTAATGACTTGAAGACGAAGACTACTGAGTTCTTAGGAGTGGGTGTCAGATTGGAACCTGGTGCGGTGTCCCCGCAACCTGATGGTACGCCGAAGCAAGATGGACCTGGGGCACGGTTTATTGATACTGTGAAGAAGGCCCTTATCTCTAAAGTCAGGTATGTTTTCACCACAGGATTTAATGCTATATTATTTTTTTCCTAGCTAAACAGTCAGTAGTTAGACTACATACTTTGCAGCAAAGTCAATCAAACACAGTTCTGCAAACAGATATTAAAATTCAAGTTAAACAAATGCAGCTATAGGTTGCCGCCTTCAAAAAAAATGCTGTTTTTTTTAGTAGTTAGTATAACGTTTCTTTTTCTTACCTTTTCAGATCACCAAGTGTTGACACGAATCTCTCAGGCGATAGCAACAAGAATCCTCTAAATAAGAATAAGTTTGTTCCGAATGAAACACACACTCCTAATGTAAGTCCTCATTTATCCTTTACAATAATATTTTGCTTCCATCCGATGACATCACAAAGAAAGCTAATATTTCTATCAAAACATTGATTATTATTATAATGATTGCGACACAATGTGATTCGCATAAGTGCTGCTTAAAATTCTATGCATCAAGCATCATGACTGTTCTTAAATGGACTTCCACCTGTGTTCACCGGTTATGGCAACTGTTATCTATGCATAAAACAATAAAGCTATGAAATTAAAAGGAACTAGGAAACATTTTTTGATGCCACCCATTATGTTGATCTGATAGGATTGGCTGCGCAGAAAAATAGGTCCCGGGATTAGAATCAAAGTTTGGTTGTGATTTTTAAGATACTTTATTTTTAAAGCAGCCTTACATAAAAATACCTTTCTTGAAGGCTGCTTTAAAAATAAAGTATCTTAAAAAAAGAAAGGTATTTTTATGTAAGAGCACACTCTCACATGAGGAAACCTTCAAAATGAAGTAATAGTTAAAATAAATATTTATTAAAACTCTACGAAGCCAGGTGCTGATCAGTAAATGTATTGTTGAATCTCAAACTGACTGTTGTGTGTGATGGATTGACCTAAATTAAAACTGCTGATGAAATTCAGACACCATGACTAAATGGAGCTCATGGAATAGTTACTAGACAAAATCTAGATTCCGGAGTGTTGCAAAGAATTTCATGAAAAAAAATATTAAGTACACTGCTTATCTGGTGGGGATCCAATCCAGCAGTCGACTCCAGCCATAGAAATATAAAAAAATCTAGTTCTTTCTTATAGCTATGACTCTAGCAAAACGAGACTGTTACGGGACCAACGAAGCATTTGAACAAAGATAGATAGATAGATAAACCATTTGTTTGGCATACACAAGAAGACAGCACAACACACAAAAGAAACAATACAAACAAACAACAACAATATACAATACTAGAACAACAGCAACAACAACAACATCATACAATACAACAAACAACAACAACACACAACAAACAACAACAATATAATATTACAATACAACAATTACAACAACAACACAACACACACACACAGCACAACACACAACACACACAACACACACACAACACAACAACACACATACAACATACATACATTTTACAATTTTTCAAACAATATTAGATGATAACCAAATTACCCACATGATTAAAAAACAAGGTGCTGATAAAGAAACAAAAAGTAAACACATCGAAATAAAAGTGACACTATGACGATTACTTAAAATAAAATTAATAACGAAACATACACAGTACGGTGCATGTCTCAAGGTTGCACCAAATGGGAGTCCAGCTCAGCATGTGTCAGGTAAATGTACCTGACGCTGATATTCTGCTGGATCCCTGCTGTGACACGGACGTTGAGAAGACGAAACTGAAAACGAACGAAACGAACTGTGAATAGTACCGTTGCTCTTTACTAATTGTATATTACCTTGTCGCTTCCAGAGCGCCCGCTCCAAGTCATCCGTCGCGTCCTCATCCGCATCAGCAGTGTCGGTGCGTTCGGCGGGCGGCTCGGGCGCGTCGCACGCGTCGGGCGAGTCCAGCCCCGACGTGACGTCACGCGCCGCGCCGCCGCGCCCGCCGCTCACCGACCACAGTGATGACTCTAGTTTGAACTCGGTGGATTTGGATCCGCTAGGTTAGTATTTATTTTATTAGAAGCTTGAGAATTGGACAATTTGAGAATTGGACAATATGAGAGTTGGACAATTTGAGAATTAGACATTTTGAGAATTAGACATTTTGAGCCCACTGGACATTTTGCGAATTGGACATAATGCGCCCAAAGGATCCGTTGATGCGCGTTAGCCCTCCTGAGTCCCGCAACAGATAATGAATTTTCTTCATTGACGCTTGACAGGTTATTAATTTAGGAGTCATTTAGTTGAATAGGTTGCCAATTTGAGTTGGTACTGATGGCCAAATTGGGTCTCACAATGTGATGTGTATCTTTGTCTGTTTTGGAACTTAAGTGATACATACCTAGAGATGTTTGAATAGTTTTTTATTCGAGTGAGTTTGAGAGCCGCTATTGCGAATTTAGAAAGTAAAATGTAATTTTTGTGAAAATGTTATTAATAATATTCAGTGGTGATTCTGTTTTTTATTGAGACCGCAACATTTTTGTATGAAATTGGCACATATTTTCAGTAAAGTTAAATCTTCAGAATAGGCAGTTTTATTAATCACCTAAGTATAGCGTTTATCATTGATTGACCATTCTGACCAGATTGTAGCAATCATGTAGGAAGTTATCATAACTATCGTTATTCATGTAGAGTTTACATACAGTCACAAGCAACCATAAAGGCGCCTTCAAACAGACGCGACACGACATGCGACACAATGGCACTGCAAGTCGCGCAACGAGCGGTGCCTGTGTGTGTTTGTAGAAGCCTTAAGTCCCGTCATTTTAATGCCACAACAAAGCATGTTGGTGACGTCATCATCTCATATCGACATACTATAGAAACATTGTTATGGTATAGTTTTGGTGAAGTAATAGTGTGATTTCTTCCAATTAGACGACAAGGACTGGCTGAGTTGTGGTAAAAGTGCAACAGGTTAGTCCTGTAGTGTAGCACTCTGTACGTCAGTGTTTTTTATTTCACTCGTCGTCTTTATAGAGGCATGGTGTTGTTTTCATAGGTTTTTGTTAATAAATATTATGCGTATTTTTTCAGTATTGGATATTTAATTAATGTCTTATGTTATAAAATGAATATTATTTGGTTATAGTTCGTTACCTGCATTTGTAGTATTTTTTTTTCACTTCTATAGTTATTTTGTGAAAGTGCTTTAAAATACGACACTGCTTATTTTTGTTAATTATATTCTTGCACACTATTTCGTTCTGCATAAATAAATAAAATAATTAATAATCTCAATAACAATCAATAAAGGCTAAAATATAAATAAATAAAATAAAACGTATCATCATATTAGTTTTTCAAGCACTTTTTTTATTATAAACAAAAAGACAGTATCTACCAATTTATTTATAAGTTTATTATTAACTTTGACACGCCTAAGGACGAGCAGTGTAGTACAATACTAACAATAGCCTTTGTGTGTCCAGGCGGAGTGTACGTGGACAGTGACACGGGGCTGGAGTCCATGTCCTCGGCCGAGGCGGCCGCGTGCGGCGCGTGCGCGGCCGGCGGCGCGCGCGCCGACCGCGACGTCACGCCGCGCGACGCGGAGATGCTGCGGCAGGAAGTGTGCCGGCTCAAGAACGACAAGCTCGACCTGCTCAAGCAGAATATTGTAAGGATCCATAGACTTGATCTCAATCTTATCTAGTAATGTGGGTAATCTTGGTAATCTTTCTTGGTTTTTGCTATTATCTGTGCTTCACCTTTAATCCCCGTATTCATGGGAAACAAAAGTTGCACAACATTGTTCCAGCCACATTTTCGTGATGCGCGAAACATGTTCCAGGTTGGGTGTAAAACATGCTGCCGGCAACGCAAAATTATGTTGCTGATACAATGTTGCGCAGGTCTTATTTACCATAAATACGGAGCTGTAGTAACTAATACCAATCGGTCAATCTGGCCTTGATGGACCGCTCGGGATTTTAGTGCTAACATACGAGCGGTCTGTTTTAAACTAAAGCTTAATTAATTTTCACTATCTTAACACTTAATATTCAATCTTAAAGTCATCTATGATGGGTCTTGGGTACCATTAACCCTTCGTGGATGAACGTGGATCCACGTGACACAATGGATTTTTAATTGTTTCTGTAATTACGGTATTCAACCGGTTAAAACTATATAATTAGTAACTGGATTTTCAAAGCATTTTTCTACCACCTTATTAATTTATGCTATACAATAGTAGATTGTTGCATCGAGCGTAAAGTGAGTTATTAATGCACTCGTGTTAATTTAGTGCACTAAATTAACACGAGTGAATTCATTACTCACTTTAGCAAGGTGCGTAATGCCTACTGTTCTTTCAACTACCAATCTACATAGCATGATAAAATATACGTACTCAAAATAAAAACTCAAGTTAATGACAACAAATTTTTCCTAAGCTTTTAAATATTTATGCCGCGACTTTTGCGGCAAAAGGTTATTAACAATTTCATTTGCAGCTGTTTTTATACTTTCTGGAGTTGCATTTTCATATCGCTATCGCTATTTCCATTTTTTAAATCTTTTCTTGCTAAATATGAAGTATCAAAGTTTTACAATGGTACAAAATGCGCGCCATATGTTTTTTTTTTTCACCGAGTCGGTTTTATTCAGCCGATTTTTATTTGTAGCCAGTATCTTTTTGATCTAATGCATACATTTTATATTAAACTTAATGGGAGGCATTAAACTTCTGTGATAAATTTATATCTAAATAAAAAATAAAAAACTGTGCATTAATGAAAAACAGCTGTGCAACCATGAGATTTCATACAATATTTCTGCACTGTTTTGATTCTAAGTAAAAAAATAGGTCCTTTGTGATCGGTTTTGTAGTGATTAATGATAAAAGTACTACGTAGTTGAAAGAAAAGGATGATACCTTTTTGTCAAATAAAAATGTACATTCCTGATCATAATTATTATGTTTATTTTACAGACATGGCAAAACGAGATCAAATGTCTACGTGAAAAGGAAATGTCGCTACAAGCTGAACTGAACTCTATGTCCAGAGAAATGCGGAGGCTTCGGGAGCAACAGGTCACCACCATCCCCAACCCTTCAACACATGATTCCACCGCTTAAAAATAAATCCTATCGGATTGTAATAAGGTTCTATTTAAAGTACACACGTACGACATTCTCATGACTCCACCGCTTTAACGTATCTTGAACTTTATGTCCTTGTAATAAGGTCCTGTACTTGTGTACGCAACTGTTTGATGACTGCTGTGGAAGAGATCTGATTTTTAGAAATGACCAAGTAAGGTAATCTGGGATTAGGAGGTTTTGCTAAACGAATGTTTTAGTAGCAGTTACTCAATGTCGCTACCTACTCAATATATATGTATGTTGCTCTCTTTACTATACACATTGTAGCGAGAATCATTTATGTGCAATATTGTGTTCTTAATATAAACGACTGTGCAATTTCAAATACGGTAAACAGCATTGTTTAATTGTTAAATTTTTACTGTAGACAATTCTTCGTATTGAATAATGCTACTTACACAGTTTTGGAGTTGAACAGTCCTTTGCAATACAGATATTGATAATGTATAGTAGCAAAACGATTCCTTCTAAATATTTACGTATAGATCTCCCAGTTTCATATATTAGTAATATTAAATTACTTCTTAGGTCGTGGCTTGACTGACTATTAATGAGAAATGCTAAAACTTCGACATAATATAACGATTCTATAGTTAATTAGAGAGAATATGATTCGAATCTTTTTATATGTTGTTATACCAAAACTGAATTGTTAATGTCTAATGTTAGGCTACTCGCTTTTTGTAAATGTTGTGATAACCTAGCTTATTCGAGACATAAATAGTTCTAAAACCATTTTATATTATTGTGTTTCACACAAATGTATGTAAAGTCAGGGAAATTCATTTATATCAAATTGTCTATCAGCTCTTCAAATTGAATATCAACTCAAATGGCTACCAACTCAAATTGTCCGCAGGAGTGTTCAAATCATAACTGTCATTGTTTGACAGTTGTGTAGAATGGCTATAACAGGTTAAATTGACGTAGTGAGTCAATTTGAAACAATTAATTTCCCTGACTGTATTTATTTCGGGTAGAGCATACCGCTTGTGTTCTTTAGAGAATTGTTTCTCGAGCAAAATCATTATTTACTTTTCCATTAGTAAATAATTGTAGAGATATATCTCTTAGAATCCTTGTTCACAGTCTTGAGTGCTTCTTTTTAAAACCTTTAAAAAAACCCTTTGATTAAATAAAAGTTACAATTATATGTAATTTTTAATCATAATGTTAATTATTAAATTACGTCACATTTGATTAACAAATGAATGCACAGTCAAAGGGATTAATTATTACATAAAAAATATTAATTAAACGACTTTGATTTGAGTTTAGGAGCATTCATAGACTGATATATATATTATATCTTCAATGTTCTTACCAACATTAAACGAAATACTACGTACTAGGAATTAGATGAAAAAATAACGGTACCTATTAAATTAAGCCTTGAATTATCTAGTAGAAAGCCTATACATAATTATGGTGCGTTAGAGAAAAAATATAACTAAAACGATTCTTATAATACGTTAGATATTTGAATTTGTATAAAAAAATATCCCAGTACAGTTTGAGTTTGTATGTAGCGTTTCTACTGCACAGTGCAATTTTATGTATCTTTGTTCCGTTTCGCTTCTTATCATCGACAGCCTTACTATACACATCACTCTAATAAGAACTGTTTGCTAATCTGCCATCCTTGTCTACTCAGTTCGATCTAGAATTTTAGAAAGAGACATACATATTTCTTTAACTTTACTTACTACATGAGTGATGTAAGTAAGGCTTTATTAGTTTACAAATTTAAGTTCGCCAGTTAATGTAAATATATTCTAAACTGGTCTTAGGCTATTTGATTAAACAGTATTTCTTTTAATTTATGCTTCGATATAAGTTTCGTTTCTCGAGTGCATTGAGGTTGAATAATGTTTTGTTGATTATAATTAATATTTTATACCAAAGTTAACATTCCCCACTAAATAGTTTAGAGTTTTTTATATAATTATTACCTTAAAGTGAACCAGTATTTGTAACGTTTCAACTGACGGAACACGCTAACATACTTCTAAGTTTACATTTAAACTTTTCTATTAAATGTAATCATTTAGATTTTTGTTCGACTGTTGATTATTATAAGTTGATTGAAACCAACTGTTGATTCGTCTTCACTTAGACTTAAACCAAATATTGAGCGCGGAGCGTTAGAGGAAATAGTTTATAATTATAAAAGATACCTATTGAAATATATGAATAGTTAATACTAAATAAATATTGTTGTTTTATTCCAAAATCCTCTGAAGAACCTTTCTTACAGGGAGGACGAAAAATGGAAACGAAAACACAGGTAGCTAAGCAAACATTTAGTACCTCTGGAGGTACCAAGGGGGTTCCTCTGGTGGTGATTTTTTGTTAGGAGCTATGTGGTACATTGTTCTGCAACAATGTACCACATAGCTCCTAACAAAAAAACAAGTTAACTTGAGTGATGATATAATATAGGGGTGTCTAGGAAAACCAAACAATGATGTAACTAGGTATGTTGCTTGCGTAAGGTTGCGCCCTAACCGGAAGCAAAATAGTCGCCCGAGTATGTGGTCCTCACGCCCGTTTACATAAATATGGCCGCGCCCTAACTAAAGTGATCGTCCCGTGAATACGTGACCGTCGCGTTAATATTTTTCGGCGGGTACCCTAACGCGTGTTTCTCACCGCGAGAGATCGCCTTCCAGATTTCTGAACAAAAAGTAATATTCGCGCGGGCGATCATTTTGATTAGCAATGTACATTTCAACCGCGCGGCCAACTCATAATATTTGACGAAACTTTGCCAGGAATTAGTGCTAATTTGTTACTTTACACACCCCTTTTCGTGAATTTGTTACAAAAAAAACTAAGACGCTATGACAAAGAATAGTTGGCCGCTAGAACCGCCACTTGCCGTAATCATCGCCCGTGATTACACAGAAACTATATAATACAGATAGACGAATGATGCATCAAAAGAAAGGTCTTAATTTGTTCAATTTGTTACAAAATTTAAAAACGTCATAACGTAAATAAACAAAAAGTTACGCAATATTTAGTTCTCAGGTTATGAGTAGGCCTACCTACTCACTACCTACCTGAGATACCTATATCTCACCATACATATCAAATTAATAGAGGCTAATGTGTATGGACAATTAGTTACTAATTTGTTACAGCTAAAAACAGAAAAAAATACTAGAAAGTAGGTTCAATAATTTGTTAGAGTCGATTTTAGTTGGCCGCTCGGACGGCAATATGCCTAAAATACAATGGCGTTTATCTCGTTATAAAAAGTAGGTTTAAGCTAAGTTTTAGTACTAATCGCCAGGTAACGTAACATAGTTTGGATAAATATGGCGAACATAACTGCAGCATCCATATTTTAGAATATATTTACAATAAATAGTAGTATGAAACCGTATGAGAGTAGGGTGACCATGATTACATTAGTACCTACGAAAGCATGTTTTCGTAAACGTAATAAATTATTCTATAATTAAGAAAAGTCGTCCTTATTTGACACACAAAGATGTAGCGAGTTATTTTAAAAGATTTCTCCGATTTTTATAAATATTAACGATGTCATTTTTTTTCATTTCCACGTTCATTTATCAGCGACAATACATAATTATTATGAAATAATAAGATTTTCAAAAGGAGATTTTTTTCGTTTGCGAGCAGCCACCGGATTGTAGAGAACAGTTAAAGCGCTTAAGAATCTGTCCTTAAGATAGAAATCCTTACATTGGATATTACGCTCGTCACTAGAGGTTGCCTGGATCTAGGTCTCGAGATGCAAGATGCACGCTGCCGCTGTGCACTTTCTCACAAGTTAAGTGAAATAACAGTTAATTCTTCCCTAGGGAATCACTATAGCAGTTTATAATATATACACACGCGTTGATAAGTTTGCTAATTTCAATTTTACGTATTTACAGTTTGAAAACACGAAACGTGCGTGGGCTGAATTGTCACTCTTTTACTATAGATAATTGGCGGGAAACGCATATACTATAAAAGCAGGCTTGCGATTGGATGGAACGTAAGAGCCCTTTAAATGGAGCTCTGCCTTTGGTTTAGAAAAAAGAATACTTAAACGCCGTGATTTCCGATTTGAAATTGGCGCCAAATATTACTTTTTAAATAATGAAAGGAGTATGTTTACGATAAAATAATATTATACAGGTAAAAAAAAATATTCTTAGCTTAATTACTTGAATTAGCTTTTATAATTCAAGTAATTAAGCTAAGAATATTTTTAACTGCCACACTCAGAAATGTTCATTAAATTAGTCCTAATGAGTACTTAACTAATTATCATTAAATCTGTTAATGAACGATACATCCCAGGGACAATATTTAAGGGTTCATTAGTTAATGACAACTTTAAGTATCCGTAGAGCAGCGTTACGTCAAATTGGCTTTGAGATCGCATATCGATAAACGATTGGTGTAGCCACACTTGAAAATGTGATATTATTAAGTAGCAAAAAACTTCATTTAAATACATTAAAACCTTTTATATTAACAATATAAATAAGAATTCGTTCATTTCCCGATCGTTTTTACACAGAAAACAAAACGAAACAGCTATTTTCATGTAAATAAAATAAAGTAGACGGACACTTTTTTTTCTGGTATCACTAACTGTCAATATTGTGAACTGTCAGTGTTAAGGTTATGTTGGGTTATGTTTAGAGTTGCTTTGTGTTGCGTTTAAACCGCCAGGAAAGAAAATTCGTGTGATAAAGTATAACTATATAGCTTTATCTTAACATAATATATCATGGTAAGTACGTTTCTATATACATTCAATGAATCTTACCTATAATATGTCAGTAGCTAAACAACACATGTATTTGAAGAAATTAAGTTGTGTTTGTTTCATTTTAGGAGTCTACAGGAACAAAAACCCCACGCAAACGCGTCGCTAATTTCACCGCCGATGAAAAAGCACTATTGGCACAATTAATTAAAAAGAGGCCAATCGTGGAATCCAAAGTAACAGATGGCAAGTCGGTCGCTAAGAAACAAGCAGCATGGGATATTATAACACAGGAGTTTAATTGTAATGCCAATGTACACAAGGTAGGAGGCCACTATTATTGATAAGAAATAGATTGTGAATGATTTGTTATGATAATTTTTGTTGACTGTATATTTCAGCGTGAAACGATAACTTTAAAAAGGGCGTGGGATAACATGAAAGCTGTCACACGTAAAGCACGTGCTACAGAAAGAGGGAATTTAATTAGGACTGGAGGTGGACCACATGCACCTCCTCTATCACCACAACATGAGGCCATCATAAGCATGGTTGAAGAGGTTGGTATTAATGTCCTTTGAATCCCTTGGTGACCACTGTATGGGTAAATTTTCTCATTTAAAAAGTGTGCCTACTCACTTCTAACTTACAATTTTTATTCATCAGGCTGCACCTGTGGTGATCACCGAGATAAAAAATTCTTTTGATAGTGATGGTGCCATATTGCATGCTATCGTAAATAGTCAAGAAAACGACTTGATAGCAAAAAATAATGATACACCAACTATCACTTCAGTATCAATAGATGACTTGGGTAAGTGAACAATGATTATTTTAACGTTATCAAACTGTCTATCCTGAATCCTGACTGTGTATGTATTGGCGGATTAATGGAAGAACACCATGTCAGCATGTTTGAAGTTCTGTGAGATGAATGTTAAATAGAGCAGTAAAGAGTTCTTTAACTTATTTTATTGGCAGATAGCAGTTTTGTGTTAAAGTAAAAATAAATAAATAAATGCTATACTTATTAAATCATGTTTAAAATTTGTATTGTTGTTTTCAGGTATTTTAGACATAGAATATAAAATTAATTCTACGGATAACACAATTTTTAAAGAAAGAAATGAAATGGATGATCCCCAAATTGAAAATGAACAAAATATCACAGGTATTATAAAATTTATCTTATAATACAATATTGTTTTAACTTTTCTATTCACTTTTTACTCAAAATATCTTTAAATTATGTTTTAGATTACAGTGATAACAAAAATCCGTCAGAAATAAAAACCGCGGATCATGTGCGTAGACCCACAGATTATATTCGTCGGGAAGCTGTTTTAAGAATACGACATCTAGAAAATAAAAAAAAGATGGAAACGCAAATATTAAAAACACAGGTACTTAACAATGGCTTTCAATATCAGCGTTGTATACCTACCAGTATTTTAATTTATAGCAAGATTAATTTATATGTTTATTTTTTGCTTTGCAGCTTAGAGCAGCATTGTTGGAGGAAGAGAGGAACAAATGTTTATTGGAAAAAGCTAAAATAGAATTAGAAGAACTGAAGAAATCTATTGCCAAATAAATTACTACTTATTTGGCAATAGATTTCTTCAGTTCTTCAATCTATCCTATGATTAGTGTCTTTGTCAAGGATTGAAAAATAAAAGTATTATTATTATTTTATGGATTTTTATTGATAAAAATTATATTAAGAGAAAAACCTATCTACAATAGATTGTCGCACCATAAATCCATTGCTGTTGGTGGTGCTTTCACTTATCAGTGTAATATCATCGTTCTCAATACGATGAGAATCCCAGTTCATTGGAACTAAATCATCAACTAATAAGGAAATATTATGCAGTGTCGCACATGCACATATTACAGCGACAACTGTATCGATCTTAATACCCATGCCCAGTTGGAGACAAGGAAATCTTCGTTTCCAAATACCAAAGCATCTTTCCACAGTATTCCTGGTTTTGATTTGGCTTCTGTTGTAGTTTTCTTGGGCAGTTGAGTTTGGTGATAAAAATGGTGTCAGTAGCACATTGCTAACTGCATACCCGCTGTCCCCTAAAATTATCCCTTTTAACACACCGGTATTTAGTCTTTGCTTAATAGCACTGCTGTTATAAATAAAACTATCATGGGTACTGCCAGGCCACCGGGCTACTAAATCATAAAATTCCAAGTTTGGCCCGGTGACTGCTTGAACATTGATAGAGAAATACCCTTTTCTATTCCTATAAACTTCTGATGTTACTCCTCCTGGGCTTCTTATTTTAATGTGAGTGCAATCGATACACCCAATTACTCCAGGAAAATGAGCTATTTCATAAAATTTTTGCCTGGAAAAAGAAAACAAATCAATTAGTACATTCATCAATATATATGTAGTAGGTACAGCTATGTATGTTAATTTTATAAATAATACTTGCCTCACTGTGTTCATTTCTTCTACAGTAGATGGCAATTTAACAAAATCTTTCATTTTGTTTGCTATCAATGTAGAGACTTTTGCAATAATTCGTGAAACTGACTGCTGGCAGATATTCATGACATCCCCATCCAATTTCTGTAAAAAAAGGCAACGACATATATATGACCTATCTAACAAATTCTATTATTATTTACAATACCTACCTAATGCAGTTTAATTCAATAAATAGGTGTGCTATAAGTAGGTACTAACCTGAAAACTACCTGTAGCGAAGTAGCGTAATGTCAGCAGTAACATTATTTCCGGGGCAAATGGTAATCCTCTTTTGGTTGGTTTACTTAGGTTGGGTGCCAGCAAAGGCAATATTACACTTTTTACAGTTTCTGGCGTAAATCTGTAGCGTGCATGAAATTCTTGAACCGAGTATTTTGAAAAGGGATCAGAATAATCACGTAAATACCGCCTCGGCCCCACTACTCTATACCTTCTGGTATAGTCTACAAAATCAATAAAGTCTAGCAGATCACTCATCTTTAGGTACTATTGTTAAAACACTTATATTCCTGTGAATTCTATAGATATAAGTAAAATATAACCTCAAACGTAAATGTCAAAATCAATCATTAGAAAGTTAAGTGAAGGTTTTGCCGTACTTAACTTTAATTGTCATTAAGGGACGGTAACGGACCATTAACTGTCTCTGAGAGGGAATTTTTTTAAATCTATACTAAGGAGCAACTTAAGTAACCATTAAACGTCTCTGAGTGTGGCAGTAAGACTTCTTCGAGACGACCACATGTGAAGTGAAGTGAAATCACATTAAAATGTGGCAGAGACGAATTTCATGTCTTTTTATAGATACTTAGGTAATATTTCCGAAGGTATTATAATACGTACTACAGTTTATTACTTTATTCAAGTCATCATAAAATTGTAAAAATTAAACTTACCGCAGTTGATTTGGATTCCTCTGCAATACACTTTTTGGTGGTGAGTTCTACATTAACAAATCCAACATATAAGTATGCACAACTCATAGCTAAGCACTTTTAGATACTTCTGGATTTAGTAATAATTGTCTCAATAACTTAGTAGTATGAAAATCACGGGAAATAAATACGTACGAGCACACACCACAAAATACTGCATAGTAATGACAATATTCACAACAAAAAATAATCGCTTTGCAAACCCTTTGCAACAAATATTTTTAACAATAGTTTGGAAACAAAAGAGATCCTTTTTCTGGAATCGTTCCCATCATAAAACACCTGCGCAAAGTCAAAGAAACGATAATTTTATCAGTACCTACCTAAATACTTTAAAGAATTAAGAACAATAGATATCAATATGGCCGCAAAACGAACCGCATATTCGTTCGAACAGAGTACAAAATTAAAAACATGCTTTCGTAGGTACTAATGTAATCATGGTCACCCTACTCTCATACGGTTTTATACTACTATTTATTGTAAATATATTCTAAAATATGGATGCTGCAGTTATGTTCGCCATATTTATCCAAACTATGTTACGTTACCTGGCGATTAGTACTAAAACTTAGCTTAAACCTACTTTTTATAACGAGATAAACGCCATTGTATTTTAGGCATATTGCCGTCTGAGCGGCCAACTAAAATCGACTCTAACAAATTATTGAACCTACTTTCTAGTATTTTTTTTTCTGTTTTTAGCTGTAACAAATTAGTAACTAATTGTCCATACACATTGGCCTCTATTAATTTGATATTTATGGTGAGATACCTACCTACTCATAACCTGAGAACTAAATATTGCGTAACTTTTTGTTTATTTACGTTATGACGTTTTTAAATTTTGTAACAAATTGAACAAATTAAGACCTTTCTTTTGATGCATCATTCGTCTATCTGTATTATATAGTTTCTGTGTAATCACGGGCGATGATTACGGCAAGTGGCGGTTCTAGCGGCCAACTATTCTTTGTCATAGCGTCTTAGTTTTTTTTGTAACAAATTCACGAAAAGGGGTGTGTAAAGTAACAAATTAGCACTAATTCCTGGCAAAGTTTCGTCAAATATTATGAGTTGGCCGCGCGGTTGAAATGTACATGATTAGCACGCGGGTTATGAAATACACGCGCGATCAATAAAGTGACGTATGTACCTTCGCCGTCGTTCTTCGTCTTCGGAGCAGTGATGGCCCCGACTTACGCGTTGTAGGTCGTGGGTTCGAACCCAGGCAGTCACTTTACTTTGTGTAAATAATTTCTTCACCATTTCTCTCAAAAAGATGAAGGAAAACATCGTGAGGAAACCGGCATATTCTAGAACCAAATTCAAACACATCACATTTGTGACATCTACCAACCCGCACTGCCCACTGGGTCCGCGTGGTGGATAACGGCCCACTCCCTCTATCATAGAGGAGGCCTGTGTCCCAGCAGAGGAACGTTATAAGCTGATTATGCTAATGTACCTTCGTCATTTTTCAGGTAAACAATGAGGGTATTCTGAAATGACGTTCGCAAGGTGGCAGCACTGACACATCAGGTCCAGGCAAAAAAATATAGGCAGGAAAATATAGGTTCTTTGACAGATGTCAAAGAGCCTATATTTTCTTTAGTCATGAACTCATGACTGAATGATGAACGAATGAATGAATCGAATGATGTACGTCATCATATATTTTATATTCATTGTCGAAATGGAAGACCTCTCGTCAAAGTGGTGCCAACTGGTGTCGTAAATTTTCACGAAAACCCCCATTGCGTAATTGTATACCCAATACTCAACAATACTAGGTATTCGCGAGAGTGACTTCCAGTTATGAAGCAGGGTTAAAGTTCCGATAAGTTTGTAACAACGACATCTCTGCCGATTTTATCAAAGTACCCAGATGTCTAATTTACCCACTTCGCATTGTTTTCCATACCAAAATTCACGTTACATAGATGGAGCTACTTCAGCAATATTAGACCTACTAGTAAATAGCACCATCTGTGTTTTGTTAATGTGTAAATTTAGTTTACAGCCGCAGCGCCCATGGAAGTTTTGGTAGGATGGGTAGAGGGTAATCTTACAAAGTCTGAAAAGCTTGTTCAGTTTTTAGTAAAGTTTGCACGCTTACAATAGACATGAAAATATTACCTACACATTTTCAAACATAGGTACAATAAGACGGATTTACTGTTAGTTTAGTTGTTGTTGTTTTCACATTTTGCATACTGAACAGTTCACTCTATAAAGTGCGCGTTTTTTTTCTTTCGGGAAAAAATTTCAACACCGAAATCAATCAACCTGCTTAGCTTATTCCCAGCTGTGTTGAAGTCGGCTTCCAGTCTAACCGGACGCAGCTGAATACCAGCACTTTACATGGAGCGACTGCCTATCGTCAACAAAATTACTGGGTACAAAGTCAAAGTCAAAGCAATTATTTCAAATAGGCACATAAAATGCACTTTTGAACGTCAGAAATTACAACAAATAGAATTGATTCTAGTCGCCCATTCCAAAAGGTAGTTTTCGTATGGAGAAGAACGGGCAAGAAACTCCACCGTTACTCTTTTAAAATATTTAACAAATTTTTGCATACATTAATTATATAATAATAATATGTGAACACGATGCACTTAAAATAAAATTACTATACCACAATAGGTAAAAGACTTAAAAATGAAACCATGACATATAAATTAATTATCTGATAGATACATGGTGCTCACATATTTACAAACATGGTAAAAGTAAACGATTTTCATTAAAAAAAAAAATTACAATTAATAAGTCAGGGTGTGAGTTAAAGTAGTTACAGAATGTAAATCAATGTAAAAAAAAAAAGTATAAATTTACAATTAAATTACATGGGGCATGATCCTTTTGGTAAGATTGGTTGTTAGACTTTTGGGCTTCTAACTACTCGTAACGACTGTCAAAGATCTACGAATGACAGCCGGAACTAACGGCTTAACGTGCTTTCCGAGGCATGGAGAGGTCTCGATATTTAGGTAATGGATGTTCTCTCATCCGAGAACCGACCGCGGCAAGTGTAGCTTTACCTTCAATCGACCCGTGCGGCTGTTATAATTTAGCCATGAGCCCTTATACACATCGCAATCAAAAGGTCACTAAAA
Source organism: Luperina nickerlii (assembly GCA_963855955.1). NCBI lineage: Eukaryota > Metazoa > Arthropoda > Insecta > Lepidoptera > Noctuidae > Luperina > Luperina nickerlii. The sequence goes on along the minus strand of OY979681.1, from coordinate 10,869,715 downwards.
CTAGCCATCTAAACATGAAATGTTACTGTCTACGCCTGAACGCAGCCCTTCTTCATATTAACGAACGCATCCAATGTCAACGGCACTCGCGACAGGCTTCACGCGGACGAACCGGACGAACTTCACTGCACTTCACGATATTAGCGCGCACCGCCATACTGTTGTCGCGACACAATTTATAATTGTAATTTTCAATAATAGGTAAACTTCGTAAAACCTATCATCGAGGTCGGTCTTCTTTTGTATCGCCCACAGTTACTAATATTATAGGTAACCACCTAAATGCTGAAACAGTGCCCTATTACTAAAATAAATACTTAGAGGTCAGACAGCTCCGAATAGGCACTTCACCTATTTGAACCACTTTGCATACAGTCAAGATATTAAGTTTAAAGGTTATTGTGCTAAGTTGTTAGCTCACCTGAGATACTTCCCTAAGCACCTAACGAGTTACTTGCGAAACTGTTCACTTTATGGTTTTATTTTGCTACCTAGTGGTGATAGGTAAAGTTATACGTATAAAGACAACAAATCTTAAAAGATGTTAAATATGATTGCAATAAGTATAAAGTACCTACGTTATTTTTACCTGAAAATAGACATACCTACTAATAAATTTCTACTTAATTTCTCAAGTTGATTTTTTACCCACCACGACGATACGGAAACGGTGTACGCGTTTGGGGTGAGAGGATGTGTGTGCAAACCATTGCCATTTATTATCACCAAAACTACTAGTCCGATTTTGATGCGGTTTCCAGTGATGGGTTTAGATTTGATTGGTGCATGTTCTTATTAATAGAGCATGATCGTCATCTGTATCTGTAATTTTCCCTTTTCTTTCATATCATTCATCACACAATCCATCTACCTTTTTTTTTGGCCTTCCTCCACCCATCAAAATATTATATTCATCACAGTTTTTAGTCACATGCGTTTTCTCCCTCTTCATCGCATACCAAACGATTTCCTTTCAACTTTTCTGTAACAGGCGCCACGGGCTTTTTAATAGAGCGATGCATGAAATTATAAACATCCCACACTATGGTGTGGGATGTTTAGTATACTTAACGGATTATACCAAGAAACGACATGATCGGACTATCAATCGTGAATTCGTGACTGGCATTTATAAACAAATCTGAAACATTCAACAGTTTCAACCGAAGTTCGTAAATACAAAATTGTAGATACGCTTGAAACAATATTGTAGGTAGAATCCAGGCAAATTAACCTACTGTATAATAAATACAATAACATAAGAAAATCATACCCGGACTTACAAACGATAAGTATATGCCTTATGTATTAATTGTCTATGTAAATGGTACACTACTACCTTTAAACCTATGCAATGGTTGTTTTTGACAGATCGCTTTCATCCTATGTGAAATTTATACGTTTATCTATTTACATAATTTGTATGGTGAACCTACTATAGAATCAAGAATTTTATATTCTATTCTTACCGAGAGAGCCCTGACTATGAAAAAAAACTGGTTGTTTAAGGTAAAAATTGCTTACACTACGCTTTACTTTTAATTTGAAAAGATTATAGACAATTGTAGTACTTCTTTACAATTGAATCATACCTTCTTCGGTCCTCGTCATGGTTATTGAGTTACGGTCCCAGCCTTCACGGAGAGGACCCGTTTGACGCAATTTGCGTCTAATTGCTTTAAAAAAAGTTTACCATAACTGAAATAAACTTTGTAGACGGTTCAGCTTTCTAGCGATTTTGTGTCGTAAAAGAATGTTAGGTTATTATAATCTCGGTTAAGTTTTCAGCTAATCTTTTGGCTTTGCCCACTTTTTGATCTAGTTTGGAACAGTAAAAAAAATTATCAAAAGGTCGAGTATTTGGTGTATGGTGAGCGAAGTTCAGTGCAGCAGGTGGTGGCCCAGAGGTAACGGCCCCAAACCCAGGCAAAGGCTTTTGTGTAAATAAATTTCATCACCACTGCTCTCAAAACGGTGGAGGAAAACAGCGTGGAACCTACAACCAAATTAGAAGACGTGTGATATCTACCAAACCGCACTGGGCCCTCGTGGTAGATTACAGCCCACTCTCTCTCGAAGGCCTGTTTCCCAATAGTGACAACATTATAGGCTAATTATGATGAGCGAAGTGCCGCTTTACTCACCATTTTTTGTGGTTTACTTTTAAGTAAGTGTAGGAATGTGTACAGAGAGGATTAAAAGGTGGAAAGTTATTTTAGTATTTATTAATTCTTACTAACTAAAACATTATACAATGTACACTACTCAAAAAAGTCGTAAAAAGCTGACTATATCAACTTTTAAATGAAAACTCTTTAGAAGAAGTACTGGCCACAAAAAAAATGTAAATGTTGTTTGACCTGCATTAAATAATTGTAAAAAAAAAAAACTAAGTCCTAAAATCAAAAGCATTTTGGAATAGGGAGGAGAAACCTCATTTGATCGCAGCGTACGGCTTTTTGAAAAGTAATAACTTCCATTTTGGTTTTTTTTCTTGTGAAAATATTTTGGCTGCTTTCTTGTAACTTTTGTGACTGGGGCGTTGTCATGTCGTCATTGAATGCGGTAAGAGATGCTGAAGGCTGTGGGGATGCTGGTAGCAGGGCGCGGTCAACGTGAAACTGTGGTCGCTGTCCACATCAGCCAAGCGTCATTGCCGATTATAGACGCGTTACAGGGCTACGGGACATGATGCTGAACGTCACTGAGGAATATATAAAGAGTCACTACTCAGAGACAAGCCCGCTTTCTGCAAAATGCTGCGAGGAGACGACGGCCTTAAATTACGGCTCGCCAACTGGTAGGACGACTCCACTCTCAGCACCACGTGATCATCACCAAACCGCCAGGAGAAGATTGAACGCACGTCTGGCACGACACTCAGTAAGCTCGTGTTTTGTTTCTGATGAGTTGCGCTTTAGATTTCTACCCGATTCAAGAAGAGTGCGTGTTTGGTGAATTCCTGGTCGCTAGAATCGAGTCCATAGTCCTCAGGAAATTCATCCGTACCAAGGCGGAACGATTACGGTGTGAGATGGAATTCGCCTCGGTGTGCGATGGAAGAATGAACATCGTTTTGATAAATGCGGAACACACAACACAACTCCGAACACAATCTCGTCACAGTATACTATGATGAGATTGTGCAACCAGCTGGCCGATTCCGTAAAAATGTCACCGTGAAAACTTAGGTGAAGTGAATTAGTTTTTGCTAGGAAATGACACTATTGACAGCTCACTCCACGCTCACTTCACCTAAGTTTTCACGGTGACATTTTTACAGAATAGCACCGCTGGTCATCTCTTATCGATAGCAGTATGGCCAAAATTTCATGTTCAATCAAGATAATGCACGTGTTCACATAGCCAGCCTGGTGATGAATGTGCTCTGCGAGAACAATATCACACTATTAGAGTGGCCTGCTAAGTCCGCTAATCTGAATCCCATAGAGCGCACGTGGGATTTGCTCGGAAGGAGAGCGTTCAGTAACCTTCGCCAGAATTGTAGAAAGAGGATGAAGAGCTTTTTGCACATCTTTCCAGGGTATTGAGCAATATTCCACAGGTTACAATAGACAACCTGATACTCAGCATGCCACGTCGATATAGAGCCGCCGCGAATGCTTTAGGAGGACCTCCAACTGATTTTATTAAAGATTAGCTAGTAATGTTTTTTTTTTAAATTTAATGTTATTTGGACGTTCGTTTTTTTTTTATCTACCAACCAATGTTTTTTTCGTTTTTGCCATCATATTAGACTTTCACTAAAAAAAAAAAAATATGAAAGCCTAATATGCAATTTTTTAATTCTGTATAGTTTTAGTTAAGTTAGAATCTAAAATCAATTAAATTAAATTAAAATAATATTATTAATATAAAAAAAATTAACTTGCAACCCTTTTATTTAGTCAAACAATTAAAAGCTGTATTAAATTACGCTTCTTTTGATATAAAATAATTATGTTAAGTACATAAAAGGTATTAAAATCTTTACTTATTAATATTATATAGAGGTAAAATTTGTTTGTTTTTTTAAGTATGTAGAAGGTAATCTCAGAAGCTAATGATCCAATTCTATTTTTTGTCTCTGGTAGCAAGCTTCATTATTCCTGAGTGCTATAAGGCTATAGATTATATGTATTTAGGTATATAGCTATCACAACTTTTGTCTAGCCAGTCGGACCTCTTAAAACAGAATTATATGCATACGCTGCCTAAACAGTTGTATACAGTTAAAAACAATGTATGGCCATCTGGTCCGCCTTAAATAATAGGGTAGTTGACTAAGAAAATATATTTAGTCCATCAGTTAGATTACTAAAAAATATTGTATATATGGGCGCAGAGCTAATAATTGAATTTAAATTGTAATAATTTGATTATTTTTCATATATTTAATAAGTCCTAGAATTCATTCTAAATATCATTTCCGTTTAATTGGTATTTGTTTTGACAGCTTTAGTTTTCACACCTTGTAACTATTTCATTTTTTGTTCTTCCGGTCAATTTAAAATAATGTTGATATTACCTACGTCACATCCACTGTATTTCTTAACTATTTATTTTTAACTTCCGGTTGATTTAAAATATCTGTCCTGTTACGTCACATCCACTGTATTTTACTATTTTGAATTTCCGTTTGTGAATTACATTACTAGTTTTTGATTTGAACTTCCGTTTCCGATTTAATTTAAAATGTAGTAAGTTTCTATTTTGAATTTCCGATTGTGAATTAAATTATTAGTTTTTGATTTGAACTTCCGTTTGCGATTTAATTTAAAATATAGTAAGTTTTTATTTCCGTTTAAGAATTAAATTAGTATGTTAGGATTTTATTTTGACTTCGACAGCATTTCTGATTGGTTTATTCTATTTTTATATCGCTTCCGCTTTTTGTTTTGACGAATTTGATTGTGAACCGTTGTGAGAAATCGGTATAAATAGGCCGTAATGTGGCCAGTAAGGTTAGACTTTGTACGCTCAGCAGTGAATAAACACCTCAAGTTTAAGTAAGTGTTTTCCTTTTCGCCATTATTATCTAAATCTATATTTGTGTGAACTTTCGTAAAAATTATGTGTGAACGTGACAACACCGGCGATGATGCGCCGACAGCAGCGGTGGGATCCACCTCGCCCCTGTTGAGGTCTTCCGGATCCAGGGCCCGTAAGCCCGCCCCGGCTACGCAGCCGGAACCCACCTTCTCTCTGGAGCAAGTGATGAGCCTCGTGACCTCCATTACGAAGCAAGCTGCATCCAGCGCTGCCTCTAGCGCTGTGACCGCTGCGCTAAATGCTACTCCAGTGCCGTCTCGAGATCGCGGTAATTTCTACCTACCACCATTTGACCCTGATGTGCGCTCACATGACATCCGGGACTGGTGTGCCAACGTTGACCAAACTATTTCAACGATTGGTATATCGCCCCACGAAGCTCGTATGAAGGCAATACTGCAGTTGAAAGGCAGAGCGAAAACCTGGGCAGACACATGGTCGCTGCAGTCCACTACATGGGAGCAGGTGAAACAGGACCTGATCCAGACATTTGGCGAAGAGTTCCGGTATGCTGACGACGTCCAGCGGTGGCGCAACTTCACGTCGGAGCAGGCGAGCAGCTACGCGGACTATGCGACTACGGGGTGGACGCTGTTCAAACGAGTGCGGCCTGAAGCCACAGATGCCGAGGTAATTGATGCTCTTATTACCGGTATCTACCCTGATTTTATAAAATGTGAATTGTTACGTAATACGCCTGACTCTTTGCCCAAACTTGTCTCAGTTTTAAAAACTTACCGTAAGCGTGAACGAGCAAAAACTGACAGTACAGACAAAAACCCTCTCAACAAAAAACCCAGACTTTCTGAAACTCCCGCAGCTACCCCAAATACTTGTTTTAAATGTAAAAAGCCCGGTCATCTCATGCGTGACTGTAAAGAAAACTTAGCAGTCGCTTCAGAATCGAATCCACCCGCAACGTCCGCACCTCAGGTTACGTCCGATCGTACGAGTAATTCAGTAGAGTGTAAATATTGCCATAAAAAGGGGCATGTAGAGAAAAATTGTTTTCGTAAACGGTATGATGAAAAATCCAATCCCCAGGTAAATTTTTGTGGTCCTATAAATCGATGCATGACTACCGTTAAAATTGGAGCAAATACCTACCCTTGTCTGTTTGATTCTGGCGCAGACTGTTCATTAGTACGAAAAAGTATTTCTGGTGCAATTCCAGGCAAAAGAAAGACGGTCAATACAATTTTTACTGGAATTGGTGGCATTGATGTTATGTGTTCCCAAAGTATTACAACCATTGTTGAGATAGATCAAGTAAGTGTAGAGCTAGAGTTATTTATTATGGAAGATCATCAAATCCAGTTCGATATCTTAATTGGCTATAATTTAGTTCAAATTCCTGGTCTTGCTATTACTTTATCAGATACAAAGTTAACTGTGACCAGAAATATGATTGCAAATGAATGTACCCTGACAGAGTCGGAAACAAAACTAAATACCGATGTCGATGATCCTATTTTATTGAAAAAGTTAAATGTAGTTTTGGAAAAATTCAAGGATAGTTTTACTTCTGGTAACAAGGTTTCAGAGGTTAAAACTGGTCAGTTAAATATTAGATTAAAAAATCCTGAGAAAATTGTACAACGTAGGCCATACAGATTATCACCAATGGAACGTGAGAAGGTCAAGGAGATAATTGATGATCTTAAGCAAAACGGTATAATCCGAGACAGTTCATCTCCATTCAGCAGTCCCATTCTATTAGTTAAGAAAAAGGATGGGTCCGATAGGTTATGCGTAGATTTTCGGGAATTGAATGCAAATACTGTTAGGGATAATTTTCCGCTGCCACTTATTGCCGATCAAATAGATAGGTTAGGTAAAGCTCGTTATTTCACTTGTTTAGATATGACAGCAGGCTTTTATCAAATACCTATTGCAGTCAAATCCATTGAAAAGACAGCGTTTGTTACACCTGACGGCCAATATGAGTTTTTACGAATGCCCTTTGGGCTTTGTAATGCACCGTCCATTTACCAACGTGCCATTAATAACGCGTTAGCTGATTATAAAGATAAAATCGCTCTAGTTTATATTGATGATGTGCTTGTAATATCTGCTACCGTAGAAGAAGGATTAACTAATCTGCAACTCGTTTTGGAAAGGTTAACTAACGCTGGTTTTTCTTTAAATATTAAAAAGTGCTCTTTTTTAAAAAGATCTGTTGAATATTTAGGAAATATAGTAGAAAACGGAACTGTAAAGCCTAGTCCTAGAAAAATAGATGCACTTTCTAAGACCTCAGTCCCAAAAAACTGTAAAGAGTTGCGTCAGTTCAACGGTTTAGCTGGTTATTTTAGGAAATTTGTTCCAAACTTTTCGAAGATTATGGCTCCTTTATACGAATTAACGAAAACGGGCGTGCCTTGGAAGTGGACAGAACGTCAGGACAATGCAAGGAATGAAGTAATTGCTAGACTGACGTCCTCCCCGCTCTTGACAATTTTTGATCCCGACTTTCCGTGTGAACTCCATACAGACGCTAGTTCTCTTGGTTATGGTGCTGTTCTAATTCAACGCCATGATAATAATCCTCATGTAGTGGGTTATTTCAGCATGCGAACAACCAGTGCAGAGAGCAGATATCATTCATATGAGCTCGAAACATTGGCTGTAGTTAAAGCTATTAAACATTTTCGCCATTTCTTATACGGTAGATGTTTCAAAGTCATAACAGATTGTAATTCACTTAAAGCATCTAGAACAAAAAGAGAACTAACGCCTAGAGTGCACCGCTGGTGGGCATTCCTGCAAAATTTTCAGTTTGACATTGAATATAGGAAGGGTGACAGACTTTCTCATGCCGATTTCTTTAGCCGTAATCCCGTAGAATTCCGCGCTAATAAAACTCGTAGTGAAAATGTTCCGTTAGAATTTTCAGTAAACTCCTCTACATTAGATCATAACTGGCTGCTTATTGAACAAAAGCGAGATCCTGTTCTTAAAAACATAGTTGAACAACTGGGATCCGATACAATTCCAAAAGATATAGCAGACACTTATATCAAGATAAACTCTTAAGACGTAAAGTTCAGATTGATAATAAAACTCGTAAACTTATTATAGTGCCTCAAAATTACAGATGGAATCTTATTTCCCATTATCACGATAACCTTCAGCATTTTAGTTGGGAGAAAGTACTCGCTAAACTAAGAGAACAGTATTGGTTCCCAAGTATGTCAAAATTAGTTCGAAAGTTTATTGAAAATTGCGTTAGTTGTAGAATTCGAAAAGGTATGTCCGGTGCTAAACAGGTCACTCTCCATCCTATAGACAAAATCGCTATCCCTTTTCACACCATCCATGCTGATATAACTGGACGTATGAATGGTAAACGTAACAATACTGAATATGCATTTGTATTTATAGACGCTTTCACTAAATATACTCATTTAATTTACACCAATGATCGGACGTCAGATACAGCTATATCTTGTTTACAAGAAGTAATTTCTATTTTTGGTACCCCAAACAGACTCATAACAGACCAGGACAAAAGTATGACCTCAACTGACTTTAAAAACTTTTGCCAGCGCTTCGGTATTGAACATCACGTAGTAGCTAAAGGTGCTAGTCGGGCAAATGGTCAGGTGGAACGGATTATGAAAATAATTAAAGATAATATGTCGGTTGTAGAGCTTAATAAACCTTGGCATAGTGCTATTCGAGATTTACAGTTGGCTATTAACGCTACTATATCTAAAAGTACGGGAATATCTCCGATGGAGTTGTTATTTGGGAAAAAGTGTTCACCACCAGGTATTAAGCTCTTACAAATTGACAGTGATGAACCAATTGAAGATCTTAACGCTGTAAGATCATTGTGTAAATTAAGGATGGACGAGCGATCATTTCAGGACAAATTACGATTTGATAAGGGTAAAGCTCGTGTAAATCCTTTTAAAGTTGGAGATTTTGTCTTAATGCACAAACATGAAAGACATACTACTAAGCTTGGCCCTAAATATGAAGGCCCTATGGAAGTTTTAGAGATTTTGCCAAACAATCGTTATAAAGTTAAGCATGTCAATTTACGGGGTTGTTCCGAAAAGATCGCTAGTCATGATTTTTTGAGACCAGCACCTCTGGCTCAAAAAGATCCATTTATGGATGATTGTAATGATATTAATTGTATTGATAATAATGCTCATGATTAACCGACCGTATGGGCGGACAAAAAAAAATATTAGTTTACTTATCCACTTTTCCTTCCTTAAACACTGGCTGATCACCATGTGTATCCTTGTTCCCGGTCTTAGGGCTAGACCCCAGGCGGGTGATGCCATGTGGTATGGCTAGATCCAAGGCGGGTGATGCCATCTAGATAGGCTAGATCTTAAATGTGTGGTGCCTTTGTAATGTTTGAATAAATATTGTAATTGCAAAAAATATTGTAGCTAACCTATCCACCTTTCCTTCCTTAAGCGCTGGTTGGCCACCAAGCGTATCCTTGCTCCCGGTCTGAGGGCTATATCCTAGGCGGGTGATGCCATATGATTGGCTAGATCCAAGGCGGGTGATGCCATGTTAGGGTTTTTGGCTAGATCCCAGGCGGGTGACGCCATATGGTATGGCTAGATCCAAGGCGGGTGATGCCATGTAATGGAGCTGATCCTATATAGGTCATGCTTATTGAACTTATATACAGCGCAGAGAGCGCGCTGGACCAGAATGGCCGTATGGGCGCAGAGCTAATAATTGAATTTAAATTGTAATAATTTGATTATTTTTCATATATTTAATAAGTCCTAGAATTCATTCTAAATATCATTTCCGTTTAATTGGTATTTGTTTTGACAGCTTTAGTTTTCACACCTTGTAACTATTTCATTTTTTGTTCTTCCGGTCAATTTAAAATAATGTTGATATTACCTACGTCACATCCACTGTATTTCTTAACTATTTATTTTTAACTTCCGGTTGATTTAAAATATCTGTCCTGTTACGTCACATCCACTGTATTTTACTATTTTGAATTTCCGTTTGTGAATTACATTACTAGTTTTTGATTTGAACTTCCGTTTCCGATTTAATTTAAAATGTAGTAAGTTTCTATTTTGAATTTCCGATTGTGAATTAAATTATTAGTTTTTGATTTGAACTTCCGTTTGCGATTTAATTTAAAATATAGTAAGTTTTTATTTCCGTTTAAGAATTAAATTAGTATGTTAGGATTTTATTTTGACTTCGACAGCATTTCTGATTGGTTTATTCTATTTTTATATCGCTTCCGCTTTTTGTTTTGACGAATTTGATTGTGAACCGTTGTGAGAAATCGGTATAAATAGGCCGTAATGTGGCCAGTAAGGTTAGACTTTGTACGCTCAGCAGTGAATAAACACCTCAAGTTTAAGTAAGTGTTTTCCTTTTCGCCATTATTATCTAAATCTATATTTGTGTGAACTTTCGTAAAAATTATGTGTGAACGTGACAACACCGGCGATGATGCGCCGACATATACGTATTTTTTCTTTTGTCTGGCAAACAAAAAATTACGAAGATACAGCGCTTGGAAATTTCGTATGACGTCACGCCGTGCTACAAATTTTAGCACGTTATTACGTCAAAGCCCCCCACTCCTGAACTTTGATGTGATATATCTTTGTAATTTTTTATCTAATTGATAAAACAAAAAATACGTGTTCAATATTTTTTAATAATCTTACTGAGGGACTAAATCGAATCGATTTATTTTTACCCAGGCAACATCCCTATTCTACAAAAAAGTCCGCGACTCATATTTCTATCTTTTATATATTTTTTTGTTTTTACATACGTTTGGATGAAAATATAATTTAGCGGTATGTAACTTTAACCAACTATAAAATGTGTGCGTCAGCGTTTTTCTACATAAGTAAATTATACGTTGAAGAATAGGTACCTAGAGAAGCATGATTTCCAGCCAAGGTAGGTAGGTACAGCTTTTAATTTTAAATTAGACGTAACATTCTCTTTAACTGAATAGCTGAATAGGATACCTAGAACTTTTATACAAGTCTAATACTTAATTAAGATAAATAGGTATATCTTTGTACTTGTTCAACATCTTTGAAGGAATATTGAATAGGTAAATAATGAGATTAACGAGATGTTTTATAGTCTGGAAGTCTTTTTCAAGATGCTATTAAATGGAAGGATTCTCAGCTCAAATCTGTTGTTAAACCTACGTAGGTACTCATTATATAAATAAATGCTTGTGTGGTTCGAAAGACTGATTGACCTTTAAAGGGGAAGCCTTCAATGCTTAGGATGATGGATAGGTCCCACTAATACAAGGACTTAATGGGTACAGTCAGCATCAAAAGTCGATTTACACTTAAGTTTTTTAAATCTCGGTTATTGAGCAAAATATTAACCCTTCAGTTTTTAAAATCTCAGTTATTGAGCAAAATATTTGTTCAAAATCGCATTATACTTCTGCTGCAATTTTGAACAAATATTTTGCTCAATAACTGAGATTTTAAAAACTGAAGGGTTAATATTTTGCTCAATAACCGAGATTAAAAAAACTGAAGTGTTAATCGACTTTTGATGCTGACCGTACCTACGTATTTTTTTTATATTGATTGAAACAAAGCAGTCTCCTATGCTATTAATGCTATGTAACTCACGATGAAATCTACATTTAAATAATTGATAACGTAAAAATAACAAACTTACCGAGTTTTGCATCAATTTTATATACCTACCCAAGGTATCATTTCGTTTCATCATTATTTACATGGTCATACACATTTTCTAGATACGTAAGGGCGATGTATAACAATGTGAAATTATGATAATTATATTTCAACTCTCGAATGCTAGGCGGAAGTGAGTTCCACAATCTCACAGCATGAACAGAGAAGGATTGTGAATAGTAGCATGTTTTATGTGGATGAGATTTAAGGACGGATTCTAAAATGTGATCTACTTACACGTTGCGTCGTTAAGGCGAGCGTAAGAAAATCGCGCAGGTAGGAAGGATAAGACGGCTTGTGTAAGATGTTGACGAAGAGACATAAAATCTGAGTGTTTCTGCGAAGTTGGTTTGGGAGACACTTGAGTTCCTTTTTCGCGGACCGAAAATAAAGCGAATGCACAAGTTGTGCAAGCGCCATAACCTCCCCGTGCCCGTTGCCGTTGCGTCGTGGCCGTTGTTGCCATAATAGAAATACTTGATAATTATCAACTAACATAATATAATGTAATTGAATGAAAATAAAAAAAAAACTATACCTATACATACTGATATTATAAATGCGAAAGAATTACGGTCTGTTACCTTTTTACGCCTGCTGAACTGATTTCGATAAAACAAGGAAAGGAGATAGACTGACAACATGCAACCTGAACAAAAACCTTTAACCGCGAGAAAATAGGTGCCTTATTTTCACGGGAATATGTAGGCAAAACTGCGGGTCGTAAATCTAGTAAAATATAAAAAATGTAGTAAGTATACTCATAGGCTAGGTAGGACAGGCCCAGGGGGCCGCATGTTCATAGTTAGCCTAGGGCTGTCAGAACCCTAAATCAGGCACTGTGAATAACATTTTTTTAGGAAATCCCAATCCCATTTTGATATATTTACTTTCATAAAAGCTTTCAAGTACCTAGTGTTGTATAAATTAAATCCATTTCGCCCAATTCTGTTTACTCCTTTTCATAGAACTGATATATCCCGATGTTGGATGTAACTTTTACTTTTTTTTAAAAGGGCTATAAAATATAGACGTCAATGCCAGGGATTTCTAAACCGTGATGTAATTAATATTTTCAACTTAAAACCATAATAAATATAGGTACGTCATCTGCCATCTTCCAGTCTTACCGGATGCAGCTGAGTACCAGTTTTAGAAAAAAAAAATGTATATATATGTACAGACGCCAGCACATCAAGCTACCCGAAACTGTCAAATTATTCCAATCAACTTTGAACCTTATGCTTTAGCGATAAAGTTAAAAATCTATTAAAGAAATTTGACAGATTGTAGTAGCTTGATGTGCTGGCGTCTGTACGTAAGTATTAGAAAATATGTGTGAAAAAAAGGCTTAGAATAAGTTATAGTATTCTATTGTGTACTTCTATAATATATACAACTCTACTAAATTCGTAAAGTGTAATTTATTTGAGACCTTTTAGTAAACAAAATTGATCAAATATTTGTTGGAATGAGATTCATAAAATAACCAATAAGTAAAATAAAACCAATAATATGGGTTTTGCAAAACATTTGCGTACTTTATCAACGTGAAGAGTCACGAAATACATATTTTGTACGTAAAACATATTAAGTATTATGTACGAAAGACGTGTGTATTTAAATCATGTTTACCGTGAATAGCCATAAAAATAAATTACTGTGTATGTTAAATTTATCCACCGTTTGTTTATTTATCGCGTGACTTACCAAACACCTGATGTAAAAAAAAATTAGCACTTAAATCTTTTTGCATAAAAAGTATAACTGTAGAATATACCTAGCTATGTTTTGCTAATCTATTGAAAGCCGTTTTTAGAAAGTTAATAATTTATCGTCGTAACAACACTTAGGATCCATTATTAACAGTCAGTTTTCAAAGACTGATTATTATGGATAAGACGTCAAATCTGTGAATACCGACTTACCTTAGGGCTGAAACAAAAAAATGATAATTTAAATTACAGTAAATAGAAGTATTTCTGTAAGAAAGCGTTCATGTATTGTTGTACGATTGCCTAAAACAAAAGCAATTAAATGTTTACTATTACTACGCATTTTGGACACTACTCTCGCGTTAACATTACCTACTGATTGAAAATACTGCAAAAGCAAGTTACTTCTAAAAAAAGAAAAAAAAAAGCAATGGATTGTTCTAGTTTAAAGTTGTCGCGTTTCAACATGGCAATAGCGCTCATTACCCTTTCCCTAATATTTCTCCCTAGGAAACCAACAATAAACCGTGTACAATGCGTGCCACGAAAGATGAGACTTGACCCCGCCTCCCCCGCTCTTTCCGCCGCCCCTATGACGTCCGGTCCCTTCCCGCACTCAGACCTCATACCGCTAAAGATACCTAAAATCGTATACTGCGCATGTCAAACCACGATGTACATTTCAACCGCGCGGCCAACTCATAATATTTGACGAAACTTTGCCAGGAATTAGTGCTAATTTGTTACTTTACACACCCCTTTTCGTGAATTTGTTACAAAAAAAACTAAGACGCTATGACAAAGAATAGATGGCCGCTAGAACCGCCACTTGCCGTAATCATCGCCCGTGATTACACAGAAACTATATAATACAGACTAGATTTTGGGCGTTGCGCGAGCTGCAAGCAGCTCGCGGGGTCGTGTTTTTAAGGAGTATTTCTTACCCTTGTAAAATTTTGAGAATTGGACAGTAATCCTTAGCACTTATAGGATTTTGTAATAATAGCTATTTATTCACCAAGGGGAGTAATCTGTACTTACCCTCGAGTGATATATACTGCTTTATACTACACTTGTGGAGTTGTTGTTAATAAATTGCTATAATTATCACTGGAATCACTTATTTTAACTTGTGATTTACACCGCCAAACTACCAAGAAAATTGTTTCTACAAAATACGTCAACCAACAAAATAAGTCTTTTTTTTTTTCTTATTTTAGCGCGTCAATCAGTTTTCGCGCCAAAAGACGTTAAGCCGCATGGCTCTAGTGGGGACGCGGCTTAACGTCTTTTGTGATTTGTTGTGATCAACAACACTCAACAACACCCAAAACACTCAACAACATTCAACAACACTCAACAACACTCAACAACACTCGACAACACTCAATAACAATCAACAACACTCAACAACACTCAACAACACTCAGCCACAATCAACAACACTCAATAACACTCAACAACACTCAACAACACTCAACAACACACAACAACACTCAACAACACTCAACATCCCTCAACAACACTCAACAACACTCATCAACAACACTCAACAAAACTCAACAATACTCAGCAACACTCAACAACCCTCAACAACACTCACCAACACTCAACAACACTCAACAACACTCAACAACCCTCAACAACCCTCAACAACACTCAACAACACTCAACAACACTCAACAACCCTCAACAACACTCAACAACACTCAACAACACTCAACAACCCTCAACAACACTCAACAACACTCAACTACACTCAGCAACACTCAGCAACACTCAACAACCCTCAACAACACTCACCAACACTCAACAACACTCAACAACACTCAAAAACACTCAACAACCCTCAACAACACTCAACAACACTCCACAACACTCAACAACACTCCACAACACTCAACAACACTCAACCACACTCAAAACACTCAACAACACTCAACAACACTCAACAACACTTAACAACACTCAACCACACTCAACAACACTCAACAACACTCAACAACACTGAACAACACTCAACAACACTCAACCACACTCAACATCACTCAACAACACTCAACAACCCTCAACAACACTCAACAACACTCAACAACACTCATCAACACTCAACAACACTCAACAACCCTCAACAACACTCAACAACACTCGACAACACTCAACAACACCCAAAACACTCAAAACACTCAACAACACTCATCAACACGCAACAACACTCAACAACACTCAACAACACTCAACATCCCTCAACAACACTCAACAACACTCAACAACACTCATCAACACTCAACAACACTCAATAACACTCAACAACACTCAACAACACTCAACAACACTCAACAACACTCAACAACACTCAACAACACTCAACAACACTCATCAACACTCAACAACACTCAATAACACTCAACAACACTCAACAACACTCAACAACACTCAACAACCCTCAACAACCCTCAACAACACTCAACATCACTCAACAACACTCAACAACACTCAACAACACTCAACAACACTCAACAACACTCAACAACCCTCAACAACCCTAGGTAACAACGGTAGGAGGGGTTCACATCGGCGTCGAGACGACGATGAAATACCTGGGTCTCGTCCTCGACAGCCGGTGGAACTTCGTTGAGCATTTCCGACGTTTGGCTCCCAAACTGGAACGGGCCGGGGCCGCCTTCAAGCGGCTCCTGCCCAACCTGAGGGGGCCAAACGCCTCCTGCCGGAGGCTTTACGCGGGGGTCGTGCGGTCCATGGCCCTATACGGGGCCCCGGTGTGGGCGCGTTCACTGCGGCGGCGAGCCGCCCATTATTTGAACGCGCCCCAGAAGGTGGTAGCCACAAGGCTGATCCGGGGGTACCGCACGATCTCGGGCGAGGCGGCAAGCCTCCTTGCCGGACTGCCGCCATGGGATCTGGAGGCGATAGACCTCGCGCGCCTGTATGAGTGGCGCGCGGAGGCACTACGCCGGGGGGAAACTCCGCTTCCGCAGCAAATTGCGGCGGAGCGGACGGACCTCCGGCGCGATCTCATGGCGGCATGGAAAGAGCGACTGTCGCAACCCAGCGCAGGGCACGCCACGATAGCGGCGGTAAGACCCCTCTTTGAGGAGTGGCTAGAGAGGCGTCATGGCGCCCTCACCTACCGCCTGACGCAGGTCCTCACCGGACACGGAAGTTTCGGGAGGTTCCTGCACATAATCAGGCGGGAGGAAACGCCCGGGTGTCACCATTGCCAGGATCGCCCAGAGGACACGGTGGAGCACACGGTGGAGGTCTGCCCCGCTTGGGCGGAGCACCGCCGTGTCCTCGTAGAGGCGATCGGCAGCGGCGGCGACCTCTCGCGTCCGGGCCTGGTTCAAGCCATGGTCCGGGGCGAGAGGGAGTGGGGGGCAGTCGCCTCCTTCTGCGAAGCAGTCATGCTAGCGAAGGAGGCGGCGGGACGGCTGAGGGAGAGAGCCTCCCGTCCCAGCCGCCGCGGGAGACGCTCCGGGCGTCGGGAGCCGCGCGACGACTCCCGGCCACCGTAGGCGCGGGCCTGCGGGCGGAGAGTAATGGGTAGCTCACCGTCCGATCAGGACCAGGCCCGTGCCGGACGGCGCGTACGTGTTCCACGCGCGCCTCAAAGAGATGTCAGCATTAAAAGAAGGGGCTCGTAAGGGCCGAAGCCTGCCGGGTCAGCGGGATTGTCCGAAAGGGTTACCGCTGGCCCGGAACATAAAGGGCGAAGGAAGGAACACGGGTGGGTTTTAGTCAGTAAGAGTCTGACACTCCCTTCCGCTCCACCCGGAGCGGGAGGAGTCATATGATGATTTCCCATCCTGAAAAAAAAAAAAAAAAAAAAAAAAAAAACCCTCAACAACACTCAACATCACTCAACAACACTCAACAACACTCAACAACACTCAACAACACTCAACAACCCTCAACAACACTCAACAACACTCAACAACACTCAACAACCCTCAACAACACTCAACAACACTCAACAACACTCAACAACACTCAACAACACTCAATAACACTCAAAAACACAAAACCACTGTATAATGCTTTCTGTCTCATTTGCTCCCACGTTAAATCTTATGTCTATTACATTGACAGTGACAGCGCTGTGAAGTTATTACCCATCCAAATTAGACACTACAGGCTAGCATAATGATCCCAATGCGTTTTCGAACTTCTCAAGTTGAAAGCGTTTTATTTTATGCTACTAAATATAGATGTCACCAAAACTCGTGTTGACTAAATCTAACGACGTGACTTCGCAAATGAGTACACTTATAGCATTCGTTCATAGTCTCTGAGCGAATGCTGATTGCCCGATAATATAATAACTCGGTCTCGCAGGTTCGCTCCACTCAGGACCTACCTACCACCGGAAAGCTATCGTGACCTTATCCCTACGCTACGCTACGCTACGCTACGCTACGCTTCGCTTTACCGCTACCTAGTTTCCGAGATACGATGGGGGAGGGGTGAAGGGGGGGGAGAGGGGGGAGTTTTGAAAAATGATTTTGACCAACTCTGGGCCCCTTGATATGAATCTGAAAAAAAAATGTTCCAAGTCTCTTAACTTCCGAGATCTACCTAGAGGGGGGGGGGAGAAGGGGGGCAAGGGGGCAACTTTGAAAAATGGATTTTACTTTTCCGAGCCTCCTCTATACGAATCCGTAAAACAACAAAACACGGGACTCTTAGTTTCCGAGATACGATAGGGAGGGGGGAGAGTGGGGTGGAAAAGGGGAGGTTTGGGATTTTTCTCATACTCGTGAGAGTTACTTTTATACGAATCTGTAAAAATATACCCACCTCCCCCTTCACCATCTGGGAGAACAATTATGTCAGTCAGTCAGTGAGTGAGTGGTAATCGAGCTTTATATAGTATAACTAGATTTTGGGCGTTGCGCGAGCTGCAAGCAGCTCGCGGGGTCGTGGTTTTGAGGAGTATTTCTTACCCTTGTAAAATTTTGAGAATTGGACAGTAATCCTTAGCACTTATTGGATTTTTTAATAAAATCTCTTAAATATTTTGTACGGATTTATGTATGGACTTTTAAGTAAATCAACTGAATGTTTTTTTTTATTCCTACAGTTGATTTACATAAAAGTCAGTACGAATAAACTATAAAATAATATTCCTTGTAAGTGACTATCCCCCGAATGCTGAAACGTCACTCAAAATTTAAGTAGCACTTAAATTTAACAGTTACTCAAAAGTGACGTATGGCCATACAAAATTTAATGTTTAAGTTTAACTGCTCAAATTTTAAGCAGCCCTTAAATGTTGAGTGACGATTCAGTATTCGGGGGTAAGTAAATAATGAAATAAGTTCCTACTTTTATGCTTTTCAAAACTACTCTACCCCAGGGTAACATTTATTTATTTAATTAGCATGTGTATGGGAGTATGCAATATTACCAAGGTCGCATTGATTTTTTATTTCCTGGTTCGATTCAATCACAAGATAGTAATTTCCGCGCTACCAGAAGATTTGGTTCCTGGTGCGTTTTATTTCAAGGTATCCCCATTATAAGCATAATCCACCTAAACTACTCGATTTACATAACACTAAATCATATCTATACTACATCTACATATATTAAGTAGGTATGTATATCAAAACTAAAAATATTAAAGGCCTAATCCACCTAAACTACTCGATTTACATAACACTAAAACAAATCTAAACTTCATTTATATTAAGTATGTATTTATCCAAAACTACAGATAACTAACTACAAACCTTTTTCCACACCACCCGAAGAGGTAAGGTATTAGGAGCGTTTTTTTTTACGTGGTATCCCCAATAGGCCTAATCCACCTACATCTATGTATCTACATACATTATAGTACACTTCCCTAAAATCAAAGTAGCTAATCACATTAAAATATATTTACTTGATATTGATAAATAGGCCTAATCCACCTAAACTACGTCTATGTACCTACATACATTAATACATTATACTACAATTTTCTAAAATCAAAGTAGCCTAATTACGTTAAAATATATTTTCTTAATATTAATAAATAAACTGGATTAAATAAATATTATGTTAGTGTAGGTATGTTAGATTTTAATAGCAAATAATATATTTCCACTTAACCATCACTCTCTAATCATCTTATTTTCATTCAGTTTCGATCACGCAGTAGGTAGGTATACTTACATATATTATTACTATTAGGTAAGATAACAAATTATTGTAAATATTATTACGAAAAACTAAAAAACAAAAAAATAAATTAGAAAATAATTATTAAATAGAAAATAAAAAAATAAGTAATACCTAAAAATAAATACTCTGTAAGTCAGTGTCATTGACAAGTGTGATATAGTATGTTATATGATAAAAGTTATACAAATACGTTCAAATATATTCTTAAACTATTACAAGTTCACAAGATTCACAACATACTTCTACAACGTTCTCTTATTATCCTTCTTTTCACATATACACACACACATACTTTCCCTTGACTTCATTCATAATCCTTTCAATCAACATTTTACATACTGCTTGCTAGCAATTTCACATATACACACACATACTTCCCCTTGATTTCATTAATAACCCTTTCAATCAACATTTTATATACTAATTGCTAGCAATTTCATTTAAACACACACACTTACTTCCCCTTGACTTCATTCGTACATAACCCTTACAATCATCATTTTACGTACTAATTGCTAGCAATGGACATAATACGGACTATGTGCGTGCAAAGTGTATATGTACATGAAAAATAAATAAATATAAATCTATGATTACAACAAATTGTCATTGATAATCATGGCAAACAAACACTCCAACCCAAACTATTCGTCAATTATAAATAAATAAAACGGAACGTAAGGTAGTTCGAGATGAATACGTACCCAATGCGAGATCGTTATTGAACCATGTTACTGGTCAGTAGAAAATCTGACCGACTGTTGATCGGGAACGGTTGGTTGCCCGGTCAACCGAATGATCTGTAAGTAGTTAGGCTTTGGATTTTGATCAATCGGCTTACTGCCGAGAACATGCTCTGGTTGGTGATGAAGTCAATAGAACCAAGTGATTGCGAATTCGTCGTTGAGGTGAGTTGTCGTACCGGTGATGAGGGGTGAGTAAAGTGTGGTCGGTGTCGGTTGATTGCTATGATGTCTTGCATTGTTTGTGGCGCGAAAATCAGGATGAGATTCGATGTCAAGTTGTGGATGCTATCTGACTTGTGGTGGATCGGTCGGGACGGATATGTCCGTTAAAATGGGTAAAAGTTGTTGTCTTATCAGTAATGAGACGTAGTGTGCAAAGGTGTGGGTGGAGTCATTGTATTGGTTGAATGATTTATATGGCATGGAGTTATGAGTTATATGGCAGATACCGAATGTCTTGTTATTTTTTGCTAAAAAATAAAAAATAATAAGCCGTGGACAGCTGTAATGCATGAAGGTGTGTGTGCTGTAGTAACAAAACTGTTATTAGTAGGTATGTATATTTAGGTTAAGGTATTTTATCTATGCGTCTTTGTTACCTGAAATAAATTGTTTATTATTATTAAATAGGTACACCTAAAGTGTAAACTAAATAAAATATTAATCTTGCATGATATTCTTTTTAGTATACGGTTAAGTTGTGAAATAAATTAATAAGCAGACCAAAAAATGTATGAATCAAAATGTAACTATTTTCAGTGACACGCGAGAACAAGTGCTTCAATATGCAATTCTTTTTCTTCTTAAGTTAGTTCTTTAATAATATAAGTTTTGTAGGTTCCATTCAAAGATATAGGTAAAAAAATATAGGTAAATATAAAAAATCTGACCCGTCTCAATTCAAAAGGCCTTTACACTTTGACTCGGTTTGGAAAGTTTTCTTTATGAACCACATTTGCAATATGCTTTCTAGCGTTTTTCTTAGCTAACTACTGACATTTTAATATGTATTATAGTTAAAATTTATAAAGAGCAATTATAATAACTAAGTAAGTATAGTGTACATATTAGTTCGTTTTTTTTTTGTTTTTTTACACGCATGACTCTTTTTTTTGCATGCTGTTTTTTTAATACATGACCCATTTTTTTGCATGTTTTATTTTTTGTTTGTTTTGCATTTTTTTTTTTGCAATATCTATATTTTTTTCTACAATCTTGTGTCTTCTGTTCATGGTCAAAGGATGATACGAATTGAGCATCGTCGTCGAAATAGTAAAAGCGTATCCAAAGTTTATGTCTATGATTCGAAAGAATGTTCTGCGGATTCTGTTCTGTGATCCATGCAACTTGAATTTGGAGTGCGTTCTATCAGTGATCTTGAATGCGTCATGATGAAATTGCTATGCGTAGATTGTAACGACATGAATGTCACCGTGTAAATTTGCAGAATAAGTAAGTAGACTACTACGGCATCAATGGAGTTCCATCCAGATCTCATATTCTATGCTATACAAAAATCAAGGCTGATGACGCAACTAAAAATATGTTTGTTTGTGAAGTAATAATATAGTGGTCAGGTTTTGTGGATATTCTGCAGAAAGCGACGCCTGGAACACGTTTTTAGATTCTTGTTTTCAAAATTTTCAAAATTTAAATTCAAAGCTGGATTACGTTGTTACAATTTATTTTATGAAATGTTTTTTCAAATATGTTTCAAACAAGTTTTCGCATAGTTCCATCAAGATTCGGAAGTTTCATTTGAATTTGCCTTTATGCGACGACGGTTAATCAATTTTTTCTTTCTTTTTTCTTTCTTCCAAACAATTTGTGTATTTTTATATGCAATGTAATCTACATCAGGATATCATCAGAATGGAACGTAATAAATTATTTAATACACGACGACGGTTAATCAATTTTTTCTTTCTTTTTTCTTTCTTCCAAACAATTTGTGTATTTTTATATGCAATGTAATCTACATCAGGATATCATCAGAATGGAACGTAATAAATTATTTAATACATTAATAAATAATGTAAATCTTTTTTCACATTATTGTCGATATTGTCAAAAAAAAAATTATTGTCGATAGAAATTTCGCATACAAATAGTTGAAAAGCGTTATGATAATTCAGCATAATTCAAACTACTTAAGCTTCAAACTACTTGAGCTTAATATCATGCTCAAAATTAAATGTAATTAAAAAAAAAAACAGTTTAAAAAAATGGCGAAGAATAAACATTAGTTAAGACAGCAACGTTAGACATTGTATTTAAACTTATTTCATAAGAAGCAGAGACAGTTAAGTACTGAAAACTACGGTATTAATTATTTTAACACCTTATTACAGATTCAACATAATGAATGTACTTTGAAACAAACTAAGATAATTATGATAATAATTCATTATTATCTCAGTTCTTCGTTTACATTAAAATTTAAACGCTAATAGTTGGGGTTGAAACTGGAGTTTGTGAGAACCAGAATAAAAATCAGAATGAAAGTTGAAATAAGAGTCCAATGAAAGTGTTTAGGCTTCTTTCATGCGCAGCTTAAGAGTAAAAACAGTAAGAGACAGAGCGAAAAGATTAAGTGCGCCTTTTGAGGCTCCTTTCTTGCACGTGGTAAGAGAGAAAATCAAATTGAGAGTAAAAAACAGTGAGAGTAACGGAAAGAGTTAACGATGAAAAGATTGAGTGCGCCAATCAGAGTATAGTAGTGAAAGTAAAAGCCACAGAAAGTCATGTCCAATTTTCATTTTGACTGCCATTTTGATACTCCTTACTCTCTTTCTAATTTTCACATTTTTTTCCAAATTCGACCTTTTTGTTAACATGAACCTTTAAGCAATACATATTTTGTCCGTCTGTTCGAATTTAAATAATTTCATAAAAATCTATTTCTATTTACAACATATAGTTTCAAATAATACGGCATTCTTGAATAATTAAAATTTGTCTTTTATTAAATACTCAAAATATAAAAGGAATAATTAAATTAAAGAGTGTAGTTATTCTAAAAAGCTTTTAAACTGAGACGATGACGAATACATCACAAGAAACTGATTTTAAAAAACCTTATAAAAAGAATAAGATTTGCATATTGATGAACATAATTCTCGCATGGTAATTAAAACAAACAAACACGTCATAGGTAGTACATACATCGCTTTACATCCCATCATCTTTTTATTCCAGTACAAAGAAAATAACCAATTGAATGAACCAATGACTCTACCTACACCTTTGCCAGTGCAACTTGTTACTGATAAGACAACAAATCATATCTGCAAGAATGGTGAGCGGAGACCAATGTGAACTGCGCGATAGCGATTATCCTTACCGCGCAGTCACGGGGTCTCAAGTCAGCGCTCAACTTTCATGCCGCATACCCATGTTATGTTAACGGAAATAATTATCATCCGTCTCGACCGATCCACCACAAGTTAGACAGCATCCACAACTTGACATTTGGTATCTGCCATTTAAACCCACACCTTCGTGCAACACAGCAGTCCACGGCTTATTATTTTTTAGTAAACAGTAACTAAGACATTCGGTATCTGCCATATAACTCATAACTCCATGCCATATAACTCATTCAACCAATACAATGACTCTACCCACACCTTTGCACACTACGACTCATCATCATTATCATCATCACTACATAGTATAAAACAAAGTCGCTTTCTCTGTCCCTATGTCCCTTTGTATGCTTAAATCTTTGAAACTACGCAACGGATTTTGATGCGGTTTTTTTTAATAGATAGAATGATTCAAGAGGAAGGTTTATATGTATAATAACATCCATTAAATAGTGGAGAAGTACTGTTATTTTTGAGGTTTCTAATGTGATGTCGTAAATTCCATTAACATTTTTTCCGCTTACATTGCAAACGCAGGCTGCCCTACGAGTTTTATCAAAATAATGTACTAAGTATTGTACACATTGAAAAGGTCTACAGAAAAGTCCGTGATGGTATATGTCTATCTCTTATGGATAACCCACAATAACTTTTTTTTGTCATTTACTTTTTACGACAAATAATGGCTAAATTTCGAAGCGATTTTAACCAATACAGCATTAATCCTTAACCAATTAAATACCTTGAATACATTGTTCATTTAATATAGATCTATATGGCCCTTTACATCGTATGATTTAAGTGAATTGGTCGGGAGGTGCGTCATCCCACTCACACTTTGATAACCAAAGCTCTTTGATCAAGAGCTTGGCGTACAAAATTGTGGGAGCCACAAAACCCAGTATGTCCCATAGTCGAGCCACTGTGGACAGCATAGTGCGTTTGGTGCACTTATTATCAGGTGGTGCGACGTCAAATCGAAAACTATCACATGGTCGGGAGGTGCGTCATCCCACTCACACTTTGATAACCAAAGCTCTTTGATCAAGAGCTTGGCGTACAAAATTGTGGGAGCCACAAAACCCAGTATGTCCCATAGTCGAGCCACTGTGGACAGCATAGTGCGTTTGGTGCACTTATTATCAGGTGGTGCGACGTCAAATCGAAAACTATCACATGGTCGGGAGGTGCGTCATCCCACTCACACTTTGATAACCAAAGCTCTTTGATCAAGAGCTTGGCGTACAAAATTGTGGGAGCCACAAAACCCAGTATGTCCCATAGTCGAGCCACTGTGGACAGCATAGTGCGTTTGGTGCACTTATTATCAGGTGGTGCGACGTCAAATCTAAAACTATCACATGGTCGGGAGGTGCGTCATCCCACTCACACTTTGATAACCAAAGCTCTTTGATCAAGAGCTTGGCGTACAAAATTGTGGGAGCCACAAAACCCAGTATGTCCCATGGTCGAGCCACTGTGGACAGCATAGTGCGTTTGGTGCACTTATTATCAGGTGGTGCGACGTCAAATCGAAAACTATCACATGGTCGGGAGGTGCGTCATCCCACTCACACTTTGATAACCAAAGCTCTTTGATCAAGAGCTTGGCGTACAAAATTGTGGGAGCCACAAAACCCAGTATGTCCCATGGTCGAGCCACTGTGGACAGCATAGTGCGTTTGGTGCACTTATTATCAGGTGGTGCGACGTCAAATCGAAAACTATCACATGGTCGGGAGGTGCGTCATCCCACTCACACTTTGATAACCAAAGCTCTTTGATCAAGAGCTTGGCGTACAAAATTGTGGGAGCCACAAAACCCAGTATGTCCCATAGTCGAGCCACTGTGGACAGCATAGTGCGTTTGGTGCACTTATTATCAGGTGGTGCGACGTCAAATCGAAAACTATCACATGGTCGGGAGGTGCGTCATCCCACTCACACTTTGATAACCAAAGCTCTTTGATCAAGAGCTTGGCGTACAAAATTGTGGGAGCCACAAAACCCAGTATGTCCCATAGTCGAGCCACTGTGGACAGCATAGTGCGTTTGGTGCACTTATTATCAGGTGGTGCGACGTCAAATCGAAAACTATCACATGGTCGGGAGGTGCGTCATCCCACTCACACTTTGATAACCAAAGCTCTTTGATCAAGAGCTTGGCGTACAAAATTGTGGGAGCCACAAAACCCAGTATGTCCCATAGTCGAGCCACTGTGGACAGCATAGTGCGTTTGGTGCACTTATTATCAGGTGGTGCGACGTCAAATCGAAAACTATCACATGGTCGGGAGGTGCGTCATCCCACTCACACTTTGATAACCAAAGCTCTTTGATCAAGAGCTTGGCGTACAAAATTGTGGGAGCCACAAAACCCAGTATGTCCCATAGTCGAGCCACTGTGGACAGCATAGTGCGTTTGGTGCACTTATTATCAGGTGGTGCGACGTCAAATCGAAAACTATCACATGGTCGGGAGGTGCGTCATCCCACTCACACTTTGATAACCAAAGCTCTTTGATCAAGAGCTTGGCGTACAAAATTGTGGGAGCCACAAAACCCAGTATGTCCCATAGTCGAGCCACTGTGGACAGCATAGTGCGTTTGGTGCACTTATTATCAGGTGGTGCGACGTCAAATCGAAAACTATCACAGGATTTATCCCAGCGTAAACCGAGAACTTTATGCGGTACAGACCTCTCAAACTCAATGTCTGGAGAAGCCTTATGAGAATCAGGTAGGTGCGTGAGAACCTCTTTACAATTGCTTGTCCATTTGACAAGATCAAACTGGCCTCGTTTGAAGAGCTGAATAAGCTCTTCACAAAGCGAAATTGCTTGCGGAGCGGATGTGACACTACAAGCGATGTCATCCATATATAAAGCGGAGGTGGCAACAGCTGCTGCAGCATTATAGGCGCCGCGTAACTTGAGCGATGTATCAAGTTTGCGTTCTAAACAATAGAAGCGTCTAAGCGCGGCAGCGTATGAGTCGCCTAGAGAATACGGGTCACCACAGAAGGGTAACGCCACAATATATCTGCCACTGTCATCGCGAACAGTGGTGGCGCGGAAGTGTTCTTCACACTCGAGTTCCTTATGGCTCTGCGAGGGCGGTGCGGAAATCTCTTCAAGCTCCCAAAATCGCTTGAGAAGAGAATCAATATTATTTTCTTGAAGAACAGCACAACAAGACATGGTATAATTAGGAGTATGTGACGTAGGTACGGTACCCATAATCACATATCCCAATACCGTCTCAATAGCGGGAGGTATATTATGTTGTTTACTGCGTACCACATTATGTAAAAATATATGTGGTAATATGGAGGCCCCTAACAGGGCATCGATGTTTCCCGGCTGCGCAAAGTCAGAATTTGCCAGCGGTAACATCTCGAGATGCGTGAGTTGAGATACGTCCACTTGTGCATTTGGCAACGTGTCAGTAATACGTTCTACGATAAGTGACGAAATCTCAAAATTAATGTCTTTAATAATATCATACTGATAAGACAACAACTTTTACCCATTTTAACGGACATATACGTCCCGACCGATCCACCACAAGTCAGATAGCATCCACAACTTGACATCGAATCTCATCCTGACTTTCGCGCCACAAACAATGCAAGACATCCTAGCAATCAACCGACACCGACCACACTTTACTGACCCCCCATCACCGGTACGAAAACTCACCACAACGACGAATTCGCAATCACTCCGTTCTATTGACTTCATCACCAAACGGAGCATGTTCTCGGCAGTAAGCCGACTCTGATCAGAATCCAAAACCAACTACTTACAGATCGGACAGTTAACCCGGCAATTACCCGCTTCCGATCTACAATCGGAAAGATTCCCTACAGACCAACATGGTTCAACGGATCTCACACTGAGACGCATATCATCAAAAACTAACCTCTTTGATCCGTTAATTTATTTATAATTATAAACAGCTTAGACCAGAGTTATTATTCGACATAACGCTCAATGTACATCTGCTACAAACACAGGTTATAAAATATTTATTTTTCACAGTTAGTGTAATGTAAATAATATACATATATGCCAACAATATATAATGTGAATGATGACATTACATTACTTAATTTAAAAAAGCTAAAACAAATTAAATAAAAAACGCTCATTGAATAGCAATGTCAACATGATTTAATGATTAACTTAATTGATTTGCCTACGAAGATCAGAGGTAAACAGTTTTAGACTTATTCAGGAAGCTCTACATTAATTAATTTATAGGAGCTCCGGTATTATTACATTTTTCGCGTACGGTTTGCCATCTAAAACCCGATCTTTGTGAATTAAAATTTTGATGTATTCCTTTTTGGTTGCTCGACCTAGCGCGACGTACAATTGCCCGTGACTAAACATGTCCGACCTAAGATCTACTCCGACCCGGCTCAGGGTTTGGCCCTGACTTTTGTGAATAGTCATCGCGTAAGACAACTGTAAAGGAAATTGACGGCGGCACATTTCAAATGGACTTTTGGGATCAATAGGACCCTTAAAAATAATACGAGGAATTAAATATTCCTCTGTACCCGACGATTTTTGAACGGTAATTAAGCGTGGCGACGTACCTGTTACAATTACTTTAGTTCCGTTTACCAATCCGTCGTTAAAACTGAGATTACGCATGATCATACAAATACATCCTATTTTGAGCTTAAGATCGTGCTCTGGAAAACCTCTTGGTTGCATTCTGTTAAGCGCATCTGGCCCCAAAAATAATTCATCTGCATTTTCATTTTCGACTTTATCGATGGAGTAGAAATGCAGTGTTTCTCCATCTAACCGATCGAGTATTAAGTTATTTATTTCTCGAACGGCGTCGTTCCGTGTGCATAAAATTGCTCTATGTATGCTAGCACAGGATTCTATATTTAGAACGGGGAAAACAAAGTCAATCAAATCGTCTAATTCTGATACAATTTCAATACCACCTAAATCAACTAAATTTTGAATATTTTTGCCAATTACAAAAGGATGAGATGTTAATTTATTTGAGCCTAAATTTAATAAAAATTCTGCAAACTCTACGTCATCCCTGCATCTTTGCGAAGTAGCTAGGGAGAAAGATTTTATACTTTGCCAGATGCGCGATGTTTTTACTGATGCATTTAATATATCTGAATTAGTTTTTGCATTTGTAACTACAGGGGGAATTTGTCTAAAATCCCCTGCAAAGATAATAATTTTGCCACCAAAAATTTTATCATTACGCATGAGATCACGCAACGACCTATCCAGTAGATGAATCAAAAATTTGTGTGCCATAGGGGCTTCATCGTATATTATAACGTCCGCGTGTGATATTAATTCTGCTCTTTGCGTGCCGTTTGTGATATTCCAGAAGTCATTATCGTCTACCAGATCTATGGGGAATTTAAACATGCTATGCGCCGTGGTCCCTCCTTCGTAGTTTTGCGCCGCGATGGCAGAACTCGCAGTACAAAGAACTACTCCGTTTAAGTTACCGCGTACGTACGCAGAAATAACTTTTAACAATAACGTTTTACCGGTACCCGCGGGACCATCAACGAAAATCGCGGTATCATTAACGTCACGGAAGTCAGTATCGTTACAAAGTTTTACAACGTAATCAAAAATACAATTTTGCTCTCGAGACAAGCGAGGAATCCATTGATCTGTAAAATGTTCCAATGATTCGCGGTTGTGTTCTACGCGTTCCCTGCCTAACTCGGTAGTGGTATCTTCGATTTCTGGCAAACCGTGTTGTTGTAACGTCGATCCGTGTTTCCGAAGCAACCTATTTATTTGAATGAGACACAAAGTGTGTACTCTTTCCATGTCCGCATCCGCACCTAACCTATATGAGATGTCTTCGCTGAGTTGATTTTTAAAAGTGTCCCAGAAAGACGCGACTGGAACACCGTTTACAGCCAAACAAACGAAGAAGCTACGAAGGCGTGGTCCCGTTAAAAAGTTTGATGCTTCCAACATAGCTCTTTCGTATTCGACTTCGTCATCGGCAAGACCAACTATTTTAGCAGCTTCCTGAAAAGTTTTACAATCGGGACCACCAAGAGATTTAAGATCGGTGTAACTACGACACGAGAATTTTTTTAATAGAATTCTAAGATAAAACTGTTCACCTCTGTTAGGTGCGACCCAAAATAGACGCGCGACAAGCTCACCCTTTTGTCTTTTAGTAATGAATTTATGATTTGATGTTTCAAAAATTTCCGTATTTTTTGTTGAGGGACGCTTGGAATGAACAATGTACTGTTCGTAAAAGTCCAAGTAGGTCAATGAGTCAAATTCGTCTCTTACGGGGCGGTTAAAATAGGTAATAAGGTCCGAACCAGCTTGTTGCGCGGCTTCTACTTCAGTGCCTGGTTTAAAATAAACGGTTTGTTGATTTTCTAAATGCACTGACAGCTGTTTGACGTTGGGTTCGCGCGCGGTCACATCGAATTCTAACGTCCTCCAAGCGGCGTCGCTGGAGCCTATATAACGTTTTGTGACATACTGCTCTATTTCGTTATTTTCATGTTCTTCCGGTACGACAGCTACACGCGATTCGTCAGGACCCTTAGTGATATATTTAAACAAATACTTAACGACCGTGCGTTGCGAGGAGACCTCCAAGTTGATATGAGCATCGTATTTTAAAAGAAGACTTGCGTTATAAGGAACTACCCAAGTATCATTTACAATTACATCGTTACCGCGATATTTTATAGTTGCTTCGTTTTTACTGTCTCTACACAAGTTAATAAATCCTTTTTCATCAGAAAAAGTGGTGGCTGTCTCACGTTTTGGAAAAAATTTTGAACATTTACTTTTCTCACTATCCCAACAAGGTAAATTAGTTCTGTGCGAGGGACCGCAAGGACCGTGAATCATATGATTCAAAACAGCTTTTCGTAATCTTCCCTCTGCCTCTGATGCATCAGGAATGTCTGCTCTAACAAATTTATCAATTTCTATATTTTGGACAGGCCCGCCACCTTCAACCCTAAAACAAATGTGAGCGTGTGGTAAACCTCGCTTTTGAAACTCTATTACGTGCATCATATAAATACATTTGCCAAACCAATTACCACCTCGGATATCTCTTAATAATTCTGCTAGCTTTAAATTAAAAACTCTAGCACATACAGAAGGATTTACATAGCTGCTTTGAGTGGATTGTTGAATTTCTGGCCACTTGGGATTACAAGTAAACGTCAAGAAAAATGATGGGTTCCCCAATCTGCTTACTATTGCAATAGCATCACTATATTTTCCTTTCATGTATCGCGGCCCCCCCGTAAAAGTGCTAGGCAAATAAACGCGACCTGGTACGAATCCCTCTCCCTGAATGGTTTCATCTTGACGAATTTGACGCGCGACTTCAATGCTCATTTCAACTTCTTGAAGTGGAGCGGACCTCAGTGCACTACTCGAGTTATGTTTTTGTAGACTTGATATAAAACGTAAGCGTTCTTCTATGATTCGGCAATGCATGTCAACTAACCATTCTTCCGATAGCCTACCTATATCGGAAAATCGTGGCTCCGACAATAACAAGCAGCGAACGTATTTCGCTTGAGTTAATTTATTTTCGTTATTATCTACTTTGTTCGGGTACCAACCCGCATTACCCTCAGGATATAATAATGGATACTGAAAACTCTCATATAACGGATGCATTATATCTACAGTGTGCGGTTTCCTATCACCGATTTTCCAAACTGCTATGCAATGAGGTATAAAATTTTCGCGTTCTGTACTAATAATGGCCGCGACTTCTTTACCAACAGGTAAATCTCCTAAAATGTTACCGTGGATTGAGCGAGACGTTTGCTGAAATTTAATAAAGGCCTGATCGGATGGTTCCCTACTTAATCGTTTAAAACATTCGATAAACGGATTGACGTTATGTAAAAAGTTAGTTATGCAACTAATTACCTGCCTATCAAGTTTCATATTTGCGGCTATTTGCTCGCGTTCGCTTGTATCGTTAATGTATAGTCCTAAATTATTTACGCTACCAGTGTAAGCTAAATCAAAAACTCTATGATAGACTCGACCTTGAATTTTAAGAAAAGATATTCCCGTTGGTTGTTGGTACCCGTGAGAAACGCCCAAGGCACTGAAGGCAAATAAATTATTGTAAGCTCGCGGTCTACTCAGAAAAGATGGGTGAGAGTAAAACTCCTCGGTTAACGGAATTAAATTTTGTATGTTGTACGCGCCCGACCCACAACACCATTGTTTTCGAGATTTTTCTTCTTCAAACAGACGCGCATTACAAGATGGACACCTAAAAGTGTCTGAAAAAAGCAAGGACGTTTTTTTTAAAGAAAATAATTTTATTACGTCTAACTCAGCGTCCCTCTTCTGTGCTATTAGGTTTTTAGATTGACGTAGTGGTATGTCAATACGACGGCTGTTTTTATTATATTTGTCAGTGGCTATTTGATTTATTTCAGGGTTCTGCTTGGTATAACGGTGTACAGCATCGCGATTAATTTCTGGATTTTCCTTGGTATATTTTTTAACGGCATCGCGATTAATTTCTGGATTTTCCTTGGTATATTTTTTAACGGCATCGCGATTAATTTCTGGATTTTCCTTGGTATATTTTTTAACGGCATCGCGATGAATTTGCGGTTTTTTTTTATTATATTTTTTAACCGCATCCAAATGGGCGTTTACTGTACTACATTTCCTGCCACGTTTTTGTTTTTTGGGTCGACCTCTCTTTGTTGACGCCACATGGGTGTCAACTACTACCGGTTCAGGGGTTTTTTGAAAACCAAGCAATATAGATTGTGAATCCGAATCCGATTGACTATGATCTGTTGATGCCGGGCATTCGAAGTCTATTATAGACTCGACAGACGCTGGCAATGGCAATGCAGATCCTACAACAAAATTTTCAATTGTTTGATAATTGAGAACGCGTAGTCTGTGTATTGAATACTGACCAACACCTATATTTCGCAATAACAGCAATCTGGCTAATTCGCGAATCGAATAACATTTAAACAAACGTGCTACTCCGCATGTAGAATTTAATTTGTTATATTCATCTACTGCGTGACTGTTAAATAAATAGAATGCACTATCGAATCTCCAAAAAGAAACTGTATAGTCTTGCCCGGTAAATATCACGCTATCCGTCTCATCATTGTGGTTTGCGTCGAAAACATTGGATTCAATTATGTTTGCAAGAATTAAAATACCGTATTCATTTTCTGAAATTTGAGGATATAATCCATTTGTAATCCAATTGGCGGTCATATTTTCAATTTGAGCTCTATTGTTTCCGACGACAATCTCCGTAGGCAATTCCTCGGGGTTCAAAAATATGACACCCTTCGGTAGAATTGGTTTAAGCGACATATATAAAGTGTCTCCACTTTGGAGAATGACATCGATATCATGACAAGTCAGATTCCGATGTCTGCAAACTGACAATACTGACGCGCAAGCGGACATTGCCACGCATTGAGCGTTATTACCCTTATAATTGCTACTCCCTTGGTGTGTAGTTCCTAAAACATTAACAAAAATACAAGGTCAAGTGCAAGGTAGATATAATGTTACAAGAGGGAGAATATTTTGTAATGACAAAAATCATCTACACCACCCTTTGTAAGGCAAAGCGTCTTTTTTGTCCCCATTGATTGGATTAATGGGTTACAGACAGCTCGCTGACAGAGACGACAGTAAGCAAAAAACAACATATTTATTTTTATTTACTGGGGAACCTGCTTCCGATTTTTAACTTATTTTTATTATGTATAGCGGCAACCGAAATCCACATTCTTGATCATGAGCTGCAGCCCGCTAACAGACAGATGGACAGACGGACGAACAGCAGTCTTAGTACATAACAAGATTCTGTAGTTTTTACCCTTCAGGTACGGCACCCTAACAATTAATAATGTTTGTATGTTTTACCTCTAAACTGTCTTAAACAATTGATCAGGTTGTGAAGAAACTGGTAGGATTTTAGAACGCGAGGGTTTCTGGCACAAAGCAAAATTTATAATATATTTAAAAAAAAAATGTATTTCCCACTCATTTTTTGTGCAGTACATTTAGGAGCAGAACAAAGGAAAAAACCAAAAACATTATGTATGCATTAAATATTCGAAAAATATCTATTTCACATTGTAGCACAGGATGACATTGAACTGATTGCAAAATGAGCTCAAAAGTTTGCATGGCTAATAATATGGTGTCTCTTATAAGCATTATTTATAATGATCAATACCTAATTATGTCAATTTTCTAAATTATTTAAAAACAAAACAACAAAAAAAATATCTCTAAGTATATTAGCTGGCTGATGATGAAACTGCTTTTTAAGTACCTATAACTTATTAATTGATATGTACTTACCTACTTAAATTAATCAAACATTAATTTGTAATAGTATAGAATTATTTGATGAAGGAGCTATGAGATCATATATTTATACTTGAATACTATTTCAGCAGTCTCGACATTAGTAGGTAATGTCGCTGTCGCAAACTTGCGATCGTAATAATACCTAATAACGAAAAAATTCTGTTGCAATAACGACGCTCGTGAGAAACGCAAGTCTCTACATCCAAGTTAGCGAGCCAAGATGTACAATAACTTGACATATCGGTACCAATGATAATAAAAGTAAATCGGTACGGCAGCGAAAAACGAAAATAAAATCTCCTTGATTATGGGGAAAAATAGAAAACATGGTTCAATAAAAATAGACTATAATAAAAGCCTTATTTTGAAGGCACTATTTTACATGAAAACTCGAACGTGTAAAAAAAATAAAAAATATTAAATATTTAAGGAAATTAAAATTTGCCTCCTTGCAACATTGGTTTAGTGTCAAACTTGTCAAGTCATTGGTTTTGACGTTTTGTTTATTTTGTTTCTGTTCTATTAACAATGGACCTGTATAAAAATGTACTCTGTGCAATGGACAATGGTATTTTCTCAAGCATTTTTTATTGATAGCTAAGAGTACAGTACCTCTGCTTTGTGGCTGAAGCTGCTACCCCACTGGATATACTTCTACATTCACGGTCAGTGGGTCGTCTTTGGGGCGGATTTACAGACGTCTGAGTATCTACGAAATGATACTGGAATTCGACAAAAATGTGTTTGAAGAGATGGCTGTAGGAGCTGCATGAAACATTGGTATTCCGTCAGGATACAGAAATAAGCAGATTCAAGGGATTTTTCATTTTAATCATGCGGATTCCTTGTGTCGTACCATACCAAAGCTTTGGGAAGTAGTGTGTAGCGAGCTGTTCACACTAAAAAGAACCTCCGACCTCCACGGAGCTGGGGACTACCAGTAAAAGAATGACAAAGGACAAGCAGAAAATCAAACTGAGTGAAATAGTGTAGTGTATGTAATATTGATAAGATTCTTTCAATATAAATGTATGTAATCGCAGTGTTCCAATATTTAATATTACCGTACTATAGTTGTAAGGGATACACAGCAGAGTTATTACAAGTTTAAGTGACACAAAAGAAATGCTTGTGTGCAAAATAATTCCAAAATATTCAATAAGTATACAAAGCTCATCAACCAAGGTTTGAATAACTGAAACATGTTTGAAGGAGAATTACCCGTTTATTTTAAAGTTATTCCATTAATTTATAATGTTATATCGAAGAAAGTAGTTAACCAATCCTATATTTTTTTTGTACCAATGGCAAATTCAACCAAATTAAATCATTTAATTCAAGCAACAAGACTCGATAGTGTTATTAACAATATAATATGTACTTACAAAAAACTATGTTAGTAACACACTAACATAGTTACCATTATTCATCTCATTCTTCCTATATTAAAAATGCAGTGTGAAAGGTAATCAGCAGGATTCGTACAACATACTTTTTTTGTTGTTTTGTGATAGAATTTGTACCACTTATTAAGGCAACTAAACCATTCATTTTCATGAAACATTAGTATTTTTAGAAGCCGGATTAATTAATTATACCAATTAAAAGATTCAAGTAATTAAACGTAATATAATCTTAAACTAAACGCAACTAAACGTAGTTCTGTTTTTAGAAGTTGCCATTTGTAAAATATCACGAGGCTCGAAATGATAAATAATTATTTAAAAATAGAAATAACAGTAAATAATAAACCAATTACACATTATACCTTAAAATTAATAATTATTGCATACAATCTTAATTATTAACTATTTAATGATATGAATTGTTTGTATTGGCAATTATTTTATTGACAGGTTACGAAAATCTTTCCGAGTCTCTGTTTTCTTTGCTGTAGTTTTGGACCGTGGTTTGTAACTGCATCTGAGCAATTTAGCAAATTATCTGGCCATTTTTACGTTGAGTCGAGCAACTGCTCCGCCGTACTTTATCTGTTGATAGTACTTTTGCGAAAGGACGCTTTATTAGTTGTGCTGTGTGTGTACGTGCATTAAAATGACGAGTTTGCAATGCATCAATTGCAACGTTCGCTTATCGCGAATAAGAAGGCACGCTTTATCCGATGAGAGTGAAGATATCGTCAATACTATTCGGCTGTGGACATATCCTAGAGATGTAAGTAGTTTCCAAATAACATTTTGCGTACGAGTATGCCAGTTACGAAGTGATAACTTTTACATGTTAAAAAGTAGACTTACCATATGTAACTAAAACTAATCTAAACATTAAGTATTTGAAAAAATAACAAACACTGTTGTGGTTCTAAAAATATTTACAATTTGTCCTGTAAAAGATCACTTATGTGTTTGTTAATTTACAAACACAAAAGTGATCATGTATTGTTTACTGCCTAACACTTGGTTGCCTAACTTGGTTTGCATAACATTGTTATAATAGTTATTTCTCTGTTAGTATGACTGTCAGTCATATAAAGCAATGTTGAACTGTACTCAAAATAACTTCATTATTTCCAGATGCTGACCATGTTTGCCATGCATGTTGGCTGCTAGCTACTCATCCACGTTCTTCTGATAATATGCCGAGGAGATGCATAGGCCATCAAAATGTTTGTGTTGTATGCGGACGATCCATACTAAGAATCAGTTGACACAGGATTTTGATTGAAGGTTCAAATAAAGAAGAACAAAGAATGGCTAACACACTTGCTACTTGGATCCAACCACGAGAGGTATAACAACATGTACCTATTATAACTTTTATATTATAAACATGTGTCATGCAAAGGGCAATTACTTTTACTTTGACAACACGTTTGGCGCAATGGCTGAGCAATTGCGTTGTGTGTTGCTGGTTCAACAATCCCCGCACGGAACAAATATTTGTATGATCTGCAAGTAGTTGTTCAGGGTCTGGATGTTTGTGTATGTGAGTTTCTATGTTTGTAAACACACTCACGACACAAGAGAAATTCCTAGTGTGGGGCAAAGTTTTTTTTTAAATTACTATTTTATGTTGATAAATCTGGGACAGGCATGATGTTGGCTTTACTAACAACAAAAGGATACTGGTTTTTCCAGTGTCACATAGCCCTTCTTCTCTACTCCAGTGAGCAATAAACCTATTCACTCATATTAACACAACATAGATATTTTTGGTAAAGGTTTTCTGAAAGGTAAAAACCAATCATTGTATGTCAAGAACTATTCTGTAGCTTGGTCATGATGGGCACAATTTATGTTTATCAAACGTCGTGTTTAATTTTTATTTCATCAATGTTATTTATATTTACAGAAGTCATCCATGAATGAAGTTTGTGGAGTTTGCTGGGGCCAAGCTCGAGATTTGAGCTTCAATGTTCCAGAAGGACCAGAAGAAAGACCCCAACATATTGTGTTGCCCAATATAAGAAGAGCGGCTGAAACACCAAGACATTGTATTTTCCAAGAGTGCATGGAACCGGAGAGAAATATTGTGCCTGAAGAAACCAGGCAAGATGTGTTGATTAGGTATCAATATTTTATACAAAAGAGGTGCTCGTATTTGCTCCTAACATAGACAGGAGGCTAATTATGAATATAATAAATAAATGTATGTTCCTACAAAAACAAAGTTGTTTTATTTACCCACACTCAAAACTCCATCAGCACTTCATCATTCATCATCATCAAACTATTGCAGACCGCTGCTGGACGTAGGTCTCTCCTAAAGCACCCTACTGAATAGGTACAATTCTCATATCAATTTGCCAAAGTAAGGATAAGTAAAACACTACAAAGATAGCACCAGCTATCTAGAATATATCCCTATTTCACCAAAATAATGTTTATGTGCCTGCACGTAATAATATGTATTGGGACATAACCTCAAAAATAAAACTGGTCCCAACTTCTAAAAATCTAAGTATTTTAAAAGGGCTTGCCTATCGTATTGACTACCAAAAGTATCCCAAAACACGATATTTTATTAGGTGTACGAAACTCCCGTACAACCCTGCCGATCGTCTTTAATTTTAACGTTGATTTTCATGTTAGTATTTCAATAATTGATAATTTTGCCTTGTTTGAAGAAAGTATTTGTGTATATTATTGTATTTATTGATACAGATGTTTGTACTTTAGTATTTTTTTGTATTAAGTATAATTAAATGATGTGTGTAAGTAGATATTATTTACATATTGTCTTGTTTACAATTTTTACATAGATAGTATAGCTATGATGTAGGTACTGTGATATGTAATATTCATTACTTGTGTGTTCTGCACTGAAATAACTGTAATGTCCTATTTCTTCACATTTTATGCAAATAAAGATACATAGGTACATGTATACGACCTTCATTTTGCCTTCATTACATGTTTGATACTTTACTTTTGAGCTAGATTTTAAAATATGTGAGTGGCTTTTTAGTTGCAACCAATTAATTTAACGATCATTATCTCTGTCTCTATGTCTGTTATCGTGGACCGAACCTGACTAAACCAACTTGTTCATGTGATTGGCAACTGTGAGATTGGTCAATCTTATATGTTAGTAAGTAAGTACC
Source organism: Luperina nickerlii (assembly GCA_963855955.1). Taxonomy (NCBI): domain Eukaryota; kingdom Metazoa; phylum Arthropoda; class Insecta; order Lepidoptera; family Noctuidae; genus Luperina; species Luperina nickerlii. The sequence goes on along the minus strand of OY979681.1, from coordinate 10,830,989 downwards.
TTGGTTGGGTTGGATTTTAAAACGAGTCGCCTGAATTTGAGGGTATTGGTGGTGTAGGGGGCTTAAGGGAGTTAGTCTTAATCCCCCCAAAGTAATTTTGGCTGCCGGAGTTGCGTCTAAATATTTTTAAACAATTTCCAAAAATTCTTAAATACTATTGCAATTATGCAAAACGGAACGTAATTTTTATGCTTTAGTAGTTTTTCAAATGTAATTTTTAGGTTTTATGTGAAAAACGTGAAACGAAACGCAACCCGCCATCTTGGATGGATGATATTGACAGCTAATGTCAAATTTGTGCGTTATTCCTTTGGTAATTAATAGCAATGTATTACTCCGAGTTGGCACAATCCGACTTCATTGGGTTAGGTTAGATGGCTAAGGCGGGAGCGTAGCGCAGCGAAGCTCCCGCCTTAGCCATCGTGGTTATTTTTTTTTAAACCACCCAATAGTAGGAGCCCCGCGTAGCGGGGCTCCGTCGACTCATAATTGAAGCCAGTTTTTATATATATATTGAGGGCCATTGGGTTCTCGGTATGATTGAGGATGGATCTCAAGATCTGAGGTTGGAAGTGAGCCCAGACAATATTCGCTCTGCTGAGGTTTTGGTGCCACTTATATTAAAGAATGTAGAAGTTGGCACCACCATCCACACTGATTTTTGGAGAGCATATGATTGCTTGTCAGTACATGGCTACATACTACATACACAAAAAAGTCAACCACTCGGATCGTGACAACCCATTCATAGCTGAAAATGGGACTCATACTCAACGAATTGAGTCCCAGTGGAGAGCTGTTAAAAGATTTTTTAGGAAGGACAATTTTAATAACACAGAAAATTTTGCAGATGTTATTTTTGAATATTTATGGCGGCGAAATAACGTGAAATACGAGAAAGATCCATTCATGGAATTAATAAAAGCGATAAAACATGTTTATAAAGTGGAATAAACAATTTTTGTACAAATTTCTGTTTTTTATTTTTTCTAAGGGAACCAAGTACTTCCGGCGGGTGAAAATGGTGAGGGGGGGATCTGACCCCTCCCCTCCCCCTCCCCCAACCACTCACAACCCCTTAAAATGGCGACGTATTTCGAAATTTTTACCCCTTGGTTCCATAATCAATTAATCACACACTGGGGGGTGTGAGGATGAGATTCTAAGGAGATGTGCTAACACAACATCTGCCGTTGATAAGCTCAAAAGAGTCTGGGCCAATCATAATATCAGCAAAGCCACAAAAGACCGCCTGCCGAGAAGTTTGGTTTTTCCAATATATCTGTATGGCGCAAAAACATGTAGGTACGGTTAGCCTCAAAGACCGACGCAAAATAGATGCACTAAAACTTGTTGTCCATGAGCAAGTAAGGCTAAACGCTGCAACACAAACGTCCATGGTCCAAAGCTCCCGAGACGCCAGTACCTAGGTTTGGAAGCCTGCTAATAAGGTTACGTTATTCACTTAACAAAACTATTCAGAAACTCACCAGAAATAAGACATTCTGAATATTCCACAGCTGTGCCTCCGCGACGCGGAACAGTTGATAACTCTTCAGTACTTGCTCGTTTCATGTTGGAAATTGATTATTTTGATAATAATTATCAATCAATATCAACTTGCAACTTGCAACAAGAAACCTCGATTCACGACGCTTTATTTTGGCGCTCTTTTCAAGTTTTTTTTTAAATTCAATGTCAAGTTCAAAATTCAAATTGATGAACTCTATGGTCGATTGTTTGATTTTTGGAAATATGTTAATCGACTCTTTTTTTAAATAGGTCATATTTTTAAATGATTAATAATTTCTCGATTATCTCAAAAAAATATTACCATATTTTTTTGAGACCTAGAAAACAGGAAAACTTTATTTTAAAAGTTCGTTAATTATCCATAGTTTAATTTGCGCCTCGCGGTGTGCTTAAACGGGGTGTTTGACGTTTAGGGCGGAGTTCACCGACTTTTAAAACGGCTGTTTATCACTTGAACAACTGATTAAATCATTTTTACTGTTCACCACACGTTAACCAGTGTTTACAGCCCTTAACCCTAGAATCGTACCCTGGGGTACAAATGAAAAAATAAAATAAAGTTGTCTATAAAATTTATACTCTTTGATAGTTTGTTTTGCGCGTCCGTGTATTTACGCGGGGTGAAGGGACGCGCAGATACTTCAGTCGGACGGCGGTCCTGCTAATAAGTGGACGTGACACGCTGCTTGTGGGGTACACAAGCACCCCAGGGTAGGGTTACCAGATCCGAAAATAAGTTTTCCTGGAAAAATCCCTGCCTTTGCAATAAATTTCCTGACATTTTTCAATAATGGGTGCGCAGTGGACAAAGGAGAGATATAGACTGCTTTGCTTCTGTTAAGGCTCTACTGTTGACACAGTACTTCAATCTGAAGAACACATCATGTGAAGAGTTTCATAAAATTATTATGAAAGACCAGCAATTGCTGGAAGCTATACCCAGCATTGAAAGGCTTCGAGGTTCAGATGAATAATTAATAAATAATCAATTAATAGATTGTTTATTATTAGATTTTATTCTTTGATTATTATTTTATTTCTTATATTTTTGTCTTCTTTTTAGGGTTCCGTACCTCAAATGGAAAAAAACGGAACTCTTAAGAGGATCACTTTGTTGTCCGTCCGTCCGTCTGTCTGTCTGTCAAAACCCTTTATCTCGGGAACGCGTGTAGGTATCGAGTTGTAATTAAAACCATATAAGGTGCATTCGGGTAATGTCGAAAATCGGCATATTCCGAAAATTTCAATTTCCTACCAAACGCGACGATATCTTATAATGTGGCAACATTTACCTAGACGCCAGTTTAATACTCCCCCCGCTTCTGTTGACTCAAGTCGCCACTTGTAAATGTACGAGTCACAACGCCGCATTTCTCGCAGTGTGTCATTTTTCGCGCGTTTTCTAGTTATCGGAAATTACACGAACATTGTTATCTCAGAAATTTGGTAAGTTATTTAACTGATTGTTTTTTTGTTTAATAGATTTTCGTTTTTAATATAGTTTTTAATGGGATCGCGCATCCTAGGTATCTTTTTCTGTTTTTATTGAAATTACCCGAAGATGGGTAAATCCGAATCAAAAATGATTCGGATTTAGCCGATGTTGCTTTTCTATGGAGATTGTCAGTGGTTCTCAATATTCTCAATCTATAATTTATTTGGGTAATTTCGATGGTAGGTTAGTTCTGTCTAAACGTGATATACCTAAGCAGGGGTGTGTCATTTCACAGTTTAGGTCTGATCGGCCGGCCCGCCTATTGGTAAGCAAATGGCAGTCGGTTGCCACTCGGCTAGCATGCTCGACATGTCTCGCGCGTATTTGAATATCGTATCGACAGTGATTTGTTATACCTAAACTTGTATTTTGTTCAGGAGTGATCCTTTTCTACGCTAGTTCTATTACTAATACTGTGATATAAGCACTAATCTACATGAGTTTTTTAATACAATCGCTATACAGACGGAGTTATTTTTGTTCTTTTGACAATCAAGACACGGAGTTCTTGTTGTGCTACTCAAACTTGACAGTAAAATATAGGTACGTCATTGCAAATTATTATTGATAGTTTTCGTAATTTATTTATTTAAGGACAACCAACAAAGCATACACAAAAATAATTATAAACACTGACTGTTATAACTTGTCAAAATTTATTTTATAAGTTTTGAGAACTTCTTTGTTTAGTTTTTTTTTTTTTATCTAAAACCTCGAATAAAGCTTTATAATTTGTTTATGTTATTCAGGTGTCAGAGAGAGGCTCAACTATTTTAGTGTGCATTACTGAGATATCAAGTTACATTTTTGTTTAATTTATATGTCAAATTTATATGTCAAAAAATTGAATTATAAAATTAACCCACTTACAAGTAGAAGTGGGTTAATTTTATAATTCAATTTGACTATTTATTTGTGATTTTGCTACATAAGTAGTAGTTTAATTACTTACTTAATTTTCAAATAAATCTTTATTTTTTATTATATTAAGTCGTATTTTCAAACCCAAGACCCATGATTATTTCCATTCTTATTACAGAAAAACATTTTGATCGGATCTCAGCAGTCGCGACCCGGCAGCGCTGCCGAGTCGCAACTGCCGAAACTGCCCACCTCTTTGTATGGATTTTTATGCAAAGCTCTTCGATGCAAGCTGCCCGTCCCCGAGCTGCCGGGTCGGGCTACACGACCGCGTACCTACATCGGAAGGGGTAGCATACAAATTCATACAAAGATCTGAATGTTACTTTTAGTAGGATATGCGATCATTTTGATTACGATATAATAATATCTTTTAAACTATGAGAATAATCGCGTGAGTAAAAGAATCATATCCGCTCTGTACCTGCTAAAAGATTGAGAACCATTTACCCATGCGACGGGTAATTCCGAAATACAAGTGTCACACAAACGTGTTTAGGTTATTCTATGACAAATATCGTGAATATTATTTTTGGAGGATAATAACGATATAAAAAGAAATATGTACCTTTTGTCAAAAGTGAATATAGTCCACTTTTAACCGTCATTCGGAATTGCCCGTACATAATTCGAAATTACACTAGTGCAAAGAAAAAAAAAGTAAGTTTTTAAACACTTTTTTTTTAAAACTACTACGATATTTATGAAGGATCTCTGAATAGAGCTCTAGGCTATACATTCAAGAAGACGAAATGACTTCTTTAGAAGACATATAATCCACTGCTTCTGCCTGGTTCATCAAAATACACACATTCCATCAATTTGTCTGAAAACCATTCGATATTACCCGAATGCACCTTACTCAGGTCTATAATCGAGCAGTCCCTTGAAACTGTGAAAAAATCAAAAACCTAAGTTAACTTAAAAAAAAGATACGACCGTTTATGCCGCAAAAAAACGTATATTTCGACACTCTCAAGGGAATTAAAATTTATAGGGTACTTCCCGTTGACCTAGAATTGAAATTTGGCAAGAAGCAAGATCATGTAGTACATGTACATGTAAAGAAAAAATCCGAAAACCGTAAATTTGTAGGTACATTAAAAAAATCCCGTGATAAACTATTTACATACCTACAAAGTACGGAACCCTCGGTGCACGAGTCCGACTCGCACTTAACTGTTCTTTTTTTATTCCTGACAATTGTCATACGTATAGTGTGTCATGCAAAACTCGCCGCTGGAGCCTATGTGTATTCTATGGAATATTAAATATTGTGGGGATCAATTCCATGATCACAGAGTACATTAATGTCCATGATATTGGTCAATTCATCAAACGCCACTAATAAGCAAGTTTTCAAGAATAGAAATTCCTATATGGGTACGGTTCTAGGGTTAAACAGCCGATCATTTTAACCGAGCTCAAAAGCATCGTTTAACCGTCCGTTATTTTGACATTTGCTGTGATTTTACAAGAGTTGCAACAATACGTTTAGGTTATTCCGATTTTTCGCAGTTTTTGAGAATAGATAAACATGCAGTCAGTGTTCAATGTATTAATTGATAACTATCAAGAATCAAGATCACTACATGAGCCTTTTAGAAAATCTAGAAGATATCGAGACCAGAACAATTTACAACAACCTAGACTATTTCAAGTGCGTCGTAATTATTACGAAGAATATAATGAGGAAGCATTTAAAATTAGATTCCGTTTGTCAAAACCTTCTGCACTGAACGTACTACAATTAATAGAGAATAAATTAGAATTCCCGAACGATAAGTAAGTACTTACCTACAAGCATTATTTATGATCAATGTTTATTAAAAATAGGTAAAACTGTGTTTGTATCTATGTTGGGGGAAAGATAGATCAGATCTAGTTTGAAAAGTTCTTTTAACTCAAAGCTACCCCTGCTGCCTGACAAACAGATTATTTATTGTAGGTACCAGTAATTCATAAAAAAGAAAAAGTGCCTGCTTAAGTTTGTGTGCAGTTACCAAATAGTTGACAATAAATGCAACTTTTTTAAATTTCTTCACAAACCTGTAATTTATGAAAATTTAGATTGTTTATGTATGCATTGTAACCTTTTACTTTATTGTAGGAATAATTCCCTGGCACCTATAAATCAGTTACTATTGACTTTACGGTACTACGCAACTGGATGTCATCAACTGACCATGGGTGATTTCTCTGGAGTGAGTCGACCAACAGCTAATCGTGTCATCCACCAAGTAACTGCAGCAATAGCTTCCCTGAGCCGGGATTACATCAAGTTCCCACAGACTGATACAGATATTAGAAAAACGCAAATAGACTTTTACAATATAGCCAGATTTCCAAAAGTTATAGGTGCATTGGATTGCACACATATAAAGACAATATCACCAGGAGGAAGCCATGCTGAAACCTTCAGGAATAGAAAAGGCTATATGTCAATAAATTTGCAAGCTATCTGTAATGCCCAATTGATAATAACTGACCTAGTAGTTAGGTGGCCAGGAAGTAACCATGATGAACGGATATTCAGTGCATCTAGAAGACATGCCATGTTTGAATTGGGAATGTATGATGATTCAGTACTTGTTGCAGACAGTGGCTACATGAATAGGAGTTACATGATGATGCCATTAGATCGAGTTGCTACACCAGCAGAATCATTATATAATGAATCCCAAATCAGGACTCTCAACCCAATTGAGAGGTTATTTGGGGTTTGGAAAAGGCGCTTCCCAGTGTTAGCCCTTGGGATTAGGGTGTATTTGAAAAATACACCACCTATTATAGTGGCTACGGGTGTATTACACAACATCCTACAAATGAGAGGAGATGAAATGCCTTTAGACGACCCAAATCTAGCCTTGCCAGCACCATGGGAAGAAATATTACACCAGGGAAGAGTACAGCGCTTTTTAGATAATAGTATAAGAGATGTAAATCTCAGCAGAAGATCACTAATATCAAATTATTATCAAAGTCTTGTTTGATAAATAAGTTATGTAGGTATATATGTATGTGTAAATGTGTAAATAAAACTATGTTTTACATCAACTGAATTTTTTTATTACTAATACTTAAAAATTAAAAAATAACTAACTATCCTTAAGTTTTTGGGTCTTTATTTGTTCTTGGTGTAATTGCTGTTCCAGATATTAACCAATAAATAAAACTATGTTTTGCATAAACTGATTTTTTTATTACTAATACTTAAAAGCTAAAAAATAATTAACTATCGTTAAGTTTTTGGGTTTTTATTTTTTCTTGCTGTAATTGCTGTTCCAGAATGGCTAATCGAATACGGGATTCCTTCTCAGCATTTTCTTGTAAAATTTTTACCAAGCGAATTTTTTCTTTTACTAATTCGTCACCCAAGCAGTCAATTTTAGGTCTTCTTTTTAACCACCCTTCTTTGCATTCTTTGGTTACTTTCTGACCTGATACTGGTTTTTTTAAATTCTTCGGAGTCCATGAACTCCAGGTATCATTGTCCTGTTCACAAAAAATACCATAATAAAGCACTATGTCATGTAATAAAAAATATATTGTCATATATTTTAGGAGAATTATTAATTGGTATGATGTTTCATGTATATTCAACTTATAAACTGTGTTAACTTACATTCTTTTCTTTCAATAAACCAGTACTTGTGTGAGCATTCTGTTCATATTCATCAACCGTTGAAACAATAGTCTCAATGTTTTCCTGTAAAAAATAATAAGTTAAAATTGATAACAGGTAAGTAGGTGTGTAAATTATAACTTATACCTAAATATTATCAACTCACATTATCCTCTATGCCTGCATAAGCAGTATTGCCTTCTATTACATAGACTGTTTCATTTTGATCCAGTGTCTTGCATTCTATAATTTCCTGTTGAAACATTAATTATATCAGTCAAAATACAACAATTTTGGATGCAGAATCAGGAGGAATTAGGTTCTCTGTTGAGTGCACTATACCTATAGGTATAGTGGTCAATTATCAGATTTGAACTCACACTTTTGGATAACAGGAAGAAATAAAGTACTTACACTGAATGTGGGACTGTCGGTGTCGAAATCACTTGGGATTCCCTTTAGTGCTGGTCCTAATATGGCCTCCACTATTGTCGACTCGGTATTAGACGGTGGCGGTGTTGGCGGTTTTCCACCACCTGCAATACAAAAACACACAAGAAAAGCATTATTATGCAATATCCTAAAAGATACCTAATACACCACGTGAATTGTTATTGTACATACCAGTCATAAATAGCTTTTTCTTCCTGTCCGCTTGATCTTTTTTCGTCTGCCTTTTAATATTTTCCCAGCAACATTTTAGGACTGTGTGAGTTCAATGGCAAAACGTGCTGACAGTATTGAATTCTTCTACTATACGAATCCACCCTTTTAATTAGAGGCATTCGTAGTGGCATCGGTGCGCTTATTTTCGACAACATCTTGGTATTTTAACACCAACTCCGTTAAAATACGCTTCTCATCGCTTGAAAAATTATTTGTTCTCTTTTTCTGAGCTGCCATTTTACAAGTAGAAGGTAAATAGTAAGTCGTAGGATAGAATTAAACACTTTCACAACACAAACACAACTTATTAATATTCAACAGTCAACACGGAGAATAATATTAGCACGTGTGACATTTGACAGTGACAGCGCTGTGAAGTTATTACCCATCCAAATTAGACACTACAGGCTAGCATAATGATCCCAATGCGTTTTCGAACTTCTCAAGTTGAAAGCGTTTTATTTTATGCTACTAAATATAGATGTCACCAAAACTCGTGTTGACTAAATCTAACGACATGACTTCGCAAATGAGTACACTTATAGCATT